>OY728147.1:1968797066-1970182228 GCA_963277665.1 Viscum album | reverse complement strand
AGCCCGTGGGGATCGATAATTCCCTTTGGGTGTGTGATAGATTGGGTTGGATGATGGGTTTAAGGGAAACCTTGTTTGATTCATTATATTTTGGTATATTAGGAGGCATGTCCACAAGAATCCTTTTCTTGGAACATTTGTTAGATAGAAGATAAGATTGTTGGGACTTGGGAGATATGTTGTGATGAGTGTCTGACTAGCTATTGTCATAACGAGACTCAAGTTTCCATGTGATGTTGGGATGTGTGTCTCTATTATTGGTTTTTGTTTTTAAATATCAATTTATGCTTATGTGTTTTCTAGTTTGAGATGATATTTGTTCTGTTTTATGAGCAATCTTATGTTTTGGTATGCAGCAGTATGCACCCAAGACGTCTTCCATGGGTTCCTCAGGAAGGTGAAACTGATTATCTTCAAGGGAAAAAACCTATAGATCATAAAATCATTGAGAAAATCATATGGTAATTATTACCCATTTATTAGGATATAGAATAGATTCATAACGCTGTTGTTTAGGAACAACCAGGAGTTGTAGGAGGGAGAGATCGATCACATGAGTTCTTATGTGAGAAGCCACTATCCTTTAAAGAAATGAGTAAACCTCAAGAGGCTAAGGATTGGTTGGGCAGGATCGATCAATTCTCTTAATTAGTGGAGACACTTGATAATATCATGGTAAAGTGTGTAGTATTCATACTTTAGGGGTTTTACAAGCATTGGTCGGACTCTATGGTATAGGCAGATAGATATGTGGGCTTAGATTGAAAGGGTTTGAAAACTCTATTCTTTCAGTATTTTCTTACAAAGTATCTGATGTTGGAAATGTATTTGGAGTTCCTATTTTTTCCTCATGGAGATAATTCTTTGTTGGCATACACCAATCAGTTTTCTAAGCTTGTACATTTTTCTCTGGATGTGGAAAAGAATGACCAACTGATGGAACAAAAGTACCAGTAAGGTATGCAACCAGATTTTAGATCCTAGGTGTTTATGCTGAAACGTTCTACCTATGTGTAGATGGTAGACAAATCTATGATGGTAGAAATGAATATGGCCAGATTATTACAGAAGTGGCGGAGGTGGGTCGCAGCAGGCCCCCTAAACATCATTCTTTGTAGCTGGAAGTGTTCCTCTCTCTTACTATCAGTGCGGAAAGGGAGGACACATTAGATATTCTTGTTATCTACCTGCAAAGATTTGGAACAACTTTGGACATGTTGGTCACTTGAATCATTTCTGTTAGGCTATGAATACGCCTCATTATGGTTGGGATAAGTTGTCTCCAAGATATGTGGGACCGTTTGAGGTCACCGACCGGCTTATAAATATTTCTTATTAGTTAGCATTACCAATTATGTTGATGAACATTCATGATGTTTTCCACATATCTCAGCTCAGAAAATATCACCCTAATCCCGCTCAGGATCTGAGTTGGGATGAAATTGAGTTGGAGCCAGATGCTTCTTTTATGGACAAACTAGTTGAGATTGGTGACTCTCAAGTAAAATTCTTGAATGGGAATTCGATTCCATTAGTCAGAGTCCTATGGAAAGAAGAATTATATTCTCATGATACATGAGAATGTGAATCATTGATGAGGGATAAGTAGACTCATCTCTTTCTAAAGATTTCTTCTTCCACATGACTTATTGGGTCCAAAAGTCTTTTTGATGGGTAGTTTGTAACATTATGTTACATTGATCGGGGGATCACACATTGAAAGCATACACATCATGAAAAGGGATTACATGACATGAATTGAAAATAAAATGTTAGTTTTTAACTTAAGGAAATGGGTTTTTCGATGTACATATCTAGTGAAGACTTCACGACGTGACAAGGGGTTACAGGTCATGACTTGACCCATGCCCAGGTTTGACTCACGTGTTTAGCAGTTTTTCTTGGTCCTTTCTTCCCAGACCTCTTGGATCTCGAACCAAATCTCTTCCTAGTTGATTTTCAGAGGCACCTGTCCTTCCAAATAAATCTGATTGGCTTTGGATCGTTGTTGCATCCATGGTGCATCTCTCTGGGTAAGTGTTCTTTATATTCTATCATCTCTATTTATTGCGGTAGTGCCCTAGCTTTGTGTTATCAGATCCATTGATCTAAGTTGCATGTTTCTTCCTGGTTTCTTTTAGATACATCATGAGACCTTGTTCTAGAGGCCTTTTCCTTTGTTGGTTGTGGTGCATTGGGAATTATTCCTCAATTTATGGGGTTTCCAATCTTCCTCTGACCTCTTGTGTTTACATTTTGATCAATATTGTTGTGGATTTGATTCAAAGGACTTCATTTATGTTGGATTTTATTGTTGGTGGCTTCCAATATGGGTGTGTGTGACCCAACATTAGATGTAGGTGGTTTCGTCGCTAGACTATGTTTATGACATTGATTGTTTTGCTTTATAATCTATTTTGTATATTAAAATTAGAATGATTGTTTTGTGTGTGTTGAAAATAGTATTCAATGAAATATGTTTTTCCCTATTTTTTGATAAATCGAATGAAAAGGGGTATTTTTAAGGAACCGGAAAGGATTGTGAAATGGTTTTGAAATGGATTTATGAAAATGATCACATGGGTTACCTTGGGTACTCAGATGGAAGGTTTAGCACAAGTCCATCCATTCTTTTGTGATTATCAAGGGGGTTTATCTTGGGGATTTCCTTTTTTTCCTAGGCCCGTTGATCTATGAGAACGATATATACATTTTTGGGGGTTTAATCATGTGTTATTCCTATGAATCCTAGTTCTTTTATTATAGGATAAATTTTTGTTCACTTGATTATTATGGTATGAGTATTTTGGGGCCTAGAACGGTAGTATTCCTTGGTGTTTTGATAACCGTTCTTCTATTTTATATTTCTTGGATTTCTGAGTTAGCCTTGATATGAATTTTTATACTTGTGGAAAGTGATATGAAAAAATGATCTTTTAAATTTATATACCTTCTTTTTTTTATAACTATGTAAAAAGGGAAATATTTACCATGTTTCCTATAAAACTTATTTACTGCTTATCAAGCCATTTTTTACTTAAAATGTGAATACATGAATTTTTATACAAAGAATGGTCATGGAACACCTGGGTGGGATCCTAATGAGGTAGTACTCTCACACTCTACACACCTATTCAGTTTTGCATAGACCTTTGTTTGTCTTCTGGTGCAGGGAAAGGCAAGGCACCACAGTGATGCAGTCAGGTTCTATCATTAAATTGGGTAGCTAGTGGTGAGATGGTAAGAGTTTTTCCATTATATCATTTAGAGTAGCTGTTTGGTTTTTAGTCTTTTTCTATTGTACTTTTCTTGATGTTTTAGATACTTTTTTAGTTATCTATTTTCACTATTTTTCTTTACAGTTTTGGCATATATATCTTCTTATTATTTCATTTTTCCTTTTTGTTTAGTACATATATTCCATGTGTGTGATATGGTTGGTAGAAATTGTTCCCTCTGTTGTCTTGTTCGATGCTCAGGTGCTTGTCGCAAGTCTGCGGGTATCAAGAACACCCTTCGAGTATGTCACAGATTGGGTTAGGTACTGGGATTAAGGGAAAATGGGGTTAGTTGGTTTTTGTTTGGAATCAGAGGAGTTCTTTCTTCAATAATCCTTTTCTTGGGACATTTGTTAGATATGATATATGATTTTCAGGACCTATGAGATATGTTGGGATGAGTATTTCGCTAGCTCTTTTTACAGCAAGAGTCAAGATTCCAAGGGAAGTTGAGATGTGTGTCTCTAGTTTTGTTTTTTGTTTTAAAATCACACTTTCTAATTATGGGGTTTCTAGTTTTAGATGAGATTTGTTCTGTTATCTAATCATTCTTATGTTTCGGTATGTAATAGTATTCCTTCGAGACATCTTCCATGGGTTCCTTAGGAAGGTGAAGTGGATGCTTCTCATGGAAATCCACCTATAGATCAAAACCTCATTGAGACGATCATATGGGTAGTTTGTCCCGTTTATTAGGATACACCATGGGTTCATAATGCTGTTGTTGAGGTACAACTAGAAGCTGAAAGAGAGAGAGATCAATCATTAGAGTTCTTGCATGAGAATCCACCATCCTTTAAAATAATACTGATCCTTGGGAGGTGGAGGATTGGATATATATCAAGGGTCAAATATTTGGCTTCCTAGAGACACCTAAGAATATCAGGGTGATGTGTGCAGTGTTTAGAATTGAGGGTTTCAACAAGTTTTGGTGAGACTCTATGGTCCGGGAAGACAGAAGTGTGGGATTGGATTTGAAGGGTTTCAAAACCCTATTCATTTAGTATTTTTTCTATAGTCTCTAATGTCTAAAAATATCTATTCTTAAATATCAAAAGAGGGCCTCTGAGAATCATCTACCACTTCCCCTTCTTATTCTTGGGTTTTCGTCGACAATGATTTGGAGGGGGGAGGATCTCATACCTCTCTTATGCCTCCCCACTATTTAGTATCCTAAGCTCTCTTCGATAGTGCTTTTGACTCAGGTTTTCATACCGGTGATGATATTTTGTTGGAATGATGGTTTGGCGATGTTTGTGGTCTTCTTGGGAGATGGCGCTTCAGTTCTTCTGACGACGACGTCATCGATTTTGTTCAAGGGAGGTTTGGGGCTCCGACGAAGGTTGTCTGTTGTTGAAAACCTAAACTGCTCTGATCTTGGATCTAACCTCCTATTTTTTATGCACCTCTCTAATTTGGACCATGTATGGTGGTTTCTATGGTTTTTGGTTTTGGGGTTTGGCGATCGATGGACTTTAATGTGCTTCATGAATTGTCTTGTTCTTGTTCTGGTGGCTTTATTTTGACTCATCGACGCTGCAGTTGTTTGGAGCCCTTGACTGCTCATTCCCTACTCTGACCTCACATTCCACCATGCCTCTCCAATTAGGATCCTGAAATGTGGTTACAAATAGGTTTTGTGTGTGTGGTTCGGTGTCCGTAGGTGTTCCAGGATAGAGACCTTCATCGATGTCGGCATTTAGAGTTGGATTTGAGGAACATATCAGATTTTTTGGGTTTATTTCTATGAATATTTTTCCTATTTGTTTATTTCAGTGAGATATTGTTTGGTCTGGTTTGGGGTTTTATTTGCCTATAGTTATAATGGCGGCCATTGGCATTATCTAGACAGTTGTGGTGTTCCTTTATTAGTGATCTTGCGAAGGTTAGTTATTTTTTCGATTGGGGTTTGGTGTGAGGTTAGATCTATGTGACAGTCGACGATGGTGTTTAAGATGACGTTTGATTCAAAGATTATGTGATGATGGAAAATACGTGAGTATTTACAGGGATCTTTTGGCCACTCATAGGATTTTTAGTTTGACGGAATCTTCTTTCAGCACCCATTATGTTTTGAATTTTTGTTTTTGATTTTTGAATTTCAATGTTTACCGTTGAAATTGGTGTGATGCTAAATTAGGTGTGATTTTTGGATGTGCGGGTTCTAACTTTAGACCTAAAAGTGGTTTTATGAAAATTAAAAAAAATGTTTTGGTGGACTATAATGTATATAAAGTCTCTAGAGATCATGTAGTTGTAGAGACCCGTATCTTGACGTAAATTGACATTACATTACATTTGCGGAATACTTAGTACATAACAAAAACACACACACAAGGACCGTAATAGTTTATTGTCTTTGGAAACTCGGAATACAATCTTCTAATCATGGTAAAAGATCATCAAAATCTCCCATAAAGATCTTCTTTTTTTACCTAAAACCTTTCTTTATATGCTGGGGAAAAGAAAACATAAAAGGGTGAGCTCAAATGCTCAGTAAGGGTAAACAAAAGAAATATAAATCACATCATATACATAAGCACATAACTTTTGGAAATCTTAACCTGCAAAAGAGATCATAATTTCATAACATGAGGTAAATCATGGCAGTGAAATGTAATCACAATAATCATAACTTAAAACATGAAACTTTGTGGCATTCACACATAATCATAGAGAAGCATTTCTTGTTATTCAAGACTAATTGCCAAGACTATCTTAGTGGACAAAGTCCCTTTCTGAACCGAGTCACCCTCGTTTCAGTCCTGTTTCACTGAACCGGTATAACCTACCGTTCCAGCCATGTCTATCTCATGAGATATAAAATCTTTACCCAATGCATTGGAGGGAGATATAGGTCCCACCCATCTCATAATGATACCATTCTTATGTGTTCCACAAAATCATAAATCATACATCATTGTATAACCCATGTAATAAAAATGGGATTCTTAAACATCATGACGTAATAAAACAATTCATATAAGATAAAGGAATTCATAAAAATAATTCCATCACAACATAATCAAATAAATGTAATAA
The DNA here is from genome assembly GCA_963277665.1 of Viscum album. Lineage (NCBI taxonomy): Eukaryota > Viridiplantae > Streptophyta > Magnoliopsida > Santalales > Viscaceae > Viscum > Viscum album. Next base: position 1,970,175,908 of record OY728147.1, on the reverse strand, counting down.
TAGGGATAAAAACAGAACCCTTTTATTATCTTAGATGGAAAATAATTTTGATAAAACACTTGAACTCCATTCTTGAGGAAAATATCCTTTATACTTCAAAAATACTTTTCCTTTCTTAACATGTCATACCGTTTTAAACTAAAATAAGTTGATTAAAAAATAAACATGAAAACTTGTAAAGGAAGCTTCTTGGAAATAATGTTTTAAAAATCCATTCTTTCCATATAAGTTAAAAAAACATTCTTCGTGTACTTTTGTCGGAAAAGTCAAAAAAAGTACCTTATATGGTAACCAAATGAAAGATTCCATTCATACAATGTGGTAAAAAGTCAATAAAGGGTAAAAATGACATTAAAAATTCATGGAAGAATGGTAAACATTTTATAAAAACATTTTTAGAAAACATGGTCATGGATGATAAACGTAACCCCAGTAAATACTTACGTATAAGAAATCTCGGATAAAAATGAGATTGAAAATTTATCCCTTACCTTAAGTCCAATTTTCTTCGTAAGTGTTCGAACCTCCTGTATAATGATTTAAATAATGTCATTAACTTATTATAGAATCATATTCATTGTTATGATATCATATATGGTTCACTTATGACTTTATATTACCCGTTCTTTTGTAAATTCCAAGTTAAAGAAGCGTTTTGGGTAAAATCGTTTCATTTATCGTAGGTGTTTGGACTTGTTGTTATTGACATTATTATTACTTATATCATGATTTACTTACTTAAAGAATATAAAACATGATTTATATATCATATATATTCAGTATATATATATATATAATATAGATAAATGAAATGAAACACACCATTCATGGAGACGGTAGTCCGTACATACGCATGAACGCTGCTTTCCTTTCCTTATTGTATTGAATGGAAGTAAGTAGATATATATATACATATATATATAAATCCAGTATATTTAACATGAAATATATTTCATTATTATTCATTATATATATACTTTATAATCATTCATGAATGGTTAATGTGGAGAATGAATCTCATCGCGTCGTGGAGACGGTAGTCCGTACGTACGCACGAGCGATGATATCGTTCTCATGATCGTGAACTTCTGTTGAAGTGTATGTATACTATTTCAGTATCAATATCACATTATAATAATCATATATTTTTACTCATTACACCATTATACCCATCCAATTAAGGTGGTGGCGGAAAATAGATTACACCACGGCGTGAAGACGGTATTCTGTACGTACGCACACGCGGTGATTTCCTTTTTCCGTAGGATGGATAGAAGGTTAATTAGAGTTGTTTCATATTTATAATAACATATCAGTATATAATAAATACTGATGTTATTACTTTATCATGAAACAACTAAATAATAAGATGTTTAAGAAGAAAGAAATTGAAAATGATCGGTAATGGATATTACCTCTTTTTGACGCGCCTTTTCTTAACCTCCACTTAAAGAACTAAGGATGGTCTTTGAAGAAGACCAGGACCTCTAGGATGATACTACGGAAGTGGAGAAGAGATTTTTTCAGGGGTTGGCTGAGCTTGAATGCTCAAATTGGTGTGAGGAGGAGTGGGAGGAGGTTCCCTTTTATAAGGGAGGAGAGGGGCACCTTTGGAATTCTTAAAAATATTAATTTATAATAAATATAACCCTGCTTAAAAACCTCCAAAAATGACTCATATTCGAAGATTAGATGAGATAGGGGTTTAATATCATCATCCAATATAATTTAGACAAGTTTAGGTTCCTATTTTAACCTTATCATTTAGATTTAACATTAAGTTAAATAATTTTACTTTTACCGTGTCTTCTTGTGTTCTTATAGTATAAGGTTAATAAACTTAATATAAGAATCCAAACGAACCCCAAGTTGTTTATTATTAATATATATAACATTATCTAAGTCATTTGGCCGAACCTTATATTTTTAGGAATAAAATAACTCTTAATAATATAATATTTGTTTTAAAAACTATTTTATGTCAATTTTGACACTATTTAGTAATTGATTTTTTTGAAAATCATAAAGGCATTATAAGTTCGAAAACAGTTAATTAAATCAATAATAACATGTCATATTAACTAATAAAATTAGTGGAATTCATAAAAAGTCTCAAATTATATTTATTTGGGTATTTATAACATCAATTATGTCAATATTTTATTAATAAGATAATTACTGCATCATCGTTGTGTCATTAATAAATTAAATTATTTAATGTCTAAAAATTACAAATAAAATACAATTATGTAGTAAATCGTTTTAGCTTTCTAATGAATATTTATAGTCGAATTTATCTTATGTATAACCCCATATTAAAAATGAATTAGTAAATAAACTTTGATTTTAAATCTTTTAACCCTTCTTTAGATAAATTAATAATAAATGTCCAAATCTAATCCACGTGGACCTAAATGGTCATATTTTATTCCTATGTTTGTTTTTGGTCGAATTACACTTTTCCAATATAATTAGGACATGTTTTAGCGTAATAATAATATCATTTCTACCCTTAATTACCCTATTTACTTTTAACCGTGGTAAAAAAAAGTAAAAAGTTACTATTCACCGAAAAAATTATTTTCATCTCATTGAACCACATTTTACTTACTGACATCAACCGTGTTTCTCGGATTTTTGAAATTCCACTCACAGAAGCGGCAAAATTATGTTTTATGAAAAATTCAGTTTTTTAACGACCACTTAGTGGTTTCACTATTCATCAAAAATTGAAAGTTTTCAGAAAAATACCAAAAATTAGGCCTAATCTATATTTGATATTATGAAATCAAAAATCATTTCTATTTTACCAAATTCAAAACATATCATTTGCATTAATTAATTTAAAAATTAATTCCCGTCGTCAAAACAAATAGCGTGTTCTTAAAAGATAATAACTATCAAAAGATTGACACTTGTTTATGTCTGGTTTAAATGTGAAATTACATCCAATGACCAAAACTGTATTAAATTGTAAAAATATATTCTAAATATACTTTAAAACCACTCAAATTAATAATTTATCACTATTAATTATTTCGATTGAAAAAATTGTTTTTAATTAAAATTTAGTAATTTTCACTATTCATCAAAATATGAAAGTTATCCGAAAATCACCAAAATTTCACCCTAAGCTAATTTCGATATTACGAATCCAAAAATGAATTCCATTTTGAAAAATAAAATTTACAAAATTTAAAAAAGTTTTTATTACTATTCATAATGGCTAGTTTTAATAATATTTTAATAGCATATTTTTGTTTAGTGAAATTCGTTATTGCGTACTACACACGCTATCGAGGAATGTCACAATTGCGTGTAATGCAAGGAAAGTCAAGGATGTGTGTTGTGCAAGCTCCTTTTGGGGTAGCGTACAACACAAGACATTAGTGAAATTAAAAAGAATATTTTTCATAAAATCTCGGGGTGTTACATTCTACCCCCCATAAAATGAATTTCGCCCTCGAAATTCGTCGGGGTTATAAATGGTTTACTACTTGAAAGTTTCTTTAATAGAAACCCACATCTTAAAAAGGAATACCAAAACCAATATTTAAAAACAAAAGTATGAAACGTAACGATTACCCAAATAAACTAATCACTGGGTTTCCACATAGGTGAAAATATGGATATGGAAGAAAAATCTAACCATCATGTTCTGATAGAGAGTGGTAGAGAACATGGCTATGGAAAAGCCAACAATCACAAATCCATAAATTTCTGACGATCTAAGGTACCATCTGATTAATCAGATATAAGAGCACTAGGACAACATTTTTGGTTTTCATGATCGTTTCCCTAAAGTTGAAGAATTTGAATTAGAATAAATACTATCTTTATTTTGGTACAATCTCACTGTTGTTCGTGCCTTGAACAATTTCCACTTCATCACTTAAATAAATGAAGTTGAATTTGTTATTCATGAAGTGTTAGCAGATCATGTGATAGAATGACGGGTCATTCCATCTATCTCAAACAAAAGGTTAGCATAAGTCATTCTATAGTGAGATTAATCATATATGGTTCCTAAAATGGACTTATACTTCATATTTCATACTGCTTAATATAATAAAACTAGTTTCTACTAAACAGGGACTTCCTGTAGTCAGTGGTAGGCGATAAAGGCCAGTCGTACTTCGGTTGTGGGTTCGATTCCCACAGCCTTGTCTGGAGCGATGGGCTGTCGCCCGTCCTGTAGGTTGTCCTTTTTCTAAAACTATATTACTATAACATCCCATCAATAATATCGAAAAAAACTTCTATCCTTAAACAATACTAACTTATGTCCAACATAATCCATTCCAATCTTTACGCTTATCCATAATACTGCAGTCCACTCTCATAACACAGTGAAAATGATTACCAGAGATTTAATACCATTGTTGATCCCCATATATCATAAGATATGTTTTGTTGGTCACATTCCAAACATTAAAAGTCATTAATCATGTATTCTCTTGAATACCCATTGAGCCTTAGTGAAAACATGAATGTAGTTAAAAGTTAACACTTTCCACATACCAAAATCCTCAAAATTCTATATACTCAAACCATGATATCACTTAGTCCTTATATCAATCATGAGCTCATGAATACTGTTAAACATTTCGTTTTCTCATTTTCCCTTCATTATGGGCATATCATCTTATTTCCAAAAATATCTCAAGCACTTTGAATACCACATTATACCAACACATAAATATTCCAATACTTTATGATACAACATTATTTTCGAATCCCATCACATAAACACTTAATCATTCCACCACATCATTGTCATATTCAACATCACCAATAGTGATCGCATGTGACTTCCCTTTGTCCTTTGCCTTAAGTTGTTTCTCATGTTGATCATCACTAACCCTTGGATTAGGGCATTTATTAGCATAATGCCCCATTTCCTTGTACTTGAAGAATTGAAGTGTCGGTGGTACGTTCCCTGCAGTGTTTTCTTTATTCACATCATTAGAAACAGTTTTTCCATTACTTCGACACTCAGCTGTTCGATGACCTTCTTTTCCACACATAAAACATTTTCTAGTCCCTTTAAGACAATCTCCACCATGCTTCTTTCCACACTTTGTGCATAAGGAAACATTCATCTTCTTTTCACCATTATTCTGAGATTTCTCCTTGAACTCCATCTTTCGTTTCTTGTCAAAACCATGAGATGGATATGTAACACCAACTTCCATTTCTAATTTGATAGCACAACGTACAATTTCTTCATAGCTACTGAAGTCTCTTATAGCTAATACCCTTCGAAGACTTGGTTTTAAGACACTGAAAAATCGATCAACTTCACTTTCAGGTTGGATGATAATGCTAGATGCATACCTTGCAAGTCTTGTAAAATTTTCTTCGTATATACCAACAGATTCATCATCCTTCTGCTTCAGCTCATGAAACTTCTTTTCCATCTTCGTTCGAAGAAAACGAGGGAAGTACTTACTGAAAAACAAGTTATTGAACTCGTCCCATTCCATGGACTCAATTTCATCTCTTGGCCTCGTATTCTGGATAAGATTCCACCATTAATCAGCTTCACCTTCCAAACGATATACTGATAAGATGACTTTATCATGTTCAGAACATTGAATAACTGAAAATATCTTTTCAGTGGTACTGATCCATTGTTCAGCAACAAGTGGATCAGAAGACCCACTGAAAGAATGTGGACGTTGCCTCATGAAGTACTCAATAGAATATTGTTCCCCTCTCTGATCATTTGGAAGTCCAAAATGATTCATAGCATGTTTAAGTATAGCAATATGATTTTGCACTCCATCTCCCATAACATTTGTGTGTTCAGGAGGACAATCATTGCATTGTCCATTGCATTGATCCACATGGTTCCTTCGGGTTCCAGCCATCGTCTAAAACCCAAAAAGAATAGTGTGAGAGGAAAAAATCATAATAAAGGGGGAGTAACTTCAATATCTAACATCTTAGGTTAAATTCTAAGATCGTTACCATAGTTCTAGGACTATCCTATATGTATACTTATCCTTAGGGACATCCCTAGACATACCTTAGAAATATCTCTAGGGATCTCACTAATGTTCTCACATCCTAGTTTCCAAAGGTTGACTAAACCTTTCCTCTGATACCAACTGTAGAGACCCGTATCTTGACGTACATTGACATTACATTACATTTGCGGAATACTTAGTACATAACAAAAACACACACACAAGGACCGTAATAGTTTAGTGTCTTTGGAAACATGGAATATAATCTTCTAATCGTGGTGAAAGATCTTCAAAATCTCCCATAAAGATCTTCATTTTTTTTACCTAAAACCATTATTTATATCCTGGGGAAAAGAAAACATAAAAGGGTGAGCTCAAATGCTCAGTAAGGGTAAACAAAAGAAATATAAATCACATCATATACATAAGCACATAACTTTTGGAAATCTTAACATGCAAAAGAGATCATAATTTCATAACATGGTGTAAATCATGGTAGTGAAATGTAATCACAATAATCATAACATAAAACATGAAACTTTTTGGCATTAACACATAATCATAGAGAATCATTTCTTGATAGTCAAGACTCATTGCCAAGACTATCTTAGTGGACAAAGTCCCTTTCTGAACCGAGTCACCCTCATTTCAGTCCTATTTCACTGAACCGATATAACCTACCAATCCAGCCATGTCTATCTCATGAGATATAAAATCTTTACCCAATGCATTGGAGGGAGATATAGGTCCCAACCATCTCATAATGTTACCATTCTTATGTGTTCCACAAAATCATAAATCATACATCATTGCATAACCCATGTAATAAAAATGGGATTCTTAAACATCATGATGTAATAAAACAATTCATATAAGATAAAGGAATTCATAAAAATAATTCCATCACAAAATAATCAAATCAATGTAATAATAGGGATAAAAACAGAACCCTTTTATTATCTTAGATGGAAAATAATTTTGATAAAACACTTGAACTCCATTCATGAGGAAAATATCCTTTATACTTCAAAAATACTTTTCCTTTCTTAACATGTCATACCGTTTTAAACTAAAAGAATTTGATTAAAAATAAACTTGAAAACTTGTAAAGGAAGCTTCTTGGAAATAATGTTTTAAAAATCCATTCTTTGCATATAAGTTAAAAAAAACATTCTTCGGGTACTTTTGTCGGAAAAGTCAAAAAAAGTACCTTATATGGTAACCAAAGGAAAGATTCCATTCATACAATGTGGTAAAAAGTCAATGAAGGGTAAAAAGGAATTTAAACATTCATGGAAGAAAGGTAAACATTTTATAAAAACATTTTTATAAAACATAGTCATGGATGATAAATGTAACCCCAGTAAATACTTACGTATAAGCAATCTCGGATAAAAATGAGATTGAAAATTTATCCCTTACCTTAAGTCTGATTTGCTTCGTAAGTGTCCGAACCTCCTGTATAATGATTTAAATAATGTCATTAACTTATTACAGAATCATATTCATTGTTATGATATCATATATGGTTCACTTATGACTTTATATTACCCGTTCTTTTGTACATTCCAAGTTAAAGAAGCTTTTTGGGTAAAATCGTTTCATTTATCATTGGTGTTTGGACTTGTTGTTCTTGACATTATTATTTCTTATATCATGATTTACTTACTTCCAGAATATAAAACATGATTTATATATCATATATATTCAGTATATATATATATATAACATATAGATAAATGAAATGAAACACACCATTCATGGAGACGGTAGTCCATACGTACGCATGAACGCTGCTTTCCTTTCCTTATTGTCTTGAATGGAAGTAAGTAGATATATATATATACATATATACATAAATCCAGTATATTTAACATGTAATATATTTCATTATTATTCATTATATATATACTTTATAATCATTCATGAATGGTTAATGTGGAGAATGAACCTCATCGTGTCGTGGAGGCGGTAGTCCGTACGTACGCACGAGCGATGATATCGTTCTCATGGTCGTGAACTTGTGTTGAAGTGTATGTATACTATTTCAGTATCAATATAACTTTATAATAATCAAATATAGTTACTCATTACACCATTATACCCATCCAATTAAGGTGGTGGCGGAAAATAGATTACACCACGGCGTGGAGACGGTATTCCGTACGTACGCACGCGCGGTGATTTCCTTTTTCCATAGGTTGGAGAGAAGGTTAATTAGAGTTGTTTCATATTTATAATAACATATTAGTATATAATAAATACTGATGTTGTTACATTGTCATGAAACAACTAAATAATAAGATGTTTAAGAAGAATGAAATTGAAAAAGATCGGTAATGGATATTACCTCTTTTTGACACGTTTCTCGGATTTTTGAAATTCCACTCACAGAAGCGGTAAAATTAAGTTTTATGAAAAATTCAGTTTTTTAACTACCACTTAGTGGTTTCACTATTCATCAAAAATTGAAAGTTTTCCGAAAAATACCAAAAATTAGGCCTAAGCTATATTTGATATTATGAACTCAAAAATGATTTCTATTTTAAAAAATTCAAAACATATCAGTTGCATTAATTAATTTAAAAATTAATTCCCGTCGTCAAAACAAATAGCGTGTTCTTAAAAGATAATAACTATCAAAAGATTGACACTTATTTATGTCTGGTTTAATGTGAAATTACATCCAATGATCAAAATTGTATTAAATTGTAAAAGTATATTCTAAATATACTTTAAAACCACTCAAATTAATAATTTATCACTATTAATTATTTCTATTGAAAAAATTGTTTTTAATTAAAATTTAGTAATTTTCACTATTCATCAAAATATGAAAGTTATCCGAAAATCACCAAAATTTCACCCTAAGCTAATTTCAATATTAGGAATCCAAAAATGAATTCCATTTTGAAAAATAAAATTTACAAAATTTCAAAAAGTGGTTATTACTATTCATAATGGCTAGTTTTAATAATATTTTAATAGCATATTGTTGTTTAGTGAAATTCGTTATTGCATACTACACACGCTATCGAAGAAGGTCGTGATTGCATTTAATGCAAGGAAAGTCAAGTATGCGTGTTGTGCAAGCTCCTTTTAGTGTAGCGTACAAAACAAGACATTAGTGAAATTAAAAAGAATATTTTTCATATAATCTCGGGGTGTTACAGTAGTAGTATCATTAAGAGTGTTTAGTGTTGGAATACAATAACTGGTATGATGAAGTCATCTATTTTGTTCTAGACATGGTAAATATTGACAAGATGAAGCCAAAAAAGTACCTACATGGCATGCGACTATATTTTAGATCGTATGTGTTTATGCTAAAATGATCTTCCTATGCAGAGATGGTAGACAAAGCTATAATGGCATAAATTAATATGGTCGGTTCATTACAAATGTTCTGGAACTGGGTCTCATTAGAGATCCTCCTCAGCACCATCCATTTTAGCTGGAATTGTGACTCTTACATTCTATCAGTGCGGAATGGTAGGACACACCAGACATTCTTGTTCTCTGGCTGCAAAGTTGTGCAACAGATCTAGACGTTTTGGCCACTTGAAGCATTTCTTTTAAGCTATGAATATTCCTCTTTATGGTAATGAAAAGTTAGACCTGAGATATGTGGGACCTTTTGAGTTCACTAAGTAGCTCATAAATATTTCTTATTATTTAGAATTACTTATTTAGATGATGAACATTCATGATGTTTTCCATATATCTCAGCTCAAGAAATATCACTCTAATCCTACACACGTTCTGACATGGAAAAAAATTGAGTTGGAGCTAGATGCTTCTGTTCTAGAGAAACCAGTTGATATCATTGAAACTCATGTAAAAGACTTGTGTGGTAAGTAGAATCCATTGGTTAGAATCCTATGAAAACAAGGATCAGATTCTAGTGGGACTTGGGAACATGAATCATTGATAAGGGAGTAGTGGCCTCATCTCTTAATGGAGATTAATTCATCCACATGACTTCCCAGGGACAAAAAGTATTTATGGTGGGGAGTTTGTGACATTCTGTTACCATGACCGTGCATGTTTTCCCTCTCAGTAAGTTCCATTCTGGTTCAAAGTCCATAGAAGTGGTTTTATGGATTTTCTACAGGCTTCATAGTAGGTACATGACATGTACTAGTGGTACATGTTGTGTACTGGTTGCTAGATACAAGTCGTGAATGGGGGGATCACGCTATGATAGGGTACACATCGTGATCGGGGCTTACAAAAAATGACTTGAAATAAATGAATGTTTTTAACCTGAGGTGATGGGTTTTTAACATACTTATCCAGTGTGGAATTCAAGACATGACTAGGGATTACGCATCGTGACTCGGACCACACCCAAGTTTCAGTCAAGTTCTTTGTATTTTTTCTCGGTACTTTCATTCCAGACCTCTTATCTCTCAAACTAGAACTCTTCCTAGGAAATTTTTACAGGTGCCTCTACATCCTAATCAATATGATTGGCTTTGTATATTTATTTCATCGGTGTTTTGTCTCTCATGGTTAGTGTTCTTTTCGATCTTCTGTCACGATTGATCATTATAGCACCCTAGTTTTTCGTTATCGAATCTATTAATATATGTTGGATGTTTCTTCATGGATTCTTTTAGATCCATTTTGAGATCTCATTATAGAGGCCTTTTCCATCATTGGTCATGGTGCAGTGGGCATTATTACTCAAGGTATGTGGGTTTCCTCTCTTCCTCTAACCTCTTCTGTTTAAATTTGGATCAATATTTATGTGGATTTGATTCCAAGGACTTCATTGATGTTGTTGGGTTTCATTGTTAGTGGTTTCTAATATGGGCATCTACGAATTGAGTTTTGAGGTCGGTGGTTCCGTCTCTATCCTACATTTATTAACCTGATTATTTTTCTTTATAAACTACTTTGTATATTTAAATTGGCGTGATTTTTTTGTGTGGGTTAAAAATAGTTTTCAATGAAAAATGTTTTTCCATTTTTTTTGATAAATTGAATAAAAGGGGGTATTTTTAAGGTACTGGAATGGATTGTTAAATTGTTCTAAAATGGATTTATAAAAATGATCACCTGGGTTACCTTGGGTACACAGGTGTAAGGTTTAGCTTGAGGACATGGTCTATTGTTTGGGATTACCAAGGGGTTTTATCTTAGGGATTTCCTTTGTTTCCAAGGCTAGTTGTTCTACAGGACCGATATTGACATTTTTGGGGGTTTACTCACGGGCTATTACTCCGCATCCTAGGACCATTGTTCTAGGATTAGTTTTTTGCACTTGATTATTGTCGTACGAGTAGTTTGCAACCTAGACCTGTAGTATTCCTTAGTGTCGTGATACCCATTCTTCTGTTTTGTATTACTTGGATTTCCGAGTTATCCTTGATATGTATGTTTATAATTTTGGAATGTAATATGGAAAAATATTCTTTGAAATTTATATACCTCCTTTTTTAGAACTATATAAAATGGGAAATGTTTACCATGTTTTCTATAAAACTACTTTACTTCTTATCATGACATGTTTTTACTTCAAATAAGCATACAAGAATTGTTATAAAGAGACAGGTTATAGAACACCTGGATGGGATCCTACTAAGTCTGTTAGCTCACACCCTGTGCACCTCTTCGATGGTGTGTAGACCATTATTTGTATTCCAATGCAGGGAAAGGAAAGTAGGCACAATGAGGTGGTGAGGTTCATGTTATCTGGTTGGGTAGCTAGTGGTGATATGGTGGGAGTTCGTCCATGCCATCGTTTGGAGTAGCTATTTGGTTTTTAGTCCTATGTTGTTGGACATGTCTTGGAGTTTTAGATACTTTTTAGAAATCTGTATCTGCTATTTTTCTTATAGTTATGGCATATATATCTTCTTCATCTTCTATTGTTCCTTTTTTGTACATATATGCAATATTTTTTATCAGGTTGGGAGAAATCATTCCCATTGTTGTCTTCTTCGTTGCTCAAGTTCTTGTCACCAACCCGTGGGGATTGGGAACTCCCTTCAAGTATGTGATGGATTGGGTCAGGTTCTGGGTTTAAGGGAAACCCATGTCAGTTCGTTACACAATCCCCTTGATTTATTTTGAAAAGTGTGATTTTTTTTTCTTTCTGGGTGATAGATTAGTAAAATCTAGCGAGTTGAAGATTATTCCAAGCTGTATTTTTTATGCCTTATTTCATCCAATATATTTATTTTAATTCAAATTATATTGTACTATATTGAATATAATAATAATATTGGAACTACTTTGTATAATATTTTTTTAGTTTGTAACATATTAAAGCAGGAAATTTACAAAAAAAAACAGTCCGTGTCTATATTTTTTGTGGTGGACAGTGGAGTTTTTTTGTATATTTTTTCATTTATATTTTGTGTGGGATGTGATGGTTGAACATTAATGTAATCCCTGTTCATAATAATTTAACTTTGTAATTTCCCATCTACTTCTAAATTTACTATCTTTCACCTAGAGAATCAACAATTGAGACATTGTTGAGTTTTTATTATGGGGAGAGGGGAATTTCTCTCACATCAATGTTTCAAGTGACATGGTGAAAGGTAAACTTATCATCTTTTCCAGGATTGAAAATGTTTTTTTATTACTATTCCACCCACTCTTTTATATCTAAATCATTTTCTAATATTAACAAATCTCCACCTAAATAATTAGATGTTGAGTTAGTGGTGAATAATTCTAATGTTAAGGTGGAAACAAATCAAGCCTATAGGTCTTCTTTGATAGATGTTTGTGGGAATGTTCTTTATAAAAATCTTGTTATTTTTCATCTAGTTTAATTTGATATAATTTTGAGTATTTATTGGATCTCTTATTGTAGATATCATATCAATTATTCCTGTGGGGAAGTTATATTAAATATTTTGAATCAATCTTCAATAGTTTATCAGTGTAAGGATGAACCTGAACACCAAATAAAAATAAATTCTACCATAATCGGTTTCATACCAATTAATTAGGGATATATATCTCAAATGTTTTGGGGAGAAAATCAAAATGGAAAATGTGCCAACTATTTGAGAATATGATGACTTATACATTGTGGACTTTTCTAGTCTTACTCAAAATCATGAAGTTTAGTTTTCAATAGAACTCATACATGGTGTTATAACTATTTCAAATACTCCTTATAGACATTCCCCAACTGGGTTATAATAATTGAAGAAGAAACAATAGGAGAATTAAGATAAGGGATCCATTCGACCTAGTACTTCACCAAGGGGTTCAATTATTTTTTTCTAAGAATAAATATGGTTAAATTATTCATTGTGTTCATTATTGGGAACTTAACATTATTATTATCAATAATAATAATCCCCTTCCTCTTATCAATGTTCTATTTGATCAATTAGGGGGATCTATATATTTTTACAATATTGATTTTTGTTTTAGATATCATTATCTAAAGATAAATAAAGGATATTCCATCAAACATCTTTCCGTATGGGGTATGATAATTATGAATTCATAATAATTCCACTTAGACTTACCAACGCTGCTTTCATCATCATATATTTAATAAATATGATATTTAGATATTACCTTGATTAGTTTTTGTTATTATTTATTGATGATATTCTTATATATTCATTCATAAAGGAGGACCATGAAGAATATTTGAGAATTGTGGTGAATACCCTATGAAAGGATAAGTTTTATACTAAATTAAAAAAGTGTAAATTTTATCTAAAAAATTTTCATTATTGGGTAATATAATCTCATGTGTGGGTATGTATGTGTGTCCTTCAAAGATAAAAGTTATTAAGAAATAGACTAGTCTAACCTTGGTAATTGGAATCCATTGTTTTCTTAGGTTTATGGATACTATTGAAATTTTGTGGGAAATTTATCATGAATATATAATCCACTCACAATGCTAACTGAAAATAGGGTTAATTTCTTATGGATAGATAGATTTGAAGTAGGTTTCAAATAATTAATGTGAAGTTTGTTCCATACACATATTCTTACACTATCCTACAGTGGAGAAGGTTTTTTATATATAGTGATTCAAGAAAGAAGGGACTTGAATGTATCATCTTGTAAAATGATATAGTGATAGCTTATGAATCACACCAATTGAATGTTCATTGTAACACAAAAAGTCTTTTCAATATTTTCATTTTTGAATAAATTTGAATTTTTTATCTTTCTTTATATGCAACACCCTGTTTAGCTTACACTACCCGCATTAATGAATTGGCTTGTGTTACATGCAAGTTCGAGGTTTACCGAACAATAATATATTATTAAATAGTATTATTTACTATAAATTTTTTTTGGGGGTTATGAGAAATATTAACTTATTTATAAAAATATATGTTTGAATTTATTAGTTCAAAATTGATTATGAATGATTATAGGAACTAATTGAATATATATGAAATGTTTTTATAAAGAACTATTTTTATTCTCACAAAGTCATTTTATAATAATAAATTAAATTAATTTGAATTATATTAATATAATATATATTCAGTAAAATATTTTTTACATTCATCCACTAGAGTTAGTAGTCCTAAGATAAGAAAAACCCCTATATTACGCATAAAATCTATCTTTTTCTATAGGCATTTTTATCACCTTTTATTAGTGAACCAATTTTAAATAATTTTTTTGAAAATTTTATATATTTTATTTGAGAAAATAAACATATTATATTAAATTTGAAAAATAAAATTACTTCAGTTTATTTTTATATATTTTTTTTGATAAGTTTCATGTTTTTATAAATAGTGATAAAATATTTCATTTTAATGGAAAGCAAATTTTTCTTCTATATAATTTATAGTGTTAAACTATATTTTTAATTGGTATTAAAGTACAATTAGATCAATTTTTATTATTAAATATAATTTATGTAATTGGAATCAATTTTTCATTGAATACGAATATAAAAAAATTTCAATCTTTTGAATGTTTTCACTTTAAAGACCTGTTTTCACATTTTATCAATGGGATTAATATAAAATTAATTACTACAACTTCTATGTTTTTAATTTTTAAAAATGGATTCCATATATGGAATAAATGGGTCCAAATTTAGTACAAAGTATCATTTTATTTTCAGAAAATATGAATAGAAACAAATAATGTTTTAATTACCACAATTAATGGTAAATTTGGTAATTAAGGGTAATAATAATATTATAAAATTACCCAATCACAACTTTTGATTTTATTAGATGATATATTGTAAACAAAAATCTTCCTTGGAATGATTTTATAGCCTCTTGGAGATATTTGGTCTACTTTTTTCTTTTTTTTTGTATTTTATTCTAAGGGAACTCCAATATGTGACTCTCATGTTTTTAAAAAGAATTACATTTTTTATATATGGTTATTAGGAGTATATATTTGACTATAAATATTCATTGGAAATATAAAATGTTTTTATTCATCATGATATTTTTTAAAAAAAATTTATAGAAGAAATAATTAAATTAACAGCTTGCACAATGATGATCCATTAATTGTTTAATTAATGGATATATCAAATAAATCTTATTAAATTTTTTAAAATAAATATAATTTATTATAATTAAAGTCATAAATAAATCATATATTTTCACTAGACATATTAGGTAAGTATTAAATATTTTACTTTAAATTTATCTTATGTATTGATATTTTTTAAAAAGTCAATAGTTGAACAATGTTAAAATTAACATTGATGATATTTTAAAAGAAATAATACTTTTCTAAAATATATAAAATTCCAAAAAATATAATATTTTTCTAAATGATTTTGATAAATTTGAAATTTTTATCCATTTCCATTTTATGTTCTTTTTCATTTTATAGTTACTATATTAACCTTTAATGTTTAAAAAGCTATATTTTCATAGTAAGAGGTAAAGGGTTTATCTAAGGGTTAAATCCAAAAGATAAGGGTCTGAATGTAAACTAAATAATTCAAAAAATTATTTTATGAGTTTATCTAGAACCAAAATCATATTATATTCGAAATAAATCTCTTTTCATTCCTTCATAATTGAAAATTAATTTATATTAATTTAATATTTTTAGAGTTTCCAAAAGTACCTCTAACCTCAATTATAAAAGGGAACCTACTCCCTCACTTCATCACATTAATTGGAGCCATCTATATCATCTAGAAACTACCCCGATAATCTCACTAAATCTATCCCCACATATTAGAATCCCCCTTTGGTAAAAAATCTATCCTATAGAAGTCCTTCTATACAAACCAAAAGGAGTTACCGAAACATGTGGTAACATTCTTCATTGATCACTTTAGATTTATTTCTTTCCCTACTCCTTAATTTTTTATTATTCCATGATAATATAATAAAAAAAGAATCCTAAAAATACTGATATGTTTTATGTTATGGTTTTTACCTACACTTACACACACATCCATCAAATGGGTAACAAATTTAACGTTCATGTACGTCTAACTACCACCTCATGAAACTAGGTAGTGCATTTTTCCTTTACCCCCTCTCATGTTCGGTCATTATGATGAACACACTATTATTATATGATATATATGATATTAATTTAATATTAATACTACTATAAATTTTATATAACACATAACTTCATGCTTCCCATTTTGTGTAAATACGATAACATCATTTGGAGAAGTGTGGACTATCGTTACCTCAAAGCCACGTGATTCGTTCAAACTATACATGGAACGTATAAAGGATGGTCTTAAAAAAATTTGATATATATGACATATATATGACATATATATGACATATATATGATACTAAAATTTTAATATAAACATATATCATTTAATTTCAAAACTTTTAACATGAAAATAAATGAATGTAGCATTCATGCGTACCTAAGGCCTACCATCTCCATGAATGGTTCATTTCATTTACTATCTCCAAAGTTTATTGATTTTTATAAATATATATATATATACTAAAAAAATAATATTTATAAACCATGATATACATTATTGAGATGATTAAATCATGATCTTAGTGATAGGAATAACTAATAACAAGTAAAAACTTACTCAAGAAACTAGGTAATTAGCATAAACAAATAGTGAAAATAATGCATGATTAGTATCGAACAGGTGATAAAATAATATCAGAAGATAATATATGATACCATAAATAGGAAAGGTTATTATATAAATTAAAAACACTATTTAAACCATTACACATGAGTTTAAATTACGTATAACTAAAAATTAAGTGTGAGGTAATAGATCATTGTCTCACTTTTATTTCTGTGGGGAAAATTCCTTATACACTACTTGTTTCATTTTTATAGTTTATATACCACCCATGAATGTATATTATGATTAAAATTCTGAATATTATGTTATTTTATTATCTAAGTAATTTTATTTCTTTCATAGGTATATTATTCTACTAATTATAAGGTGGTAGGGAGTTATCTCACAATCTCATCATTATTCAGGATTATTTTTTATTAAATATGCAATGGGGGAATATATCTATTACATGATAGGGTTTTCTAAAAATTATTTAAAAATATGTTTACAATTCAGAAATAAATATTTTAATTCATTTATACTCCTTATGGAATTTTCACAAAATTATTTCAAAGGAATCTTCCTGTCATTTTCCAAAACAAAGTACTCTATGACTTTTCTTATAAAAGTCAAAGGAATATTTTTTAACTTATAAGAAAATAATGAAATTTACCTCCTTAATGATACCTCAATGTTTTAAAGACTCCATTAAGAGTTTAAAATGCTATTTTCTCATAAAATATTTTATATTATAAATGCACGAACTTTTAAATAAATGATTACAAATTGGTAGGAGATTTCGTTTCAATTTACATTCCATTGAGTTTTATCTGTGGTTATGCATGTAGCTTATTTTATATGGAGTATATAATAATCTTTGACCTGTAATATCACAAATTTACTTATTCTAATGATATTACTATTTTCATTTAATGTTATTCATTCATGGTGATTATGATTCAAATGTTTCAAAGTGGTATGAGACACTTTGAAACGTTTAAATATTATTTTCCTCAAGAATGTTTTTAATGGTATTTCAATTGTATTTATATTAATCAATGAAAAAAATACTTGTCTTCGCATATACATCACTGATAAAATTTTGATAATTTTTTATTATTTTTTCAATATGGTTATTTGATGGTAATTTACATTATTTATTAATTAATTCAATTATTTGATATATGAGGAATTCTTTTAAAAGGAAAGACACGGGTTGGGAACTGGTTAATAAATGTCCTACGGGTTGAGAACTATTTAAAGTAATCCCCAAAATTCATCATTAGTCTCATTATATGAAAAAATATGGTGAAAACCCCTTCAATTCTTTTTCTAAGAAGAATGGATGAGTTTCTACACACAAAGTTAAACCATATTATGAAAGGTCTTGATGATAGTGGCTTGTGTACCAGATACATGGCTTCCATTAATTAAGAGTTTAATTTATTTAGAATTAATTCATTGTTATTATCCATCATATTTGTTTTTTAAAATATCCATGGATTAATTTCATTATCAATTTATTGATTAAATGGAATGTTTTTCAATTATCTACTATTCCATATCGGTTATGGATTATCTAGTTATTTAAATGGCATGTGTTCTTAGTTATTTACCTTTCCATGTTTATTTATTTACATTAATTCATTATTTATTCCTCTTTACATACCCTTATTGATAATTTGAGATCACCCTTTTATTTTTCTATTTTCCTCAGGTTATGATCACAATTGTTTAGAATCAGTTCAGGGATGCAAATTATTTTCCCTTTCTGTGTTTTATGTTTTTATCAATGTAATAAAGTAATCATTTATTCATATATTTATTCAAGAATACTAAAATGATAATCCATTTGAGATTAAATTCCTTGTAATTATGCCAATGTAATAAAATAATGTATCTAATCTAGGCTTCTAGGGTTGGGGTGTTACACTTGGTATCAAAGGAAGTTTAGTAGAAACCTTGGGAACAAGATTTAGGAACATATATATTAAGGAACAAAACCCATTGGTTTAGTAGGTTTTAAAATTTATTTAAGAAATAATGACTTTATATTTTGTGGAAATATGTTTAATGGTAAGGATAAACATTAGAGTTTATATAATATTTGAATTTAAGGTAATTGTGGGTATTTATATTATTGGAAATACAAAATGAATCATATAAGATAACTTTTGTGGTTAAAATATTTCACTAATTTTGAATATATTTAGTTTATCTTTTTAGGATCCATATCCATTTTTTGGATAATATTAATATTTTTTTAGAAAAATCACAACCTATATGCTGGGTGACAACCCGTTACATTTGACAAGACCATAGATTTTGAACCCACAACTGAAGGGAAACAAGGGTGAAACACCTACCAATAGCCTACATGAATTTGTGGTTATCATGTTTTTTTTGTTAAAATATATAATTGATAATGGTTATTTTTATTTTAGGGAAAATTATTTTATCAAATATATTACCTTGGGATTGGAAAATGATTTGGTGATTATGTGATTAATGTTATTACAGAAGATGTTCACTATTTTGGAAACCCTATATGATCAATGTAAATATAATACTATTGGATTTAATTTGAGTTGTACAATTTTTATTATACTTTGGAATAATATATTATTTTATTTTGGAATTATGATTATCCGTGTAATTTATAGACACGGTTATAATATCTTGTAGATATGTGATTTAAGAAATTAATTTTTTTATAATACATTAAGAGTGATTAATGTTATTTGGAAGAATATATGATCAAATACTTCTAATTTTTGTGTTTCAATATTAGTATAGAATATTTTTGAGTAAGGATAGTTATCTTCTAATTTTTGTATGTTGAAATTTTGGTATTACAATGGAATTTTAGAGATTAATTTTTTTCATAATATAATGGTTTATTATTTTTGGGGAATTATTTTATCTTATCTTAATCATTTTGGTTTTATTGAATGTATAAATATTGGAGGAATAGATGTTATAATTTTTTAGATTTTTTGATCTGTTGAAATTTATTCTAATTATTCATGAATGAAAACAATTAATCTTAAATACTCATCATTTGGAGAAAAATATGTTTTTGTAGTGGAAATTGATTAAAGGATGAAACTCCACTTGGCATGTATGTATGTTTCCTTATATTGTTCATATATAAAGTAAATGAATTACTTAACTCTTTGAAAATTATTTTAGAATAAACATGATGTTGGTTTAATTTTCTTACTAAATGACCAATGGCCTATTTAAACCATCACAAATTTATGGTCTTGTGATGGTAAAATTTCTGATGACCATGTTCACTATCATTCACCATCAGAACAAGATAGTTATATTTCTCTTCCATTTCTATGTTTTCAATAATTTTCTTATATTTTAAATCCTAGTGTTGTGGTGAACTTCACATTTCCTTTTACTCTTTATTAAGAATATGTATTATTAACCCTATTTACGATGTGGATTTTTCGACAATTGTTTATTTTGAAATATCATACCCTAGACTACAGAGATCATGTTTAAACTGTGAGGATAATATTTAATTATGGTGTGGAGAATGTAACACCCTAATAATTTATATTATTTTCATTTTCAAATAAATTTAATTTTTTCTAGATTTATTTATATGCATCCTCATGTTAGGCTTACACTAAACACAACAATGAGTTGTCTTGTGTTACACACAAGACCGAGTTTTACCAAACAACAATATATTATTAAAATATTATTATTTAATAATATAAGATATAACCTATCCATTAAGTTGAAAGGTATGAATAATATTAAGTAAGTTATTAAAATATATATTTGAATTGATTGCAAAAAAATTAATTAGAAATGAATATTTGAACCAACTGTGTATATAGGAAATGTTTTTATAAAGAACTATTTTTATTCTCACAAAGTCATTTTATCCTAATAAATTAAATTAATTACAAATATTGAATTATATTAATGTAATATATACTTAATAAAATATTTTTGATGTTCATCTAATATATTTAGCTGGAATAAGATAATAAAAAACCCAATTTGTTGTATAAAACCTATTTTTCTAAAGTCTATGTTACCGCCTTTTAATAGAGAACCTATTTTAAATCCAATTTTGACCTTTTTTATATATTTTATTTGAAAAAATAAAATTATTCTGTCTAATTTGAATATAAAAATTAACTTTTCTTGAATTTGTATTATTTTTATGATAAGTTTCATTTTTCAGGAATAATGATAAAATATAGTGTTTTAATTAAAAATAGTTTTTTTATAAATAATGAATGGAGTTAAATTATATTTTTAATTAGTTTTATAGTATAATTAGGCTAATTTTTTATTAGTTAATATAATTTATGTCATTTTAATCAATTTTAAATTGAATTAGGATATAAAAACATTTCAATGTTTTGAATGTTTTATCTCTGAAAACCTATTTTCTCATCACACTCATGTTATTAAAATGTATTTCATTTATTATATATATTTATTAAGAAGATATATTCGACTATAAATAGTCATTGGAAAGTTAAGATGTTCATATTAATCATGATTTTTTTAAAATTTTAGGTAATAAAAAATTAAATTAAAGGCTTTCCCAATGAAGATGTGGTAATTGTTTAATTAATGGACATTTTGAATAAATGTTATTGAAAATATTATAATAAATAAAATTTTATATAATTAATATCAATCATGAATTTTATATATGACCTAGAAATAATAGGGATGTCTTAATGTTTTGGGTTCAAAATTTTCTTTCTTATTTAAATTTTTTATAAAGGTCAAGAACTAAATAGTTTCATATTTGAAATTAATTATATTTTAAAATAAATAATATTTTATTAAATGTGATAAAATTCATAAAATAAAAAAAATTGTCCAAATAATTGGTATAATGTTTTAAATATCATCCATAACTCATTTATATTTCGTTTGTCATTTTATAGTAACTATATTAACACTTAAAAAGAAAAAATCTATGTTTCCACGCTAAGGGTTGAAGGGTTTAACAAAGGGTTAATTCCAAAATATGAGGGTAAGAATGTGACCAAAAAATGTATAAAAATTATTGGATAAGATGATTTAGACACTTTATAATCTTATATAATAACTAACTCTCTTTGGTACCATTTCAAACTTAAAATTAATTTATATTAATTTAATATTTTTAGAGTTTCCAAAGTGAACCTCACATTAATTATAAAAGGAACCACCTCCCTCACTTTCTCACACTACATTGATAATTCTATATTTTACTAGACCTGATCAAATAATCTCCCAAAAATTATATCCTAATATTAGGATCCCTATTTTTGGAATGAATTTAACCAAAGAAGTCCTTTTGTGTAAACCAAAAGGTCTTACCCAAATAAGAGGCAATATTCTTCAAAGGTCACTTTAGTTTTATTTCTTTCCCCACTTTGTAATTTATTTTTATTAAAAGATAATATAATAAAAAAATTATTTTCAATACAATAAGATGTTTTTATTTTAATGGTTTGACCTTCACTTACACACAATTCCATCAAATTGGTAACAAATTTACTGTTCATGTACAACGAACTACCACCTCACAAAATGAGGTTGTTCATTTTCCCTTTAACACCTATCATGGTTTTTCATTATGATATAAAAAATATTTTTATATTATATATATATGATATTTATTTTTTCTTCAAACATATTTATTTTTTATGTTACATATACCTTCATGCTTTCCACTTTGTGAAAATATGATAACATTGTTTGTGGACGTTTGGAATACCACCTCCTCAAAGTGATGTGATTCGTTTACACTATATGTGAAATGTATAAAGGATGGTTTTAATAAAAATATTTTATATATATGATATTTATATGAAAATATTATTTTAATATACATATATATCTTTTAATTTTAATTATTTTAATATGGAAAATAAATGAAAGTAGAGTTCATGCATACGTACGACCTACTATATCCATGAATGGTGCATTTCATTTCCTATATCCAAATTTTATTAATTATTATAAAAATATATATAATTAATATATATGATTTATAAATTCTGGTTTAAATTATTTATATGATGAAATCATAATCTATGTAATAGGAACAACAAAGAATAATTCAAAACAAACTCGAGCAACAAGGAAAGTAACACAATTTTTTTTTAAAATGATGAATGATTATTAAAATATGGGAGATAAAATAATATAATAAGATCATATATGATATCATAAATATGATTAAGGTTATGATATAAATTAATAACATTATTTTAACTTTTATAATGGATGTTAAATAATGTACAACAGAGAGAGAAGTGTGGTCTAAGGGATTGTTGTCCCACTTTTATTTTTGTCGGACACATGCCTTATACACTACTTGTTTTTTCTTTGTGGTATATATACCACTAATGAATATATTTTATGAATATTATTCTTATATTTATGGTATTTTCATATCCAAATAATTTTATTTCTTTCATGGTAATACGATTTTTCTGATTATAAAGTGGTATGGAGTTGCCTCACAATCTCATCGTTATTTGGGATTGTTTTAATATAAGTCTCAAATGAGGTATATTTCTCTTCCATGTTAGGGTTTTCTAAATATGTTTTCAAAAATGTTTTTAATATTATACTATTATTTTTTAAATTCATTTTTACACCTTTTTTATTTCATACCAAATTATTTAAAAAGAATCTTTCTTTCATTTCCCAAAACAAGGTACTTTATGACTTTTCTTACAAAAGTAAAAGGAATGATTTTTAACATATACGACATGAATGGAATTTCCCACCATCATGATTCCCAAATGTTTTGAAGCTTATTTTAAAAGTTTACATGGTTATTTTATAAGAAATTATTTTCTTTTATAAAGGAATGACTATTTAAATAAATGATTTCAAATTGGTAAGGGATTTCATCTCAATTTACATTCCATGGAGACTAACTTTTTTTATGATCCTACATTCTTTTATGTGGTGTATATACTTTCTTTTCACATGTTATATAATAAATATCATTATTCTCATGATTTTAAATATTTCATTTAATGTTATTACTTTATGTGTATTATGCTTTAAATGTTTTGAAATGGCACGAGACACTTTGAAATGTTTATAGACTATTTTCTTTATTAAAATTTTTAATGATATTTCAATGGTATTTATATTCATTAATGTCAAAAAAGCTTTTTGTTACTTATCCTCCATTGAGGAATTATTTATTAATATGAATTATTAATTCAATATCTATGTTGTATTGTAAGTCACGTTGTTTTTTAATTAAATATATTATTCGATATATGGGGAATGATTTAGATAGGAAAGACACAGGTTGGGGACCAGCTAATACAAGACCAATGGGTCGAGAACCATTGAAAGTAATCCTTGTGATTCATCAATTGTCCCATGAGATTAAATTATTTTTTGAGAAAAAACATCAAGTTTGTTTCTAAGAAAAATATGCATGTTTTTACCCCTAGACTTAAACCATATTGTAAAAGGTCTTGATGGTAGTGGTTCATATTCCAAATACATGACTTCCAATAACAAATCATTTCCTTTATTTTGAATTCAGTTCTTATTATTATCCATGATATTTTTTCATTGACATATCTATGGATGAATTTCATTCATAGTTTATTTATAAATGGAATGTGATTCAGTTATCTCATTTGCAATATTGGTTATGCCTTATCCATTTATTTAAATGTCGTGTATTATTAGTCATTTACCTTGACATGTTGATTTATTATCACTAATTCATTATTTATTCCTATTTACAAATCCTTTCAGACCAATTGAGAATATAATTTTATTTTTTCTCTTTTACCCTTATTATTAAGATGAAATATTGGGATGAGTTCAAGGATGAAAATTATTTTCATTTGTTATGTTTTATGTTTTACTAATATAATAAGGGAACCATTTATGTATATAGTTATTCGAGAGTACTAAAATGATTGGTCCTTTGAGATTTAACTCCCTGTAAAAATGCCAATTTTATAAAATAATGGACCAAATCTTGGATTTTGGGGTTGATGAATTATATTCATGAGATATATTACCAGACTCATGTTTTGGGATGGAAGTGGTAATTTTTTCATTGAAAATATGGAGAAATTATCTATATAGTGAATGGTGTGATATATATACTAATAATAAAATATTGATGTATATATTTTCATAGAAATATTTTAATATTTTTCAAAGAATATGGTTTTAGTTGATCAAATATTATAATTTCTCAATACCATACCATGCTGGGAAGGCAAACAAGGTGGTTGATGCTTGAGTAAGAAAGACCATGCTAGTTTATCCATAATAATAATTAAAATATATATTATAATTAGGTTTTTATAGAATATGGATATTGAATTCATGAGGAAATTGGTATGATCTCATCTTTCTCAAATAAATGTTCAACCATCTATCCATAATAGGATTAAGAAGGAACAAATGGAATATATGGGATTACAATAGAAGGCTAGGAATGTTACTAAGTTCAACCATGTTCCCAATGGAATGATATGGTTTAGGAAAAAATTATCCATCCCTAAAATCAATAATTTAATATGGAAATATTGTATTAATCACATAGTTCCTAATTCTCTATAAACCATTTATGTACGGGGATGTATAGATATTAGAAGGAGTATTGTTAGTGGGAAAACTTGAAGAGAGGTATTAAAAAGTTTGTATCTTAGTGCTTGGTATTTTAAAAATTTCAGTAAGGGGGTCTAAATTATATGGGGATATTATAACCATTACTCATTTTAATATAGAAATGGGAAAACATCATAATAGAGCTTTTCATCATACTCCCAAAAATAAAAATAGTTCACAGTACTATTTGAGTTGTTAATTTAATTATGAAGTCAGAATAATACATTATTATCATAAAATATTTTTCATTTGATAATATTTCTAGAATAGAAAATAAATAACTGTAAAGAATTCATGGAGTACCACATTATATTATATTAGATCGAGATTGGAGATTTATGTTGATGTTCTAGAAATGTATTCAGTGGGATTTGGATAAAGTGTTGTGTTTTAGTATAGGTTGTTATCCTCAGAAATATGTTTAGTCTTAGAAGAATATTATAAATATGGAATAAATTTTGTGATATTTATTTATATATTTCAAAAGTGGTTAGTTTCTACACCTTCCTTTTTTTGATTTTTCTTATAATAATAGCATTCACTAGAGAATTTTAATGGCTACTACTGATTCCCTCTATGACAAGAATTACAGAAATCCAATTTTTCAGGGTGTAGTACGAAAACGAAATTTATTGGTAATTGATATTTCTAAGGAAATAGAAGATAATTTTATATCCATTAAACAAGAAATAATGGAACAACAATATCAGAAAAATGTTATGCAGACAACCATCAACGTGATCTAGAGTGTGAAGTTGGTGACAAAGTATTTCTATGAATATCTATTTAGAAGATAGTCATATGGTTTAGAAAGGTTTGTAAGCTAATTCCATGGTTTATTTGTCCCTTTGAAATTCTTTATCATATTAGTAGGTAGATTTTTTCTTGGTGCTTCAACCAAATCTCTCTAAAGATTATGATGAATTCCATGTATATCTCTAAGAGAAGTACATACCTGATCCTTAAATTGTGCTTAAATAAATGGTAATAATATTGGATAAATATATCTCTTATGAGGATAAATCAGTATATATTCTTGATCGTATAGATACGTTACTATGAAATGATACCACTCACCTAGTCAATGTTTTATGGTGAAATCATAATTTGAGGAAGGTACATGGGTACATGAGGATGTGATAAAGAATAAGTATCCTTATATATTTGTATCAAAGTTAGATAATTTCAAAGTTGAAATTTACATTAGTGTGGTATAATGAAACGCCAAATTATTTTAGGATATATTTATTTATTAATAAATTTAATTTATTTGATATATTTGGTTAAACACAACACTGAGTTTAAGAGAACTACAATCTACTATTAATTTTTTATTTAAATTTGAAAGATACAACATAATTGGTAAAATTGATAGGTATGTATATGAATAATTAAATTATGAAAAATTTAATGTTTTTATATTTATAAAATGAATTCATTTGTTAAAAATTTATTATAAAAAATAAAAAAAAATTAAGAGAAAAGTGATGTTTTTTCTGGAAAACTGTTTTTATGCATGCAATGTGTTTTTGAAATAACAAATTGAAATTTTGAAAATTAGGGAATTATTATACTGAAATTTATGTATTATATACTCATAATTTTTTTAACATTCATATATAGTTTTTATCAGGCATGGTATAAGAATAAATCTAGTTTTATTCATAAAAACAATTTTTTTTTCTAAAATGCGATTTTCCTCATGTTTTATGAACATATTTTAAAATTAATTTCATATAATTATAGAGATTTAAACATAAATAACGGATTCCATATTTTTAATTAGGAGGTTCAAAATTGGTAAATAAGAAAATTTTATTTTTGGTCATTAGGAATTGTGATTATGGTGAAATATATCACCTCGGTAATGGATAAATCGGGTTAACCTTGGTTAAAACTATATATTGAGGTCTCCATTTCTTATATTAATTATTATTTTAGGAATATAGTTAAAATAATATCACATTATAATTAAATTATATTTATTTTAGGGACACATTTCTATAAAAATTACTTATATATTTTTTAAAACAATGAATAATACAAAAGGACACTCTCATACTTTTAAATATCTCTTTCATGTTTATATAGGGATAACTTCAAGTTGTGAATGAATGTTAATGTATATTTTTTAGAATAATGAAATTATTTTCATTATATTAATTTATTTATAATTTTTATTTATTATATAATAAACTTAAATTCTTACATAGAATCTATATAATATTTATTCAATTAGTTGAAAAATAAAAGATTTTAAAAATATTAAAAATAAAAAAATTTGGAAAAATTATTATGTTACATGAATTTATTAGAAAAATATAAAACATTAGTCATGTTTTAAAGTAATATATTCTAATTATAAATTTTTCTTGATGTATTTGATGTGAAACTGAATGAATAATGTTAAAAATGACATTGGTGTTTTTTTTGAAAATAAAATTTTACAAAATCATTTACTAATAATAAAAATATTGAAATAGGTAATGGAGGATATCATTGGGTCTAAAATTTCCAACCATCACCATTTATAATTCAATTTTCACCTTATACGATAAATTATAACCCTTTAATATTAAAATAGTTATTACCACGACTAAGATTAAAATTAGTTAACCAAGGGTTTAAACCCTAATATAACATTTCAAATGACATAAAATCCTATATAAATTTAATTTTATGATGAAATTTTGACCTTATACTCTTATTATTTTAATATATTCCAATTTAAAATCATTTTTCTTGGGAATGACTTAGTTATATTTTATTCTTTTTGGTAATTCCAATTGTGTCCATTCCCTCCCTTAAAAAAAACCACTTCCCTATCTTCATTACACCAAATTGATCAACCTATATTTACCATGACATTACTATTTTTCTTATTAAAACCCCTATACAAGTTCTAGATGTTATGTTATTCCCAATAGACCAACCCTAGGTTCTTTAATAAACAATCCAAAGGAGGACTCCAGAATAAGAGGTAATCATCTTACTCAACCTATTTGAATTTATTTCTTTTTTTAAATTATAGAAATCTATAGTATTCATAATTAAAAAATTCAGTATCCTAAATATTATGAAATCTTTCCATGATTATTAAATTACTATTCTTCACCCTCTTTTCAATGGTAAGTGAAAGTATTGCTCCGTCGTACGTACGACTTACCGTCTTCATAAAATGATACTATTAATTTTCATCAACATATTTTATAGATGATTATTATATCATGTTTAATGTTTATATATATAATATTTATTATATAATTATTCTTCTATAATTATAATATCATATCTATCATCTAACCTTCCAATCCATATGAAAATGATAACGTTTCTCCTGGGTATGTGTAGAATACCACCCTCAAAAGGAGATGTGATTCCTTTTTCATCAACGCTTTACATGAATGGTAATAAGGATATATTTAATGAATATATATAACATAATAATGACTATATAAAGTTTAGTTATTATTTACCATTCTTTCATTCCATCCATTATAATGTGAAAACCAGATTCATGCATACAGTTGACCTTCCATCTCCATGAATGATGAAATTCATTTTTTGGCCACCATTAATCGATGAATATAAATAAATAAATATTAAATATATAATAAGCATATATTATATTTATATCATTATTGAAATTATGAAGATGATGAAAATATGATTAATGAAAAATGACAACAACTGCCGACCAAAAATATATATAAAAAACAAATAAACTATCACCCATAATAATTAATTTAAAACATAATTGTTAATAAATGAGTGATAAAAGTTTTTAACTAAATTATATATGGTATGAAATATATGAGTATTATTTTTTTAATATATGTATAGTGGATAAATATTTATCATACAGTAGGTTTAGAGAAATATGAAGGATGTAGTATATGAGGTAAGGGTTTATGTTACAATCTCATCATTATTCAGGATTGTTTATACCTAAGTATCCATTATGGAGAATTATTTGAATTAATATATTAATAATAATATATTTTATTATCCCATGTTTCTTTCTTAAAATTATATATTTTCCTTTCATTATCCTCTTTTTATGTACTCATGATACTGAAATAATGTTTTTAATAAAAATAGACTTTGTTTTTCAACTAGTTTGGGAATCATTCACTTCATTGTACATATTTTACTTAAAATGTTACAATTAATGTTTTTATTATTATCTAGTTATTTATTATTGACATTTTTACCCATATTTTACTTTTTTAAAAAGAATTAAAAGTATTATTCTTGTCATTTTTCAAACGAGGCACACTTTTCTATTTTAAGAAAATGTGAAAGGAATTATTGTTTTCTCATATTTGGAGGGAAAAGATTTTTATTCTATCATGAGAACTCATGGTTTTTAAGTTTCCATTAAAAAATTTCATGTTTAATTTCAAATATATTATTTTCCTTAATATTTGGGAATTTTTTAGATAAGTAATTTCAAAGTGGGAAGGGTATTTTTCTTAATAAAATTGCTATTTATGTTTTTAAATTATTTTAATCTATGTCTATATATTTTGATAAATTTTATGATTTAATGATGATATATTCCAAATATACCATCCAACATATTTTTATGGATGGTTTTTGATCCATTTCATTGGGATATTTATTGAAATTAAATATGCTTATTCTTACAATAAGAATATATATTGTTTTTTTGTGGAATGTTGAATAAGTTTTATTATTTATTCATATGATTAATATATTGGATTTATTAAGTTATGGGTGGGGAAAAAATTACATTGAACCCAAATTTATTGGTTTTTATACGGATACAAAATATATTGGGTATTTAGATAAGGACGGACCCATTAATGTAGATGTATTTACATAGGGCATTAGTGGTTTTTAGTTTTCTTATCACAGGGCCCTGATTTTAAGTTTAATGATGTCATGAATTATGAATTCCATTATTATGAAATCAATATTTAGGTTCATAATATTAGTCGAGTAATTATGATATCTATGGATATGTTTTAAGCTCATTTTTGTATTTATATTTCATTATTTGATCATCATTTCTTTATTTTATTATTTTCCTTATTTATTTATCTTAGGTTGTAAACATACCCTTATAAAGATTCTAATCTCACACATTTATTAGGTTGTATTTCTCCAGGATTCCAGTAAGTGTATTATGTCTAAAATAAGGGAATATTCTAAAATTAATAATAGTGTTCTCAAATAAAATACTATGTTGTATTTTTTATTTTCATAGTCTAAAATCATTCATTTATTTGGGATTCCATCCATTGTATCTAATACCAAGGTAATAATATAACCACTAGATATGGTCTTATGGGTCATACTGTTTACAGGTTTAATAGTAATTTTAGTGGTTAAGAAGTTTTCAAAATATTTTTCTTTTAAGTCCTCCACTAAAACTTTTATTTAGTAGGGCATATATATTTAGGAAGATTGATAGATTAATAATGGCACAAGTCATCCATGACGTAGGATTTTTAGAGTGAGTAAGTGGGGAAATGTTCATGATGTTAGAGCATAAAGACAAAAGTGTATATGGAGGCAATAAAAAATGGTAATTTGTGTAGGGGATATAGTATGTGAATCTAGTTCGAGAGGCTCAATTCATAAAGGAGGTTAATAGAGGAGTTTTCCATAAATTCTGTTAGTGAATAAGGAATAAAGCTCATGATGGATATCCCAAATGCATTATACATGACCCTCTAAGGATAAGATATAGTTAACAAGGCTAGTACATGGGGTATAATTTTCATTCTGGTTACTCTACACAAGAAAGATTTAGGATGGAAAATTCCCATGAAAGTATTAGGATGGTATTTTGGATATTGTGTAGTTTATTGTTTCATCAAATTTAGGCTATCGTGATGAAAATAAAAGCTTTCAATCCTAAAAATGTGGAAGTGAACTTAATATTGATAAAATAAGGAAACAATCACCCATAATAGCGTTCATGGAGTAGTCAACTAAGTTTATTTGAGGGAGGAAATGTGTTATCCATAAAATCATTATAAAGTTACTGTACATGAAACATTATGATTAGGGATAAAAATTGTAATGCAAAAAACTAATGATGTTTAGTGGTTTCTAATATGAACAGAATATATTTATGTATAATGCATTGGTTATCCTTTAGTGGTAACCAAGTAATTGTTTTTTTCTATTTTATTAATACATTTTTTTTGTTTTAAGAATGTACATTACAATCAGATAGGTTTAATGACTTCCTAACAATTTGGGTTCATGATTATTTTAAAGAAAATGAAACTTTTTTCACCCTAATTCACCCCTCCCCTCTCAAGGAGTCTTGTGTTAAAAAAATAGTATTAAATAAAGATTAAAAGTGTTAAATATATCATCATACATTATTTGAGATAGATAATTTATTCTATGATAAATGAGTTCCTCTATTTAGGGGATGTAACTACCACATTTGGAAGATCATAATGATATCACATATTCAATATCTTAGTTTTGAATTTCATTCTACAACATTAATAAGGATTGATTATAGTTATATGAAAGTAAATTCCATGACTAAATCTAAAAGGAAATGGATGGATGCTGACTTGAAATCTCAAAATACTTTATCTCCGTCTTAGTTAGACTAGATGTTTGTGTGAGTAATGTGTTGTACAAATTCTATGTCTAGGTGGTAGAAATTTTCCAATAATATGAAGGTGATAGTAATGAGAAGGAGTACAATTCATAGGTTCCCTATATAATATTTTATGTTTTTAAAGTTATTCCAAATGAGAATGTTGATAGATTCTTTAAAAATATCCAAATTTACTGTATTCATTCTAGGATTTTGGGAATAGATAAAATATATAAATATTTTTATGAATAAATTAGTATAGATTCCACTATTATATAATAAAAAATGATTATATCTTTAATAAATTTATTTTCATAGTTATCTCATAAGGATGAATCCCTATATCTGATGGATATAAAATTCAAGATAAGAATAAAAAAGTTCAAAGTTAAGCTTCCCTTATAATCCTTTCAATGTAGTAAAGTATGGAAGATTGATGCAGTGAACTCAAGAATATTTTACAATGAATAGGGTGATGAAAAAGTTGATTAAAGGCCTCAAAGGATTTTCCCTCTAAAAGTATAATTAAAACATGGTAACACTTTAGGAAATA
Organism: Viscum album; assembly: GCA_963277665.1. NCBI lineage: Eukaryota > Viridiplantae > Streptophyta > Magnoliopsida > Santalales > Viscaceae > Viscum > Viscum album. Next base: position 1,970,143,146 of record OY728147.1, on the reverse strand, counting down.
AACTCTAGATGAATAGGTTTTTAAGAAAAGAGGTTGGAAAATATGGTGATACCTTAGAGGAAGTAGAAGCAATGTTTATTTTTAAATATGAAGATTTCATGATAGATATAATTGAAAAGGAAGAACCTATAATGGAGACAAAACATGTAGTTTATGTAAAGGTGGAACCCATTGGAGATATCAAATTGATTTAACTTTAATGAAATAAAAATCATAAATTAATTTTCTGCTAAATTAATACTCTAAATATGTAGATCAACTCGAAAAAATATTTACTCAGCATATGAAGAGTGTGATAATTATTTGTCTAGTCTAGTGATTTAAAAATAAGTTTTTAATTTTAAGTTAAAAATTTAGTAATATACTAACATGATCAATGATATTCAAAAATGTGTAAAATATTTAACAAAGAAGATACAATCCATCGAAGAGGTGGTTGTTATGCTAATAAAGAAACTGGGATCCAAAATAAAATCAAATAATCCATATAAAAGGATACACTTTTAAAGGTTCATAGATATAAAAATAATAAAAAGTTTCAAGATAGAATTAGACATTATTAATAATATTCAAAATGAATAAATATCAATAGTTTTGGGTAAAATTGATTTTTTTTGTGATGAAAAAATTTAAAAATTGAAACCATAAATGGATTTGATTTAAGAGAAATATATGGTTAGAACTAAAATTTTGAAATATAAAATAATAGAAGTTTAGAAAAACACGTATAATTTCAATGTTAATTATAGAGAATAATATAATCCATAATCATCGAGGGTTAACCAACCCCAATTTGATGTTTTATAAAGGTTGTGGACACACGGAGTAGTGAAAGAGAGATGATATTTCCTGTTATTAAATGAAAAATTTGTGGATTTCTTGGCCAGACCATGACATTCTATGGAGAGTAAAGAAAATATATGAATAGATAAATTCCTATAATTTTTGAAATTATAACGAGAGCATATCCCTTATGTTGTAGTATAACTTATTTTTATGGATATTGTTTTCATTGCTCCAACTTTGTATACAATGTTATAAATTTCCATGAAACGAGAATAAGTGATTACGACCCTATAATTCAATTCAAGTATAATGAAATAAAAAAATAAAATCACACTGAAAAAATAGATACTCTCTATTATAAGAAGAATAAGATGTTTATTATTTTACCAATTTTGATGTATTGAAATAGGAGAGGTCATATTAAGTCTCAACTCATCCTAGAATCTCATATAGATAAAAGAAGAAGAGAAAGAAAGACAATATTGATAAAGTAACTCTAAAAACTAAAAAAATAGTAGCACCTAGATTCTTGATAGTTGATACTCATCACACATTATAATAAATGAAAAAATATTAAAAAAAATATAAATTTAGGTTTGATGGAATCATTTGTTTTATTAATGATAGATCATTTAATATATAGGGGAGGGGAAATACCCAATTCGCATGTTATGAGAAAAAAAATATTGAAGGGATCCTTATGAATGAATTACAAAATAACCTTCTAACCTTGAGCAATCATTGGTACTCTAGTATTGAGTTTACATTAAACCAGAAAGCATGTTTGAACAAAGGTAGAGATTGGAACATTCTATTGAGAGGATGGGGGACTAACATTAATCTATACATAGTGGATTTTCATAAAAATACATGTATACTTATAGTGGATATAGAAACAAACGTATGGAATTAGAGTTCAGGTCACATTTACCAACATAGAATAGAAAATGTGTTATATTAAAAGCTTTATTTGATATACCATGTTTAAAGAGAGACCATGAAATAAAATGGGATTCATGAATGTGGAAAAAAATGTAGTAGAATTATTATATTCAAAAGAACAAGAGAATATCTAACCAACATGTTTTCATCCACACTAATGTAAGTGGTCTCATGTATATATATAGAACAAATAATGAATGATATTTCTTTTTTTAATCGATGCCTATAGCCTAATATCATTTTTCATATTTATGGAAATAATGATAGAAGTCGTGGAATTAATGAATAGGTATTTAAGAAGAGTTAAAAAATGATATTGGCGACACTATTAAAGAATTTAGTCCTAATAATAGAGATGAGTGTACCCTTATTGAGTTTTATAACTATCTTAGGAATCATGGATTAAAGGATAATGTTTTTTATGTGAGAACTTAATAACAAACTGGATTTATTTAAATAAGAAATTATATTTTCAGAAATATATCCCAAAGGTTACTCAATGGAATTTAAATTCATCACCATTATTGAAAAAATGTAGTATACATTTTAGTGTAAAATAATAATTATAAATTGATAAGAATTAAGTGAGATATAAGACCATATAAATTTTCTTATATAAGGAGGCCTTCAATGAATCATTTTCATGGCTTTGGATGTATGTTCTAAATCTAAAACAAAAAAGGAAATAAGGGAAAGTATAGTGATGTTGTAGAAGTGGGAGTATTTTTCAGATACTCCCCAAAGATCAAGACTTTATAATTCTACAATAATAGGGTGAGTAAAATTTTAGAGAGTAGTGACATTGATATCAATGAGGAGAAATTTTTAAACAACACTAGAGGTATAGGCACCATTTTTTTCAATAAAGAAAAATAGAAATAAAATAAATTCGGAACAATTCTAGAATTTATATAGTGTTTTGTAGATGATGAAGACTCTAAGGATGAATTAGACGAGGTATAAATTTCTAAAAAAGATAAATATATACCTCAAAGTAGAAAAAATAGAGAAAAATATATCTATACAATATAATTAGAGATAGTTCAACACAAACACAGAGAATAATAATGATAAATATGAAACATGTGTCTCTGATATCAACCTTAGAACCAACATCATTCAAATAAGTGATAAGAGATTAATATTAGGCTATACCAATGAATTAATAATTAGATTATATTGAAGAAAACTAGAGTTAGGAGATTGTTTAAATTTTAGAATATCAAAATGTTATTAGAACTATTTTTATCTTTAATAAAAAATTAGGTGAGAATATAATTGTGATTAGAAACATGGCATGTGTCGTTTGTAAGGATAATGAAAAAATTAAAGGTAGTTATGTTAAAGATGAATTTTCTATTTTAGCCTAATGAGAATAAATAAATATCATTTTTTATATTGAAAAACAAATAGGATATAATGTTTACTATATTTATCTTAAAACTACATTATTAAATAGTGTTCTTGAAGAATATTTTAACATTGAACAACTATTAGGGTTTTGATTAGAAATGGTTAATCAAAATTTTAATAATTGAAGAAAGATATATATATATATATCATAAAGAAGGAACCATGAGGATGATATGCTTTGCTAGACTCATATGTGAAGAATCTATAAATCAAGAAAGGGCAGTGTCAACTATAATATCTATGTAAAGAAACACAGGGTAGAATATTTTATAGTTATTGTAAATATGTATGATATCATCTTGGGTAGAAGCAAGAAGAAATTCATGGAAGAGTTTTCTAACAACTTGAAATAGTAATTTTGAATTTCAATGATTGGTGAAATCATATACTTTCTGGAGATACATGTTATATAAAGGGTGGGAAAAACATTTATATCTCTAAAAAACATTGCAAGAGAGAAGTTGATAAAGTTTAATATGGGTGATTCCAAACCAATGTCGACTCCTATTGTAGATGGAAAAAATATTGGAAAGCACTAGGATGGGAAATATAGTTCTACTAACATGTGAATGATGATAATAGAAATATTTCTATATTTAAAATGAAATGGCTAGATATTATCTTCACAATGTGTTCAACAACTAAACTATAGATTAATCCAAATAAAAACAACTTTCAATAGTTAAACTAATAACTAGGTACATGAAAGGTACTATTAAATTTGGATTGATCTTTTATGTAGTAGAGGATAATTTTTTTGAGGATTTTATGATAATAACTGGGCTAATGATGTGGTGGATTGAAAATACACATGTGGAAATGATTTCATCATTATAAATAAATGTGTGGTATATTTGAGTAATAACTAAGAGAGAACTTCAAGTATTACAGTAGAAGTAGAATAAATTTTAATGAACAATGTCTCCACTCTAATTTTATGAATTTGAAATGATTGGAAGATATTATTGAGATGTAAAACCACATATCATAATCTAATGTGGTAATAGAAGTAAAATAAATTTGATGAATAATCATGTACAAAACTCTCATTAAATGAATTTTGAGATATGATATTACTTTATAAAATAAAATTTGGTGATGGAGTAACCAAAAAAGATTATATTGAAACTAATGAACAAGTAACCAAATATAATAAAAAAACATTTTCCATCTCATCTGATTTAGATACATTAGTTGAACCATGGTGTTTTTCCACCTCCCTCAACTTGAGGGGATTTAGATATACACCACTCCCCAGGCATTTGACTATTTATGATTTTATGTGATGTGTTTCTATATTTAGTGGTCTATATGATCCATGGGTTGTGTTGTTTTGAAAATAAATTAATTTACCATTTATATTAAGGTTTATTATCAGAGTTGGACAAATTAATTTGAAAATCATTGTAATTGTATCAAATGGAGAGATGTATATTTTTTCCATCATGTGGTGTTAATGATGAGACTATCTCATTATTGGGGATTTAATGGAATGAATATGGAAGGAGTTTTGGAGTGATTTCTAATATGAGGCAAGTGATACTCTCTTAATATCATGTTATCTGTATTTATGTTTTCTTACATATTATTAGTGAAATTAATGAGTTATTTTGGCTCTTTTTGATGGTTTTGTGGAATTAAATTTCAGATTTTCATAGCTATTAAACATAGACGGGAGAGAATGTTGGAATAGATGTGCTCCAGTATGGTGTTTTTTATTAATGAATTTTTACAATCTATTTATTGGTTGCTTAAAGGAGTATGAAGACCTTGGAATATGGTTTGTAGGAAATATAATCCTAGTGGATAAACCATAGAAGTATGTTAAATGTAATTTTTTCCAGTGTTTTCCAAATTTATGTGTGTGATAATTAGAGTTCGTAAAAATGATTCAAAAATGTTTTGGGAAATGGAAGTCGATTCACATATTTATTCTGCAACCTTTATAGTAAGTTCATGGTTTTCCCCAAACAACCATTATGTGAGAACACAATTTACATTTACATGTAGGGTGTTCATTGACAGAAACATTTGTTTTCGGTTTTCACGGTAGGTTTGTGGGTTTATAATTTAGTTTTTTCCAAGTATGAAGTATGTGAGTTGTTTTCAAGTGAAATCCTTGAATGAAGATTCATGATAGAGGTTTGCAGTTAAGAAATCATAAATATAGCATGTATATAGGATTTATTAAAGGTATGAATATTAATTTTGGCTGTTAGAAATTACATCATAAGATATTTCCAACATGTACTCTGATAATCCATTAATTAAGGAAGTATCATAAGATAAAGAATACTTGAAAATCATTTAAGGAAATAGTTATCTTCAAAGTAGGATACTCATAGTAATTAAGTGGGGATCTACTCTCAATGTTATTTAATGAAGAAAGATATTGATGTTAAGGAATTACCATGAAGGTAGTTTGTGAAGGGGTTGTGATCCATGAAGTATGTTCATAATTTCTAGTTCTCAAGGGATGTATATGGAGGAGGAGTCCATGAAGTTCGATCAAAAAGAAGGAAGATATCTCAAAAGGGTTTTATGGATATTGTATTGTTTTTACATCTAAGGGTATTAGTCAGTCCATAAGATTGGAACACAATAGAAAATATTTTTCACCTTTACATAGAATAAGGATGTTTCTTGTAGCAAAATTTGCATCAAATTTTAAAATGGGTATTTTTGAGATATTGAAATACATCAGAGAATAAAATTCAATAAGTCATGTAAAAAATATCATATATTCTAGGCAATGTGTGAATGACATTTAAGGATAATTCATTGGAAGTGATCCGAGGGAATTAGTGTGATAACCCTGAATTATATGTGAAGGTACTATTCCTAACACAGAGTGAACATAACCAAAAAGATGTAATCCATAAATATAGTAAATCTTAGTTTATTCTTGTATGATCAGAGAATTATCTATATATTCTCCTTGGACATTCCTTTAGTGTTGAAAAAACTAAAAATTACTTTATTTTCTTTTATTTTTGTATTTGTGTGTTTAGTGAATTTTCATTATAATTATATAGGTTTAATGACTTCCAACCCAGAGGGGGAAAATATCCTTTTAATGAAAAAGAAAAATTTAACACCCTAATTCCCCTACCCTCATAGGGTGTCCCCATGAATAACATTGGTGAAAAATGGTTGTAATACCACTATGCATTTTATTATAATATTTTTAAATATATGATAGAAAGAAGTAGAAATATGGTCGTCATGTTTATGTATAGAAAATATTAATAATATTTTCCATGTCGATCAATCTTTTCCTACAATCCTCATGTGCCTCTCAAATTTGGATCACTTGTGAACCTTTTTTCTTCTTCTCATTCCAAACCAAAATAAACTTTAAATGCTCCATGAAATGGGTGGTTGGTTATCTCAAAGTTCTATATATATTTTTGTTATAACGAAATTATAAAATTTATCATTCATTTATAGGGGAAAAAAGATCAAAACATGGAGGGTTTTTACATGGTGTGGTTGACTATCATAGCTAGATCCTAAATTATTATCCATATATCCCTTAATTTTATTCATTTTCCTTAATCCATTTCCCCTTTTATAGATGTATTAGATTTTAAAATCCTGAAATATTCTTAATGAACATGCTATATAGGTATTTGAATTATACGCAAAATTAGTACCAATATGTCCATATCCATCCACAAATCCTCATGGTCCACCTATGGTCTCACTATGGCATGTTCTCATCTAAATCAAGAAACAATATTACCTAACATTATTCTAAAAGAAATATATATTTCCACCATATTAATTGATAAATTCTCACACATATTTTTATATCACCCCATGGATTTTAAAACTCTAGTTTCCAAAGGAATTCTTCATGGTCTCTTTCAAGCTCTCTACATAAGTTTTCTTAAAGTGTCTCTAGTATTTTTCCCATTATCACAATGGGATCTATATCTATTGACCAAAGAAGAAGGATATCCTAATATTGTAAATTTCATTTATCTGATAGTATTACACAAGACTACCAATTAGAAACACTAATTAAAGAATCCATTAACTCAAAATTTTATTCAATCCATTTCAAGAATCTCACTATTCCATGTTCAACATGGATATATGGAATTTTTATGTCTTCTATAACATTTATTCATTCCATTTCATACCAATCAACACCAAATAGATTCTTAATAATATATTATAATTTTATTAATGAATAAAACATGAAAATACCTTCAAAAAACCTGAATAAATTTTCTCTAGAAACATTGAATAATATGCCTATAATTTTTTTGTTTCATATTTATCCAACTTCTTCAGGAAAAAATTAAGAATATATTTTCCATGTATTCATTTAGATAAATTTACAACTCACCCTTTTCCAATTCACTTTATGAATTATTTTCTTTGATATCTACAAATTCACCAATCGCTATAAGGGATATTCAAAACTATGAAAAAATTACCTTGAATCTTTTGAGGAAATTTACTATCCTTTTGAAAGGGATTCCCTATTATGTCATGATTCATTAAATAAACCCAATTTATCCCATAAATATGCATTTCATATCCTTGAACTTTGTTGAATGTTCCATGAAAATTCATCCATGAAAATATACCCCCATAATTATTAAAATAACCTACCATCCCACACTAGAATAATGGAAGAGGTGGGGTAAGGCACCTTGACTTTATATGTCCCACTAAAATATAGTGGAATTATTCTAGAGGAAAACTCCCTTAAGATAAGTGATAAATTAAGATATAAATTTTTCACTGAAGTCCTTTTACTTTATCTTATAGCCACTGAATTTTTTTTCCTCTATGTAACTAAGAAATATTTTTTTAGAACATCTATCCACTATGTTCACCTCCACTACTGCTAGCTTATTACCCATATTTTCATAATTTGGTATGCTTAATAATATGATCACTGATAATATAGTTGGTAGAAAAAATGTCTCAAACCTTATAGCTTTAAGGATATCATTCATTACCATCTTTAGCATATAAATCACAGTATTGGAAAACATTAATGAATACTTCATAAAAAAAATTATATTATTCTCAAATTCAATAAATTGTATTGTCATTTCCTACATTTACTACTCAAAAATATTAATGGTCATTAAAGTCATTATATGAACCCTTATAGTAAGGATCCCTTTAATAATGAAGTTTTTTCATTGACCCCCATAATGAAGTCATACAATCATCCTTTAATAAGTCTATAATCTATGAAAATAAGAATATACAATTGATTTTTTTTAAAGAAATATTCCTTTTATTTTATTCTAATATCATATCTAATTCATGTAAGACTATTCTCCAAAATATCTGAGGTCCACTAGAGCCTTTTATCCTATCCTGATTAGATTATCTACTGATCACTTGGATAACCTACACTATCCTAATCACAAGTTGAGGTTTCAGACCACACACTTTCTTAAAATGAACTCTTCTTAGATTCACTATTCTATAAAATAAAATGGGTTTCATTTAAATACATAGTTATTATTAATCAATCATTATCAAAAAATTATTCTACACAGTATATTAAGGTGGCATTATATCTCTTACCATTAGATAATTATATTTCCATTTACTCTACTATAATAATTCAAATTATTTTTCCCAACTCCATTTTCAAAATCACATTAAAAAATCATTGACCCATTAGAAATGTTTTTTTATACTTGTAAACTATTTAATTAAAAACGTGTTCATATATTGAAATTCATTACCATGCTTATCATGATGCATGAACTATTGTTAGTCATGAATCATTTGGTACTGGAATTGAGTAAGTCAAAATAATATGAGTTCATTAGTAATATATCTTTCTCATATAATTCTTAATAACTCGATGTTTCCCTTATATAGGTTGGGTAAAACTTTATATGGGTATATTTCATTTTCAGAACATTTTATTCTCTAAACCGACTTAACTTTTCAAGATCAACACTAAAACCAATTCTTTGATACTATTTTAGACACCATAACCTAGTAAAATAAATTCTAAAACCCAAATCAGAATTCCATAATACCGCAACCATGCTCCTCAATCACTAATGGCTGGAAGCTTATATAGAGGAAGAAAAATAATCTATTTTTGGAATAAGTTTAATCAAATAAATAAATAATAACATAATATAATACATGTTAATAAAAAATTTATTTTATAAAAAAACATTATCAGGAAAAGTTAGGTTTCCTTTTTAAAGGATCATTAGCCTAGAGAACAAATTTATTTTCCCCGATGCCCAGATTCCAACATGAGTGTCAAGGATAAAATGATTCACCCATTAATCATTTCTATTATTCTAATTGAATAATGGAAGAAATAATTAAAAGACATCCATTTAGTGGACAATTTTAATCATTTATTTTTCTTCGATTTAGGAACATGTCTATTGAGAATGAAGAAGTAATACATGGATAGACACATCCAATAGCAGGAGATACATTGGGTAGGTTTTTTAGGATGAATTTATTCCCATAAAAAGTATATTTCTATTGCGGAATGTTTTAAAACAAGATCAAATTATTGAAACTTGATTTGGTGATGATAATTCATCAAGCCTCCTAGAATTCCTGTACTGTGCATCCTAAGATGGTGTCTATGAAACAAATATTTTTAAGTGGGGGTTTGGATAAAAAAGTTTTGTATTTTTAGTTGATTGATTAGAATTTTTTATTCATTAGGAATTTTTTGACTCTTTTTTGGAAACTAGTTTTCACATCATTAGACCCTCCACATGAGGAGGTAAGTTATATAAAGTAGTGTCTTTGGTGAACTACAAGTAATCCTAAGAGCTTTACAACTTCTTCTGGAATAAAACCTCTCATAATAATAAAAAAAATTATAAAATTTTGTAAATTTTCCATCACCCACAATATGGAGATTCTATCGTGTATTTCTAATATCTGGGATATGTATCTAGATTTAAGGGTATTATATTATTAGGATTGTTGTGTTAGAATTGGATGTTGGGTCCAATGGAATCCTCCATATACTAGATTTAATATTAATATAGATGGTTAAAATTATAAAAGAATTATGGTAGATGGATAATTTATTTAGGATTTTTGTGTTCTTAGGATCCTGGATTTTAGAACATTATTTGGTGGTACTAATCCACTATAAGTGTAAAACTATTCCATTTAAATGAGTCTTTCCACCAGTAAAGCTAAATATATCTCTTTTTCTATTATTGAAACTCAATCATCACTAGTTTGAAATTTTTTTTGGGGAATTAATTCACATCACTTGTACATTTCTTATCATATAGGATAATTAAAAGGTATTATTAATCCTTAAACTATTTTTTACGCATTTTCTATGAGGTAGTTATAGAAGCAGATATATTTTATTCTAAAGAGGAAGAGAATTTTGCGGTCATTATCTTCGTTGATTTTGGATATTTACGCTAAAATTAAAAAGACATCACTATAGGTTAATCCATTGGTATCTATCAATTTATATTTTTTCATTCCCTCTTTGATTCTTTTATTAATTAATTTTATTATTTATGAAAATTAATAGAAATTTAGATTTCAGTCATAAAATAATTTTTTTTATTGATCAAGCATAAAAGGCAAAATGGTTATATAGTAATTTAGCACATTATAAGAAGTCCATTAAGGTTATAATAGAGTTTATGGTCTATAAGGAATACTTAAATGTTACACTAGAGTTTCGTGCCTTCTTAGATGGTAAATTTGGTTAGGTTCGAGTTTAATTTCATCTAAGAAGAATAACTGGTTACACTGAAGTTTAGTTCCACACAAGAAACCAAATTGGATTAAACTGGATTTTAAGGTCCTATATCAAGATATAAATGTAGAATAAAAATATTAATATAAAAGCTCAATTAAAAGAGGATTGGGGTGAATTGTATGTTTTAAAAATTTTGTTTCTAACCATAATGAAAAATATGATTAACAAAGTTAGACAAGTTAAATTTACATGACCACCTATTATTCTACAAACATGCTAGGTTCTAGAAATATGATTTTGGAAATTAAACATAAGAAATGTTTACAAAGAGAATATTCTACCTTAAATCATATAAAATCTTACTTATCAGAGTATATTAAAATCACAATAAAGTATAAGAAGGTTATAATTTCTTCCTTTATCAAAATACATTGGAAATAAACTTGAAACAAAATAAGTAACAAGTATGAAATATTTTAACAAAAAGAGTAGGGTATCCAACAACCTTGGATAAAGGTCCATTGATTTATACTTTAAAGAAAGTCTGGCTTATGCACACTAGGGTAATCCCTTGATATGATTATCGTAATCTGTCTTGCTATCCCCGAAATCCCACGAGATTTAAGGTACACGGCACCTTTGTCTTCCTATCCCTAGAATTCCTCGATTGTACACAACAACAATTGGAGTTGCACAAAGCAAGCTAAACAAGATGTTCTGTACGCACAAGGCATGATAGTATCTCTCTCTAGAAATCAATTCAGAAGTATGCAATATCTAGAGTGGTAAATGATTTCTTTATCAGTATTGATCTCGTTCAAATTAGCTCCTATTTATAGGCACTTCTCCAACAGCCAACTCCCTCCTCCAACGATCATATTTTTCCTTGAATCTCGGAAGGACCTGTACACGTGTCACTCAAACAACTATTAGTTAGAAATAGAATATATGAGATTGTTTCAAAACTATAACAAGTGTAAGGAAAATAATGTTTCATAACCAAATATAAATTTCTGAGTCTAAGGAAAAACAATGTTTTAAATCTAAGAAAATAAAAATTTAGAGACTATAAAACATGGATAATTGGATTATATTTTTGAAAGAATTTGGAACCTAAATTCTATAGATTTCAGAGTCTGAATTCCAATGAATTCAGTGTCTGAATTTTAAGGAATTTGGAGTCCAAATTATGAGTAATTTTGAGTCATAATTATAAGGAATTCGGTGTCTAAATTCTGAGAAATTCAAATTCTGAATTTCAAAGAATTCAGAGTCAGAATTTCAGAGAATTCCGAGTTGGAATTTCAGAGAATTTGGAGTCTAAATTTCTGATAATTCAGAGTCTAAATTTCAAAGAATTTGGAGTCTGAATTTTAGCGAATTCAAAGTATGAATTTCAATGAATTCAAAGTCTAAATTTCAAAGAATTCAAAGCCTAAATTTCAGAGAATTTTGAGTCTGAATTTGAGAGAATTCAGAGTCTGAATTTCAAAGAATTCAGAGTTTTAATTTCAGAGAATTCAGAATCTGAATTCGAAACCTGAAAACAAAATTCTTTATATCTAAGGATTTATAAGATTCCGGAGTTTTATATGTTGAACAGAATTTTACCCTTAGGAATAAATAGAGTTAGATTTAGAGAAACTATAAAATTAAAAATGAAAATGTAAGTAATGATAAAATTTCCCTGGGGAATTAAAATTTTCCTTATTAATATAATTCATAGGTAAAATATAATTTGCCTTAAGATAGAGTGTTTTTGATTTTCAAAATATAGAGGAATGGAAAAGTCATAACGAAACCTTATTGACTCAAAAACCTCTATATTTTAATAAATAACAAACATCCTTATGAAAAATAATATAAGTACTTAGAGTTTTTTTTAATGAACTTGAAAATAAAAACTTATCACCCTTTTCATATGAATCATGGGCAATAAGACTATCTCCCCCTTAGGTTTTGAAATCCCTAAGGATCGTATTGTTGAATTCCTTAAATATATATTTTTTTCTTGATTAAGAAAATATTTTTTGATAAGAAATTCCCCTTAGATGAACTCCCCCTTACTTAAGGAAATCTCTTATTTTCTTATAATTATTTTTATCATTCATTTATCCCCCTTTGTGGTTTTCAGAAAAGAATAAAGAGATTGAAAAAAATGGTACCTAAAAAATTAGTAATATAAAACAAAATATATGAAGAACAACCAAAATTCCATTATGATTGAAAAAAATTTTACAAAGAAAAAAATAAAAAAAATTGGAATGAGGTAGAATTATCCTTCTTTATTTTTCGACATTAACATATTTACAATAGTTTTCATCTTCTTTATCTCCTTGTGATCTTCTTCCACATGCTTGAGAAAATGATCCTAATCTTCATTTTTCTTTTCTAGGGCTTTGATATTTTTATCCTAAGCCTTAAGAATATCTGCCTGAGCCTTCAAGATTTCTTCTTTCTTGACAAGATTTTCTTCAAACTCAATTCTGAGATCCCTTTCCCTCTTCCAATTCATATCTACAGAATTAATCATCCAATTCAAGTCCTTGACTTCTTGCTTCTGAGTTGTTTTTTTGAGAGTTAGCTTTTCCTCAAAACTCTTAGTAAGATCATTAAAATTCCCATCTTTAGTGTCAAAGGAATCCTTCACACTTTATTAAAATTCATCAAAGAATCTCAGGTCTTCGATTTTCTTCCTTTAAGAATTTGTAATTATCTTGGATGATCTTTTTTTAGCTTCATATTGAATGAAGAAAGTTTGGAAATCAGCCTCAAGATTGAAAAACTTTTCCAGAAGCATGGTGACTGAATCTACTTTCTGATTAAATGAGTGCTGAAGCATATGGAACCTCGAGTCTACACTCTAAAATAGGGGAATATTATCAACCAACTGCTTCACATATTGTACCAAAAATCATGTCCAAGAGAAGATGATTTTGAATTAGAGTGTTGGGTTGGTGAGGATTCTTTTTCAAATTTTTCAGCTTTACTCTTCAATGAAGCACCGACATCTTTATTTTTCACCACAAATTTATTAGGTCTATCTAAAAACACCTGATTTCTCTTATCATCTCTGAGAATAATCTCTTATACTTTGGGTGATTCATGATCACTATCTGATAACTAAAAAATATTATTTTCCTCAAGATTTTCTTTCTTGGCACCTGCCACAATATCCTCTCGATGAATGATGTTATGGTTGCTACTCTCTTATTTAGATAGTTTATTCACGTCTTCCTGAACCTTTTTTTTCCTTTAATGGAGTAAAATGTTTTTGAGATTATGCTTCAATAGTTTGGATAGATAGTTTCTTAGAAGGACTCTCCTTCTCATAATATTCCTCCACTTGGGTTATCATGTCATCTGTTTCACTACATCCTTCTTATTATTCTTCTTCCACTTATTCCTCTTGAATTATTTCTTCTTCTCATTCTAGTTCCAGAATCACATTCTTCTTTTCCATAGTTACAGGATGTGATTCATGCAAAAAAGATTCTTGTACATTGTGTTGTTCATAATCTTTCTCAACCACCTTGAGAAGGGATTGAACAGTTTCAGCATCTGACATTTGTTTCCTTTACTTCTTTTATTTTTCTTGTTTCATAAGATCGTTAGTATCCTTAAACATCAAGGCTTTTACCTCAGCAGGTTCTAAGACAAAATTACGTTCTCATTATTTCTTATTCCTCTTTTCTTCTCTCCATTTAGAAACCACTTCATTAGGGTATTTCTTTTTCGTCTTTGGTTTTGGGGGTGTAGATTTGGTTTCCTAAACAGTAGGAGTTTTTTCTTTCTCTTCCGATTCCTTTGATTTCATCTTCTTTCCACCCTTCTTGTAAGTTTCATCCACTTCTGATTTCTTTGATATAATTTTGAATTAAATTTAGAAAAATCATAAAATCCTTCTAATTCACTAGAAAAATCAACTTTAATTCTTCTTATAGTATCATCACTCAGCAACATTACTTTGAAATTACTTATCTTAGAACTAAAAGGAATTTTGAAAGACTCAAGACAAAGAACTATAATCTTTGAGACAATAGCCATATATATAATGATTTGAGACTTTGAATTTCCATTCTTGATATACTCAAATGTAACCAAGATATACTTGACCAAATTTATCTTCTTGAGGTTCACTAAGAAACCTATAATATAGATGTCACTTTTCTTCACGGAATCCTAATCCCCTTTTCTTAGAATAATAAATACTTGAACCCATAATTCAAGAATCTAGAAGTTTGTAGGTAGATGAAAATTTTTTAGAGTCTTTACTTATTTCAAACCAAGGCACTATATATATTTATCCTTCTCAAAATAACTTGATACATCCAGTAATTTATGGGTGAAAAAATCAGCTTCATCTTTATATGGAATTCAAATTAGATTTGCATCCTTATTATAGGAAAGGGAGTAGGTCTTTCCATAATTCTTGAAGGAAAACATGTCTATCAATCATTCATTGAAAATTCTTACTGAATCATAAAATTCAATCAGCAAATCTGGATAAACCAGATCCTGTGCCTTCAGTTTTAATACAAACAGGCTCTCCCAACTATTAAACTTATTATTCTTTGAAATGATAGTGTCATCCTTAGAAAATAATTTTGGATCAACTAACCTATCCTTGTATATCTGACATTCTAATATTTCCTTTATAAATGACATTTCTTTACGAGGGGAATCTTTCATAGACATTAAAAATTAAGAAAACCCTAATGATTCAGAATGACCTTAAGTAGAGCCATAAGGATTCAGCATACCAAATCTTTAGAGATCGATGTTGGAAAACCATTATAGGTCCTTATATAGGTGTTTTAGATGACGATTTAACTTTCTTGATTGATCTAACGGTTGAAAAAATCTCGATTAGATCTAACGGTTGAGATGATAGCTAAAGAAGGAATTTGGTAGGTTCTAATCTTTTGTGGTATTTAAGACAAACATTCGGATTTAAGAAAAAATGAAATTGAAAAATTTTCTTAAACAATATATAACCAAAATGTAAAAATATTATTGCAAAAATTTAAGAAAGGAATCATACCTTCTAGATTTAAAAAAAATTATTTGTAATGAGGAAAAATTCTTCTTGAGTAACTTTAGATTTTGGAATATTTTGTTAAGAAAAAATTTGATTATGGAAATTGTAAAAACAATTTTGATTAAGAAAATTTTGATTACGAAAAAATTTTGATCAAGAAAAAATTTTATTAGGAAAAAATTTTGATAAAGAAAAATTTTGATTATGAAAAAAATTGATTACAAAAATTTTAATTAAAATGAAAATGTACCCCCTATAAAAAAGAGTTACTTAATCTAAGAAGATAGGTTTCAAAAAAAAGTTAATATGGAATATTACCTTATGGTTATCATTCCTAACTTTTGTTTAATGTATTCAAATCTATTGGAGGGTAAAAATTTTATGAAAATATCAGCAAGTTGTTCTTGTGTTATGATAAATTGAAGAATGATATCTACTTTTTGTGTGTAATCCCTAAGAAAGTGATGCCTAATATCTATGTATTTTGAACCTGAGTGATATAAAGGGTTTTTATTTAGGTCAATTTAACTAGTATTATCACACAATATTTTTATTTTGGTAAAACTCATACCATAGTATGTGAGTGTGTGTTACATCCATAACACTTGAGCACAACAACTTCCAGCTGCTACATATTTAGCTTTAGTAGTGGAAAGTGCTATTGAGTGTTTCTTTTTTCATGACCAAGAAACTAACAAATCTCTTAAGAAATGAAAAGTTCCAAATGAAATTTTCTTATCTATTCTATATCCACCAAAGTCAGCATCTGATATTTTTTAAAATAAAATCATTTTGAGAAGTATAAAAGTGTCATAAATACATGGTTCTTTTTAAGTAGCGAAAAATTATTTTCACTGCCTTTAAATGATATTCCATAGAATTGCATTGATATCTTGCACATAAGATTACTGAAAACATTAAGTTTGGATGACTAGTTATTCAGTATAGTAAGTTTCCTATCATACCTCTAAATGATATTTGATCCACTGGTTTCCCAGCTTTATTAAGATCAAGTGAATTTGAGGTACCAATGGGTGTACTTATACTCTTAGTGTTGCCATATCCATACTTTTTAAGAAGATATTTAATATAATTATGTTGATATATATATGTTATTTATGGTTTTTGAGAAATTAGAAAACCTAGGAAAAATGTTAACTCACCCATAAAACACATTTCAAACATAGATTTCATTAAATTTTTAAATGAACCAGTTAAAGATTTCTAATTTGAACCAAATATAATGTCGTCAACATATATTTGAACAATCAATTTTGTTTCTTATCATTCTTTATAAAAAGGGTTGGATCAGAATTTACCTTTATGTAATTGTTTTTTAACAAAAAAATACAATAAGTCTATCATACTAGGATCTAGGGGCTTGTTTAAGTCCATATAAAGCTTTGGTAAGTTTGAAAAAATGTTTAGGAAATTTTGTATCTTCAAAACTAGGAGGTTGTTCAACAAAAACATCCTTTTGAACAAAAACATTAAGGAAAGAACATTTAATATCCATTTGAAAAAGTTTGAAATTAAAGAATGATGCAAAGGCAAGTAAAATGAAAATAGATTCAAGTCTAGCTACTGGAGCATAGGTTTTTCATAGTCTATTCCTTCTTGTTGATTATATCTTTAGCAACTAATCTAGCCTTATTTCTTATAATGACTCCATTTTCATCACACTTATTTCTGAAGACCCATTTTTCTCCAATAATAGAGCATTCCTTAGGTCTTTCAGCCAAGGTATAGACTTTATTTCTTTCGAATTCATTTATCTAATCTTGAATAGCTTTAATCCAATCATCATCACCTAAAGCTTCAACAATGATTTTTGGTTCTAATTGAGAAAGGAAAGATAGAAGTTTAACTTCCTTTTTTAATGAACTTATAGTCCTCACAAGTTGATTTACATCACCAATGATACCATCACTGGGATGATAATTAAGAAATAACAGATTTTTGTTTTGTAAAACCTGTTCATCAACATATAGAAGGAAATATTATTGGATAAATGCTTCAAAAACATTTTCTTGAACATTTTACTTATTAGAATGATTTTTTGACAAGTGTTGATAATATGTCTTTGAATACCCATCCAAAGATGAAGGTTGAGGCTGTTTAAAAACAAAATGATCAATTTCATCAAATTTAGCTTATACTATTTCTTCAACAATACAAGTATTTTTATTAAAAACTCTAAAAGCTTTAAAAGTAGTGGAGTAGCCTAGGTAAATTCTTTCATCATATTTGGGTGATAATTTATCTAAATTATCTTTAGTATTCAAGATTAATTCTTTTCAACCAAATACCTTGAAGTAGGAAAGTCTAGGTTTTTTATCATTCCAAAATTCTTAGGGGGTTTTATTAAGAAAAGGTCTAATCAAAACTCGATTTATATTATAAAAAGTAGTACTTACAACTTCATACCAAAAATGTTTAGCTATCAAATATTCACTCAACATGGTTCTAGTTATCTCTTGAAGAATTAAATTTCTTCTTTCAACAACACCATTTTGTTGAGGAGTTAATGGTGCTGAGAAGTTATGAGTAATTCCCTTTTTACTACAAAAAGTTTTAAAATCAGAATTTTGAAATTCTCCTCCATGATCACTATGAATAGTTATAAATGAAAGATTTTTCTCATTTTTAACTTTGGCTCTAAAGATTTTGAAATAAGAAAAATCTTCAGATTTTTTTTTCTAGAAAATAGACCCACGTAAATGTAGTGTAATCATCAACTAAGAAAAATACATAATATTTGCCTCCAATTCTTCCAGTTTGTGTTGGTACAAAAAGATCCATATGCACCAACTGTAATGCATCAGTTTTTAAGAAATCAAAAATTTATTTAAAAATTGATTTATTTTTCTGTAAAGACCCATAAATTTCAAGGAAATTTTTTCCTTTATTTTTCTTTGGAATTTTACAAGAATGCATCTTCTGACAGAACCTGATTCCAAGGCCCGGTGTGCCCGGAATCACTTTGCGAAGTTTGGCTTAGGTACGTTCAGTGAACGGACGAGCCGATTTTTCTAACTTTTGAACCAGGGCCCGGAACTGAATTCCGAGGGCACCGATGGAATCGCAGCACCGGTACTTTCTTATAAACACCTCTTCTGGAGTTGAGTTTGATTGGGTGTGGTTTTTAATTTTTGGGCTTTAAGTTAAGAAATAAAATAAAGTGGTGCGACAACTTTATTTTTAATTCACTTAAGCCACTTAAAAGCCACTTAAAGCTGCTTATGCTAAATTAAAGTGGATAGAGTACAATTCAAAATACCCTACCCTCTTGGTAGGATATTTGTTGGGTGGGGCCTGCACAAACCCACCATTTCTTATCCCCTAAGTAACGCACCCGCGAAAATCCATCATTATGAAAGTCAACTGACGTGTTTTCTTAATTTCTTAACGCACCAATTAATTGGGCGGTTTTATTCATTGAATTAATTCAATGAATTAATTTAATCGTTTCTTAACCAATTTACAAACTGTTGGGGTAATAATAAAATAAGTCCAACGCATGGCTTGTTGAGATTGTTCATTGAGAGGTTTTGACAAAATTCTGTGCCTTCTTTTCCCTCCACGAAAAACGTGAAGAAAGCGAAGAACGCGAAGAACACCGACACCCTCGGAAATTGACGACGCTTCTTCTGAGACATTCTTCCATGCAACAAATCTCTGATCATCAACTACCTGAGTTCGTCGATGCAACGTCGGATACTGCGACAACGCGATGGTCCACTCATTCCGCGACGATCAATTCCGTGAATAACGCGCGTGTGACGACTTAACGAGGTAGGGGTTTTTATTGGGAATGATTTTACTCCATGGATGTTTCCATTCAAAAAAAAGAACCCGGTTTCATAAGAACAATTTTAATTTATTAAAATTGTTATTTGTTATGTATTGATTATTTTCTTCTGACTGTTATCATCTAAAGCGGAGGGTGTGGGCCAAACAAACACGGCCTAAAAACCCTCCGCAGTTCTTCATCGATGTGCGGATTTGGCGGGTGAGGACAAAACATGCCGCAGTGGCGATTTGATGATTCTGCAGTGAAGAACGGGACCCGGGAGGAGCTTCGGTGCAGTCAGAATTTAAATCGGACCACCGGAGCAACTCCGGTGGCCCGCGGAAGCCACCGGCGGCCGGAGGCGGCGGCGCCCCGGCGCGCCGCCGGACAGGGCGTGGTGGCGGCGGCGCAAGCTGACCCGCGGCTGCGCGGGTCTGGCGCACACGGGACGCGGCTTTGCCATGTCTGTTTCCCAGGGCGGCCCCCCGCGGGGGCCGCGGTGTTGTCACGCGGGGGCAGCGTGCCCCCCGCGTTGCTCGGCCGTGCGGCCTAGCCGAGCCGGGCCGGACCGGGTCCAGTTGGGTCGGGTCGACCCGGTTTGGGCCGACCCAGAGGGGGTCGGGCCGGGTCGGTCCGGGCCCCGACCCCCCGTTTCTGGTACTTTTTGGTATTTTGCCTATAACCTGAGCTACGGGCCTCCAAACGACTCGTCGTCAGCGGTAACACGATACTTGGATGGAGACGGTCATTTTGGTATATCGCACTCAAGGTTTCGGAATACTTTGGGTTCGGCTGGGTTGCTCCGTCCACGAAACCAACCGGGCCCTCGGAGCGGAAACACTCATATCTGGAGCTCCGGACGTCCGATTGAGGTGCCGTTGACTTTGGTGGATTCCTCTTAGTGAGACGGATCTTTTGGGTCACTCCGCCCGAGGTTTTTACATAGGTTGAGTATGGTCGGGTTGGTTTTGCCTTAAAAAACAATGGGGCCCCTGGGACGAAAAAGGCAATATCTGTCAGGCCGGGCGTCCGATTGACGCGCCTTCTATTGCGTTGAGTTCCTGTTGATGATACAAAACTTTTGGATACATCAACTTCGGACTTCGTGTCAGTTGATGTATCAGCCTCTTGGCTCGTGGAGCGGATGCTCCCGAACGAGCTTGCTGTGTGCGGGAACCCTAGTGCTGGCTGCGACAGCGATGATGAAGAGTGCTGGTCTTGTATCCTATGTGGGTCCCAGCTGTGCTGGTCTTGTATCCTATGTGGGTCCCAGCTTAGATGATTCTGTGCTGGTCTTGTATCCTATGTGGGTCCCAGCATAGATGAATCGATGAAGAGTGCTGGTCTTGTATCCTATGTGGGTCCCAGTTGTGCTGGTCTTGTATCCTATGTGGGTCCCAGCTTAGATGATTCTGTGCTGGTCTTGTATCCTATGTGGGTCCCAGCATAGACGAATCGATGAAGAGTGCTGGTCTTGTAACCTATGTGGGTCCCAGTTGTGCTGGTCTTGTATCCTATGTGGGTCCCAACATAGATTCATCAATGAAGAGTGATGGTCTTGTATCCTATGTGGGTCCCATCATAGATGAATCGATGAAGACAGCTGGTCTTGTATCCTATGTGGGTCCCAGCTTAGATGATTCAGTATCTATATTTGATCATCCCTTTCACCTTTTCGACGATGTATACCTGTGTGAGCTGAATCCTATTTACTCTCCTTTGTGGATTGTGTTGTGCTATCCTATGTGGATTACGTTTTTCTCTCCTTTGTGAATTATGTTGTGCTATCCTATGTGGATTATGTTTTTCTTTCCTTTGTGGATTGTGTTGTGCTATCCTGTGTGGATTTACGTTTTGCTTTCCTGTGTGGACTGGGTTGTACTTGAGCTCGGATGTTGGAGCCGAGCGAGAATTGATGACTTAGGTATATGTATGGGCATATACCTAAGCCGTGTCGGATGTTACTTCGTGATTGTATCTTTCCATTGTGGATTATCCTTTGTGGATTCTGGGAGACCTTTGGGGGTCTCGGGGTCCCTACTGAGTAGCTTATACTCAACCTTGCACGGGCTATGCCCGCACTACGTTGTGTTGGTTGCAGATGGAGGACAACGCTGATCGTGGTGGAGGCTTGCAGAGCAGGACGGTACTTGGAGGTGGACCGCCGGGCAGGATGAGCACGGAGCGGTCAGGTGGACCCGAGGAGCAATGTAGGCTATCTGTACCCACCCTTCAGGTGGAATCTCCAGTGGACAGCTCGACGCTGCGACTTTTTTTTCAGTTGTTTTTTTCCCCTTTCAGTTGTACTTTACTGTTGGGATTGTATTTCCGGCCCCTTTTACTTTCAGCATAGCTTGTTACAGTTTTTACTTAGTGTTTACCCTTTCCTATTACTTACTCTATGGTGGTTGTTTACATTACAAAGGAAATGCCTTCCCTGTTTTTCGAGATTTACACCTTGGTGCTAGTCGCCATCCCCTGGCCTATTGAAGGCGGTCTTGGGGTAGTCACGGTACGGGCCCCGAGGACGGGTCGTGACATTTTCTTTCCGTATTTACAAGGATCACAAAATTCTGAAGAATCATATCTAAGCTCTGGTAGATCCTTAACAAGTCTTTTCTTGGAGAGTTTACAAAGTTTCATATGGTTACTCTGTCCTAACCTTCTATGCCATAACCAAGATTGATCTTACATTGCACTAAGAAATGGTAGATCTTGGATCCTAATGTATTTTATGTTTCGTGTATATACATTCTATTGCCTATGGTAAGAAAGAATAAACTCTTCCTTGGAATTGTGTACTAATCATTTTTCATTCCAAAAATTCACAATGTATCCTTCCTCACATAATTGAATTATACTAATGAGGTTGTGATTAATATATTTAACAAATAAAACATTTGAAATCGAGGTTTTTACAAGAATAACAATGTTACCTATACCAATAATTTCTCCTTGAGCATTATCTCCGAATGTTACTTTTCCTCCTCTCATCTTGATAATATTTTCAAATAAGTTTTTGTTAACAGTCATATGATAGGAATATCCAATCTCCATGCACCATGTATTTCTGTTGGTAATATCATTATTTTCTTGAAAATAAGTGTGTTAGAATTTTGGAATCCAAATATTTTTAGATCCAGAAATTTCAGAAAGCAAGATTGTAGGAATCCACATTTTCTTAGAAAAACAAGCTTTATGAGAATGTAAGGGCTGGGTTTTAATTAAAGAATATTTTTTCCCAATGTCTACTACATTGAAATTTAATGCAGAATGGAGCATTTTGAGTAACAAAATAGTTATTACTAAAAACTGGTTTTGAATTGGTATAACCAAAACCAGAATGATTACATATAGGTCGAATTTGGGAATACATCTTATCAAAGTTTTCCTTACCTGGCTTAAATTTTGACAAACACTTCCTCAAGGAAAATATTTCTGACTTTAGTTTAATAAATATGTTTTTTTAGAACTAGAGTTAGTCTCTAATATATTTTTCTTAGAAATTACATTTTCAAGATCCTTAAAAAGTTTATCCTTCCCAGAATTAACTTCTTCAAGGTTTTTGTAAATACTTTTAAAATATAAAATTTTATTATCAAGATCTTTAGAAAGATTTGATACTTCTTTAGTAATAATAGAAATTCTAGTGTTTTCCATATCAAGATTTTTCTTGAGTTTAGAATTTTAATTCTCAAGAAGTTCACCAAGCATTGAAACTTCTTTAAAAGTAGGTAATATATTATCTTCATCAGAAGAAGATTATTCATTTGAAGATTCATAATATTTATTATCACTATAAATTTCATTAAAAGATACATTAGTTATAGATTAAACATTGTGTACCTTGTCCATTAGAAAATGATTTTTAATGGGTAATTTATCCAGTAGATAGATATTTTTATGAACAGAATATTTATACTCTGAGGATTAGAAAGAGTCACCACCACTGGCACTCCAGGTGTCATTAGACTTCAAGACTTACATAGATTTAGCCTTGTAATATTTATTTCCATTCCTCTTAGATTTTTTTTTCCATTCTATCCTTTTTCTTAATCATAGGACAATCCGGCCAGATATTCCATTCTCTTTTGCATTCATAACAAGTGACTTATGAGTCTTTATTATATTTTCTTTCTTTCAACTTAAATCTATACTAAAAGTCTTTCTTCCCAACTATATTGTTCATCCTTCGAGAATTATTAGCTAGATCATTCTCATAATTTTCAATTTCACTAGATTTGGATAAAATAGTGACTTTCTTAGACTTGGATATTTTAACCCTTTCAGGAGTCTTAGATTTAGTAGCAGTAAAGGGTACACTTCCATTACCATTCTTATTCTTATTCATATCAGAATCTATTTTCATTATTTTCTCATGTTGAAGAAGAGTTCCAAAAAGCTCATCTAGAGTAATTTGAGATATTTTCCTATTATCATCAATAGTTCTTCTCTTAGATTCCAAATCATTAGGAATGATATCTATAATCTTGTCCACAAGTGCCTCATCATCTAAAACTTTCTCACCCATGAATTTTAAAATATCAAAAATAGTCATAAAACTTTATTTTACCTAGCACACTGGTTCTTTATAATGAAATATAAATCCATGATATTCTGCATTAAGCATAACTCTTCTAGTTTCTTTAACTTTAGATGTACCAAAATGTGTAACTTCCAATTTCTTCCATATTTAGTCTGTAGCTTTACAAGAATAAATATGGATAAATATAACCCTAGTCATAAAACACAACAAAGTATTGCGTACCTTTTAGTTTAGTTGATATTCTAACATTTCATGATTAGTAAAATCTCTGACTTCCTTATCATGAATCTTTTAATATCAAGTAAGAATAAAAAAATTTCCACTCTAGTTTTAATAACAATAGTCTTCATATGATCTCTATAATGTTCATAATCATTCCCATAAATTATAGGTGGTCTAGTAGGATTTATATTGTCAATCGAACCGACTTTCATTCCTACCATCTAAAAGAAAATATCTTTCCACAAAAACTTGTTAATAGAAAAAGTTTGTAAACAAGGATAAAAATCATAAACAAGGAAAAATTTTCGAACAACGAAAACTAGAGTAAGAAAACTTTTATGTGAATATAAGTATTTCAAATACCTCCTCCGATACCAATTGTAGGATTGAAATATGATTGTAGATGCTCAATTATAAGAGGGGGTGAATTGTATGTTTAAAAACATTGATTTTTAACCTTAAGGAAAACAATGTTTAACAAATTTAAACAAGGTAAATTCACAAGACCTATTTTAGTTCTACAAACTTTCTAGGTTCCAAAAATATGATTCTAGAAATGAAACTTAGGAAAGGTTTACAAATAATGTATTCTACCTTAAAGCGTATAGAATCTTAATTATCAGAGTATATAAAAGTACAAGAATGTATTAGAAGGTTATATATTCTTATTTTATCAAAATACAGCAGAAATAAACTTGAAACAAAACAAGGAAAAACTAAAAAACTTTTAACCCAAAGAGTAGGGTATCCAACAACCATGGATAAAGGTCCCTTGATTTAAACTTTCAAGAAAGTCTATCTTACCCACACCCGGGTAATCCCTCGATAGGAATATTGAAATATATCTTGATATCCCTGCAATCCCTCAATCTTTATGGTAGTAGGAACCTCTATCTTCCTATCCCCAAAAGTCCTCAATTATACACATCAAAAATCATAGTCGCACGAAGCAAGATAAATAAGATTTTCAGTACGCACAAGGCATGAGAGTCTCTCTCTCTAGAAAAAAATTCAGTAGTATGCAATCTCTAGAGTGATCAACAATTTCTTTCTCAGTATTGAGCTCATTCAAATGAGATCCTATTTATAGGCACTTCTTTAACGGTCGACTCCCTCCTCCAATAGTCATATTTTTACTTGAATATCGGAGGGACCTGTAAACATGTCACACAAAAAACGGTTAGTTAAAAATAGAATATACGAGATCATTTCATAATTATAAAAAGTGTAAGAAAAATAAGGTTGCATAACCAAATCTAAATTTCAGATTCTATTGAAAAATAATGTTTGGAATCTAAGAAAATAAACATTTGGAGACTTTAAAACATGGATATTTGGATTTTGTTTTTCAATGAATTCAAAACTTGAATTCTATAGATTTTAGAGCATAATTCAAATTTTGAATTTTAATGAATTTTAAGTTTGAATTATGAGGAATTTGGAGACTGAGTTCTAAGGAATTAAGAGCCTGAATTTTAGAGAATTTAGAGTCTTAATTTTAGATAATTTGGAGTCTAGATTTTAGAGAATTCAGTGTCTGAATTTTAATGAATTCGGAGTCTGAATTTCAGAGAATTCGGAGTTTGACTTTCAGAGAATTTAGAGTTTAAATTTCAGAGAATTTGGCATCTAAATTTCATAGAATTTGGAGTCTAAATTTCAGATAATTCGAATTCTGAATTTTAGATAATTCAGAGTCTAAATTTTAGAGAATTTGGAGTTTAAATTTAAGGGAATTTAGAGTCTAAATTTCAGAGAATTCATAATATGAATATGGAAACTGAAAATAGAATACACTATATCTAAGGATTTATAAGATTCTGAGGTTTTATATGTGAAACTGAAATTTACCCTTAGGAATAAAAAGTTTTAGATTTTGAGAAACTATTAAATAATTAATGAAAACATAGGTAATGATAAAATTTACTTGGGGAAGGAAAATTTTCCTTATTACGATAATTATTAGGGAAAATATAATTTTCCTTAAGATATAGTGTTTGTGATTTTCAAAACACAGAGGAATGAAAAAGTCATAAGAAAAACTTATTGACTCAACAATAATGTTTAACTAATTTATTATTAAAAACAAGAAGTTTAATTTGGTTATTTTTCAGATTAATGTCTGTTTAGAAGATTTAAAGATTACATTATAGTCCAAATATGTCTAATAAAATATATTAGGTTATATAGTATTGCATGTCCCCAAATAAGATAAAAAATTAGGATACTATTTAGTAATATATAAGAATGAAAATTAGTTCAAATTGGAGTTTAAGTAAATTAACTAATATTGGATTGTAATATTAGAGTTTAGGGATATCCAAGAATGTGAATTGAGTTATACAAGAGTTTAGGCTACTCTAGGGAGGATTAAATATTATGGAGCTTTGTTCCTTCCAAGAAGTAAAATTAAGTTGGAAATGATGTAAGGATCCTTTATAATGGACTTGACATTAATATTTGTAATTACCCAAATCTGGCTATGACTAACCCCAAGATTGTTCTTTAATAGCCAAGGGATAATAAAAATATTTTTAGGTCTTTGTTAACTAATGATGAATGATTTGACTACTTTGATTAATATAAGATGGTATGGATATATTAATTCAATGAACTGATGTGAATCGTATATATTTTGGTTGTATCAATGAATAATAACATCATACCCATATATAACTAAATAAAAATATAAGAACAACCTGACGAAATACTATATGAATGTATGTAATACATGCCACTAGAACTTGTCCAAATACAATATCTAAATAATTCATGATTAAGTAGATATAACACAACTAGAAAATGATATGAAATTCTTTAAGGTATGGTATCTTTCCAACCATGGCCTTTATACTAAAATACCTAAAGGGACTTAATCAGTACCTATGAAATCTATGACTAATGGTGTCATAAAGATCCAATGTAACTTATACCATTTTTTTAAATAAGATGCAACTAGTTGATTTACATGTCATATAAGGTGTCAATGTATGGTGTGGGAGTAAATACTTACTAGGGAAAAAAATAGTGACTTTACTTAATAGTAAATAAGAAACAATATACATAAACTTGTATACTCATTTATATAAATATATAGTGAAACATGATAATAGATAACAAACAAACATAGAAACAGTGAGAATGAAGTAAATTATTGAAAAATAATAACCATAAAACTTAACTTCATACACTAGGGGTGTCTATACCCACTTCACCTTCTTTGAGCCTATCCTAAAATCTAATACATACAATTTGTTCCACCCTCTATAGGTAGTGATATACAAACATGTATATATATATATCACAATATATATTTGGGTCTGTGTGTAAATGAAATCATCCACCTTGGGAGGCCACTCATATCCTCGTATAGAGGAACTATATAAATATGTGTGTTTATATATTATATATCATACCCACCTAGAAATTCTATCTTATCTTCATAGTTGGAACTGTATATATATATATTTATATATAATCATCACATAAAAGTCCACTCATCTTCTCATAGGGATGAACTATATATATATATCAACATTGTTAAGGAGGCCAATAATCTCCTCATGGGGTGGAAATATATATATTTACATATGTTTGTATATGTATATTTAGATCCCTCAATATAGGGGCTATACAACTCCACAAATGAAGGATCTGAATAAATACATATATCCCATGTGTATCAAAAAGAAAGTCTCAAATTAGAACATGTAAAATAAGTTTTTGATACATTAATATGTACAAAATAGAAAATTAAGGCTATATAGAAGTAGTATATATACTTCCCATAATAAAATTTTACATGTTATCCAATATCATTGTATAATTTCACAACATCATGTTTATGAACACTAAATAACTTTTGGATTAGTCCATAGTGAAATTTCCACATGGTAAGTAACTACATAAAATATTATCAAGTAAAAATAATCACAACATAATTATTACACAATGAACATAATATAAACAAGACAAATGAGGTGTTATTCATAGTATTTAAGTAAAAAATTGTATACTGAGCTTTGGAAAAGAAAGAAATCAACCCACGGAGTATTACACTATAATGATTACATGCCATGAATAATGATTCGGTTCAATAAACACCTTTTTAATCAACACATTATTGAATTTAGAAACTATTATTTACTGAATTAATGTTTAAAATAAAATTTCAATTTGACACACAACACTTTTCTAAGATTATTTATTGTAGGAAATAACAACATAAAGGTCAGTTTAAAACCTAAATCAACACTAAGCAAATTATTTAAAAAATTTAAATCAAATAACTTTATTTAAATGTTTTATTAAAATATATATGGGTGTCTTGAAAATACATTATTATAGAAGAAAAGTATTTCCCAAAGGAAGTGTAAAAAAAGATCAATTTTATAAAATAAAATTATTTATATTAAAATAATTCTAAATTAAAACTTCTGTAAAACAAATCCAATTAGTGTATATAATTATATATTATTTTTTAAGATAAAATAATATCAATTCTCATATAAATAATCCCCATTTAATAAAAAAAACTATTATCCCATCAACGATGTATTCTCTTTACCAAGGGTTATGCATAGATAATTAAAATATACTTTATTATAGTTTAAGGGTGAATCAATGATCTTAATTTAAAAACATGGAAATTTCTTGAGAATTTTTTTATACAAAACATGATTACCTCAAAATATTTTAGTTCATGAATTAAATCCTCATTCACAGACATCCCTCAAGTGACTAAACAAAAGATTCATAATTATGGTCTTTATTATAACCAAAATTCATGTTAAAAAAATTGTTACAACAATTAATCATTATGATATTAATTACCATGTGATATGTAAAAAATAAGTGTAAATATGGATAAAAAATACAAGGAATATCTATCACTATAGAAAACATTGTCATGAATTAAGTTTACAAAAAAAATTCTATAGAAACAAAACATTATTTATATAGTTTATAAACAATATGGTATAAGTCCTTCTATTAAATAAATTTAGTAACAAATAAATAAGTAAAAAACCAAAAAATCCTTAGATATTCTTGATTATTCTTATTCAATTAAAATTTTACCATGATTATTAAAATACTTAAAGATGAAAAACATTACACAAGGCCATATATTAATTATTCATAATAATATACAATAATGAATAAAAGTTAATACATAATTCATTAAAAATTTAATTAAGAAAAAAATAACTTTTTATAAAAAGTATCATTAAAAAC
Organism: Viscum album; assembly: GCA_963277665.1. NCBI lineage: Eukaryota > Viridiplantae > Streptophyta > Magnoliopsida > Santalales > Viscaceae > Viscum > Viscum album. The sequence goes on along the minus strand of OY728147.1, from coordinate 1,970,113,466 downwards.
CATACATTCCAATTTCTCAAATTAATTCATAGACTTTATTATACCTTTGGAAAATCAGTTTCTAGAAAGTCACAAGAATAAGATGAAAATTTACCCAATGGGTTGATACCACATTACATTATCATTGGAAATATTACCCATTTCAAAATTTCACAATTTAATTATATAATTTCTACCAAAATAATCGAATTATCTATTAAAAAATATTCCAAAATAAAATAATCCAAAATAAAAATCCACTATAATTATTGAATCACTAAACCCAAAGAGAACCTAGGAAAAAATCCTCAAATACACTAAATAATATAATGAATAAAATACACAGTTAAATCAACAATGTTATCTATTAATTTCACTTAGAAATCAAAAAATCCCTATAACACATCATACCACAAATTATATATTTCTAAATAATTATACATTAAAGAGAAATAATTCTTAATACATTCCCCTTACTAATAAGATAGAGAAACATAATTCAAAGAGTGATTTCCTTAACACTTGGTCGAATCAGAAATAAAAATACCTATACATGAAAAAAAGAGGAAAAAGATAAATAAGGGGAGAAAATAGAATAATAAAAGAGAGTTACCTTATTTTTTCCTTGAAAACACATGTTTAGAATCCATGAATTTAATAGGGTTGAAATATGGAATTAATGTGGTAGAGTATAAATTAATTAAGATGTCATATGGAATAGAAAAATAATGATCAATGGTGAAATATATGGGTAAACTGAATGATGTTGAATAACTAAATTACCCCAAAATAAAAAAAAACTAGCCTTGGATTTGCTGGGTACAATTACAAGTCCACTAGGTACACAATGGTCCCTTAAAAACCACCCCAAAACTACTTCAATCTAATAGGAACCTAAAACCTTCCATTAGGTACCTAATGTCGCTTTATATTATAATATGAGGGTGAAATCCCACTATTCACATTTAGAAAACCCCCAATTTCTATGAAAACCTCCAAACACTTGTAAAATTATTCAAATTTCATCCTAAAAATTATAATTTAAGTTTGAATATTAGAATGAAAAATTAATCATAATCCAAAATAAAAAATTATAAAATGGATATACTTTAATAACATAACTAAAAAATTTAATTCAAATTGAAAATTAAAAAATCCACTATGAAACACATCATTATGACCAAAATATTATGATTAGGATCATATATGGAATCCAACTTATCCCCTATATAAGGAATCAAAAAAATATAAAGTTCATAGTTATAATTTAATGTCACATTATAATTAATAAAACCTAGGAGAATAATAATTTAAAATTTAGGATGATAAATAAAAAAACATTTACATTATTCCCATATTAGTAAGGTGTGTTTTACAATTTAAGGTTATGTGAAAAGGGATAATATTTTTTAGTATATGGTCATGAAACTAGGGACAATGTATAATAGTTTTTGGTTATTAAAAAACAACCTCTATAAAAAAAGGTTTCTAGAAATGGAGTGTGTGTAGGACTAATAAAGAAGATTCCCCAGTCCTCAGTGTGAATATAAACTTTAAAAATAATTTTGGGTTTCTATGAGTCATCCGACATGAACACTTGTGATAAATTAAAATTGGTTTTCCCATGATGGATGGTTTATTCAACTGTATGTGGTGTATAAATCACTTGATGCATATATCATTTGGTTTCCCTACACATAAGAAGTAAATTTAAAAAATAAGTTCGAGGGTTTTTGAGCCTAATTCACAAATTTGGAACTTATTCAAAGTATATGTGTGGAAGTATATATATATTGTAAATATTTATTCACATATGGGAGATGTGTTTTAAATATTATTTTTACTACAGGGGGTGTGCATAAGTGGATAAATGGAAGTCAATCTTCATGAATAGTTAAATAATTTATCACTTTGATAAATCGATGAACATTGATAAATAAATGGTTTATATTTTTTTTATCAAATTATATTATTCATATGTCATTTTAAGTAATAAGGGTATAAATATTCCATGCCACATAAAGGGTTGAGCATGGGTATCTTTCAGAGCACCTTGGGATCTTGGTATGAAATTGGGTTCACTTTCGGTGAAATATACAATGCCTCGATATCTAGGAACATAAGTGAATTAATTCTAGGTGAATTTCATGGTTCTTTAGTATATATATACATATGTGTTTTCACTCTGGGATACTATCATGAATACTTAGTATCAGCACATATAAGTAGTTTCGTATCTGAAAAATTCAAAACACCTCAATGTTTATGTGTGTATGTAATTTTTCATGTGCAAAAATGTGAATATATACAAAATTTTTCCTTTATATATAAAAATTTAAGGACAAATATTTTATTGTAAACTTTTATTATTTGTCACTTTTATGCATTTAAAACATTTTTCCTCAGAATTTAATTATTTTGATATCAAAATAATCAAATTTTGAATTGAATTGATTTTTTTTTTCATATTAAAATTACTTCTGTAAATGTCCATATGATCAATGTGTTTTCAAACATTTTATATGAATGGATTTCACACCATCAAATGAACCAAATTATTTTCATAAATCCTTTTTGAAAAATATACCTTTTAATGAAATTGTATATTCATGCATATGTTTCTTGTATACGTCAAACACTTTAACCTAAATAGAAAACTCCTTTGAGTATAAGTGTAACATCCCCAACCTTGGTTCCATTAAATTGGTTCCCTAAGATGGGTCATCACATGACCTCAACCATGCCTCCCCTTATGCTAGAGGTTTTTGACTAGAATCTAGGGTCTAATAGGTAATGTGGGGAGACTATAACCTATTTACCATATTAAGAAACAACATAACAAAATATAAATAATAGAAACAATAGGAAACAACCAATAACATTAATAGTAAAACATCTACCAAACTAGGTACAATCCATAAGGAAAATTAAATATGTCATGTTATTCTATAATTCCAAGTGAACAAAACCCCAAAATAAAGACAAACATCAGAATCCCCAAAACAGTCCTTACTCTAAGTCTAGAACCTCATCCATGCATGTCCTATGTCTAACTTAACTTCCTAGCATAGGGACATTCCCTTCTCCTGACCTAAAAGTATGAAATATACTAGGGTTTTCAATATAATCCTGATCAGGGTGTGAGTAAAACTCAGTAGGCCACCACCAATGGTGTCTAAAAAATATCCAGTCTGACAGATAGTTCATGAAAGTGTAAATGAATGTAATGTAAGGGAAATAAAATTTGTGTCCATGAGTCATCAATCTCTCTATAGATAATACCAACCAAGGTTCCAATTTATTATGTCTGTTTTATTACTAGTTTATCATCAATCAAAAATCTCATAAGTTAGCAATTCACATAATTCATGAAAGGTTCATGAAAAATATCATTTCACATAAGAGAAGATGTTAAGATCCTTTATACATAAAAAGAGATAACCACACTTACCTTGGAGCCTCAATCTAGGTATTTTCATTGAATACAACAACTAGTGGAATAAATCATTAGTCCGACTCCCCATCCCATTCATTATTAGGTAGTTTATAGCATTATTCCAACCCTACTTGTAACGACCCAAAGTTTCATTAATGAAAAATCCCTCTTGATCCAGTTAAATGTTTCTTTATGAAAAATGTTTTTATAAGATGTCAACTTCTTTAAGTTTTACGTTAAGATTTGTGACTGTTACTTTTATAGCCGTTGAACAGTGATCATCTGGGTAGTTTAAATATAAGTCTTTAACGAACCAATTTTCTACTCAGACAAAGGAAGCGATGGCCTCATCCAGTAGAATTGGCCCTTACGAAGCCCATTTGTCGGAGCTCGGAAATGAGGTGGCGTCTTTGGGCTTTGCCCTTGACCAAGCCCAAGCTGAGCTTCATCAAGTCAAGCTCGAACGTGATCGTCTACGGGAAAAATGGAAGTTGATGGAGATTACCACCCGAGCGATGTTATCCGAGCAACCCCAAGAGTCTGTCACCATCGCACACCTTACCCTTAGGTCTTATGCGGCTATTTTAAGGGGTTATGTAACAAATAATTAGAACCATGTTCATGTACATTATTTTTGTATATAATAATGAATATAATTTCTAGTCATTTTTGATGCCTTGTAATTAGTTTTTAAAGTACAAACGGTGTTTTTAGTTATTATTTAATTAAGAATTAAATTAAAGGATTTTTGAATTAAATAACATTTTAATAAAATATTATTATTAATATTAAATTAATTTTTATGAAATATAAATGATCTTATAATTTTATGAATGCAATTAAAATTTTTATTAAGGTTTGAAAGCCATTTCTGTCAAAACCCGTGAATTTTTTATAAATGTCGGTTTTTATTTTAAAAGTAAAAATTCACATATTTAGAAAATTATTTAGATAAAATAAATATTATTTTTGAAATCAGGACGTCGAAATTATCCAACGGTGAATTTTTAATAATTTTCTGAGACAGTCAATTTTTTGGGTAAAAATTAAATACCATTTAAATATATAATGTGTTTTATGACATCATAATGGTGATGTAATAAAATACCATAATCCTTATGTTCAGCCAATATGTGTTTTATCATTAAAATAATGAGGTTTTGGGTTTGTTTGACTCACTTTTCAAAGCATTAATGGAGCCCTCAAGACTTATTCAACACTTTGCCTTTTTAAATGAATTTCCATGGGAGTGTGACTCACCTCCACATAAGCAACCCTAATTTTTTAATAATTTCGGACCTTGGCCTTGTAAAATATTGTTTTCCTACTTCCTTTTCCAGAAACCATGGGCAAATACCATGGGATGGTTTGTGGTTTGGATTATTTTAATATAAGGGGTCCCAAACCTAAATAATAAAGAATTCTCTCACCTTTCCTATATAAACCCACCCAAGCTCCCACTTCCTCCTCACTCAAAGCCCTTGAAGTTCGTACAACCTCTGCCCTACTCTCTCTAGAATCCTCCCAAGGTGCCCCAAGCTCCCAAGAGGCCTCTCACAAGCCTCTCTCTAGGCTTTGGAAGCACACTTCCATGTAAGGGTTTTTCTTCCTTTCTCATTTTTGTCAATTTTATTTAAGTTGTATTTCCCTTTTAATTTCATTTATGAATGATGGGGTATGGTTTCTCACCTCTCCCATACTTCCCTCTTATTGTTTGAATGATGGGAGACCCCTTTCTCTCTCATTAAATGCCTCTCATGTACACCCGTTACTATGCCGAAATTCCGAAAGGAACCTTTTTCTCCTCTTTTATATTCAAGCAATACTTTTGTATCATGAATCTAAATTCCTTTTCAATTTTTGGGACATGTATCTATATGACCTTATTACTTTCCATTACATGTAAATATGATGAGGAACCCCTTTCTCTCTCATCAACCTTTTTTATGAATTCTTATGTCACGCCGTTACGCTGCCGAAATCACACCGATTTTCTAAGCCAATATCATTGTGTAGTGAATACCATGCCCATTTCTCCATCAAGGGTATTCACCTTTATGCACATTTACTTATTGATTGTAAAGTTTCATGTATGAATTCAACATTCCTTTATCGTGGAATAAATGATTATGTTTTATGAATCCATGTTTTATGATCCATGTGGCACACTTATGCATGAAATGAAATGTTTAAGAAGGGTGCGCCCTGATAGCGCCCAAATGCATTGGGTAAAGTATAGTATCATGATACGTCATGTGAAATGAGTGTTGACTCATGCTAATACATGTGCAACGAGGTTTTACTCATGCTTCAAGTTCAATGAGGGTTTACTCATGCTCCATGTGCAATGAGCCTTGGCTCATGCTAATTCAAGGTTAAGTGTTGTTGCCACATTTCCGTGTTATGATTATCATGCTTTATCATGCCTTTATGTTCATGTCTCTCTTATTCTCTATTGATATGCCTATTTCCTAACATGTATTGTACTCCTCATGTTATTCATTTTGTACTCCCTTACTGAGCTTTATAGCTCACCCTTTTCTTATGCATGTCCTCAGGTTATCCCATGCAATGCTAAGTACGAAGGAATGTAGTGGTCATGTAAAGGAAGTTTTCAATAAGGATGTTGTAATTCAAGTTTAAAGTTCTTATGTAATGATCCTAAGCCCCAAAGACACTAAACCTCTCGATCTTCTTTGTTGTATCAAGTGAAGTTTTATGTAATAAAGCATGTTTAAGTTGTAATAAAAAGCAGGGTTGTCATAGTTGGTATCAGAGGATAGGTTTAGTTATTTTTGGGATTAGGAAACCCTAGTAAAGCCTTAGATACAAGACTAAGCATAATAAAAACATCCCTATGTTTTGGTAAATACTATGTAAGTGGTTTATCAAAAAAATTCATCCCTGTCTGGATACGAGCAGGTAGAGGCGGCTCTGGCACAGATGTATCCTAGGGGTAAAACCCGAAAACACCGCTTTGAGCTAGACTCGAACGGGAACTGGTGAACGACAACGGGCCTTGCTACACTCTTGGTTACGACACTCCCGGGGGATATGTTTTGATAAATTCACAATCTTAGTATGAACCCTTATTAAGGGAAAAATGCCCCTAAGAATATATGTTAGATGGAAGATCATGAAAAGCCTGGATTGAATCCTATAGACTCATGAGTTAAAGAGATTAAAGTTTATTTATAGGTCATCAACTTTTGTCTTTGGATTACCCTTTATGTGTTACCCCTAACATTCCTTTTATTCCAGCCAATGGCCGGTAATAGGAGAACTCGGGCTAACAACCGTTGTGAAGATCAGTGTGATGATTGTACTTATGAGATGCCCAATCCAATGGGAGCGGGAATCGCGAACTTTGTCACGCTTCTCTCTCAGCTAACTAATGTTTTGAATAGAAACACTGGTCAAGAGGAACGTTCAACCCCCCCTAAGAAAGAACAAGTTGCTATTGAAAGCTTCATGAGACAAAGGCCTCCTACTTTTAGTGGATCATCCGATCCCACGATTGCTGAACAAAGGATCAACTCCATTGAAAAGATATTCTCCATCCTCCAATGCTCTGAAAAAGAGAAGGTTCTCCTGGCGGCTTATCGTATGGAGGGTGAAGCTGATCAATGGTGGACGTTGAACAAAAATTCGAAGCATGAGGAGGAGATCGAGGCTTTGGAATGTAAGGTATTCCGGAAGATGTTTTTCGATAAATATTTTCCACGCACCATCCATCTTAAGATGGAAAGGGACTTCCTTTCCCTCAAGCAGAAAGATGAGGAATCTGTGGGAGCGTACGAGGAAAACTTCACAAGGCTTGAACGATACGCTTCCGGCTTTGTCATTACCCCCGAATGCAAGGTTGACCGCTTCTTTGGTGGGCTGAAGCCTAGCTTGCGGAAAGCATTAGCGATCCGTGACTTCGACAGCTATGAGGAAATTGTCCGATGTGCCCTCAAGGTTGAAATGGAGATCGGAGAATCACAGGGGTATCATGGGGACAAGAAGCGGAAGGTGGACTTCAATGCTGGTGGTCTGATGGATAAATCCAACGGCGCTAAGAAATTCCAGCACCCCACTTGCCAAAAGTGTGGGAACAAGCATCCTGGAAATTGCCTTTGGGGGACAAGAAAATGCTTTAAGTGTGGAAGAGAAGGGCACCTAGCTGTTAAATGTCAGCAAGAAGGACCCGCAGCTGCGACGGAGGGGAGGAACGCTTCGTTCAAACCTCAACGCGTTGTTCAATGCTTAAAATGAAAAGAACCGGGTCATTTTGCGAATCAGTGCCCTAATCCAAGGGTTATCGGAGGCAATCAACAACCTCCAAGACAGCAAGGAAGAGCTTTTGCCATCACTTCTGCCGAAGTGAACCCCGACAACGAAGTGGTGACAGGTACGCTAGTTATTCATTCAAGAATAGCGAACGTTCTTTTTGATTCAGGTTCTACGCATTCTTTTATATCTCAAAAGTTTAGTAGAACAATCTCTGCACCACCACAAATCATGGAAGTAAAGATGTCAGTGAGTACGGCAAATGGGGCAATCATTGCATCCCATGAGTATAAGTCCTCCCCTGTTATAATATGTGGATTGAATTTCCCGGCGAACCTGGTCAAACTCCCTTTGGTGGAATTTGATGCAATTCTTGGCATGGATTGGCTTTCCTTATATAGAGCCAACATAAATTGTCGGTAGAGGGAAATCACACTCCATATGGAGAATCGACCCCCAATTCTTTACAAGTGTCAGGAGGAAGATGAATCTCCTTTAGCTCCATCATCTCAAGCATGGATATTACTGCCTTATGAGCACGCATATCTGGCTCAGATGATTGAGTCCAAGGAAGAAACCACCCTTGAAGAAATGCCTATTGTGAGGGAATTCGCTGAAGTATTTCCCGAGGAACTTCCTGGTCTTCCTCCAAGAAGAGATGTTGAGTTCTCAATTGAACTTATACCTGGGGCGCTACCAATATCTAAGACTCCATATAGAATGGCTGTGGTTGAGCTTGAAGAACTAAAGAAACAACTACAGGAGAATCTGGATAAAGGGTTTATACGCCCAAGTGCATCACCATGGGGTGCACCAGTCCTCTTCGTCAAGAAGAAGGATGGGTCAAAGCGGCTTTGCATCGATTATCGTGAACTTAACAAAATCACGATAAAGAACAAGTATCCTCTCCCAAGAATCGATGACTTGTTTGATCAGCTGCGTGGAGCACAATACATCTCCAAGGTCGACTTGCGGTCGGGATATTATCAAGTAAGGGTGAAGAAGGAAGATATCCCCAAGACTGCTTTTCGTACAAGGTACGAGCACTATGAATTCATAGTAATGCCTTTTGGACTCACCAATGCTCCAGCAATATTCATGTACTTGATGAATAGAGTATTTAGAGATTTCCTAGATAAATTTGTGGTAGTCTTTATAGATGATATTCTAATATACTCCAAAACCAAGGAGGACCATGAAGAGCATTTAAGAACTGTACTGGAGACTTTGCGCAAGGAGAAGCTCTATGCCAAGTACAGCAAGTGTGAGTTCTGGTTGAATGAGGTCTCATTCTTGGGCCATATCATCACAAGCAATGGGATATCTGTGGACCCCTCCAAAACAGATGCAATTGAGGGATGGCCGAGGCCAACATCGGTAACTGATATCCGTAGCTTCTTGGGGTTAGCTGGATATTATCGACGATTTGTGAGAAACTTCTCACGATTGTCCAACCCTCTTACCAAGCTAACTCGAAAGGGAGTAAAGTTTGCTTGGAGTGATGAATGCGAAGAAAGCTTCAAGGAGTTGAAAAAGAGGCTTATCACTGCACCTGTGCTCACTTTACCCACATGTGGGGAGCTTTTTGTGGTATTCAGTGATGCTTCGAAGAAGGGCTTAGGATGTGTGCTGATGCAGAATGATAAAGTGATATCCTATTCCTCAAGGAAGTTGAAAATCCATGAGCGAAACTATCCAATGCATGATCTGGAGTTGGCGGCGGTGATATTTGCCTTGAAAATCTGGCGGCATTATCTCTATGGAGAGAAATGTGAGATATATACTGACCACAAGAGTCTTAAATATATATTCACACAGAAAGAGCTTAATATGCGCCAGAGAAGATGGATAGAGCTCATAAAGGATTATGACTGTTCAATACATTACCACCCTGGGAAGGCGAACAAGGTGGCGGATGCCCTAAGTAGAAAGGATCCAGCAATTCTATCAATGATGAGAATTGAGAAGGATCCAATCTTCTTAGACTTGATGAAGATGGACGTGGGAATCATAAAGAAGGGAACATCATCAATCCTTTCACAAATGATTTCTCAACCATCTCTTTTGGAAAGGTTAAAGGATGCTCAAAAGGATGATGCGAGAATCCAAGAAAAAGTGGAAGCTATCAAAAAGGGAAAATCCTCAGAGTTTAATGTTAATGAAGAAGGAATTGTGCGGTTTGGGAAAAGACTATGTGTCCCATCAAGTTCGGAGCTGAAGAAGGAACTTTTGGATGATGCACATAGTTAAAATTTCTCTATTCACCCAGGGAGCACAATGATGTATCGAGATCTCCGAGAAAACTTTTGGTGGGATAATATGAAGAAGGAGATCGCCGAATATACATCAAAGTGCTTGGTGTGTCAGCAAGTGAAGGCAGAGAGGCAGAAGTCTAAGGGGATGATGCAACCATTGCCCATAGCAGAATGGAAATGGGAGAACATCACCATGGACTTCGTCACTGGACTTCCAAGGAAATCCAAAAGCAACAATGCAATCTGGGTTATTGTGGATCGTCTTACAAAGACTGCACACTTCATTGCTATTCGAGAGGATTTCTCTTTGGATCAACTGGAACGGATATATATCAGGGAAGTGGTACGGTTGCATGGAGTACCACTATCTATTGTGTCTGACCGAGATCCAAGATTTACCTCAAAGTTTTGGAAGAGTCTTCAACATGCTCTGAATACTGAACTGAACTTCAGTACGGCCTATCATCCTCAAACTGATGGCCAATCCGAGCGGACTATCCAAACACTTGAGGATATGTTGAGAGCGTGCTCAATGGACTTTAAAGGAGGATGGTATCAACATCTTCCTCTAGTTGAGTTCTCTTACAATAATAGTTTCCACTCGAGAATCCAAATGGCACCATATGAAGCCCTGTATGGGAAAAGGTGTAGAACACCGGCATGTTGGGATGAGGTCGGTGAACGTAAGCTGCTTGGAGCAGAAATGGTCGAAGAAATGGTAGAGAATGTGAAAACCATTCAGCAGCATATCAAGGCAGCCCAAAGTCGATAGAAGAGTTATGCAGATAATCGTCAACGAGACCTTGAGTTTAAAGTCGGAGACATGGTGTTTTTACGCATATCTCCATGGAAGAAAGTCATGAGGTTTGGAAAGAAAGGGAAGTTAAGTCCAAGGTACATCGGCCCATTCTAGATTCTTGATCGTGTTGGGGCTGTGGCCTATCGACTAGCACTTCCACCTACTATGGCCAAGGTGCATGATGTCTTCCATGTATCCCTCTTAAGGAAGTACATACCAGACCCTTCACATGTACTCTCTTCCGAGGTGGTACAATTAGAAGACGATCATTCTTATGAGGAGAAACCAGTGAATATCTTAGATCGTAGTGAAAAAGTTCTACGAAATAAGACAATGCCCGTCGTCAAGGTGTTGTGGAGAAACCACAAGTTTGAAGAAGCAACTTGGGAGTCAGAGGATATGATGAAGCTAAGTTACCCACATTTTTTTTAGTGTGGGAAAAGGAAAATTTCGAGGGCGAAATTTCTTAAGGGGGGAATGTTGTAACGACCCAAAGTTTCATTAATGGAAAATCCCTCTTGATCCAGTTAAATGTTTCTTTATGAAAAATGTTTTTATAAGATGTCAACTTCATTAAGTTTTATGTTAAGATTTGTGACTGTTACTTTTATAGCCGTTGAACAGTGATCATCTGGGTAGTTTAAATATAAGTCCTTAACGAACCAATTTTCTACTCAGACAAAGGAAGTGATGGCCTCATCCAGTAGAATTGCCCCTTACGAAGCCCATTTGTCGGAGCTCGGAAAGGAGGTGGCGTCTTTGGGCTTTGCCCTTGACCAAGCCCAAGATGAGCTTCATCAAGTCAAGCTCGAACGTGATCGTCGACGGGAAAAATGGAAGTTGATAGAGATTACCACCCGAGCGATGTTATCCGAGCAACCCCAAGAGTCTTTCACCATCGCACACCTTACCCTTAGGTCTTATGCGGCTATTTTAAGGGGTTATGTAACAAATAAGTAGAACCATGTTCATGTACATTATTTTTGTATATAATAATGAATATAATTTCTAGTCATTTTTGATGCCTTGTAATTAGTTTTTAAAGTACAAACGGTGTTTTTAGTTATTATTTAATTAAGAATTAAATTAAAGGATTTTTGAATTAAATAATATTTTAATAAAATATTATTATTAATATTAAATTAATTTTTATTAAATATAAATGATCTTATAATTTTATGAATGCAATTAAAATTTTTATTAAGGTTTGAAAGCCATTTCTGTCAAAACCCGTGAATTTTTTATAAATGTCGGTTTTTATTTTAAAAGTAAAAATTCATATATTTAGAAAATTATTTAGATAAAATAAATATTATTTTTGAAATCAGGACGTCGAAATTATCCAACGGTGAATTTTTCATAATTTTCTGAGACAGTCAATTTTTTGGGTAAAAATTAAATACCATTTAAATATATAATGTGTTTTATGACATCATAATGGTGATGTAATAAAATACCATAATCCTTATGTTCGGCCAATATGTGTTTTATCATTAAAATAATGAGGTTTTGGGTTTGTTTGACTCACTTTTCAAAGCATTAATGTAGCCCTCAAGACTTATTCAACACTTTGCCTTTTTAAATGAATTTCCATGGGAGTGTGACTCACCTCCACATAAGCAACCCTAATTTTTTAATAAGTTCGGACCTTGGCCTTGTGAAATATTGTTTTCCTACTTCCTTTTCCAGAAAACATGGGCAAATACCATGGGATGGTTTGTGGTTTGGATTATTTTAATATAAGGGGTCCCAAACCTAAATAATAAAGAATTCTCTCACCTTTCCTATATAAACCCACCCAAGCTCCCACTTCCTCCTCACTCAAAGCCCTTGAAGTTCGTCCAACCTATTCCCTACTCTCTCTAGAATCCTCACAAGGTGCCCCAAGCTCCCAAGAAGCCTCTCACAAGCCTCTCTCTAGGATTTGGAAGCACACTTCCAAGTAAGGGTTTTTCTTCCTTTCTCATTTTTGTCAATTTTCATTAAGTTGTATTTCCCTTTTAATTTCATTTATGAATGTTGGGGTATGGTTTCTCACCTCTCCCATACTTCCCTATTATTGTTTGAATGATGGGAGACCCCTTTCTCTCTCATTAAATGCCTCCCATGTACACCCGTTACTATGCCGAAATTCCGAAAGGAACCTTTTTCTCCTCTTTTATATTCAAGCAATACTTTTGTATCATGAATCTAAATTCCTTTTCAATTTTTGGGACATGTATCTATATGACCTTCTTACTTTCCATTACATGTAAATATGATGAGGAACCCCTTTCTCTCTCATCAACCTTTTTTATGAATTCTTATGTCACGCCGTTACGCTGCCGAAATCACACCGATTTTCTAAGCCAATATCATTGTGTAGTGAATACCATGCCCATTTCTCCATCAAGGGTATTCACCTTTATGCACATTTACTTATTGATTGTAAAGTTTCATGTATGAATTCCACATTCCTTTATCGTGGAATAGATGATTATGTTTTATGAATCCATGTTTTATGATCCATGTGGCACACTTATGCATGAAATGAAATGTTTAAGAAGGGTGCGCCCTGATAGCGCTCCAATGCATTGGGTAAAGTATAGTATCATGATACGTCATGTGCAATGAGTGTTGACTCATTCTAATTCAAGTGCAACGAGGGTTTACTCGTGCTTCAAGTGCAATGAGGGTTTACTCATGCTCCATGTGCAATGAGCCTTGGCTCATGCTAATTCAATGTTAAGTGTTGTTGCCACATTTCCGTGTTATGATTATCATGATTTATCATGCCTTTATGTTCATGTCTCTCTTATGCTCTATTGATATGCCTATTTCCTAACATGTATTGTACTCCTCATGTTATTCATTTTGTACTCCCTTACTGGGCTTTATAGCTCACCCTTTTCTTATGCATGTCCTCAGGTTATCCCATGCAATGCTAAGTACGAAGGAATGTAGTGGTCATGTAAAGGAAGTTTTCAATAAGGATGTTGTAATTCAAGTTTAAAGTTTTTATGTAATGATCCTAAGCCCCAAATACACTAAACCTCTCGATCTTCTTTGTTGTATCAAGTGATGTTTTATGTAATAAAGCATGTTTAAGTTGTAATAAAAAGCAGGGTTGTCATACTACTCATGGGAGGAGAAACCTTCCTTTATCCCACCACCAATCCTTGTTCACATTCTTATCTATCCATTCACCTCAAAAAACCATATCAAAACCAAACACAACTAATACATACAACAATCATAATCAATAACAATCAACATGGTAGATAATATTGTTCCATAACCCATTAACACATTTCCATTTAAAACACATAGCTATTTAGCCAAATAACCATTTTTATGCCTTAATTCATTGACTATATCCAAAAAAGTCCCATACATTATCCAAAATTCATCAATTGATATACATTATCCCACTTAACACATTTATCATTTCTCATGCATTCAGCCTCTTATGCATTTCAAGTACAATTATTATATCCCATAAAACGAACACTTTATTACAATCAACCCATTAGTTATACCCCATAATTCCCATGTAATAACTCATTAAATATATTCATAAATTTCCTTATGAAACCCATTTACATGATCTTAAATTCACAAGCCTTTTCCAATTTTACACACAGATCATTTGATATATAACAATTCTTCTAGTCATCTCAACATTATTCATAACCCCTATGACACATAATTATTTAACTCAATTAAATCATTACTGAAACATGAAAAACGAACCCTTAATCTATAATCAAACAAGGTAAAACTATCAATATTCCATATTCAACTAAACTGACCATATTATTATGTTACATAGGGGATCCATGTTATTACGCTTTAACTCCACCCTTGACTTTCTCAATTCCTAGGTTTAGGAATGTCAGCATTACCAATGGGTGGCCCTCAAACATTATATTTTTCCTTGACACATCCCACATGGACCGTGAGAGATCCAAATCATCATTTAGACACCAAAATAACAAAACCACATCAATATATTAAAATCACAAAAAGTGGTAACCAAGAAATAAACCCAAGCATCTACAAATGTCCAACAAAAATATGAGATATAACTTGTAGACCACCTACCTTGAATCCTTTGACAAACGCTCCCTCAATCAAAGCCTTAGATCCCAATTAAACAAACCCTTGAAGCGTCAACCTAGATCTCACCCAAAAAGAGGGTTTTAGAGCTTTAGAAGGATATGGGAGAAAGATTCAAACCCTAATTGATAAGGGGAAGCAAGAAGGATATTAGACTTACTTGGGGATTCAATCTGCAACCAACAGTGCTAAAAAAGGCGTAATATTGAAGGAGAATCACCTCTTTGAACCTAGGTTCATCCAAGTTAATCCTTAGTGTGGCAATAGGAAGAGAGGAAGAAAATCCTGAGTTGGGGTTAAAAATAACAGGAGGGATTTTTTGTAATTTCTCCAACTTTATTGGGCTGCACGGTTTACCCGCATGGTTTCCCAAACCATGCGCAAACCATGCGTGATCCACTGTCCCAAAATCTTCCCTTAATATGGTTTCCTGAGAATTATACATGGTTAGCTTAACTTTTTAGTAACCATGTTCAAGCCTCTATCCAAGGTTGCATGCTTACTTGGGATTCTTCACACAGTTTGCACTAACCACACGTAAACCGTGCAACATGACAAGAATACCCCGTTTTCCTCCTCTTTCATGCCCCAAACCCCTAAAACACCCCTAAGACTTCTAATGAACTTTTGGACACACATTTCTGACCAAAAGAACGGAATTATGCTGAAACATAATCAAAAATATAACATAAGAAAAATTCGGGATCTTACAACCTCCCCACCTTATAACAGCTCATCCTCGAGTTGTGCTCTCAAACATCACTGAGCTTCCGCGTCCAAGTGATTAGGCGACAATGAAAACCTATCCCTTCCACCTTTTCCTTTATTCTCATTGAACATGACAATATTACCTCAAAATTTGAACCAAGGTCATGGTCTTTCCCCACAAGACTCCCTCACTACAACCCATAACATGAACCAGATGCTCCTTAAAGAACGCATCAACTTCAATCATACGTAAACCACTAGAACTTCATAGGGAAAACATACGCTATAATTCCTAATTCACAGCACACAAAAAATTCACACACAACATCATATCCTCATGGGGGAACCATTCTACACCCCAACAGTCTAATTCTCTTAATAACTCATGACCTAAATCACTTCGCATTATTTTCCACCTATTTTCAAAACTCTAGCAGTGACCAAATCCCAATATCACCCGAAGGAAAACACACGAACCTTAAATTAAAATTTTATCACATACATCGATCCACCACTGATATCTCATTGATCCCATTCTATAACCATAAATCTAAAACAAACACAAACACTCAGGGAACTCAACACTTCAAATTCGGGCCAATGCTCACCATCAAGGTCACTCGCCCAAATGGTGATCACTCAAGTTCCTCCAACCCAAAACTATGATCACGTCATCAACCAACAACTTTTCAGTTATGGTTCTCTCCATCATATTCCATTGTTTTTTACCCACACCAACAATGAAAAACCACCATAATATCAACTCAACTTTCTCATCACCTGACGTGCTAGAACTCACCGCAACCAAGAGTCTATATAGACGCTACCCTGCATTGGCATCCAACCTCACCATTGAAACTCTCCAGGATGAATTCCTACACAATCCAATCAAAGACTAAGATTATCCTTCCCTCACTCAAGTACAACCTTGGTTCCACATAGCACTCACCATCATGAAATCAAACTGAAGGTGGATCACTCTCTTTACACCCATCCTTGTTCAACCTAATATGTCATAAATCAACCAACTGGATGGCTCCATAGCACTGACGAAACTCAACCGGGTCTACAACCAATATTCATTGAATTATAGAACCTGGATGATTTTTCCATGACTATTTCCATATCCTATCACCCCCATAAATGGCTTAACACAAGGTTCTCGAATTCATTTGAAACTACCCTGATCCCAACAAAATTTCTTAGATTAATCACCCATCATAATCATGGCCCATATGTCCTCTCTAAGAGACCTGACATGCACCCCTCAGGTTACCCATCGACATCCTTGTGTGGCTACATCAATTCAATGTTCTAGAATCCACATACGAGATAGATTTATCACTCCCCAACTTAAGAGTGTCATTACCATCTTTCCATGAGGGATTTCAACCACAACTGCTCGTACTCGATCAAAATCTAGAACCTAAAACATGGACTTGGATATCATGGTTTTTTTGGAAGTAGAAAAGTAATTCCACGTAAGTCATATTGTTAGCCACCGCAAATGGCACCCACTACATTCATCAATATTCGGTCCATCCCAATGACCCCACTTGATACCATCAAGGGTGTACATACCATCATCCATTTCCACATATACCGTTCCCATGAGCATAAAATCCACGATGTCCATCAACCAACCAAAACAACTTCAAGTCTCTTGGAATAAATCCAGAGCTTCTAAATGTACCAGGAGTGATTTCATGATTTTGGGCTTGATCTTCACAAGCTGAGGTACGCTATGATGTTTTCGAAGAACACCACCATTAGCTAATCCATTATAGATGTCACATCCCACTAGGGGACACTATGGCCTTCCTAGATATTGGGATTCATTTCTGAGAACATATCATCACATCCAAACAACACTTACCGATAACCACTAAGGTGTGGTTTCTGAACATGACTTACCATTACACCATGACCATTCTCCAAGATGTTGTGAACCAACCTTCCTCTGATGCTACTAACACCTAGACACTTTAGATCTTCCAGAATGACCTCGATGAGCATCAATAAACACAATGATAGACAACACTAATCGAACCAATAGTCTCTCACATATCTATGCTTCCCACATTAGTTCTGTAGAGAACAAAAAATGCTCATCTTGAAGGAAATAATTCCTTACCAGTGTGTACCCACATATGGACCTCATTTGGGACTTCAACTTCACACTTTTCTATGACCACACTTAACTAAATTTAGTCCCCACAAGTCACCATCACCAGATAACAGCCCAATGCCCACTCACTTACCCAAACCATGACTCTTGGTCAGTCAGCCTCCTCGACCCCAAGACATTCTCAGTATTCACCCAAAAACAAAACCATTCACACAAAACGTTGAGCAAGGATACCATCCTCACATTGGTGTCACCTTTGGAACAAAAACATCTAACCACACTTTTTTCACACTTATCTCTTCTACCGATAAGAATATCATGGCATCCATTGATCATCATCCAAAAAGATGGGTTAGGAATTCATATGATACAACCCTTCAAAATAAGCCTTCAAACCCACTACTAGCACTGAGGTTCCCCTAAGAAGGACCAAATTATAACGATACCATTCAAAAAAGTGTTATGGTAATCAATATTACTCGATTCCACCTCTGTAGAATCTCCCATGCTTTATATTACAAGGCATATACACCGCTGGGCTAGCCTCACCCGATGTTACCCTATATTTTCCTGAAACTATCAATGCATAACTACAACTAGAGTATCATCACCTACTATCATTCCTCCAACTATCCCTTTAGGACAAAACCATACTATAATACATCTTATGTGTCCCACTGTCAAAGTCCAAACATCCACCTGTATGACACAAACCCAAAAGTACTAGAAATCCTATCCGACCTCAGTCTTAGGTCTCCTTGGAGGTCAATTGACATCAACATCCCAACTGAAATCACAACAATAAAAATCCATTGGTTCTATCTCCAACCATAGACATCTAGACATGAACAAAACAATGATCAGAAATGTAACTCTCTCCCCCGATATGATACACACTATGCATAAAAAATCAATGACCATTTACACATGGTTTCGTATCAAAGGTAATCACACACATACATCGACACTACAAGCCAAACACCCTCTATAGTTTTCAAAACACAACTTGAAAGGTCCCTACTCACAAGTTCACCATAACCTAGGAACCAATTTTAAGGATCGACCTACACTCTATGTGGTCATGAACCATGAGAGCATCCACACTTACATTACTGAACAACGCCTCATAACCCAAAGGCCACATCCTACTAAGGGTTCCATAAGAAAAATATTATTCAATATCATAACCAATAAGGCCTCACAACTCATATACAAGGTCTCAAACTAGTGAACTCTAACTACCTAGACCACCCATACAAAGGGTATAATTGAAAACACAAGGAATACCCATTACCTAGTTCACACCAAAGTTCCCCTATTACACATCCTTCATAATTAACTTCACTATTTTTGAACATAGACAATCAGATTTTATATTCAATTTTACAAAACTTGTTATAGCCATCATTTTTACACATTTACACATTTAAAAATAAAAAAATTCATTAATAATTTTACTATATCTATGAAAATACTTATCACTTTGACACCATTCAATATTTACAATTTATCACTACCTGAAATTTTATCCTGGGTATACCACTTTCTTATACACACTATTCATTACTATTTATTTGTATTCTTTTAATTTACCCACTTTCATAACCATTATTATACACCATTAACTTTAAATTTTCAAGGAAATAAAATTAATTCTACTCTCTATACCATTTACACCCATACCGTGTGTTCCTATCATGATGCATGTCACTTATATACATATATTCCTACAATGATGCATGAATGTGTAACCTCGTGAAATTCAATCCATGATAAAATATAATAAAAATATCACATCACACCACATGTGAATCACACAATGGTGAAATATCATCAAATGTAACAACACACAACAAGAACAATAATTTCTGCCCTGGTTTACTTGGGTTTTCCCCCTTACATGTGTTAACTACATCCATGCATGAGCTCATTACCAAGGCCCGACACATTTCTAATCTTCTGTCTACCATCCCAAATAGTTAGAAAGAGAAAAGAACTCATATGATACCACTTCTTAACATCCCCAAACTGGGTTCCACTAAATAGGTTCCCTGAGCCGGGTCATCACATGACCTCAAGCGTGCCTGCACATATGCCAAAGGTTTCCGATTAGCAACGATGCGCTAATAGGTCACACAGGGAGACTATACCCTCTTTACCAGATTATGACACAATATAACACAATAAAAATAGTGGAAAAATAGAAAAAAACAATAATATTCATTTTCAAACATCTCCCAAATTGGGTACAATCCAAAAGCAATAGTAAATATGTCATGTCATGCTACAATTCCATGTAAACAAAACCCTAAAATAAAAACAAATAATAGAGTCCCAAAAATAGTGCTGACTCCAAGTCTAGAACCTCATCCATGCATGTACCATGTCCATCTCAAATCCCTAGAATAGAGCCCTTGCCATTATACTAACCTACAACTATGAAATTTTCTTGGGTTCCGAATAGAGGTCTGATTAGGGTGTGAGTACAACTCAGTAGGCCACCACCAATGGTGTCTAAAAAATATATAGTCTGACAAATAGTTAACGCAAGTATAAATGAATATCAAGTAATGGAAAGATAATTCAGGGCCACTAGTCATCAATGTCTACTTATCTATTATTAACCAAGGTTTCAATTTTCTATTCCTCTTTTATTACTAGTTCATCATCAATCATAAATCTAAGAAGTTAGGAATTCACACCATGCATGCAAGGTTCATCACATATATAATTTCGTATAAGAGAACATGTTATGTCCTTATCTCAATAGGGATGATCATATCAAGTGTTCACAATACTTACCTTGGAGCCTCATTCAAGGTATTTTCATTGAATACAACCACTGGGGAATTAGAGCATCATTCCAACTCCCCAACCCGTGCAGTCTATGGTAGGTAAGAGCATCAGTCCATCCCAACTCATGGGGGGAGAATTAGTCCTTTATCCCACCACCAAACCATGTGCACTTGATTATCCATCCATTCACCAAATAGAAACCATAACAAAACCAAACACAACCAATACATACAACATTCATAATCCATAATAATCAACAAGGTAAATCATATTGTTCTATAATCCACGAACACATTTACATTTACAATTCATAGCCATTTATCCAAATCCCCATTGTCATTCTTTAAGACATTAAGTATATCCAAAAACTCCCATACATTATCCAATATTCATCAATTATAATACATTAGACCATTTAACCCATTTATCATTTCTAAATCATTTTCCCACTTTTTCATTTCTTGTAAAATTCTTATATCACATAACACAACCACATTATTACATTCAACCCATTAGGTATACCCCATAATTCTCATGTAATAACCCATAAAATATATTCATCAATTCCCTTATGAAAACCATTTACATTCCAATTAATTCATAACCCTTTTCCAAATTCACATTCACATCATTTCATATAAACTAATTATTTTGGGTATCTCAAAATAATTCGTAATCCCTTTGACACAATCTGATTTAACTCAATTAACTCATTACTAATCCATTCTAAAAACCCCCGTAATATTTCATCAACCTAGGTAAAACTATCAATTTTATACATTCAACTCAATTTACCATATTATCATGTTCCACAAGGGCTCTATGTTATTACACATGAAATCAACCTTTGACTATGTAAATTCCTAGGTTTAGGAATGTCGACGCACCCCATGGGTGAACCTAAAACGTTATATTATTCCTTGACACATCCCACGGGGACCGTAAAGGGTAAAAATAATCCTTTAGACACAAAAATTTTCAAATATCATCAATAAATCTAAATAAATATAAAGGTAACTTTGAAATAAACCCAAGAATGCACAAATCTAAAATGAAACTATGGGATATAATTGGTAAACCACCTACCTTGAATATGTTGATAAATTCTCCCTCAATCGAGGCCTTAGATCCTGATTCCACCAACTGTTGAAGAATCAACCTATATCTCACTGGAAAAGAGAGTTTTAGAGATTTGGGAGGATATATGAGAAAGATGAAAACCCTTACAAAGAAGAAGAATAAATGAGGAGATTAGACTTACCCGAGGCTTCGATATGCAACCAACAAGTCCTCAAATGGCCAAATATCAATGGAGAAACAAAAATTTGAAGCTTGGGTCATCCATGTTTATCCCTAGGGTTGCGAGAGGAATATAGGAGGAAATTCATGAGTTGGGGTTAAAAATCAGGGGATAGAATTTTTTTTAAATTTTTCCAACATTACTGGGATGCACGGTTTCCTACACAGTTGGAAAACCATGTGAAAACCGTGCATGAGAGACTATACCAAAATCACCCCTTTTCACAATTTTCTAGGAATTCTACACGATTATATTTAATGTGTTATTACTATGCCTAAGCCACTATCCAAGGCTACATGGTTAAATAGGATGCTTTGCACAGTTTTCACTAACTGTGTGCAAACTATGCAATATGCCTAGAAAACTAGTTTTTTCCTCCAATTTCATGTCCTAAACCCTCGAAACACCCTTGATTTTTATCATGACCATTGGGAAACACATATCTGATAAAAAAGGAGTTAAATTGTAATATAAAGAAAAAAATACATTAAAAAAATTTGTGATCTTATAATATGTCATTTATACACTAGTGATTACTATGAATATTTGAAACACATTAAAATCAAAATTTTCACATTTTTATCTCAATGAATTTAGTATTTTTTAATGATTAAAACATAATTATAGAATTTTATTATGTCTCACACTATCCTAAATGGATATGGGTTGCTGAAAAATTGGATAAAATTGTTTGGGAAACCATCCAAATATTATTTTATATGAACCTATAGACCAAAATATTTGTCACATAAAGCGACATGGAGTATGAGGGAGTACCAAATAATCATCATGGAAAATACCCACAACAAAACTAAGTTACTAAAATATAAACTAAAATCCTATATACATCCCTTCAGGTGGGATTTGACCATTAAAAGATCACTTCTTGAAGGTTATCATATAAAACAAGGTGAGGGAAACTTCCCATGTAATGTATCTAATTGACTATCATGCACTATTTAGTTTCCCTATCCAACATAGAAGTGGTGCTCTTAGGAATACCAAGAAAATATTCACTCATCTATAAGGATATATGAAAATGAGTAACTATTTAATTTGTCTTCAAAGGTGGAATTACATTTGATCTCAAAACACTCTATCATATAGCACCCAAGTCTCTATACAAGGATCCACACATAGATACTTTCAAATTGTTCATTCCCAGGTCATCCAATATGATTTCCATTTACCCAGATCTCCCACTTGGGATTTATGTTATCCTAGGTCACCTATTTTGGGATCCCAATCTCCAAGGATTCCTATTTGGGTATCCATATACCCATGACTCTTTCACAGAACCCTTAGGTTCACGAATGGACTAAAAAATCAACGGTCATGCCTTTAATCCTTTTTTACTTTTATAATGGATCTCCCAAGGGTTTGATCTTAGATAGATATAACTATCAATGTGTTTATAATAATGTATTACCATGATCATGAGGGTCCCTACCATTAGGATTCTTGTGGAATCTACCATTACTCAGGATTCTCATCTTGACTTCCCAAGGGCCAACTTATCTCTCCCAGGTTATCTATATTAGCAATGCATATATGGTCATCTACTTTAGATTAAATCCCCAATATTTTCCCATTAACAATATCATCCTTGTAACTCATTAATGACCCAACAATAATGAAATGGGCCTATGATCTATTGTATGTCCTGGAGTATTCCTTCACATGAATTTTCATTTGAGTTGATTTTTTTGGGAATCCCATGTGTAAGACCCACTCTATCTTATATTTTATATCTTTTCAAAACATAGTGATTCTTATCCCATGATGTTAAACTACATGGACTAGTCCAGTAACAATTCCTTAAACTTTACCAGTCAAAATATGTGGGTTTTATTTCCCATTAACCTATAAATATATTGGACGCTTCTTTGAGGTTTAATACAAACACCTCATAGGTCCTCAAAAAACTATCATAAAAAGAACATAAATAGGTCCCACATGAATTTCCCTAAACTTACATAAATATTCCCCTGATGCATGACCATATAACTTACTTCAATAGATCCTAAATGCATGAACATAATGGGAACTTTAATAAGTACCAGATGTATGACCTTAGAGGGAACATAAATATTTTCCAGACACTTGACCCTAAACAAAATAGCACTTAGTCATGGTCTCATGAACTTAAAATTCACTAAATTAATCTATTTTAGATAACATGGAAAGGTAAAACATGTCCTATAAAAAGGCACTGAACTGCATTGTATTTGATTCCCTTTAGATAGATACATAGGAATCCCATCTAATGGTACCATTCCTAACTCCACAATACCTACCACCTCCACGGATGATGATAATTTCTAGAGCACAAAGCTGTGTGTCTTTAAAGTCATTTATAATTATTTAATCACTTATAACAAGTATGGATTCATTTGATCAATTTCTTGATGGTAACTAGTAGTAATATTATTAACAAGAAGGACTCATCAACATGTATTAAAGCATTAATAGAGTCCTAGAAAAGGAACCAAACCCCCTAATGAATGATTTTATATACCACCATCTCAACCAATGTACACCAAATGTTTTACTATTATATCTTAGTGATTGACTAGTTTTATAAAGAAGATCCAAAAAACCCATGAAATAGTATATGTGTGTCAGTGGGGTGGGTTGGGGGATATAATATTCACCTCAACATTCATCCTTTACCCATAAAAGGGGCTGATTTACCATGCCTTTTTTCTAATGTTTCATTAATAATTTCATTTTTTATGAATATATTTTCCTTTAGGAACCCTTTTTAATACAATTGGTAACTCGAAGAGCATCGTTGATCTCTTATAACTCAAGATATGTTTTTAGCAGTCACATGTAACCTCATGTTTCTACACAAAACCAATGAATGAAAGGGATATAAACCTTATCTACAATGAAGTTCATGTCCTCGGAACCCCAATGTATATCTTAACCGACTCAGTACCTTTATCACCAAACGGTGACCTCCCTTCTCTCAAATAACTACCTCAATGAATTCATAATTACTCTAGAGGAGGCCCTTGAAAGCCTTAAGGATATGAATACCAATCTATTTTTCAATGCATCACGAATAATTAAGTGGAACCTATGGACACCTCTAACCATTTAAGGATCCTATTTTGGGAGTACAATAACGATCACCTCCCTTATCTTCAAAACAAGGATATAGATATTTACTATGTTCCTATGGGTTATAAAGATATTTATAGGAGGTATCCTTTGTGCTAGAGTTATCTCCAATGCCACATATCCCCAAATTATCATGAATATGTTGGGGAGACCAATTCAATGATTTCTATGCACATCTAAAGTAGGGAACCTAAGAGGAGGACCTGTTCGGGGCGAAAAAACACTAAATCCATAGAACATGATTATATTAATTTTACCACATATTAATATGAAGTCCTCTAGTATAATACTATAGATATCCAGGAGTAGGATGATATTCATGATCACATTGATGAAGCCTCTCGACATATTTGGCTGTGATCGAGAAGTAGTCTAATATCCCTACTCACAGCCATGAAGTATGTGGGAATATTATGGTTGTATCCTAGAATTATAACCATATTATTACTCTAATTATCACTAAGATAGTTCAATTACATTTCCCAATATCATCTTAATCTTGAGGATAGAATCATATTCCCACTCCCATCAATATATTTGATGATTATCAGTATATTTTTATGGTGACCCAAAAGTCAAATTTTATCCCTACTCCCACTCAGACTGATCATTGACAATTTACAACAACAGAATCAGTGAAGACTCATATTCATGGTCTCATCAACACCCTAATGAATAATCATATCCTTACTCCAATATATACTCTCAGAGATCATCGACATATTATGATGTAAGACCCATAGAAGGACCATTTTTCTACCTACACTCAAGGATATCATTATTATATCCCAATGGGAACTGAGAATCATGAATATATTCGTTATAACTTTTAAAAGGTTACTAGGACTATTCTGACAACAACATAAGAGCTTTCTAGGAGGTCTCCCACCCAAGATGATATTATCACACATTGCATGAGATCAATTTTAATCAAAATTTTAACCCTTTTACCCATCCAATGATATATAAAATTAAGTATCTCAATTGGAAATTTATATTACAAGTTAATTCTTATATCCATACCCTTTAAATTCTTATATTCTTTAATCTCTTTGACATATTTTTAAAACACCACAAGAAACATCCAGTTCCTTATAAATAAGAAAATTTTGATATGTCCATGATGGTCCCACATGTGGTACCAGGATTAATAAATTTCATGTTTCTACACTAAGTACCAAATTTTAAGATCCTCCCAATGTTACAAGTTGGAATGGTTTTCCCCACAGTATGAAGATTCACTAGTAATGAGGTCCTGCCCTTTCCCACAAATCAACATTCAGTAACCATGAAGAACCTCTATGTGGAAACCAAGAAGATAACCCTAGAGGACCTCCCCATGTATATGTATTAGATGTTATATATAGAAATCCAAAGTGATAATCTTTACCATGATAGAGAATAATGTATCAACCATAAATATCATTTAAATGGTTATCATTTTTAAGGTTCTCTCCATAGTGACTTATCTTATCGAAATGAAGGTACTCCTTATGTAAAATATTTTTTGAGTTTTCCATCATTCTGAGAGGCCCTAAATAAATTGAGGGAAGTAAAATAAAGTCCCTAATTTTTAAATAGAGTCATCACATCCCATCTAAAAGATAGTCTGAGGTGAAAGTCATTATCTGAACCTCCCTTATACTGGTTAAATTTGAATGAAACTAAGAATATTATGAATGGTCCAGTTATTCTTGATAATGAAAAGGAGAAATTTCATTAATGATTGTATAAGATAAAGTAATTCCACATAGTGGATAAGGATAAATCCATGTATATATAAAAATATATGGAAAAGGATACAATACGAATTATGTTCTAGACCATCTCCACTTCACAATATAAAAATTTTGAGGCATTGAAAGTGTAATGTATACCATACTTATTTCATAAATATTGGGTAAACCTTTGTAAAATTAAAGATATATACTCTATTTTTTGGGGGTAAACTAACGATGTTGATAATATCACTGATATTGTACAACAAGATAACATTTCCTCCTTTTTATGGCCAGGAAACCTAAGTGAGGGATACAACACGAGGGTTTCAAAAAGTTTTCTTAATGAGGATGAAGTCACTTCACAACAAAAAAAGCACATATTAGTGGTATATTTTAGTAACTAGTAAAACCTAAATCTAGTTAAAATAATATATAACAGATCAGTGATTTAATCATACCACCACTATTTTTTGAAAATTACTGATAGTTTCAATTAAACCATTGCTAAATGTTATTAAAAAACCAAATTCACCCACTCCATTTCTCCCTTTGCGTGACCTCAACCCCAATCCCCCATACTTGGCCTACTCATCACCCCTCCATAACGGTGACACTAAACCCCAAATCCGCCCTCCAACCTCCCTTTCCCAGATAGGATCCTCCCTTGGTGGGGACCCCAACCCCCCACCTCTATGACAACCCATGACTCCCTCTAGGACCTCCCTCTCCTGGACCGGATTCCCCGTTGTTAGAGAACCACAAACACCTCCTCCAAATCAGTGACTACTAATGAACCTCTCTCCCCCACCGACCTTCCTCTCCCCAGATCCACCATTTTCTACCTCCTCATTAGGCCTTTTGAAGCCTGATTTGTATAATCATTTTCAAATATTTAACTTTGAAAAAGGGAAGAGTTATACATGGACTTGAAATTATATCTGGATGATTGTGAAGTTGATCAAAGTCGACAAATGATAGATGAATTTGATAATAATTTTATTATTAATATAAGGAATGACATGAGCATAAATGTTTGATATTAAAATTAATTGGAATACAAATCCTTAGGAATGAAAAATAATAAAATAGATAATTTAATTTGATTGAAAAATACAAATAATTTTTTTGAATGTAGATTCGAAAAAATTATACAAAACCATAAATAAATGGTGGTAATTTAGATAGGTTTATTGACAAATACTTCAAAATTAATTTTCTAAATAATTTAGTTGAGGTTATATAAAATGTTTGATAAATATAAACTTAGTAGTGTTTTTAAACCCAAAATAAATATTCAACATTATTTTATAGGGATTTTTTTTTAAATTTTTGTTGTCATAAACCACTACTAATTTATTCAATCAGCGGTGGTTTATTTGACCCATTTAATTTTTAAATGAATTTTTTAAAAATTTCACTTAATAATAAAAATTAATAAAAAAATTTAAGAAATTTTTCATGTGTCATTAATTTAAATGTTTTCAAAAAACAATTATAATTCCATTTATATGAGATATTATTTTATATAAAAATAAATTATATATAAATATAATAAACTATATAAATTTTTATAAATATAATATATAATTGTATTTAATTTATGGGGAAAACATGTCATTTATCGGTTCCATCTCAAGGAAATTAAAAAAAATGTATTTTTCAATAATAAAAGAATTGAGTCCAACTTGTGTGGATATATATATATATATATATATACATTTGAATATATATTTATCTTTAAAATTTATATCAATATATTTATTAATTTATATTAATAATATTTTTCATATTTAAATCTACTTTTTTATTATAAATTTATATTTATATGTAACTATATATTTATATTTATATGTAACTATATATTTAAATTTAAATTTATATTTTTTTCTATATTTATATTTAAAAAGGGGTTTGTCCTCATCTGGTTTTGATATTTAAATATAGATATACATAGTTATAGTAATATTTGTTTTTATATTTACATTTACATAAGATTTACATTTATATTATCATTTTCATATAAATTTATTTGAATTTTTTTCTTATATTTATATATTTTTATAAATTTCAATTAATCATAGTATTTATATTTACATGTATATTTATATTTAAGTCTGTATATATTTGTATATATTTTAACAATTATATTTATATTTATCATTCAATTTAACACAATATTTATATTTATATACTTATATTAGAAGTTTATTAAGAGAAATGTGACTATTTGATCCATCCCATTTTCTTTTATTGTTGTTATGAAAGATTTAATTGAGAAGTTATGTGATTTTTCATTTTGATTGTACTTATTTTTTTAAAAATTTACATTTTTCTAACTAAATGTATAGGGAGAATACGATCCAATACCAATGGATAAAAGTTGTATTAATTTATCTTGAATCACACCCTAGTTTACAAAGGGTTTGGAAGAATATTTAGATTATGAAATTGAAAATAGATTAGTGGATGGTAGGATAAAATGTATGTGCCTGGATTGTAAATTCAAGCGATTGTTGGATATAAACAAAGTATATGAGCATTTGATATTGAAAAAATTTCTTTCTCTATATGTATATTGGATTGGAATGGTGGATAAATTTTTTTGGAATTCCAAAACAATGATAATATTTTCAATGAAATTAAATGTGATACGGTAAAGGTGAGTTCAGTTAAAAATATGATAAATTACACTATTGGTGTTGCAGAATACAATGTTCATGATTTTAATAGATCAAAAAAACAATTAGTTGATCCAGAGAAGGTTAATGTTTCTTAGAACATTAATGATAAAATAATATTTTTATGAATTAGTTAAAGGTGAACAATAAGAACTATATGAAGGGTGTGCCAAGTATTCAAAGTTTTTTTCTAGTTAAGTTGTATCATATCAAGTGTCTCTGTGAAATTACTGAGAAATTTATTTCCCTAATTATAGAGTTTCTTCATGAAGAATTTAGTGAAACTAAGATCCCTACATCATTCTATGACATTAATAAATTCCTAAAAAAACATGGACTTGATTATATGATGATACATGCATTACTGAGTGATTGAATTCTTTACTAGGGTGAAGAATCTGATAAAGAAGAATTCATAAAAAGTCTTACAAGAAGATGAAATTCAATGAAATAATTGAGAGTATAAATCAATGCATCACAAGGAAGAAACAAAGGAAGAAAATTCAGGAATAGGTATAGTATTACCTTCCTCTAAAACCAAAATTGCAATGATTATTGATGTCATATAAGACTACATATGGCATTAAGTATCACGATCGGGATAATAACAACGTCTTGATGAGAAATAAAAATAATTCAACATCATTGAAGATGCTTTATTATCTATATACATATTTTTCTTATGATCCAGGGAATGTATTTTTAGGATTTGATTCTGATGGTTTTAACACTTTTGGTACATTAAGTACTAATTATTTCCTTTTAAAAGTTGTTTTGATCACCTATAATCTACCTATATGGATGTGTATGAAGAATAATTATTTCATTATTTTGATTATTATCCATAGAAATAAAATTTATATAAATGACATTGATTTATAACTTCATCCTATAATAAAATAATTGAGAGAATTAGGGGATGATGGATTGGAAACACAAGATTCTACAATGAGACAACTATTCAAAATGCATGCTACTTAAATTTGGAAAATTAGTGACTTCCTTGAAGTATAAAATTTATCTGATAGAAACACTCATACTAGTTTGTCTTGTCAAATTTTTAATTTTTATTTTAAACCTAAATGATTTCCTCATAGCATAAAATGATGTTTTATATGTCATTATTGATTTCTTGATGCTTCTCATAAATTCAGGTTTAATTAGACATGATTAAATTAAGATATTAAAATTATAAATTCACTGAAGGTGATATATTGTTCTAAAATCATTATAGAATTAATGAATGTCCCTAAATAATTTGGAAAATAACATGATATTAATAAGGGGGGAAAAGGGCATGAGGTACAATATTCGAATAAGATAGAATACAATAATGTAAGAAAAAGTGTATATTTTTCCAACATCTGTATTGGGAGATAAAGATGATATGTCATAATCTTGACATAATTCATATTGAGAAGAACGTCTGTATTAATGTTATTTTAATAGTTCTTAATGAGTAGGAAAAATTGAATTATCACCTTAATGCACAGAAGGATTTGGAGTCAACAAATAGAAGGAATCATTTGTGGGAAAATGAGAATGGAAAGTATCATTAGGCTATTTTTATAATGAAAAATCATGAGAAAGATGTATTCCAATGAAATTTAAAGAATTTAAAAGTGATATATGGATATTTATGTAATATATCATTGTGCATTGAATGAAAAGCTCAAATGTTACATGAACTAAAATGTCATGACTCACATATTTTAACAGAGTAGTTTTTTCCATTGTATTTTCATAATAATTTACCAGAAAAAGTTGCAACGGTTCTAGTTGAGATTTTTTCTTTATTCATAGAGCTTTGAGGAAAAACACTAAATCCAAATGAGCTTGATCAACATCATGAAATAATTGTTTTGACACTATGTCATTTGGAGATGTTAATTCCCCCTAATCCGTCATAGTCATGATTCATTTGACTATTAATTTGGTTGAAAATGCTAATCTTGGTGGACCAATACATTATCGATGGATGTATCCAATTGAGATGTACATTGGTTTTATTTTTATTTTCAATGATGATTTTTTTTTCAAATCATAGCAAAATAATTTTAATATGTTTTTTTCCATCAGGTACTTAGGTAATTTCAAATCATATGTTAGGACTTAAGCTAAACCACAAGGCTCTATTGCTGATTGTTACATAGTAAAAGAGTGCTTGACCTTATGTTATAGGTATTTGGTTGTGATTGATACTAGATTATATCATAATGGATGTGATGATGATGTATCCACTAATTATCATTTTGAAAATTAGTCATTCGAATTTCTAACTATTGGATGACTAATTGGAAATGGGTATAGTTTTACACTAACCAAATTGGTATATCTACAAGCATATAGATATGTTATACTTAATAGTACTATTATGGATACATTTATTAAAGAATTAAAACTTCAAAAAGGGGCAATTAATTGGTCTAGCTTGAAATGAGAAGGAATTAACAAAACATGTTCTAAGGATTTGGTTGAATGGTTTTCCCTTCGTGTAAGTAAATACTCGTATTCATATTATTAATGTGTGGTTATTTTGTCTATGTTAAAAGTAAATCCTTATGTATTTTTATCTAGATAATTAATGTTAAAAATAGAGCTCAAATATTGAATGATTTGAAGTTTTTTTCTATAGGTCCTTTAAGGCAGGCTAAGAGATTCAATGCCTATAATATTCATGGCTTCAGGTTTTGTACAATTTATCAGGAAGAATACTTGACAACTTAAATGAATAGTGTATTTACACTTGTAGAGGTTGGATACAATGGGAAGATTAATTATATAATTGAATTAAAATATCAAAGAAAAGATTATTTTTTATAATTAAAATGAATGTGGTTCATCATTGATAAGGGAATAATGAATGATTTTTTACATTTTAGTTCTATCAACTTCTCCAGCTTGATGAACACTAGTGAGGGTGCACACCATGATGCATTTATCTTTCATTCATAAGATAATATGTTTTATTATATGGATGATAAAATACATGGATTTATGAGTGTTTTTATATACTTAGAATAAAGAGACTTATATTATATGGGTAATGAAGATCAATTGTTTATTTTTGATAGTGAATCTCATCAACCACAAAACATTAAACTCTTTTTTCTTGACTACATTGAAATTGTAATACTTGTAAGTGAGGGTTAAAATTATGGACACTTTATAAGGGAGGTAGATAAAATTGAGGATAAATATGATTAAAATAATTGAATGTATAAATCTGGTAATGAAAATATATTACAATTTTTCATTGATTAGTGTTTTGTATGTATATACATTGTTATATTATTTTTTAATATTTTATTTTTTTATTTTTTATGTATTTAATACACCCTAAACATTTTAAATACAGGAATGATGATAGATCATCATATCTACCATAAATTAGGGGACATTGACAATATGTTTAAGTATAAAATTTTGGAATGGACATCACAACATTTCAAATGACGGTTTTCCTACTATGATCAAAAACATATTTCTAGTGTTTGAAAACACTAAAACATCCATGGAATGGCCCAAAACATAGAAACAAACCTTATATTGATGTGAAATCATGGGACCAGCACTATTGAGTTATATTTTACAAGTATGCATAGAAAACACATCAATCCTACGTGCAGTTTTGTTTGAATTACTCGGTAAACACTTATTAAACATACAAAAGCCCTTCAAAACAAACGTCGAGCGATCAAAACTAGGAAAATGACACCATTTTCCCCTAAAATTAGGGGAAAGTGACCATATATTGAGTCTTGAAATTTGAAAACTGAAAACACCTCATTCAGAATTACGGTTTTCTTATTAGAGATGTAAACATGTTTTTAAGGTTTTAAAACACTAAATCATGTGTGGAATGATCATAACCATAGAAGAAAACATAATATTGATGTTAAATCATCATGAAACTTACTTTGAATTATTTTTACGTGTACGTATAGATGAAATGTAAATTTTATTTGTAGCATGGTTGGAATTACTCTCTATATTATTCTTAATGGTATAAAAGCCTTTAAAAACAAGTGATGGAGAGTCAAAACTTGGAAAATGATGTCATATTTTCTTAAAATGAGGGGAATATGGATATACATTGAATTATGAAATGTAGTAAACGAATGAATGAAATTATGAATTTTAGTTTTCCTAGGATGGATGTAAATGCATTTCTAGTATTTTAAAACACTAAAACATCCATAGAACGATCATAACCATAGATAATGAACTGAAACTGATGTCAAATAAAGGGACCAGTATCACTAAGTTATTTTTGACATGTAAGCATATAAAACACATCAATAATACAAAAATTGTGGTCATAATTACTGGATAAACATATCTTAAAGATACTATAGCCTTTAAAAACAATCGCCGTGGAGTCAAAACAATGAAAAAGATGTTGAATTTCCATGAAATCAGGGTACATTTACAATATATTGACTTTTAAAATATTTGAATAGATGGAATATCATTCCAAATTATGGTTTTCTTAGGATGTATATAAACAATTTTTTAGTGTTTTAAAACACTAAAACGTACATAGAATGGTCAAATACATTGAAAATTACATCATATTGATGTGATGTTATGGGAAAACCACCAATGAGTTTTTTTAACTTGTGAGTGTAAACAACACGTCACTCCAGCATGTAGTGTGGGCAGGAATTACATGGTAAACACTTCTTAAAGGTATGAAATTATTTAAAAACAAATAATTGAGGGTTCAAAAAAAGGATAAAAATGTCATATTTTTCTGGAGTCAGGGGATAATGACCTTAGATTGAATTTTAAAATTTAGAAACTGACAACACATCATTCCAAATTACAATTTTCTTAGGATAGTTGTAAATGTGTTCTTAGTGTTTTAAAACACTAAAATGTGCATGGAATAGTCAAAACCATATAAAGAGACAACATATTTATGTGAAATAATGGTACCACCATCAATGAGTTATTTTGACACGTTCACATAGTCAACACAATAGTACGATGTGTAGTGTGGTTGTAATTACTCGGTAAACAATTATTAAAGTTTCAAAAGCCTTTAAAAATAGGTTTCAGGGGGTGGAGGGTCAAAACCTAAAAAACAATACCATATTTCCCAAAAAGCAAGCTATAATGAATTTAGATTGAATTGTGAAATATAGGAACTAACGACACATCATTCCAAATTATGGTTTTCTTGGGATGGGTGTAAATAGATTTTTAGTGTTTTAAAACACTAAAACATGCTTGGAATGGTTAAAAAAATATAAAACAACCTCATATTGATCTGAAATCATGGTACCACCATCGATGAGTAATTTTCTATTTTTAATCCTAGAAAACACATCAATATGATGTGCCGTGTGGTTGAAATTACTTGGCAGAAAGAAGATAAAGGTACTAAAACATTTACAAATAAGTAACAGGGTTAAAAACTAGGAATTTTTTTTTGAATTCCTTGAAATCAAGGATCAGTTACCATATATTGAATTATGAAATGTAGGAACTGACAACACATCATTCTGAATTATGATTTTCTCGGGATGGATGTAAATGTGTTTTTAGTTTTTTTAGAACACTAAACAATGTGTGCAATAGAAAACTACATAGAAAATTACTTCATTTTGACATGTAATTATTAGTAACACCATCTATAAGTTATTTGTGATTTGTAAAGATAGAGAAAATTCCAATACGACATATGGTGCTATCATAATTACTCAAAAAACACTTCTTAAATGTAAAAAATTCTTTAAAAACAAGTCTCATGGGGTGAAAACTAGGAAAACAATGTTGGACTTCCAAAAATTTAGGGGAAAATGATAAAATATTTAATTTTAGAATTTGGGAACTGAAGAAATGTCATTTCAAAATTCAATTTTCTTGGTATGGTCGTAAATGAGTTTTTAGTGTTTTGAACACAAAAACTTGTTTGGAGCAGTCAAAAATATAACAAATGACCTCATATTGACATGGAATCATGGGAAAAACCACGTTTTAGTTATTTTTGATATGTAAACACATAAAAACAGTCAATCCTATGTTCGGTACTGTCATAATTACTTGGAAAAAACATCTTAAAGGTTCAAAATCCTTTAAAAACATGTTTTAGGGAGAGGGGTGTCAAAACTAGGAAAACGATTTAGGATTTCCATGAAATTAGGGTAAAGTGACTGTAGATTTAATAGTGAAATTTCAAAACTGATGACACATCATTCAGATGTACAGTTTTCCCGGTATGGCTATAAACATTTATCTAGTTTTTTGAAACACTAAAACACTCATAGAACAATAAAAACCTAGAAAATACCTTATATTGACATGAAATATTGGTTCCCCCACCAATAAGTTATTTTTGAAATGTACATGAAGAAAACACATTAATCCTACCTACTGTGTGTTCATAATTATTTAGTAAAAAGTTCTTAAAAGTAAATAAGCATTTAAAGACATGTCATGAGGGGGTAAAAACATGGAAAATGATGTTGGATTAAACTAAAATTAGGTTACATCAACCGTATATTTAATTTTGAAATGTAGGAACTGATAACACACTATTATGAATTATGGTATTACCAGAATAGTTATAGACACATTTTTAGAGTTTTAAATCACTAAAACATGCGTGTAATAATAAATCATATAAAAATTCCTCATACTAGCATTGAATCTTGGAAAAAACACTATTGAGTTATTTTTTACATGTATGCAAAGACAACTTGTCAATCTGGCATATAGTGTGGTAAAAAATCCTTGGTAAACACTTCTTAATGGTATAAAATCCATAAAAACAAGTGTTGGGGGGGGTTAAAACCTATAAAAAGATGTTAAATTTCCATGAAATTAGGATAAAATGACCATTGATTGAATTTTGGAATATATGAACTAACAATGAAATATTTTA
The DNA here is from genome assembly GCA_963277665.1 of Viscum album. Lineage (NCBI taxonomy): Eukaryota > Viridiplantae > Streptophyta > Magnoliopsida > Santalales > Viscaceae > Viscum > Viscum album. The sequence continues at coordinate 1,970,077,275 of OY728147.1, read as the reverse complement.
AATGATGGTTTTCCTGAGATGGTCGTAAAAATGATTTATGATTTTTAATACACTTAAATGTCTGTGAAATGATGAAAACCATATAATAAGACCTCATATTAACATAGAATCTTAGGGAAACCACCATTGAGTAATTTTTGAGGTTTATGACATTTGGTGATATCAAAAACCTTAAACTTTTTTATTTAGTTAATTTCAACCACACTACACATCTCTATAAAAATAAATTAGAATATTTACTTATCCCTTTTAAATTTAAAGTGTTGAAAATTATCCTAAATAAGTGAGTTTATTTTTTCAATTTGTTTTTCATTATATGTTTTTTTTGTTAAAATGTATTTTTTTATTAAAAAAAATTCCAACATTCTGAATATATTCTGTGTATTCTCTCTTTCGCATTTCTATTATTAAATGTTCTGGTTTTTATTATATGTTTAATATTCTTGCAGTAGGTAGGATATAGACCATTCTGATCCATGAAATTCTTCTGAAGGCAATCATGATGATTCTTAGTTTCTATGGTATGTTAAATGTGTATCCATTATTCTTCTATAATTCCAATTTGTTATGTTTAGTTTTGATTTTTGTTTTATTTTTTATTACATTTGATTAGATTACATGGTAAATTTTAGTTTATGAAATGACATAGAGGTATAAATATAATGTGTAGGTCATTACATGGATTCATATTCGTCATGGGTTTTGTTGGACATATTTTGTATCTATATATTGATGAACTTGGTATTTGTTGACAAGTGTATGGGTTAACTGAGACTAGGGTAACGATTAGTATGATCATTTTTATGTACGACTATGGATGTATAACATATGTATAATTGGTTTATCATATATTCAAGTTTTGGTTTATTTTATGTTAGTTTTTATATTTACAATTTTTTATTGAATATTAAAAAAATTGATTTAGCATGGTTTTTTAGAAACTTCCACTAAATACATTAAATAAAATTTTTTTAGGGGTGGTTAGGGTTAACCATTGCTAAAAAAACTGGCCTCTAATATGTTCGGTTGTGGTTAATTTCATTTTATTTGTATTTAGCCTAGATATTTCTTTTATAAAATGACTATTTCTAAATAAATAATAAACCACTGATAAATGGTACAAAAAAGACACATCATAAAACCACTGTGAAATTAATGAAATCAATGCCAAATGACTAGAAACCATGAAATCCATGGTTGTTCAAAGAACTGCTATAATATTATTAGGAGGTAGTTTAAACCCCCATTATTTCACAGAAAACAACAATTAATAACATATTTCTTGTATTTCTTCACAAAAAAATGATCTAAATCCAACTTGATGTGCATCTCCAATGGTGAGATGAATATGGTATTCTATATTTTATCATACTCCCCACAGAACAAGTATTTCCAAAGAAGGTAACTAGAAATTTCATTACATTAAGAAATGTCTCGGGTAATGGATCTTTTTATTCTAGTTGGTGTTTACAATATGTTCCCACTATATTGAAATCCCATAAGAGACATACATTTTGAGAGTGATCCATTATCTTAAATTTTCCTCAGGCTTCTAAATAAAGTAAACTTGGCTCTTGTTTGTGACAAATGAATCCAACAACCATAATGAAACTGTTAAAAATGGGAAATTATCACCTCAAAAAGGTTTTGTGTCTACCCCATGCTCAAATTGTGTTATGAATATCCAACAAGGAAAATATAGTATTCACCTAAAATGTGCCAAAGGAGAAACCCCAACAAATAGGGGTTTACATATAATTTACACCCCTACCATCCCTAGGATAATAAAATCCATAAATGATTTAGGAAGTGTTGGTGAATGAGAAACCCCACTATATCCCTTAGTGTTGGTGGTTTTATTACCTCCCCATCATTCAAGGATATAGGTCTTTTACTAGATGAGGGGAACATTCCTGGATGAATCATAACATTATTTTCACTCTATGATCTATCCACTTTATTGTTAAAATGCTTAGTAAAATCCATAAAATACTATCAAATGTTTATCCTCTATAAACCACCTCTTAATGAATTTTTTTAATAAAGGTGAAGGCTTATAAGGGGAACAAGAAAATTAAATCCCATGAATAATGAATATATAAAAGTTGATTATTATTTTTCCCTTGAATTAAATTCAAGTGATAATAAACATGCCTATATCACAGATAGGGTTATGATTATTAATGATTAATTTACTCCCTTGAATTTAATTGGTGTAATAACCATAAATAAAATAGATCATGAAATCTTTATAAAGGATATTAATGAGGAGGCATACATTCAAGATATAATGTTCAACAAAACATCTTAAGAAGGTGTACAAACTTGAAATTAGAGGTAGAATCATGATCTGGGAGCTTCTATGGACATCCTACTACCTTTTAATCTTTGATCTTTAGCAAAGATAAAAGGAGGGACATGACTAAATTCCAAACTCCCCCAAAAGAAAATAAGTCTATCCCCACTAAAGTTAGTATTACTCAATATGAAAAATATATAAGAAATAAGAAGTGACTCAATGCTTTAGTAATCAAATTAAATATACCTACTAAGGAAAAATCAAATAAAAAAAGTCAATATAATCCTTTAGTAGACCCCCATTAGTAAGAAGGAACTTCTTGACCTATAATAGAAGGGTCTAGGAATCCAACCAAATCCATGATTAGAAAACCTTGGTATCTGACCCGGGTAGTAAATTAATATTAACAATACCCTCTATTTGGGTATCAAACCACACTATTTCATGATATACACCCTATTCTAACATAAACTAGATATTAATTACATACACATGTGATATGAACATATCATGATCCACCAACTACCATGAATTGATCATTGTCTCATGGAATATTCCCACTAAAATAACTTGAAATAGTTTATTATTTTTCTACTAGAATGTAATCCATGTATGAATTACACACACCAATGCTTCTAGAGAGTAAGTTATACTAAAAGTGGATAGATCTGATTCCTCCACCTAATTATTAGAATATGATGTTCTTTATTTTCAAAGAAACAAGAGGCTCAGAGTAGTAACTCATCAACTTATAATAAATATTCTGTTCCTTGATGGGAATTAGAGAGCCACAAGAAGTATATAAACTCAATAGATTCATGAAAACCCTATAAGGACTGAAATTCTTCTTATACATACTTCTAGTATGTGGGACTATCACTAATTGTGAATTCCTCTAATGATAGTTCCTCGACCAATTCATCTCTATGCCATGGAATGAAACTTTCCCAATCTCTATAATTCCAAGCGTATTAAATATTAGAGGGCTAATATGATTATATCTATCTTGAAATTAAAAACCTACTTAATTAATATACAAATTTTACAAGATAAACCATTAAAGATATTTATATAAGATCTATAAGATGAGTTACAAACACCAATAATTACTTTGAAATACCCTAGGAGATTCCAAGATTTTATATCCATGTTAAAGTGCCTAAAAGACTCCATTCATCATTCCAAGTCCAAGTATCTAAAATAACCCAAAATAAAAAGGGAAAATCATAGTGGACTAGGGGATCTGAATTTTATGCTCAAACTAACACTAATACCCAATCTATCTCCAAAACACCTAAATATATAGAAATTTCCTCTCCTGAACCATAATGAAAACAACACAGCCACCCAGATGGAAAGAAGTTGTTTAATTTCGATATATTTTTTAACCAAAAGAATTATGTTTATACCTTCCAAAAAATAATAAGGATCAATGTTATTCATATTGGTCTTATGGAAAGACTGTATCAAGTTATTATAGAGAAGGAAACCAAATAATGTTTAGTGAAATGATTAGCTAGACTAATACCCATACTATTTAATATTATGGAACAACATCTATGCATGTTTCATATTATTTGATATAATCCACAACAAGGTTGATTCTAATATGGTCAAGTTGGGTAAACCACTAGAGTAGGTGATCTATTTTTATACTAATCATCTTAAAGAATAATGATAAATTAAATAATTCCCATCCAAATGTGGACATAAATTTGATGATCATGTGATCATGAAATTAGTCATATATGAACATGCCCTCCTCCAGGACCAATTTTGACAACTAGTTGTGACACCAACTATCCTAGGGTATTTGAGATGAAATATCATAATCCCATTATTCTAGGAACCAGTAAAATCAACACCAGTAGAAGGAGGAACAAAATGAAAAAACTTTTCTGGTTTCCAATACATTCTAGACACTCTAATATTTCTTTCTCCCATAATTTTTAGGATGGGATCCACCCCACCAGAAACAATTATCATCATATTATGGTTAATAATGTGGCTATGTTAATATCATCCACCAAACTATACCCTTTGATAATAAAGTGAAAGAATTATATAAACCTTAATTCCCATCCATAATTATGAAGAAGGCCATATATAATATAGATTTCAAGGAATATGAGGTCCTGATGGACCATGACATTCAAACACTATTTTCACTAAATTTTTATATATACCTAAAATATAGAAACAATCAATCTAACAAGACTAATAGGAACAAAAATATGATTCTAAATCATTTGAAGCTTGTTCAGAACCAATTATATAATAAGACTGAAAAAATTTTGTTTGGAAATATAGTAAACATCTAAATATGAGAAGGATAACTAAAACCAACTTGAACACCTCAAATATATTCCATAATTTTAGTTAAGGGATATATTTTCCCACACCTTGATCATTATCTCCCATACAAAAAACAATTTATCTACCTCATAGTAGGAAGTGTAATCCCCAATTCTATAAGTTAGACATCTTGAAAAATTTTGTTTTCATCCCAACTAGAAAATCCAAATGGATTCTCTTCATCTATAAGAAAAATATAGATAAGATCATATTTAGTCTAGTTTAATCCCTTAAGAGATTATGGATGGAGGTTCTATAGTCGAGACATATCGAACAAAGACTAGGTCTACTAAATGACATATGGTTTTCTCCTTCAATGAAAAATATCAAGAATATTACATACATGGGATCATTAGAACCCCATATATATATAGAAATATTGATAATACAATGTTATTCAGGTATAATTTTATTATGGTTATATGATCAAACTCATATTTATCCAAACCACTAAATTATTTGGCTATAATGAAGATGATTTTTTTCCTTCCAATATAAAATTAAAGGGTATGAAAAGAGAAAATAGAGTTACCATGGAAATATTTGTCTAAAAATCCTATTTTTAAATATTTATGTAACTCTAAATTCATGTTAATAAACAATAGAATGGATTTAAATGTATTTCTAGTAAGAACATGGATTCATATGCACACATTAGCCCCCTCTTCATCCCATCAATCCCTAAATTATTTTATCAATAGGAATGGTGGTGAAATTTGTAGTGATGGTTCTAACTTCAAGTCCTTCAATTATCAATATATATTCTGTTAAATATAATATGATTTTCTTATTCAAAGAGAAATTTCAAGAATCTTACATATATGGTATCATCATTCCCCTATACATATCAAGAAATTTAGATAATATCATTGTTCTTTAAGTCTTATTTTATAAGGGTTATATGATAAAAATAATCTTTATCCAAACCATTAAATTCTTTGGCTGTAGTAAAGAAAAATATTATCCTTGTAATTTGAAAATTCAATGGTATAAAAATAGAAAACAGAGTTTCCATGGAGATATTAGGCAAAAAATAAAATTTCTAAATCACATATGAAACTCTAAATTCATGCTTATTAACCAAAAAATGGATTTCATTGTATTTATATGAAGAAAATGGATTCACATGCACACATTATCTCAGTCATCATCATATCAATACCAAAAGTATTATATTAATAGGAATATCAGTGTAATTTGTAGTGATGGTTGTCACTTAAAGTCCTTCAATACTCAACACATATACACGAGTTCTAAAACTTTGGATGGAAGCATCTGATGGTAAATCAATCTATTAATATTTCTATTACAAAGGCCCTAGATAATACTTTCATCAATCCATGAAGAGGACACAATGAATACTAAGTGTTTCTCATCCAAATAAGTAAACAACTACTGATCAGGGAAGTTATCATGTCACGTGTCTTCCATTATACAATAAAAAATAAGATCTAATAACTTTGTTCTCATATGATGTCCTAGAAAAAAATTTCATTGAACAACCTTTACCATAAAAGAAATGACCAATGCATAGTATATATATATATATATATATTTTTCTTGATAATATAATTTTTTATTTACTAATGAGGGATATATAGATGGAATTTCTGAATCTCTTCCATGAAGTGGACATAAATAATAAATGAATTAGACGATCATGACGTTTAGGAACATTATATTTTGTTTTCATGGTATCAGTTGAATCAAATGAGGCCAACCATTTAAAATAAGGATGTAATTTTGATGGTAGTAACATTGCCCCCATTTCATCCTCTCTATCTAAATATAATATTCTATCATCCTATTTAGATAATATAAAAGTAGAAAAATTAGAAGTGATCAAGGATTATTTTTCAATATATGAGGAAGGCAACTCAAATATATTTCACCAAATTCTAGAAACAGATATTGAACTTGGACCCCCTAAATTTCATTGTTGGAGTAATGTAAAGAAAATTACATAGCTTTATGTTATTTTTATTTGGCATCAAAATCAACCCTGATAAGACCAAAAAGATACAATATATTATATCTCTATGAAACCTACATGTGCTAAGATTAATTCTTGATAATCATTCTTATTTTATATGTTTCATTACCAAACTCACCAAAACAATGTTTTCCCTTTAGAAATTTGATGAATAAAGGGTCAAACTTCCATCAATATGAAGACTTTTAGAAGGAATTCAATGATCTCAGAAAATACCATTTTTATCCATTGGCCTTAATTCCTCTAGTTGAACCAAAACCTCTCATCCTTTATATTGAATCCCTAGAGTTATCATTTAACACCTTCCATTTTAAAAAGAATTATTTGGGTGAGTAGATTAGTCTTTATTATATTTGTTGAATAATGTTGGATGCTAAAACATGATCCCCAAATATAGTTATAAACCACCTCATGTTAATATTCAAAATAGAAAAAATATATTATTTATAACAGAAAAAGTTTTTATTAATCTATCTTCAATTATTTTAGGAATTGGGAGAAGAATTTTTTTTACATCCTTACATGGATTAGTTAGGGTGAATTTCAGTACATTTAGTATATCCTTTTACATAATTTTTTCACTTGGATATATTTTCCATCCATCATATTCTATTTTACCTTAATGGTTTTATGACCCATATCCTAATTACATCTATTCAGGAACAATTAAAGTCTTAAACATGTATATTTGATTCTTAATATATGGCCACATAGAAATTATTCAGTCTAGTTAAGGGGATTATTTTCATTTGGGTACTCTGATTTGATAATAGGTTTTTGAAGATGAATACTTATATTATTTTAAATTTAGTTTAAGTTTTAATAGATGAAAAATGAGTTTAGAAAAGGCTCATGTGTGTGGTACCAATAGTTCAAGGACTGAAGGTGGAACATGGTACATAATATAAGGTTCTATGGTATTGATCTTTTTTATTGTGAGGGGGGGTGTAAACCACTAGGTACCTAGTGCCTCAAACAATTTTTTCGTTAAATATGGAAACATTAGCCTTACCCCCATTAATTTAATTCATTCTGGGGGTATACCTTGAAATGTATTCTATATAGTTAGTTGAGAAATTCCCTAGGGGTTCTACTTGGATTCTTCTTCCCTTATTCATTAACACTTGATCCTAGGTGATTTCATGGGAGTTACAATTGATATTTCATTAGGTACCTAGTGTTTCATTGTGGTGAAATTTCATTTGGGTTTCAATGAATTCCTTTTATTTGGGTATAATTAAACTAAGAATTCCCATCACTTTATAGTCGGATTGATTATTGTGGTATTCTCTGTATATTTTTTAGGCTTTGATTGAGTTTTCAATATGATGATTATGAATTTATGGAGATCAATAATTAAATGTTTGGGATCCAGTTGTATGGGTAATTATTTTTGTTGTTGGAATGTGAATGAATATTATACATGAAAAATATAATAATATGGGTTTTTAAACCATATTTAATTTATTTATAATTTAATTTTTATTTATCTGCTTCTTGTTTTCAAGCGATTGAATAAAGTTATTCTTGTTTTTCTAAAAAATGATTGATTAATTTTTAAAATAATATTTTGATATCATGACTTATAATTATTTATTAAAGAAATACCTATATAGTTGGATAATATTTCATATCTATCTTAATTATATTTTGTATTTATTTATTTATTTGTGGTTAGTTATCTTCAAACATTAATTAAAAATTATTTGGTACCAGTAATGTTGATCGAGATTATAATAAATTCAACATTTCCTTAAACATACCATGATTGCGCCCATATATCACACTCACATTTATGTCTTTATAAAGTGAAATGCTAAAATTATGTTTGATAATTTCATTAAATAGTAATTTTTAACATTGATATTAATTTTTTTAGGTGAAAAAACATCGTGTTTACCTTTTTCCTTGGTTTTATATTAATACTTGTTGGTAAACTAAGATTTTTTTAACATTCAATATAGTTATGGAAGATTTATTTAAGAATGTTAAAATGTATAATATCTGTTATACATTAGTTTTATTTAAAATTAATAAATAAAAATATATTTCAAAAATTACTCCAAAACAACCATATTGTATCTTATAGGAACTATAATAACTAAATAGGTTTTTTATATATTTAGGGTATGGTATTATGGAATTGTTTCTTCTAGAGAAATACTATATCATTGGGTATAAGTAACATAACTATCTTAGTGACCCATTATAGCTTGGTATAAAATTTAGAATATATGAAAATGTTTTGAAAATAATATAGAATAATATATAATATAAAGTTCTTATAAATGGATATGTCCTCACGTAAGAAAAAATGGATAATTTAGGAAAATATATTTTTAATTAGGTCATATCAAAGTGGTGATTAATGTAAATGAAACTTATATTGTGACCCTTCAAGAATCTTAGATATTATTCCCATATTTTCAAGGTATGTTATACAATTATTTAAAATAATTTTTCAGTATTATATCAACTCCCTATTTCATATGTTATTGACAAAACATTTTCAACAATATTACATAATGGAATAATAGGCTAAATAACAACACATAACCTTTATTTACGAATGAAATTTTTGAGGTTATGTAATTCCTGGGTAAAGAAGGATAGTGAAAAATGGTTTTCACATTAGTCATGAAAATTTATATATATTAGATAGGTATTTTTAACTAATATTATACCAATTTTTTCTAATGATTAGTATCCCACAGTAAAAATTGATTGGGTATATGATGTGTCCCATAACATCATTTTTATGATGTATTGAGACTATTTTTATTCTTGGTTGAACCCAAATGGGGTTATTAATTTATTTTTTATGGGTGAAATTATAATTTATATATCTTAAGATAACGAAAAACTTAAATTAGACCGCACGATATTTTAGAGAAGATTGAGGTGCTATGACCTCTTTATTGAAACAAAAAAGAAATCCAGTGAAAAGTATAAAGCAGAACCAAGTGGTACATCCGAAAGATAGAACAAGAAATATTACCCTATTCTAGATAGGATTCTCATGTAGTGGTAAGGAAGGCACCCACCTTTTCTACAAGGGTGTCAACCCCTTCTCCCAGTCCTTGCTTGCATCCATGCACCACCTTAATCATCTGAAAGTTCTTCTACAATAATGAGAGTCATGATAGATGCATAAAGATCATCATTCTTTGATACAATTTATTTACTATTGGAAGTGAGTAGATAAAATGGGTTATAAATTATACCATTACAATGTACCTTCTCAAGAATAGATGAGAATTTATGAATGGGTATCAATCCTTTCTTGGTGGGGAGGCTTCAAGCTTGTCCAACTTCTTCTGTTCCACCTCATATATATTGAAGTGGGACTTATGCTGACTCGAACTGAATTCATCAGGTAATCCCATAGGGGGTTTGGAAAATAGAATATCAATTTGCAGTGAAGGGGGGTATTTCCCAAGCTCGGGATTAGCATTGCAACATGTGTCCTTAGTAACACAAACATGGTGCTTAGACACAACTAATTCCTATACATTGGAATGGTAGTAATCTTTGAGCTTGACCTTCTCTAAGGTCACAACATATAACACTATCTTACCCTTTATCCATTTTAGATCATGCTTCTCCTACCCAACTCTATCATCGGCCACTGATTTTACTGAGAGATCCCTCTCTAATTGGCGGTGCTACAAGTTTGAGTATTTTCCTTCAACTACCATGAATTGGACCAGAGCATCTTTGAATAAAAGATCTCTTTCAGACTGATTATTCTATTCAGCAATATCAACCCAAATTCCCTTTCTTAGTCCATCCAATTGAGGGGTTAAATGAAGTTCTTTATCCTATATAAACATACGAGTTTTAGTATATCCAGGATTCTATCACTCCGACTGAGTCATCTGAGCCTGGGCATTTTCAGAAGGAGGAATTTGGCCAGTAGGAACCTGAGGTTCACCTGGGTATTTTTTCAAATTTAAATTATTCCCTTAGGATGATTTCAGGAACTCATTTATTATACATTGATACTCATTGTACCCTTTCATAATGCAATTGGAACACTTCATCCTTGAGTGACAGTTGGACTTGGATTGTCTTATCATGTAACACACTTCACAAAATAGAGGCAGTTTTCATAGACAATTCTCAATTTGATTTCATCTTGTGATGTGGACAGAATCACTTAATCAATCAAATTAGATCATAAATAAATTTCAACTAATATTCTAGAAAAATGGCCAAAGATAGAATTCTCAATGGCTAGGTCTATTATTATTGGAATTCCTATTGCGGAGGCAATGTCATATAGAATCTTAGTGTTTCATGAAACCCAATTTAATCCCAAAATATTGATCAAAACTTGAGAAAAAGTGTCTTTAAAATCATAAAGGCTAAAATTTGGGTTCTTTTCATAAATCCTAAGAGTTCTTGTTTTGAGGTTTTCAGACCCAAAACCCTTTGCTCAACCTTTCAGTTCAATAGAATTGAATAGAAAAAGGAAGAATTCCCTCCCCAATGAGACACATTTAAAATCACTAAAGCCCAATATCTTAGACAGACAGACAACAAGTTTATAAATTTTTGAAGGTTTCATATAACTTTATAGAGAAATTAGAGTGATGAAAGAGTTCTTGCAGAGTTATAACATTTTCGAGATCTCCCTATATGAATATGGTTTTTAGCCTGAGCATGATTAGATTGAAGGCTATATCCCAATATGCTTGGGATCTCTAATGTACATTTATGAAAATGTTGAGTTGTAGGTTTCTTTTTTTTAGCATGGACACGTAATTTGTTATCTAGAAAATATATAATATTGTTTAAAGAGAATCATTTTATTACATACTTGTATAAAACGTTCCTAGATATACTTATTTGTTTATAGAAAGTTAGTGATGTGTGATGGAACAAAAATACCCCAAATTTTGTGCAACCCTTGCACAATTTCATTGAGGGGTGGGTGGCTAAGTTATACTCACTCTTCTATACAAGATTCAATTTCCACTGAGTGAGGTGATTTTTGTTAGATAAGTCTTTTTTAGAGGGGATATAAATAGTGGTTGACCTAATTGGTTCTTCATATATTTAGAGTGCTAGGATCAAAAGTAATTTTTCATGAAAGTATTCTCCTAGTACGAGGACTTATTCTTCAAAACTATTAATGTACAATGATATGTTTTTCTTATCGTTTTTCTATTAAAAACCATGGTGTAAAAATGATTTGGAATATCTACATAATTGATTAGACAAATCTCATACTTTTATATAAATAATTTTATGAGTGTTTTAAATGTGGTTCTTACCATCTTAGTGTTGTATGCTCACATCCCATATGTTCACCTTAATAGAAATGTAGATATATGGTCTACTTTAATGGTTCTTATAAGAAAAATAATCTATTTGGATGAGTGGTTCATTCTAGTCATAATCAATGTTGTTGTAGACCGTACTCCACTTGGTGTAAAAACTAGTGTTTTGGGGTTCATTATTTATATTTATCCTTATGTATCATAGACCTATTTTTTATTATTGATTTTTATTAGGTTTTTCTTTTCCTGTGTAAGAAATTTATTTTTCTATTATGATATTAGTTATAGTTCCTAAAATTTTTCTTGTATAAAATCTAAAAACATTAATAATTTTTATTATCTAAATTCGTAGTACTAATCACTAGCCATTGATGTTCATTGGGTGCACATGATGTTTTGTAGTGATCCATCATGGAATAGATAAACATTTTCCGTGAGTATTATCAAAATAATTAGTGTTGGATTCCAATATTTTGTGATTGGAATGTTCCATTGAGGTATTAGAGTATGGAAATAATCTAATTTCTCACTTAGGAAGATGTGGATGATCATGATTGAGAGAATATATGAGCTATAATATTTATTACTTGAGAAGTAAATGATAAAAGACATCAAAAACCACTTTATTGAAGGATATCAAGTTACATAGTATGTATGAATAATTTTATGGATACAACCACTAATAATGGGATACTAATTTGGAACATATATAAGAACCTCTAAATGTCATCGTGATTAGTAGGTAGCTAAATATTGTGTATGTTTACGAACAAACTATCCAAGCATAATAATAAAAATTTATACTTATGATATAATTAAAAAAATCATCATCATTAATTAACTATAAGATGTTAATAATGTAGTAATTGTTTTCATATAAAATTTATTAAAGTAAATGTAATAAATTATGGTTATCACAAGGATAATTATTATAATTTCATTGATAATCATGCATTTGTTTTATCTTTACTTAGTGAAATTGTTTTATATTTTGTATATTCATGTTTTTTCATTGATATTATGTCATTATTAATTATATGTCTTTCTAATATTTATATATTGATCTATTAATACAATGTTATTATTTAGTATTGGTTTGATAATAATTTTACTCATTCTTGTACATATTACTTCTTATTTAGTGAATACTTTTGATCTGGTCATTCCTTTATATAGTATTTCATGCATATTTATATATTGGGTACAATTAGTAATTTTATCATGGTATGATTTAGTGTAATGTTTTAATTTATATCTAGTTATACTACATGTGAAAAGATATTTTTATTCATGGGGATAATTATATGAATATTTTTTTTAATTCTCATTGGTAGTAAAGGAAACTATTTTCCTAACGAAGTGTTTATCATTAATAGACTATTAACTAGTACTGTTTTATCAAAGATAGTTTTTTGTAAAGTAAAAATTTAAATTTTATTTTGAAATAAAACTTGGAAACTATGTATAATAAATTAAAAGGAAAATTTTTATTGGTTGAGATAGGTTGAAGATAAATATATTCAATCCTAGGGTAACACCTATGACAAGAATACACCTCAGGTTTTTTATTGGTTAGTTATAGTATATAGATAATCATAAGAATGGTGGTATAATACTTCACATTTAAATCATATAGTGGTTATATATTTTTTTTATTTTAGGATTAATTTAATGGAATTATTATGGGTAATTATGTTATGTATTGTTGTGATGGTTGTTGATGTTATAAGTCTATGATATTTTGTGGTTTGAAGCGTATTTTTGATTTAGGAATCTAAATAAATATGTACTTATGAAGGTATATCATGGGTCATGTATTAGTTATATGGATATGGTTTTGTGGTATATGATTAAGTATTAGTTTCTTATATTGATTAGGGATTCATTTATGATTTGAAGATTGAGAGCTTAGTGGATACCTCAGTGTATGTCTTAGAGACATAGGGGTTGTGCATTATTTGGGTAAATATAGTGCTGGAATTAACTATGTTTACAAGTCATATGGTGGGGAGGTTTTAATGACCCATATTCCTATTAACATGATCAAGTAATCCTAAATTTTTAAATTAAGGATCACATATAGTTAAATTATGGCCTCATTTGAATATTTAAAATTCATTAATGAGTTATTTTATCTATGAGGATTCCGATTTAATTTTAGTTGTTTAAGGATTAATATATTGGTTTGTTTGGTTTTTTTAAGTTCATTTTGGTGGGTCAAGAGTTTCAATAAGATTCGTGGTTGTTGCACATTTATTCCAAGGATTGGAGGTTGCATCGAGTTCCTCTGAGAAGGCACCAGGTACTCGATGTGCTTGAAAGTGGGGTGGGTACCCCGGGGTTCCACTGAGTACCTCATGACTAGGACCATTTTATTAAAATTGTGCCACATTTTTCTTTCCCCTAAATTAATTTATCCCCCTTTTGGGGTGTCCCTCAAACCCTATTCTGCCCAAATGGTTGAGATATTTTGTAAGGGATCTTCTAGGATTTTGACACCCCTTATTCTTTTCCTCTTGATCATAGGTGATTTCATAGGTGTTCTTTATGATAAATCTAGGTTAAGATTCATCCTCCCTACCCTTATCCCATATTCCACTCTTTTCCAATAATCTATTTTCTATAAACGGGACTTATAAACTCAAATTTCCCCAAATTAATGATGAGATCTATCTGTATGCCTTGGGTCTCACTAGACTAGGTTACATGAGACTAAAGAATGTTTTTTGAGTCATTATTTTATATTTTTATTGGTTTTCATGGTTTAATAATTTTATTTGTATTTTCTTGATTTGGGGAATTGTTTTAGGGATCTTTGGGTCTCATTTTATATGTTCTGCCTATAAAATTATTTCTTGATAGATTATTATTGTATTTTTTCTTTGTTTTGGTTTTGTTTTTATTGATTTTTATATATGGTAATTTTAAATTTATGAGTGATTGATTGTAATGTCCGAATACCAGAAGCCACTAAATAGTTCCACACGTTGAGTCTCCACATAACCTCAAGTGCACCTCCCCGTATGCCATAGGTTGCCAAAAAATAGTGAGGGTCTAGATTATTCATGTGGGGAGACTATAACCTCTTTAGAAAATTAATCCAAAGAATATAAGAAGCATAAATAGATGAAAAAAGTTAAATAACTAAAAAACATGCATCACTATCTTCTCCTAAAATTGGTTACAAACCACAATCAATATAAACATGGCATGCCATGCTAAACACAGCTAAATTAGAGAAACCTAAAATAATTAAAAACAAAAATATCCATAAAACAACCTTGACTCCAAGTATGGAACCTCATCCATGCATTCCACATGCCCAAATAAACTCCCTATAATAGATCCTTTTCCCTTTTTGTTACCTAAAAGTTGGAAGTCTACTCAGGTACCCCACTATGGCCTGAGTAAGGTGTGATTAAAACTGAGTAGGCCACCACTAATGGTGTCTAAAAAATATAAAGTCTAACAGATAGTGCATAAAAGTATGAAATAAATGATAATTAAATACAATACAATTTTAGGGAAACTAATAAAATATATTTACTTAACTATGACTAACCATGGTGACAAATTCATCACATGTATCATCATCATTACCTATTTCATGATCAACATGTTTATCTACGAGTTAAAAATTTGTATCATTCACACATTGTTAATGAAATTTATCATTCTGTATAAGGAAAAAAGTAAAGTCCATATCACACTTTGGATAATACATCAAAACATCACAACGTACTCATCTCAAATTCCCAATTTGAGTGGAATGAAACCATTAGAGGAATATAACTTCATCCCCTTCCCTATCCCATTATTTTAAATAGAGTTAGAGCATTATTCTAACTCGTCCCATGGGAGGAGCCTCAGTTCTTCATCCCATACCTAAAACCTTGTGCATATGCTTATTAATTCATTTACCACACATAAATCATATCACAACCAATACACATTACAATCATATTAAAAAAACAATAAGGGAATTAATATTATTCCATAATCCATTAACACATTTACCGTTTATATTACATAGCCCATTTACCGTTCTCATATATATATCACTAAGAACATTCAATATTTCCCTTAAATCGTCTCATTTCACATATTTATCAATCCCATTATGAAATCCCATTTTACATATTCTTCATTTCTCATACCATTACTAATTAACATATTCACTGATTCATATTCTATACACTCATAAGAATTTATAGTAAAATTCATACACCACATTTCACAATCCCAATTAAACATATTAACCCATTTTCATGTCATTCCAAAAAACCCTTTGACACATTGCAAAATATAGACACATTATCCATATTTCACTAGAATTATACACAAAAAAATTCTAGAAAGGGCTTAACATTATCACACAATGAACATACACTTTATTGACTAATTTCTACATTTGAGAATAATGGTACACCCAATGGGTGGCCATAACTAAGTAAAATAATCCGATATGTGTCCCATGTTACCATGAGGGTTTCTAATAATCATTTGGACACCAATTTTAACAAATCTCACCAAAAGTATAAAAATATCAATAAGAGGAAACCATGAAAAAAACCGAACATGCACAAATCTACAATGAAACTATGGGATATGTCTTATAGACCACCAACCTCAAATCTGTTGATGTTATGACTCTTTATCATAGTCTTATATACCTATTCAACCACCCTTCAAAAACTAAACCTAGATATCACTGGAAAAAGGGTGTTTTGGAGATTTGGTTAGAGATATGAGGGATATGAAAACACTAAACCCAAAAGAGAAGTGAGGAGGGGATTAGACTTAATCAGAACTTTGATTCACAACCAAGGACACTCTAAATAGCCTAGGTTCTAAATAGTATCACCCTTGGGAATGTTGGGTCATCCAATCTCACATCTAAGGTTTCAAGAGGAGGATAGGATAAAAACCATGAGTTGGACTTAAAAATCCTACGGTGGAAATTTTGTAAATTTTTTAACCTTACTAGGCCGCACTATTACTTGGGTTGGAGTAATAGTTTGATAGAAAATGTTACGATTATGCATTAAGCCTCTATACCAGGTTTCACAGTTTTTTGGGGATTCTGTGTGGTTTTTTAACCATGCGCCAACCATGAACCTTTCTTAGATTGTCTTGGTTTCCCCCTTTCTCATATCCAAAACCTTTGAAACTTCCCCAAGACCTGACATACTCTCTAAAAAATTTTCATCAACAAAAAAATAGATTTTGAAACCAAGATTCAAGTCGGTAAATACCTCCATGATGTCTTAGTTCATACAACCTCTCCAAATTAGGATGGATCATCCTCAAGCCACTCTTCCCAAGAATTATTATATTTTTGAAGAGAATATGTCGGGACACTGATCACGCATATCCAATTACCTTTCCCATGTTTATCCCTAAACATTTCCATGTTTCCATAGAACATAAACCAGATGTGCAGCCTTTCCCTGTTACAACTTCTCTCTATGATCCAAAATACAAACTAGATGCTCATAAAAGGACTCATCAACCACGAAAAAAGCATCCTCAGCATTAATTAAATGAGATGGATCAAGGTGATACTGACAGAGTTGAAAAATATGAAAAACATCATTCATTTTACTATACCATTGTGAAATATCCAATTGATAAGACATCATCCCGATCCTCCCCAAAATCTAAAGAGACTCCATGTACTTGGGTGCCAACTTACACTACTTTTGAATCCAATTATGACCCAATCTTGGAGACAACTAAAAACACACACTTTCACACACTAAAAACTTAGGAGGTTGATGTTGCCGATAAGTATATGGATTTTTCCTTCTCTGAACTGTTTCCATACATTTATAAATAAATTATACCATTTTTGACACCTCTTTCATGAGACTTGGTCCTAACAGTTTAGACTCCCCCGCTTAAAACCAACATAATAGAGATATACATGGCCTCCCCATAAAGGGCATCAAATGGTTCCTTATGAATCGTATCTTAAAAAATGTTTTTGTAAGAAAAATCAATAAGAGATAAATGATTTTCCCAAAAATCACCTAAATCTAGAACACAGGCTCTCAACATGTCCTCTAGTACCTGATTTATAAGTCCCCAGCCTTAAACCTTACTTAATCATGAGTTATTACAAGATTACACATTGAGGATCTTTTCGGGTTTAGAGTTTTAGAGAATTAGATCATAAAACTTTCATTACATTCCACATATAAACAAAGTGATTACATAAAGATAGTATTCTTCTTTCCTATCAATGGAAATATATTTAAAATAAAACATGGATTCTTTCTTGACACTTCCTTGACACTATCATCATATCATGTACCTTTCCCTTGACCTGTGAAAAGCATTTCAAAAAAAACTTGGGATGAGCATAAAAAGCCCAGTAAGGGATATAAAAATATGTTAAGGAAACATTGGTACATATATACATAAGAATGAAATCATAATTTACACATAAAACATAAGCACTTCAACATACCTCATCAAATCATGAATAAATCATAGAAATCATAAGACATAAAGGTAACTTGAGGCATTCATAACATTCTTACGTAGGGAGTAACCCTCTTGTTTACGTTTGGAATACCCATCAAAGTATATTCCCTAAATCTCTTTGAAGAAACCTTAACGTTACACTCCTTCATGTTACCCAATGCATTGGAGAGCTATATCGGGCTCACCCGCCCTTAGTTTATCACGGAACCACCCATCTTCATAATAATGCCCAAGAACCTCAACATAATCGTATCACATAAAACATGCATGAAGGAAACATAAAATTTCCACCTTTCAATCATAAGATATCAATACAACACATTGATATAAAAAGATTATGAAAAACATTTTCAATACCAAAAAAAAGAAAAGTAAAACATGGTATTTATTTTTCTTTAAAAAAAAGGTATGGCATGTAGAGGAAGCCGAAACTCAAATAATGGTCACGGCAGCGGAGAAGTCGTTGTCACCGCATATGTATGACAAAAACATTACCTTTTTTCATTTAGTAAAACACTTCGTATAAAAAATATTCCTTTTGGATAAACGTAAAAGTCAAAGGGGTTTATACACCGTATAAAAGAAGGTTGTGTATATAACAAAATATGCCTCAATGATAGGAGATTGAGACGAAGTCCCATACCTCAGGTCCGACATGACTCGGTCGTTCTTTAATCTCCTGAATAATAAACTTGAGATAATTTATACTTGTTTAATAACCTTTTTCTAGTTCATTATTCCTTTTATATCACTCATTGCCATGTCATGAACACTATGTAATTATTTATGTTAATAACGGTCATTTTAATGATCATTGGTACTTGAGTCAAAAATAAACCCTTTATAATTACGAGTTTTTCATGTATCAATTTTATCCAGAATGGTATTCATGATGTAGATATCATATATATCATATATATCCAGTACATGCATGCATTTATAATATTACATAATCATTTATAGGTAAGAAATGAAATGCACCGTTCATGGAGACGGTAAGCCGTACGTACGCATGAAGGCTACTTTCATTTCTATTTCGTATTTTATAGAATGTAATCACAATGATATAAAGGTATATTATAATTCCATTATAATATCATATATAATATCATAGTTCCATCCTTTATATGTACCACATATGGTATTTAACGAATCAAATCACTTTGAGGGGGCGGTAGTCCGCACTTCCTTAAATGAAGATATCGCGTTTACCCATAATGGAAACCATAAAGGTATGAACATAATGAAAAATACAGAAGCATATGGAAAACATAAACATTTTATATAACATATATAAATATAGTTTCATCTTAATGGCCACCTTTGAAGGTGTTAAAAGAATGTTGAACAATCATCGTTTCGGGAGGCATAAATTTACCATCCACAGAAACAGTATGTTCTTTAACCATTAGATGTAGGTGTGTGTAAGTTTAGCTAGAATACTTATTATAAAAACATCCTATTATATTGAATATACAGTATTTGTTAAAAAAGAAATTAATAAAAAGAGTTTAGGGGGTTGGAGAAGCGAAATAAAACAAAAGGACTCAAGAGAAGACATTACCTTAAAATCGGGTAACTCCCTTTGGTTTGAGCTCAAAGGCTTCCTTGGGAAGACTTCTGCCCAATGTGAGGCTTCAATGAGTAAGAGAGGGAATTGGAGAGACAAAATGGTCAGCGTTTGGCCAAGCCAAAGGCTATGGAAGTGTGGGTAAGGAGGTAGAGGTGGGGGCCTTTTATAAGAGGAGAGGAGGGGAACTCTTGGAAAGTAAAGATAAGTTACTTTATTTTAAAATGAGTATCGAATTAAAAATGTCCCACATTGATTTAATTCTAGGATAAGTTTATAAGGGTTCGAAATCCACTCATCCAATTGGTTTTGGCCATGTTTAGGTCTTATATTTTACATTATCTTTCCATTTTATTTAAATCGTTAAATAATGATGTCATCGCTGCATCATCATGATGCCATAAATAATTTAATTTATTTAATGTCTAAAAATTATGAAAAAACTACTATAATTTAGTAAATACTTTAATCTTTCTAATGAATATTTTTAGTCAAAAATCGGACTTGTATAACCCCATGTAAAAAATGTTTTAGTAAAATAACTCATGTTTGTGTCATTTTTACTTCAACATTAAATGAAAAGTTATTTATGTCATTTCCCAACCAATGTAGCTCCATGGGGTCCCCAAGTTGACCCATGGCTTGTCTTGGTCGGTCATGACACAACCAATAAGGGTAGGACATGTATCTAGGTCATTTCATTTTATTAAAACATTATTCTTACCTCAAACTACACTAATTACCTCTAACCGTGATTAAAAACTTAAGAAGTTACTATTCACCAAAAAATTATTTTAATCTCATTGAACCACATTCTACTTTTTAATGACAACCATGTTTGTCGGATTTTTGAAAATCAAATCACAGAAGTGGAAAAGTTTCATTTAAACGAAAAATATGTTTCTTTAACTACCACTTAGTGGTTTCACTATTCATCAAAAATTAAAGTTTTTCCGAAAGATACCAAAACATCACCCTAAGCTATATTTGATATTCCGAATTCCAAAATGATGTCTATTTTACAAAATTTAAAACATTTAAGTTGCATTAATTAATTTAATAATTAATTCCCACTGTCATGACAAATAGCGTGTTTTTATGAAACAATAAGTATCAAAAGATTGACACTACTTTAAGTCCAATTTCAAAGTGAAATTTATTCCAATGACCTCCAATGGATTAAATGGTAAAAATATATTCTAATTTCACTTTAAAAACAATTCAAAATATAATATAATCATATAAATAAATTAGATTAAAAAGAGGTTTTGATGTAAAATGCAGTATTTTTCAATATTCATAAAAAAATGAACATTGTCAGAAAAATACCAAAAATTTATCCAATGTAAATTTAAATGTCCCAATAATAATGAATAAGTTTATTTTGACAAACATAGCTTATAAAGTTGTCAAAATATTGATTTAAAAATGGTTTTCCATCAAAAGGCAGTAAAACAATCTTTTAAAAATATTAGTGTATTCCATGCTTAAGATTGGATTTAATTTCATTTTAAGCCTCTAAAACACTATCTAATTCATTAATAGACATTGATAAAAATATCTATTATTCATTACTTACTTGGGATGTTACATCCTTCCCCCCTTTAGAAAATTCCGTCCTCCCAATTTATTTACTTATCGAACAAATGGGGGTACTTATCCCTCATTGCGTTTTTAGATTCCCATGTTGCCTCTTCCATCATGTGGTTTTTCCACAAAACCTTTAACTGATTAATCACCTTATTCCATAACACTTGCTCCCTGTGGCCAATAATCTGGACCAGTTGTTCCTCATAAGATAGGTTCTCTTGTAGCTGAACTACCTCTGGACTCAAAACATGAGATGGATCTGGCATATACTTTCTCAACATCGAAACGTGAAAAACATTGTGTACCTGAGATAAACTCGGAGGTAAAGCCACCAAGTTTTCAACTTATCGAACTCTCTCCAGAATTTTATATGGTCCAATAAACCATGGACTCGGATTTCCTTTCTTACCAAATCTCATCACACTTTTCCAAGGAGAAACCTTGAGAAAAACATGATCTCCTACCTCAAAAGATAGATCCTTCCTCCGGTTATCTGCATAACTCTTCTGCCTACTCTAAGCTGTTCTCATGTGCTTCTGAATCAGCAGAACTTTTTCTACCATCTCTTCTACCAATTCTGGTCCCATCAATTTCCTTTCACCCACTTCATCCCAGAAAGCTGGAGTTCGACACTGCCTCCCATATAATGCCTGAAATGGTGCCATCTGTATACTAGAATGAAAACTGTCATTATATGAAAATTCAACCAAAGAAAGATATTGGTACCAACTTCCCTGATAATCCATCGAACAAGCTCGTAGCATATCCTCCAAGGTCTTAATTGTTCGTTCTGACTGCCCATCTGATTGGGGATGAAATGCTGTACTAAAATAATTCAGTACCCAAAAACATCTGAAGGACTTTCCAAAAGTTAGAAGTGAACCTAGGATCACGATCGGATACAATGGATAGAGGAACTCCATGCAACCTGACTATCTATTTATGGTACAAACTGGAATGTTGATCTAGGGAAAAAGTATCTCGTATAGCAAGGAAATGAGCAGATTTGGTTAAGCGATCAACAATAACCCAGATTGCATTATTACCTCGAGATGTCTTCGGTAATCCCACAACAAAGTCCATGGATATATTCTCCCATTTCCACTCTGGCACTGGTAAAGGCTGAAGCATCCCTTTCGGTAACTGCCGCTCTGCTTTAACCTACTGACAAGTCAAACACTTCACAGTAAAATCAGCAATATCTCTTTTCATTCCATCCCACCAGTAATACTCCCGTAGATCTCTGTACATCTTAGTACTGTCAGGATGAACTGAAAACGGAGAACTATGAGCTTCACATAACAACTCTCTCTTCAACTGTTAATCACAAGGCACACACAATCTCTTCCCAAATCTCCAAACACAATAACTATCAATGTTGAATTCAGACAACTTTTTTTCTGAACCAGCTCTACCTTTTTCTGCAACTCACTGTCTTACTTCTGTGCTTGCTTGATTCTATCTGATAGAGATGATCTCAGTGATACCTGAAACAAAACAGAAGAACTTCCTACACCAACAAATTCTATGCCAAAGTTCATCAAATCCTTAACCAAAGGATCATGTTCCAAACACAACATTGTTAATGAAGCATTACTTTTTCGACTCAAAGCATCAACCACTTTATTTTCTTTTCCCAGATGGTAATGAATTGTACAATAATAATCCTTGATTAATTCTAGCCATCTCCTTTGTCTCATGTTCAATTCATTCTGAGTGAATATATACTTTAAACTTTTGTGGACGGTATATATTTCACACTTTACTCCATAAAAATGATGCCTCCATATTTTTAAAGCGAAAACAATATCAGCTAATTCCAAATCATGTGTAGGGTAATTTACCTCATGAGTTTCCAACTATCCTGAAGCATAAGCGATTAACTGATCATTCTGCATTAGGACACAACCAAGTCCTTTCAATGTAGCATCACTGTATATAACAAACTCACCATTCCTGGAAGGTAGTGACAAAATTGGAGCATTCACCAATCTTCTTTTCAATTCCTGAAAACAATCATCACATTCTTTTGTCCAGACAAACTTAACACCCTTCCGAGTTAGCTTAGTCATTGGACTAGATAACCGTGAACAATTTCTAACAAACCTTCTGTAATAGCCTTCCAAACCAAGGAAGCTACGAACCTCAGTTACATTTGTGGGTCTTGGCCAGTCTTCCACAACTTTTGTTTTTGAAGGATCAACAGTTATCCCATCTTTAGAAACAATGTGACCAAGGAAAGAAATTTTTTGCAACCAAAACTCACACTTTCTGAATTTTCCATACAGTTTCTTTTCTTTTAAGGTTTGAAAGATAACCCTTAAATGTCTTTCATGCTCCTATTTACTTTTAAAAAACACCAAAATATCATTAATGAAAACCACCACAAACTTATCCACGAAATCATGGAAAATTCTATTCATTAAGTCCATGAATACAACAGGTACATTGGTTAGCCCAAAAGGCATTACTACAAATTCATAATGGCCATATCTTGTATAGAACGCGGTCTTCGGAACATCTTCTTTTTTTACCTTCAGCTGATGGTACCCTGATCTCAAGTCAATATTTGAAAAATTCTGAGCTCCATGGATCTGATCAAACAAATCATCGATATGAGGCAAAGGATACTTGTTCTTAATAATAATATTATTCAAGGCCTTATAATCAATGAAAAGTCTCATTGAACCATCTTTCTTTTTAAAAAATAAAACAGGAGCACCCCAAGGTGATGTTCTAGGTCGAATGAAACATTTCTCTAATAAATCTTGCAATTTCTCCTTTAACTCTAAAAGTTCATTTTGAGCCATTCGATAAGGGGGTTTTGAAATTGGCTTAGCATCAGAAACTAAGTCAACAGTAAATTCAACTTCCCGATCTGGTATTATTCTAGACAACTCATCAGGAAAAATATCAGGATACTCATTTACCACTGGCACATCATTAATCTGAACAGTTCCTTTATTTTCAACAATGTGTGCAAGGTAACATTCATTTCCATATTTTACAAGTTTCTTGTCCTCTTGATAAGTTATCAACAGTAAGGGTTCATTCTTCTACACAAATTCAAAGTCTTTCAGAAAATAAATTTTTTAGCTCTACAGTCAATCTTAGCATGGTAAATAGAGAGCTAATCCGCACCCAGGATAACATCAAACTCTACTAGAGGCATAACAATAAGGTTTGCAACTAGGTTCTTTCCACACATAAGGATATGAAGATTCTTATAAATTCTTTTTGCCTCAACATTTACCCCAGGTGTTTTTACCAAAAGTTCAGGAGTCATTTCTTGAGATGGTATTCCCATTTTACTAGAAAAGGTTTCAGAGATGAAAGAATGTGTAGACCCCGAATCAAACAACACACTGGAATAATCTGAAAAAACAAACAAAGTACCTGATACAACTTCATTTGGTGGGCCGACATCTGGTGAAGTAGTTTCAAAGGATTTCACCACCCCTTCTTGCTTTCAGTCTAACTGCTTCCCATCACTCAAGCTCTTTGTCAGACACTCGTTTGCATAGTCACCCATCTCATTGCACTTACAACATTTCACTAACTGTAAATCAAATTTGTTCTTACCTTCAACTTGATCCTTTTTAGTGAAATAATGAGCCTTATGTCCCATCTTACCACATCGGTAGCACTTTCCAGAATTCAGAAGACATTCCCCAGGATGACTTTTTCCATATTTATCACAAACTGGAAACTTAGATTTCTTACCATCAGCCTTTTTTTTGAAGAATTCTTACCTTTCTCCTGCCACCACGGTCTCTTCTTCTGTTGGTTGTTATAGAACACTTGATAGTTGGAAAACTCCATTTCCACCTTCTCAGCACATCTAACAAGCTTTTCATAACTTTTATACTCACGAGAAGCTAATTCCCTTCAATATTTTGGCTTTAATCCTGATTAAAAACGATTGATTTTACTATCAAGGTCTCAGATAAAATTTGAAGCATACCTTGCCAATCGAGTGAACTTTTCTTCATAGGCAGCCACTGAGTCTTCCTCTTGCCTCAATTCCATGAATTGCTTTTCCATCCTAAGTTGAACAGCCTTAGGGGAATACTTCTCAAGAAACATACCTTTGAATTCATCCCAGTCAAGAGCATCAATCTCATCGGCGTCCCTGATATTTTTAACCATCGGCCACCACTGATCTGCTTCACCCTCCAAACGGTAAATAGCAAGACTAACCATTTGATTGTCTGAACTCCCCATGACATCAAAAATCTTTTCCAGTGCTTTAATCCACCCTTAAACTAGCATAGGGTCAGATGATCCTCTGAATGATGGGGGATGTTGCCTCATGAAATGTTCCACCACTGACATGTTCCTCTGCGGTTGATTTGGCTGATCTCGTGCATGGATACCACCACCATTTATTTCTTGAGTCAACTGCGCCATTACTGGAACAAACTGTTCAGTTCCAATTCCGACCATCTCAGGATGCTGATTCGGAAAGTTATTTCCTTCTGTATGCCTTCCTAGCACTGCTTACCTGTTTCCTCTATGGAAAACCATTCTGAACAAACATGTCTTAGATGAAGCAACATGGTAATCTTCAAATACTATATCACTTCAATTTGACCATAAAAAAATATTTTTGGATAATAATTTAATAGAATTATAACTCCTAAATTTATCTAAACTGACCTCTAATACCAACTATAAGGCCCCAGCCTTAAACCTTACTTAATCTTGAGTTATTACAAGATTACACATTGACGATCTTTTTGGGTTTAGAGTTTTAGAGAATTAGATCATAAAACTTGCATTACATCCCACATATAAACAAAGTGGTTACATAAAGATAGTATTCTTCATTCCCATCAATGGAAACATATTTAAAATAAAACATGGATTCTTTCTTGACAATTCCTTGACACTATCATCATATCATGTACCTTTCCCTTGACCTGTGAAAAGCATTTCAAAAAAACCTGGGATGAGCATAAAAAGCTCAGCAAGGGATATAAAAATATGGAAAGGGAACATGGGTACATATATACAAAATAATGAAATCATACATTACCCATAAAACATAAGCACTTCAACATACCTCATCAAATCATGAATAAATCATAGAAATCTTAAGACATAAAGGTAACTTGAGGCATTCATAACATTCTTTCATAGGGAGTAACCCTCTTGGTTATGTTTGGAATACCCATCACATTATATTCCCTAAATCTCTTCAGAGAAACCTTAACGTTTCACTCCTTCACGTTACCCAATGCATTGGAGAGTATATAGGGCTCACCCGGCCTTAGTTTATCATGGAACCACCCGTCTTCATAATAATGCCCAAGAACCTCAACATAATCGTATCACATAAAACATGCATAAAGGAAACATAACATTTCCAACTTTCAATCACATGATATAAATACAACACATTGATATAAAAACATTATGAAAACCATTTTCAATACCAAAACAAAAAGAAAAGTAAAACATGGTATTTATTTTTCTTTTTAAAAAAAGGTATGGCTTGTAGAGGAAGTCGAAACTCAAATAATGGTCACGGCGGCGGAGAAGTCGTTGTCGCCGCATATGTACGACAAAAACATTCCCATTTGTCATTTAGTAAAACGCTTTGTATAAAAAAGATTTCTTTTGCATAAACATAAAAGTCAAAGGGGTTTATACACTGTATAAAAGAAGGTTGTGTATAATACAAAATATGCCTCAATGAAAGGAGATTGAGACGAAGTCCCATCCCTCGGGTCTGACTTGAGTCGGTCGTTCTTTAATCTCCTGAATAATAAACTTGAGTTAATTTATACTTGTTTAAGAACCTTTTTCTAGTTCATTATTCCTTTTATATCACTTATTTCCATGTCATGAACACTATGTAATTTTTTAAGTTAATAACGGCCATTTTAACGATCATTGGTACTTGAGTCAAAAATAAACCCTTTATAATTACAAGTTGTTCATGTATCCATTATATCCAGAATAGTATTCATGATTTAGATATCATATATATCATATATATCCAGTACATGCATGCATTTATAATATTACATAATCATTTAGAGGTAAGAAATGAAATGCACCGTTCATGGAGACGGTAAGCCGTACGTACGCATGAACGCTACTTTCATTTCTATTTAGTATTTTATAGAATGGAATCATAATGATATAAAGGTATATTATAATTCCAGTATAATATCATATATAATATCATAGTTCCATCCTTTATACGTACCACATATGGTATTTAACGAATCTAATCACTTTGAGGGGGCGGTAGTCCGCACTTCCTTAAATGAAGATATCACGTTTACCCATAATGGAAAACCATAAAGGTATGACCAAAATGAAAAATAGATAAGCTTAATGAAAAAATAAACATATTATATATCATATATAAATATAGTGGCATCTTAATGGACACCTTTTAAGGTGTTAAATGAATTTTGAACAATCCTTGTTTCGGGAGGCATAAATTCACCATCCACAGAAACAGTATGTTCTTTAACCATTAGATGTAGGTGTGTGTAAGTGTAGCTCTAATACTTATTATAAAAACATCCTATTATACTGAAGATACTGTATTTGTTACAAAAGAAATTAATAAAAAGATTTTAGGGAGTTGGAGAAGAAAAATAAAACAAAAGGACTCAAGAGAAGACATAACATTAAAATCAGGTAACTCCCTTTGGTTTGAGCTCAAAGGCTTCCTTGGGAAGACTTCTACCCAAAGTGAGGCTTCAAGGAGTAAGATAGGGAAGTGGAGAGACAAAATGGGCAGGGTTTGGCCAAGCCAAAGGCTTTGGAAGTGTGGGTAAGGAGGTAGAGGTGGGGGCCTTTTATAAGAGGAGAGGAGGGGCACTCTTGGAAAGTAAAGATAAGTTACTTTATTTTAAAATGAGTTTCGGATTCAAAAGGTCCCACAATGATATCATTCGAGGATAAGGTGATAAGGGTTTGAAATCCACTCATCCAATTTGTTTTGGCCATGTGTAGGTCTTAGATTTTACATTATCTTTCCATTTTATTTAAATCATTAAATAATGATGTCATCGCTGCATCATCATGATGTCATAAATAATTTAGCTTATTTAATGTCTAAAAATTATGAAAAAATACTATGATGTATTAAATCTTTTTATATTTCTAATGAATATTTATAGTCAAAAAACTTGACTTGTATAACCCCATGTAAAAATTGTTTTAGTAAAATAACTCATGTTTGTGTCATATTTACTTTAACAATAAAAAAAAAGTTATTTATGTCATTTCCCAACCAAAGTGGCTCCATGGGTTCCCCAAGTTGACCCATGGCTTGTATTGGTCGGCCATGACACAACCAACAAGGGTAGGACCTGTGTCTCGGTAATTTCATTTTATTAAAACATTATTCTTACCTTAAACTACACTAATTACCTCTAATCGCGATTAAAAACTTAACAAGTTACTATTCACCAAAAAATTATTTTAATCTCATTGAACCACATTTTAATTTTTAATGACAACCATAGATGTCGGATTTTTGAAAATCAAATCATAGAAGTGGAAAAGTTTCATTTAAACGAAAAATCAGTTTCTTTAACTACCACTTAGTGGTTTCACTATTCATCAAAAATTGAAGTTTTTCAGAAAGATACCAAAACTTCACCCTAAGAAATATTTTATATTTTGAATTCAAAAATGATGTCTATTTTACAAAATTCAAAACATGTAAGTTTCATTAATTAATTTAATAATTAATTCCTGCTATCATGACAAATAGCGTGTTTTTATGAAACAATAAGTATCAAAAGATTGACACTAGTTTATGTCCAATTTAAAAGTGAAATTGATTCCAATGACCACCATTGGATTAAATGGTAAAAATATATTCTAATTTAACTTTAAAAACAATTCAAAATATAATCTAATCATATAAATAAATTATATTAAAAAGAAGTTTTGATGTAAAATGCAGTATTTTTCACTATTCATAAAAAATGAACATTGTCAGAAAGAAACCAAAAATTTATACAATGTAAATTTCAATGTCCCAATCATAATGAATAAGTTTATTTTGACAAAAATAGCTTATAAAGCTGTCGAAAGATAGATTTAAAAATGGTTTCCCATCAAAAGGCAGTAAAACAATCTTTTAAAAATATTAGTGTATTCCATTCTTAAGATTGGATTTATTTTCATTTTAAGCCTCTAAAACACTATCTAATTAATTAATAGACGTAGATAAAAATATCTATTATTCATTACTTAATTGGGATGTTACATGAATTGTAATCTTTGACTGCTCATCCATCAATGGGTGATAGGCCATTCTAAAAAACACATGGGTACCAAGCACCTTATGTAACCCCATTCAGAAGTGTGATGTGAAATTCGGATCATGATATGAAATATGGTTCTCAGAACCCCACAAAAACATAATATCTTTTGAACCTATAACTCTCCCAACTGATCAACTATATATGTTTCCTCGATTAGTAAGAAATGGTCTACTTTATTCAATATATCCACAACTACCCAACATGTAACATTTTTTTATGATTTCCTCAGAAGACCCACTACAAATTCTATTATTACATCATTGAACATCCACTCTGAAATGCGCAATGAATGTAACAACCCACATGGGAATTGATGCTAATCCTTTACCTATTTATAGGTAATGCATCATGATACAAAACCTACATCCTCTCTCTTCATTCCCATCCATCAATACTTCTGAAGAATATCACGATATATTTTAGTAAAACCAGGATGTAATTCCTAGTTCGATGCATGGAACTCATGCATCAACTCTTCTCACACACCTATCAACACCACTATCTGGCCCCAAACATAAACTATCCCATAAACACCCATATAATAACTATAAATAGACTCTCCACATTCACGATATTATTTTATAGACAAACACTGTGGATCTACCAGGTGACTCTGCTTGACCTAGCTCAAAAGAATGGGCTAATCTACTATAGAAACAAGGGTTATCTTCCCGTTCCCATCCTATAATTCCAGGTCCATCTTAGAAAAAATATACATTATTATCTACCCAGAGTTGGATTCGTATACCACCTGATTCCTAGTCATCTGACTCAGAGAATCCACAACCCTATTACCTTTCCCTGGTGTGTAAATTAACTCAATATCAAAGGATTATAGGTAATCAAACCACCTTCATTTCCAAATATTCAAATCCTGCTGATAAAATATGTACTTAAGGATTTAATGGTCATTAAACACCATGAACCGCTCTCCCATAAGGTAATGCTTCCAACACTTTAAGACATAAACAACAACAACTGGCTCAATATCAGGAGTTGGTTGATTTATTTCATGTGATATAAACTATCTTGACCCATATGATATAACCTGATTATCCTGCATCAACACTACCCCATTTCCATCACCAGATGCATCACAGAACAAGGTGTACCTATTACCAAGTTCAGGTAAAATCAAAATCATTGTGGTAGTCAACTGCTCTATTAAATCTTGAAAATAATTCTCACATTCATATGAACACCCATACATAACTCCCTTTTTCTTGAATACTAAGAGTGGTGATCTAAAATGAGAGAAATCCCTAACGAAACTTCGATAATAATTGGTCAAACCCAAAAAACTATCAACATTGGAAACGTCCTTGGGATGTACCCATGAATCCAGAACCTTCACCTTTTTGGATCCACTAACACACATGCCTTAGAAATTATGTGTCCTAATAATCAAAATTTATATATACATAACAAATATTTTGATATAATGGCATAAATCCAATGATTTCTTATTTTACTCAGGATGATTTTATGATGTTTGGAATTATTGTAAAGAGTTTTTGAGTATAATAATATGTCATAAACAAATACAACCACAATCTGATCTAGATATGGGTGGAGTATTCGGTTCATTAAATCCATGAACACAACTAGTGAATTGGTTAATCCAGGCAAAATTTCCACAAACTCATAAAACATGTAACTTCTCTAGAAAGTTGTCTCTGGGACATCATAATGCCTGACCCACAACTAATGGTATCCCAATATCAGATCAATATTGGATAACACAAAGGAATCCTTTAGTTGTTCAAAGAGGACTTCAATTATGGGAAGTGGTTATGGGTTCATAATCATCATCTCATTCATCCTTTTATAGTCAAAACATAACCTCAATGATCCATTTGATTTCTTGGAAAATAGAATGGGATATCCCCATAGTGGAATACTGGGAAGGATACAAATCTTTAGGTAGTACTCTTTCAACTAAGCCTTACGTTCTTGGTGTTCTATCAGCGCCATTTGATATGGAAGAATGGAAACTAGATCGGCCAATTGTAAACAAAAAATACCTCTTAGGTGGATGTCCCAATAAATCCTTAGGAAACACATCCTAAAACCGATCCACCATAGGAGTAAATAAATGTTGTTCCATTCCCCCATCATCAAAAATAATTAAGAATAATTCATGCCACCTAGTCTATGAGTTCCCCAAACTTCTAAAAAACTAGCCATGTATGGCTCGACCAAACATCACACCCACTACGAAGTACATAAGTATCTCCATCGAGAGATGTGAACATTACTCAATGTCTATAATAGTTGATATGATCTTGATATATCACCAATCGGCCCATACCCCAAATAAGTTAAAAACGCAACATCTAAAGGAAAAATAGATTCCACAGGAAACGACATTCACCCACCCCTAAATCAAAACCCTTTCACTATATGATATCCACAACTTGCACCCCCAATAGGGTATTAATCAACATATCCATACACATAAATTCCATAGCTATGCCCAAAAAAACTATGAAATAAGTAGAGATAAAGGAGTATGTGGAACCTATGTAAAATAAATAATTAGAGAGTGTAGTATCTAAAAGAATCATACCTTGAATGTTAGATGGTCCAACCTTTCCACCTCTCGGTGTAGACTGAACTGTGTGAATATGACCTACCCCTCTACCCTACGATCCAACCTATGTATCCTACACTACATTTCCTTGCTGGTACAGACGGTCTCACCCCATAGTTCTACATAAAATACCCCTACCATTTCAACATGTGGAGTTCTAACTAATATCCTAATATGGGGTGATCAACCCAACTCTACACTCATTATCTACCTCTGACCTCCATCTGTGCCCCACTACTGATAGTTCATATAAAATCTCTATATGTGTCCCAAAATTATACATGATAGGCACTCTAATAGTGGTTGGGGACACTGAACTCACATGTTCCCCGACCTAAAACACTGGTAATAGAATACCTGACAGCCACCCTGTGGGTTGGACCTCTCTTCTAACTACTCTACACACTTTCTCTCTGTTGAAAATTCTGAAAATGACTCTTCCTACCCTCTGAATCTATAGCAGCTATCATCCCATCTGGGACCACAAGTCCACCTCTTAAATCTCCCATCAGGTCCCCTTATGAGATAAGTTTCTTGTACACTACCTCTAAAAACCTCTCCAAACAAAATCCCATCTTGGAAGCATTTCACAATAGTTTCCTCATCTCTATACAATATCATAATGAAACGAAATAAGTCAGTGAAATAAATATAACAATACATAACTATCTAAACCCCATGATTCAAACTCATAAACACTATATCCTTCTCTTGCCTCAATGTTTCTGGGTAGTAATTCTCCAAAAAAAATTTCTAAAAGTTTTTCCTCACCATTCATTATTCCTTATATATGTGAACCATAATATTCCAAAAACTCTTTTCCTAGAACTAAAACATATAGACCTCTATCATGACTTGCTTCTTCGAAGTAGTCTCTAGATGATCAAGAATTTTATGGATAGACTCTATGTAGAACTCAGCTGCCTCTAGACCATCCTCTTCGATAATGGTCAGAGGGTGCTGCAGTTGAAACTCCCTGTTCAACTCGAACATACTCAGTGAAAATGACTTTGGGTCCCATTTCGTCATCTATATAAAATGATAGATGTTATCATGGAGATATCATTCCTTATTACCTTGAACCATTGTATCCTCTCGCTCCACTACTGGGGGAGCATTCTCATAAACATCCTCATGTTGGCCAATTGGCGTACATCTTCATGGTGGAATTACTATACTATTCAAAAATGATCGTTAGAACACAAAACATAAGGATTTTAAAACATATATTAAAAGGCTCATCACTAGCCATAAAGATAACATTTCCCATAAACCACCCAAACATGCCTTATTATGCCTGATACACTACCCTCATATATCTCTGTTAAGGATTGTGGTTAACATAGGATAACTAACTCACACAGTTACAAGCTTCACATTCTATACCATATTGGAACTCTTCCCATATCACAAGTTAATTAAAAAACATTCTAATTCACTTACCTCCCTTTATGTCCCACACACATGTCCCATGTGTGTGTGTTCCTACCAGGATGCTTGTCACTTATATACATAGTTTCCTATAATGTTACATGGATGAGAAACCTCATTCCATTCCATCCACAAGAAAAATATCATAAAATTGTCAATTCATAGAATAAGTGCATTACCCAATAGTGAAATATCATCAAATGTAACAACACAAAACAAGAACAATAATTACCACCCTGGGTGACTTGGGTTTTCCCTAATACATGGGTTAGATACTCCCAAGCATGAGATCATTACAATGTAATGAAACTTTCTTAACCTCTTGTCTACCATCCCAAAATATTATGTTAAATAAATAACTCTTATGTTAACACTTTGTAACGTCCACATCCCAGAATACACTAAACGGTGCCTCATGCCGAGTCACTACATGACCTCAAGCATGCCTCCCCTTATGATATAGGTTTTCAACTTGTAGCGAGGGTCTAGATTAGTCATGTGGAGAGACTATACCCTCTTTACCAGAGTAATACTTATTAGATAAAAAGAATTAATAATTTAAAAAAATGAAATAACCAATAAACATGCATAACTATCTTCTCCCAAAATAGGGTACAAACAACAAGCAAGATAAACATGGAATGTCATGCTAAATAGTGCTAATGTGGAAAAACGCAAAATATATACAAACAAAAAAATCCTCAAAATGGCCCAGACTCTAAGTCCGGAACATCATCCATGCATGTCCCATGCCCAAATAAACTCCCTATCATAGATATATTTCTGTTTCATGACCTACAAGCATGGAGTCTACTCAGGTACCCCATGGTGGCCCAAGCAGGGTGTGAGTAAAACTTAGTAGGAAACCACAAACAATGTCTAAAAAATATCCAATCTAACAGATAGTGAATTCATGTATAAAATAAATGATTAATAATTAAAAGAAAATTTGAGGGCCAATAATTAACAATATTTACTTAACTACAACTAACCATGGTTCCCAATTCATTATGTTCATCATATTCATTACTTAGTTCATCATCAACCTTTTATACATTGGTTAAAAAATTTCATCATTCGAATAAGGTTAAGGGAATTTATCATTTTTCACAATGGAAACTCCAAGTCCCTAACTCACTAAGGATAATGCATCAAAACATCACAATGTACTCACCAAGAAGACTCAGTCTGGGTGGAATGTAACCATCATGAGAATAGAACTCTGCCCCCTTCCTGAATCTATGTATTGTGGGGGGAATTAAAGCATCAGTCCAACTCAACTCGTGGTAGGTGCCTCAGTCTGTTATCCCATGCCTCAATCCATGGGCACATGATTATTCATCAGTTTACAACACAAAAAACACATCATAACCAATACACATCACAATCATAATCCATAACCAAAAATAATCATGTGAACATGGATTGAGGTGTGGGATAATAGACACAGTCTCTTACTACTGGTCAAGTTGGACTGATGATAAGGGAATGAATATTATTCCATAACCCATTAAAACATTTACCATTTACATTACTTATCCCAATTCCCTTTCTTATACCCATCTCACTAAGCAAATTCATTATTTCTCATAAATCATCCCATTTCACATATTCAAAAATCCCCTTATAAAATTACATATAACTTATAATTTATTTCACATACCATTACCAATTAACATATTCACCCATTTATATTTCCTACAATCATAAGAATTTCTAATATAATTTATACACCACTTATCAAAATCACAATTAACCAAATTAACACCTTTTACTATCACTCCAAACCCTTTAAAACATTACCTAATATAGAAACATTACCCTTATTTCACTACCATTATACACATAAAATTACTCAATAGTGGCTCTACATTATCAAAAAATTACCTTACACATTATTGACTAATTTTTTAGGTTTGTGAATAACGACACTCCCCATGGGCATCCATAAGTAAGTCAAATCATTCTCAATGCATCCCATATAGACCATGAGGGTTCCTAATCATCGTTTAGACACCCATTTTACCAAATATCACAAAAACCATCAAAATCACCACAGGAGAAAGCAATGAGAAAAACCAAACATGCACAAATCTACAATGAAACTGGGGTATATTTCTTGTAGAAAACTTACCTCAAATCCATTGATGTTCACACTTTTTATGATAGCCTTAGATCATGATTAAACCACCCTTCAAATCCCAAACCTATATCAGAATAGAAAAAGGGGGTTTTAGAACATCAAATATAGATAAGAGGGAGATAAAAACCCCAAACCCAAGAACTAGGATCTAATAAGAATCACCCATGGGATTATTGGGTCTTCCAAGATCGCATCTTGGGTTACAGGAGGAAGAG
This sequence comes from Viscum album, assembly GCA_963277665.1. Lineage (NCBI taxonomy): Eukaryota > Viridiplantae > Streptophyta > Magnoliopsida > Santalales > Viscaceae > Viscum > Viscum album. Next base: position 1,970,041,009 of record OY728147.1, on the reverse strand, counting down.
AGGAGGAAAATATTGAGATATAATTAAATATCTTGAGGTGGTAATTTTGTAATTTTTCCCAACTTTACTGGGCCATGCACTTTACCCACACTGTTATCTAAACCATGAACAAGCCACTATCCAAGGAAGTTGGGTCACACGATTACCTATGCTGGCCACATGGTTTGATATACCATGAGATGACTATGCGTTAAGCCTCTATCCAAGGATGCACTGTTACTTAGAGATTCTACATGGTTTGCTGCACAATTTTCCAACTATGCACCTTGTACAAATTAAATTGGTTTTCCCTTTTGTCATATCCCAAACCCTTATAACATCACCAAGACATTATATAATCCCCCGAACCATTTCATTTACAAAAAATGATAGATTTAAACCACGATTTAAACCTAGAAATACCTCCATGATGTTCAAGATCTTACAATGATTATGAATTGTTTTGGATATAGTTTTAGGGGATGTAATGTTTCTATTGGAGGGTGAACAATTATTTTATATGACTAATCTAATGTTAAATGGTTTAAATCAATATGAAATTAAATGAAATTTTCATTTAGTTTTATCTACTTCTACTTTTTATCTCATAGAATAAAATATTTTTATTTTTATAAAGTATGAATCGATATTTTTTCTTATAATTTTTTATTTGTAAAATTATAATTCTTCAATAATTTCATACCAATATTAGTGGATTATATTACCTATATATTTTCATTATATTTTGGATCTATTTATTTAATTGTGTTTTCTTATCTTCAAATATTAATTTAGAATGTGTTGGAACTTGTTTGGTTGGTTACTCTTCTAATTTATTAAATAATACCTTATACACACTATGATATAAATTATAGCTCATATATTATTTTTTCATTCATAAAGTATAGGGATGAAATAATGTTTGAAGATTTCATACATTGGGAATATTTAGAAAGGATATTAGTTATTTTTAGGTGAAAAATGGTGGATTTATCTTGTACCTAGGTTATATAGTGAACATCTTGGGTACGATAGGCTTTATTATCATTTAATATGGTTAGTGGAGCTTTATTTATGTAAGTGAATATGTGAATAATATTATTTATTTTGAATTTATTAATATTAAAAGAGAAAATATTATTTAAAATTCGACTTCAAAAAAACCTCTTATATTTTATAGGAGATATAATTAATAAAGTTGTTGTTTAAATAGTTAGGGTATGATATTAAATAATTTTTATATGTTTATAATTCTTAAATAATTAGGTTTATGGAATAAAAAAAGTTTAGTGACTCCTTGTATCATGGTATAAAATTCAGTATAGAAGAATTTTTTATTCTATAAAAAGATTAAGATGTAATATATAGTTATCATAAATGATAATGTTCTCACATAAGAAAAATAAGGTAATTAAGTGAAATTAATTGTTAATTAGTTCATAACAAAGTGATTATTAAAGAAAACATGAATTATATCATGACCCTTTGAAACTCTAAGATATTTTCTCCTTATTTTCAAGAGTTTTCAAACTATATTTTAAAAATTATTATTGGAATTTTTTCACCTCATTATTCATTAAATTATTCAAAAATAATTTTAAAAAATAACACATAAAGGAATTTTATTTCAAATGACCATACTAAACCTCTAGTAAATGAAATTCATTAGTGGAGATGAAATAGATGGGTAAAGAATAATGGTGATAAATAGTTTGATCTTTAATTATAAAAATTTCACTGATGAAATGATTTATTTTCTTAAAGGAAAAATATATCTATATGGGTTCAATGAACTACTTACCAATTATTAGGGGAGGACTGACCAGTCATTTTATCATTAGAAAACATAGTTTGTATTTAAATTAGTTTCTCTAGTAGTATTTCTATGATGATTTAGGAAGGTCTTGGGTTTGGTAGGTGTTAGTTTCCTATGGAGTCCCTTTAGGAACTACTGTCCACAAGAAGAATTCGAAGTCACCATTTTTAGAAAATGATTAAAATAATAACATTCAATATAAATAAATAGAAGATACACCTAATATCATATATTTTTCGACTGAAACTAGTTAAGAAATCACCTAATTTGATGTCTATAGACATGATCTTAGATACTAAAAATCCAAAGGTCGTCATCTAGAGAATTGAAAAACATTTAAAAATATTCATTTGAAATTCTCATAAAGAATAGATATTCAATTGTGTGTCTTAAAAAATCAAAGATAAACCTCTTGAAAAAGGAGGAATTGTTTTGAGGAGGACCACAAATTATATACTCTTTATGGATTCTAAATTGTTGGTGGATTTTGTCAAAGGAATCTTAGTTTGAGAGTAATTTATGAAAACTAAGTATGGGAATGTTATAGACTCTATATATCACCACATTTCGCTACATTCATCTATTTGGTATACATCTCTATGCATATCAACATCATCATACCTAACCCACTATGGATCATTAGTAAATTAGAGGTTATTCATTGGAAAAAATTGTGTGTTAAGTCCTCTCTATTTTTATTCTTTACCAGATCCATATTAGACCTTTAGAGAGGCCATGAAGATCCACATCCTCATTTTACATGACACATAGTAATGAGAAAAATATTTATATAAGTATAATTTTAATGGAGAATGAAGCAAACCACTATATTATTACTCAAGATCATAAAAAATCATTCATCTTGAAAATATATGATAGGATCATCTAGGGTAGGCACATGGTCTTCAAGAGAAAGAGAAATTGAGAATCCTATCATATATAAAATTCATCCATCATAATTAAAATTTTATGGTCTATAACAATCATTAGAGTTACTTACCGACCGATAATGTTATCCAATGAAGGGGTTAGAATTTGGTCTCCCATTTCATATGTTGTTGTAAATCTCAAGAAGAAATAGAGGATCAATTATTATTGTGAAGTGATTGTCTCTATTTTTTGTGTAATTTCCTGGTGACCCTGCTTCTTACACCACTCGACCTTTCCTTTACTTAGTAGGTTATTTCCTAACGGTTCTATGGTGATGACATCACCTTCAAGAGTAACCCATCTTAGATAATTTATTTTATAATAGGTTTCTTTTCCATTTAAAAACTTATTAATGAAAATATGGTTTATCTATCTTAATATGATAAAAAAACTGATATATATGATTTAAGACATGGAATATTCTTTTGAAGGGATAAAATTACTAATATGTTTATAGATTTGGCTAATTGTTCTTAGTGAAGATTTATGCATCCCTATAATTATTAGATTGGGACAATGGGATCAATGGTTTCCTATAAAAGTGTCATATAAATTTAAAAATAACTACACATTCTAAAATGACATAATAAATAATAGTGGTATCATATAAAATGGCTAAAAATATTTTATACTTTCCAATCGTGCATAATATGGGGAGGGGAGATCTCTTAGGTTTGAAAAAAGGGATTTTCTTACTAGCATCCCTATTTAAAAAAGAAAATTCATACAATACCATAACCGATACTGTAGCGGTAACTAGAGCATGTACTATTTAGCACTGTATCAGCTGGGAATATTTCTCCGTTTGGGCCTATTGGCCACCGATTTGGTCCCCAAGTACTTTAAGGCCATCGGGACACCTAGGAAATTATGTCAGTAAGGCCTTCAAGCCACCTCAAGGCCTTCAGGCTACTTTAAGGCCTTCAATCCACCTTAAGTGCAGATGAAAACTAGACAACCTACAACGAACAAGCTTTAAAAGGAGGATGAACAAGGATATATCATCATAGAAGAAGCTAAATAGATTGCAAGAATGAGAGGGTATGGTACCTGCTTTCTGGACAAGCCTGTGCATGCAAGAGAAAGCCTAGCCGAACAGCCATGCGAAGGTGGAGAGCTGATTTCATGATGAAGATGCTAGGGAGGATTAGTTCTAAGTAGTTAGTCTGAGTTGTATGTAATGTTTGAAGCCTACGGGAAATGAATTACTCAAAGGCCTATGGTCTATGTAATACTTATGCCTATGGACCTTATAGGTGTTCCACCTCACCCCATGAAAGGCATATTATCAAAAAATCAATAAAAAACGAAGGCCTTCGGGCCATTAGAGAGAAAAGGTATACCCTTGAAAATGATTGTATATAATTATTTATTAGTTATCATTTTCATTTATGGATTATCATTGAATCGTTGGTCCACCAACTACATGATCTATGAATGAAAATAAATTGTCAAATAAGAGACAATAATTCTAAGATCTAGTGAGAGAAAAATAGAGTGAAAAACCCATAGGTAGCTAGTACATACATTTATCCCCATCTTAAAATATTTTCTTCTTTAGGATATTTTCCTCAAGATTGCATTAAAATTTTACTTAAGGATTCTATTAGGTTATATCATTTCCCCCCTTAAGGTATGCTTTTGAATTTTTTCACAATATTAATAAATATTTAAATTTCAGTTATTTATATTGATAATTACTATCCATATATAATTTTTTTGTGTATATATTGTATCCCATATAGTAAAAATTGTTATTTCCTGAATTTTTTTTATTCTTATTTAAACCATGTTGTCATATGCGTTGTTATGGACAAAATTACAATTTTTATATCATATGATAGTGATATATTTATGTTTGATCATGTTTTGGTATATCATTTATTTGGGATGAGAGTACCATGATTCGAAGAAGACATGTTATATTTTATTTTCATAGAAACTTAATAGTACGATTCTATGATTGTTTCCCTGATAATGATCAGTGTGTAGGTTTTTCCAAATATGTATATGCTTAATAACATACATTGATAATCATTTTCTGTTATATATTTTTTACTTATAAAATTTTCATTGTATTTATTTTTAATTAAATGTAGAATATTTTTATAAGGATATAATTAAATTATATGATATTGAAAAATAATCAAAAGTACACCTATTTCTTAAAATAGTGGTTGGTGATCCATGATGGGATAAGAATTATCAAGAATTTATATACCCATTTCCCTATTCCCTTGAATAATGGGTAGTTATACTATCCTAAATCTTGTATAAACAATACCATTACCCTTGAAGAGTATAGGTGATTTAACCTAAAAATTATTTTTCTTGTATGGACATCATGTTTTCCTTGATTACCTTATCTTAGATTCTAAGTGCTAGGCTCAGAATAGGGTTTTCAAATAATGGTCTTCTATATATAAGAAGTTATCATTTATTTTTTATACCATGATGAATTTTTCTAATAATTTATCATTTTAATGTAATTATATAAAAATTATTTTTATATTTATTTAAATTAATAGATCTGTCTAATGCATGCACTCAAGTAGTTTTCATGTGTAATGGAACCATGGTGGTTTCCTATAAAGCGTGTTATACTCACAATTAGTATTTTTTATCTCAGTAGATGTGTATATTTATATTCCCTTTTTTAGGTGCATACACAAAAAATTATTTCTTTGGATGATTAGTTCATGTTATTCATGGTTTATGTTGGAAAGGTAATGTTCTACTCAATTTTTTAACTAGAGACCCTTGTTTCTAGATTTCCTGGTATCATTTCCTATAAGAAAACAATTTTAAATATTTATTTTTTTTAGGAAAAGATTCATAAGTGTATGGAAGTATTTTTTTCACAAATTCTATTAGTTTTAATTTCATTCGGTTGTTTTTTCAGGTGGAGAGATATCCCACTATTATTATTTAATGACTCAATGTTAGTTATCAACCTCTAGTGATCAGGAGATTCACCTAAGGTCTTGTTGCAATCCAACACAACACAATTACTATATGTAGGTTATGTTAATTATAGGTTTATTATGATTCGTAAGATTAAAAAATGGATTAGTGATCATGGAGTACTCTTATTTTTATGATGATGAAATAAATCAATTATTAGTGGTAGAGAAAACAATTACCACATATTCATATTACAAGGTCATTCAAATAAATAATTTCATAACATATCAAGATAAAAAACATGAATTTAGTTTTTTGAAAAATGTTATTTACATTTAATTTTAATTTTATCATTCCCATGGGCATTCAATCAATTTTATTTTAAACCTAGATTATAAAGTACAATGGGGATAAATTCACCTTTTAGTCTGAGATAGAAGAGGGTTTGAGAAGGAAAATGGTTTATATTAAAAACATGCACACAAAAACCAAGAAGATACTCACATAATTGATCTATGAAGATATATAAATAAATTTACTATTTCATTGAACTATTTATTATTGATTATTTTTATATAAAATAGAATAATGTTTTAAATTCTTCAAATTTTTGTTTCGACTTATATATATTTTTCACTGAAACATGTCTCAAAAACTCCTATCATTTCTCCAATGATTTTTTGGGGGATTTTAAAAGTTATTTGGATAAGTAAAAAGTTTTCTGAATAAAGATCCCTACCAATTTGGCATTGTGGTAGATTAAAATATTACGTTTTTAGGAATAATTCCTATTATTTCTATTATATTCACTTGAGAAGAAGGTCGGAGGGGATCACGAGGATAATGTTTCTGGAGTAAGTCACAGAAATTCCATTGTGAAGGTAGGGTTTAAAGATTTATGTCATACTAACCTCCTATGTTAACCATCATATAGAAGCCCTACTAAGTAATTCACAATAAAAATTTATGAAATTCGAATATTAAAGGACCTTCCATAAGACCATTTATTTTATCAATAATGAAAATTCTATTTATCAGGGTCTTGGGGGAATAGTTGACATGGTTTAAAATAACACATTATCTCTAGGATGAGCCTCATGTTTATATTCCACAACATTAGATACTCTTCCATGAATTTTATTAGGGAATTCTGGTTCCAAAAACTCATCTTAATTAGTATACTAATCAATTTACTAGATGAAACTTATAGATGAATACTAGAAATATTTGTTTGAGGGGGGTTCTATTCAGAGGGTTGTTTCCAATTATACCAACACCCAAGGAACGATGTCCATGATGGTATAAAGTTGTTTGGAAACCTATAGAGATTATTTTTCTTACTCTTTGTTATATCTTTGTCTATTTTAATAGATCGTGATAATTTTTAAAGATTAATATATTATTTTTATTACTATAAGGTGAATTGAGGCTATGAATGGACAACTTATTCATTCTCTAATGATAGCTTGTGTGTTATAGACTATTTTCGGTAAATCTAGTCATTAATTATTTTTAATTTTTATTGACCACTTATTGATATTATACTTGTTGTTGTAGAATGGGTTTAAACAAAAGAGTAATATGTGACTTAGGATTGTTCAATCTTATTTGGACCATTTACACCAATTAATGGAGTAAATCCTTGAATATTAAGCTATAATAAATGGTATATCTCAACATTGGATGATAATATAAATAGTTAAGGTGGACATTAAGACCCACCTCATTGAGATTCGTGATTTTTGGTAGTTTAGTTAGGTAATTCAAAATGGAATACATTATATCAAAGATAACCTATTCTAGTTGGAAGGAGAAAAATTTATTCTATATAGATTTAATATAATGAATTCTTTAATCACTATTCATATCCTGTAGGTTTTGGTTAGTGGACACATGTTTCTACTATTCTTGATGTAATGGTGTTAGTGCCATATAAAATCGGGTTGTGTTGGTTGTTTAGGTTGGAAAAACTATTGATATAGGTGTTAAGATGATTATTTCTACCTTTTCAAGACTATTTATTTAGGTTGGTAGAGCCTGATGGGATATGGTACTTATCTGATTGATCGTGTCCTCTAAGAATTGTTTAGATTAAGTGAACTCTTAGAATATAATAGGTTACATCTATAATATATTCTTTAATAAAAAATAATATTTCATGTTTTACATGTTGATTTATAAAAACATCTCCAAGTGAATTTATATTTATAAGGAATACATCAAGACCTTCCACTAGATAAATGAATTCAATGATTCCCTCATTTTCACAATATATACACTTAGGGAGGCTACTAATTCATGCCTATTCCAATTTCAATAAGAACTAATTTAATGCAAATCGTTGAATGTATCCTTGATTTGTGATTAACCTGTATACTAAATTATGGTAACCTATAAATTTTGGGTGTTCCAATACTCGGATGATGGACATAAATTTTGGTACCTCATATTGTTCAAGGGTTCCTAATATGTAGTCACACATGGTGGAAAAGTGGGTGATATGTTAATTTAGGTCACCAATTTCCTTGAAGAAAAAAAATCATGTTTTCAATGTTTTTTGGTGGATGGTAGAATTCTACCCATTATGGATATAAGTTCTTTTGTTGTTATGCATTTATGCACCTCACATTTATTATCTCTAGTTGTTCCATTAGTTAGCCATGTATTATAATATTTGAAGCCACATCCTAAGTTGAGGTATTCACTAGGATGATTTCTTTAACTAGAATCTGACTGTTGTAGAGGGTAAAAAATTCATAGTTTCTTTAGGGGGAGGAATTTAACCAAAATGGTAGATGGTGTCTTAGACCAATTTGACCGGTAGACTTTCCCTTGTATGCTATGAGATATATTACAACAAAGTCTTATTTTCTAGCTATTGTAGGGATTCCAAATTAATTCAATCCTCACCAGTCATGTTACCTATATTGATCTTGGAATTAAATTTTCAACCTAATTAAATTTCCTACAGGAACTCAGTGATATCTTCATCATCTGAAAGGGGCTTAACAACTATAACACACCATAACATAGATACCCCTTAAACAACATATTTAACAAATGAGTTTTACTTTCTTAATTTAGCATCCAAAATCCATTAAACCATAGCCAATGTGCACATTATTACTATGGAAAAAGATTCGAGGGATCAAATCACCAAAGATCTATCTGTTTAGTTATCTTGAACAACAATATATATACATGACTACCATATTACATTGGAAATATAAATAAAATATTGAAATTTAATTAATATGAATTCCATGATATCATTTATAATATATTCCTATATATCACGTGGAACATAAAAAACAATGGGTGATCTCAAATGATTAGTAAGGTTTTTATACTACAGAATATATCATGAGTAAATAATCCATAATCAACATGGAAGATTCGATAATAAAAAAAATTACATTAAGTCAAAAACTTGAGTCAAATTAGTACCTATGGCTAAAATCAAAATAAAAAACTACTAGGATAATGATAACTTGAATCTTAATAAGGGATATTATTAATTTTTAATATCATGATCATGGCATCTCAATCATGTCATCATGAATTTTATCGCCCCAAATTCTCTACCAAGACATATTTCATAGTTAATGTTTAGGATTAAACCAAATAACCATAAAAAGTGAAACCTAAATTGTTTGATGAGACATATCATTTCATCGAGGGTCTATCTATAACAAATCCTCACCAATAACCTACACATCCCATAAATTCATCTCATTCTTAATAACAATTCATTCTAAAAATTACTTATAAGTGAACATTTATTTGTATTGAATCATGAATATGGAACATCAATATATTATCATCATAAACCATCAGAAAAATAATAATTATTGTATAATTATATCATATACACAGTAAGAACATTGGTTTTTTCCAAAGTAGAAAACCATTAAAAGATCACTAAAACATTTCATTAGGAAAATACACGTTTCATTTTGAAATAAGTTATTTAAAATCTAAAAAAATACAAATTATTAGGGAAATAAATTTCATTGAAAATAAACACTAAAAAATGTAAATTAATATTCAAATCAAAGATTCGTCATGATGGTGGGAAGATTCATTAATTTGGTTATCATTAAAACAAATATTTTTTTAGCACTTTTAGTAAAAATTTCCTTATTCAGAAAAATAGAAGAAGATTCCATTTAATGATTTTTATAGAAATTAAAACAAGAGAGAAAATGAATTTATATTATCATATTATATTATAAAAAACATTATTTATAACATTTTAATGAAAATATGGGCACGTATGAAAAATATTCACAACCAAAGTGGAAGAAAAGTATATTTTTTTTAATAACATTTTTATGGTCATTTGAAGTACTAATGGGTGGAAAATGGTGATATTTATTGAAAATTACTTTAATAACCATTAGATAAAAAATTAAATGTTTTTATTAGATGAGGATAATATAATTTTCGATAATAGTAATTCAAGAATAAATGATGTTGAAATAAAACGAGATTGTAAAAGAAAAACCTTATAAGGATTTTATCATTAGAGTGAAGATTAATCCATAAGGTGATTATGTGTAAAAAATATAGATCCACCAAAAAAAGTTTAAATACAACATAAAAAAATTAAATTCTATTTAAAACATAATCTTTTCATAAAAAAAACTATTTAGTTGTTGTATAATTTAAATAAAAGAAATTGAGTTAAGAAACCCATTATCTCATGATTCTACTTAGTTAAAAAAACGTTAATATCCCATGTAATAAATTTAAATTTAATAAAATTATATATATAAACCATATAAATACTTTTTATATCATATATAATTCACTTATAACATTTAAACAATCTCTTAAGAACACTTATTCATTAAAAGTTTTGTTTCTAAGTGTTAACTGTTTCATTTTTCATATAAGTTTTGGTTCTGTAGTTTTAGTCCTTACATATTTATCTTTATTTCAAAATATATTGATTTTAATAATTAAGTTAGTATCTTATATATTCCTTATAACTAAATTTATTCTCATTTGTGAAATGATAACATCAAAATTGAATCACATCACTTCGTGGGGGAAATACTCCAGATGTACGCACGTGTGAAATTATCAGTTTTTAAGGAATAAAATGGTATCATGTTGAATGATATATTATGTTTAAAGAAAAAAAATTTATCTCCTAAATTTAAATTATAATTATTAGTTCCATATTTAAAACCATCCCTATAAAAGGGTGATAAAAAATGAAATACACTGCTACGTTGAGGTGGTAAGTCGTATGTATGGATGAGTGACATTGTTTTCTTTCCATATGAGATGAAGGTGGTAGAAAATGGATGTACCATAACAAATATAACTTATGGTTATATTTGTAATACATATTTCATTATTTTAGTATGGTTACAATATATTTAGATTAATATGAAAAGGAAAAAAATTAAAAGTGGTATAAAAACAATTACCTCTTCTTTGGTAAACCTCCTTTAGATCCCTTCTTATGGTCCCTTATAATGGTATTTTAAGAATAAAAGAATTTATAATTCATGTATAAGTAAGATTATAATGTAATTGAGTTGGATTTGGTCTATCTAGGTTGATCAAGGAGGTGTAAATAAGAGAGGGGAAGGGTGTCCTTTTTTAAGTGTTGGAACAAACACACATGGAATTAATTAAAATTTTTAAATATAATAAATCCACTTTCATAGGAAAGTGGTACCGTGTGGCCTGAATTTAAAATATAAGATAAAATATTGTTGAAAAACCAATAAATAATATCATTTGGAAAGTTTTATTTGGAATTTTAATTCTTATCTTTTGATTCAACACCTTGGTTTAACAATTTTAAACTTAATCAATGTAATAACATTTTCATTTTTAAAGGGTTATAATTTTTCTTATAATACGACTATTAGATCATTAATACATGATTTAAGAAATTTTAGACTATTTACCATCCATATTTTACAATTTAAAAACTATTATATCTTTCAAATAATTTATTTAAATATTATTTAATATAAAATACTATTTAAGTAATTTTAAGAACTATTCACATAGTTTGAGATTAATGACAAAAATACAAAAATTGAATTTAAATATAGTGTATTTAAATATAAATAATAATTTATTATTAACTATAAAATTATTTTTGTACCACAATTTATCCAAAATACATTACTTTAAATGTTTTAAAAATTATTTACATTGTTTTTCCCATTGCTTGTACAAGCACCGTGTCAACATTTTGAAATCATTTAAGGTAATTATATAATAAAAAAATATAAATCCATTTCCATAATTAATTATTTTTAATTCTTCTAAAAATGTAATTTAATAATATTTAAAAAATTATTTCTATCCCTCTGTGAACATATAAGTGAAATTTGAAATAAAGAGTGTGACGTTTTGTATTTTACTTTAACTGAAAAATTATATAGGTAATTATCAATGAAAATAGAAACAAATGGCCATAAATTAAAAACATAAAATATTATGGAATAAATAATATCATAAAATAGAGTTATGTAATGTTTTAGGTATCTTTTAAAAGCCTCTCAAATTATTTTTAAAATTATTTAACTTAATTTACCATTTTATAATGCTGAAAATATTTTATTTTTTTGCTGATCATTATGAAAACAAATTAAGTTATTATTATTTTATAATAATAATTATTATGAATAAATATAAATAACATATTTTATAGGAATAAATTCCAATGTTTTTTAAAAAATAAAAATTAAAATAAACGCAAAAAATGTGATAAAAAACCGATTTTATAGAAAATTCTATTTTATATTCAAAAGTATTTTTATACTAAGATAAATTATAATTTTTGTACAAAAGGTAAAAAATGATTTATTTTTAACCTAAAAATATTATTAAATTCAAAATATAATCTAAATAAAAATTTTATTTGGAAAATACTAAAAAATGAAAAAAGATATTTCTTTAAAAATAGTATTTTAAATATTCACCCAAAAATTGACTTTTTTAGAAAATTGTCAAAAATTCATACCAATATAATCTTGATATGATAATTTTAAAAATTATAACCATTTTATAAAATTAAATTGCTGAAAATTGTACAAATTATTTGTAATATCAATGTAAAAAATTCTATAAAAACCATTTTTGTCGAAAAGTTATTTTTGAAGCATAAAAGGACTTTAGTGAAATTAAATAAATTATTTAATAATAATTTACCATTAAATTTTAATTAAATAGGACCATTATATATAAATTTATTAATTTAATTTTTCATAATCATACCCATAATTTATATAACTATGTTATTGTGGTAACATTTAAATAATAATATTCTTATACAAAATTAAAATTCAGTTAAAACTCGTTAATGCGTGTTGGGGAATCTATCAAAAATATTATTCTTTTAAGATTAAATTTTAAGGTGGTACCATTACATTTCATTTATATTTTTTCTATAGAGTTATATAAAATTAGGAAAAAAAAAATATAATAGAGTGTATTTTTCAACAATGAGTGTGTTTTTCTAGAAAATGAATTCTAAAGTTCATACTCTTATTTTGTTTCTGGAATGAATTGTTCAAGGAGAATTTACTATATTTTGAGTTAGACTTCATAATTGTTCATACTCATTCTTAGGCCTCCAAAAAAACATTTTAAAAGTTTGGATGAGAACAAAAATCATTTTTATGGGATATTAAATAAAGTAAACCCATTAATCAATTTGAAATTCATGAAAACCCATAATATTATTTTTCTTTTTTACATAATGCACTTTTTTTTCTAAAAATAATAATTTACCTACTCATGAAATAAACAAAATATGCCAATGTTTTTTAAATTTTTTATGAAATAATAAATTAAACATTATAATTCATGAAATATTTATAATGAAAATGAATATTTTACCTTTAAAATAAAATAATATTTCTTTCAATTAAAAAAACTTTATTTTCTTTTTAAAATAAAAATATTTACATGAAAACCCATTTTCAAGCATATGGAAAACATATAGAAAAAATACAAATTTATAATTTTATCATGGATTCATATAATTATATAATTAAGATATTATTTTATGAGTAACATATATATGTTAAATCATATACTTTACCAAATTAACCGGAGGGATTTAACGAACCCACCAATAACAAAATTGACAAAGTCCTATAGGGGATTTGGATTACTCCACATTCCCACTTTCAACATCAATGTAATGGTGGCATGTTTTCAAATATAAAAATTTAATAACAACAATTTTTTTTCATATCTTGAAATAAAAAAAATTATAAATAATTTTTTTTATAAAATTCAAATTTCATTATAAAATCCATAACATTTCATTTCATACCATATCAAAAACCTCTTAATTTTTGTTATAAAAATGAGGAGAATTTTTTTTTTCATTTCAATGAAACATAAAACAAAAAATTCAAAAAACAATGGGAAAATAGTATTCTATAAAAAACCGCGTAAACATAGATATGGTGTTTTAAAATGAATAAAGGTAATTATTCTTATAAACTATATTCATTTCATATATTTTAGAACAACATTCCCATGGAATTTTCAAAAAAGATTCAAAATAGACTCATACAAAAAAATTAAAATTCATTTTTAAATCCCTTATAAAGAGTCAATTATAGTTAATATTCTAATTTGAAACTATTTGAATAATTTTATTGAAACATTTTGTATAAAAATACATGGATGAGAATGGTTTTATTAAAAAAATATTAGAACAAGGTTTTAAGGAAAATAACACACCCCTTTAATAATTTTGTAATCAAGTGGGCATTGGAGAATTTAATTTTAAAAATATTTATAAAACATATTAATATCAAAAATTTAATTATAAAATAAATTAATATGGTATTATATTTACAAAAAATAAAATAAAATATGTTTTGGAAATTGATTAAATCCCAATGAAATGGAATTGAGTCAGAAAATTCCTAACAAGAAATACCATATAATAATGAATTTTCTTTTGTTTCTAAATAATAAAAATATATTAATTATTTAATTTCTCAAGAACCATTTTTATTTTAATTTTATTTTTATTATCTCTTTTATTTTATTTAATACCATTTTTTATTTAGTTATTTTATAAGTTCAGTTTATATTGACCATTTTGAGGATGTTTAGTTAACAATCCAAAAAAAATGATTTGATAGGTTGACCGTGGTCAAAGGGTTCATGGTCATATAACTTATAGAATATTTTTTTTATAATTATCTTATTTATATATTAAAAATATTTTTAAAAGTAACTATGTAAAGTGGTCAGGAAAAATTAATCATGTCAATCAACAGAGAAATTAATATATATGTATCTGTGAACTTCATTTTAATTTTTATACTATGTGGAGGATAAGTGATGTAGAAAATAATTTAAATTTTTATAATCATAAATAATTTGTAAATTTCATATTGATTCATTATTTATATCCATATGGTCATCCAATTAATTAATAAATGAAAAACGATTCATATTTTTTTGGTTAGGTGGTATTCCACATGCACGCATGTGTGACATTATTAATTAACAAAATATAGAATTGGTGAGATTTTAAGTATTATATTATCTTTTCAGAAAAACATATGTTTCATAAATTTCATATATATGTTTATTTGATCAATTATTTCAGCTATATAATATTCTGATTAAAAACAAAACGCATCACTATGTGAATGTGGTAGTTCATACATGTGCATGAACAATGATTTCATTCTATATTGGATGAAATAAAAGATGAAAAGTGTTGTATGATATCTATAACAGACTTTGTTTATACGAAATTTACTAATGTTATTATTCAATCATGGTTAAATAACTTTTCCAACAAGGTAGACGAAGAAATTAATTGGAAACCCTTGGTTAAGAATTATACATCTTCTTTGGAAAGGCTTCCTTGTATTACACCTTAATCCTTCATAGGATGCACTTTTGGTGAAACCAAGACCTATAAGATGTTTGGATGGATGTTTTTGAGATCTTTTATAAATTTGATTCTATTTTATAGGGCTAAAAATATGTGAGGAAGAGAGTATATGAGGTTCCCTTTTATAAGTTTGCGGAGTCACACACTAGTAATTTTTCTAAACATTTAAATATTATAAATGTATTTATGAAGGAAAATTGGGTCAAATAACATAAAATTTAAAATTTTAGGTGAAAAGGGATTAAATTAAATCAGATAATATGAATTAAGATAAGATTTTTTGGCCTTATGAAAAAAATACCATAATTAACTCGACTTAACATTTATGGTAGTGATAAATACTTACAATGGTTAATATTCAAAATGACCAACAATGAAATTGAAATAATTACTAAATGTGAACCTTATGATTAAAAATATGAAATCCTTTTTTCAATATTGAAATTGTATAAATGAAATAAATCAATTTTTATATTAGTGCAAAAAATTTGATGAATTATGTTTAGAAAAAAAAGTTTTCAAGAATAAAAAATGAGCTTATAATAATATAAAATATAATATTGATTATTGTGGAATTATTTAAATTTATATTAATAAATAGGATCTTATGTTACTTTAAAACTGAATGAAATATTGAATTTAAATTTTAAATTACATTATATAAATTAAATAAATGATAGTTTTTCAAAAATCAATATTTTCACTATTCAATCAAAAAGTCAATATTTTTAGAAAAATCATAAAAAATAATACTATGACTATTATGAAATTTTGAATTTATAAATGGTTTTAATTTATTCATATAAAATTTATAAATCTAGTAGAAATTAATTAAAACATCCCTGAAAAAAATGTAATTAAACCCATTTTTAATGAAAATTTATTTAAAAAAATTAATTTATTCTCATTCCTTTGCCAATAAATAGAATTAAATTAATTATATTTCATTAAATTTAATATAAAATATAGTTATTTTATTAGAATCATGTATAATTTTTTATTAATTTAATCAATTATGATAAAAATAATTAGAAAACATAAAAACAGTTTTATAAAAAATATATGGTTTTCCTTTAAAAGATTTGTCCTTCATTTCCACAAAATTGATAATAAATATAAGGTTTATTATTAACTTTATAGAGGAGGATATATATATATATAAATTATAATATTTTTATTCTTATTTATACCCTCCAAAATAATGACTAGGTCATAATGGTCATATTTAAATATTTTTTTTGTTGTATATCATGGTTCATTTAAGTTCGATAATGTGTATACCACACACTATTGATTATTTCCTTTAAATAAAATTAATTCAAAAATATTGGGGTGTTACATTCAACCACATTAAATAAAGTTTTTCCATGAAGCTTTTTCTCATATTCTATTTAAAGTTTTTAACATATTAAAAAAATTACATGAATAAAAATATAAGATATACATTCATGAAATAAATAATATATTTTTTAAAAAATAAATTTTTTGAACCCACATCATAAAAATGGATAATAAAACATCATATTGATAAGATAAGAATGGAAATATGGAATTTATCTAGAATAACACATAATCATGTTCCGACATAAGGATAACATTGTTGGGATGTTAATATATAGAAATGAATTAGAGAAATAACATCCATGGAATAATAGAGTGATAGAGAACATGATAATGAGAATGTTGATGACCATAAAACCATAAATCAGTAATGGATAAAGAATACAATCAATTAATAATAAATGAGGGCAATATGAGAACAATTGTTTTCTCAAGATCATTTTTCTAGAGTTTTGTGATTATTATACTATAAATATAGAGAACTTGATAAAATATATCCACTAAATTTATTTCCATTTTATAATACAAAATTTTATCCTTTGGTTGTGATTCAATCAACATACACTTATATCTCATCTCTTACTCTAAGTAATGAATATTCAAGAGGTTTTTTTTACATAAATCACTAAAAATAAATTCTAATTTATCCAAATATCTTTATTAGAATGACATATTATTCATCCCATATTTAGACATTTTCCAATACCAAAATGGTTTTTAAATTTTAAGATAATATCTAAAATGAATAAACCATCAATTTTAGAAATACAATATTAATTGATAAAGCCATAATAATAACACCCAAACTTCAATTAAAATCGTTCCATTAATAACTGGACATAAAACTTTTCAAAATATGCATGACTAAGTTCAAATCCAAAATAATCATAAATATTTGATAACATATTATTCCAAGATAAATTTAATACTCATCTATAAATAAAATTATCCACTCATAAAGTAAAATAAAAAAATGTATATTCATGTATCATATAATCTCCAAAATATGATATATATTTTTTAAATATCTTGAATCAAGATAAATCCAAAATAAAAATCATATATGATTAAAAATGATAATTTACCATTTATTCCTCAAATATACTCCAATGTTAAACAAAAAATATTTTTCAATTTACCATAATAATAAAATTCCCCGTATATAGTGAAATTACTCAAAAATAACATTAATAAAAAAGCAACCAAATTAATTTTCAATCTCATGGTTATCTATTTGATAAAACATATGTTATAAAAATGTAATAACACTTTTATACAAATTAACCAATGCTACCATACCATAAAATATAATATTATTCCTAATTTATATCAAGACCTTTCTACTTATGTATAAAATATATTAAAGCATTTTTCCTTAAATGACATTTTCAATACAACATAAGTTAAACATAAGGGTTTCATATACTAATTTTTTTATCAAAACTCAATTGTTTTTTTCTCTATGTACTCCACCAACATAATACCTTTATATGGTATGTATAAAATTAAACTTATTATCAAACTTATAATTATTAACCCATAATGGTATCTAAAAACCTAAAAATATTCTTATCTAAATAATCATAACCTCTAACGATATTTAATCCTTTCCTTTGATACCAACTATATAACCCCATAACATAGAAAACCCATAAAATCCAGATTTGAAAAAATGGGTTTAGATTTCTTAAATATTGAGGATATTTTCAATTTATAGTTATTTATAATTTGGATAACTATTAAAAAAAATTGTACATTTCCATACAACTTTTTTTAAACAGAATTATTATCTTCAGACTCATGTTCCATTCATGAAACACTTCATTCATTTACACTTTACTTTATTCAAATTTAGACTTTATAGAAGTTCCTATAAATCCTTAAACCCGAATAAAACATTTGAAAACATGGGATGACAATAAATATCTTGGTAAGTGATATAGAATAAAGGACACCTATAATTCCATTTGAAATTCATAAGAACCCATAAGTATGTTTTCCATTTTGTGTAATAAACTCTTTAGATATAAATAATCATTTACTAAAAAATAAATATTTACTTGAAACCCAATGGTTTTCATAAATCATGTTGTATGACAGTATAAATGAAAAATCATAATTCATGAAAGCTTTTCCATGAAAATGAACCTTTCACCTATAGAAGATCATAGACATTCATTTAAATGAAAAACACATTATTTTCCCATTCTAATTAAAAATATTTACATGAGAACTCAATTTCCAGAATATATAAAATATATAGGAATCATGAGGAATCATACTTTCATCATGGAATAACCTAACATGATAATTCCAACATTCTTTTAGGATTAACTTATATTAGTTAACTCTTTCATTACATATAAGTAATTAAATCAGTCCAAATTCACATAAGAAAAAGATACACAAATTAACTCCATATCATTACCCAATGTATTGGATTTATTTAATGTACTGACCATTCACATAATGGATATAGTCCCATGAGTGTTCCGGTTAACTCCCCATTCCAACTTTCATTAAAAACGCCCATGTGTCATGTTTTAAAATCAAATAATTTAATAAAATTATATGGTCATAATATATTGAAATAAAACAATAATATTATTAAAAATTAAATTTTATAAATTACACTTTTCATTATAAAAACCAATTTTTTTTTCATTTCATCCCATATGAAAAAATCACATAATTTTATCTTAAAAAATAATAAGAAATATCCTTTTATTTTGAAAACATGAAAAAAATTAAAATAACCAAAATAATGGGACATTTATATTCTTCTGAAACCCACGTAAACTTATAAAGGAATATTTATAATTAATAATACAAATTATGTTTTGAAAATCCATTCAATCTTTATATGTTAATAACATTCATTTTCACTTTGTTAAAAAGATTCAGATATGTCTCATTATTAAAAAAATTTAAAGATTCATTTTTTAAAACTATTACAAAGAGTCAAGGAGGGTTAAATTTTTTATTTGAAAATATTTTTATAACATTCATGAATCATTTTAATTTATAAGTAAATGGAAGAAAAATATTTTATATATATAATTGTAAAACAAGTTTTTAATGAAAATATCATACTACTTTGGTAACATTTTAATAAAAAGGACTTTGAATAAGAGAATTTTAAAATGAATTTTACACCAATTGAATATAATTAAATTAATGATAAAAGTAATTCATATGGAGTTACATACACAATATAAAATAAAACATGAGGTGGAAATCACAAAAGTCCTAAAGAAAGAAAATTGAGATGGTAAATCCCTTAACTTAAATACCGTCTAGAATCAGATATCCATTAGCTCGTAAATAATAAAATTATATCATTTATTTAATTTATTATATAAGTTTTTCATGTTTATTAAATTATCATTATCAATTTTTCGACATTTATGACAATGTTTTGTTTTGTTACTTAATTTGTTAATTTTGCATCAGATGTTTTGAGGACATTTAGTTCTTAATCCAAATATAATATAATTAAGTTGACTATGGTCAAAGGGTTATTTTTACATTACCAATAGATTGTTTAAAATTTTTTTATTATCATATTTATACAACAAATACACTTTTAAATCCAAATGCGTATGTATGATTCCTTTTCTTCCTAATTTGAAAATTTCAGAAAGAATTTGAAATTTAATTTGATAGACATGCGAAATCCTAAATGAGGATTTAAAATATAATTATATTATTTTAACAAAAGAAATTATTTTTTTAGATTATTATTTATTATAATAAGGTTTTCTAGGATATTTTATGAGATCAGGAGGCATTAGGGTAGGTTTTGGGAGTTTTTGAGTTTTTAGACAAGGTGCACGATTTAGTTTTCAAAATTTAGGGGAACCAAGTGAAACCTTGATTATTAGGATGAATTTTGTTTGATTTTTTACTTGTAATTGCTATGTTTCAAGGTTTGATGACTTTATTAGTTAAACCATATGAACCATATGTTAAACCATGTGAGGTTAATGAGCACCTAAGGGATGGTGCATGATCTTCGCAATGTTTTAGACAAACATTGCACCGTGATGTAGAAGAGGTATAATGGGTGTTTCAAGGTTGGGGAATGATTATGATACTGTGTGGAAAATCCACATAAGGGGTGTTAGATAGTGAAATATGCATGGTTGTCATATGGTTTTAATAACTATACAACCAAAACATGTGGGGTAATTATGATGGACACTCAAACTACAAGATTGGTGCATGGTTTGGAAAACCGTGAATCCAAACCACATAGTTTCCTAGAATATCCTAAAAAGGTGGAATTTAAAAAAATTACCCCTCTAGAATTTATGCTATTCCAACCACTTTCTCCAAATTTTGGTGGGCAATAACCAAGGTGTTCCCAACCCCCTTCCTTATTCTCCCTTCTTCGATTCGAGGGTGTGTTCAGGGAATTTTTTCAGCTTAATGTTTACATTTATCTTCCAATTAAATTCACCACTTCCTCTAGATAGTTCTTCCTAACATTGGGTGTAAATTTTTAGGGATCTGATTCCAATTCCATTACATGATTGTGGAATCACCCAAGTGTGATGTGGATTTTGGTCAGTTGTGTTGATGAGATCTCGAGATAAATTATATACATCATTACTTGATATTTAATTAAGGCCTGAGACTATAGTGAACAACATTATGTTCTTCATAATAAATTAATTTTAATAAAATGTTAAAGTGGTATCTCATTAAAGGTATTTTATCGAGAATAGTGTTGGGAGTCCATTTTTGACCTACCATGGCAGTTTCATGGAGATTTGATAAGACTTTAAGATCTGATGAGATTGGAAACCCTTAAAAAATTTAGTTTAAATGGTTAAGTTAATTGTATTTTTTTCTCATCAGGTTATTGTTGTGGTAGTAGAGATGAAATTGTTTGGTGTTTAAGGGTTTGATAGGTAATTATACGGTCCTTGGAATGGACATTAGGATTTAGAAATTTTTAGAGAGCTACATTGATGAGGTTTGTCATCTAAGATCTATAATCATGTCTTTTTTAATTGATTTTCATGTGTGTATATCATGTGACTAAAAGATAATATATTTTATATCTGATCCCTTTGATTAAGTAATTTGTTATGGGCTTATTATTGATATATTGAACCTCCCGTGGATACCATTAGAGTTTTTGGTTTTTATAAGACTAAACCTATTACCACCCATGGGGTATACTATTTCATGGAAATGGTAATGTAGGGTTAAAATGGGGAAAAGGGAGTATGTTGAGAGATTAACCTAGTTTATCTTGTTGGTTGGTATGATTGAATGGTTTAGTGATATTTGAAAGGAATTTTAAATCAACGTTTTAAATATCTCTAAATGATGATTTTGAATGATTTTATGTGTTAATAATTTATGAAAAATATTATGAGTATTTTAAATTGGTTTTAAATGTGTACATTGTATTTTGATTTGTTTTGTGGTGTTAATGATAGAATGATATGCTTTAAAATGGTTATTGTATAAAAATGAGGTGTTTATATCCATGTGGTTTATAAAAACATGTTTATAAATATATTTAAAAATTTAGATGAAATAAGTGTATGGCTAACCCTTGGGTGAAACTATTTGATGTATATTTTAATTATTTTGATGGAAAGAAGATATTTGGACTTTTTTTGTGTGAAATGCCTACAGGGACCTTGGAAAATGATAATATTTCTAAAATGGTTTATTTTAGTTCATGAATGTTTTCTGAGGTCTAGATATTGAACAATGAAAAGTGATTGTTGGTGATATGGTTTAATATTTTGGTTAGAGCATTCAACACCTACGATTCCTAGTGTTGGTTATGGTGGTCCACCCCACTATTTAAAGTATTGTTCATGGTTGTCCACTCCTATGGTTTAGGTTATTGGTCATGGAGTTCCACACCTCTAGTTTAAAGTGTTGATCATAGTGGTCCTTACTTATGTTTTAGGGTATTGGTCATAACAGTCTTCTCCCATGTTATGTGGGTATTTTCATAGCGATCCTTTTATTTGGTTTATGTTTTTTTACATGACGGAGTCACCCAATTTTTAAAATGTTGTAAAATAGGTTTTTTATTAATATAGATTAAAATTTATAAGATTTTTTTTTCTAGATTGAGGTTCCAGGAACGTCTAATATTGATGTTTATACCACCCAAAGATATATGATAAATAAGAAGCCCTTTCATTATTCACAATATGTTCCAAACTATTTTTTATGGTTTAAATGATTGGTCATGGTATGTGGATAATTGTTTGGCCCAAAAATCACTCTAGAACCTAAGGGATAGTGGGAAATAGGCAAGAAATTGTTTCCTTGATAGGTACATTTATTCTTTTATTGATTATTTATTGTATTAATTATCTACATACACTATTTCCCTAACTTTTATTTTCTTTAGAGACTATTAGGTTTGGATTACTATGTTTTACTCACACCCAAATGGTTCCTCGATTGAACATGTGTAACAAAGATTTTGAAACATGTTTATTAGAGGAACAAGTTTTGGTTGAATCCCATGTTGTGTTTTTCAGGAGTGGAAAGGATTTATCAGTGGTATCCAGTGACTATATTACATCATTTTGGATATGTTATTGAGAAATTTTATTGTTTTATTTAATTCAAGTATGTTATTTAACTGAACTAGTGGGTGGTTAGTTATATGCATGACATGACAGTTTATGCCTTTAATAAATTTAATTTAATCATTGTATGTTCAATTGATTTATTATTTCAATGTAATCATCTTTATATGATGATTAGTTATTTTTATTGTTATTTTATACCCTGATATGGGGGTATTTTCTCTTTACAGAACCACCCATTCCCCTTATTACTAGTTTGTAGCCTCCCGTGAATGGAGAGGTGTGCCTTAGGTCATGTGGTGAACTAATTATGGGCATCAATTTAGTGTCTTATAAGATGGGATATTAAAAATTTGAATCATAGGTTGTTCACTTTATTGTTGATTTACTATTAATGATTTTGTATATTGGAGATAAAGGAATTTTTCAAATCTTGTGTTGGATACCAGGCTGGTAAATCACAATAACCTATTATTCTATGAAGTCTAGGTTAGTAAGGCTAGGATTTATTCTTTTATTTTGATGTTATGGTTGTAATTTATTTTTTAATATGGAAACACACATGTTTTTAATAATTTATGATTTATGATGGTTTTTAATATTTTTTTATATTGGAAAGAGGGTTCTAGTTTGGTTTTGACTCATGAAAAAATTAATGGCCTTCTAGTGTTTGATTTTAGGTATTTACTTCTGATTACTAGTTTTGTGAATCTACAGTGAGATTTCTAATGACAAGGATTATTATGTGGCCATGGTCCACACATGGTTTAGCGAACCTAGTGGGTTAGTATGGAATAAGTATATGACCATTTGAACCATTTCGGTAGTTCTTGTTTGGGACTAGTTGGGTGGCTTGGTCCTCATGGGATTGGACTGATGTGCATATTCTCGGAGAGTATTTATTCCTTAGCGATGGGTGGTAATTTTGGTTTGTAGTGTTCTTCATATGTGATATCCTAGAGATGGTTTCTTTTGATATGTTGATGATGTGTGATGATAGGAAGGGAGAGTTTTTAACTAATCATGAGTTGTGTCATTATATGAGTTGAAATTAACCAAGTTGGTTCAACATAGTGTTATGTTCATGAGACTTGACTGGTAGGGATTGGTGGGAGAGCCTAGTGATCATCTGGATGTGACTCCAATTTAGGGAGTTAGTGTCATTTGACCTTTTTGGGTGACCTGTGAGAGTGGTCAACTATGTTTTAAGTTAATTTTGGCATATGAGGGACACATGGCTTCTTTAGACATTAAAAAATAGTGGATAAAGGGTGAAACTTAGTATGGTATTTAGTTACAAGAGATGGATATCTATTTCAGAGAAGGCATAGTATTGTACAAGTGTTTTTAATATTAGGTTGGCATCAAAAGGTGAATGATCATTTAGGCCCCTAACACAGGATATGGTTTGGAAGGTAGATGTGATTGATTGTTATAATCTATAATTTTAAGCACACAAGGTTCTTATGGGTATACAGTTTTTTATTTGTAGGTTTATTTTGGGTGGGGACCATATAGGTGAGGTAGACATGGTATGTTAATAGTGAGAGGTATGAATATGTCTGGTTTCAGAGAGATTAAAATCACCTGGAATGTCGATGCTTTAGTGGTACATGTGGTTCCCAAAGGAAAATACATGTTATTTTTATGGTATGGTAATCACGGGATGCATATTTCAAAACGTGGTAATAGTTTAAATAATGTTAGTCAAACTTTTTAACATAACTCGATACATAAGGGGTTGAGAAAGTGGTTTTGACTCTTTGAGGTTCCATTGTATTTGGAAAGCATCAAGGGTGTTATTTTCTACATGGGTAAGACATGAGGGAATGTGAATTGATAGTATAGAGGGATTTTGGAATGATTTTTCATGAGACATGATCTTCTAGAGTTGATGATGAGTTTTTTGGTTATGTTAAACAAGAGTTTTTTATGGTTAAGTGTTACTGGGATGTTGGAGGCATGAACATGTGGTGAAAGGATGTGTTGTTTTTATTATGGATCAAAGGTTATAGTTGTATGTTCATATAGTGAATGATTTGAGAAATAATCATTTGTAGGATGAGAATTAATGTTATTATGGTGAGACACTTGCAGGCGAGGAGAACCAATGTCATTGAATTAATTTTTCATCTCCTTACAAATATAGGCAACATTATAAATTCATGAGACGCTGTGTTTTTTCCCAGTAATATCTTATAATAAACTTAACTAGGATATGATCATGCCGAATATAATGAAATCATCCTGAGTACACTGATAGAGAATCAGTTATACCCATAACTATTTGAATTTATTTTCTAGTTTGATGATGAGTTTCCCTAGATTTGTGCTCATAGAGTGGTGTAAGTGAATTAGTCTATTTGGAGGTACACCAACATCAATCTATAAGTATGTACCTATAGGGTATTGGATTTCATTGAATTTTGTGGGTACTAATATCAGATTCTAGGGACATGTGTTGTTTGGCATTTTCTTTAGTCACTCTGGTGAGAGTGAGATGTCTTGGTTCAATTATTATGTTATAAGTTGTTGGAGTGTGGGCCATATTGGTTTGAATTTCATGAGAGAGGCATTGTAAATGAAACTCTTATGGTGAGGTGTGTTGTGTTGGTTATAAGAGTGAGACTCTCATATAGGTTTTTAGTACTAATCATGAATTTTCATGGTTTCAATATGATTATAGGAAGGAAAAAATGAGGTGTTTACATGAATTATGTAAGGAATTATATTAGAAAAACGTTTATGGTGGATGACTGGGTTGAGTATTGGTTTGAGGCTTGAGGTGGTTCTGAAATTTATTCTGAATTGTTTTTGTCTTGGATGTGTGTTAGTGGTGAGGTATATCACAATAATGGTTTGGTTCAGTTGATGATCTAACCCGGGAGTCTCACTAGGAGTCTGGTATGGACATTGGTGGGTGTGTTCAGGTGATAATGGAAATCTTATTAATGTGAATTCATTGTAATCATTTTCGATAGAAAGATTTTAATAGTGGGAGCCGAGCACTTATAGGATGTGTCCTCTAGGTATATGATATGTTTGGTTAACATTTAAAGTAGGTGTATTTCAGATTTTGGGCTGTGATTTTTTGGAGAATTTGGTTTGTTATGAGTTTATTTTTGTATGGCTAGTATGAGTATACTCTAGTTTGTTTTTGATTATAAGGGAAAGTTTCGATGATGATTGAAATTCTTATGGGTGTTTTAGTGTTTTGTGTTTGGAACTATTCGAGGAATTTTGTGTAATAATGAGGTTAGGGTTATTTTTTACTTTTATGATGGAATATTTTTGAAGCATATAATGTAAGTGGTTCTAAGTTGAAACTTATAGTAGAAAGAACTATAGCTCCTACTGGTGGGTAAAGATGATGTATTTGGTGTTTTAGTTGGTTTTGGTGCAGTAAGTTCCATCATGACATCCCATTTTTGAAAGTGACCATTAGAATAGTTTTTGGATAGGTGAGTGCTTTGAGTTAGAGGTTATTCCATGATTGTGATTCATCCATTCAGGAACTGAAAAAGGCCATTATTCATAACTCATGATTGATGTAGATATGGTGGTGTAGATAGATGGACAACAAGGCTTCTTGAGGATAAGATGTATTATGGCGGTGAGGTTCTACGACTCTATTTTTGATTGATTTATAGATTTCAGAAAACATGTGAAATTTCATTTACCAGAGGGGACAAATATTGAATTGGGATTTAGAACAGAATTTCAAGAGTTGGAATGCCTCAAAGTGGTGGTTTGAAATGAGTAATGATGCTCAAAAGGTGGCCTAAGTTTTTAGATGTTCCCTAGGGGAATAGGATTTGTTTTTGGAGTTATGGAGTTGTCTAGATAGGGAACAAATTTTAAGAGAAACTATGAAACACCGTAATGATTAGGGTTTTTTATTTAATTTTAAACTAAGAACAATTATGATTCATGATTTATGCATGGTTTCGGATAACCATATGAGAGAAAGGGGAAATCATATGAAGTCAAGGAGGGACTCAGGAAAGATAAATGATCTATGAATTATTTCAGAAATAAAATAAGACATGTTGTAGAAGGGGTCCAAGGGGTGTTACACAGTTGACGCAGTTTAAAGAAACCATGTGGAAAAACTCTGTGAGGGTTGTTGGTGGTGTAAAGTGGGAGGCACATGGTCGGTTCTTGGGTTTTATAACCATGTATCCAAACTATGAAAGGAATTTGTGGTGGAAAATTAAAACCACATGATTAGATCACGATAGGGGTACATGTGTGGGTTTTGATAACATTATTAAATTGTGTAATTATCCAAGGATGATGTGGATATTAGTCAGCTTACATAGAGAAGATCCAAAAATGAATTCTGAACGAAATTTCTTGAATTTTTTGTAAGGGTGTAAGATTTTAGTAAATTTTATTTGGTTTTATCTAATAAATTAATTTTAATAAATTATTAAAATGATATCACCAATTGTTCATTACTCAAGAATGGTTTGTGTATTTTGTTGTTGAACACTTATTGTTGTTAGGTAGAGTTTTCATAAGAGGTGATAACTTGATGATATTTGATACCCTTATGAAAATTTAATTGAAATGGTTAGGTTAGTTTTTATATTATGATATTATGTGTTTTTTTTGGAATCAGGTTAGATCATGGACAGATGAGACAAACTTGTTTAGAGTTGAGTGGTTTGACCATGGTTTAGATGTTCCATGGAAAGGCCTATAGGATTTATAAGTGTTTGGAGATATTATTTGATGTGTAAAGTTTTCTATGATGTTTACCCATAGTATTATTAATTTACTTTGATATATATGTTTTATGTTCCAGAAGTACCATGTGTTCATTGTTTGATTACATGGATTATGTACATTGAATTTGGGATTAATATTTTATCTTATACATTCCACAGAATCCATTAGGTATTTGGGTGTTTATAGGACTAAACCAACAGTCTCCCATGGGGTACTCTGTTTCATGTAAAGAGTAAAGTGGGGTTGAAAATGGGTAATGAGAGTGGGTTTATAGATTAACCAGGTTCAGGGCCACAATTAATTTTATTGAATGGTTAATGGAAATTTGGTGGAAATTTGAATTAACATTTTAAATATATTGAAAGGATTATTTTAAATTGTTTTATATGTTCATACATTTTGAAAATGTGTATAATTATTTTGAATGTTTTTAAATGAGTACATCAGGTTCTGACTTGGTTTTTCATGTCTAAGGTGTAAAAATATGTTTTGAAATGGTTCTATTTTTAAGATGAGGTGTTTACCTCATGTGGTCTATAAAAATGTTTTATAAATGAATTTCGAATTTTTATTTGAAATGAACATGTGGTTTCCAATTTAGTGAAATTCCGTGGTGAAAATTTTATTGATTTTGATGGAAAGGAGGTATTTGAAAATGTTTTAATGTGTAGTTCCCATAAGGACCATGGTTTATTATATTGGTTGGAAAAGGGTTTATTGCAGTTTATGAATGTTTTTTAAGGATAAGAGGTTGAACCTTGAAAAGTGATTTATGGTGAAACTGTTTAATGTTTTAATAATGGAATTCCTCACTTATGGATTCAGATGTTAGTCATGGAAGTCCTCACCCACATTTTAAGCTATTTGTCATAGTGGTCCTCACCTATGGTTTATGGTGTTTCCATGTTATTCTTTCCCATGGATTGAGGTTATAGTCTTAGAGGTCCTCTCATATGTTTTAATGTGTTGGTTATGGCGGTCCTCACCCTTGGTTTAGGATATTTGGTATGACACTCTATATTGGTATTGATATATTTCTACATGGTTTAGGAGCCGAATGAGGTTCTAGGAACTTATTTTTGAATAAAAATTAAATTTTTTAGTTTCAAAGACAACTTTTTAGTAAATAGTCGGAAAACTTAAAAATCAGAAAAAAAGAACATAAAACACAATAATAGATCACAAAATGATTAATGGAAATTTTAAGGTAATTAGAAACCACATACCAATATTAACTCCAACGATTTAAAGTTACCTTTTTATCTAGGTCATCCTTGATGATATCATTAAAGTGAAATGTCATCTTATCCCAATTTTGTATATACTCATGCAGGGTGATCCTCCTTTTTCTGAATCCTTCTGTCAAAATATGATCTTTTTTGTTGATCCACACCCTTTGATCTTCATTAGATTCAAATTAAATTAATTTGTAATTCATCCTATTAACATATTCTTATGAATCCATAATCTCAATGGCCTCCTCCATCAATTCTTCGGTATAATGAACAATCACTTCAATTAATTTTTATTTTCATACTACCTATACCCTTTACACCCACTTAAAATCCTAAAAAATAACTAACATTTATGAAAATTATTTCTTCTTAATGGTATCATCCATTTTGGGACCAAAAACCCTACTATAATCCCCGCCAACCATGTAACTTTCTTACACCTGGGAATCAGTAGTGTGTTTTCATTCCAATTACTTTCCCCATATATTTTTGAACAAACTAGCCTTCATAGGTTTTGGAAAGTGATAATAATCCATACACCCTTTTTTCCCCTTATGCATAATAAATCTCCCTGAGTCATAATTTACCTTCTACCACTTCTTCCTACTTAAGTTGCGGTGTCCTCTACCATGCATTATATTAGCACTATCCACTGAGAAATGGCTAGAGATCTCATCCCCTGACTATACCTAAGATTAGATTTGAACCTCAGCATTTTCCTCCTATTCTGGAATGATGAATTGGATACAAACTATATCCCATTAATCTGAGACTAAGCCTTTATGATCCAAATATTCCGAAATTTTGCTCATAGTAATAGTTAGAATGATTTTTATAGGACACAAAATATTTGTTGCATTCGACCATCCTTCACCTGAATCCATGGTGACTTGTTTTTATCTATCATTTTACATGAATTCAGATAAGATTTTATAACTGTCTATCATTATTATCACCTCATTTTACACTCCACCTCCAGATCACATAGGCTCTTCATTCCTAGAATAAGATGCAATGATCATATTCATTATAGTATAATGATTCTGCATGTTTCCCTCCTTCTCAGTAACCAAAACATGAGCATATATTTATAATATATTAGGGATGCTCGACCCAGAAAATATCATGACGTTTTTAGTCAGTCATTCTTCTTCCAAGTCATTCCTCAATCCATAAAAAAATCTCCACATTCTCTAGATTTGGTTGCAGAAGCCTCACCTCTTTCAAAAGAGTATCAAAATTAAAATTACCATCATTATCTAACATACCCGATGGTATATCCATAAAATAATTATCAATCTACCTATGTCATCATTTGTAGACATTATAACCAAGATGTTTATAGGATGAGAAAAAAGGAACACTAGATTCAAAGAAAACTTATTCCTTCAAATTGAGTTACCCTTCAATATCAATGTATATAAAATCCAACGGATCATTGGATACACATACATTAGTGAAAATTAGAGGATAAATTAGATGACAAACATCATGGGTGTAGTGATATAAGAAAATGAATCATCCGACCACATTGTTGATCAACTAAAGAATCATCAGAGTCTCAAATATGTGGGGAAGACTAGGAAGGGAGATCCATATCACCATAAAATTCATATCTTGTTTCATGTAAAAATCAAAATAATACTAATATTTGGAAAATTATAGAAGTTCTATAATGCATGGATGATTCACCCAAGTGGAGATAAGATCTATTTATCATGAGAAATAGATCAAAAAAAGTAACATATCTAAATTACCTACAATCACTTGATCATGAAAATTACAAGAATCAATGAAAAATACATTGATGGTATCCATTAAGGTTAGATTCATGGTGAAATGAAATATCAAGGGGAGATCCAACAACATGAATTTTATCAAGAATTCAGAGAGAAAATAAAAATCAATAGATCCCCATCTTCACATGACTATAATTTTAGGAAAACATAAATTATAATGAAGTTGGGAGTTTAAAAGGGTCATTGAATGTCAGGAAAATTTAAGGTCGAGAATCAAAAGGGGGTGGACAAGCCTCCCTCCCCAACGAAGAAGGGACTGGGAGGGGAAGCAGTGGAATGGAAATTATACCTATTCCATCATTGGGGATCGAGGAAGTAGAGGATATATGGTCCTAGGAACTTACAATATTGATATTTATGCCTCACAGAGAATGATGAAAAATAAGAGTCCATTTCATTATTGATAGTATGTGTTTCCCTACATTTTATGGATTAAATGAAATGCTTAGGTCAATATAGTTTTTTTATCAGGTGTCACCATAGATCCAAAGGTCCTGTGGGAACTGGATAATTAGCGGTTTCCTTGACATGTACCTTTCTTCTTATACTATTTGTTTATTTAACAATTTATCTTCATATATTGATTCTCTAATAGGAACACTCTATTTATTTTTACTCACACACTCTTGGGGACTCCAATAAACATGGGTACTCTAGTAACTCTCACATGCTTGTTGGAAGCATTGGTTTGGGATGGGGCTCGTGTTGAGTTTTTTTTATGATTGGATAGGATTGATAGATGGTATCAGGTTAGTGGATGAGATTAACTCAAATATTTTTTTGGTAATTTTTAATTTTTTTATTTTATTTGAGTTTGTAATGTCATCTGCATAGTAGGTAGTCAGTTATATGCATTTCATGGCTATTCGGACCTCCACTTCAATTTATTTTGTCAGGTAATGTTTATTTTATTTATACATTCACCGTACTCTGATGTATATGATGATAGGTTTTTTATTTTTTATTGAGCACTCGATATAGGTGTATTGTCTCCTCACAATACTACCTAGACCTCTAATTTTAGTCAACAACCTCTATCATATGAGGAGGCACAATAGAGGTCATGTGGAAAATTAGATTGGGGAATCAATTTAGTGCATTTTGGGATGGGATATTACAAATAAAGTAGATGATGAAAAATGAATCATGTAATTTCATAGAGATGTTAGTTCATATTCATGCATCAATGATGTTTTAATATTTCTACTGGGTGGTAATGAAACATTATATAGGACACAAACCCTAATATTATAGGGGACTCCCCTCAGTAGTAATATATTGAGGAACTGTTTTGTCAAGATTTAGGGGTTCTACTCAAAGGGTATATGACCCACTCCCTAGTAATAATGGTCGTGTCAATCAGCTAGTGTAGGGCATATGGGGGACACACACCCTAGTCCAACATGGGTGGGGGTCCAATGATGATCACTCTCAAATGATCCTACTTGATAATTTCTACTAGATCAATGACACCTGTAGAATCATCACTCTCTAAACACCCCACATCATATCTCAAAAGTAACTAAATAATCTTACATCACGTTTTATATGATAAATTACTCTAGATAAGATACTCATTAGAAAAAAACCATATTCTAGGTGAAAGAGATATGTAAAGAGGAAGATCCTAAGAAAAGTACATTTCGTGTACCAAGGGCCACATAGTGTGTGACCCCACTTGGCCTCTTAGATGTGTCTCTCACTACTGGAAATATCACCTATACCCACAGTTTAGAACCGTGGGTATATCCCATGAAACCGTGGGTATAGACTATACCCACGGTTCCTATAAAACCGTGGGCATAGCCCAAGAAAAACTCAGACTACCCACGGTTTACCAAACCGTGGGTATATATCTATACCCATGGTTCGGTAACCGTGGGTATACAGTTTTCAGCATACCCGCACAGCAGAATTAACCATGGTTTACCAAACCGTGGGTATATATCTATACCCACGGTTCGGTAACTGTGGGTATATAGTTTTCCAGCACCCAGAATTACCCACGGTTTACCAAACCGTGGGTATAAACATTTTACCCCAGAAACTGCAGCTTCTAGTTTACCATCCTGCTCCTCTGCAACTTCTAGCTTCCTACCATCCTGCACATATTCCTACCATCCTGCACTTAAAAACAATAGAAACCAAAATAAAAAATAGATGGATTTCAATCATGGTGGTGGGAAAATTAAAAATTCCAACTTGGATGGTGAAAAAGTGATAAAATTCCAGAATTCCAAAATGATGCATATCTTAAAATGATGAAAAAAAGGAGACATTCTCTATTTTACTAAGGTTATTACTAATCCAAATTCAATATTCCCATCAGTGTTACAATCAAAAGAAAATGTAGGAAAAATCATGTCACACAGGAGTTCCCAGAACAAAACTGACTTACATTATAAATAATGATTACTACAAGACTAAGTAAAATATAGGATATTACAAACCAACAAAATACTAACCATTTATATTTCCTCATGTCCAAGATTGTGTAATCATCTATATTGCCTCATACTAACTGCAAGAACATAAAAACAACTAATTATGAACCTTAATTGCAAATGCTAACACGAATGAAGTACGATAAAATCCAATACTAAACTTGCATGAATAATAAAAGATCATTTTTGGTCAAGGATCATGGAAATCAGTGAGGATCTATCCCAAATGAAAAGAAAAAATATAATGTAATTTCTTCTATGTCAAAAAATTAAAATCAAAACAATAAGACCATGTTTTTAGCAAACTCAAGTGACCATCCAGATTAAGGAAATTTGGAGTGCACTAACTTAAATATAAAAACTGCTAAAAAAGTGAAGAAAAATATAGCTAATAATATGTTGAATATGAATATAGAAGATTCAGACGTTCACCAAAATTCTGGTTTTTATAGAGGATCTAAAACTAATTGTGCGAAGAATTTTGATTTGTGTCTGGATGCAGTGGGTATACAGTTAACGCTGCCAAAATTTATGATAAAATGGTCATGACCAGGTTTACTCAATGTATCAAGACTTATAATTCCTTTCTAAATGAACTGGCTCAATTGGGAAATTGGAAAGTAGCAGAATCCATCTTTCTAGACATGAAAATAAATAACACGCTACTCTCAGACACTCAAACAACTCACTAACTCCATGCTTCTTGTTGTCTGACTCTTCACTATCAAATAATGAATTTACACCAACATAGGTGTATCAATTCTTTTCTACGTTCATCTAATGATGAACTCAATGAATCTACAATAGGAATACCTCCTAGATCTCCTTAATCTAACTTTCCATCCCACATATGGAAATCTTTATTTCTCTCTTTCTCCATGCTTGTTGTTGTCCTACTCTTCACTAACAATGAATGAATTTACACCAACAAAGGTGTATAAATTCTTCTATACATTAATCTAATGATGAACTCAATGAAACTCCAATAAGAATACCTCATAGATCTCCTTTCTCTAATTTTCCATCCCACATATGGAAATCCTTAGTTCTCTCTTTGTATCTTTGATATCTATTTCTATTGTTATATTCCAAGAGATTTATTACTTCTTTTGAAAGAGAAGTATATCTATTTCTTATATCTATAGAATCACCATGTCACCCTCCAAATATTGAGTCATGATCACCAATTTAATCCACTGATATTCTTTCTGAAAGATAGAAATTTTTAACCTACAAGCCTGTTAAGTCTATTCTAAAATAGTGTGTTCATTTCAACCATGGTGTTGAACCTTCATCTTCCAGTAATACCTATAAAAAAATTCATGTTCATTAATTCGAAATAAACATCAAACATGAATACCACAAACATCAACTCTATGACTATATGATTGAACCTCATTATATCAAACATGAAAATGATGAAAAAAATCGTTTGATGATGCATCTGTTGGTCAACTTAGAAACCGTATTCAGGACTATTTGGACTTCTGAATTTATGAAAACTTTTCTTGGGAAATCTGATTTCAAGTACTTGGGAGAATTTGGAAATATATGTAAAGTGGCCGATGTCTTTATATGTTTCCTTTTTGTAACACCTCACACTTTTCTTGCATTGTAATTTAATGTGCAAGGTAATAATTATCGACATCAAAAGAAAATAATTTCTCAACACACTCATATTAAACCCACCTAGATGATGAGTAATCAATTATAGTACTCAACCCATCATAGCGGTTGAAGAATTATAGAATTTATTTTCCTAAAGTTACAAGATGAGTTATTGATGATAATCTAAAGTGAATCTAAAAGATGATAGATAAAGAAAGGTGCACATTTGGAAGATATGTTGAAGTGAAGAAAGAATGAAGATACATTTTCAAAAGATGACTCGTAGACAAAAGCCCTCCACCTGCCCAGCCCTCCCCAACCCTCCCCACTGCCCAGCCCCTCCCCATCGCTCCCCACTGCCCAGCCCCTCCCCATCCCTCCCCACTTCCCAACCCTCACCCTCCCCCCTGCCCAGCCCTCCCCCTCCCCCCTGCCCAGCCCTCCACCTGCCCAGCCCTCCCCCTCCCCCTACCCAGCCCCCCTCCCTCCCCTCTGCCCATCCCTCCCCCTGCCCAGCCCCATCCCCCTCCCCCTCCCCTCCCCCTGGCCAGCCCTTTCCTTGCCCAGCCCCCCTCCCTCTCCCCCCTGCCCAGCCCCTCCCCATCCCTCCCCACTGCCCAACCCCTCCCCATCCATCCCCACTGCCTAGCCCTCACCCTCCCCCTGCCCATCCCTCACCCTGCCCAGCCCTCCCCCTCCCCACTGTCGAGCCCTCCACCTGCCCAGCCCTCCCCCTCCCCCTTCCCAGCCCTCCCCATCCCCCTACCCAGCCCCTCCCCCTCCCTCCCCACTGCCCATCCCTCCCCCCTACACAGCCCTCCCCCTACGCAGCCCCCCTCTCCCTCCCCCTCCCCCTCCCCCCTGCCCAGCCCTTTCCCTGCCCAGCCCCCCTCCCCCTCCCCCTATCCAGCCCCTCCCCCTCCCTACCCACTGCCCAGCCCTCCCCCTGAATCTCTCAGCATGAACTATGTAGATGCATGACATGTTTTATTTGGATGCAAACCCAACCAGGTAAGGTACTGTAACTGTTATAAAACATCCTAAAATTTTGATAAGGTTCCACAACTCACTGTATTACAGAACAAATTATAACAGAAAACAAATCTAAAATCGGATGTCCAACTAAATATGTTCCCTTAAGGTATATTTATTTAAGGTAATACAACTCACTGTAATACAAAATAGATTATAAAAAAAGAAATACCAGTCAATCTCATGAAGAATGTGATTATCACTATATCATTTACTGCTTGAGTTGTAAACAATATAAACTTCCATACATCCTACCATGTTAAAGAGTTAGTTGAAAAAAATACATTCATCAATCCTCGCTGAGACATAAATGATACACATCTCTTAAGTTTCTTCTCCATTCTTGTAAATCGAAGGCATTCATTCCATCAGCCCATGCACATTCACCAATATTTCGGTTCATCGCTGTGCTAGGATGAGAACAATCAAAGTATGTCTAGCAACTCTTAGACATGACACACATAAATCAATATACAGTGGAGTCAATAGTGAAAACATATCACCTGCATTCAAATGTTGGATGAAAGGGAGGTTAACTCCATGATTTTAAGACCAATAACCTGCATTCCTATACTGTGTAAATGAAAATAAAAAATGATGCATGGTAGGGAGGTTAATTCTACAATTTTTGGAAAACATACCTGTTGTAGAGATCTGGCACTTATTAGTGCAGGATTCCCTTGATCTCTTCATGTGCAGAGTGAGTCACCTGCAATATATAAATAAAAAATAATCAATATTCATCTTAAAAGATGAAGTGCGTAATAACATATGAAAAAGTATTATGCGAAGGGAAATACTGAAAATTGTCTAGGAGATTATTTCAACGATATTACGAGAGCATACCTATTGCGGTGTGAGCAACACATCAGTCAAGATTCGATTTAAGTGGTTGCTCTGGGCGGTTTTGTTAACATCCAGCTCACCCATGAACTTGCTTTCTGTTTCCAGCGTACCCTTCAAGAACACTTTCAGCTTCCAGAATGTTGATTCACACTGCATCCCACATACCAATTATGGCCAGAAACCTAGAGGAAATAGAGCATTTGTGCTGCAATGAATAGTCAGAAATGTCAGGTTTAATGATAGAAACCAGAAGTGTTTACCTTCAACTGGAAGACAGTGCCCCATTGATGATTGTTTAGAAGGCGCTAAAGAAAGGTGATGTCCTGGGAGTGGTCGATCCTCTAATGCGCCATGGTAATCAACTAAATCAGTTGCAAATTCATTTCTGGGAGCACTTGAAGTCCTATTGCATCATATTATGAAAATAAGACTCTGGGGTTAAATTGGATATTTGAGGATGCAGTTGAGTAAAAAGAAAACTTGTCATGATATAAAAAATGGTGTGGTAAATCCATACCTTTAACGACGGTCACTACGGGAAAAATGGGTATTTGCGACGGGGATAAATCCCATCGCAAATAGCCCCGTTAGAAACTTATTTGCGACGGGATAGCTTTTCTCGTCGCAAAAGGACTGGCGCGCTTTGCGCACCAATTCGCGGGAAGGTTATTTGGGACGGGCGGTTACCGCCCGTCGCAAATAACCGGCGGCGGTAAAAGATATTTGCGACGGGAATATACCCCCTGTCGCAAATAGTATGTCGGCAGGTTGTTATTTGCGACGGGTCCCATCGCAAATGACTATTTACCCGTTGACTGTAATAAATGCGGGCTAAGGTATTTGCGACGGTACCCGTCGCAAATAATGCTATTTGGGACAGGATACTCGTCGCAAATAATCTAACCTATAAATACCCCCCATCCGTTTTTTTCATTCATTCTCAAACTCCATCATCTAGTTCTATCAAAACTCTATTTTTAGAGTTCAGCGTTTCTTAAGTTTCATTTTTTTTTCGGAGTTGATATTGAAGTTTTCTGCAGCGATCAGAGATCAACCTCAGATCCATTTTAAAGGTATTTATGTTCATTTTAATTTAATATCTATTTTAAATTTTTTATTCGTCTCAATTATTCTTAATTAGTTTTAATTTAATTATGTTTAGATTGTTTTGTTACTTAATAAATTTAAATTATTAGTATTCATTGTTCATAGTTAATGGTAATTAGGAATAATTAGTAATAATTACCAATAATTAGTAATAATTAGTAATAATTACTAATAATTAGTAATAATTACCAATAATTACCAATAATTAGTAATAATTTCAATAATTATCAATAATTAGTAATAATTAGTAATAATTACTAATAATTAGCAATAATTTGTAATAATTAGTAATAATTGCCAATATTTAGTACTAAATAGTAAAAATGAGTAATAATTTCCAATAATTAGTAATAATAACAAATAATTAGCAATAATTATTAATAATTACCAATAATTAGCAATAATTATTAATAATTACCAATAATTAGTAATAATTACAAATAATTACCAATAATTAGTAATAATTACCAATAATTATCCATAATTACTCATAATTACCAATAATTATCAATAATTAGTAATAATTACCAATAATTATCCATAATTAGTAATAATTACCAATAATTATCCATAATTAGTAATAATTACCAATAATTACCAATAATTAGTAATAATGAGTAATAATTAACAATAATTATCAATAATTACCAATAATTAGCAATAATTACAAATAATTACCAATAATTAGTAATAATTACAAATAATTACCAATAATTAGTAATAATAACCAATAATTAGTAATAATTACCAATAATTATTAATAATTACCGATAATTATCCATAATTAGTAATAATAACCAATAATTACCAATAATTAGTAATAATTGGTAATAATTCGAAATAATTACCAATAATTACCACTAATTACCAATAATTAATAATAATTACCAATAATTAGTAATAATTAGTAATAATTACAAGTAATTAGTAATAATTAGTAATAATTAGTAATAATTACTAATAATTAGTAATAATTACCAATAATTAGTAATAATTACCAATAATTAGTAATAATTAATAATAATTAGTAATAATTACCAATAATTAGTAATAATTACCAATAATTAGTAATAATTACCAATAATTAGTAATAATTACCAATAATTAGTAATAATTACCAATAATTAGTAATAATTACCAATAATTAGTAATAATTACCAATAATTAGTAATAATTACTAATAATTAGTAATAATTACCAATAATTAGTAATAATTACCAATAATTAGTAATAATTACCAATAATTAGTAATAATAAGGAATAATTAGTAATAATTAGGAATAATTAGTAATAATTAGGAATAATTATTAATAATTAGGAATAATTAGTAATAATTATGAATAATTAGTAATAATTAGTAATAATTAGGAATAATTAGTAATAATTAGGAATAATTAGTAATAATTAAGAATAATTAGTAATAATTACCAATAATTACCAATAATTAGTAATAATTACCAATAATTAGTAATAATTACCAATAATTAGTTATAATTACCAATAATTAGTTATATTGACCAATAATTAGTTATAATTACCAATAATTAGTTATAATTACCAATAATTACCAATAATTACCAATAATTACCAATAATTACCAATAATTACCAATAATTACCAATAATTACCAATAATTACCAATAATTACTAATAATTAGTAATAATTACCAATATAATTTTTTTCATAAATATTAATTATATAATAATAACATTATTACTTTATTAGTATATTTTATTATTAATATTAAAGTAATATAATTTTCTATATTATATACAATTCTCTTTTCATCTGTGTGTTTTCTGTCTCCGCATGTAATATTTGCATTCTTTTTCAAAATTATCAACCTACTTGCCAATGGAGAGGTGAAATTTAATAAAAATATTACATGTGGAGACACAATGTTAATCACACAAATGAATGGAGAATTGTATATAATATAGAAAATTATATTGTTTTAATATTAATAATAAAATATAATATTAATGTAATAATGTTATTATTATGTAATTAATATTTATGAAAAAAATTATACTAGTATTATTAAAATAATAAAAAATCGATATAATATTAAAATTATCAATATTTGTGACATGTTTTGCTTTATTCTCAACATTTTCAATCTTTTCTTGAGTGTTTTTTCTAACAAATTATTCAAAACCAGTAATGCTTTTATATTTTATAGAAAAATATGGAACAACGAGGTTGTCAACAGTCATTATTAGATGACCGCATATGGATAAATCAACGTAGAAATCCAAATGGTTCTAGTTTAAATCCAGTATATATAGAGGGTGTGGAGACTTTTTTATCATTTGCGGCATCAAATCCAAAATTTGTTTCAGAAGGAAAAATAAAATGCCCTTGTATAAAATGTGCATTGAGAACGTTTGACACGTTTGACAAAGTGGGGGGACATCTCTTGCGTTTTTTTTTTCAACCAGATTATGTTTATTGTTATCAACACGGTGAATGCAGTTCCAGAGAAGGTGATACCAACTTGATTCTGGATCCATCCCAGTTTCAAGATTTAGTACATGATGTTGCAGGTTCATCTGTTCAACATACAGAAACTCCAGCTGATCTAGATTCAAATCCTCAGTTGGCACCATCTGAATTTTATGAGTTGTTGAGCTCTGCTAAGGATGCATTATATCCTGGTTGCAAGATGAGCAAATTAGAAGCAGTTGCAAAATTTATGGTTATCAAATCAGATAACGGAATTTCAAACACCTGTTTTGACCAGATATTTTCTTTGCTTAAAACACTGTTACCCGAAGGAAATGTTTTTCCTGCAAATTACTATGAGAGTAAGAGGCTGGTTTGAAATTTGGGACTTATTTGTCAGAAGATTCATGCATGTTCAAATGACTGCATTTTATATTCTGGGGGAAATGAGTCATTGGATAGTTGTCCCACATGTGGGAAATTGAGATATAAATAAGGGCAACATGGGAAGTCTGGTTTTATTCCTGTAAAACAGTTGAGATATTTTCCACTTACATCCATACTTCAGTGTTTATTCATGTCTAAGAATACAACGACAATGATGTCATTGCATAAAGCGAAGATTTAAACCGATAAAATTTTGAATCATCCAGCCGATAAAGATTCATGGAAACATTTTGATAGAGTGCATCCATCCTTTGCTTTAGAAGCTAGAAATGTTCGATTGGGCCTTTCCACTGATGGTTTCTGTCCGTTCGGATCTTATGGTAGTCAATATTCATGTTGGCCTGTTTTATTAACCCCGTACAATTTACCTCCATGTATGTTGATGAAGGAGCCATATATCTTTTTAACTTTACTAATTCCAGGACATCCGAAGAAAAATATTGATGTCTTTTTGAAACCATTGATTGATGAATTAAGTTTATTGTGGAGTACTGGTGTCAGTACATATGAAGTTGCTACGAAACATAATTTCATACTGAGAGCAGCATATATGTGGACAATTAGTGACTTCTCGGCTTATGGGATGTTATATGGCTGGAGTACTCATGGTAAAAAATCATTTCCTTACTGTATGGGAGAGAACAAAGAATTTATGCTCATTCAAGGAAAGAAACCTTGTTATTTTGACTGTCATTGCAGATTTCTACCAGCTGATCATCCATTTCGTAGAAACAGATCTCATTTCAAAAAAGGATCAATTGAAAGGGATGGACCTCCAAAAATGCTTCTAGGTTTGGAGTTTAAATCAGTTGTATTTCATTACCTCCAATCACTTTTGGTCCCACAATAAACCCACAAAAAATTTCTGGTTTTGGGAAAGAACACAATTGGATTAAAAGTAGCATATTTTGTGATTTTCCATATTGGTCTGATTTTTTGGTCCGACACATGTTGGATGTCATGCATATTGAGAAGAACTATTTTGATAATTTGTTTCATATATTTTTGGATACACCAGGAAAGAGAAAATACAATGTAAATGCACGTTTAGATCTTGCCCAAATTTGCAGGTATCTAGAACTGGAACTGTTTGAGAATGTTAGAACATAAAGGTTACTGAAAACAAAAGAATCTTATACACTGTTTGAAAAAAACCGTTTATTATTTTGTCAGTGGATTGCAGATTTGAGACTTCCAGATGGTTGTGCTTCCAATTTGGGTAGATGTGTAAAGAATGGTCATATTACTGAATTAAAAATTCATGATTGTCATGTTATAATGGAAAGACTTCTACCCATTGGATTAAGAGGTTTGTTGAATTCTGTGATTTGGGATTCCATAACAGACATGTCTCATTTTTTTTGGGAATTTTTTGCGGCAATAGCAGATTATGATGCTCTATGAAAACTTGAAGAATATGTTGTTGTAATTATATGTAAACTAGAAAAAATATTTTTCCGTCTTTCTTCGACTTAATGGAACATTTGATGTTACATTTGCCATATGAAGCCAAATGTGGAGGTCCAGTACAGTTTCAATGGATGTACCCATTTGAATGATGCATGAAAAAATTGAAAAGAAAAGTATGTAACAAAGCATCTGTTGAAGGATCTATTGCAGAAGCTTATTTTCAAGTGGAAATATCTCTTTTCTACTCCCATTATTTTGAATCTGAGTATCCTTCAAA
The DNA here is from genome assembly GCA_963277665.1 of Viscum album. Classification (NCBI taxonomy): domain Eukaryota; kingdom Viridiplantae; phylum Streptophyta; class Magnoliopsida; order Santalales; family Viscaceae; genus Viscum; species Viscum album. Next base: position 1,969,998,169 of record OY728147.1, on the reverse strand, counting down.
ACACAACCGAATGGGACTAAACGAGAGAAATATTGATGAAATCGACAATATTTTATCTATTTTCAACCAGCCAGAGCTTGGTTTTGGTGGAGTTTATGAACACTGGATTTCGGATTATGAACATCACAGAGCTCATACATATGTTCTGCTCAACTATGAAGAGATGACATCAGTTGTACTGTATGTGTTTATATCACTTATTCTATCATTTATGTTACAGTAAATAACTTTTTTATAGGTTGTATGATAATCATATCAAGAAACAAATTCCAAAAATTATAGCAGCTGCTCTTGAAGAACACCGACAGAAAAATTTGTCTCATTGGTTCCAAAAACTGGTAACATAATTTCTTTATCTTTTAGCAACTCATTCAATGTACAGTTTACTATATTGATAATTATTTCCCAAATTTTCAGGTGTCTCGACATGCTGATAAAATTGACAAACGACTATGTGTATTGAGTAACCCACCTTCCAAACTTGTTAAAACTTATAATGCATATGTGGTGAATGGATTTTGATTTCACACACATGCATTTGGGGAATCAAAAAAACAATGAACAGTGGAGTTAGGTTGAGAGGATCTCATCATCGAGAAAATGAAGTTGACTTTTATGGAAAACTTGATGAAATCATTGAACTCTGTTATCTTGGACAACATTACATAACCATGTTCAAATGTCGGTGGTTGGATACAGAGAGATGCGTGTATAAGGCCCCAGCCTTAAACCTTACATAATCTTGAGTTATCACAAGATTACACGTTGAGTATATTTTCAGGTTTAGAGTTTTAGAGAATTAGGACACAATTATTACATCTCAAAGATTACAAAGTAGACACATCTACTCAGCTTCCATTTTTTCACAAAATAAAATCTCTTGAACAAAAGGGTCATGTCTAGTTCCTTGTTTTTGGACAGCTTGATATTTCTTGATCCCATCCTTGACCCTATTCGAGTTTAGGTCCTGTGAAAAACATTTCAAAAACTTGGGATGAGCACAAAAAGCTCAGTAAGGGTTATAGAAATATAGAAGGGAAACATGAGTTCATATATACATAAGGATGCAATCATACTTTACCCATAAAACATAGGCACTTTAACTTACCTCATAAAATCATGAATAAATCATAGAAATCATAATACATAAAGGTATCTTGAGGTATTAATAAAATTCTTACCTAGGGAGTAACCCTCTTGGTTACGTTTGAAATACCAATCACATTATATTCCCTAAATCTCTTTGGAGAAACCTTAATGTTTCACTCCTTCGTGTTACCCAATGCATTGGAGAGCTTTATCGGGCTCACCCGCCCTTAGTTTATCACAGAACCACCCGTTTTCATAAAAATGCCCAAGAACCATAACATAAACGTATCACATAAAACATGCATAAAGGAAACATAACATTTCCACATTTCAATTACAATATAACATTTTAGTATATTGAAGTAATGAATCCATTCAAAAAGAAACCATTTCCAAAACCGTATAAAACATTTAATAAGGAGATTTTTTGAATCAAAGTGTCCCATACCACCTTGAATCTTTTAACATTTTAAACCATTAATATCCATATAAATAAATTCTTAAAACCATTTTTGAAACATGGAAATTAATAAGAACAAATCATTAAAACATTTAAAGCGATATTTTGGTTAAAGGGATTTTACCAAAATTAGAGACACTTGAATACAATAATTGTGGAATAAAATTTAATCAGAACATTATAATATCATGAGAATAAATGGATTCATGATATAATATTCCAAAGGACAGTATATACACCATATAAGAGTGAATTGGTGCATAACAACAATGAAGTCTCAATAGAGATGTAAAATGTGATGAAATCTCTTATAAAGAAGGTATCCTTAAATTAAGGATAAATCAATCTCAAAATTATGCGTGAAAAATATAAATAAACCAAATATAATTGGATATTAAGTGAAAAAAAAAGATCATTCACACATATTCAAAGGATGACTTATTCAACAACTACATGTTGAACCCAAAGAAATCGAAATTGGGTTAAAAAGTTCCTTTGGTAAAATTCGACAGCCTAACGGCGTCACTTCAAAAATTCAGAAAATGAGTTGATGAGAGATAAAAAGGGAATATCATCACTTGGAAATAAAATTTACATCAATCAGGATATAGAAGAACATATCCCAACATAATAGTATGTGAATTAAAAGACATAACAAACAAAGTCTTTTAAAATGAGGAGGGTGAAAGGTTCCCTTACCGACATGGGTATCTTTCGAAACATACGCCCTGTGAAAGAAGGACAATATATCATTGATGTAAATAATCATAAATGAAAGAATATTACACAATGAGTTAAATAATGGTCAGTACATACACCACTCAAAGAAAATTGTGGCAAATGTATCATAAATCTCACAGGAATAAAAGTGAGATGAAAAATCCCTTACGAAAACTCGGCAGCCTAACGGCGCCACATGAAACATACAAAAAATGGATTGATGAGATCAAATAGGGTATCTCATCATATTAACTTAAGGTTTATAGAAAGAGGAATATAAAATAACATCCCCCAACATAACAAATACGAGCTTAAAAGAAGTGACATAAAGGATAGTACTTAAAAAGAAAGAGAGAGGTTAGATCTCTTACGAAAATTCGGCAGCCTAACGACGCCATTCAAAACATCCAAAATGGATTGATGTGAGAGAATAGGGTGTCTCATCACATGAACATAAAACATATAGTAAGTGTAATATAAAATAACATCCCAATAACAAGAAAGATTAGATTTTGAGGGAATGACATAAAAGAGTGTACTTAAAAAGAGAGGACTAAGATCACTTACCTCGTATCTGACTTGACCCGACTGTTCTTTAATCTACCGAATAATAAACTTGAGTAAATTTACACATTCTTATTAACCTTATTAATGTTCCTTATTCCTTTTATATCACTTATTTCAATGTTATAAACATTATGTAATCATTTAAGTTAATAATGTTTGTTTTTTCAATATTTGGTTCTTTAGTCGAAAATGGACTCCTTACAATTACATGTTGTTTGTGTGGTCAAAGTTTCATTATATCCAGAATGATATTAATGATTTGGATAACATATATATCATATATATTCATAACATACATGTATTTATAATATTACATCACATTTAGAGGTAAGATATTAAATGCACCGTTCATGGAGACGGTAAGCCGTACGTACGCATGAACGCCACTTCCATTTCTATTTCGTATTTCTGGAATGGAATCATAATTATATAAGAGTATATTATAATTACAGTATAATAACATATATAATATCATTAACTCTATCCTTTACACATCCCACATATGGTATTAATGAATCAAATCACTTTCAGGGGGCGGTAGTCCGCACTTCCTAAAATGAATATATCGTGTTTACCCATAATGGAAACAATAATGGTATGCCATAAATGAAAAATACAGAAGCTTAAGGAAAGAATAAACATATTATATGTCATATATAAAAATAGTGACATCATAATGGCCACCTTTGAAGGTGTTAAATGAGTATTGAACAATCATCGTTTTGGGAGGTAGAATTTCGCCATCCACGGAAACCGTATGTTCTTTAACCATTTGATGTAGTTGTGTGAGAGGGTAGCTCTAATAAATCTTATAAAAACATCCTAGTATATTGAAGATACTGGAGTTTTTACAAAATAAGTAAATAGAAATAGTTTAGGGGGTTGGAGAAGCAAAATAAAACAAATGAACATGAGAGAATGAATTACCTTTAAAAGTGTAACTCCTTTTGATTTGAGCCTAAAGGCATCCTTTGAAAGGATTCTGCCCAAAGGGAATCCTCTAGGATAAGGAGAGGGATGTGGAGAGAGTAAATGGGCAGGGGACGGCCGAGCCAAAGGCTTGAGGAGTGTGTGAAATGAGGTAGAGATGGGGGCGTTTTATAAGAGGAGAGGAGGGGCACTTTTGGAAATCATGAAACTATTATTTTAATTTCAAAAGATTTTCGAATTTCTAAGGTCCCACATTGTTATATTTCTAAGATAAGATGATAAGGCTTCTAAATATTCCCATCCAATAGGTTTTGGACAAGTGAAGGTCTTAGATTTTATATTATCGTCTCATTTAATTTAAACTGTTCATTAATGAGGTCATTGTTGCATCATCCTGATGTCATAATTAAATTAATTTATTTAATATCTAAAAATTATAAAAAAAATATCCTGATGTAGAAAATCTTTTTATATTTCCAAAGAGTATTTATAGACAAAATTATGATTAGTATAACCCGTTCTAAAAATTGTTTTAGTAAAACAATTTATGTTAGTGTCATTTTCACCTTTATTAAAAAAAAGGCATTATAGTCATTATCTCACCCATGAGGCTCCATAGGGTCCCCTAAATCGACCCATGGGTTGTCTTGGTCGGCCATAACTCATACAATAGGGGTAGGACAAGTGTCATGGTGTTTTCATATTTTTATAATATCAGTTTTACCTTAAATTACACTAATTACCTCTAATCGCGATTAATGAAAGAAAGTTACTATTCACCAAAAAATTATTTTCATCCCATTGAACCACATTTTACAGACTAATGACAACCATTTATGTCGGATTTTCAAAATTCAAAACCCAATGATGGAAAAATTTCATTTAAACGGAAAATCAGTTTTTATAAGTACCACTTAGTGGTTTCACTATTCATCAAAAATTGAAGTTTTTCAGAAAATTACCAAAAATTCACCCTAAGCTATATTTGATATTCCTAATTCAAAAATGAAGTCTATTTTACAAAATTCAAAACATATAAGTCACATTTATCAATTTAATAATTAATTACCCCTGTCAGAGCAAATTGCGTGTTTTTATAAAACAGTAAGTATCAAAAATTGACACTAGTTTAAGTCTGATTTCAAAGTGAAATTAATTCCAATGACCACTATTGGATTTAATGGTAAAAATATATTCTAATTTCACTTTAAAACCAATTCAAAATATAATCTAATCATATAAATAAATTATATTAAAAAGAGGTTTTGAATTAAAATACAACATTTTACATTATTCATTAAAAAATGAACTTTATCAGAAATATACCAAAAATTTACACAAAGTAAATTTTGATGTCCCAATTCTTAAGAAGAGTTTTATTTGGTCCAAAAGAAAGTATAAGAGTGAACAAAACTATATTTAATGACGGTTCACCATCAAAAGGCGATAAGTGAACCTTTTGTGAAAACCAGGGCATATACGCCTAAAATTGAATTCTTTCTATATTTTAAGCCTTTATCTTTTATTGGTTAAATGTAAAATTTTTTAAAAACATATATAATCATATTTTAGTTATTTCTATCCATTCCCGCCAATACAACGGCTACATTTTAACTACCATTTAAAATAATATAATTTTATTATTAGAGTGCAACGTAAGATTCCCAAGAAACTTGTTGTTGCGTGTTGGGTACACCATCGAGCATAGCGTCCCCTTTAAAGACATATTAATATTTTATTCACAAATATGGATAAATATGAAAATGTCATATTCTTTATTTACCTGAGGTGTTACATCCTTCCCCCCTTTTGGGAATTGCGTCCTCGCAATTTTTAAAATTTAGCTTGGAAGCATCCTTGAATGTCCCACATCGGAACAAGAGTCGGTAAAACAATCACATTAAAATAAAGAAAGATAAGTACAAAGGTCACACGATTTAACCCATACTAGGATTCCATGTAGAAAAATATGGACATGGAGGAGAAAACATAGGGTCATGTTCTGATGGAGAGTGAAAGAAAACATGTTTAGGAGAAAGTTAACCACAAGAAAATCACAAACTTGTGATGGGATAAACGGTATTCGATTCCCCAGTAGGAAAAGTTAATAGACAACATTTTTGTTTTAAATTACTTTTTATTGAAGAATTTATTCATAAGGAACCATAATCACTTATCATGTTGACTTTCAATTTTTATTAGATTCCTTACACAAACACATATTTTCTCCAAAAGACGAGTATTTAGGAAGACTTGTTCATATTAAGAGTTCTATAATAAACTTCTAGAGAATCACCTTATCCACCAAAGAGAACTATACACATCCCATGTCTTTAGGAATTAACCAATACTAAAACCAAAAAAGGTTAGTATAAGGTCAGATAATCCAGAAAAGGATAACCCTTTAAAAAGAAAATCTATGCTTAATCTCCAAAATTTGTCTAACAAAACCCAAAGTTCAACGAGGACCATCCGATAAACAATTTTTCCATAAAATTCTTCAAAGTAAACCAATATAAGATTGAAACCCCAATATTTGAAGGATTTAGTCACATAGTCTTCCAAGTTAAATTGTAACATTTATCTCCAAACAACATTATTTTCTCCTAAAGTCTTGTATTGAAAAGTAATTAACCTAATCACATATCCTCCATGATAGGTTAATAATTTTCATAAATAACCCAAAACCAACTTACTCTTAATTCATAAAATCATATAACTAAAAAGAATTATTCAAACTAACCAGGGACATCATGTAGTCCAGTGGTAGGCGATAAATACTAGTCGCACCTTGGTTGTGGGTTCGATTCCCGCAGCTTTGTCTGACTCGACAGGTTGTCACATGGTCTGCGTGTTGTCCTTTTAATAAAACTCCAAAAAATAACCCTAACATGTTTTAACCTCAATCGTTTCCTTATACCTTTAATGTTCATCCAAATTCGTTACGATCTCAACATCTTAATTCTTGAAGTCTTATTTCACAACCATAAGATAAAATAAAACGATTCCCAAAATTAATAACATCATACCTTGATCATGGCGTCCACTCAGTTTCATCGTCATCTTGCTCACGTAGGTAGAAGTCCCATGCATTAATACAATGATTTAGAGATCCGTCAAAATCACTTTCTTCCTCCATCCAAATACACCTCGTACAACATGGGTCATATGGGTGTTCACAGAAAAACAGTTTTGTAAAATAATCATCTATGACGTAAAATTCCAAAACATCTGATAAAACATGATTTCTATAAAATTTTCGGACAAAAATTGAGTTGAAACATTCTATTATTGGTCCTTTTAAAATACCATAAGTATGTTATGTGAGACTATATTTTAAAAGCAAATATAAATAGGTTGCACAAGGGTCTCTTTTCTCAGAACCATTTTTAAAATCATAATATGCTTCAAATTCCTGTGATAAGGTAAAATATTTGAAAATACCTTGATAATATTTACCTTTCATGAAAATATGAGAATATTGTGAAACTAATATTTATCTAAAAACAACCCATGATCCCCGATGATAATCAGGTATAGTAGAGGTGTTTGATATCTCAAACAACTACTTCCAAGTGAGTTGTATGCTAGAAAAAGTTTCACAATCATCCGAAGATGACTTTGTAATAATTATTGCAAGCATGTCATCGGGAAGAGATAAAAATGTCGTTTTAGATCCTTCTCTTTCCATTCGTAACCGACTTTACTTGACCTGAAAAAAAAGTTATAAAATAAGTATTTAACTGAAATAAAAAATATAGGGACTAATCTTGTGTCTCACAAGAACTCTTAATCCCTAAAGTTGTCTAAACCGACCTTTGATACCAACTATAAGGCCCCAGCCTTAATCCTTACATAATATTGAGTTATCACAAGATGACACGTTGAGGATCTTTTCAGGTTTAGAGTTTTAGATAATCAGGACATAATTATTACATCTCAAAGATTACAAAGTAGACACATCTACTCAGCTTCCATTTTTTTCACAAAATAAAAACTCTTGAACAAAAGAGTCATGTCTAGTTCCTTATTTTTGGTCAGCTTGACATTTCTTGATCCCATCCTTGACCCTATTCGACTTTAGGTCCTGTGAAAAACATATCAAAAACTTGGGATGAGCATAAAAAGATCAGTAAGGGTTATAGACATATGGAAGGGAAACATGAGTTCATATATACATAAGTATGAAATCATACATTACCCATAAAACATAGGAACTTTAACTTACCTCATAAAATCATGAATAAATCATAGAAATCATAAGACAGAAAGGTATCTTGAGGCATTCGTAACATTCTTATGTAGGGAGTAACCCTCTTGGTTACGTTTGGAATACCCATCACAGTATATTCCCTAAATCTCTTCGGAGAAACCTTAACGTGTCACTCCTTCTTGTTACCCAATGCATTGGAGAGCTATATCGGGCTCACCCGCCCTTAGTTTATCATGGAACCACCCGTTTTCATAACAATGCCCAAGAACCATAACATAAACGTACCACATAAAACATTCATAAAGGAAACATAACATTTCCACATTACAATCACAATATAACATTTTAGTATATTGAAGTAATGAATCCGTTCAAAAAGAAACCATTTCCAAAACCATTTAAAACATTTAATAAGGAGATTTTTGAATCAAAGTGTCCCATACCACCTTTAAGCTTTTAAAATTTTAAACCATTAATATCCATATAAATAAATCCTTAAAACCATTTTGAAAACATGGATATTAATAAGAACAAATCATTAAAACATTTAAAGCGATATTTTGGTTAAAGGGTTTTTACCAAAATTAGAGACACTTGAATACAATAATTGAGGAATAACATTTAATCAGAACTTTATAATATCATGAGAATAAATAGATTCATGATATAATATTCCAAAGGATAGTATATACACCATATAAGAGTGAATTGGTGCATAACAACAATGAAGTCTCAATAGAGATTTAAAATGTGATGAAATCCCTTATAAAGAAGGTATCCTTAAATTAAGGATAAATCAATCTCAAAATTATGTGTGACAAATATCAATACACCCAATATAATTGGATATTAATTGTAAAACAACAAAAGGACATTCACACATATTCAAAGGATGACATATTCAATAACTACATGTTGAACCCAAAGAAATCGAAATTGGGTTAAAAAGTTCCCTTGGTAAAATTCGACAGCCTAACGGCGTCACTTCAAAAATTCAGAAAATGAGTTGATGAGAGATAAAAAGGGAATCTCATCACTTTGACATAAAATTTACAGTAAGTTTAATATAAAATAACATCACAATAACAAGAAAGATTAGCTTTAGAGGGAATGACATAAAAGAGTGTACTTAAAAAGAAAGAGAGGAGTAAGATCCCTTACCTCGTATCCGACTTGACCCGGCCGTTATTTAATCTCCTGAATAATAAACTTGAGTTAATTTCTACTTTCTTATGAACCTTCTTAAAGTTCATTATTCCTTTTATATCACTTATTTAAATGTTATAAACATTATGTAATCATTTAAGTTAATGATGTTTGTTTTTTCAATATTTGGTTCTTTAGTTGAAAATGGACTTCTTACAATTACATGTTGTTTGTGTGGTCAAAGGTTCATTATATCCAGAATGATATTAATTATTTGGATAACATATATATCATATATATTCAGCATATACATGTATTTATAATATTACATCACATTTAGAGGTAAGAAATGAAATGCACCGTTCATGGAGATGGTAAGCCGTACGTACGCATGAACGCTACTTCCATTTCTATTTCGAATTTCTGGAATGGAATCATAATGATATAAGAGTATATTATAATTCCAGTATAATAACATATATAATATCCTTAACTTTATTCTTTACACATCCCACATATGGTATTAACGAATCAAATCACTTTCAGGGGGCGGTAGTCCGCACTTCCTAAAATGAAGATATCATGTTTACCCATAATGGAAACAATAATGGTATGCCATAAATGAAAAATACAGAAGCTTAGGTAATTAATAAACATATTATATATCATATATAAAAATAGTGACATCATAATGGCCACCTTTGAAGGTGTTAAATGAGTATTGAACAATCATCGTTTCGGGAGGCAGAATTTCTCCATCCACGGAAACCGTATGTTCTTTAACCATTTGATGTAGTTGAGTGAGAGGGTAGCTCGAATAAATCTTATAACAACATCCTAGTATATTGAAGATACTGGTGTTGTTACAAAAGAAGTAAATAAAAAGATTTTAGTGTTTTGGAGAAGCAAAATAAAACAAATGAACATGAGAGAATGAATTACCTTAAAAAGTGTAACTCCTTTTGATTTGATCCAAAAGGCTTACATTGAAAGGATTATGTCCAAAGGGAATCCTCTAGGATGAGTAGAGGGATGTGGGGAGAGTAAATGGGCAGGGGATGGCCGAGCCAAAGGCTTGAGGAGGGTGTGAAATGAGGTAGAGGTGGGGGCCTTTTATAAGAGGAGAGGAGGGGCACTTTTGGAAATCATGAAACTATTATTTTATTTTAAAAAGTGTTTCGAATTTATAAGTTCCCACATTGATATATTTCTAAGATAAGATGATAAGGCTTCGAAATATTCCCATCAATTAGTTTTTGGACAAGTGTAGGTCTTAGATTTTATATTATCGTTTCATTTTATTTAAACTGTTCATTAATGAGGTCATTGTTGCATCATCATGATGTCATAATTAAATTAATTTATATAATGTCTAAAAATTATAACAGAACTATCCTGATGTAGAAAATCTTTTTATATTTCCAAAGATTATTTATAGACAAAATTATGATTAGTATAACCCCTTCTAAAAATTGTTTTAGTAAAACAATTTATTTTAGTGTCATTTTCAGCTTTATTTAAAAAAAAAGGCATTAAAGTCATTATCTCACCCAAGAGGCTCCATAGGGTCCCCTAAATCGACCCATGGGTTGTCTTGGTCAGCCATGACTCATCCAATAGGGGTAGGACAAGTGTCATGGTGTTTTCATATTTTTATAACATTATTTTACCTTAAATTACACTAATTACCTCTAATCGCGATTAATGAAAAAAAGTTACTATTCACCAAAAAATTAATTTCATCCCATTGAACCACATTTTACAAACTAATGACAACCATGTATGTCGGATTTTTAAAATTCAAAACACAATGATGGAAAAATTTCATTTAAATGGAAAATCAGTTTTTATAAGTACCACTTAGTGGTTTCACTATTCATCAAAAATTGAAGTTTTTCAGAAAATTACCAAAAATTCACCCTAAGATATATTTGATATTCTGAATTCAAAAATGAAGTCTATTTTACAAAATTAAAAAAATATAAGTCACATTAATTAATTTAATAATTAATTCCCGCTGTCAGAGCAAATAGCGTGTTTTTATAAAACAATAAGTATCAAAAGATTGACACTAGTTTAAGTCTGCTTTCAAAGTGAAATTAATTCCAACAACCAATATTGGATTTAATGGTAAAAATATATTCTAATTTTACTTTAAAACCAGTTCAAAAGATAATATAATCATATAAATAAATTAGATTAAAAAGAGGTTTTGAATTAAAATACAACATTTTACACTATTCATTAAAAATGAACTTTATCAGAAAGATACCAAAAATTTACACAAAGTAAATTTTGATGTACCAATTCTTAAGAAGAGTTTTATTTGGTCCAAAAGAATGTATAAGAGTGAACAAAATTATATTTAATGGCGGTTCACCATCAAAAGGCGATAAGTGAACCTTTAGTGAAAACTAGGGCATATACGCCTAAAATTGAATTCTTTCTGTATTTTATGCCTTTATCTTTTATTGGATAAATGTAAAAATATTTAAAAACATATATAATCATATTTTAGTTATTTATATAAATTCCCGCCAATACAACGGCTACATGTTAACTACCATTTAAAATAATATAATTTTATTATTAGAGTGCAAAGTAAGATTCCCAAGAAACTCGTTGTTGCGTGTTGGGTACGCCATCGAGTATAGCATCCCCATTAAAGACATATTAATATTTTATTCACAAATATGGATAAATATGAAAATGTCATATTCTTTATTTACTTGGGGTGTTACATCCTTCCCCCCTTTTGGGAATTGCATCCTCGCAATTTTTAAAATTGAGCTTGGAAACATCCTTGAAAGTCCCACATCGGAACAAGAATCGGTAAAACAATCACTTTAAAATAAAGAAATATATGTACAAAGGTCACCCGAGTTAACCCATACTAGGATTCCATGTAGAAAAATATGGACATGGAGGAGAAAACATAGGGTCATGTTCTGATGGAGAGTGAAAGAAAACATGTTTAGGAGAAAGTTAACCACAAGAAAATCACAAACTTGTGATGGGTTAAACGGTATTCGATTCCCCAGTAGGAAAAGTTAATAGACAAAATTTTTGTTTTAAATTAATTTTTATTGAGGAATTTATTCATAAGGAACCATAATCACTTATCATGTTGACTTTCAATTTTTATTAGATTCCTTAAACAAACTCATATTTTCTCCAAAAGACGAGTATTTAGGAAGACTTGTTCACATTAAGAGTACTATAATCAACTTCTAGAGAATCACCTTATTCACCAAAGAGAACTATATACAGCCCATGTATTTAGGCTTTAACCAATACCACAACCTAAAAAGGTTAGTACAAGGTCAGATAATCCAGAAAAAGATAACCCTTTAAAAAGAAAATCTATGCTTAATCTCCAAAATTTGTCTAACAAAACCCAAAGTTCAACGAGGAACATCCGATAAACAATTTGTCCATAAAATTCTTTAAAGTAAACCAATATAAGATTGAAACCCAAATATTTGAAGGATTTTGTCACATAGTCTTCCAAGTTAAATTGTAACATTTATCTCCAAACAACATTAGTTTCTCTTAAAGTCTTGTATTGAAAAGTTATTAACCTAATCACATATCCTCCATGATAGGTTAATAATTTTCATAAATAACCAAAAACCAACTTACTCTTAATTCATAAAATCATATAACTAAAAATAATCAGTCAAACTAACCAGGGAAATCATGTAGTCAAGTGGTAGGCGATAAATACCAGTCGCACTTTGGTTGTGGGTTTGATTCCCGCAGCTTGGTCCGACTCGACGGGTTGTCACACGGTCTACGTGTTGTCCTTTTTATAAAACTCCAAAAATAACCCTAACATGGTTTATCCTCAATCTTTTCCTTATACCTTTAATGTTCATCCAAATTAGTTACGATCTCAACATATTAAATCTTGAAGTCTTATTTCACCACCATAAGATAAAATAAAATGATTCCCAAAATGAATAACATCATACCTTGATCATGGCGTCCACTCGGTTTCATCGTCATCTTGCTCACGTAGGTAGAAGTCCCATGCATTACAAAAATGATTTAGAGACACTTCAAAATCATTTGCTTCCTCCATCCAAATACACCTCGTACAACATGGGTCATATGGGTGTTCACAGAAAAAAAGTTTTGGAAAATAATCATGTATGACGTATAATTCCAAAACATCTGATAAAACATGATTTCTAAAACCTGTGTGATAACCTTTGGATTTGCACGATTGATGATTCCTCACCCCATCTCCGAGCGACATCCACGTCTTGGGTTTGATCCATGCACACAGAGGTGTAATAACCTGTGTGATAACCTGTGGATTTGACTAAGATTTTATTAATCTATTCACATAATAAATTTTTATTATTTTTACAGTTTTCCGCATATAGCAGTGGAACAGGGCAGCGCTATTTTGCGCAACTATTTCTCTCATCCTTGGACCACATGGGAGCAGATTCCCATTGATGTGAAGCAGGCCATGTTCGGCCATTGGTTGGTACGTACGTAAATAAATAATTTTTATTTTGAGAATTATTTCATTTATAACTTGATATTTTGATTTATTTGTAGGGTTTATGGTATTCGATCGATGATACCATGCGTGACGCCATCTACGAGACATGGGAGGTGGCTATGCGTGATCGCTTTCATTAGTTTTTGCACAATTTAAGAAAAGCTGCCACGAAGAAAGCAGGACTGTCAGTTTTTGACGAGTCATGTAGAGTACACTGACCAGAGTACATTTCATCCCATGTATGGGATGGATTATGTGCGCACTAGTTGAGTGATGCCTTTCAGAGGAGATCATCGGTGGGGAGGCAGAATCGGGGGAGACAGGAGGTGACTCATCGAGCAGGGAGTCGTACTTTCAATACTCATAGACAGCATCTGGTACGTACATTATTTATAAATATTTTATATCACTATAAATATTAACAGTTTATTTTTTATTCTTATAGGCTGTCGAGTACCCCGATATTACGGAGTATGACGTATATCGGAGGATGTATAGTGATCCTGCTACTGGGGAGCTCAGAGGTGATCGTCAGCATCACATCGTGGTCAGTATTATTTGTTTTCAAGATTAAAAAATTAACTGCATATAATATATTCTCAATTTTAATTTTAAATTGCAACTACATGAGTCATATGAGGCCGCAGCGTCACAGAACCAGCCTGAGAGTCAGGCCGAGTCATCAGATCAGACCACTGGCCATTAGTTTGATGACGCGGCATGGATGCAGGCCACCCAGTATGCCTTCGAGAAGGGCCGGGTAGTTGGTATCAGCTCTCGACCGACTTCCGGAGATTATTATGGCAGTGCTGCGATGTCAGCATCCAGCTCGAGAGCAGCTCGCGCATCTTCTTCTACTACACTGTATGAAGATCAGTTGTGATCTCAGACTGCACTGATAGAGAGTCTCCGACAGGAGCAGGAGCAGATGCATCAGCAACAACAGCAACATGAGGAGGAGCGTCGATGCCAGCAGCAGCTGTACGAGGAGCAGATGAGTCGGTGGCAGCAGCAGCATCAGGAGCAGATGGAGTACATGCGACGACTCAATCATGCTTTAGGGATGGAGATTCCTCCCCCAGTATCTGCCGATCCCCCCTCCCCCCCCTCCTTCAGATTAGAGTTTGTTTTTATGTTATAAAATTTGTTAAATCAAAATACGAATTTTTTTCCTATTCGTAGTTTCTGTCTCATTATAAAATATTAATAATATTATATTTTGAAATAACAATATTAATATGAATAATAATATTATTTATATTTTATAATAATAAATTATATATATATATATTAAAATTTTATAATATTATAATTTAATAATTTTTTTTTCATATTAGAATTATTTTAATATTTGAATGTAAAATAATTTTATTATTTTTATATTAATTAAAATAACTTATTAATATTTTTTATTTATAATTATAATTATAATATTATTATATTAATTAAAATCATTTATTAATATTATATTATTTTTTATTTTTGAAATATAATTCAATTATTATTATATTAATTAAAATAAATTATTAATATTTTTTTATTTTTGAATTATATTTGGATTATTATTATATTAATTAAAATAATTTATTAATAATAATTTTTTTTATTTTTTTAGTATTTACGACGGGATACTATGCGTGTCACAAATAGTATTATTATAATATTGATTAAAATAATTTATTATTGTTTTTAAATTTTTTTAAAAACTATTTGC
The DNA here is from genome assembly GCA_963277665.1 of Viscum album. NCBI lineage: Eukaryota > Viridiplantae > Streptophyta > Magnoliopsida > Santalales > Viscaceae > Viscum > Viscum album. The sequence goes on along the minus strand of OY728147.1, from coordinate 1,969,982,814 downwards.
GACGGGACCGTCGCAATTAGTTTTTTTAAAAGTTTTCAAAAAATTTACGGACTAATATTTGCGACGGGAAGAATCTCCGTCGCAAATAATAACTTTAGCGATGGGCCAGTCGCAAATAATTGTTGTTGCGACGCCGTTTTCCGTGACGGGCTATTTGCGACGGGACCCGGTCGCAAAAGCCTATTAGCGACGGGATCCCGACGCAAATAACCCGTCGCAAATGCCATTATTTCCAATAGTGGGTGGATAAGTCGACATCATGCCCAACTCCTCCCCCAGCCCCTCCCCCTTCTTCCCCACTACCCAGCCCCTCCCCCTCCCTCCCCACTGCCCAGCCCCCCCTGCCCAACCCCTCCCCCTCCCTACCCCACTGCCCAGCCCGCCTTGCCCAGCCCCTCCCCACTGCCCAACCCCCCCTGCCCAACCCCTCCCCCTCCCTCCCCACTGCCCAACCCCCCTGCCCAGCCCCTCCCCACTGCCCAACCCCTCCCCCTCCCTCCCCCCTGCCCAGCCCCTCCCCCTCCCCACCTACCCAGCCCCTCCCCCTCCCTCCCCACCTACCCAGCCCCTCCCCCTCCCTCCCCACTACCCATCCCCCCTACCCAGCCCCTCCCCACTGCCCAGCCCCCCTTCCCAACCCCTCCCCCTCCCTCCCCACTACCCAGCCCCCCTGCCCAGCCCCTCCCCACTGCCCAAACCCCTCCCCCTCCCTCCCCACCTGCCTAGCCCCTCCCCATGCCCAGCCCCCCTACCCCAGCCCCTCCCCCTCCCTCCCCACTGCCCATCCCCCCTACCCACCCCTCCACTGCACCACCAACCCCTCCCAACCTTCCCCTCCCAGCCCCCCAACCCTCCACTACATCCCCCCATCCCAATCCCCCCCTCCACTGCTAAGGAAAAGATTAGATGGCGAGATAATAATTAACACACCAAACCATAAAAAAATGGCATGTGAATATTACCAAAAGAATTGTCAACTAACACCCCCGATGAAAACATAATCCAAAATGCATTTCATTGCATAAAGAAATTCACATAAAAGCAGTCCACCAATACAAAAAAAATAAAACTCCAACACAAGTATCTCTGCTAAGTCAAAAATGGAGGGGATTAATATCCCCCCCCCATCACCATCATCATCATCCCCATGTCCAGCATCATCATCATCAGCAGAAACATCGTCAGCATCATCATCACCAGCAGCAACATCATCATCATCATCATCATCATCAGCAATCTCATCTCCAACAACAGCCTCAACAACATCCTCACCAGCTCTATCGCCACCACCGTTATCGCCACTAGGACCCTCATGGGAATCACCTGAGGCATTATGTAAAGAGCGCAATGATGCTATACATGAATCAAAAGTGGCAGCAAACTCTGGTGGTAGTGACTCACTCAACATTGACATAGCTTTCATGAAATATTCATTCATTAGCTTACCTTTTTCACGCTCCTCTAATACTATTTTCATTATCGTAGCTAATTAATCACACATAATTTCCAACTCAGAGGCCTTAGAGGCATTAGAGGAGTCTGATGATGACCAATACCTAGAGGGGACAATGTTTTTGCCTGGTCTACAACGGACTCTTCCCGGATGCTCCACACCTAACACCAGACTCAAATGATCATTTGGCCCTAAGTTGTCAGCTTCCTCATCCATGGCCTCCAAGGAAGACTGTTGAAATTATACACATATTAAATTATGAATTTCATATAAATGTTTGAAATATATAAAAGATAACTCACAATTTTTTCTTGTGTTTGTGAATTAACTGTAGTTCCATCTTTTCTTTTCCTACTGAAGCAGAATAATTTGGCCCGAGGTACAGGACCTTCAATGCCTCATTCAGCTTACTGCATATGAGAAATGCACAAATTTGGATTAAAACCATATATGATAAATGCAAAAAATTGGATTGAACGTACCAGTCACTTCTCATGATCGGGCATTGTAGTGCATCCCAATGTGTGTAGATATATCATTTCATCTTTGTTTTTTTTGTTTTTCACTGAAACTTCCTAAGAAACAAAAAACAATTCAAGTAATAAGAATTAAATTTTATATAAAAACCATTAAAGATGGGTAGTACCTTATACTCTTCAGTCTTCCAATGTACGATCATTTTTTGAAATTGAATTTTTGGACAGTCAGGGTTTGTGGGTACACCCTCTAACTCGGTACCCACTCTGCTCCTCCAACCAATATGTAACTCATACTTGTATGACTGCTAATACTCTCCAAGATCACTCAACCTAGCAGCTTTGGCAGCTTCACCGTTAGGAAAGTTAAATCGACTCTACAACGAAAATGTTAAGTCATATAAATACATTACTAATATAAATATAAATATATAAAATTTGCGTACCCATATCTGCACCCATGCCCTATCCTTGATGTCAGCACTGATATGTATCCATGAGACCGGTTCCACCGAAATGATATCATGATATTTGGCTAAAGTAGCCATTAAACTTATACAATCCTTATAATTTTTACCTACCATTTGATTTTGAGGATTGTAATCTACCATAATCTGAGTTTCGTGATTCCAAGCATCCCGCATTCGAGTGCGCCCACGTCGCCTACTAGAAGATCCCACTAAATAATAGAAGAGGTGAAAAGAGAAGAGTTGTGTGAAAATAAAATAAGACAAAAGTGAAATGCTATAATTTGTAACATTTATAATAAAAAAACCTTATGCAGGCTCCTAAATAGGCTATGAGGCATCCGTGGACTATGCTAGATCAGCATCCTTCGAAGGAAGTGTCTCTTCCACAGCATGCTCCGGCTAATCTTCATGAACAGGAGTGGAAACTGAAGGAATAGACTCAATATGTTCATGATGGATGGTAGGAAAAGGAGGTGGCGTAGACGTGTCAGAATATGCGTAGTAGGTCTAGGGATACATGAATGGATATGGAAATTATGGAGGTGAGAACATCGGTCGAGTCGGCGTGGACATGGAATGGGGAAAAGAGGGTAAATGGGATGATGACGACAGTTTGTATGGGAACATCCGAGGGGTCCCATGTTATAACATCTTTCAGTAATGATAATTTACAACCATGTTATACAATTTTTAAAACCCCATTTTAAACCCAGTTTTCTGAATTGAAATAAATATAATTAAATGAAACAAAACCAAACAATACTAAAACAGATATATCATTCCAAACTAAAACTAAATTATAGTAATTACATTCGTACCAACATGAGAAACTCACGTCAATGTAAACTGAATGAACTCTGAATATATATGGTTGCTTTTATATATTACCATCCACTACCTCAGGTTCAACATCATCTCTCACAATGGGACAATTTGTGTCATCAAATAAAATATTTTGGATAACACCGATGGGGGCGTCAATGGTGACAATTTCATCCCCAGCATCATGAAAAATATATCTTGGGATTACTTCATCAATGACACCATAATCAGATTTCAGATGATTTTTCACATAAAACACTTGTTTTGCCATTGATGCCAAAATTTATTGTTCATCGGTATGCAGGAATCGACTCATGTCAATAACTATGAATCCAAAATCATCAATAAATGTACCATGTCACATCATTGAATCAAACCATTTACATTTCATCATAGTGACTCGACCTTGAGAGTAGTAATCCAATAACAATATTTTCTCAACTAGCCCATAATAATACACATATTCATATCGAGGTCGACTATCTGATGCACTGCAATAACAATCTGTTCTAGCAGTTAACATAATGCCATCATGTTGTGTTCTCATTTTCACCGCATTATCAGTTGTAACAAATTTATATCCATTGATTATTAAAGATATGCAGTCACAAACCAATGAATTGGCACCAAAAGCCAACGCTCTTAATTCTTTAGAAATGAAGTCAGCAGGTAAACTCAATACCAAAAATACATATGAGTAATATAATTAAATATATATCTATATTTTAAGGTATATAATGTAATGGTCATACCTTTGATTTCAACCAAGCTGGGAACTCTTGGCTATACATAGCCTCTCTCATTCTCAATGGCAAATACCGATGAACTCTACTTATAATTTGTTTATGTTCTCTACATAAAATGACAATAAAAGTATAAGGTATATGTGATATGATATCACATGAGATAACATATATATATTCAAATTACTTACTTGATATTGGCATCGAACAAACCACAATTATACAAGACTGTTCGATGTGCCATATTCCTCTCTTCAAAGCTCAATGTAACCAATGTATATGACCTGACAATTCCACCTATTTGGGGAAGAGATGGAAACGTGGGCTGAATTTCCTCGTACTGCTCATCTTCATTTCTCATTGGTCGATTATGTCTTGTGCTCACATCAGACAAATACATTGAACAAAAGTCCATACATTCTTGGGCTAGATAACTCTTCACAATGGAACCTTCAGGATAATTCTTATTTCGGTTATATGATTTCAAAGTGCACATATTTCTTTCAGTGGGATACATCCACCGAAAAGAGACTGGTCCCCCTAGAAGTGTCTCAGTTGGAAGATGAACTATTAAATGCAACATGCAAGTGAAAAAGGATGGATGAAATGTTTTTTCCAACTCACACAGAATTAACGGAGCATCTTGCTTCATTTTTATCAACAATGATTTGGATAACCTTTTAGCACAAAGGTCTCTAAAAAATGACACAACCAAATCACTTCCACTCTTACATTAATGGATAGAAAATGCCGAATTTCTATTGGAATCAATTCATGAAGCAGGATGTGATAATCATGTGTTTTTAGGGATTTCAATTTCAAATATCTTCTATTGAATCATTTAGATATGTTGCTGGAATAGCCATATGGAACCTTGATATTCTCCAATATTGCTCGAAATCGATCTTTCTTTACCGGTGTCATCACATAAGAAGCACAAGGAACTTTCCATTTGTTTTCACTGATACAAACAGGTTGTAGTTCTGGTCGAATACCCCAATCCAATAAATCCTGACGAGATTGGAGGTCATCTTTGGTCTTCCCCTTAATATTCAAAATAATTGCAAGCAACATTTCACATATATTTTTCTCAATATGCATTACGTCTAAACAATGACGTAACAAATTAGTATACCAATATGGAAACACAAAAAAATACTTCTCTTTTTCCAATTGTAAGTGACTTCAGTATCATCATTCTTCCTCTTTCGAGATTTCAACTGACCTTTCCCTAATGAAAAGCTGAAATCTTTCAATTCCGCAAGCACATCACTTCATTACATATGTTGAGGTGGTTCTTCAGTGTCAACATTATTATCAAACCTCCGACGATTCTTCCTGTATTGATGATCCATTGGAAAGAATCGGTGATGCCCCATGAAACTAAAACTACGACGATATTTAAGCCATCTCGATCGTGTATTCTTCATACAAATCGAACAAGATAGTTTTCCATTCGTACTCCACCCAGGCATCATTTCATAGGCAGGGAAATCATTTATGGTCCATAGAAGGGTAGCACACATCTGAAACGTATTCTTTTAAGAAGCATCAAATGTCTGCACACCTAAATCCCAAAGTTGTTTCAACTCTTTTATTAAAGGCTGCAAGTAGACATCTATATCATTACCAGGATCCAAAGGTCCAGATATCTGTATACTCAAGAAAGTGAAAGGTTTTTTCATACACATCCACGGAGGAAGATTATAAACATGAATAAAAACCGTCCATGTGCTATGAGCAGTAAACATCTGACCAAATGGATTAAAACCATCACATGATAGGCCCAATCTGACATTACGCACCTCAGTTGCAAAATCAGGATGTTGTGCATCCAATGTCCTCCATGCTAATCCTTCTGTAGGATGGACCAGCTCATCATTACCTTTAATTCTCTCAACATCATGCCATCACATATTAACTGAGATTTCTGGAGACATGAATAGATTTTCAAGTCTGGGAATCAATGGAAAGTGCCACATGACTTTCTGTGGCACGCGAGACGGTGTTCCATATGCATTTTTCTTCCATCGAGATGTACCGCATTCTTTACAGTCATTACGATCAGCTGTTTCCTCCAAATATAAACTGCAATCGTTTGGACAAGCATGGAATTTATTAGTAGCAAATCCAAGCTTCTTAATTAACTTCCATGCCATGTAATGATTGGAGGGAATATCTGTAGCATCAGGAATCAAGTCCTTCAAAAATGTAAGAATATAATCAATGGAAGTATTTGAAATCCCATACATGGTTTTTCTATGATATAACCGCATTAAAAATTAAAACTTGGTCATTTTAGTACATGCTTGATATACTGGAGTTCTGGCATCATCCAATAAAATTTTCACTCTCTCAACATCATCGTCTTCAACATTTTCCATGTGTGTACTGATATCATTGTCTTCTTACACCGGCATGTTATCTCTCTTGGGATGATGCATATATGGAAACTGATCAAATATCAAATTCTCCATGTCACTTCATTCATTTCATTTATGAACAGTCGAAGATTGACTCATCTCTCCATGGTGAAACTAAACATTATAGTTATCTTGAAATCCAAATTTCGTTAAATGTTAACTAACTTATTCTCATCTTAAACATGGTCTTCCAACACAATTATAGCAGGGAAACTATATACATCCTCTATCTGACGCTTTGTTAAATGAAAAATCTAAAAAATTCTCTAAATTACTTTGAAACTCGGTTGAAATCCGATCGGTACGATACAACCAGCTTCTATCCATTCTATAACAAGAAAAAAAATTATCATTCAATCAAAAATGTAAATCATATTTAAAAAATTTATTACAAACAATTTTATTATTAAATTAATGAATGCATATTAGTAGCTAGAAAATCATATTTAATGACAAGAGGAGTATATGATTGAATAAGTAGTAATAATAGGAATGATCAGGATAAAACATCTTTCCATATTTATTTTCCATGTAAATCTAGAAAGGATCACATTGGATATCATTGTAAATCCTAAACCTGGATAAGAAATCCAAGATCTATTTCCTTTAAGGATAATAAATAATATCTAGCAATAATAAGAATAAAAACAAACAAATGATAAATTATATTTAAATCTCAAGGACTGATTAAATTCTATGTAAATGGTTTGGTTGCTTGGCATAAAAAATCATGCTCTAAACCGTTACATGTTGTTCAATTCACCTTTAAATATAACATTGAAATGTTATGTTACTACATAGTAAATAACATTAAATTTTTTTAAAAAATATTTAACTAATTATTTTTCATAATTTATGGAACATACATTATCAAGGTTTGAAGATGATTTCCATGTGTTACTGGTCATAAAATTTAGTATGTTAATTATGAATCATTTCATGATTGGTTTAATAATTATGTACGTACTCATATAATAATGTTAAAAATAAATTATAAATGGTATTTTCATATAAATCACTATATATGATCATAATGTGTCTTATATAGTCTTGCATGCTTAAACAATTAATTGAGCATGATTTTCCAAATACATTCAACTAAAATGTTATTGTGCCACTCAATACAATAATGAATAAATTTTTTTTGAAATACAAATGACTATTAATTTCTCATTATTTAGGTTGTTCAAAATAGGTCAATACAATACAATAATATTTTGGAGTTTGTTTCAGCTTGGTGTTTAGTGAAAAGTAAGATATCAAAGAGAAAAAAATTTAGACATAGAAAAAAATCTTCGTGTGTTACAATGAATATTAAATTATTCCTCCCTATGTGTTGTGATCATTATTAGTTTGAAAATCTATTCTCTTAGGATTGTATGAGCTTGGTCTTCCTGGTTTCGCATCGGATGGTTTGCAACAGGTCATGGCCACATAGAACAGCCCCAAGAGATGATTTAGATCTTTCAGTTCATCTATGCAGAGTTTTTTGGATTTAGTCATTTGAGAGGGTATGGCGTCAGCCATTGGATCGAGACTGTGCTTTGACAAAGGACACTTGCTTGTTGAATCACTTTACAATGGTGGAGAGCTTCATCACATTCAAATGTTGGGGAGGGGCAGTTTTTATGTTGTCAATCTGGTTTAATTTTCCTTGACCCTTAGGGAATTATTTGTCCCAATTCATGATGTATTTGTTTTTTTCCATTCATCCCTTAAAATTCAATATTATCTTAATAAAAACTTGAAGGCCTTCAGGCCATTGGAGGAGGTATGAGCTCGGTCAAGTGTCTTTTGATTCATCTATTTATCGATCATTTTTTCCACACATAGTTAGTTTTTCTTGGTAGTCACCCTCTTCTTCTGGTATGGGTAAAGGTTAAATATGCCACCTATGTTGGGGGGCTTCTCTAATATCATCCATCTATAATAAACTGTGCTCTTCAGAATGTCATTGAAGACAAATCAGCCTTAAACAGTGTGGATCAATCTCCTATAAAAAGAATGGTAGACATGATGGTCTGTGAGGTTGACCTCATTAGGTTTATTAGGTTTTTGTATCTTGATTATGTCATTTTCCATGTATGTAAGGAAATAATTATAAAACTTCTCCTTTAATAAGTAATACACTTTATCCATTCGTTCCTCAAGTCATGGGTGACCCAGATCACTTTTTTCTTCCATTCAAGGGAGAATTTGTTGTTAATGCCGCTCAATGGGAGGTGTCATGTGATTTAGGGCCTTCCTAGGTTCTTGAATTGGAACTACTACTATTTTTAGGGTAAGAGAAGTATTATCTACCACATTAATGCCTATACGCAGGGGTGTGGAGACACTTTTCCATTTCATTTAGGTAGGTAGCTACCACATTAGGCTCTTATTTGGTCAAAATAATGGTAGGAGAAATTGCTCACAAAAAACATGGAAGGTTGAAACATCCTCCCGGAAGAAGCCTCCACATATCTTCATGTTATCCATTTACCCTTAATTCATCCTATTCACTCCAAGCATCCATAAATGCAACCATGATTGGGATGACCATCATTGGGAGGTTGGTGTAGTGGAGCGGAGTAGGTTTCGACAACCAAAAATGTTTCCTAGGTGTCCCCACAAGCTTAGGTCCTCGAGAAGATAAATGCTTAGAAGACGTTGGGTGAAAGTAAGCATCTTTTTCCATAGTATCCACAATAGGTGAGTCATCAACGTCGTCGTAATCATCACCAATTTCTGGCTACAACTTGGAAAGTACTCAATGCTAGTATTTGCAGTGACCACTTCAGGAATGTATGGGGGCATAGAGGTTCCCAAGGTAATGACCCACATTTTCAAGATTCTCAAAAAAAGAAATGACAATGGGCACTAAAACATAAACAATTATAGTAAGAGAAACTTACCTAGTTTATAGGAGCTTCCATAAAGCACTATGGGACCGGTCGTGAGTGGATGGGTGGCCTTTGAAAGGGTCCCATTACGTCCATGCCACTGAGAAATCAGCCTCAGGGTAATGAATGGTATACTCCTAGAAACAGCTTCAGTAGATTGTTTGGAATACCTTATGGTCATGACCCCATATTTTACAATTTTCCTCGGGGGGGGGGGGATGAGTGGATTTCAAAGGACTTTTCCTAGACAAGAGTTTCCAACAACTCCCTTTTTCTTATCATTCATATTTTCACCATATGCCTTGAAAGTTATCACGAGGGGAACTGGATCAACTAATTGGTCATGGGTATATGATTTAACGTAGGCCTCAACATTGCTATTGGTGAGGAAGGGTACGAAATCCCTAGAGTTTGGATGTTTGGCCTGGAACTGGGTGTCCTCCTGGGTGAACATCAGCCATAATTGACAAGCTATCATAAGATGCTTCTCTTGACAGAAACTGTTGAGAGTGGGAGGACACAACTTCAAAATATAGTTAAATTGAAGAATAAATTTATAGGGTGAATATCCTTTTGAAATAATATCTCCTTCAATATGGGCTACCCAGATTCCTTATCTCAAAGAAAATAAGTAACCTTGGTTGAAAAAATCTTCAGATGAATTATTCGTAAAAGTAGCGGTAGGGAAATCATAAGGATGATAATAGAAATGCTAGAAGATTTTGAGATAAGAAATTAATTCCTACTCATTATTTTCAGTTTTCTCATCTTTATTATCCTTTGAAGCCCAAACTACCAACATAACCCCACTGGTACTCTGAAGATACGGTCGGAGGGTGGAATGCAGAATTAGTAAGGATTTGATAATGTTATAACCTCTTATAATCAACCAAGAATCATCAATATCCTCCCATAACATTAATGGAGCATCACAAGTAAAATTACATTGTTTAAGAGATGTCGAGGTGGAGGTGAAGGCCAGGGGGTCCAGGTCGGGAGTTGGGATGTGGAGTTGGGAGGCGTAGCCGGGAGGTGGAATCGGGAGGTGGAGCCGGGACGCGGAGCTAGGAGGCGGAGCCAGGACGAGGAGCCGGGACGTGGAGCCGGGACGCGGAGCCGGGAGGCGGAGGCCGGGGAGGGGAGTCAGAGAGGGGAGGAGAGGGCTGGGAGGCGGTGGTCGGGGAGGGGAGGACAGGGCCAGGAGTAAGGGTCGGGGAGGTAGGGTTTAATGGGGGGAGCACCGAGTGAGGAGGAGCCCGATAGTTCGGGTAGTATGCTATTTTAATACCCACAGTTTTAATAAAACTGTGACATACAAGTATAAACTACATCTATAAAGATAATCATTTTCATTTTTAGTTAAAACAAAAAATATGGGAATTGAATTTTAAGGAAGCTAGTAACATTAAAAAAATAGTAAATATAAAAAAAATGAAAATCAATTAACATGAAATTTCTTAAATTAAAGTAAATTGAAATCCAAGAACATTCCATATGAGAATACTTAGGTATAGAGGTTGAGAATAATAGGATCCTTACAAAAAAAATTTATGTGCTATATTTGTAGAGATCTACAAGGTAGAGTCTCGTCATTCCCTAGTGTTCACCATCACGGGCAGTACAAGTAACATCCACTAGTCATGACCTATCATGCACTAGCATGCGCCCGGTGGGAAGTCCATGTAGTATCCACAACCCATGACCTATCATGCACTTGCATGTTCCCGATGGCCTGTGCAACCAATAATTGTTGGGTCGGGAGGTCCCGTAAACCTAGAGGAGTACTTGTACTAGGTTCCCCCATAAATACCCAAGGCTTCCCATGTGCCACTATTTTGGTACAAGTAATCCAAGAAGTTCAACCTTGATAAAAGGTACCATCTATAATAACAAAATACTAATATTACTGAAAACTGGTTTTCCTTACATAAAACAAAGTCCTCATCCCATAATAGGCAAAACCAGCATTAATTTGGTCAATACTATCCACTTTGTCCAAACAATAGATTTCCTAAGAAATTTCTCTCTAGAAATTTTTTTATAAATCATTATAAATCAAGGGTAATCATTCCACTAAAACACATCCATGTATTTCATGCAAAGTCATATGATGCATTACATCAAACACATGGTGGGAGAAATATAAAACCAATGTGTTTTTATAATTTTAAACAACACTTACACCACAGATTTAAGAAATAAAGAGTGAATGTATGATTAATAGAAATCCTCATGAACATTAAATACCATAAATTTACATTAAAAATTCTTTTAAAATCATCAATAATGTGTGGTTCGATAAATGATAGAAAATACAAAGAGTGACCTACCTTTATACGGAGCGTGATCAATTTTAGAGGGCATAATCCATGGAATAATACTCTTAAAGACCTATGAAGACATCTTTAACAAATTAGAAACCCAGATACAAATAATCAAGTAATCTATTGGGACCCCATAAGTGAGAACACTTACTGAAAATCCATGGGTTAAAAGAACCCAACTGGGTGCGGAAGACAAATATAGGGATAATCTTACTCCCAAGATCAAAATCCCTATAAAGTTTTGGTCATCGATTGAGTGAGGAATTCTCTCGACCTAGTAGAAATTTCTCAACTTCAATATGTCGTCAACTGGAGGAGGGGGGAGCCCGCGGACCAGAGCAGGATGGGGGATGTGCGTGGACCGGAGGAGGATGAGGATGGGGGATGTGCGCCATTTGGAAGAGGGGTGATGATCGCTGACCAGAGGTGGGTAAGGGGATTCAATTGAAGGAAACACAGGGGAGGGACTAGATGGGGGGGGGGGTGCGGCCCGACGAGTGAAGGAGATCGAGCATGGGTAGGGAAAAATATCGGGCCCTCTATTTCGACAGTTCAATAAAAACCGTTGGGGTAGAATTTCTATACCCACGGTTATTAATAAACCGTAGGTATAGGTTACCTTGAATCAGGCTATTCCCACAGTTTAAAAACCGTGGGTATAGCTCTGTGGGGATAACCCCTCTTTTCTGTAGTGTCTCTCTATGGTATGTGTTGGCTGGAAATGTAGTATAATATGATAAATGAATAGTACCACCTCGATTTGGTTCAATTTATTGAAGAATTCATTTTAAATTTTAGGTGAAATCAAGCTGTATTAACTACCTCTAGATCCACTTCATTATGACGGTCTGTTGTCCATCAATCTCAATTCGACAATAAAAAACGTCAAATACCTCGCCTCAATACTCTTAAGGGTTCTACTACTAACACTAGAGAATTTATGTTGTGGTGTACTTAAAGATTTAATTATATCATTTGTAATTTAAAATAAAATTTATAAATATAAATATTTATTTTAATTAAATATACCACCAATGAATGGCTACATCGAACATTCATATCCTACAAAACATGGGTTATGCCTAGGGTAACACCCATGTTCTAGATTAAATCATGATCTCATATTTTCTAGTTGGGGATATATTCAGTAGTTATTACACTATTTCAAGAAAATTAGAAATTTGTGATATTAATATATTTAATATATTTATAATATCAATATTGGGAACAACGGACCTCGGAATATCACATAGTCTTAGCTCCTAGCTCAAAAAATATATCTTAATATTTTCGAAGTACATATAAGAAAAAAACATAGTCAATAAAAATTTAAAATTCAATTTCCAAATGGTAAAGTGAATTTATTGTAAAATATTTACTTTTAAAAGTAATCTTCAATAATGGATCCTTGAAAAATTCATATGTATTTTTAGAGAAAAATGTATAGTGGAAGATAAATTTTTTTTGTTATGAATGAATGGATAACAAAATTTATTTGTGAGTTTGTGAATTATTCTTGAAAACAAAAATATTTATGATGGGTTAAATATATCAATGTAATTCTTCATTAAATAAGGTATGAATACATCATAATATATTAATTGAATCTGAGAAAATAATATTGTAAAATCATATTCAATGAGGAATGATTATAAGTAAAGAAAATAATTTCAGTCAAGAAAAATAATTATGGCTTAGTAAATATTTTAATCAAAATTTAATGAATAGGAGAGCTTAAAATTGAGCTAAAAATACCATGAATAAAAAATAATTCCTGATATTTTATATCCAATCGGTAGTATATAATCCATTTAAATAAAATTAGGTGCATAAAAAATCACGTTTCAATGAAATTAATTTGAGTTGAAATACCCATAACTTCAAACCCGTTTACTCATTTAAAAAAGATATCTGAGTTATCTATTTACGAAAGTTATTCATACTAATAACCTTACATAATTTTCATCTATTATAATTTTTTTACAAATATATTGGTAAGTTATATTTTATTTTCAATGTCAGATGTTATTAATTTTGATTGTTTGTTTAATACATGTTTAATAATGGAGGTGTCGATTTTTTTATTGAATCAATATTCCTCCTTAAAATATCAATATAGGCAATAGAATATTTTTTTATAATTTGGTAATTTTTTTGCTATGTTTTTAACTTAAAATTCATAATGATAATGTTTGTGATGAGCTTGTCCTGGTTACATTCATGGAAGAGGGGAGGTATATTAATAATAGGTCTAATATTACTATTACAATTAGAAAACCAAAAACAAATACAGATTTAATTTTTATTTTCCATCACCATTATTATTTATATTTCTTTTATTAAACATTATATAAATTCATATAATTGATCATATAGGTTGTTTAATCGACCCAAATAGGAACAACCTATAATCTATTGGAGATTATGGATAAGAAATTGATTCCTTTGATATAATGATATTATTATAGAATTATAATAACATTATTTAGATGAATTTATGACATTGAATCATTTTATAAGAAATTTTTACAATTAATAAAATAAATAGTAAAAAATAAAATATGTGAATTTTGTGGAGGTAATAGTCTATATGTAAGCTCGAGCGACGAGTTTGTTTTCCATAGATGTGGATTTAGATAGGTATAAGTTTATAATATAATTATATTTATAATGTTAAAAATATCATATTAATCCTTAAATTATTCTTATATAACCATCCATGTAAGTCAGTGATGAAAAATAAAGCATGATATTCATAGAGGTTATAGTTCTCACGTACGCAAGACAACATCTTTATTTTTTCAATGGTTTTGGAGGAATGATAACTATAGATATTCAATTAGTATTATAGTTTTATATAATATTATTATTATTTATTTTATAAATCATTAATGGATAGATTTAGTATTAGGGGTATAAGAAGAAATGAATTAATAGAGATTGATTGAGAGAATTACCCATCTCTTTGGATATTCTCCCTTATGTAACACCATAAGGACCATTAGATTAGTATTTTGAAAAAAAGTCTTATTGGATATAGGTATAGTGTTAAAAAGATATTAGGGAATATTTTTGGTCAAGATAAGTCTTTTTAATTGGTGAGAAATGTGGTGGAATTGATCACCTTTTATATGTGAAGAAAACAGAATTTTTATAAATACACATTACTTTTTCAAAGATGGAATGAAAATATTCAAGGGTAAATGGAGCAAAAAGGGGGAAATAATGAATTTTGGTAGTGATATAATGTTTAAAAATCATTTTACATTAATTGTATCACATGTTTTAAACATGTTTCACTGTTTTAACCATAAGTTTTTTATACTTTAAAATTTTTGGTTTTTTATCATGGTAACCGGTCTTTACCAAATAATTTATAATTAATTAAAAATATAAGGTAACCCTATATAAATATTTTTTATATTATAAAACTAAGTTTAAAATCCATATAATCTAAATAAATTTTAAAATATGAGACAATTATATTTAAAATTTAATCATTGAATATTTAGAAAAACTCTTTTGTAGAAAAATGTGGTTTTCAACATTAAGTGTTTTTAATATTATATAAGACTAATTATTAATTAAATGAGGGATTATATATATTAATATACGTCTAAAAATCATAAAAAATTAATTATATAGATATATCAACTTAATTAATTTGATCAAAAATACCCCACATCGATAAATTAATTCTTTGAGAATAAACCTTTCATCAATATCACAATCATTAAAATATTTCTTAGTAATCACATTTCTAGGCATAAAAATAAAATTTAATTTATTAAATAATATGGAAATTTTTATCTAAAATATAAAATCCATTTTATTATATTTTAGTTATGAAATTGATGAAAAACAAATATTTAATAGAAGTAAATAAAATGGTTTTTGGAGTTAAATATTTATTTAGTTTTGAAAATGATAATCATGGGATTTATAAATTCAAAATAGTATAATTTGTAAATAAAAATTTTACTCCCTAAATATAATTTTAGACTAACAAAAATTATTATAAGTTTTCAAGAAATACTTCGTGGCAAATTTATAAACATTAATGTTTTAGTAAAAATGTTTATTATTGTGTGAAAATAAATTATTTTAGAAAAGTTTAAAAAATTTATCCCTAGGGAATATTAGTATGATAAGTCAAAAATAAAATTTGTTTTTATAAAATGAAGATACTAAAATTTTTAAATTTAATAATTAACTGAAAATTAAAAATATAAAGAAAAAATTTCTTTTATAAAAAAATGTCTTTTAATAAACATTAAGTGTTGTTATTCTCTTTTATATGAATTTATAACATGTTACAATATTTTTATTTGATAAATGTTTTATTAATCTTAAATTTTATTTATTAAATTTTTAAAAAAATTTACATATCATTTTAATTTGGTGTTTCATGTGAAACAATCTTTCGATATATTTTTTATTTAAAGTAAAATTTATTCTAAAATCTTAGAGTGTTATATACTCCCCATCCATTAAAAAAATTGTGGCCTATTAATTTTTATTATCATTCACTAAATAAATAATCTAATAGTTACATAATAAACTCAAAAAATATTTTTAATAGAGATATCGACCTCAAAAACATAGATACTAAGAAACTCATCATTTCCTATATAATAGTTGTGTGTTGAGTTTTATATTTTTCTCAACAATTTATACCAAATTTGTTTCCATTGATGATTATAGGAGGTTCTTGTGACATATCATTTGAAAATTAATTTTCATTACCATATTTCTAACCAAATACTAAAAACCAAAATGGTTATGAATATATCCAATAAAATTATAGTAAATAATCATAGAATTATGAAAACTAAATTCTAATATGTATTCTCAAATAAAACTATCATTTTAAATTTTGATATTTTTAGTTGAACTATGATAATTAGATCAATGTATATATTATTTTGTTTAATATTTATTTTATATGGTTATATTCTTATGAGGTTCTCTATGCTAACATAAATATGTTCTCAAATACTTCATATTGGTTCATAAAGACAATGTGATCAACCAATGAATATTAATTGAGTGTTTCTAGCCATGTATGTAATATTGGGAACACTCATCATGAACTAAATGTAGATTGATTTGATATGAAAACAATATTTTTCCAGGTGACTACCCCTTGGTGCATCTTCAAGATATCCATATCCTATTTCTGTTATCTGGATCGGGATGAAATTTATTAAAAAACCACATACACACATTTTTATAAATATTTCATGATGTCACCCAATAATTAGAAATATCCATAGGCGATTTCTTAATTACATCAAATATATATCTAAAAAAGAACTACAATAATATTCAAGAATAACTAAAACATACTTTCATACCAACTAATGCATAATAGATCCACACTCTCAGGTCTAGAGTTAAATATATATGACCTCTTATACAACATGAGATTAACCAATCTTAATTTTAAATCATATCTATGATATTATGATCCTTTTTTGAAGTCTACATAGGCTTGTTTTTTTTGGAAATATTTTTCTCTTCTTTGATTACATTTCTTTAGGTTCTTGTTTGGGGTGTGTTTGGGTGATGTTTGAAAAAAAATTGAAGGAAAGAGGAATGTTCATGGTTAGCACATGTTTAAAACAAACTATGATCCATAGCCCAACAAACAGTGAAACCTTTGATCTTCGGGGTTTACATGGATGGTGAATGGTTTTTCACACAATGACACCTAAAATGATAAACCGTGCACCCATAAAATAGTGAAAACACGGTTGGCACAGGGTTAGGGACAACCATGATCCCCTTCCATGGAATCCTACCATGATTTTAAAAGTTTTAAAAAATTAGTTTTTAGTTCCCTATAACCCTTGAAACTCACCCATTTCAACCTAGACACCGACCCTTGTGATTTTGGAATATTTCAAATCATTCTGGAGGGATTCCAAGGACACACGACCTCAGTTCTTAGTGATCCTAGCATGGATCAGAGATCTTATCCTCTTCTAATTAGTGGATCCGGTCCCATTACATCCCCATTAATCATCCTTCATTATCTCATTATTTGGTGAGACGTAATATTCTATTTTTCAAGATCTTGATCTATATTTGGTGAATCGAGATCAAGGATTGTAGAGATAACCTTTGAATTAAATAGATCTTTATTTTTTTTCTTGATTTTGTGGATTTTTGATTTAGATATAGATCTACATCATTTTTCCACTCGATTTTTTGTATTTTTTTCAGTAATTGTTCATCAAAAAATTGAGGTAGGTGTTCTATAAATCAAATACTATAGTCCAGATCTTGATTTTTTATGTGAATGTTTTATAAATTCCAAGGTTGTTTAGAAACTAAAATTCATAAATGAAAATAATTAATGTTTTGAATTAATTAATATGGAAATTAGGGGTTTTATTGAATAATTGAATTATGGTATTGAGATAATTAATTGGTGAATTTATTGTAAATATATTGAATTATTGAATTGGGAATGTTTAATTATTTGGTTAAATGTCAGAATATTAGATTATAAAATGAAAATTATTAATTGGTGCATTAATTATTATATTTTAATATGGATATTGAATAATTAATTGATAAATTAACTAGTTGAATTTATATGGTTAATTAATTGGTGAATTTATTAACATATGATATGTGCTAACTAATAGTTTAATGAATCAATGGGATTAAAGTAATTAATTAATCATTCAGTTAATTAATGGAAAGGGATGTGATCAATTAATCAGTGGGTTAATTAATAGAATTGTTTCGATTAATTAATTATAAAAATTATTAATAGAAATTGATGTGATTAATTAATTTATAAATTAATTTTTGGAGTTATTTGTGATTATTTAGGAATATAGTAGAACATGGGATGATCGGAGTGTGAGCAAGAAATTGTTGATAGGGACTATGAGAGCCTATTGAGAAGGATCCGGTTAGCCTATTGATAAGGATCTTGTAATCCTTTTGAGAGGAAGACTACGAGATATTATATTTTGTTTACAAAGGGATTGTGAGAGATCCTAGTGTTTTTCTAAGGGAAAGGCTGTAAGAACATCCCCCTTTTTCTAGTAATCAATGATGATTCTTTTGGTTTTACTCACATTTGACCCTTGAGGTTAGAGCCCTAGGTGCACATTTCTAATTCCATATTGATTTAACTGTTTTATGTATTATATCAAATAGAAAATGTGATATTGAATATTAATATGGATCTTAGATATAGGATATCCCTTGGGGACAATTCAGACTCTTGCATGAGACAAATAGGTATTGAGGTTCGGGTGTCCTTGAGAACCTGGGCGTTCATGTGGTTAAATAGAGAATATTTAATAATTTGATAAATTATTTACAAAATAATTTTAATTATTTATTTATATAACTTGATACACTTGTTATTTATTTCACTTGTTTTAGACACAATTTTCGGTGGCCTACTGAGTTGTACTCACATCCTACATAGGTTTCCTGATCAATACCTGAATAGTCTTTATTGGTGTAGGACAAGTTAAGGGGAAATGGCCTATGTTAGATGGATGGTTTGGGGATGGAGGTTGGATGAGGGAACTATAAGTGGTTTTGGACCTTCTTGGGAGTTTTCAATGTCTTTATTTTTTGTTTTTATTTTTGAAAAATGAAACTTAGATTAACAGTGAATGTTTTTTACTTTTGTTAGACATTGTTTCTCCTGATTTGATTATCTTGATATATTGGTATTTTTTATGATTCTACATGCTTCTTCAAATTTTTATTATTTATAATGGTGTATTAATATGATCAAATAATCCATTTTATCATGATTAATGACTTATTACACCCTCACTACTAGTTATGAGGCTTTGTCATATGAGGAGGTGGACTTGAGGTTAGGAGACTGATCATCTCTGGGAACAGGTGTGTTGAATCTGGGTCGTGATGTCACTAAGTGGTATTTGAACAACCATTATGATAAATTTTTTTCACAAATTTATTTATTTGTGGAAAACTAAACTTTTTTATATAATATTTTTTTTATTCAATAATTGGACCCAAGCCATTTTAATGAGTTCATATGGAAAGTTGAAATTTGTAGTATGTTCAAACCCAGACATGATGGGAGAGAAATGTTTTGTTTTTAATAAATTTTTTCCAAATTCATAGGATATGACAGAGAAAACCCTCGATGAAAAGGTGTTCAAAACGATGAAGTTGTTGATCTAATGCACAATCAATCTCAAGTCCATCAATATGATGTTCAATTTCCATTAGACTTAGTATTTATTAGAATGTAAAATATTTATATTTGAGGAATCTGTATTATTGATGAAGAGTTTTGATAGAAGATTGTGAACTCAAGAGTTTGAATGTTTTCTTACTTTATAAACTAAATTATATTATTCTTTTCTGGTCATTATGTTCTGAAAAATCATGAAAACTATCATGATAAAATATTTTAATGAAATGGAGGATCATAATGAATATATCATATCCAGAAGTACCATACTCAGATGTTTTTTGAAGAAAAAAATAGTAAAGGTAATGAATTTTGTATAATTTCAAAGTTTCTTAGTGGATTAATAAATGAATACTCTCTATATTTATAGTAAAATCATCGTAATGGGTTTTACATCATAATGGAAAATTCCATTGGAATGAGGATTACATCAGAATGACTATAAGGAGGGAATTAAATAAGATCATAATGAGATAAAAATAAGTATTATCATAAAAAAAGTACATAATGACCAGAGAAATAAGGGAAGTTCCTAAAGAGTTGAAGAAGAATGGACGATCGTAATGAGATAAGAAATAAAGGAAGATCATAATTAGCTACGAAAGAAAGGAATATAATAATGAGCTGAAGAAGAAAGGCCGATCGTAATAAACTGAGAAAGAAAGGTAGATCATAATGAGCTAAGAAATAAAGGAAGATCATAATGAGATGAGAATCAAAGGAAGAAGATAATAATCTAATAAAGAAAAAAATAACACAATGAGACGTGAAATAAAAGAACATCATAATAACCTAATGAAGATACATAATAATGAGGCCGAGGAAGTTACATCAAAATATATAAAGGTTATAAAGATTGAGAAGGATTATTATGAAGAATACTCCAAAATATTATTAAATGTGTTTTATGAAGAATAGAATAGGTAAAACTTAAAATTTAATTTTTTTTAAATCTTAGTGAAATCTGTGGAGGATTGAACAAATCAATGTTGAAGTTTAAATGATAGATATTTTTTGGAGTTATAAAATCTAAGGAAGCTGTTAAAGTTTTAAAGTTTCCCACTCTTAATTTTCTCAGTAATTTATAAATACTTTCTTAGATTATTCACTCATTATAACTATTCACATTAGAGAACAAGGATGAGCACTGAAGAATTGGAAGTGAATGTCCTCATCGAACTGATGATGATCGTATTGAGCATTTTATAAGAGTTCTATTTTAGGATATTAAGAATGGATTAATCATATTGAGTCTATAATATTGTGTAAATTAGATCAAGGAATATCAGACTGAGTTTTGAGTAGATTTTGAGAAGGGATGATTGATTAAGGGAGAATCATATTGACCTCATCAAATTGAGAGACTCAGATCCATCCAAATTAGACTAAGGATTCAAAATGGGAATTTTTGTAGAAAATTGAACAATATATTATTCTTTTTTTTGATAAATTTTTTTGTAGTAAAACATTATAAACTGATGAGTGTAAATATAATCTTTCTTATCTAGAGATATATGTTTTTTAGCGGGAGTTGGAATAATTTTTATTCACTTTTTCTTAATAGTTAATTTCTATAGTCCCAAGGGTGTGGCTATGTAAAGTTTGTAAGTTCTTACACTGGGGCCAAACATTTTAAATATTGTGCACTTTATATACTTTATTACATTTTTAAGCATGATTATTTACTAAAAATATGATAAGGAAATAAATATTAATGTGTTATATGGGTTATGTTTCAAAAAGTAATGAAAAGTTATAAAAAGTGAACAACAAATTTAACCCTCTACCCCTTCTCAGTTGTTATTCGATCCTTTGGAACATAAATAGATATTAGAGAAAAAAATTCTCTTATTGAATCCATAAAATAGACAATATAAATTCTGTCAATAGTATAGTAATTACTATATTCGATGGAAAAAATATTATATATGAAAAAATAGAATGATTCCTTATCTCATATCACTTAGCCTAGATGTTGTTGATGGTGCAACTATTGGTTTTCCACCTTTTCGTAAATATGCTCCTATGATGTTTGATGATATGAGAAATATTGATGTTTATGGAAATGATTAAAATGAAATATTTATGTCCTATCAGAGAATGTTTATAAGACCGTGATGGGTCTCAAAAAAACTAATAAGTATTTTTTTAAGGGAATACTAATGTAAAGAAACAAAAGATACAAATCTGGAATACTAACTATGAAGTAATCAAAATGAGAGATGATGAAACTATTTATGAATAATATACTAGAGTAAATGAATTTTTTTGCAACATCAGAGGATTTAGTTATTTCATAAAAGATTTTATTATTTTGAGTAAACATATTCGAGCCTTCTCATACTAGATTTATTCTAAAATTTATTCTTTAGAAGATAATTTTGACGATTCTCTTTATGAATTTCATAAATTTCTAGTTTCCTATGAAATAAGAAAATATGAAATCATTAAAAAGGTGATGGAAGATTAAATGGATCTTTGATGCTATGATAATTCTTAAAATTCAAGATGTTGAAGATGTTTATCCTTGTTACTCCAAAGGTAAAGATGATGATGAGTTGAATTCTAAAATATATTCTCTTATATCCAAGAACAATCAATAAGGAATTGGAAAGAATGGAGGCAAAATTTATCTCAAATTTTTTGAGTGTGATGGAATTGGACACTTTTCTATGAATCCCCACTAGAAGAAAGGTTCATAATATTGAGATTCATTAGATGAGAAATCTGAATGCAAAAAGCTAGGACAATAGTTCTAAAGTGTAAAAGTCAACCCAAAACCCCAAAAATTGTTTACTATGAATAGGGGTAGTGTGATGAGTAAGAAAGATAAATCAGACTCAACTGAAAAAAATACTTTAGAAGATTAATGTTCATAATATTCATTGAAAAAGGTGAGAAAGTAGAATATTCCTCAAATAGTAATAAAGAATGAGGTAAATAATATTATAGAGAGTATTAAAAAAGAACATGGCTTTGTGCATGTCCTGAGAAAATAAAATCTCTATAGAATTAAATGAAACGACAATGAAATATTTTTAATAAGATAATTAAGGAACAAAATATGTCACCAATTTGGAGAATAAATACATTCAATAGATCTTATGTTACAAACATATACTCATTGAACAAGCAAATATGGTTGAATATCATAGTAAGTAGTATGAAGTTAAAGAATAAAAAGTTAAAAAGTTTCAATAAAAACTTATTATTTTCTAAAATACCTTAATAAAGATGAATGAAAACTTCCAAAAACTATAGAATTAAAATATGAGACTTTAGAAGTTGTTGAGAAGAATCAAATCAAGAATCAAGTAAAATCCACACCCACCAAAAATAAATTTTCTTCTAATTTTATTAAAATTTTAGTTTTTGGAGAAATTATTAGGAAATATTGGGTTGAAAAAGGGTGTGAGAAACCTATAACATCTTAAAAATCTTAAAACTCACCTAGGAGGAATGATGGTCCATGACCAAAGTATGATGAAATAGGAATAAGTTATCAAACTCACCAATTATTCTAAAAATAAATAATTTATTTACAAATAAAATAAATATTTTATGGATATTACTGGTGTTGTGGAGTCTATCACCAAAGAGCTTATAATATTTGGCATAACCTACTTCTTTATGGAAATGGTTTTGGGAATGAAGAATGAATAAATTTCCAAATCCAAAGGAAGTTGGAAACAAAAAATCTCAAACTTTGAGACAACTTCCAAAAAAATTCAATTTGAATGTTTGGAAGAGAATTGGGGAAGACGTGATGAGGTCGGTTATCATACCAAAATTTTTATAAAACTCCTTTTATAAAAAGATTCTTATGGTGGAAAATAAAAATAATTTGGAACGAATAATGGAATGTAAATAATTTTTTTTATTGAGTCAACTTTAAAAACATGTAATATAAACAAAGCATAGATACATGACAGTGGTTGTTCTTCACATATGACATGTGATATAAAAGTATTGAAACATTTTAAAATTAATGATGGACGAGAAGTTAACTTTGGTAATGATATTTCCTTAAAAATTAAAGGAATCAAAAAAAGTTGTTATTAAAGTAGAAACGTTTAAATATAATGAAGTTTTAATTTTTGATGAGATAAAACATAACTTACTTAGCATAAGTCAACTTTGTGAGGCTGGAAAATAATTAATCATAAAAAAAATTCTTCTGTTATAAAAAGCGTGAAGAATGGGAAAATGATTAAAAAATGAGAACTAATTTGTTGGAATCTTTTCCAAATAATATAATTTAAAAACTCATTTTACTTAGGTGCTGAAGATGAAAATAAATTATGACATCGAAGAGATTTCCATATTATATAGAAAAATATGAAGAAAATTTCTAATTTTTATCCTATCATAAACATTCCAGAATAGAACATAAGAGAAGAAGTTGTTTGTATTACTTTACAAAAAGTAAAATTGACTAATTAAAGTCAAAAGAGAGTTGAGATTTAGTCTTCCAGACCTCCTAAACTCATTCATTCCTATTTATATGGTCCTATGATACATCAATAAAAAAAGTTATTTTTTTAGTTAATCACATTTATTGATGATTTCACTCGAATTAAAAACATAATTTTTATGAAATAAAATTAATAAGCTATGGAAGTGTTCATGTTTTTTAAAAAATAAGATGGAAAATAAATGGAGTTATATATTAATATGTTGAGAACAGATATTGGTACTGATTTCATAAACAATGCTTTTGAATTATATCTAATAAAACATGGTATGAAACATCAATATAGTGATCCCTATAATCCAAAAAAATGGAGAAGAAGAAAGAAATAATAGAATCTTGGTGGAAATTAGAAGAAGTATGTTAGTAGAATACAAACATTCAATTTTTTACTTGAAAAAATTTACTAGTACTACTGTACATGTTTAGAGTAGATATTTTGTGAGACCAGAATGTGACATGACTTTATATGAAATATTGTATAACAAAGAAACTTTTTCTAAGCACTTCAATGTTTTTTGAATTCCATAATTACTTAAAATAAAAAATCAAAATTTTAGAATGTTTGATGAGAAAGTTGAGGAAGGAAATATTAGGGGTTGTTCACCAAATGGAAGATTTATAAAATTTTGGAACAAAACTTTACAAAAGTGGGTTGAATAATATTATGTGAAGGTAATTGAAAATATAAATTTCAAAAATAAAATATGTTGAGAATGCTGATAAAGATAAACAAGATATTTTCAATAACAGTGAAAATAAGACAAAACATCCTTACCAAGATTAAAAAAAATTCACGTGATGAGGAAAGTTTAGTTGTGAAAGAAATTTTATAATTTCATACTTTACAAGAACATGTTGAGTCTGAAAAAATTATTAGATATCAGAAGGCTCCATTTCATAAAATAAGAAAGTTGTGATTAGAAAATCAGCATTCACTTATCTCAACAGTTTTACCATAATCAGTTTCAAAAGATGTTGATTACAATGAATGGGTGGATTCAATAAATGAAGGGTTGGATCAGATTGAGAAGAATAAAACATTGGAACTTGTTTCACGAATTGAAAAAAATTAATCATAACCAAGTTGGAAAATATAAACAAGTAAGTTGGACACGTAGTAGTTTCAAGAAACAATTTCAAGCCTATTTGTAAAGTCTATAAATTGAAGAAAGGTGTGGATTTTGAATAAACATTAGCCCTAGTTTCAAGACCAAAACCTATTATAATATTTATTTCTGTGTTCAAATATCTTAATTATAAAGTTTATAAGATGAATGTAAAAATAGATTTCATAAATGGTGAGATTAATGAAGAAGTTTACATTGAACAACATTGTGTGTTTCTGCATGAAGAGGATGAAAATAAGGTTTATAGGCTGAATAAAGCATTTTATGGGTTGGAACAAGCTCAACATTCTTGTTAGTCAAAACTTTTCAATTGTTTTAGAATGTTAAATATTTATAATGTAAAATTTGATAAGAACTTATATGTGAATGATGATGACTCATAAACTATAATTGTAATTGTTTGTGTTGATGATATAATGTTTTTGGGGGATATAGAAGATGTTTGTAAAACATTTTATGAGGAAATTAAGAAGAGTTTTTAAATATCTATGTTAAGATAATTAATGTTCTTCCTTTTCTTACAAATTCAAAAAAATGAAAATATATTTTCTTATCTGAAGAAAAGTATTCCGGGAAATTATTAAAGAATTTTGGGATGGAATATTCCAAATAAGTTCACACTCATATTTCTGTGAACACAGAGTTGTGTAAAGATGAATCTAAAATAGGTGTTATTCAAAATACTTTCGATAGCTGATTGGAATAATTCTTTACCTTGTAAACTCAAGGAATGATATATTTTATATTGTGATTTTGTATTCAAAGTATCAATGTAATCTGAAAGAATCACATATACTAGTAGAAAATAGGATTATAAGATATGTTAAAGGAAAAACTTCAATGGGTTATTGTACAAAATAAATTTTAAGATGAAGTTTCATAGTCATATTGATGCTGATTGGGATAGAGAATATAATGATAGAAAATCAACCTCATGACAAAAATTTTTCTTTGTTGAATGTTTTTTGACGTGAAATAGGAATAAAAAATGTTCAATAAAATTGAGAACAATTGAATATGAATATTTTTCACCCACTCATGATTGTATTCAAGTGTTTTGGATGAAAGTTCAACTGGAAGATTTGAAAGCTAAAATTTCAAAACCATTGATGATATTTTGGGATAATTAAAGTGAAATTTGATCTTTCTAAAAATCATATCCAATATTCAAGACCAAAAACATTTATATAATGTTTCAATTTATAAAATATAAAGTTTATGTTGGGATTTTATGCTAGGATACATCTTAACAAAGTATCAAATTGAGGATATTTTTTAAAAACTCATGTCAAAATAATGATTTGTGGAATTGAGGATTCAACATCAATTTTAATTTCCTCCCATTACTTCCAAAATATCAGAAGGAAGAACCCACAACATACTATATATTATGTTGAAAAAAGGTGATAAAAAGTAACAAAAAAATTTATATTGAAATAAGTATTTACTTATATTTGTTTTATGGATCTTAAGTTGTAGTTTTCATAAAATCGGGGAGATAAAAAAAGTGAGAGAGGAGAATATATAAGTGAATAAATCTTATATTTACATGGACATATAATATTATTATCACAAAGGGATGGAATTCTTTAAAAAACATTACTTTATCCAATAGTGTGGACTCACAATTCTCTCATCTAAGAAAGGTTTTATTTTGGTAAAATTTAAAATTTAAGTTGTGGAAAAATTATGAGAGTTGAAAAATTTATTAAAATGGGTTTTGAACAAATATAATTGTGGAGACTAGAGAACCTTTGTGAGAAATTATATTTACAATGTTTTTTGTATTTGTTGATAACTAAACATTTTTTTATAAGAGTATTTTTGTTATTCCAGAATATGGCCTTGTCCATCTTAATGAGTTCTGTAAAAGAGTTTAATATTTCTAAATTCTTAAACCCAAACATAAAGGGGGAGAATTTTTTTTAAGAATGTTTTCTTGAAGATTCTGAGGATCATACTGAGCAAACAACAGATGAAATAATGGTCAGAATGATGATGTTTTTGATCGAACACACCATATATATCAATTACATTGGTATAAAGTTCAAGATCCATGGAACTCAACATTTGTTAAAATTTTAGATATTTCTATTTGAAGAAGTCGTATTGTTATTGAAGAGTTTTGAAAGAATATTGTGATTTTAAGAGTTATAAAGTTTTCATATATTCTAAACTAAATCATACGATTCATTTCTAGTCATTATGTTCTCACAAATCATAAAAATTATCATGATAAAATATTTTTAAGAAATAAAGGAATCATAATGATTGTATAGAATCTAGAAGTACTATACTAAGAAATTTTTAGAAGAAAGAAAGTTTAAAGCTGACAAAGTTTTAATAATTTCATTGTAGTTAACTGGTTTCCTAATTGAATATTTTCCATATCTATGGGAAAAAATAGTAATAGAATTTTCGTAGTAATGGGAAATTATATTGTTATGAGGATCCCATTGGATTGACACTAAGAAGGAAAGTCAATCAGATCATAATGAGTTATAAAGAGTAGAAGAGGTGATATTTGAAATACAATTTTTCATAAATCTCATGGAAATATGGGAAGGATTGAATAATTCAAACTTGATATTTTAATGTGAGATATTTTTGGAGTTTTAAAATCTGGGGAAGTGGGGAATGTTTTATTATTTCTCTCTCTTACTTTTTGAGACACCTATAAATACTTCCTCATATTATTTTTTCATTGTATCTTTTCAAATATGTGAAAAAGGCAGAGCAAAGAATAATTGGAAGTGAATATTCTCATTAGACAGATGAATATCATATTTTTCATTTGAGTAGAGTTTGAGGTTGGTAGAATAAGAAAGTGTTCATCATATTCAGTCCATCATATTAATTCAATTGGACTGTGGAATATTATACTAAGTGTTTGAGTAGTGTTTGAAAAGTATAGATTTATTAAGGGATAATCATATTGACCTCATTAGATTGAGAGAATTAGATAAAGAGGAATTAGACTGAGGATCAAGACTAAGATTTTGTGGATAAAACCGAACAAATTTTAACTCTTTTGTCTTGGATAAATTCTTTTGAAAGACAAATTTTTAAATTTTTTGGATTCAATATAATATTTTTTATTGGGAGATAAAGGATTCTTGGAAGAGTTGAAAAAAATTGTATTCACTTATTTATAATAGTTAATATATATAGACCCATGAGAGTGGCTATGGAAAGGATGTAAGTTCTCACACTGAGGTTGACCCTTTTAAATCGCATGTACTTTACTTTCTTTCTAACATTTAAATGCATGATTATTTAAAAAAAATTAATAAGTAACTAAATCTTAACATGTTAAAAGGGTTATGTTTTTAAAAGTATTGAATGTTATAAAAAGTGAACAATTGATTCAACCCCCTTTTAAGTTGTCATTCGATCCTTTGGAACTTCGATGTTATAGATTAATTTTTTTTATTTTTTCTTAATATTTAAGATAGGTAGATATTAGACTATGAAGAGTCGAGTCTTGGTTATGAGTTTTTGTGAGGAAGTTCCAAACCCATGTATGGAGGAAAAACCATGTACTCTAGTTGGGATTGTTGTTATTTTAATTTTTTGTTATTGTTGAATATTATTTCACCATGGGTTAAAAACATGTTGTGTGATGTGAAAATTGTTATTGATATTTTTGGAGAATTTACTCTTGGTATATAAAGGAATGAGAGTTGAGTATAAATGAATGATTCTTGAAAAGGAGGGTTAGTTTGTGACATGAACCAATTTAAGCACACATGGGTAAATGAGTTTTGGGAATGTTATTGAACATGGAATATTTTTACTTTATTGTGAAACTGAATTGAGAATTCTTAAATGATAAAAATGAGAATAAATGCCTATCTAAATGAGAAAATTTATATAATATGTTTTTACCCTTGTTAACAAAGACCAGGTTGGAGGATGGTTAAGGGTAGTGACAGTTCCACGATTATGACCACATGGTGAGGTTTGGGGAAAATTATTGTTTTGATTTTCCTCTAACATAAATGTGATAATGTTGTGTTATGAAACCCTAGATGCATTTTTGGAATTATAAGGATATACCTCCATGATGAGTTCAAATGGGAGGATGATAGGAAGATACATATGGTTATGGTTTACTAGTAGTGGAACTAGAGGTCCAATAGTTCTAGGTTAGGAAGAAGGGGATGAGTTCAGAGTTCACTTTTATCACTTCTTGAAATTCATAGGAAGAGAGCCAAGGTGGGTTGTGAAGAGTATTTCTAACCTTATGAGGGGGTTTTAGTTGCAGTACCATCCAAATATTACTAGAGGGGGTGGACTAGAATAAGTTGAGTTATGGATTGAGTCTATCCATACAATACATTATCACTAGGAGAATCATACTAAAGAGAGGGTCAACCTAGATTCTTTTATTCTGTGAGGATCCACAAAGCGTTGGTGGGGATATCAAGACACCGTCTGAATAGGTTGATGTTTTTTGATGAAATGGATTCTTGGAGATGTTCTTGTAGCACTTCTTCCCAGAGAATTGATGTCCAGAGAGAGTGACTGAGATTATAAGGATGATTTTGGAGTGCATGTCTATAATGGACTATGATAGACTCTTTATATATTTAAAACATTTTCCCCCAATGTTGGCAGGAGATGAGGCTACAACAACAAAGTGGTTTTCGGGATTAAGTGTGAAATTAAATCCTTGGTGAATATTTTTAGTCTAAAGAAGTTTTTAAGTGATCTATATAGATATCATTGCTAAGTGTACCCTAAAAGAGTATTCAAATAGTGGAAAAGTGGTTTCTTCTCGATGAATTGGAGGTATGTATTCCAAGTGTAGGAATCATCGTTATTATAACATGAGAAAAATAATTGGAAAATGGAGTTTCCAAGGAGAAAAGTTAGTTACCCAATACCTTTATCTTGTGATTTTCCTTAATTTGGAAAGACATGAAACTTTTGAAAACATTTTCCCTGACCACCTGTAGAGTGTTGAGCCTATGGAAATATGGGACATATACAAAAGTTATGCAGGAACCTGAGTCAGATGGTTAGTGATGGGGGATCTAGATAGAATCAGGGTGTGGGAAGGGGATCTTCTACACTATATCAGTCTGGGAAATGATGTTACAATTTCCAAGTAAGTGGAGGTAGTGTACGTGGTGCTTTAAAGAATGAGTTCCCATATTAATAGAGTGGTAAAACACATGGGAGTTAAACGACATCATATAGAATAGGGGTAGAGAAATTACATTCAGTGCAACATACACTTATTCATTATAAGGTTAAACCATCTATAGTGAAGGGTGCTATTCTTTTAGATTTTATATGAGATAGTTCCTTATCTGATACTAGTTCATTGAATTACTTTATATCTGCAAAACACATTAATGGTTTGATAGTAGTGGTGGTGTTTTTGAGAATGGTAATGGAAATACATACCCCATGGGGAGTATGGTCTAGAGAAATATATTTGTGAGAAGGATGTTCTCTAGAGATCAAAGAGTATCATTTTATATGGGATCTATATATATTTAAATTTTTGGGATTTAACTTAATTATGGTTATGGAATGAATAGTCACATCCTCAGGTCACATTGATTTTTACCATAGAAGATTGATGTTTATGTATCCTAAGGATGAAAAATATATTCATTGTGGAGAATGTAATATCTAGGTAGACTGAGCTGGGCCAACTACTCAACAATTGGGAGTGCTCAAAACATATCTATCTTGCTTAATTATAGATAATGGAGGAGTAAAGAATTATTTCTTTCCACCAGTAGTGAAAAAATTTCCAGATGTGTTTCTTGATGACTTATTAGGGATTCCAGCTAAGAGAGATGTGGAATTTACTTTGAGATCCTACCGGGAGATGAGGAAGTTTCTATTACACCATAAATAATAGAACCAACTGAGCTTCAAGATATGAAGACTCAGCTAGGGGGGTTGGAGTATAAGGGATTTATCCATCTACGTATGTCACCTTGGGGATCACCTGTGTTGTTTTCCTAGAAGGATAACAAGTGTCTACAATTTTATTTCAATTATCGAAAATTAATAAATATTATTCTAAGTAACTAGTATCCACTTCCATGTATCAAAGATATATTTCTCCATTTGAGAGGATATTGTGTGCTCTCGAAGATCTACTTGAGATCGAGGTATCATCATTTGTGAGTGTGGCCTTATGATATATCGTGGTCTGGTTTTTAAAGTAGGCATGACCTTTATTATTTATTCCTAATTCCATTTGGGTTGATGAAAGCACTAAGAGTTTCTATGGCCTTGATATACATATTAGTCCATCTATAGCTAGATAAATTTGTTGTAGTGTTTGTCGATGATATCATTGTGTACTCCAAGGCTCATGATGATCATGTCCAATCCCTTAACATCATCCCAGTTATAGTGAGAGAGAATCAGCTATACACCAGGATTTCTAGGTTCCAATTTTGGATTGATTATACACACTTCGTGGGACATATCATCTCCAAGGAAGGTGTTTTAGTAGATCTGTAAAGGGTTTCAGAAGTGGTATCATGGTATAATCCCAAGAACATATTTGATATCTATAGATTTCTAGGGTTATCTAGATATTATTTGAGATTAATCTAGTATATTTCCCATTTTTTAGAACTACTTTTGTGCCTGAACAAGAAGGGGATAAAGTTTTATTGGTCAGAAGCACGTGAGAAGGACTTCTAGAAACAGAATAAGTGCCTGAAATTGACAGATATCTTGATCCTACATGCTCCAGGGGAGTAGTAAATGATATATTGTGGCACTTTTGGGATTTTAATTGGACTAGTATTGATGTAGGGAGATTTATTCAATGTATATGGGTCTCAGTAGGTGATTCCCCATGAATGGAACTACCAAATGCACAACCTCATGTTGGAATCTATAGTTTATGATTTGAAGTTTTGGTGGCATTATATATTTGGTGTAAAGTTTATAGTGTTTACTGATCACAAGATATTGAAGTATATCTTTTCATAATGAGATTTGAATCTCTGACATTATATGTGGGTAGTGTATATGGAGTCATTTGATTTTGAGCTAGCGTATATGCATGGGAAACGAAACAATGTGGCTATTAATTAGAACATGAAAACATAGACTTAGATTTTTCAGAAGTCATGTGATGAGTGGAAAATGTTGATGTAACACCCCAAGATTTTATAGTGTGTTATTTATTAAAAAAAATTCAATAACTTTCACTACACGCAACACCAAGTTCAATCGCACCATGACTTAACAAACAAGCTGTTCAAAAGAGGTTATGAATAGTGTTAACTAAATTTTAAACTTTATATAATCCTTATAATTTTAGAATCCATATTATGAGTTTCTTAGACATAATGTAAGAACAAATTCATTTTCAGTATTTCACTTTTACCAAATTTTAATAGTGAACCCTTTTTAGATACTATATTTTAAACTTTTTGACTAAATGGGGACATCAAAAAATTTAAAATGAAACATCCCAAGCTTCCACGGTACGCTAGCGTGTGTTGTACGCAACACCGAGTTCTAACACACCGTAACCAATCAAACTAGCCGCTATGAATAGTAAAACCTACTTTTTGAAATTATATATATTTTATATTTGAAAATGGACTTCATTTTTGGATTCGGAATATCGAATTTATCCTAAGGTGAAATTTTGGCACATTTCGGATAACTTTCATATTTTGATGAATAGTGAAAATTACTAAATTTTAATTAAAAACAACTTTTTTAATCAAAATAATTAATAGTGATAAATTATTAATTTGAGTGGTTTTAAAGTATATTTAGAATATATTTTTACCATTTAATATAATTTTGGTCATTGGACATAATTTTACAATTAAACTGAACATAAACGAGTGTCAATCTTTTGATAGTTATTATCTCTTAAAAACACGCTTTTTGTTTTGACAGCGGGAATTAATTTTAAATTAATTTTTGCCACTTCTGTGTTTTGAATTTAGGAAAATGGATTCCATATTTGTAATCAGGATGTTCAAATTGTGTAAATAGGTAACTTTTATTTTTTAGACATTTTGAATAATTACTGCGGTAAATATTTTATTTACCATGGTTAAGGGTAAATCCGGTAAATAAGGGTTAAAACATAATATTATAATAATACAAAATTACCCTAAAACGTGTCTTAACCCTATTGGTTGATACATGGTCGACCATGGGCATCTTTGGGTCTATTTTGGGACCCCATGGATCCACTTGTAAGTGATAATGACACATTATATTAATAAAGTTAAAATAAAAATAAAAATGGCAAAAGCTTACATCTTTTAGAAGAACAATTTTTACATAGGGTTATACATGTTGGATTTTCGATTGTAAATATTCATTAGAAAGATAAAAAGATTTCCTACATAATGATATTTTATTTATAATTTTTAGACATTAAATAATTTATTTTATTTATGACACAATGATGATGCAGTAATTACTAAAATAGTAAAAAATTAACATAATTAATATTATAAATACACAAATAAATATAATATGGAACTTTTAATAAATTACACTAATTTTATATGATAATATGATATATTATGATTGATTTAATTGACTTTGTTCGAAGTAATCAATCTGTTAGGAGTTTCAAAAAAATCAACTATTGAATAGTGTCAAAATTGACATAAAAGAGTTCTTAAAACAAATATTATATTATTAATTGATATTAAATTCCTAAAAATCTAAGGATCGGCCAAGAGACATATATTATTATAGGTTCCTCATTAATGGACCACTTGGGGGTCGCTTGGATGTATATAGTAAGTTTATTAACCATATTATATAAAAATACAAAGATACATTGTAAAAGTGAAACTAATTAACTTAGAGTTAATACTTAAAGATAAGGTTAATATAAGTACCCAAACCTGTCTAAATTCTATTGGATGAGTTGTTTTCGACCTATCCCCACCTCATCCTTTGAATAGTCAACTTTTGAGCCTTTATAAACGGAATATGAATTTATTATAAATTAATATTTCTAGTTTTTCCAAAGGTGCCCCTCACCCCTCTTATAAAAGGGCACTCCTCCTTCTCTTTTCCTCACACCTCTCAAGCCACTTGGCTCGTCCAAACTCTGCCCAACTAAGCTCCCCACATCCCTCTCCTCCTCCTTGAAGCTTCCCCTTAGGCAGAAAGCATTTCAAGAAGTCCTTTGGTTCCAACCAAAGTGAGTTACCTAAATTAAAGGTAACAATTTCTCTTAAAGTATCTTCATTTATTTTGCTTCTCCAACCCCCCAAAATCTTTTTATTTCCTTTGTAAAAACACCAGTATCATAAATATATACTAGGATGTTGTTATAAAAAGGATTCAAACTACACATACACACAACTCCATCTAATGGATGATGAACATAATGTTTCTGTGGATGGCAAACTAACGCCTCACGAAACGATGATTGTTCAAATACATCTTACCACCTCTCATGGTGGCCATTATGATGGAACTGTAATTAAATATGATATTAATGATATATATTTTATATATAAGCTTCTGTAATTCCATTTTATTTCATACCATTATTCGTTTCATGTTGTATATACATACGATAATTTCATTTGAGGAAGTGCGGACTACCGCCCCCTTAAAATGATATGACTCGTTCATACCACACATGGAACGTATAAAGGATGGTGTTAATGAACTTAAGTAACATATATAAAATACTATACTGGAATAGTAATATACCTATGTATCATTTGGATTAGATTCTTTTAAAATAAAAATTAAATGGAAGTAGCGTTCGTGCGCACGTACGGACTACCGTCTCCACGAACGCGATAAGATTCATTCTCCATCATATCCATTCAAGTCTTATTCTCATTTTGGGGTTAAAAATAATGTTAATATCATTCTGGATATGAATAAGATACAACAAACATGGCTTATGTAACAAAACATATAAAAGAAAATGAGTAAGTTAACACCCGAAACGATGATAATTCTAAGATATTATTAATAAATCAATGTTAAAAGATCATATATGATATCATATTAATATATATGATTCTTGTATAATTTAATAACAATTATTTCACCATTATACAGGAGTTTAACCTACCCCAACCAAGGAAAAGTACAAGGTAAGGGTTATTTCACAATCTCTTCATTATCCGAGGTTGTATTATACGTAATAATCTACTGGGATCTCTTTATCATCCACATCCATGTTTCTTCGAAAAGTATTTCAAAACATTTTTACTATTTACAAGAATATGGGTTAAAGTCATTTATACCCTTGTTTGACTTTTTATAAGAGGTTTATAAAGGAATCTTTCCGTCGTTTTCAAAACAAGGTCCTTTTTTAACCTTTTCGACAGAATTGAGGTAAGAATGTTTTTTTTAACTTATATGGCGGGTGCGGTTATTTTCCGCCGTTATAAAATCGTCGAAGCTTCCCATACAAGCTTATAAGAATATTTTCAAAGAAAATGTTTTATTTTATATGGATCTTAAATGATTTCAAAATAAAAGGAGATATTTCTTTTAAAAGAATTTTGATTTCATCTATGTCAACATCCTTTGATGGATTTTAAGATTATTTGAAGTTGATTTATTATGATACAAAACTTCTATATTGTATTGAAGGTTTTGTGATATGTTTGACTGTGGATGTGCTATTTTTATACCATTCATAGTTTATTGTGAAAGTATTGACATTTCGTATGCTAGTTTTAATACGAATGTTTATGTTATGTTTAAACCTTTTCATATGGGAATGCATTGGACTTAATAAGTGACGGGTGGAGCCCGCTATAGCTCCTCGATGCATCGGTAGGTCTCATGAGACAAACTAGTGTCTTGGCACAAGGCCTTGACAAAATCTTATTTGTAGCCTTGGCACGAGGCCTTGGCTATGTGGTTATGATAGTCTGGCATTATGCATTCCAACATTATGAAAGTGGTTATTGATTTTTGCATGTGATTATTCGATTAGTAGAATATCCATGTGAATAAGTAAATGGCATTATTTCATTTTACTTTTGCCATACCATGTTGAAGTTCAATTTTAAAAGGCTTTTGTTTTAGTAATGCATTGCCTTAAATGTTTATTTTTATTTATGAAAGTTTCCTCTATATTGTTATCCTTACTGGGCATTTGAGCTCACCCCTTTTCTATGTTTTATTTTTCCCAGGTAGTGAAGAAGTAAATTATGAATGACTTACAGGGATATTATGAGGGGTTAATAGTGTGGATATGAAGACTTTGTTGTTGTAGTAGTTTTTCACTTTGAAATGTAATGTAAAACTTTATGATTATATCTAGTGTTTCCAAGGATACTAAACCAATCGGTCTTTCGGGATTTGATCTTTCTTGTGATCATGCCAATGTTATGTAATTAATGCACCGACTCTGGGTAGCTGGGGTCGGGGCGTTACAGTTGGTATCAGAGGAAGTTTAGTACAAACCTTGGAAACTAGATTTAGATAAACTCTGATTAGAACACGTAGACCTAAGATGGACTTTGAGGATTAGTATAGAAGAACTTCCTAGAATTTTGGTATTGTAGAGATTTTGTGAGTTTTCCGAGCAATACATCCCTGTCTGGATACGAGCAGGTAGAGGCGGCTCTGGCACAGATGTACCTAGGGGTAAAACCCGAAAACACCGCTTTGAGCTAGACTCGAACGGGAACTGGTGCACGACAACGGGCCTTGCTGCACTCTTGGTTACGACACTCCCGGGGGATATGCTTAGGATAACTCTCATTTTCTTTACAAATCATTATGAAGTGTTTATGAGTATATACTTCCTCAAAGGAGGCATTTTTATGATTATGGATTATATCCCTAAATAGTTCAATTTATGTTAAGTGTTTTATAAGTATGGGATTATGTATTTTGATTCATAAACTAATCTAGTGTATGCCATTGTTTAGAAATGGCGCCCAGTAGAAGGAATGAGAACTCTAACAATGCACATGATCCAAAGAGAAGGAAGGATCATATCTTTCATGGTCTTAAGCTAGAATTTATAAGAGAAATAGTCTCCCATGTATTATCATCATATGAAGAAATAATATCATGTGTTGATAAGATAAGTAAAGAGTTTACTGAGTCCTATGGCTTTGAAGGGAAGCAAGAGAAGAAAAGGATGGAAGAGAGAAAAATGGATAAAGGGAAGAGGGAAAAGAAGAATTTTCCCATATGTGGTAACTGTGGGAAGAAACACCCTGGAACTTGCCTGAAAGGAATGGGAGTTTGTTATAAGTGTGGAGGAAAAGGGCACAAAGTACATGACTGCAAGGGTGATAAAATGGTTTCAAATTTACAATGCTTCATTTGCAAGGAGTTTGGACACTACGCGAACCTATGTCCCAGTCATCAGACTATGCCGCAAATGATGCTATTGGATAATAATCAAGTTATGATACTACCACAGATGAAGAGGAATGATTAGAGTTCTTATGTTGATTATGTCAATTGAGTGTTGTATCAACAATGTACTTGTTATAATAATTATGGAGTATATAAGGATTGTACTGCAGTACTATTTCATTGAGGACTTGAGATTGTGTGGAACAAAGAAAAGTGACTCAATAGCAGGATAAATTTTTGGAAAATATATGGTTGAGAGAAAGATAAACCATAATATGGTTCTGATACCGAGTTAGTGATTTTAGAATAATACATGATTGATTTGGATAAATTATATTGGATATTCTTGACTACCTTGAAACTGATTAATGATTTGTATATTCCATCATTGTTGGGGTTTAAAACATTTTTGGATTAATGAAGTATATCCAGCATTCTATATGGAATAAGGGAGCATGAATGTAATCAATAAGGAATATGGTAATACATGATGAAGGTATTCATATGCTATTACAGGGTAAAAAGGATCTATATCATGTTTACCATCCTTATGAATGTTGGACTGTGAGTTTGGACAGAAGTAATTTGGATAGTTCTAGTTTGGATTATTTTGGATTTCCATAAAAGGACAACCCGGAGGTCGGGCGGCAACCCGTCGCGTCCGGCAAGGCTGCGAGACTTGAACCCGCAACTGAAGGGCGACAAGGGTGTATCACCTACCACTGGCCCACGAGATGTCCTGGATTAAATAATGTAGTTTTTATTAAAAGATCTTGTAGATGAATTATAAATTCGTTTATTTTGGAACCCTATACGAATAGTGTAAATAGAATTTTTTTTACATTCTATTATGTTTTAGAGTGAAAGATGAGTTTGTGGTTGAAATTTATTAATGGATAAAACTCTAATTATAAAGTAAGTATATCTCCTTATGATCTTAGCCAATCTCATAAATAAATTCCTCAACATTAAAAAAAGGAACTTAGAACAAAAATGTTTTCCTAGATGGTACCTTAAATCATCACTAATTTATGGCTTTGGAATTGTTGGCCTTTTCATAGCCATGTTCTCTACCACTCTCCATCAGATAATTGATGGTTAGATTTCTCTTCCATATCCATATTTTCCTACATGGAACCCTAGTATGTGTTATTTTCGGTAATCTTCATACTTTCCACTCTTTATTTTAAATAGAGGCCTCGTTAATTCATTTTTCGATGTGGGATTTCAACTAAGATATTTTGAAACGTAAAAAATGTGTTATCCTAATACCCTATGTTTTGTTGAACCGATGGTATTTCAAATCATCATAGATTGATGAATTTAAGGACCTCAATTTTATACTTGTTTGTGATTGATGACCTCAATCACTACCTATAAATATTTACGTTTTTCCTCCAATTATATGTCTCTAATTGCCACCAATGTTCTCCTAATCGAGATCATAATTTGGTGGTGACCCTTTGATTTCTCTTTTCCTCATATTAAGACTAAATTTTAGTAACCCAATTTCCGATGTGGGTTTTCCCACAAATATATTTTCTATTTTCAACCTTTTATTTTCGAAGAACAATTTCAAATTGCGAGGACGCAATTTATTGAAGGAGGGGAGAATGTAACACCCCAAGATTTTATAGTGTGTTATTTATTCAAAACAATTCAATAACTTTCACTACACGAAACACCAAGTTCAATCGCACCATGACTTAACAAACAAGCTGTTCAAAAGAGGTTATGAATAGTGTTAACTAAATTTTAAACTTTATATAATCCTTATAATTTTAGAATCCATATTATGAGTTTCTTAGACATAATGTAAGAACAAATTCATTTTCAGTATTTCACTTTTACCAAATTTTAATAGTGAACCCTTTTTAGATACTATATTTTAAACTTTTTGACTAAATGGGGACATCAAAAAATTTAAAATGAAACATCCCAAGCTTCCACGGTACGCTAGCGTGTGTTGTACGCAACACCGAGTTCTAACACACCGTAACCAATCAAACTAGCCACTATGAATAGTAATACCTACTTTTTGAAATTATATATATTTTATATTTGAAAATGGACTTCATTTTTGGATTCGGAATATCGAATTTATCCTAAGGTGAAATTTTGGCACATTTCGGATAACTTTCATATTTTGATGAATAGTGAAAATTACTAAATTTTAATTAAAAACAACTTTTTTAATCAAAATAATTAATAGTGATAAATTATTAATTTGAGTGGTTTTAAAGTATATTTAGAATATATTATTACCATTTAATATAATGTTGGTCATTGGACATAATTTTACAATTAAACTGAACATAAACGAGTGTCAATCTTTTGATAGTTATTATCTCTTAAAAACACGCTTTTTGTTTTGACAGCGGGAATTAATTTTAAATTAATTTATGCCACTTCTGTGTTTTGAATTTAGGAAAATGGATTCCATATTTGGAATCAGGATGTTCAAATTGTGTAAATAGGTAACTTTTATTTTTTAGACATTTTGAATAATTACTGCGGTAAATATTTTATTTACCATGGTTAAGGGTAAATCCGGTAAATAAGGGTTAAAAAATAATATTATAATAATACAAAATTACCCTAAAACGTGTCTTAACCCTATTGGTTGATACATGGTCGACCATGGGCATCTTTGGGTCTATTTTGGGACCCCATGGATCCACTTGTAAGTGATAATGACACATTATATTAATAAAGTTAAAATAAAAATAAAAATGGCAAAAGCTTACATCTTTTAGAAGAACAATTTTTACATAGGGTTATACATGTTGGATTTTCAATTGTAAATATTCATTAGAAAGCTAAAAAAATTTCCTACATAATGATATTTTATTTATAATTTTTAGACATTAAATAATGTATTTTATTTATGACACAATGATGATGCAGTAATTACTAAAATAGTAAAAAATTAACATAATTAATATTATAAATACCCAAATAAATATAATATGGAACTTTTAATAAATTACACTAATTTTCTATGATAATATGATATATTAGGATTGATTTAATTGACTTTTTTCGAAGTAATCAATCTGTTAGGAGTTTCAAAAAAATCAACTATTGAATAGTGTCAAAATTGACATAAAAGAGTTCTTAAAACAAATATTATATTATTAATTGATATTAAATTCCTAAAAATATAAGGATCGGCCAAGAGACTTATATTATTATAGGTTCCTCATTAATGGACCACTTGGGGGTCGCTTGGATGTATATAGTAAGTTTATTAACCATATTATATAAAAATACAAAGATACATTGTAAAAGTGAAACTAATTAACTTAGAGTTAATACGTAAAGATAAGGTTAATATAAGTACCCAAACCTGTCTAAATTCTATTGGATGAGTTGTTTTCGACCTATCCCCACCTCATCCTTTGAATAGTCAACTTTGGAGCCTTTAGAAACGGAATATGAATTTATTATAAATTAATATTTCTAGCTTTTCCAAAGGTGCCCCTCACCCCTCTTATAAAAGGGCACTCCTCCTTCTCTTTTCCTCACACCTCTCAAGCCACTTGGCTCGTCCAAACTCTGCCCAACTAATCTCCCCACATCCCTCTCCTCCTCCTTGAAGCTTCCCCTTAGGCAGAAAGCATTTCAAGAAGTCCTTTGGTTCCAACCAAAGTGAGTTACCTAAATTAAAGGTAACAATTTCTCTTAAAGTATCTTCATTTATTTTGCTTCTCCAACCCCCCAAAATCTTTTTATTTCCTTTGTAAAAACACCAGTATCATAAATATACTAGGATGTTGTTATAAAAAGGATTCAAACTACACATACACACAACTCCATCTAATGGATGATGAACATAATGTTTCGGTGGATGGCAAACTAACGCCTCACGAAACGATGATTGTTCAAATACATCTTACCACCTCTCATGGTGGCCATTATGATGGAACTGTAATTAAATATGATATTAATGATATATATTTTATATATAAGCTTCTGTAATTCCATTTTATTTCATACCATTATTCGTTTCATGTTGTATATACATACGATAATTTCATTTGAGGAAGTGCGGACTACCGCCCCCTTAAAATGATATGACTCGTTCATACCACACATGGAACGTATAAAGGATGGTATTAATGAACTTAAGTAACATATATAAAATACTATACTGGAATATTAATATACCTATGTATCATTTGGATTATATTCTTTTTAAATAAAAATTAAAT
The DNA here is from genome assembly GCA_963277665.1 of Viscum album. Taxonomy (NCBI): domain Eukaryota; kingdom Viridiplantae; phylum Streptophyta; class Magnoliopsida; order Santalales; family Viscaceae; genus Viscum; species Viscum album. Next base: position 1,969,940,873 of record OY728147.1, on the reverse strand, counting down.
GGAAGTAGCGTTCGTGCGCACGTACGGACTACCGTCTCCACGAACGCGATAAGATTCATTCTCCATCATATCCATTCAAGTCTTATTCTCATTTTGGGGTTAAAAATAATGTTAATATCATTCTGGATATGAATAAGATACAACAAACATGGCTTATGTAACAAAACATATAAAAGAAAATGAGTAAGTTAACACCCGAAACGATGATAATTCTAAGATATTATTAATAAATCAATGTTAAAAGATCATATATGATATCATATTAATATATATGATTCTTGTATAATTTAATAACAATTATTTCACCATTATACAGGAGGTTAACCTACCCCAACCAAGGAAAAGTACAAGGTAAGGGTTATTTCACAATCTCTTCATTATCCGAGGTTGTATTATACGTAATAATCTACTGGGATCTCTTTATCATCCACATCCATGTTTCTTCGAAAAGTATTTCAAAACATTTTTACTATTTACAAGAATATGGGTTAAAGTCATTTATACCCTTGTTTGACTTTTTATAAGAGGTTTATAAAGGAATCTTTCCGTCGTTTTCAAAACAAGGTCCTTTTTTAACCTTTTCGACAGAATTGAGGTAAGAATGTTTTTTTTAACTTATACGGCGGGTGCGGTTATTTTTCGCCGTTATAAAATCGTCGAAGCTTCCCATACAAGCTTATAAGAATATTTTCAAAGAAAATGTTTTATTTTATATGGATCTTAAATGATTTCAAAATAAAAGGAGATATTTCTTTTAAAAGAATTTTGATTTCATCTATGTCAACATCCTTTGATGGATTTTAAGATTATTTGAAGTTGATTTATTATGATACAAAACTTCTATATTGTATTGAAGGTTTTGTGATATGTTTGACTGTGGATGTGCTATTTTTATACCATTCATAGTTTATTGTGAAAGTATTGACATTTCGTATGCTAGTTTTAATACGAATGTTTATGTTATGTTTAAACCTTTTCATATGGGAATGCATTGGACTTAATAAGTGACGGGTGGAGCCCGCTATAGCTCCTCGATGCATCGGTAGGTCTCATGAGACAAACTAGTGTCTTGGCACAAGGCCTTGACAAAATCTTATTTGTAGCCTTGGCACGAGGCCTTGGCTATGTGGTTATGATAGTCTGGCATTATGCATTCCAACATTATGAAAGTGGTTATTGATTTTTGCATGTGATTATTCGATTAGTAGAATATCCATGTGAATAAGTAAATGGCATTATTTCATTTTACTTTTGCCATACCATGTTGAAGTTCAATTTTAAAAGGCTTTTGTTTTAGTAATGCATTGCCTTAAATGTTTATTTTTATTTATGAAAGTTTCCTCTATATTGTTATCCTTACTGGGCATTTGAGCTCACCCCTTTTCTATGTTTTATTTTTCCCAGGTAGTGAAGAAGTAAATTATGAATGACTTACAGGGATATTATGAGGGGTTAATAGTGTGGATATGAAGACTTTGTTGTTGTAGTAGTTTTTCACTTTGAAATGTAATGTAAAACTTTATGATTATATCTAGTGTTTCCAAGGCTACTAAACCAATCGGTCTTTCGGGATTTGATCTTTCTTGTGATCATGCCAATGTTACGAAGTAATGCACCGACTCTGGGTAGCTGGGGTCGGGGCGTTACAGTTGACTTTGCTGGATGAAATGCATGTGATGTTTCAGGAGATTCTCGAACATAAAACTCTAATAATTTTAATAGATTATACACTTTTGAGATGGATTAGAGATAGAATGTATGAGGATCCAAAGTGTTTAAATGTGAGAGAAATAATTGAAGGTAGGGATTCACCTTCAGACAGAAGCATAAATGGGTATGATATAATCTACATTAGGAAATTGGTTATTGTACCTACAAGTATGTGTGAGGAGATCATGTGGGATTTTCATTCCTCAATGTGGACGATACATTAAGGAGTGAGAAAAATATACTATGACATACAAAAATAGTATTGGTTTTCGGGCATGAAGAAGGGTATATCAATGTTTATGACATGATTATACACCTATCAGTAGGTCACGACATAACATCAACAACCTGGAAGTTTTTTGAAGCTTTTTTTCATTTTGAAATGGAAGCTAGATGAAATGACCACGGATTTTGTGGAGGGTATCCTGAATACCTAAAGGAATTATGATTATATATGGGTTATTGTTGATAGAATAAAGCATTTTGGGCATTTATATTCAATATGAGAAACATTCTACATGGAGAAGTTGGGAGAACTTTATGTTCGAGAGAAATTATGTCTGCATAGGGTGCCAAAGTCTATAGTTTCAGATCATGACTCATGTTTCATTTCACACTTTTATCATGGATTGAATGAGGTTCTTAGTATACATGTGTTATTGTGTCTTTCCTTCCACCCATAGGAATATGGGAATTTAGAATATACTATATATATTCTTAAGGATATTCTATAAGCATGTGTTCTTTACTTTAGTGGGTCTTAAGAGAAGCACATGGATTTAGTGGAGTTTTGCTATAAATTATTTTCTTCATAAAACTATATAGATGAAACTATACAAGATTCTTTATGGTAGTTCATGCAGATCACCACTATGCTGGATAGTGGAAGGTTAATCAGAATTGTTGGGACCGAGTCTCATCCATAAGACATTAAAAAAGGTAGAGATAATTCAAAAGTGTATGGATATGGCTCAGAGTAGACAGAAGTCATACACTAATAAATATCGATGAACCATATTTTTTAAAGAGGGAGATATTTTATTCCTTTATGTGTCACCTAGGTTGGGTCACCACAGGATACATACATCGGGGAAGGTGGCACGTAGTTCTGTTACACCATTTGAGGCTGTGGAGAGAATAAGGCCAGTGGCATATCGATCGACTCTTCCATAAAATATAGTGCTATGAATGAATTTTTATATGTATCACAACTACAGTGGTATCACCCATACCCTTCTCATGTGATCTATGTGGATAACATTGATCTTGAGGTAGATGAAACCTTTGACGAGTGTCTGATATGTGTGTTGGATTGTAGTGGGAAAGTGTTGTGGGGAAATACCATGCTAATAATTCATTTATTGTGGCAACATGGGCATGTGAAGAAGAAGTCATGAGAAATAGAAAAAATATATATGGGCTTATTGGCATGATATTTTTTTCTCAGAATCTTTGAGATACTTATGAGTGCATCTTGGGGGTGAGATGTTATAATGTGGGGAGATTGTAAGATCTCAAACTTTTCTAGAGTTTAATAGGGCATGATTTCAGATAATATTTATTCCTTATTTTAGTAAATTTAGTTTCGATTGTATCTTGGGGTGTGTTTGGGTGAAATTTGAGAACAGTTGAAGGAAAGAGGTTTCTTTGTGGTTAGTGCATAGTTAGAAAAACCGTGTACCCCAGCCCAGCAAACCGTGCCACCATAGATAGTGGGGGTCTCCACAACTAACACAAGGATTTTCAAAACCTAAAACCTAAAAAGAGAGAACATGAACCCATAAAATAATGGGTGCATGGATAGGGAAAACCAGGAAACCCTACCCAGGAATCCATGGAAACTTTTTAAAGTGGACTGAAAATTAGTTTTTAATTCCCTTGAACCCATGAGACTACCTATTTTGATGCAAACTCAGACCCTTATTAATTTAAACATTTTCAAATATTTCTAGATGGATTCCAACACCATCAAAACTCCATTATTCATGATTCAAATCCCATATAGAAGATATTCTCCTTTTCTAGTATGTTGACCATATACCATTGCATTCATATTCATTCTCCTTTCTTCTCTCATTATTTGTTGGTATGTAATATTATTTTTTACTAGATATAGATATATATTTTTTGAATATAGATATATGATTATAGATCTAGATTTATAATTAAGGATATCTTTATTTTTTTTCAGATTTATGTTGTAGAGATTGGATCTAGATCTATATCATCGTGTTGCTCAATTTTTAGGATTTCTATTCGGTGATCATTCATCGACCTGTTGAGGTAGGTGCTCTATAATTCAAATCACATGTTCATGATCTTCATTTAATATGTTAAATTCATATAATTTCTAGAGTTGTTTTGAAATTTAAAATTCGTAAAATAAATTAATCAATATAGTCAATAAATTAATGGGGAAATTAGGGGTTTGATTAAATAATTGAATTTTTGTATTGATATAATTAATTGGTGAATTTATTATCAAAAGATTGAATTGTTTAATTGTGTATATTTAATCATTGCGTTTAATGTTGGAATAATGAATTATGAAATGTCAATAATTAATTGGTGATTTAATTATTGGATTTTAATATTGTTATTGAATAATTTATTATTGAATTAATTATTGGAATTTATTTAGTAAATTAATGATTTAATTTATTAATAGATGATAGGTGATAATTAACTGTTGAATAAAATAAAAGTATTACTGTCATTAATTAATCATTGGGTTAATTAATGGAAATTATGTGTTTAATTAATCTATGGGTTAATTAATGTAAATTTATGTGGTTAATTAATTGATAAATTAATTAACTGAATGATTTTTTCTTATTATGGTATGGATAAGTACATGGTATAACCTAGGTGTGAGTGAGAAATTTTTGAGATAGATGGTGAGGGACTATTGACAAGGACTATGTGAGCTAATTGAGAAAGACTGTGTGAGTCTATTAATATGAAGATCATGAGATTTTCCATTTTTTTCGAAGGGACCATGAGATATCTTGGAGTTTGGATAAGGGAAATACAATGAGAGATTCTACATTTTCCTAGAAAGTAATTATTATTCTTTTGGATTTACCCACATAAAACCCTTGAGGTTAGAGACCTAGGTGAACATTACTCATGAATGATTGATTTATATGTTTTATGTATTATATCAGATATAAATTTTGATATTGAATAGTAATATGACTTTCATATATAATATATCCCTTGTGGATAGTTTAGAATATAGCATAACCCAAATCAGATATTGATGTTTTGGTGTCCTTAGAAACCTAGGGGTTCATGTGGTTAAAGAGAGAATATTTAATAATGTGAAAAGTGGTTTACTTAAAAAATTTGAAATTATTTATTTATAGAACTACACATATTTTTATTAACTAGATTTTTTAGACACTATTTTTGGTGGCCAAATGAATTTTACTCACTCTTTACCCAAGATTCATGATCAGTACAAAAATATAATTTATTATTTTAGGATAGGTTAAGGGAAAATTCCCTATGTTAGATGGCTAATTTTGGGGACATAACTTGGATAAGGGATCTAGATGTGGTTTGGGACCTTCTCAGAATTCTTTAGTGTCTTTATTTTTTGTTTTCATTTTAGACACAGGAAACTTACATTAGAATGAAATGTTTCACTCTTTAGTTTTATATTTTATTTCCTTCTTTTATTATATTAGGATATTTTTATTATTTACCGTTATATATTCTTGTACTATTATTTATTATATATTATAGTGTTTTACTCTAATAAAAGAGGGTATAGTTTCCCCATGAATGACTTACCAGCCCCTCACTATTATTCGGTAGCCTCTAGTGTATTGGGAGGTATACTTGAGGTCATGTGACTGATCATATCATGTCTTAGGTGTGTAGTATTCAGGCCGAAATGGTAAAATTTAAATAATGTAATAAAATCACATTTTAATATAATCATATATTACCTTGAATGTATGATTTATTTTTTTATGTATCAGCTATATAAGAAAATTATTTTAAAACACTTATAAACATTTATGTCTAATTGAGAAACACTAAAATCTCTTCTAGACTTCCCATAAGTTATAATCATCTACATAAATGTGGGAATGGAAATATATGGAAGGGGTTATATCAAATGATAAATAAGGGAAAATTTATCAACATTTCCTCAATGGTTATATAATAATAATTAAGTAAAAAATGATCATCAGAGAAATATCTTATTAAAAATAAAATTTAATAATAATATTTATTCCCAAGTCATGATTGAAGGAAATATCAAATGAACAAACATATATAATTTTAAATTATTTTTTGATAATAAAAATTATCTACGAGGAATAATCATAGGAATATTGAAATTTTGAATGTCATTGAAACATATCATAGTATTTAATTTTGGTGTAAAATTTAGAATAGAGAATTTTGATAATAATGAATCTTTCATTACATAAATATTGAAGGATTTTCAACAAAGCTTCCTACACTAACAAATTAAAAAATTCATATAAACAATTCTTTAAAGATCAAATTCAATCCAAAATTGTGTGAAAAAATATTACCATATCACATTTACCTAATAAACATGGGGAAAAGGCTTTCAACATCATGTTCAACCATAAAACATGTGAACACAACTTCTAAAATCCAGTTGACACAACAAAATTATGAAAAATGATTACATCATCATTTTCACACAATAAATTTGTGAATACATATTCCCACGTTACATTTGGACAAAAAATAGGAACAATGTTTCATGAATCACGCTCTTGTTATAGTTCATCATTTCCTGATATATGAAACCTTAAACAATTCATTAATGAGAAATATAGGACCAAACCCTTAAGAATAATCACCCATATATATATATATATATTACATTAAAAATTGAAAAAATTCATTGTTTCAGAATTATATTATTAACATATAGAAGATAGATGAGTTTCTTTAAAAAATATCATATAACATTCTGTAATCCATCCAAATAATGAATATGGATAGTGGATTATAAATATACACAGTGGAACACAATAACCTTTAAGAATTTTAAAATTGATGAATGTTTCCTTATTAAGATCACTTGAAGAATAAGAGAAATGAACTATTTTTTAAAGGCGTGAAAAATACATAAATTGTTTTCTTTAATATAAAATTCCTAGAGTATGATAATCGGTTTATAAAAATTATCCTTCAAAATAAATATAAAATTTCAAAAAAGAAAATTATAAGAGAAACATGATTTCCAAAACATTTTTTATAATACATAAAAAAACAACTTATTTATCAACAAAATCCTTTAAATCCTATTTTAAAATATATAATTCTATTTTAAAAGAAAAATTTTTCTTTTAAAAAATATACCAATGTTTCTTTATTTGATATAATTATGAATTAAAATCTTTAGTAAATTTATTTTCAATTACAGAAAAAATAATTGTAAAGAAAAATACTCATAAGGAAGAATTAAAATTTGATTTAGAAAGAAATAAATAAATTTAACTATCCATAAAATATTTTTTAATGATTTATAATATCATCATGGAACACTTTAAATCCATCTTGTAAAATCATTGTTAAAGATTAATGATTACGAGTCGAGAAGATAAGTTGAGTCACAAAAAATCCATACGACTTAGGAAATGTTGTAATAGAAATCCATTGAACAATATAAATCGAAATTGGACTTTTAATACAATTAATAAGTGATTTTTTATGATATTATATATTTAATAGGTACTATAAAAACTATTTAAATGAAATTAGGTGCAAAAATGAAACATGTCACAAATAGTGGAAATTGAGATAAAACACCCTTACCATAAATATAATTTAGATAAACGTGCTCTAAAATCTTGTATAAAAAAGTAAATATCATAATTAAATATTTTAGAACACTATTGATACATAAAAACTATCATAATTTTCATTTATAATACTTTATTTAAATTTTATTTGATAGTTATTTTTTATTTTCGTAATCGAATATTGTTAATTTCCATTGATAATTTGGTGCTTGTTTCATAATGGTGGTGTTAATTGTTATTTATAGATTCTAATTTTACCATTTTAAAATAAAAATAGTATCTATAATATATGTTTTATAATTATTCACATTTTTATAATTTAATTTAATAACTATATTATTTATGATTCACACCGACAAAGTGGGTGATGATCGTGTTTTAGTAATTTTCATGAATGGGAGGTGGTATCCTAATAACTAGGTATATTTTACCATTTCCATTCAAGAATAATTAAGAAATAATTTTTGAATTATTATTTACCAATACCACTATTATTATATTTCCATAATTACCCATTAAATAAATCTATAATGTTGTTCATGTAGTGGTTAAACTGATCCAAATTAGAATAATGTATAATATATGAGGGAGTATAGTTAAGAAAGTGATTAATTTAGAATAATATCATTATGTAAGAGTAATTATTGCATTAATTATCTTTTTTTAAGCTGGTAAAATAGGATAGAATATATTTTTATAAATAATAAAATTACAGGGTTAGAAAATAATCATAGATGCAGTCATCCGCATATACACATGAGGGATGTGTTCAATTCTCATCAACTAGGTGACAGATACGAAGTGGTCGATAATATTAGAGAATTAATAATGTTATAAATATAATATTAATCCATTAGAAATTATTTCATAACTATTCATGTAAGTAACTTACTAAAAATAAATAATATCATTGATAGAGGTGGTAGTTCGCACAAACACCTGAAGAAATTATCATTTTTCAAATATTTTTTGTGGATGTAGAAAATTTATATTTCTTTTATATTATAATATTTTATAAAATTATTTTTATAGATTTTATCCTAATTTCTTGGATATAGTAGGTTTTTATGGGGTAAAAAATGAAATAATTAAGAGAACAATATTGATAACATTACCTCTCCCATTAGATGTTCTTTATTTGGAAACACCTTAAGGATCCATGTATTGGTCTTTTAGAAATAAAAAAAATATTCTTTATTGTGGGGAGAGATTTAAACAATGAATATGGTGGTGTTTTGGTGGAGATATGTACTTAGAATGGGTGAAATAATGTTTTGTTAGTGATAACCCTCTATAAGTGATAAACATTTCAATTTTATAAATACCAATTTCTTTTTAAAGGATGTAACGACACAATTTAAAGGTTAGGAGAACCGAAATTAGGAAATATTAGTGATTTGGGTGAGGGAATGCTATAAAATCCTCTATAATTCATCTTTACTCATGATTTAAATATGTTTGGAGACTTTTACCACTAGAAATTTTACATTTTAACAATTTCATTTTTACCTTGGTAATTAGTTTTTACCCGAGTAATTTATTCTTTTTAAAAAATTTAAGGTAAATACAAGAGATTTTAAAATATATTTTCATTCAAATTATTTTTTTAAATAACTTGTTTCAAACAAAACACCAAACTAATATAATATGTGATAAAAAGGAAGAATATTAAAATGAAAATTTTAGAATTATAAAACCTCTTGCAAATAAAAATATTCTAATCCATTATAAATGCATAAATAATTGGATTAAGAACAAACAAAATTTTAACCAGAATTCAACAATAAAAAAGTTTTTTAATTTATATATTTTTTATAAAATAATTTTTTTAAAAAATTTAGAATAATAATTTTTTAAAATGAACATACTTTTTTAATTCATCATGTCAAATTTTTTTAGATTGATTTTTTATAATTTTCCTAAAATAATTTATTTTTAGGTCCATAGTGAAAAGATATAGATTTTCCTGATACTGTCAATATTAGGAAAATTTCATAATACAAGAATGACTTAGAATTTTATAATTTTTTTTATAATTAATATATATTTATAAGGAACGAAAATTATTTAAAAACACTATGCTGAATTTATAAAATCAATTTTTAAATTTTTATCGCTTAATTAATATTTAACTCTAAAAACTATTTTTATTGGAATATATTTAAAAAATAACTTTTTGAAACTTGAAGAAATTATATCAACCAAAATATATTTAATATATTATGTAAACATGTTAAAATTATCTAATAATTTCAGCTTTATTTTTAAGCATAAAATTATTATTACTAAAATTATAATAAATGACCAGGATAATGATAAAATGGTTATTTTCAAAGAATTATTTTATTAGTATTCTGTAATTTTTATCTATTGATTTAAATTGATATATATTATTTAATTAAATGGATATTTTATTTAAACATACATTGAAATATTTCATCACTCATTTAATTAGTAATTAATTTATATTAACATCAAGAACACATGCTGGTGACATTTTTCAATGAATATTTTTACTTATATATTAAAAATTTTTGTTTTAAAGATGATTATATCTTATTTATAAATTGAATTAGATTATATGGATCTCAAATTTAGGTGGAAAAATAATATTGGGTTACCTTATATTTTTAATAAAATAAATGTTAATAGATTTAAAAAAGTAACACTTGTGAAAACCAAATAAATGTTAAAATATAAAAAATTAATGGTTTATGAATAAAAAAAATATGTAAAGAATATTTTAAAATTAATGGTAGAGTATTTCTTGTATTTATTTCAAACTAAAAACATTAATTCTTACTTTTGGAATGGTTTAGCATTAAATTGTGTCATTCCATCATTAAAAAATTAATGGGTATTTATAAAAATAACATTTTATTTACTTCTAAATGGATATGTATATAAACTCATTTTTACAGTCATTTTAAGGACCTAACATGACAAAAATATGACCTAGAATGATATTAACCTTCTCTATATATCTTATATTCAATTTTATTTTTAGAAGACCAAGATGATGATCCTAAAAGTATAGCCAAAGGGAGAGCACCCAAAGGGAGAGGTAATGTTTTCAATCGGGATATCTTGATTCTTTTCCTCTTATACCCCATAAAATCCATTATAATCCATTAATATATGACATAATAAGTATTTTTAATTTTCTAAATTTTTATTATACTAATTTCTTATCAATTTTCTATATTCCTCTAAAACCATTCTAAAAATGAAGATGTCGTCATGTATATATATGGACGGACACCTCCATAAACAATGTGTTATATTTATTGTATCCTCCGAATAGGGATGAAATAAAAATTTATTTAATATAAAATAGTTATATATATATATAACTATTAGTATTATATAAAGATAATATTGTAAATCTATAATTGATATCAAATTTAAATGATGAAAGATAAATTAAATACCTTAAACAATGTAATTAAAGAATCTATGATAATTTGAGTCCATTTTGGGAAAATATTTGAAACTATATAATTTTTTTCCAAATAGAATAATAAAATACATACACCTCTAATATTATGGACATTAATAAGATATTTTAAAACCAATTTTACCATGGTTAATATACCATTTATGTTTTAGGGAAATCGATTAATCAACAATATGTTTCCTTATAAGGAAAAACGATTCAATAAATAAATAACATCTACTAATAAATAGAATATATAAAGTTTCTAAAAAAAATTTCTTTCTTGGTGAATTTCATTCTTAAAAACCGAAACATTTTTAAGAAAAAAATATTATCTCTTTTAAATATATTTTTTCCCGCATCTCTATGATCATTATGCCTCATAAATATTTTTTTATTGTAAAATACAAATATGATTTTACTCATGTGGATATCATGATTCTCTTATCCACATCAAAAAATGATGTTTTGGTTACTCTATTTAAGGTGTGTAATTTTGAAAAATTAATTTTAAAATACTATAAAGGTTTCACATCCATTCAAGTGAAAACATTTCTTCTTCCAAATCATATTTTCTTTATAAATACTTTATGTATATTTTAATATCTTTTATTTTCTATTATTTTTAAAATATAAATTTACCCAAATTTTACAATTCACATTTTTGTATTGTCTTTATCTTTTTAAAGGGTTTATTATTGAAGATTAATTTTTAGAAATAAAATTTTTATGAGAATTTTTAATTTATATTTTCAAAATACTTATGTATTTTTATGAACCCCATATTTATTTTTCTTTTTAAAAGTAATTAGTTTTTAAAAATATTCACTTAAGCTTTTCAAAATTTAATTTCAAAATGACTATAACTTCTTCTTTTATTCAAAATATAAATGATTTTTATAAAAAAATTCTTATAATTTTAGTTACATTCTTCTATTTATGTAAATGATTTATTTCTAGGAAAATTATTTTTCATGATTCACCCTTTTGATTTTCTTATGAATTACTCATTATTAGTTACTAATTTTTTTCTTATCAACTATTTTCATTGTTGAGGTCAATTTTGGTGATATAATATGAAATGTTATACAACCCATTCTCCTTTCCATGGGGTTTTTATGATTAGTGAGTGGTTATTTTCAAGTGGGAAAAATATGTATGGATGAATGAAGTGCATGGGATTATATCACCCTCCTATGCATTATATTATGTTTTATATCTCATGAACTCAAAGAGGGTATAAGGTTTGTATCCCAAGCCTGTGAGCATTCATGGGTAGTATGATAAGCACAATAGAGTACAAGTGTAGTGGCCCACACCCAAAAGGGTGAAAAGGTTATAGTGGAAGACCAAGTGGTTACATGGGATGTCAACCAAATCCCACTATATTTTGAGAATGAGGTTGTAATTATGATTTCCTATGATTTTTATTATACCACATTTCTTTATTCTATTATTATGTTATGGTACCAAGGCTCATGCTTTTTATATTATTAAAACACTCAACTGAAATGGTATATGATTAACCATTTCAGCATACATTTCATTATATAATGTCTTGTGGATAAATTTTATTATTATATGTTCCTTTTAATAGAATATTTCTCACAAAATCATGATTTATTATATGCATATGATCTATCTGTTGATGAAATAATGGTGTGGTTTCCCATTATTGAGAGTTTTAGCTCATCCCTTTCTTGCGTTTCCATTACCCATGTTATGAAAGATGATTTTCGCTTTTGAGAAGTCAATAAGTATAGTGTGGCTAATCTTTTAAAAAATGTTCCAAAGTGTCGTAAAATAATATAAAAACATAGATGATAGTAAAATACACTAAATGATTTGTTATTAGTATTGTGCGATTATTTTGGAGATATAAAGTTTATCTTATGGAAATTTTATTAAATAAATATTGGTTCATTCAACTTTTTATCAATGCAAGTGTTAAATATTGTATTTTTAGCACCATATTAGGGTGTGTGGGTTTGGGATTATTTAGTTCATATTAGATAAAATAGTAGCCAATTTTGATGATTAATTTAATTATTGTTTGGTATTAAGATGATATAATGTTTTTGAAATATCTATGGATGATTCTAATTATAGGATAACAATCTATTAATTTGTGATGTTTTGAGTATGTGGTTTTCCGAAAACTTACACTTCTCTCTGTATACTTGAAATTGGATGTTTCTATGACACATATTCCACTTGGTGTAATCACTATGAAAAATACTATGAGAGTATCAAATCCATCTTCACTTATTGAATATTGAGTTGCCTTAAGAAAAAATATCCCATTAGACACTCTTAGGGGATATTAATTGGAAATTATCTTGATCGTTATAAACCATTATAAAGGATTAAAAATTTTATTAAAACAAATACAAATTTTTTTATTGGAATGAAAAGTTAAAATCAAGGAGTGATAGGTTGATATAATTATATCATCATTTAACGAAAAGCATCATAGGTCAAAATAAAGCTGTCATTAGAGAATACATATTAGGATTTATTTTTCACATTGATATGATATTTTGATATGATTTTATTTTATATTATCATAATCATTTTATATTTAATATAAATTTGGAAACATGATCTTTAAAATGAATCTGTGGAAGGTGTTTCTCTAAAAAAATCATTATACTTAGAAATAGAGGTATATTTGGAATAAATGGGTGAGAATGTTTATATATTCCTATTATGAGGTAAAAGATATGTTTACATGTTTTCCCTAAGATAAAAAGTCGTATAAATATTTAGAATCTATATCATTCTGCATGATTAAATATTAGATACCATTTGGTATTTTTTTAGAAAGGGATAAATGGAATTTATTGGATGCAATTAATTTGTGTGGGGGGATATTGTTAAACCTTGAAATTTCAAAATATTTTTTTATTTAAATAAACATTACATAAATATCTTGATAAACATAGAACAATGATCTAAAATGAGACAAAAAATATTAGATAAATATTAATAGTAAAATTTAAGAATTATAAAAACTCTTGTAAATAAAAATATTGTAATTAGTTAGACATAAATATAAATTATGATAAATGTTTCTTAATTTTTACTCATGTATTTTTTAATATATTAAGTTTTTATTTACATATTCTATTCTCATTTAGAAGATAAATTTGTATTCTTTAGAATCATAAGTTTTTTAAAATGAAATAATTTTTTTATTTAAACATGTCCAAATTATCTTAGGGTTAATGTTTTAAAATTTTTAGAAAATAATTTATTTTTAGGTAAATTGTGAAAAAATACATCTTTTTCCATTATCACCACTTTTATACAATTATAATTATAAAATAATGAAATAAAAAATTTATCAGAAATTTTTTTGTATGAAAATTTTAAATTTATAAAGTTTATTTACAAATCTAAAAATACTACATTTAATTTATAAAACTTTTTTCTTTATTTTTGGAATATTAACTAATATTTTACTCTATATATAGTTTTATTCCATTATATTAAATTTTTTTGTTTATTTACTTGTATAAATTAAATATAAAATAATTGATTTCATATATTATATTCATATTTTTTTAATAAGACCCACTTAATTTTTATCATAAAGGAATGATTACAATGATTAAATTTAATGACCATGATAATTAGGAAACGGATATTCTCAAAGAATATTTTTTTAAAGTTGTGTAATTTGTATTTAATACATTAAATTGATAAAATTTATAAAATTAATTTTATATGCTTATTATATATATATAAATATATTGTCACTTATTTAATTGGTAATCAATGTTATATAATATCAAAATTTCATAATGATAATAATTGTTTTCCATATAAATTTTTTTTGTAAAACATAAATGTTTTATTTTAAAATTTAATTTTATATAATTTATAAATTGAATTATATTATTTATAGAATACATTTTGAATGAAAATTAAAATATTGGTATGTTTTTTTACCTTATATTTTTAAGAAACATTAAATTACTTTGGTAAAAACTAGTTACCAAGGAAAAATGAAAATAGTAAAATGTAAGGATCTGGTGGTAAAATAAATGAAACATTTTTAAAAAATTTCTTAAAATAAATTATAGATGATTTTTCAACCTTCTCTCACCTGAAAAATAATTATTTACCCCTTTTAAATCTACTGACCTTTGGATAGTGTCAAGCCATTATTAAAATGTTATGGGTATTTACAAAAATGACATTTTCATCACTTATTGAAGGAAATCATTACCACCACATATATCCACCCATTACAAAAGTATTAACTTTAAAACAATATTCCCTAGTATCACCTCAACACTCTTATCATGTTTTAGAATACATGTTCATTCCAATAAACCACGTATAGGAGCCTTAAGGTCTTCCCAAAGGGAGAACTTTGAAAGGGAGTGGTTACATTATCAACTCTTCTGTTTTGGTTATTTTCTTATTATACCCCATAATACATATTATAATCCATGAAATTATGATTAATAATGTATTATTAATATATTTAATATTATTATACTAATTTAATATCAATTTCCTACCTTCCTCTAAAAAAATTAAAAAATTTAATATATCGTCATGTGCACATGTGGACTACCGATTCAATGAATGGTGTTTTCAATTTTCCATATCCTTATATCATGGATGAATTTAAAAATTTATTCAATATATTATATTTATATTTTTGAAAATATTATTATCCAAAAAGGATAATATTGGACACTCTATAAGTGGTATTAGTAATAAACGATGATAGTATACTTAACTGCCAAAAATGAACATATTAAGGTACTTTTTTTAATTTCATCCCTTTTTGAGATAATTAAACAACATTTTTAAATAAATTTATAATTTAATAAAAATTAAATAATCCACAAAAATTATTTAAATTGTTAATTTATTTAAAAAAATGTTTTACCACAATTAATATACTAAATAATATTTCAGTAAAATCAACTGAACCACCATAAGTAATCACATTAAATAAAAATTATTTAGAAAATAAATAACATAAAATAGTATATTGATCTTATAAAAATAAATATATTTAAAAAAATTTCTAAATATTTTTTCAATATATATAATCTGATTATTTATGATGTTTGGTGCACACACATAATGAAAGAAGACACATGGTAAGAGTTTTTTCATCTCAATTTTTCCTCATTGAGATGTGATTCTTATTAAAAAATTATTTATTTTTATTGTTAATATATATTGGAAATTGATTTATTTTATAATAATTTTTAATTAAATATATTTTATTTAAAAATGAATCCAATTTTGTACATTTCTAGGATTTTCATTGGAAAATATTATGATATGGTAAGGGTTTTTGGAATATCAACTCCAATTCATTGAGTTTTTATATTTCTTTTGAAACATATTTTATAAAAATCAAGAATATAATGATATTTTATTCTATTATGTCGTATTTTCCTTTTTTTGATTATTTACATTTCTACCACATAAACCCATTCTAAAATATCTTTTGTTTCAAGATTTATGATATCTCTAATGGATTTGGTTAACTCAAATTTCTTTTATATGAGTTAGAATGTCATTCCTTTATAATCACTCTTATATGTTTTAAATTTTTGTATATTTTCTATTTCATAAGATATTTAATCTTTAATCTCTAGGTAAAATTATTGTTTAACACAAAGATGTTTTCTTGATGACTTTCATTCTCATAAAAGTGAAGTGTTGAAAGAAAAAATATAATATCATTTAAAATAAATTACCCTATATTTCCATGTTCATTATTCACCAAACATATATTTCTTTATTTTATTGAAAAAAAAATATTTTCTTACTTGCATGACCTTTATATTTCCTTTATCTACATGTCAAATGGATGTTATGATTACTATTTTTAAGATATGGGTTTTCGAAAATGGTATTTCAAATATTAAAAAGGTTTTTTATTCATTGAAAATAAAATGTTTTATATTCTACTAAAAATTCAGTTTATAAATCCTCCATTTCATTTCAATGATATATTATTTAAAATTATTTTTAAATTTAAAAGTTTTCAAAATTTTCTCACTTCACCTTTTTGAAACCTTTATGTCTTTTTAGGGATCCATTATAGAAGATTATATTTTAAAAAAAAAAATTTAATATGTTTTAAATTAAATATTTTAAAATATTTATTTCATGTTCAATGATACGTTATTTAATTTTCCATTTAAATGTAATTATATTTCAATATTTTTTTGTTGAACTTTTCAAAAATAAAAATTCAAAGTAAAAGTAACTTTATTATTTATAGTAAGTAAAAAGGAATTTTCTAAAAAGATATTTTTCAATTTTACTTTCATTATTCTATTCATCTCAAAAGGATTTTTTATCTTGGAAAATATTTTTCCTGAATCACATTCTAAATTTTATAAAAAAAATACACTTTTTGTTTGAATGAATATTGGGTAACAAATATTTAAATTCTTGAGGTTATTTTTAGTGACACCATCTAAAATGTTTAAAACCCCATTTTTATTTCCATACATTCTTAATTATATGAGGAATGATTATATTCAAGTATAAAACATATATATCAATGATTAATTGGTGGGGTCTTATGTATCCTTCCAATTAATTGGTTAAGGTTTTATATCCAATGAGCTCAAAGAGGTTACAGTGGTCGTAGCTCAAACCCAAAAGGGGTCATCGGTAGTATCCATGCCCTAGAGAGTACACAGGTAACAGCCTATTCCCAAGACGGTACTTGGGTTTTATCAAAACACCATGCGGGTATATGGGTTATTATACGAGGCTCACTATGTTATGAGAATATTATATCAATTTCTACTACACTAGGTTATTATTTCCTATGATTTATATTATGACACATTTTTATGTTATATGAAAATGTAATTCTACCATGGATCACATATTTTCTTAAATCAAATTTATATGATATATGATTATGTTGTTCCTCAAGTTATCATGTTTATTATCTTATGTCACTACACTCCCTTAACATCAATAATATTTGATCATTTTAGACTAAATTTTATTCTATTAAGTCTTAAGACAACTATTACTATTCCATATTCTTCTTAATAAGATATTTATCTAGCTATAATGATTTTTATTTGGTTTTTAATCTAACCCTTGATGCAACATTGTCGATTTTTTCCCTTACTAAGCACTTGTTTTCACCCAATTCATACGTTTTTAATAACTAGGTTTTGAAGATGAGTACTACTTATAATAAAACTATAAGGGAGTCTAGTGTCGATCAATTACAGAGAAATATTTACATGTTTCATAAATTAGGATTATATTGAAGTTGATCATTAATGAAATTAATACTTAAATTCTTTAGAATGTGTGATTTTTTGTGTGTTTTTAGTTTAATTACTGTAAGTTTTTTAAAATATTGATAGGTTCTTCTCATTTTGAATCGACACCAATGTTAAAGAATATGTCTTTAGCACTAGATATAGTAGTATATGTTTTGGAACCTCTTATAAGGTAACCCCTTTTAATAAATATTTATGTTATGAACCAAATTTTTTGCTCCATACAATCAAATTCAATTTCTAAATAGGATAAAGTTTACTTTTAAATTAATTTTTTTATATTTTCATGAAAATATTATTTTTATCATTAAATGTTCTTAAAATTATATAACATTAATTACCAATTAAATGGGTGATAATATATCTTTATATATGTGTAAAAATCATATCAATTTCATTATATAAAATATACCAATTAAGTTAATTAGTTAAAAATTACGCAACATTAAATAAAATAATTCTTTTAAAATTACTCTTTCCCCCTTATTAGGGTCATCAACATTAATCATATCAATCATATTATTATGCCAAATAATGAAATTGAAGACACATTAAATAAACATTTTTAACAAAAATATGAAATCCTATTTTTTATATTTAATTTCATATAAGTGATTGAAACTAATTTTTAATGTAATTCATTAAAAATAGTTTTAATCATAAAATATTTCTTTTGTTTCCAAAAGAGTAAATATGGGTTTTATAAATTCAACATAGTATTTTTTAACGAATCATATTACTATTTATATATAAATTTTTTCTAATAAAACGTTTTATAAGTGTTTATGTAATTATAACATGATTATATAGTTATAAACTTTTTTGTATTAATAGAAATGATATTTTTATACTCTTCATCTCAAAATATATTTTTTAGAAAAATAAAAATTTTTATCCTAAGATAGTATTATTATTATAATTCCAAAAAATGATGTTAAATTTATAAAAATATTATTATATAATTTATTAATTTATTTTTTAAATGAAAATTAAATATTTCAAGTAAAAACATATTTTATTGGAAAATTCCCATTGAAATTTTTCTGTATTTTTACTGTATTTTATATTTATTTCATGTTTTTTATAATAATTTTAGTTGATAAATGTTTTCATCCTCTTAATTTTTCTTACTAATATTATTCTAATATATTGTGGATTTTTTTTATTTTTTTATACATATGAAACATTATATTGATACTATTTTTTGTTATAGAAAAAGAAATTATGAAATTTCATGATGTTATAATGAGTAGGGTAGAAAAAACTTAATAGAAAGAACACTAGACAATAAGAGTTTTCTCTAAGCCTGGATTTCAAAACATGAAATCTTAAATGAACAAACTTGTACCATGGAATAAGAGTGTGAGACATGCACAAATTTTTTTGATAAGGGAGTACTATCATAAGTTCATGAAATAATAAATATATTGTTATAAAATAAAGAATAATAATATAAAAAGAGGTTGAGGTTAATATCCATGACAACATAGCATGGTGTTATTAGGATAACCATGTAACATAGTAAAGTATTGCCACAAAGAAAAAATAAAATAGTGTTCTAGGGATGAATTTCTATTTTATATTATCAAAGATCACCACCAATAAATCGTAACATAGTGTTTTTTAGATAACTACATGTGTACCATACATGGTATCTCATGAGATTAAAAAATTACCCAATGCATTGAAGTGATATCACGGTTTACACTTAATATTGAAAACATGAATAAGCATACATGTTCCACAAGTTTAAAGGTAACCATACCTAAATCATTAGCATTATTAAACCTATGAAATGGTAGTGGGTCTTATAATCTTATATCTAGTAATAAGGATTCCCTCGAAAAAATATAAATTAAATAATTTTATATTTTCATATTTTTAAAACAAACATAGTTTTTGATCATTCACTTTCAATATATAAAAATTCACAAGTAATATTTGATATGTAAGAATAAAAAAGACCCACTTGTTTTATTTTTTATTAAATGAGTAAAAATTCCCTTGAAATAAGAAAATAAATTATTATTTTACATTAAAACAGGATTTAACCAGGAGGGGTTTCCATAATAAAATAGTTTTTTCAGAAAACATTCTTGATAATAGACATTTAATTGGGTAGTAGTTGATAAGAAACTATAAATTGGATATTTCTATTAAATTGGTTTCACTTCATGGGGTTAATTGTGAAAGTTTCCTAAAATAATTATTATCCCCTTCAAAGATTGGTAGAGTAAACTAGGATTATTTGTAACTAATATATATATATATAATATTATAATATATGATAAAAATATTGTAACATAATGACCTTCGTCAATATGTTTGATAACCATATCGATGGTTCTGCATGACCTTAGGTGATCCTCCTTATATGAAACATGATTCCTAACAGAATAAGAGGTCTAAGGTGGTACTGTGAGGAGACTATACCACATGTATCAGAGTGTGTAATAATATTAAAATAACCACACACTATAATAAAAATAATCATCCCTTAGAGTACATAGAAATAAATGAAATATTCCACCAGTAATAACTAATAATGTGGAATCATATGTATAGTCATACATGATAGATCTCCCATAGGGTCGATTGAATAAAAAATAACAAATAAATAAGAAATAAATGGAAGTAAGAGTGTTTTTACTATAAACCCAAACCTCGCCTTATCTTAAAATACAAACATTGAGCTATCTCACCTGACAATCATATCTAGGGACTCTACCTCAACCCATACAATTAATCATATGAGATACTACTCGGGTAACCAATTAACAAGGAGGTATGAGTTGGGAGTGAGAGAAAACAATAGTAGAGAACAAACTACATAGTCCTTTACATCCAAAAAATGGAGTGGTATGATGTATTTAATTAATCCAAATAATAAATAACAGTTTTAAATAAATAAATAAATAACAACTATTGATATCAAGATCATGGATCTGATCAATCATATATGATTTAATCGATGTCTATGTGTCTCTTAGCATATCCCCATGGTCATTACAACCATAATAATGACATGGGGACTCTCTCATTGATAAATAGAGATCATAACATGGGGGTATATTCTCACCTTGATATATAGTATATTAAATAGTAAAATGATCTATTTTTGTATCATATTCAAGATAATACAACATCATAGTATAAAATGGTTCCTAGAAGCCAAGCCCCAACAGAATGGGAGACGTGATGGAAGGTGACAAAGACCCCACAAGCCCCGACATCTAGCATGTGACTGGAAGTAACCAATTTTAGACCAAATATAAAACCAACTATAATTATTTGGCTTTCCACCAATAGTATCATAACCCTACCTATGTCGAGTGTTTTATTTACTATCAATGGAATCCACACTAGGAGAGTTTTACTTTTATTTTAATATAAATACCACGCCAAGGGTATATTCTATATTAATAATATAGAAAACTCCTAAGTTCTTCATCCATAACAATATCATAAAACCCCCAAGGAATATTCTAATATAGTTATGAACTCTTTATAATAATTTCCAGTATCAATTATAAATTAAAATGATACAATATTTGGCCAAAAACCTAAACCCCCCATCACTACCGCAAACCAATCACACCCTCTCAGAGTAAAGAAAAATAACTGGGGCCCTAACTTGGGGCCCCTAAATGAACAAGAGTAGGAACACCACTTTATACCTCAGACATAGTCATGTATCGGTTCATAATCCATCTCATGGAGGATATCACTCACCTAGGTAGGGAATTATACACAACAAAACCTCATGGGAATTAAGTTTTAATTACATCTAGTAATAATATAAAGAGGTGGATCATAGACCATCACACATCTTATGTCATCACACCTTGATCTAATGCTACAATGCATTATAGTAAACCAAGGTGGCCTTAATGTTTCAAAAAACACTGACACATCACCTCCCTACCAATGTACGGATATTGGGGTACCTATACTAAGGTCCTCCAAGGGAAACTACGATGGTGTATCATTCCATGAAATTCATTATTTTACACCCCTAATGGGGATAAAGTCTCTTAGTGTATATTATTATAATAAAGTAATCATCTATATATGATGAAGGAGAAAAAGATAATGAAAAAAACTTGTTAGGTCTGAAGGCATTCTGTTATATCCCTCATGAAATTTCATTTGATTTTAAATATTTAATTTTATATAAAATTGTTTAATTTAATTTAAAAAATTCATTTAATTAAGGAGTGACACTCACAAAGGGGTGATTCCATGTTCAACACATGAATATTAGAAAATAATGAATACCATCAATAAGTATGTGGACCACCTCACTCAAAGTATTGATTTTTTTAATTCCATATCCTAACAACTATTCCTTGGATTTTCAAGCTCATCTAAGGTTCACACCATGTCTTTCTAACCCCCCAAAAAAAACCATTCCAAACGATCCAAAAACAATTAGCTATAACATGTATAATCAAATAAAAATTTAACTAAAACATGTTACATTCACTAAAATATCACCATAACACCATGTTACATCATCACTGAGACCAAGAACCCACACAAGGTCCACTAAGGACCCCTGACATAAAAGAAATCAAAATAATAAGCATTATTCATCGACTACACAGTTAATTCAATTTAAATATAAAGATAAACCTATTAAAGTTCTATGTGAATAAATAGAACAATGAAATTGAAAGAGGTGAAATATAAATGACAACTCTGGTCATAATATAACTGGACTGCAAAAATTCCCTTTAAGAATGGTATATTTTAACCTTTTATTTTAAATACCAATCAAATATTTAAATTAAAATAATAAAAAAAATTCAAGAAAAAGGAATGAGGAAGAATGAATGAAGGGAAAAAGGACACACCATGTATCATCCATAAATATGCCTCAAGAATGGAGCTAAACTAATGGTGTGAAGAGAGGAGAAGAAGATGTGGTGGTTTTCATAAACCACAATTTGATAGGATGGAGGGGATGCCCCTATAAAATTCCAAGGGTGGGTTTTTTCCCTAAAACACCCCCAATTTCTAACTAGTAAGTGGACACTACTAGTACATGGATACTGACAGGATAGGGGTGATAGTATAACCCACTCGCTTTTCAATGGATATAGTTACATCTCAGTCTCCCTAATCCCCCTATTGTTCTTTTCTACACCTCCATGCTAACCTACGAGCCCCATTCCTTTTAAGAAAACCTATTTTAGGTTTTCAAAATCTGGAACATTTATTTTGAACCCTATTTCATATTCCAGCATTCCCAAATGTTAAAAAATTAAAATTTCTATCGAATTTTAAATTTAGACAGAAACAATGTTTTACAATCTCCCCACCATAATCCTTCACATCCCTAAGAAGGCCTGGTGGTCATCACATTGAATATCTCAATCCACATTATTCATCCTCTAAGGTTAAACCAAGTTCCAAGATTGAATTCAAATAAATATTAAAGTTGTATATCTCAATATATGAGGACTAAAGCACCAACATGTGAGATAAAACCCATTTTCAACACTGAATTACTGATAAATTGCTCACCCAATCCTATCTATCAAGAGATAAATAGGGTTTCTCCACCTATTTGACCATTCGAACAATGGTTTTCCTCACTATAATGTTTTTCTTATAAATGAAATTTCAAACTACAATGTCCCCACAGTTGGAATTTTTTATAGGAATATGATCCCAATATTCTAACGATACCCCCAATGCAGTCTCCAATAACTGCACTCAAAGAAAATTGAGAACATCGATCCAATGTTTTCACAACTCCTCATTCTGAACTTCTTAGCGAATCAATAAATCTGTAATATCAGTGAGTAAGGCTTTGAATATGCCATAGACATTTCTATGAAATTACCAACTAATCCTAAAATCATATATTAAATTCCTTAATCAATGTACATGATTCAGTATGTAGCCCACAATATTCATTTACATGAAAAACACAGGTTGTACCACCTCTAGATGGCTATTTATGAAAATAGTTGTTCACACCAGCCGATTCACAATAAAAAAACCCAATCACGAGGCCTCAAATTTCGAGGAAATTTAGGGACTATATCAAATGTTCATACAAAATTCTATATCGAACTCTCAGTGGAATACCATGTTCCAATATACAATCAATTGTAGACCACCATCATTATCCATGTGATCGCCGATGCATCACCTATCTGATCCACACATTAATGACCAAAATTTCTATCCTAATCCCAAATTCAATACCTGGACCCATATATCATCATAATCATGGTCACACTCTATATCAATTGATAATTATAGATAAACCATACCCATTTACTTGCCTACATCAACATTACCTATCAAACATCCAATGACTAGACTAATTCATCCATGACCCCTATTACACAATGGTCCCATAACATTGACTAACACCACATTACCCAACATAAGAGAGTCCTTTTTATGGAATAACTAGACCAAATATCTTGATTATAATGGAAAATTAATCATCCATCACATAAGAAAAATTATATCCATGGACACCCTACTCATACTAGATTACACTCTAGAAGCAACAAGAAAATGAAATACATGAAATATATTGAATCCTACTAATAATTAGGTTCAAGACCTAGAATAGATGATGGTATCCTCTTAACCATCATACATAACCCATATCAATCATTGAGTGAAAATTTAAAAACTACACCATATGCATTCCACTTTTCATGATCCGAACTTATGAATTTTTGGGTAGTTATTCCCAAAACCAACTCATTAATGAACAACATCCCTCAACCTACTCACATCCATCACTAGCCTTTAAATCTATTAGGACCATTCTTAACGAGCACAATACTCCCCAAAGTCACCTAAAAATAATGTGTTTACACTCTCATATGTCTTCATTGCAGAAAAAAACCAAACCATCTAGTGATTTTCACATCATTAAACTAGAATTTCATTATTAAATCATTAACAATGAAAGTCATACATGTCAGTGTCAACTATGATGATCACACTTTTATACTCTTCTTCAAACCTATAAATTTACCCAATCCAAGTTGTACCACATGAACAACTATCACCCCCAGGAATCATTCAATAAAAAAAGAATCCACCCACACCCTAATTCTAGAAGAATTACAAAAACCAATTGGTCTAGGAACTCAACTAATCCTTCCAAGGAAATCCAACTCTACCATTAACCAAATAGCACCAACAACTCTCATCACCCATGAAAATTCATAGCAATATCCATTTCTATATCCTATATTTATTCACAATACACATACACTTGTCCCATTCCCTAAATAACCTACCCATTCTTCCGGTCTCTGAATAGAATACAAACCAATGCTTTTTGAACATATGTGAGAATTATGCTATATATTTTATTAATACATGAGTAAGTGTGATAGTTGTTGAATTGGTCTACAAGTCCAAAGATCATGTGTTGTTGGGTTTCACATTTTATAATATAAAATAAGTTTTATGACCATGAAAAAAATTATTTTCATGAAAGAATGTTTTTATGAACAGTTGGAGTGAGTTTGATAATGCTTTGATTTTAATAGATTGAAATTGGGAAGAATCAAGGTGTTTTTAAAGGTATATCTTCAATGTATACTACCTAGGTAATGCAATCCCAGGTTACATAAATTTATAATGGAAATAATGGATATGTTTAAAGTTTCATTGCAACTAGATAAAGTAGTAAAATGAATTTCATTACATACATAAGGGTACTATAATGATAAAAAAAGGGCTTGTTAAAATTTATAAGGTTGTGTATGCTTATTGATGACTGTGCATTACAGTAATTGGAGACCCTTTTATATCTAAATAGACTTGTCTATGGGTATACAATTATGTTATCATAACAGTACAACATTTTATAAGGGTACAATGAGAGGCATATGTGATTTTACAATGAGAACTTGTGTAAAGGTATCATAATACCTGTGTAAGGGTAAAAAGAATTTCCTAAGGGTAAAATGAAATTTCATATTCCCATGTATTGGTCCATCACTATGGGAAAACAGGGATACCTATGAGGTTCATATCTCTCTGAATGGTTAAGAAGTAATGATACAATTTGAAAAATTATACAATTTTATTGAAGAAGATTCTACTAGTAGAAAATAGATCTTGCCGCCATTTGATGAAATATCTACTGCCTCTAGTTATGAATTTATTATTCTACCCAAGAGTGATTTATACTATCCTAATTCCTATGACCACAATATTTCTTATAACCATCAAAGTTCATGCTACCTATAGAGTGCTTCTACCAAAATTAATTGAATGCTACCATGAGTTGTTATCACGAATTCATGTAGTTCTTCCTTTTCAAAATTTTAACCAAGGATATGAATATTTTGTGTGGGTGGGGGAAGTATTGTATCTTTTAATTCATGAGTGTGGGGATGATTAATTTTTTATTGTTTTTATATGCATGAGTTCAGTTCGATACTACTATACATGCATGTACCTACAATTTCATGCATGTAGAGCGAATAAAAAATAAAAGAAAGTGATGTTCATGTTTATCCTATAATTTTTTTTGACATGAATGACAAATATAATTTAATATTGCATAATAATAATAATGATTTCATTTGATGATATGAGAAGAAATAGTTTATTATGAATGACTTGATGAGGGTGATATGAAGGTTTATAGAGATCAAAAATATTTAATTATCATACGATAGATTGAATGCACATGAGTTTCAATTTTTTTTAAATGAATATTCTTGTGGGGTTATTAAGGAGTCTTGACATACTATTAAAACATTGTCATATTGGGTACTAGTGGAGGATCTTGCATTCATTATTTTTAATCCTAACTTGTGATAATATATACTTTTTTAAACTATAAATTTCAGTGGGTCTAGGTTTCTTCCCTTGATTGAGTAATTATTGATAACATAAAGAGAGATCTGTGCGTGGGATAGAAACCATGACACATCTTGGACTCTACCATAAAAGAGACGACACTATAATTTTTTACTATGTATTTATTTATTTTATTTATATAGAAAATCAAAATGATATGTGTTGAAAATCATGAGATTTTAACTATTTTATGAAAATATATAAACATTGAGCCACCCCTATCAATGTTTGTTTCTCATTAAGTGATCCATTAAATTGGTATCAACGGGATTTTACTCTATGGAATTTCTCTCAAGGTGGATCATATCGATCAATTTTTTTTAATAATAAGTGAATTCTAAAATTTGATGTAAAATGATTTCAAGTATAGAAGGAGAGAATGGAATAATACCTCCTATATCTTGGGTTTTATGAATTTTATTTTTCTCAATATAGATTTAAATTTCTAAGAGATACCTCATCATGATCTTTTATTGACAGAAAAAATATTCAATGTGATGGAAAATATTGAGATGAATTTTTATATTGCTTATCTAAAAATGGTTTAACAAATTTTATGGGCTATAAAACCTAAAATATTATTTGTAAGAAACAATATAGTATTTTGTAAGGGAAAAACGTTAAAGAAGATAATATTAAAATAAATAAAAAATACTTTTAAGATATCATAATGCTTGTTGTTGAATAATTTGATGATTTTATAAAAGGGTAATTATTATTGTTAAAACCATTAAAGGATTTAGGGGAACTCATGAGGACTTTACAGTTTTAAAGAAGCTAATGAGAATCTTTCTATATAAATTTTGAGAAAAATCCTTGCTCTCCAAATAGGGATCTTAATAAATTCACTATTAGTGAACCTCATATATCAATCATCAATTGTTAGATGATAAAATAAGAGACAAAAAAAGGTAAAATAGATATAGATATTTCCATCAAATATTCAAAAACACTAAGAATATAGTAGGATAATAACTTTCCTAATAACAGTATACATTTGAAAACATTATATAAATAATTTTAAAAATGTCATACAGGTTCACACATGGGAGAGTTAAGTATAAAAGAAAACCACCATTCAAATAATTTAATTTTGTAAATGTTATCCATTTTTTATAATTTATCCCCTGAAAGTTAGGGAGGAAAACGAATATGATGGGACTTCTATAAGGTGTCTAATAAGAGAGTTTTTGAAAATAAAAAATTAGTGAAAGGGAAATAAGATGTCATCACCTTGAGAATTTAGAATAAATTTTCTATTAGTTGAAGAGGGTGTTCTTAATTATGAAGAAAGCAGTGATGATGAAAAAATTATATAGAGCCTAAAAAAGAGTTCTAATATAATAAGCAGAAGAAAGAAACCATATGATGATGATTCATAGTACAATTTTGTATATGATCTTGAAAAATGTGATACTTACAATGAATAAAATTTGAGAATGTATATCAAATTTTTTGTTTATTATATATGAAAGATGAGAATACATATTAATTAGATCAAATAATGGTCATACATAAAATGTAAAAAGCAGGTAGAGAATAAAAAATTTAGTAATAAAATTGAAAATCCATATCATTAAATTAAAAGAGAGAAAAAATTAATTTAATACAAGATTTCTAAGAATGTTCTTGGGAATGAGGATATCATTATGTTAATGAAAATGATATAAATTTTTTTAATTTTAAATAAATAGTGAGGTTTTATTTAATTGAGGATTAAAAATAAGTAGGATAATTTCACAAACAACAGGTTACAGAAATGAATATTACTCATAATAATTGAAGTGTGTATGGAAAGATTCTCTATAATCAGGCTTTGAATAGATCCATGGATATAAACGAGTCTAGAAAAATAAAAAATGATGATCCAATCAGAAATTATGAAATAAAGGTAAAAATAATAAAAGATTGAAAGAATAAGGTTTCGGAAAATCAATAAAATTAGTCTCTATAGTTAAAATAGGGGATTCATAAGAAAATTTTATGTGAGAAACACAATTGGATATTTAAAATAATGTATGAAAACTACTTGATAAACATCATAAATATATTAAAAGATGAAGGCTTTAAGGTTATTTTTGGTGTTGTTGTATATTTTCCTATAAATCATAAAACTATTAGTACAACAAGCCTTTACGAGGATTGATAAAGAAGCATGATTCAATGGGAAGAGGATAAAATTTGGTACAAACTCAATGAAAAAATAAACTACCTAATAAGAAATATGAAGAGATTAACAACATTAAAATCATTAAATATGTTTATATACAATGTGACCAATTAGTAAATAGATGATATGTATGTGTTTCTTCAATACCATACCAGTTAAATTTATGTCAAACCCCTCAAGAAAATCCTAATTATATCCAAAATAAATCCAATTTTGTGGTAGTGGCACTTAAAGAATATAAATATGAAAGACCCTAGATCATGGATCATGGTTTATCATCATAAATTATAAGAGAAATAAATAATTTGATAAATATTGGTAGGTATAAAGGAGGATCTGTGACATTCTATAATTACATATTTATGAAAATCAAAGGTGTTAGGATAGAAAATATTAGGAAGAATCAAATTTTTCTAGAAAATGATTTGTTTTTTGATGTACTAAGTCAAAATAAATGTAGAGTGTATCAAAACTATGTGATTCAATAAATTAATTTATCTTTAGTAATAAAGTTTGTTTATTCAGGAGAATAAAATATGGTGTAGTTATGGCTAAGGGTTCAAGAATATCAAGTAATTTATTTCACATTGGATAATCCAAGATAGATTCTTTTGTAAGGTAGCAAGTTGAAAATTTTTTATTGAATATAACATTTGTTCATCTTTGAAAAAATAACATGAAGGTACTTATCAAAGAATTAGTTTTAAGGAATATTTTTTTATTAAAGAAGATACCATCACTCTCTTTAAAACATTTAAAAACAAAAAAAAGTGAAAAAATTAAAAATGGATTGAAATTCAAACTTCAAGAGCACTTTAGGTGATCAACTCATATGATTGAAGACCAATTAAAAAATGGTTAACTAGTAGAGAAAAGTATTTTATTAAATTTATATTTGATTTCAATTGGATTACATGCATCATGATCATGTCACAAAATTCATAGTCCCTAGGATGGTTAAATGGTTCTAGAATACTTTATGAATTGAAAAGTTAATTATCCTTGATGAAACTAATATCTAATAAAATTAGTGAGTATGCCAACATTTAGTTCACTAAATATCTTTATGAAATTTTTAGGAGACGTGATTTTAGTTCATTATACACACCTCCATATAATAGAGTGGTTTAATAGAATAATGTGAGTCTAATTGATTTCAAAATAACTTTTTTGTTAGAGCAAGAAAACTCAAGATACTACATGCTATTAGCTATTAAAACAATTGAAATAATTCATAGTATGTGTCTTATAAGGCCAAATTTAGATATGAATCCTTATGATATTTGGTTTAAGAAAAGGTCAATTATTTAACTCTTTAGTGTGTTTGGTATTCAATGTTTTATAAAGAATAATAATAAATCTAGAGGAAAGTTTAATGAGAAACATGAAGATGGAATCATCCTTGGTTATATAATAAAATAAAGTTCCTATTGTTGTTACAACAAGGAATATATGTGAATTATTTATTTTAATGATTTAAAAGTATTTTAAAATGATTAAAAAATAAATAATTCTATCATTTTTTCTGATGAGGATGATGTTATCATTTCTAAATAAGTCGATGTAGTTATATAATGAACATAGATTCAAAAAAATATTTTAGATTCATCCTACTACGGTTATAATGATGAAAAAAGAGATCAAAAATAGATAACACCATATTGAAGAAGCAAGATGAAATTGATAATATTATTGGTTATTAAAATAGTCACAAAAAGGAGAAACATTATGGAAACAACCCATATTAGTTAGTTATCCAAGATTGAACCTTTAACCATTATTGTATATTTTGAGAGCAAAGTGTGAATTCAGGATATGAATGAAGAACTGGATTGGATTCGGACAAATAAATCTTGGAAACTTATTCTTTATACCAATGAAAATAATGTAATGGGAACAAAGTGGGATTTTAGGAATAATTTGGATGCTAGTGGGGAAGTGTCTAGAAACAAGGATGGACTAGTTTATAAAGGATATTCATAAATTGAAGTAATTGACTTTGATGAAACATTTTCTCATTTGTCTAGACAAGAATCAATAATAAATATATTAGATATAATTTCTTAGAGATGTTTCAAATTGTTTCAAATGGATATCAAGTCATTATTAATAAAAAAAGACCTTAATAAAGAAGTATACATGGAACATCTAGAGGTATTCATGCAAGATTTAGATTATAGTAGGGTATATAATCTAAGGAATTCTATTTATAGTTTTAATAAATATCTATGATCCTGTTATTTTAAGCTTGATAAATATTTGAGAAGCATGGAATTTAAGAAGGGACATGTTGAATTAAATTTGTATATAAAGATGACCAACACAACATCAATATTTAAGATTGATTTTATTAATGACTATATTTTTCTAGCAGTGATGAAAAGTTATATGGAGAATATTCAACACATATAAAAGGGATATTTGAAACCTTATTTCTTAGTGAAATAATTTTTTTTGGTTTAAAAAGTTACCCAAGTGGATGATTATATCATTATATCATAATATAAATAACAAATGGGGATTCTGAATATTTTTGAAATGCAAGAATATATAGGTGTGTCCAATCCTATTAAAGTGGTCATAAAAATGAGCATTGATGGTGGAGGAAACACTATTAATGAAAAAAATATATAATTTTAATTGGAAGTTAAATATATTTAATTGTAACTAGGCCTAATAGCGTATATTCTATCACTACCTATTTTAATAATATTTATATTCTTAAAGAACCACATATATTTAGAGTAAATATAACCTTTAGATACATCTCAAATAAATATAATCATGTAGTGATTTATAAGATGATAAAAGAGACTCATTTAAAAGTTTTTATATATGATAACTTGGAAGGATTTATTGAGGATAGAAAATCCACATATAAGGAAGAATTGAATGTTAGAAATAGTTTTGTATCATGGAACTTAAAGAAACAAAATCCAGATACCATGAGTTCAACTGAAGATGAATATCTGGATACACAACAAGAAGCTACTTAGATGACATGGATAAACACATAACATTATGATTTGAATGTTTAAATCAATAATACTCTAATATCTGTATTTTAAAATAAAAGTTTCATCAATTTATAAATGAATCCCATTAAAAATTATATATCCAAACACATTGATATCAAGTATAATTTCATAAAATAGAAAGTTGTTATTGGAATCTTGAAACAAGAATTCTTTGATGCTAATGAATAAAATATTAAAATTCTTCCCAAATAATAAAAAATGATTTCTTTGAGATAATATGGCTACAAATGAGGGTGCATTACACTTCCCATAACATCAATAAGTTTTAATTCTGATTCATCCTCTATTATTTCCTGTTTAAATTATAATGGAGAAATACTATGAATGTGGTAAAATCTATTCCCCTTGACCCATGAATTATTATGATGCGTGTTTAGTGTGGTATAAAACAATTATTTTAATATTTTATTCTTCTTATTGAGTTTGATGAAGTGTTGACCAATTTATTTTTTACGTATAACATTTATAACAGTTTTATTAAATCTTGTTTTCTACACTGGGACATCTGACATAGAATTATAGTTAATCAATTCATATATCACTTCCCTTGATTAATTATTTATTTCATTCATTCAATTTGATTTTATTATAAACAAGGGGTAGAGTAAGAAATGATGTTTTGAAAACA
This sequence comes from Viscum album, assembly GCA_963277665.1. Taxonomy (NCBI): domain Eukaryota; kingdom Viridiplantae; phylum Streptophyta; class Magnoliopsida; order Santalales; family Viscaceae; genus Viscum; species Viscum album. The sequence continues at coordinate 1,969,907,933 of OY728147.1, read as the reverse complement.
AATCATATAAGAGATATTGTTGGACCTATGTGATTGTAAGGTTGCATTTTTTGTCAATACTTGACTAAGTGTTATAGTCGATGAGCTAATATACATGTTAAAATAAGTTTTTTAATATGTTTCTTATTTTTTCCAAAAAATAACGAGGTTTAAGACTATAAATCTAATTATATGTATGATTTATTGTTTTGAATATGTTATGGAGTGAGTTTGAGATAGTTATGATTTGAATAGTTTGAAACCATGAAGAATTAAGATGTTGTATAAAGGTAAATATTTGATGTACACTACTTATGTAAGGGTATCCCAGAGTTTGTAAAGGTTGTAAGGAAATAATTTCACCATGTAAGGGTATATTGTAACTACATACATTTAATCAATGAATTTAATTACCTACATAAGGGTACTATACAGATGCGTAATGGTCATGTTGAGGTTCAAAAGATAATGTGAGGGAATTTATGACCATGAATAAAGATTACTGGAGACATATGAAAAGGTAAATAGCCTTATATAGGAATAAATTAAGAGGCCCCTGCAAGGGTAAAACATTGCATTAGGGTCCTAGAATAGGCCCGTGGAACAATGAATTGACTTCTTTCATAGAGTCAACTGAAGACCTACATAAGGGTAAGTGGGTATGCATAAAGGTAAGATAACATTTCCTATAGCCACAAATGGGTAACCTTATAGAGTTAAATATTAGTACTAGGGAGGTTTATAACTTATGTAAGATTTAAGAAGTCATGTTACCATTTGAATCATTCTATCATTATACTGAAGAAGATACTACCAGTATAATAGATCTCTTTCTACCATTAGAACAGATTGATATTATCAAATGTTTTGAATAGTTTATGCTACTTCTAGAGTTCTTAAAACTATCAGAATGCCTACTACCTGTAGAGTCCCTAATACCTCTAGGAATTAATTCAACTTCTTATTTTGATCATGATTTAATCCTATGAATCTATATAAAATGGTGAAACGAGGATATGAAGATTCTATAATGTGTAAAATAGAGTATCTATTACTGCATAAAATTAGGCATAAGTAAGTTAAAATTATCAATAAATGCATGAGGTATATTTGATATGAAATTATAAGCATGCAGTTACATTTTCATGAATTAATATAAAATGAATAATTAAAGGAATTTATTTTTAAATTTATCTTGAGCATTTTATATGCCATGAATTCTCCATATATTTTAATAGTGTTTGATAATAATAAGGTCACATGATTAAGTTCAAGGAATGTTTCTTAGAATTACAAAAGAAGTGAGATATGAGGGTTTACAAGGATGAATAATAAATAATCTTCACATGATAGAATGAATAAATCTCAAGTCTCAAAGTTTTTTAAATAACGATTCATGTGAATTTTTTAAGGAGTCCTAAAGTGACATGAAAATTAGATATGACATGGAGAATGGAAAGATAGTTTTTGTGTGCAACATACCATGAAGCTAATGACGAGTATTTTTGAATATATATATATATATATAAGAGGATATATATACTATGAAATGAATGGTGAGTTCACAAATACACATTGTTCTATGAAGAAGAAGACAATGATGAGGATCACAATGAGGTATTATAAAATAAGGGACATTTGGTTCACCTGTAGAGGTTTATGCATTTTTTTTTAATTTTGAGAATAATTTCTTCTAAGTGTTAATTTATTGAACTAGAAATTTTTATGGGTCCGAGGTCAATCCCTTATCCAATATCATTTTTATACTAAAATGAGAATAGTGTGTAGGGGATACAAATTATTATATATAAGGGATAATTCTTTAAAGAAGATGAACATTGTCAAAATAATTTTCGTTTTTAATCTTTTTCCCTTGTCCAGTTAGTATCTTTAGTGAACATCTGTTGAATAATCATGGTTTCTGAAGAGTTTTATGAAAATTTATAAACATTGATTCACATAACCCTATTAATTTCTATCACCCTTCATGTTATCCTTTTTTTTAAACCTCACACTTAGGAAAAACTTGTATAACACTAGATAACTAATCACTAAATATACAATCATATATGAACGCTCACTAGGGTCCCTCACCTAACCCATCCATCTGGTCTCATCAAAATTCACAACATATGAGATAATAGTCACTAATATTATAAATATTAAATGAAATATCACATGTATAACTACCCACTCTAGTGTATTATAACCAAATATCTCTTTGGAATAACATGACAGGATCACCACACACTCTTAGGGAACCCACCCAATCCAGGAATCTACACATCAAACTGATACCTAGAATATTTGGTCACATCTATTAGGTGTATGAATAAAAATAGAATCCCCCTATGATGATAAATATTCAATTAATTACATTAATATAGTTTTCTTAAGTATAATGTCATTCTAACTTATATAGGAAATCACTATATTGGTTGTAATTGGAACATTGGATAAATGAACCTATAAGAAAATAAAACCAAAGTGGTTTGTCACAGGGGAATGAAATTCCTAAGATGAACTACTATGGTTACTAAAAATACTATGTACATTGGAATACATCATCCTCAACCATGATCATCTCACCATAGCTCAAAATGACCTTATTTTGAAGGAAATTATTACATATAAGTCCAAAAATGTATAATAAGACTAAGAACAAATATGAAAAAAGTTCATATGAGTTCTTTTTAACACTTCATATAGATGAATATTTTTCTTTAATGATAAATGTCATACTTGTAGGAATATATGTCATTTGAATCCTACTAACCTATAATTATGCATTCAAACACCTCTTCTCTCAACTTCCAAGATCTAAATACAATAATTATCCTCTTAACCATATACCAAGAGCCAATAATTCAATAATAAATAATCAATCTAACACATAATGTGTGTCAGATGAGGTGAAAATATTACAATCGTATATAAAAAATCTAGAACATCAATCCCAATCCCATGTTAACATGAACTTCTTATCAGGAATGGAGTTCATGATGTACCAATTTGATATCCATTATAGGCTCTGTCACAATCCTAAATCACATGTATACCATATTCTAAAATGTAAACACATGAGAAGAACTCTATTGCCTCTTTCTAACATGCTAACCCAAATCACTATAAAATTTATCTAAACCTATGGTTCCATTTAATATCATAAATACCTCCTCATATTATAGAGGATGCTAACTAGCAGTAGAGGTCTCAGGTAGTACTATAAGGATACTATACCCAATTTATCAAAGTTCATAATATTTATTAAATAACCAAGAATCATCATTAAGATAAGAATTCATTAGAGTATATTGAAATAAATGAAACATATCAAATATAATGATAATTGATTTTGAAACATACATACAATCGCCTAATAATGATCACCCACTGGTTCAATAAAATTTACAAATAAAAAAATATAAATAAATAAATGTATAGGAGTCTGTACTACCCTAAGACTCACCGTATCATGAAATATATAGTCAGATCAATCATATTCTATTATCACATATTTTAATTTACATAGACTCATAACTAAAACCATATGGGAGTCCACTCGGGTACCTAAGTGTAACGTTGTCTTGATCAAGGTGTCAGTTTAATACTCAGTACAGAGTCACTAATTTTATCTTTCATATACTAGTAATGAAATGGTATGTCCATTTTACATTTTCTAAATAATAAACAACTATTTAAAATAAAAATTTAAGTAAATAAATTACCAATTTCGATCCTCTGGTCCATGACCCTGATAGATCATATCTTCTTTGACTAGTGTTTTAATTTCTCTTAATACGTTGGGATAATAGTGTTAACCATAATAATGACTTGCTGGTTCTGTACCCCAGTATTCAGTGGTCAAAAAATTAGGGGATAAAATCACCCTAGACTATAGTATAATGACATAGTGAATACTTAGTCCTAGTATAAAAAATGAGATATTTATATATCCTTTTATAAAATGGTTCTAAGAAGATGGGCTCCAAATATAGAAGAGACTTGACCACTCCCGCCAGAAACCCATAAGCTTGGATATGTAGCATATTGTAGGAACATTCCTCTACTAGTAATCAATATAATTACAATATAAAATACAATTAAACCTAGATATTAGTATCATTGAACTCCTTACTAAAGATGTTTTTTTTTACCATAGACCTCTTATATGGGGAGTTTTCTTTTATATCTTAGAATATCCATCTATGGGAGTTTACCTTTATATTTAAAAAACCACCTCCCTCATGGTTATGTTACATATAAATAATTTTAACACCCACTAAATGATGTTTTCTATATCAAAATCATAAAACAACCCCAAGGTATATTCTTATAGAGTCACAATTTCCACATTAGAATTTCCCATAAAATTATAAAAACAAAATGATACAAGTGTTGTTAAAAATATTAAACTCCACATACATATCCATAGTCCATAACCTCCATATAGACCAAAGTCCTTTTTTATTTTATTATAGATAATCCCCTTTTTAAGGGTTAAAGGGGAACCCGTACATGACCTGTAGGCCCAAGGCACAAGGCCCGACATGACCCGCAATACTTGACCTGAAGGCCCAGAGGCATACCATGCCCATTACATGACCCGTAGGTGCAACCCACTAGAACTTACCCTCCCCAGCATCTTGAATAAGTGATCACCTTAGCTCCCCACCTTGCATTGCTGATCTGCTGGCATTTCCCTGTACAAAGATTCACGGTGCCTAGTCCCAATGGTGGCTACCTTACCCTCTCAATCTTCCAATCTGGTTAGCTCTACATCTGGTGGCTACTACTCCTATTGGTTTGATCCTCTTCTGGGGTCTGATATGTGTGAACTGGGCTACTCCATGGTCTACATGACCAGAAGGACCTATGGCCCAAAGGCCTTTGATGACCCGATGGCCCTAGAGACCCGTAGGCCCAAACTGGTGGCCCGAAGGGCCAAATTTGGTGAATAGTTCCAACTGCTATAGTACCAAACAGTAACTACTACAGTGACTTCTACAGTACTGCTACAGTACCCCAAAAATCCACCTCCACCCGGTTTTGAACCCGGGTCTCTTGGATGACATGCAGGAGCCCTTACCACTCTGGTATGGGGTCGTTGGCTCCATAGTTCATAACACCCAATAATGATCAATATATAATTAAAGCACCATCCGAGGGACTCTATATCAACAAATAGGAGTCACCCCACTCAGTTATATAATCATAGTCATGTATCAGGATATATATCATCTTCTAAAGGATTTATGGCTCCTCAGTATGTTTATAGACATCACATAAACTCATAGGACTCAAGTGGTAATACCTCCCTAGAAAAACATAAAAAGATATCTCATAGATAATCTCACATATATTTTTATCAGACCTATAACTAGGGATAATAATAATCACAACAAACCAAAATGTATTAAATATATTTTAAAATTCTAATACATCACCTCCCTATAAAAGTATGGATCCAAGGTTCCCTATACTAAGGTCCTATATGGACCTTTGGGGCTACTTCTCATTCCAATTAATTCATTTAATTTTCATCTCTCACGAGGATCAATTGTATCATGTCACATGATTATAATAAAATCCAATACCATCTATGGTAAATGTGGGAAATATAGTGAGTAAGTGTCCATCATAGCCCATTTCATTCTATTCGATCCCTCATAAAATTAATTTGAGGATAAAAAATTGAATTTTAAATTAATCCATTTAATATAATTTAATTTATTAAATTATTTAATGAGGGTCACTAACCTTTTGGGTGATTCAACATATTCTAAATAAATATAAAATAATCATGAATACCAAAAAAAGTTTTGAGGACCACCTACCTCATTAATGTGAAACCCCATTTTAATTCTATGGCCTAAAATCTCCTCATAGAATCTTATAGTATATACAAGGTCCACCACAATCCAAAATTAGTACTCAAGGCCCTAACTTAATCCAAATAATCCAAAAGAAATTTACTATAGAATTTATAATCAATTAAAAATTTTAATTCAAACTAGGTATATTCATGAAAATCTCACCAGATGGTCTCTTCATATCGAAAACCTGGCCAAGAACCAACTGGAGGTCCAACAATGATCCTCGACACCAAATAGATCTAAAGTCCTATAACATGATATAGATTCAAAAATTAAATAAATTTAAACAAAAGTATAAAAATAATAAAATATATATAGTGAAGTACCTCATCGTCACATTTTGGGTAAGATTGAAGATGGAATATCAAGATTCTATCTTGGTAGTTTGGATGAAATACACTTTTGAAAATTTGAAAATTACACTATTTTCTAGTGAAATATCCATTAAATCCCTAACCCCAAAAAACCAAATTTGTACTAAAAAGAGATGATGATGAATAGAAGAATGGGATGGAGGACACACCATTCACCCCTATAAAATTTCCTCAATAATTGCCTAAATCCAGATAGAGATTAAGGTTGAAGAAGTGGCGTGGGTAGGATTACTGAAAAAAATAAGAGGGGAGGTAGGGGATACCCCTATAAAAACCAGGGATGGGGAGATTATTTTTTACCTAAAAGCACCCCCAATGGATAGTTAGTGCTAGGACACTAGATATATCTATAGCCTCAACTACCTAAAACATCCTTAGGTGCACTCCCACTACTCCCTAATACCATTAAATATTTATTAAAAGTATAAAAAATACATATTTTAGGTGTTCAAACTCACAAAATTATATTCTAAAAAACATAGTCCAAAATTTATTTGGGGGTTTGGAAGGTCCCTTTTTTAGTTATAAAATACCATTGTTAAAATCCAAGTCATTTGTAGGATAATAAAATTTTCTTTGAAAAGGGTTAAGGTGAAATATGAGGATTATAATAGATAAAACATATTTGGGCACGAAAATTGAAAAGGAGAAAAATTGTGTGAAGAAAAATATGGATATAATAAAGAAAATTACTTTAGAAAGTGTGAGTGTTAAAGAAAATAATGTGTTATCTTTTAAGAAGAAACAAACAAAAATGATGTTTTTGTGTTAGAAATCTAATTTATAAAAATTTAAAAGAGGATTTAGCATTATGAATAGAGATATAATAGAATAATGTATCTGTTAAAATAATTTTCAAGACAAATAGGTCAAGACATAAATTAAAAGAAAATGGTGTGAATAAACCACTTTTGACTTCGTTATATTTTAAATAAAAAATTAATTAATGTTAAAATGATATGTATTTGTATATAACATATATTTTAATAAATTTTTAAAGAAAATAATCCAAGGGAAAAATTTACATCACATTAAGTGAATGGGTAGAAATTATAAATCATATATCCCATAGTAAAAATTGAAATACAGAAACCCATTCCATAGGTCCTTATTTACATTATGAATTATAATAAAATCATGAATAAGGAAATTAATTTTATTAAATAATTTTGGAGGAACATTCTTCATATTTATTTAATTTTTTATGGTCTATTTATTATCATGTATTATCTAATTATGAAAAAGTTTTCACTTTTGTTGATTACTTCAGTGGGTTTAACCAAATTTTCTAAAACATAATCTTTATATATAAAATGGTAAAATGTAATATAAAATATATTAATACTAACTATATTTTTATAGGATTATGTATTTTATTATTCCAATATAAAAAATTATATAGTTTCTTAGGTTTTCTTAAAATCTACTGATATCATGAAATGTTCTTCGAAATGTTCATTTTTTGGAAATAATGTTTACTTTGAAATTTAATTATTAATATCACCGATTGAATTTAAAATATTTTTTTAAGTAATATTAATTGTGTTATAAATATATATTTTTACATTAAAACATTTTAATAGTCATCCATATTAAGAGTAATGAAAAAATGAAATACATCATTCAGTGGTGGATGGAGTCTATATGTTCACAGGGAAGACTCATTCATATTATATAGAATGTGACGAGGTATAAAATAAAATAATTATCATTTATGAATGATAATAATTTTATAATAATTTTATTTTTTCCATAAAATAAATCTTTTGGGCCAACCCTGTAAGTGGTTTATGAAAAATCGAACACATCGTTCATGGAGGTTGTAGTCCAGACGTACACACGAGGAATGCATCATTTTTTGAATGGTTTTTATAGATGGTAGGAATGGGATATTCCATTAATATAATAAAATTTCAAAAAATTAATAATACTTATTTTATCATACTCTTATGGATATAAAAAATATTATAGTGATACAATAAGAAACAAATTAGGGGAACATATTAATAACATTTCCTCTCACTTTAAAAGTTCTAAATTGGGGGAAATTTTAAGGCTACTTAGCTTGATATTTTGGGAGAAATAAGGATTATAGAACATGGGGAAATGGATGATTATAGACAAGGGAATATTTATGGGTGATCTAAAAATTCATAATAAGTAGAAAATGGGGTGGATTTGTGAACCTTTTATTGGTGAGGGAAATGAAATTTTTATAAATATAATTACTTTATATAATGAGGGAACATGTTTCATATGTAAAGTGGAGACATAATAGAAAATTATTGATTGGGTTATGGTTTAAGTTTGATCATACATTAACCATTATTTTTTACTCACATTTTAACGATTTTGTTATTATTTTACTCATATATGTTTCACTTTTACAATTTTTTACTTTGAGAATTAATTATTATGTATGTAAAAAAATCTAATTACCAAAAATAGAATGGTATTAATTAAATATAATATAACTAATAATTAAAAATATTAAATACAGTTTATAAAACAAACGTCATAATTTTTTTTAAAAAAATTCCTTTTTACATCATCACTTTTATCATGTGAAAACACATTTTTTAATAATATGTTTTTTAATAGTAAATGATATGTTTAGGAAAAAATTATCAATATAGTTTATATAAATTAATTTAATTTTTTTTATTAGAAACTAATTTATATTCATGTTAATTTAAATGAAATAAGAAACCAAATTTGACCTCGAAAATACTTAATTAAAAGAGAGAGTCTGGTAATATTTTTATTATAAAAATGTTTTTTAATTTTCAAAATGTAATACATGTTTTTTCTAAATATACAAATAGTATTTTTAAATGCACAATTACAGATCATCTATTCAATTTTTTGTCATGAATAATATTTTATGTGTTTTTATATTATACTTACTTCTTTATATGGTAAAAAATTCTAGATTTTTAATTAAAAATATATATTATTATTATTCACATAAAAATAAAATGTTCTAGAATAATCTAAAAACATCACCATTGGATAATAATTTTATTATAAATATTAAAATGAAGATAATTTGTTCAAATTTAAAATTTAAAATTTATAAATTTATGTTGTATAAAATGTATAAAAATTGAGGGAAAATTTGGTTTTATAGCAAAATGAATTTTTTTAAATTTTTACTATTATATTCTTATTTCTTATACATTACTGGTTATATTGGTGATAATATATTATTATTTAAAATAATATATATTTTATATATAATATCTATTTTCTTGTAGTGCATGAGAAAGAAATTTTTGGAAAAGAACATTCTAGAAAAAAAATGATTTTATAAGTTATTTTCTAATAATAAATGAATTTTACCAATGAATTTGATTGAAAATAAACATTACTTTATTTCAAAATATATGTTAAAATGAAATATACTCTATTTTTACCTTAAATTTTGATGAATACATATTTATGATTATAAATTTCACATTGTTTTTTGGTTTGGTGTTTCATGTGATAAAGTTGTTCAACGCATATATTTTTAAAGAGAAATTAAATTTAATATATTGGTCAGTTATATTATTCCACTTAAATAAATTATTTCCTTACCATTATAATTATCACTTATAGTTGAAAATAGATAATTGTGTCTAAATCAAATAATAACTCAAGATATAATTTCTAGAAAGATAACATCCAGGAAAACATAATAAATATTTATTTTCACCGAATAATGTTTCAATCTTAATTTTTAGTTTTCTACAATAATTTATGAAAACAATCCCTCATGATAAGGTATTAAAACATCAATTATTGAATTATTTTTTTACTAGATATAATTTTCATCCTTTCACTAGTAGATTAATATAGGTTTGTTTAAAATAAAAATTGTGAATTCACTATTTTATTGATTGAAATGCATTCTATATAGAGATACCCAATATATTTCTGAAATAACACATAATTCCTCTAATGGAAGGATAATAATATGTTCATGAATCATAATCCCATAATACATGAATGGGATTCATGTCTCTTAGATATAAAAATGACACCACCCAGAATTTGTTTTTATACTTTGACATTGAATAGTTATTAAAAATTACATGACATAATACAACCACAAATATTGAGTGAAAAACATGTAGAACCATGTAATTATCACAATATAATTCAATAATATTATTTGAATATAATTTTCCTTGTTCCCACGTTCTAGGAGGTTTTAGGTGTCATTGTACATTACAATAAATTTGAATCATTCACTGGTTTGTATATTTCTAAAATTCCTCATATATAAAAAATTCAACTACAAGTGATACTTCTGAAGAACATTATTTTTATCCATTTTTTTTAATTGAAATCATATTATTTACTTAGTATATTATTTCTAGATTCCCACATTTACTATATATAAAATATATTCCATTTCCTTTGAGGAAATTACCTAGGTGTCACTTCCCAAACTTTTAACATAATATAAATTCATTCATCTTTCCATCATCATCTTCATCACCCGAACATCCATGAGACTCCATCATTATATTTTTTGGTGTGTTTGAAAACTGAAATAAGTTCATATTTTTATTAATTTTTTTGATATACGGTTTTAAATAATCTCAAGGACTATCACTATAGGTATTTCCTTATTTGGTTTTGAATTAGAACAATCTTTCATTGCCTGTGAATCCCATTGTTAACATGGTTCCTTTAGACACCATCCATTAATATAACTAAAATGGGTTAATTTGAGTGATGGAAGATTAAAATCATTATATAATTTTCATAAATGATCGTATAAAAATGTCAAAATTGTATGTTTTACTTTTTATAATCACCAACATGGATTACCGTTCGACCTATGTCACTCTCAATTCAATCATGGTTTCACTAGTATGGGTCCTTTCAAACTCCATGACCTAATTACATTATATAATAAATGATTTGTAATGGCTTGTGAAAATAATGTGATTGACCAAACTATATCACACATGAGTGTCCAATTATGTGGGAAGTCCTAGGACCACTCATTTTTCACTGAGTGAAGCTCATTTTGATACACAACTAGCCATAATCTAGATAAATACCTATAGTATATTCTTTTCCAAAACTACTTGAACATGTCAGTATCTTGATATGTATGTAATTTAAAAGAAACCAAACAAAATCTACTTTTGAAACTTTATGTTGTTTTTTTATACATAGACTTATATCTAATAATTTTACTAAAATAATCTTATACTAATCCCACAAAAAATAATAAACTAATAAAAAACAAAACTAATCCAAAAAAATAACTAAACTAATACTTTAAAATTACTAAACTCTATTATGAGTCCACCTACAATACCTGAGACCCAAACTTCAATGTATGATGATAAATAATTTTTTTATATAGTTGATTTCATATAATGTGGGATAATATTTGCTAATAATAAATATGTTTCACTTAATTTTAAAAACATAAACATTTCATCTAATAATAATCTTAGAATCCCAAGAAATAAAGGTTTAGTTTCTATGGGGACTAACAACGTAGGAAAATTATTTTATAGAACTTTTGAACATTTCTCTATAATTGAGACACATAAGACTCCCTTATAGACTTCCCATAAGATACACTCTTATTCATAACCTGAGGAATGAAATTATTACATCGGGTTTTGCTCATGTAACCACCAATATTTTATGATTTTTTTTGAATAAATTTATTTTCATTGATACCTTGTTTTACCCACAAAATTAATTTTTAAGAAACCCCAATAAACTGTTTATATTTCTATTTAAAATGGTCATTATGAATAACCTATTAAACTTTTAAGTGATAATATTGTTAAACACATTTGTAATATTATTTATAATTGTATTATATAAATAAAACACATTGATGAAAAGTACTTAATTCTTGTAATATTCATTATATGTGTCAAAAGTAATATTTTCTCCAAAAAAAAATTTTCACTCTTTGTGAACAAATAATATAAGTAATTTTGGAATATTTTATATAATTTTGGAATAATTAAGGTAATTTTTAAATAAAAATTTCAAAATTATCACAGGGTGAATTTTTTGGATTTTTTGGAAAAGTTTTTTTCAGTGAATAGTGAAATATATTGGTTTTTATTAAAAACTACATTTTTTTATAAATAATTTTTAAGAAAAATCTTTTAAAAGTATAAATAGTTAAATTATATTATAATTAATCTAAATAAATCCTTTTAATCAATTTTATATCAATTTTTAATATAAAAACATTTTAAAATTTTTAAAATTTTCTCTTTTGAATTTTTTTAATCTCATTAGTTTGTTCAAATTTAAAATAAATTTCTTCATTCATGGGAATTGAATTCAGAAAAATGAATAATTTTTTTTGTTTATTATAATTAAAATTATCTAGTATGGTTAACTTTATTGTTTACGATAAGGAATAGTGAAAATTGCAAAAGTAAATTAGTGCAGTTATGATTAAAACAGGTTTATCTAGGGGTTAAACTGAAAAGATATAGGGTACAATGACATAAGAAATTTTAAAAAACCCATTTAATACTAATATTTGTACCATATTTTGTGTAATTTTAGAAAATTTTCCATTTTTTATCCTTGAATAATGTGAAAAACTTTGGTGGAATTCATTCATTTAAAACATTCAGTGTGTGTGCTCTCACCACTTATAATAGGACACCACCTTTTTGCTTCTTTACAAACTTCAAAAACCCATTTTTTGGAGATTAAATTATAAAATATCTTCTCTAAATACTTTAATTAATCCTAAAATCCTTTTTGTGTCCATAAATACATCATAGGAATGATTTCGATGTAATCCACAAAAACTTGTCGGAAGAAGAGGTAACATTCGAGGAAAATTATTTTCCACCACCAATTAACATGACTTTCTATAATTCATATATCAACTGATTTTATTTTAAAAATTTAATATAATAATAAATATATAATTATTATATATTATAAAGCTTATTACATTTCATTCCACAGAGGATATGACAACGTCATTCGTGTGTGTGGTGGTCTAATGCCATATGAAGAGATTTGATTTGTTTTTCCATAATTATTTTCTTAGATGGTAGTCGGGATAAAATTAATAAATATATAAGAAATATATGATTCTAAAATTATTCTTAAAAGGTAATATATTAATTACCATTCATTTTTTTCATCTTTTAAATGATGGAAACAACATTCAGGCATACATTTGACATACGATCTCCATAAATAGTGAGTTTCATTTTATATCTACAAATTTTATGGAGTAATATAAATACATAGATATTGAATATATATAATAGTTTAATAATGGTTAAAATTATCGAGATTACAGAATAATGATCAAATTTAAGTGATAAAAATACCAAATCAAGGCATTCATATAAACGAGGCAGTTATTACCTAAAACATGATTTGAACAAGGGATTAATGATAAAAAAGAAATAAAAATACTAAAATGAATCATGTGTGGTATAATAAATCAGATAATATTATTTAATTCATTTATTATTAAATTATATTTATTTTATGTGAGGTTTTATTTTTTACAAAAGATTTCAATACTTTATATAACTATTTTTTCCTAAAATTTACTTTTTTTTGGGATATAAGATATGTTATCCACCAATAATAATTTATAAGGGGTATATATAGATATTTGACATGTTATTCCATAAATATATTTCTTTTTGGGATATTTTTATATGATTTAAATTAATATTTTTATGCTCAATTATAAGAGGGGGTGAATTATATGTTTAATGAACATTAATTTTTATCCTTAAGAAAATCGTTGTTTAAAAAAGTTAAAAAATATGGATTCATAAACCCTCATTAGTTCTTATCTATGAAACTAACTTTCTCAGGATATGATAATATGGATCCTATAAGGAAACTTAAGACAAGTTTACTTAGAGAAATATTCTACCTTAAAGCATATAAAATATTATTTATCAGAGCATAAAAGTATATGAATGTATAAGAAATTTATACTTTCATTCATTAAAAAAATGCAACAAAATTAAAAAATGTAACAAAGACAAGTAAAAAATTATAAGAAATATTTTAAACTAGAGATAAGGGTATCCCATAACCTTGGATAAACGTCCCCTTATTTATACTTTGAAGAAATTCCGTCTTACCCACACTAGGGTAAGCCCTCGATAAGAATATCAAAATTTTCTTGATATCATCGCAAGAGATTCATCTCTGAGGTGACCATCACCCCTATATTCATATCCTAGTAATCCCTCTATTGATTAGAAACAATTGAAATTTCACTAATCAAGTAGAACAAATTGTTCATATCATGAACAAGTTGTTCACAATATTCACAAAATGATGGATTGAGTAGAGAAATCGCAACACAAATTCTCTCTCTAGAATTTAGAACGTCCATCAATTCTCAACATGTGTCGGTATCTTCAAATGGATAGGGAATTTATAATAAATTGTTCTAATGTTTAGATCCTTCCTCTAATGGTTATATTTTTCCTTAAATCTTGAAGGGACATATACATGTGTCACTTAGAAAATAGTTCATCATAAACATATGGTACAACATTATTTCATATAAAAAATCATGGGAAACATTACCATGTTTAAAAAAAATAACATATAGTAGAAAAATTATTATTTTGTAGAAAATTTAAGCTAACTCAGATCTGATAAATTAGAAAAAATGTCTTAAAGAAATCAATGTAACATTAATAATTATAAAAAATTCATATTCTAAATATAGTGGGAAACTATGTCACGTATAAAAAAAGTGTCTAGAGAAATACAAATTCAGAGTCTGGATTTGAATAGAAACAGAGTCTAAATTTATGAAGAAACAAAGTATGAAGTTATAAATATTTGGAGTCTAAATTTTTTAGAATTTGGGGAAAAATTTTATAGTAATTCAGAGTCGGAATTTATAATAATTTGAAGTATGAATTTATATGAATTTAAAGTTTGAATTTATGAGGAAACAAAGATATGAATTCATAGAAATCAGAGTTTTATTTTATTATAATTTGGAGTCAGAAAATATTAAAAATCAGAATCACAATTTCTGTGAAACTCAAAGTCTAATTTTCCGAGAAATCAGAATTAGAAAATCTAAGAACCCAAAATCAGATTTTTTGAGAAACTCAGAATGAATATTCCAGAAAAAATAGAGTTTTAAATTAGATGGAATCAATGTCTAAAAATATTGAGACTCGGTATTTGAGGAACTATAAGGTTTTGAGGTTTATATTTAATTATTCACAACGGAATTCGGTCTTTTTGAAAAAATGATTATGAAACATTAAGAAAAACATATTAAAAGAGAGATAAATGTTAATAATGTAAAATTTATTATAGTAAAAAATAATATTTAAGGATTTTTTTTTGTGATTTTGAAAAATAATAATGGAAAAGTCATAAGAGACTTATTTTCTTGACAATCTTCCCCTTATTGGAAAGTAAAAAACATTTTTCAAAAAATAATATTATGTTTAGAAATCATAGAAAGAAATACTTATCTCTCTAATATTTTATATATGGTGAATAAGATTAACTCTCCATCAAGTTATATCATCTTAAGGATCTTATTATTTAACTTAAGAAGTTTTCCTGAAATAGCCTTCCATTTCTTCAGAAATTCTTCTTTAAGTTAAGATCCACCATTCATAATAAATTTCATCTTTTGATAATACCCATATTAATGTGATATTATTTTGAAATAATCATTTTTCCCTTTTTGATTTTAAAAATTGAATGGAGGAATATATTTTAGTACCTAAAATGTTAGGAAATATGCATAAACTATATATAGATGTAAGGAAAATTTCTTTAATTGTTAATAAAATGTTTTTGTACAACATAGAATGGAGTTTTATGATAATAAATCATCCATATTTTTCTCTAGAAAAAATTTCTTAAGGATGGTATTCATCTTATTTATCTCATTTTGATCTTCTTGGTACTTCTTGAATAAGTCTTCTTGATCCCAGTTCTGATTTTCAAGGGTCTAAATCATTTCTTCTTGTGTCTGTATAACTTCTTCTCCAGACTAATCTTTTTCTTCTAACACTTCTTTGGATTCATATTCTATCTTTATAATAAGAGCAACAAAATTTAGTTTTCCATTAAAATCTTTGTCCTCTTAGTCCTGGGAAACTTTCTCTTGATTCGTTCTCTTAAAAAATTTCTTGATACATTCATCAAATTTGTCAAAATGTTCTTTAAATGAATCCACATAATAATAAACTATCTTAAGATAATAAATAAATGACTTCGACAAGTTTGTTTTCTTCATGATGGACTTCCTATGGGATTCATTATTGATCAAGATGGTTTTGAAGTAAACTTATTCCTTGATGACAATCTCTATCAAAAGATTTCTAGATTATATTTTCAAATTAATTGACTGTTAAATTAGCTATCACTTTGATTCAATATTTGGGAAGAATAGAATTGAATATATAAAAATTTTCAAAAAATGTTCCACAAATTCATGTCTCATGGAGCAGGAAGATTGAGATTCTGAAACCCCTTTCCATAGAAGATTATATTTTTCTTCTTCAACATTATTTGAATTAGATTTTCTATCTACACATTTAAGAGGTTTATCAAGGATGGAGAACTTTATTTTAGAAACAAAAATTTCAACAACATTGTCTAACTCATGTTCTTGTTCTTCAACATTAACTTCCTCTTTGAATTCTTGAAATATATCATCATGATCTTAACTTTATTCAATGAAATAGATTTTCTTAACTTCCTATTATTCATAATTTTCTTTCTTCCTTTCTGAAGATATTTTTGGGTAAGATACTTTCAAAGATCTTATTGAATGTTTATGAGAAGAGAACTCCTTATCATGATACTTTTAATCCATTTTGATCACATCTTCACATTCTTCTTCTTCTTCTTATTCTTTTTGTTGAAATTATTCTTCTTCCACAATCTATTCCAAAAGTTAATATTTATTCAAGAAGGCTTCCTATACATGAATATATTCTGAAGCTTTCTCAACATCTTTTAACAAAGATTTAGCATCTCGAACTTTTGACTCTTCTTTTCTAAAATTATTCTCTTGATCTTCTTTCTCATGGTTTTCTGCTTGAAATATTTTCACGGGATTTCCCTACATAGGGTCAATCCCAAAGATATGATCACCATACATTATCTTCTTCTTATAATCCATCCATTTAGAAAAAACTTCATCATCAATAGTATTTTGCTTCTTTGGATTAAGGGGTGCTAACTTGGTTTCTGGAATGGATTCTGGTAACTGAGGTTCTAATTATTTTTCTTTTCTTTCTTTAGGGTACGTTTTATAGTTTCTCAAACTTCACCATTCTTAACATGATCATCCTTATCAGTAAGATCAAGGAAATCTTCTACTTAATCATTGAAACTGATCTTCATCCTCCTCAGATTATCACCAGTGAGCAACATAATCTTAAATATATTGGAATTTTAAGAGCATGGATTTTTGAAATATTCCAAACAAAAGACTATAATCTTCTAAATGATATCCAAATACATCAAAAATATGAGACTTGATATTTCCATTCAAAATGTTACTGATTTTCAGAAGGATGTACATCACAAGATTTATCTTCCTTATGTTCAGTAGGAAATTAAAGAAAAATATATCACAAATCATTAGTGAATATTTATCACCCTTCATTAGGATAAGAAAACCATGCATCCATAATGCTACCTACCTATAACTTTTTTAGAAATGGGAAATTTTTGGCTTCTTGAAATTCTTCAACCCAAGGCACTCTATAACCTTTATCTTCCCTAATGATCGTTCCTTATCCGGAAAACAGGGAGAGAATAGGATTGCTTCGCCTTCATATATAATTTGAAGGATTTTATCCGCCTTATTGAAGGATAAAGAATAAGACATCCCATAGCTTCTAAACATGAACATTTCCTGTGTTCCTTACTCATTCAAATGAACTGAATCATAAAATTACACTATAAGGCCTGCATAAATTGGTTCTTGATTATTTTCCTTATAACCATATAAGATTCCCATACATTCAGCTTTATAATCATCACAATCAATTAATCATACATGGAGAATAAATTTTAATATATTAACCTTTCTATGAATATAAGCCATTCCTGGGCTTCCTTGTTTCACTGAGACTGCATTAGAGTTTGAGTATAAATCTAATGTGACATGCATAACTTAAGGTTAATGAAAAATAATGGAGTGAAACACCAAAATAAGGACATAACTTTGACACAAAATTCTGAGAAAACTGATGTGGGATGAGAACAAATGGTCCCATTAAAATGAAAACACCACAATAGTTCAGATTCTTCAACCAATATAATGGTTGAGATTATATTGATCAGATCTAATGGTTGATATCAATTCCAAAGAAGTATTTATAGGTTCTAATCATTTGAGGATTTATGTAAAATTCAAATTTAAGGAATTAGAATATGATAAGATTTTCTTAAAACAAGATCGAAATACCAACAAGTAAAAAATGTAATTACGAAGATTTAGGTATGGACACATACCTTCCAGATAGCTCAGAAATAATTGAAAATTTTGATAAGGTTCTTATTGAAGAAATTATGTTTTATATATTTTTATTAAGAAATGTATTTTTTAAATTCCTAATATTTATTAGGGAAATAAAACTTTTATGGTTTTAAAAATTTTAGGTAAATTGTTTTTGAAAAAAAATATGTACTCCCCCAATGAAAAAAGAGTAACATAATTTTTGTAGATAGTTTTAACAAAAAGATAATTAGGTTGATTACATTATTTTTATAATTCATAACTTTTTTAATTTATTTATATATATACGTTGGTAATGATTTTTTCAACATGTTATCCAGTTGATATTGAATTCTGTTAAATTGAAAAATAATATCTCATTTTAGTGTTTGATCCCTAAGAAAGTGATGTCTAATATCTATGTGAATTTAATGAGAGTCATGTTTAGGGTTTTTTATTAGAGAAATGTCACATGTATTATCACACATTATTTGTGTTTTGGAAAATCCCATTCCATAGTCTGTGAGTGTGTGTTGCATCCGCAACACTTGAGCAGAACAACTTCCTGGAGATACATTTTCAACTTAAGCAGTGGAATGTGATATTGAGTTTTATTTCTTGTATGAAAAAGAAATTAATGAATCTTCTAAGAAATGAAATGTTCTAGATGTACTTTTTCTATCCATTCCATATCCACCAACATTAGCATTCAAAAACATTTTAAAACAAAATCACTTCTAGAAAAAAAAGTCCTAAATCCATGGTTCCCATTAAATAGTAAAAAATTATTTTCACTACTTTTAAATGGGATTATATTGGACTAGAATTATATTTTACACATAAGCATACTAATAACATTAAGTATATATGACTATCTATTATGAATAATAGGCTTATAATCATACCTCTAAAAGATGTTTGATCTACTGGTTTCCCAACATCATCAAGATCAAGAGTGTTTGTGGTATTAGTTGGAGTACTTATACTTTTCGTGTTTTCATATAAATAATTATTAAGAAGATATTTAATATAATTATGTTGAGATATATGAGTTCTTTCTGTTTTTTGAGAAATTTTATGACCAATGAAAAATTTTAACTTACCCATCATACCCATTTCAAACTCAGATTTCATGAGATTCACAAATGAATTAGTTAAGTATTTCTAATTTGATCTGAATGTCATTTTAATCGATATAAATTTGATTAATAAAAATATTTTTCCTATCATTCCTTATAAGAAGGGTTGCATCAGCTATTTCTTTAACACAATTCTTTTAATAAAAATCATGTAATTCATCATACTAGGCTCTAAAGGCTTGTTTGGGTCTATATAAATCTTTGGGAAGTTTATAAACATGTTCAGGATTTTTTGTATATTCAAAACAAGAAGTTTGTTCAATAAAAACATCACCTTGAACATATCCATTAAAGAAAGCACACGTCACGTCTATTTGAAAAAGCTTGAAATTAAATAATGCTATAAGGCTAGTATAATATGAATAGATTCAAATATCACTAATGGAGATAAGGTTTCATCATAGTCTATTCATTCTTGTTTATAATAAACTTTAAAAACTAATATTGTTTTTTCATAGAATGACTCAATTTTCATCACATTTATTTTTGAAGACCCATTTTACTCCAATTATAGAAAAGTATTTTGGTCATTCGACCAAGGTCCAGACTTTGTTCATTTAAAATTTATTTAGTTCATCTTTCATAGATTTAATTCAATTATCATCATTTAAATTCTTTCAAGTATTTTAGTTTCTAATGGGGAAAGAAATGATATATGTTCTACTTAATTTCTTAGAGAACTAATAGTCCTTACAGTTTGATTTACATCACCAATGATACCATCACTAGGATGATTCTTAAGAAACAACTAATTTGGGTTTTGTAAAACCTGTTCATCAAGATATGGTAAAAAATCTTCTACGGTAAATTATTCAGAAACATTTTCTTGAGTATTTTCCTTATTATAATGTTATTCCATCAATGGTTTATAATAAAATTTTGAAAACACACCTAAAAATGTTGGTTGGTTTTGTTTAAAAACAAAAGGATTAGTTTGATCAAATTTAACATGTAATGATTCTTCAACAGTATAATATTTATTAAAAAAACTCTATAAGCCTTTGAAGTAGTGGAATTGCCTAAGAAAATTCCTTCTTTAGATTTGGGTGTGAATTTATGAAAATAATCTTTATTATTCAATATGAATACATTTCATCCAAATACTTTGAAGTAAGAGACTTTATGTTTTTGACCAATCCATAACTTATAATGTGTTTTAAAAAGGAAATGTCTGATTAAAACTCAATTTATAGTATAATACGTTTTAATAATTGATTTATCCCAAATTTGTTTAGTAATAGAATATTCATTCAACATGGTTCTGGTAATATCTTGAAGAATTAAATTTCTTCTTTCAACAACACCATTTTATGTGGTATTTTTTGTAGTGGATATGTTATTAGTAATATCACTCTTAATAAAAAAAGTATCAACATATGAATTTTCTAATTCTTCCCCGTGATCACTATGAAAATTTCTCAATGGAAGGTGTTTCTCATTTCTAACATTGGAAGAAAAAGATATAAAATAAGTATAGGATTCATATTTTTTAGCTAAACAATAAACCCATGTAAATCTATTGTAATCATCAATAAAAATAATAATATTTTCCTCCAATACTTATAGTTTTCGTTGGACCAAAATGATCCATATGCAGTAGATTTAATGCATGATATGTTGATACTTCAATAATTGATTTAAATCTTTACTTATATTTCATACCATATTGACAAGGACCATAAACTTTTGAAGAATAATATCTAATCTCTAATAGATCCTTAACAAGTATTTTATTAGATATTTTTTCGTAGGTCTTATGATTATATTTTCATAGCCTTCTATTCCATAACTATGATTGATCTTTCATTGCACTAAGGAATGGCATGTCTTGGCTCCTTCGGTATTCTATGTTGAGTGTATAAACCTTCTCATGCATATGGGTAGAGAGAAAGAACCCTTCCTTGGAATTGAGTACTAGATATTTACCATTCCTAAAATTCACAAGGTAACCTTTTACACATAATTGGATTATTATTATAATTTTTTTACTTAATACCATTAAAAAATAAAACATTTGAAATTTATGGTTTTCCAAGAAAAAAAATGATACCAATAGAAACAATTTCTTCTTGATAATTAACTCTGAAAGTTACTTTTCCACCTTTCATCTTGATAATCTTTTCAAAGATGTTTTTGTTACCAGTTATATGCCTGGAATATACATTATCCATGTACCATATATTTCAATTGGTTCTTCTTTTGTTTTTCTAAAAACAAATATTTAGAATTTTGGAATCCAAACTTGTTTGGATCCAGAAGTGTTGGAAAGTAAAATCATAGGTATCCACATTTTCATATAAAAATAAAATTTATGAAATATTAATGATTGGGTTTTATTCAGAGAATAATTTCTCTCCCAATTTCCTCCACTTTGACACTTGGTGTAAAAAAGAGAACATTGGGGAACCAAATAGTTATGACTAAAAACTAGTTTGGACATGAATAACCAAATCCAGACTTATACCATAGAGGATGAGGTTCTGAATACATTTTATAAAATTATTTCCTTTCTAAATTAAAATTTGGGAAAAGTTTCTTTAAGGAAAATATTTTCGATTTTAGTTTAAAAACAAAATTCTTATCCTCATAGTCATTTGTCTTATAATTTGAGTTAGTATCTAAAACATTTATCTTAGAAATAACATTTTCAAGATCCTTAGAATGTTTATCCTTCTCAGAAGTTACTTCCTTAAGTTTTTTTGAAATATTTTCTGAATCAATAGTTTTCTGATCAAGATATTTTAAAATATTTGATACATATTTTTTTAAAATAATTATTCTAGAAATTTTTTCTCTAACATATTTTTTTTCTTACCATTCTCATTCTCAAGTAATTTAGCAAATATAAAGACTGCCTAAAATGAAGGTATGTTATTATCTTTATCTGAGGAAGATTTATCATATAAATATTTATAATAATTTTGATCAAGAAGATTTATATTTAATTAAATGTTGGATAAAGATTAATCTATGTGTACCTTATCCACGAAACATTGATTTTCAATAGGATTTCATACTATAAGAAAAATATTTTTCTCATAAGAATATTCATATTCTGAAGATTCATCTGAAATTTAACATCTTATGGATCTCAAAGTGTCATTATCCATCAAAAATTTCTTAGCCTTAGATTTTTAGTAATTCTTTTTGTTCCGTTTAGAATCATTATCCTTTCTATCTTTTCTCTTGAGAATAGGACAATCAGGCCTGATTTGTGCAGCCATCTTGCATTTATAATATGTTACTTATAAATCATTATTGTATTTTCTATCTTTCTTCATGAATCTATATTTGAAATATTTATTTCCCAAAATATTTTTCATCATTTGAGAAATATTAAAAAGTTCATTATTAGAATGATCACTATCACTTGATTCAGATATTACAATAACTCTCTTAGCTGTAGATCTAGTTACTCTTTATAGAGTGTTGGATTTTGATGTAGTAGGGACACAAATTCTTCCATTACCATTCTTCTTCTTATTAATGTCTACATATATCTTCATTATTGTTTCATTCTTAAGAAGATTTCCAAATAACTCATCAAGAGTAATGTTTAAAACCATCCTATTTTCATCAATAATTGTCCTTTTAGATTCCCACTCATTGGGTATGATATCAATTATATTTGTAACTAGTAATTTATCATCAAGTCCATTTTCTACCATAGATTTAAGACTTTTCAAAATAGTCATAAATCTTTGCTGCACTTTGCATATTGGTTCTTCATACGGAAATAAAAATCCATGAAATTAAGATCTTAACATATACATTATTATTTCACATACTTTTTAAGTTCCAAAGTTTGTGGATTCAAGTTTCTTCTATATACAACATGAATCTTCACAAGATAAAATTTGACTATAGATATTCCTAGTCATGGAAAATAATAATGTATTGTGTACCTTGTAATTAATTTGATATTTCTATTTCTCTTGATTTTTGAATTTTCTTATTTTCTTGTCAGGTATCTTATAATATCTTATGATCATCTCAATGTTCTCTACTCTTGTGTAATTAACAAAGGTCTTTATTCGGTCTCTCCTATACTCATAACCCTTACCATCAAAAATTGGTGGTCTCATAGGATTTAAATTTTCTATAGAACCAAAGTTCATTTATTACATTCTATAAGAAATTACAAATTATGTTTTCCAAAAAACTTGTTTGTAGTAAAAGTTTATAAACCAAAAAAATATTTTAGAAAAACTTGAAAAAGTAAATTTGTGAATTTTTTGTGAAATTATAAGTATATCAGAGGCATTATTTGATACAAATTGTTGGATCAAAACTAAGATGTGGATGCTAAATTTCAAGGGGAGGGGGGTAATTTTAGGTTTAATAACCTTTCATTTTTATACTTAAAAAAATCTATGTTTAATAGTGATAAACAAGAAGGATTCAAAATATCTCTGTAGTTCTTAACTATGAAACTAACTTTCTTTAGATATGATAATATGGGTCCAATAAGAAAATATAAAACACGTTTACTTAGAAAAACTTTATACATTAAAGCATATAGAATCATATTTATCAGTGTATCCATGTATAATAAATTATAAAAAAGTTATTATTTATTTATTTAACAAAATGAAGAAGAATTAAAACTTATAACAAAGAAAAGTAAATGAGTATAAGAAATATTTTAACATAAAAGGATGGGTATCTAACAACCTTGGATAAAGGTCCCTTGATTTATACTTTTAACAATGTCTGTTTCACCCACACTAGGGTAATCCCTCATTAAGAATATTGAAATCTATCTTTTTATCCCTACAAACCATCGATCTCTAAGGTGATCGACACCTCTGTCTTCTTATCCCTAGAAGCCCTCAATTGATCAACAAAAATTAGAATCGTACTAAGTAGGATGAACAAGATATTCAAAACATTCATACAATGCCGGTTTGAGAAGAGCTCTCGAAGCACAAATTCTCTCTCAAGAATTCGACACATCTATCACTTCTCAATGTGTATCAACATCTTTAAATGGATGGGGGTATTAATAGGAAAAGGTTCCAACAGTCGACTTCCTCCTCTAACAGTAATATTTTTCCTTAAATCTTGGAGGTACCTGAACACGTTTCACTCATTCAATAGTTAATTAGAAGAAAATTTTATAACATTGTTTCATATAAGATATCATGGGAAACATTATCACATGTATGAAACAGTAACATGTAATAAAAAAATTATTATATTGAACAAACATTAGTAAACAAGAAATCGATAATGTCGGAAGAATATCTTAAACAAATATATGTAACATTAACAAGCATAAATAATTATATTTTAAATAAAGTAGGGAACCGATTTTAAAAAATATATATAAAAAGAGTCTAGTGAAATTAAAATTTAGAGTCGGGTTTAGAATAGAAATAGATTTTGAATTTATGAGGATTTGAAGTCTAAATTTATAATAATTCAGAGTCTGAATTTACAAGAATTTGGAGTATAAATTTATAAGAATTATTAGTTTTAATTTTTGAGGAAAAAGAGTTAAGAATTCATGGAAAAATAGAGTTTTATTTAATAATAAATTAAATCCAGAAAATATGTAAATTTGGAATCTGATTTCAATGAAAGTCGGAGTCTGATTTTTTTGAGAAATTGGAATTAGATAATTTGGGAACTCAGAATCTGATTTTTTCAGAAACTTAAAATCAAAATTTAAGAAAAATAGCATTTTAAATCAGATGGAATCAGAGTCTAAAAATTGTGATACTTAGTTTTTAAGAAACTATAAGGTTCTAACGTTTAGATTTTATTATTCGTTTTGGAATTCAGTGTTATGGAAAAAACGTGATTAAGGAACCTTAAGATAAACATTGGAAAAGAAATATAAAGGTTAAGTTTTTAAATTTACTTAGAGTAAGAAAATAATATTTAAGGAAAATGTGATTACGATTTTCAAAAAAAAGGAAAGGAAAAGTTAGAAGAGACTTATTTTTTTAACAATTTTTAGTTTAATTGATTTTTAATCATTAATTTTTGTTATAGTTCAAATGATACCAAAGTGGTATTGATTTTTTTATTCCAATCACATAATTTATCAAAATTGTTTATGATTATGATTTTGATAATGATATATAATGATCCATATCTCATGAAACTAATTAATTTTATTACACTATTTTTATTTATTGGAAATAAAATTTTCACCATCATTTTACTATATTTATTCACTGAATATCTAAAAAAATTTACCGAAAAATCATCTCTATTTTATCTTCAATCGAATATGATTTTTCTTCCAAATAAATTTTTTTTAAAATAAAATGATTTTTTTAAAAAATCCACTAAGATTATTGAAATTAATTTCTACCCTTGTTTTAATTTTCCAAAAAAATATAATGATTATTCTTTTAATTTTCAAAATGAGGTTCTTGGACATTTTCTGAAAATGTGAATGGAATCCTTATTTTAATGTGTATGACATGAAGAAAATTTTTCACCATCATGACTAATAAATATTTTATATATTACATTATATGTTTTGAAGAATATTTTTAGATAAAAAAATTTCATTAATATTTGTGATGTTTTTAGTTTTTAAAGCACTTCTTAAAAATAGAGAGAATATTTTCCCCGAGAATGTTTTAATGACTTTTTATAAAATTTGTATTGATCAATGAAAATAACATTTGGTGTTGCATTTGAGTTATTGGGGATACGATCTAGTATTACCATCCTTATTATTTCTAGGGATGTTTTATGATTACAATGAAGAGATTTTTATGAATCCCATGTATTTTCCATGAGTTATGTTATGATGAACTATATATGAAACCCATTTTTTTCCATGGGTTATGTTAGGATTTCATGATTATGAAAAAAAAATTATTTCATGCTTTCTTATATAATGATTGTTTTCTGATTATGGGGAACATATTTTTATTATTTTCATTATGTTATGTGTGGGACCTATTTCTCTCACAAATTAATTGGGTAAAGATTGAAATATCAAGAGATATACAGGACTGTAATGGGGTGTCAACCCAATTCAGTATGAGACTTTGTCTAATATGATATCTTTGGGAGTGATCATTGACTACTATGATGGTATAGGGAGTAAATCCATTCCACTATGATATACTTTGGAATAATCCTTTACTAATATGTAAATTATTTTCTATGCTTATGTGTATGCCGCAATAAAATGTATTTTGAAATTATTATACTCTCATGAATCATGTTTATTGATTCCCTTATGACTCATGTCTGATGAACACACAATATTTATTCAATGAACAAAGATTATGACTTTTGATATGTAGGGTATGGTTTTCAAATTTTATGATCATTTTCTCATACCCTTCTTATCATGTTATGTTTATATATCTCTATTTTTTACCCTTACTAAGAATATCAACTCAGCCTCTATTGTGTTTTTTCCTCGGGATATATTGAAATGTATTAAATATGATTTGTATATGAATGGGGTTAGTTATGAATAAATTATTGAGAGATTATGTAGTTCACCTACAAACTAGTTGTTTATGATTGCATGTTTTCAAAGGAACTATACCTTTATGATCCTCATGTGTGTGTTTGTAAAATTTAAATAATATTCATAAATAAGATGTAATATGTATCTAATAAATTCCTAGTCATTACAATTGGTCTCAAAAAATTAGTTTAGTAAACATTTTGAAACTAGGGTGAGATAAATTTAGGGAAAACACTTAGGATAATCCTTAGTATCAGGTAACAAATTCATGTTTTGGTAAGGAAGAGATTATGTGGTTTACCGAACTATGCATACATGAATACATATTACAAAGATATGTGGATATGCAATATATTTACCTATGGGTAAAAACTCTAAACAAGGATCATTAGGGAAAGCTCAAGAATTAGATAGTACATGACAATGGACCCTAATGCACACCTTGTTTGTCATTCCCAAAGGATATTCTTTGGTTAATTTATGTTTTTATATAAAAAATCATTAAGGACTTGAATAGATGGTGATAATGAAAAAAATAGGTCGAAAAATAGGTTTCAATGATCTAAAATAAGGCTTCTTTAACTAGACATACTATAAATTATTTTTCATGATTATAAGCTTTCCCAGTATGATTGTTGTTGCTCAAAAAATAATTTTTGGATTTAGTTAATGGATGTAACATGAAAGAACCTTTTTAATAAGGAACTAAATAGACAGTTAAGCTATTTTCCCCATGAGATGCCAAATTTTATGGGATATTGGATAAATAAATAATTTTTATGGTAACACTACATTCTCATTCTATAAATAATTATGAAATTTGAAATAAGAAAATGAGGAGAAAACAATATTCGAGTCCTTCAAAATGATATGTACTCCAAATTTTAGTGGTTCCAATGATATGGAAGTGGATGAGAAATGGATCAGTACATCTTAAAACATTTTTTCGTTAATCCATTGTATAGAACATGAAAAATATATTTTATTTGACTATCAATTCGAAAGTTAAGTAGATCAATGGTTGAATCTCATCAGAAACATGAGGCTGCAAGATAAAATTTATTCAATGGATTGAGATATATTTAAGATCATATTTTTAATAAGTAATTACCTTTCATTATTCATATAAAAATTTAGTAGGAATATATTGAGATAATATAATTATATAATAACTTCTTTGGTACCTTTGAGAAAATAAATTACAAAAGTTTCAAGGTACTCTTTTGGAATTATTATCCAATCAGAAAGTAAGGTTAATTGATTCTTTAGTGGATTAAAATCATGTATCGAAAGGGTTCTATACATAAGTGACTTTGGTAGATATCAAATAATTTTTTTATGTTTACTTAAGGTGGAAATATAGATTTGAGTTACCCCAATATCCCATGGTTTTTATAAGACAAAGAAAGATGTAGTTCAAGGGAATCCCAAAAATCCATGGAGAGAAGAAGATGATATATCATTAATGCTCTATGTGTGGTAAGAAACATGGAGGAAACAATATTAATGGGACTAGTAAATGTTTTATGTGTGGAATAGAAGCTTATCAGGAAATATTATTCCAATGTTATAGGAATAAGTTAGCTAATGATTTGAATAGAGAGAAACCTCCTCAAAAAGTACCACATGCCCTTCAGTATTTTAAATGTAAGGAGTATGGGAACTATGATAAATAGTTCCCATATATAATGTTAATGATGATGATCGACATCATAAACCTATTAAGACGAGGCAGAGGGGGTAATATCTTATGATCAATATTTTTGATGAGGGGTGTGACAAAACCGTGGTGAATGGTACCCTTAATATTCACTCCTGAACTCTTACTATCTTATTTAACTCAAGATAAAACAATTATTTTTTATTTGAAGAATTATTTAAGGGTATTAAGATTCCACCCACATATTTAGATGTATAATTAGCAGTGAAAACCCATAAGTGTACGATCATCTCATCTCAAGTATATGATTCTTCTGTGAGTGATGATTATGGAAAATGTGCTTCCTATAAATACTAACATTCCTTCTCTATTTGAACTTTATGTTATCATAAGAACGAATTATATTTCTATACATAAATCAAAATAAATTATCATTAAATGTGGGTCACATTTGATATTCCAAACCAACAAATGATCTTTTATCAGTTTGAAGTTAAATAGGAACATCCGATGGAAATCACATCCATTATATAAAATTTAATTCCAATTTAAATGGGGAATTTATCTCAAGTAGTTGGGGATAAACTCAAAATAGATGATATTCCTATTGGGTGAGAGTTTTTTTATGTATTATGTAATTATTTTCATACTCTTACACCGAGTCACGAAGTAGATTTTTCATTAGAACTCATACTTGGTTCCACACCTATTTTCAAAGAATCCATGTAGAATGGATTCTATTGAATTATGGGAATTTATATAGTGTCTCATGGAGGATATTAAAAAGGGATTCATTCATCAAGATGTTTCACCTTGGAAATAATAAATTCTTTTTTTTCAAAATGGTATAGGCAATGATGTGACTTTTCATTGATTTTCAGGAGCTAAGGAAGATCATAACAAAGACCAAGTATCCCCTACCTCCTATTGATGACTTTTTTTATCTACTATGATGAGATAAATAAATACACAAGATTTACCTTTGTTTTGGATGAAATAAATTATGGTTAAAGAAGGTGTATATACCTAATACATCATTCTATTCAAGGAATGGACACTATGAGTATATTTTGATTCCATTTAATCTTACAAATTCCTCTCTATATTAGTGAGTTTAATGAATTATGACTTTAGATTAACCTTGATTATTTATTTGTAGTATTTCGAGAAAATAATCTTATTTATTTAAAGAGAGGATGAAAATGAAGATCACATGATAAATTTTTGAAAGAAATCGAGGAATGGTAAGTCTTATAAAAAAATTAAAAAGTGTCCATTTGGGATACAAAAGGATTCATATTTGGTACATAATCTCATGAATGGGTATATTAGTGGATACATAAAAGAGATATGCTATTCAATTTTGGGATAAAATAACCATAGGGATAAAGATCCGATGTTTTATGGGGCTGGTTGGATATTATCAATGATTGGTGGATAATTTCCCATGACTATCAAATCCACTCAAAGAGTTAACTCAAAAGAGAGAAAATTTACTCTGGATAGATGAATGTAGAGAAAATTTCAAGGATCAGAAGAGAATATTAATTAGTACACCTCTTATTACATTACCTTGTATTAGGGATGAGTTTTTATCTTTAGTGATGCATCCCATAAGGTATTTGAATTTATTATTATGAAGAGTGACATGGTTATGGATAACGCCTTATAAAAATTGATGTTTAATAAAAAAATTACCCTACTAATGATTTGTATTTAATTTGTGATATTTTTTGGTAAATATTTATTGGAATTATATTTTTGGGGAAATGTGTGACACATTTACATATTACAAAATTTTAAATTATATATTCACAGAGAAGGATTTGAATAAGATTTATAGGGTATGTTCAGAGCTAGTTAAATATTAAAACTACTTAATAAATTACTAATATAGGAAAAAGAATAGGGTGGACAATGATTTGAGTCATAAGGATTATTAAATATTATATTTGATGAGGATAAAATAAATATCAAATATTTTTTTTGAAAAGAATGGATTTGGAAATCTATAAGGAAATATTGGAATCTTATATTTTGAAAATGAATGTTCAACATTCAATTTAAGTTAAGATGTAATAGGTGTAAAAGGATGATATGGAGTTGGAGAAGAATGTGGGAAATGTTCTTTAGTTTCACCTTGATTGTAAAAGAATAATAAGGTTTAGGAATAGTGTATGTTTTACACCTTTATCATATTTAAATAATTTTTTAGAGGAGGCTCATAGTTCATCGTTATCTATTTATCATGGATTTACGAAGATGTTTTTATATTTGAAAGAACATTTATGGTGTGGTGGGATGAACATATATTTCACTGATTTTTTATCTTGATTCTTTGTATAATATTATGTTAAGGGTGTGAGACAAAATTATAAGGGGATCTTATATCCTTTACCCATAACATAATGGAAATGAGAAAACATCACCAAGTATTTTTCTCATCAGAATCCCAAAAATGTATGATGGGAACAATGAAACTAGGGTTGTACTCGATTTCCATAAAAATTCAGAACACTTCATTACTATCATAGAATATTTCTCTATGGATCATATATCTAGGATATACATTAATGAAGTGGAAATGTTTTATGGAGTCCAACATTAAATTGAGCTTGATCGGGATTCGAGGTTTACCTCAATGTTTTCACAAAGTCATTAACATGTTCTTGATATTGAGCTAAGATTCACAGTTGTCTATGATCATCAGACATATGGTAATTTTCAGAGAACAAATCAAACCTTATATTATATTATTATATCTTATATATTGGATATCATAAGTGTTTGGGATCAATACTCTCTCCTAGTTTATTTTTCATTCAACAATAGGTTTCACATGAGCACTCATATGGATTCACATGAATCCCTTTAAATAAATAAGTGTAGATCCCCAATTCATGAGAATTATGATAGAAAAAAATGAAATTGGGACATTATATAGATAAATAAAAGGAAGATAATTTCAAATCCCTTTGATATCACAAAAGGGTGACACAAATTTGGCCGAATGTTTTTGTTTATAATTAAAAATGTGATATGGATATTAAAGTTACAGACAAGGTGCTTCTATGAATTTATACAATAGAACAATGGTATGAGATTAGGGAAGTGATAGAACTTAACACCTAGTTATATCTTTCCCTTTGAAGTTATTTATTTTATCATCATGGTACCTTATAAACTTTAACTTCTACCAAACATATCTCTAGTCCATGATGTGTTTGATGTATCTCTCATTATGAAGTACATACCTCAATATCAAAATGCAATGAACATAAAGGCTCTACCACTAGATAATGATATTCATTTTGATAAATAAATAATTTATATTTTTTATTATATATGAAGTTTAATGAAAAAAATCCACTCTTTGAGTTAATGTTTTGTAGTAAAATCACTAACTTGTGGAAGCTATGTAGGTACTTAATAATGAAAGGAGAAATTTGTATCCTTAATTTTTTTTGTACATAAATGACATAATTTTATAGGAAAAATTAATATAAATTTGGTAGAATATAACACCACATGATTTTAAGATTTTTTTCCCAAATAAATTTAATTTCTTCGTTATCTTTTCCTACACACAAAACTGGTTTCTAACAAACCACAAAATACAAAATATATTATTATTTAACATTGAAATTATGACATAGAAATTAAACATTGGGGTATGCATAATAATTATAATTTGTTTAAATAATATGTTTTATGATTTTATATAATTAAAAAATATTGATAAAGAAATAATTAATTTTTGGTAAATTATTTATATGTTTGAAAAATATTATTTTCTCTACAAAAAACAAATTTTTTGATTATTGTAATAA
This sequence comes from Viscum album, assembly GCA_963277665.1. Classification (NCBI taxonomy): domain Eukaryota; kingdom Viridiplantae; phylum Streptophyta; class Magnoliopsida; order Santalales; family Viscaceae; genus Viscum; species Viscum album. The sequence goes on along the minus strand of OY728147.1, from coordinate 1,969,875,150 downwards.
AAAAAATTTAAAAATTTTAATAATTTATTTTCAAAAAGTACCTAAACATTGGTAATAAAATCTTATTATTGTCTTGTGCTTATTTTTTTGGGTTTTTTAGAAAAGTTTAATTTTTTGATAAATAGTGAAAATCATTACTTTTTTTTAAAAACATATATTCATTTAAATAATTTATAAAGTTAATTTTTATAAAATTATTTGAAAAGTAAAAACTAGTAAAATTATATTATAATTATACTAATATAGGTCGTTGGGAGAAAATTTATACAATATTTTGATATAAAAACATTTAAACATTTCAAAAAAACATATTTGTAAATTTACTTATTTATCATGTTTGTGGGTATAATTTTAAATTTAAATTTATATATACATTCAATCATGTTTATAAAAATAGGTTCCATATTTATAATTTTCATAATTATAATTATTTAATTTGTTAATCTTTTTTTACCATAATAAATTTTAAAAATAATAAAAATTAGCTACCACAGTTAAGGTTAAAATGGGTTTACTGAGGGTAAATTAATAATATAAGAGGTAAAATAACCTATAAAATTATCCAGAACATATTTTATAGAATTATTAAGACCAATTAATGAATAATTTATGATAATGAACGATTTTGTTTCTTTTTTTTTTGATAAAAACAGGGGTATAATTCTTTCTTTTAAAAAATTCCATGTGTGCCCTATCCAAAACTTATAAAAGGCCGCATACTCTCATATCCTTTACACACTTCAAAGACCAATTATTTTAGTAAATATATGATAAAATCACTTACCTACTTCCCTTAAATCATCATAAATCTTTGTTTTTGTTTGAAATCCAGCCTAAGATTGGATTTTTGTGAAAACCAAAAGAAGTTGTCCATATAACAAGTAACACCATTAATCGGTCATTTTTGTTTATTTCTTACTCCAAAACTAATATATCTCATGAAAACATTTTTATATAATTAATAATAATCTTAAACATACTAATATTTTTTATGTTAAATAAATAAACCAAAACTAAATCCTCCTCCATAAAATGGGAAAAACTGTAGATCATGTGTATGAAGGACCACTGCCTCACAAACTGAAGAAATTAAATTTCTATCACTTGTTCAAATAAATTTATTTATTGACGTATATAGTTTTTATATGTGATATTTATGATATACTAATTATTCTATAATTATAATCTCAAATTTCAAATATTAATTTCAATTCCATAAAGAGTGCAATGATGTCATTTGTGTGTATGATCGACTACTAGATCGTGAAGAGAGGTAATTTATTTTCACTAAATCTATTCATGGTAGGTATAAATATTATATATTTTCTAACTTTAGTTTTTTTATCTGTTAAAATATGGAAACAACCTTCTAGCATACAAATGACGTATGGTCTACATGAATGGTAAATTTCATATTATATCTCTTAATTTTATAGATTACTCTAAATAAAAATATAAAGAATATAAGAGATATTTATATCATGTTTAAAATTTTGTAGAAGATGGAACCATGATAAAAGTAAAATGTTCGAAAATACCAAATCAATACCTATATGAAAAATAAATGATTTATTACATAAAACATGATTTTAATAAGGAATTATAGATAAAAAGGTAATAAAAATTCATAAATAAATAAAATATGGAATGAAAAATATGATTATGGTTCTTCATATAATTATAATAAATTTATATTTTTAATACAGAACATTCAAATGTGTTTAAAGGATGTTGAGAGTTAAGGTAGGGGATTTTTTTCTCAAATTTTCTTCTTCAGAACACAAGTTTTTTATGCCCTTATCTTCTTTTATGAGGTATATACATTACCATTTTATATTTTATATAATTAATATACATCTTCCAATTATATTTAATGTTTTTAGGCTAATATTTAAGTTTTCTTTTAATTAAAAATCTACCAATGTAGTTAATATGTTTTTATAGAACCTCATTTTTCATATGGAATTTTTATGACTATGTTTCTAATGTTAAATATTACACTGCATCACTCAAGATACTCAATAATATTATTCTCCAATGGTTATATTTTGAGAATATATATTTTAGATTCATTTTCTCCTCTTTATGTAGTCAAGAGGTCAAAAGAATATTTTTATTAAAAAAATATTTGCTTCTCTCTATGATCAAAATTCATTTCTCCCCATATCCATGTTTATATAAATTTTGTTTGAAGATGTTCCTTAAAAATATAGTAATATTTTATAATGTAATTTATACCATTTTTTTAAACATTTAAATTTTAAAAATTAATGTTATTATCATATTCTCAATGAGGTGCTTTGAATTTTACTAAAAATGTGAACGGAATATTATATTCAATGTTTATGACCTAAACTGAATTTTCTCCTTCAATCCCACTAATGTTTCTAAATCTTCCATTAATATTTTCCATGATTATTTTCAGGGAAATTTTTTTATTTATTATTTTGGGTGTTTTTATATTTTAAAGAAGTGTTTTTAAAATGGAAAAGGAATTTTCTTCATTATTTATTTATGAAATTTATTTTTAATAATGATAATAAAATTTGATATTTCTTATGTTTTACTAGGGATATTATCTAGTTGTTCCATATATATTTCTTCATAGTATTGTTTATGATTATGATGAATAGATGTTAATTAATACCATGTATTTTCCATAGTTTATGATATAATGAACATATATGAAACCCATTTCATTTCCATGGGTCATGTTATGATAAAACATATATAAAACTCATTTCCTTTCTATGGGTTTTTGTATGATGTAATGATTTTGAAACCCACTTATTTTCAAGGTTTATGATAGGATGAATGTTTTATGATTTTAGGGAACACATTTTTTTGATTTTATTTATGTGATTGATGGGACCTACATGTCCATATAATTAATTTGGTATATATTGAAATATCGTGAGATAAACTATAATGGAATAGGGAGTGAACCCAGCTCAATTGTAATTTTTCCAATATGATAGTCTTGGGCATGAAACTTGACTACTCTATGGGTTTGGGAAGTGATCCTTGACTACTATGATGGGTCGGGGAGTGGAACCATTCCAATATGATATACAAGGAAATAATCATTGACAATTATTGAAATGATTTTTTATGTCTATGGGTTAACAAAACTCTAGGTATTATTCCATTATTATGATCTCATAAATCATCTTCTTTGATTCCGTTATGATTCATGTCTTTTAAACTAAAAAAATTAATGACATGACCCAAGATTATGATGATTGACATGAAGGGTGTGGTTTTTAAATATTATGTCCATGTACTCATACCAAACTGATATTTTTATATTTACAAATATAACTTCTTTATTCTTATTGGTCACTAAACATCAACCTATATTATGTTATTCCCTAGGTTATGAAGAAATATATTATGCATGATTTTTATTATAAGGGTTCTAGTTTTGATGAACTTTGTGGAAGATAGTGTAGTTTACATATGAAATAATTTTTAATATTTCCAAGTCACCAAAGGCACAATAGATTTATGATCATTTAGAATGTGTTTGTGTAATATAATGAATATTTAAAATAAAATATAACATATTTTTATGAAAATCATGGCTCATTATAGATAAAATGTGTAGTAAGGTAAAATTATAAACATTTCATCAAGGTTCATATCATAAGAATACGAGAAAACATGAGTAGGGGAGAAATATATTATTAAAAATAACAAAAGACAAAAATTGTAACATCCCAGGTAAATAAAGAATAATACATTTTCATATTTATTAATTTTTGTGAATTAAATATTAATTTTACTTTAAATGGGTTGCTATGTTTGATAGCGTACCCGATACGCAACAAAGAGTTTCTTTGAAATCTTACGATGCATACTAGTAATAAAATAATATTATTTTAAATGTTAGTTAACACGTAGCCATTGTACTATCCAGAATAGATAGAAATAACTAAAATATGATTATATATGTTTGTTAAATATTTTTATATTTATCTGATAAAGGATAAAGTCTTAAAATATGAAAAGAATTCAATTTTGGGCTTATATACTCTAATTTTCACGAAAGGTCCACTTGTCAACATTTGATAGCGAACCGTCATTAAATATAGTTTTGGTCACTCTTATACATTATATTGGACCAAATAAAACACTTCTTTAGAATCGGGACATCAAAATTTACATTGTGTAAATTTTAGGTATTTTTCCGATAAAGATCATTTTTTAATGAATAGTGAACAATCTTGTATTTTAATTCAAAACCTCTTTATAATATAATTTATTAATATGATTAGATTATCATTTGAAGTGGTTTTAAAGTGAAATTATAATATATTTTTACCATTGAATCCAATAGTGGTCATTGGAATTAATTTCACTTTGAAATTGGACTTAAACTAATGTCAATCTTTTGGTACTTATTGTTTCATAAAAACATGTTATTTGCATTGACAGCGGGAATTAATTATTAAATTAATTAATTCAACTTATATGTTTTGAATTTTGTAAAATAGACATCATTTTTGATTTTGGAGTATCAAATATATCTTAGGGTTAATTTTCGGTATTTTTCTAAAAAACTTCAATTTTTGATGAATAGTGAAACCACTAAGTGGTACTTAAAAAACTGATTTTTCATTTAAATGAAAATTTAACACCTCTGTGTTTTGAATTTCAAAAATACAACATACATGGTTGTCAATAAGAATTAAAATGTGGTTCAATGGGATTAGAATAATTTTTTGGTTAATAGTAACTTTTAAGTTTTTAATCGCGATTAGAGGTAATTAGTGTAATTTAAGATAAAAATAATGTTTTAATAATATGAAATGAACTTGACACATGTCCTACCCTTATTTGATGTGTTGTGGCCGACCAAGAAAATCCATGGGTAAACTTGGGGACCCCATGGATCCACTTTGGTAGGAAAATGACATAAATAACTATTTATTTAAAGTTAAAATAAAAACGTCACAAACATGAGTTGTTTTACTAAAACAATTTTTACATGGGGTCATACAAGTCATATTTTTTACTATAATTATTAATTGGAAATATAAAAAGATTTCCTATATCATAGTATTTTTTAATAATTTTTAGACATTAACTAAATTAAATTATATATGACACCATGATGATGCAATGATTAACTTATTAATTAACAATTTAAATAAAATGGAATAATAATGTAAAATTTAAGACCTACAGATGTCCAAAACCTATTGGATGGGTGGATTTATAACCCTTATCACCTTATCCTCTAAACACATTAATGTGGGACCATTAAAATACGAAAATCATACTAAAATAAAGTAACATCACCTTACTTTCCAAGAGTGCCCCTCCTTTTCTCTTTTAAAAGGCCCCCACCTCTACCACTTTACACAAACCTCTCAATCCTTTGGCTCGGATAAAACCTGCCCATTTAATCTCTCAACATCCCTATCTTCATCATTTAAGCCTCACTTTGGGAATAATTCTTCCCACGGAATCCTTTGAGCTCAATTCAAATGGAGTTACCCGATTTAAAGGTAGTGTCTTCTCATGTGTTCTTATGTTTTATTCTGCTTCTCCAACCCCCTAAAATCTTTTTATTCATTTCTTTTGTAACAAATCCAGTATTATAAATATACTAGGATGTTTTTATAATAATTATTAGATCTACACATACACACACATTCATCTAATGGTTAACGAACATACTGTTTCTGTGGATGGAGAATTTCTGCCTCACGAAACGATGATTGTTCAACACTCATATAACACCTTCAAAGGTGGCCATTAAGATGTCAATATATTTATATATTATATATAATATGTTTAATGTTTACTTAAGCATCTATATTTTTCATTTATGTCATACCTTTATGGCTTCCATTATGGGTATACGCGATATCATCATTTTAGGAAGTGTGGACTACCACCCCCTCAAAGTGATTTGATTAGTTAATGCCATATGTGGGACGTATAAAGGATAGATTTAAAGTTATTATATGTGATGTTATACTGGAATTATAATATACCTTTATATAATTATTATTTTCATTCCATTAAAGTGTGAGATAGAAATGAAAGTAGCGTTTATGCGTACGTACGACTTATCGTCTCCATAAACGGTGCATTTCATTTCTTATCCCCAAATGTAATGTACTATTATAAGTACATATATATAATGGATATATATGATGTATGTTACATCTAAATGATTAATATAATTCTGGAATTAAAATATAAATATCTCTCATTTAGTTTTAATTCCATTAATATGTCATTGAAATGAAAGTAGCATTCATGCGTACGTATGGCTTACCGTCTCCATGAACGGTGCATTTTATTTCTTACCTCTAAATGATTATGTAATATTATAAATACATTTATATGATGGATATATATTATATATATGATATCAAAATCATGAATATCATTCTGGATATAATGAACCTTTTACCACACGTACAACATGTAATTGTAAGAAGTCCACTTTCAACTTAAGAACCAAATATCGACAGAACAAACATTATTAACTTAAATGATTACATAATGTTTAAAACATGGTAATAAGTGATATAAAAGTAATAATGAACTTAAATAAGGTTCTTAAGCAAGTATAAATAAACTCAATTTTATTCTTCAGGATGTTAATGAACGATCGAGTCAAGTCGGACCTGAGGTAAGGGACTTCATCTCAATCTCCTTTCTTTGAGGCATATTTCATTTTATACACAACTTTATTTTATATGGTGTATAAACCCCTTTGACTATTACTTTTATACAAAAGGAATCTTTTTCTACGAAGCGTTTTACTAAATGACATAAATGAATGTTTTTCTAATGTATGTGGTTACAATGACCTTTTCCGCCGCCGCAAGTATTATTTGGTCTTTGGATTCCTCAACAAGCCGTAATGTTTTTTTTAATGAAATAAATACCATATACTCTTTGATGTATTTTTGGTATTGAAAATGGTTTTTAAAATGAATTTTTTATGTCAATATATTTATGTGATATATTGTGATCTGAATGTGGAAATGTTTTCTTTCCATTATGTTTATTTTTTGTCTTATGATTTTATAATGGTACTTGGACATTTGATGGGTGGTACCTGATAAACCATATGACGGGTGGTGTCGTGAATACCTGGACGGATGGTTACGTTATAACCTCCAATGCATTGGGTATGGAATTCGGCCATATAGCTATTCCATTAAGTATGTGTGGAAGTCGGCCTTATGGCTATTCCATTAAGTGATATGTGTGGAAGTCGACCTTATGGTTATTCCACTTATGTATGTTTATGTCCCAAGTTACCTTTATATGTTATGTGTTTTTATATGTGTTTTATGGCAATATTTGGTTACAAATGGGTAAGTAATGATATTTTATTCAGTGAATAGTTTTTACTACTTCATGAAGGTGAGGGTATTACATTGATAAAGTATACATGGTTTACTTGATGTTTGAAAAACTAACAGTTTTCATTCTTTGCTTATCCCTTACTGAGCTTTTTATGATCACCCCAAGTTTTTTTTGGAAATGTTTTTCATTGGACTTAATGTGGATTAGGTTCAAGGATGGGATCAAGGGAAAGTCATGTTATCTAAAACATGGAACTAGACATGTTTCTTTTCAAGAGTTTTCATTTTGTGGAAACTTAGTACAGGTGTCTACTTTGAAATCTTTTGAGATGTAATAGTTATGTCCTAATTCTCTAAAACTATAAACCTGAAAATATACTCAATGTGAATTATTCATTTAATTCAATATTAAGTAAGGTTTAAGGTCGGGGCCTTATAGTTGGTATCAGAGGTCGGTTTAGACAACTTTAGGAGTTAGAAAAGTATTAAATTTTAAATTAATTTACGATATGATTAAAATGATATAGCATTTACAGATTACCATGTTGCTTAGCCTAAGATATTTCTATGTTCAGAATGGTTTTCCACAGAGGAAACAAGGCAGCTATGTTGGGATGACATCAGGAGGAAGACAACCTTCCAAATCAGTAACCTGAGATGGTCAGAATTGGAACTGAACAGTTTGTTGCAGTGATGGCATAGTTGACTCAGACTATAAATGGTGGTGGTATCCATCCACGAGATCAGCCAGTTCAACCGTAGAGGAACATGTCAGTGGTGGAACATTTCATGAGGCAATATCCCCCATCATTCATAGGATCATCTGACCCTGTGCTAGCTGAAGGGTGGATTAAAGCACTGGAGAAGATTTTTGATATCATGGGGTGTTCAGAACATCAAAAGGTTAGTCTTGTTGTTTACTGTTTTGAAGGAGAAGCTGATCAGTGGTGATCGGTGGTGAAAAATATCAGGGATAGTGATGAGATTGATGATCTTCACTAGGAGGAATTCAAAGGTATGTTTCTTGAGAAATATTTTTATAAGGTGGTTCGTCTTAGGATGGAAAAACAATTTCTAGAATTGAGGTAGGAGGATGACTCAGTGGCTGCTTATGAAGCAAAGTTCACTCGACTGGAAAGGTATGCTCCAAACTTCATACGAGATCTTGATAGTAAAATCAACCATTTTTTCTCAGGATTAAAGCCGAAGTATAGAAGGGATCCAGCTTCTCATGAGTTCAGAAGTTTTGAAAAAACTTGTACGATGTGAGGAAAAGGTGGAAATGGTGTTTGCCGATGATCAGGTGTTCTTTGAAAAACGACAGAATAAGAAGATGATTAGGCATACAATGAAAAGCCAGCGGTAAGATGTTTTAAGTGTAATGAAATGGCTCATTATGAAAATGAGTGTCTAACAAAGAACTCAACTGGGGTAAAGCAGCCAAACTATAAGCAGAAAGGGGTGGTGAAATCCTTTGCAACTACTTCAGCAGATGTTGGGCCGTCGAATGAAGTAGTATCAGGTACACTATTTGTTTGTTCAAATTATGCCAATGTGTTTTTTGATTTAGGATCTACACATTCTTTCATTTTTGAGAAGTTTTCTATTAAATTGTAAATTCCATCTCAAGATATGAATCCTAAACTTATGGTAAAAACACCCAGAGGAAATGTTGAGACAAAAAGAAATTATAAGAACCTTAATTTCCTTGTGTGCGGAAAGAATCTACCTGCAAACCTTATTGTTTTGCCTCTAGTATAGTTTGATGTTATTTTGGGTATGGATTGGATTTCTGTTTATCATGCTAAGATTGACTGCAGAGCTAAAATGGTTTCTTTTTAGAAATATTTTTAGTTTGTGTACAATAATGAACCCTTGATTTTGATAACATATCAGGAAGTTGAGAAACTAGTAAAAGATGGAAATTAATGTTATCTTGATCATATCGTTGAAAACAAGGGAACTATTCCAATTAATGATGTGCCAGTGGTAAATGAGTATCTTGATGTTTTTCTAGATGAGTTTCCTGGTATTGTTCATGATTGGGAAGTTGAATTTACTATTTAATTCGTTGCTGATTCTAATCCAATTTCAAAACCTCCTTATCGAATGGCTCAAGTTGAACTTCTGGAGTTAAAGAAACAATTTCAGGAGTTATTAGATAAAGGTTTCATTCGACCTAGCACATCACCATGGGGTGCTCTTGTCTTGTTTGTTAACAAGAAAGATGGTTCAATGAGACTTTGCATTGATTATAGAGCCTTGAATAATATCAATGTTAAGAACATGTATCCTTTTCCTCATATCGATGATTTGTTTGATTAGCTCCAGGGTGCTCAGTATTTTTCAAATATTGACTTGAGGTCAGAGTACCATCAATTGAAAGTAAAATAAGAAGATGTTCTGAAGAATGCGTTCCGTACCAGATATGGCCATTATGAATTTTTAGTTATGCCTTTTGGGTTAACCAATGCGCCTACTCTATTCAATGACCTTATGAATAGAATTTTCCATGAGTTCTTGGTTATGTTTGTGGTTGTTTTCATTGATTATATTTTGGTGTTTTCTAAAAGGTAATAGGTTCATGAAAGTCATTTAAGGGTTATCTTGCAAACCTTAAAAGAAAAGAAAATATATGGAAAATTCAGAAAGTGTGAGTTTTGGTTACAACAAATTTCCTTCCTTGGTCACATTGTTCTGAAAGATGGATTGACTGTTGATCCTGCTAATACAAAAGTTTTTGAAGAATGGCCAAGACTCACAAATGTAACCGAGATCTGTAGTTTCCTTGGTTTGGTAGGTTACTATAGAAGGTTTCTTGAAAATTTTTCACGGTTATCTAGTCCAATGACTAAGCTAACTCGGAAGGGTGTTATGTTTATCGGGACAAAAGAATGTGATGATTGATTTCAGGAGTTGAAAAGAAGATTGGCAAATGCTCCAGTTTTGGCACTTCCTTCCAGGAATGGTGAGTTTGTTATATACAATGATGCTTCATTAAAGGGACTTGGTTGTGTCCTTATGCAGAATGATCAGGTAATTGTATATGCTTCACGTCAGTTGAAAACTCATGAGGAAAATTACCCTACACATGATTTGGAATTAGCTGGTGTTGTTTTCACTTTAAAAATTTGGAGGCATCATTTATATGGAGTAAAGTGTGAAATATATACTGATCACAAAAGTTTAAAGTATATATTCACTCAGTAAGAATTGAACATTAGATAGAGGAGATGGCTGGAATTAATCAAGGATTATAATTGTACAATTAATTACCATCTGGGAAAAGCAAATAAAGTGGCCAATGATTTGAGTCGAAAAAGTAATGCTTCATTAACTATGCTACATTGGAACGAGATCCTTTGGTTTTTGATTTGATGAACTTGGGCATGGAAATTGTTTTTGCAGGACGTTCTTCGGTTTTGTTTCAGGTATCAGTGAGATCATCCCTATCAAACAGAATTAAGAAAGCAGAGAAGCAAGACAGTGAGTTGCAGAAAAAGGTAGAGCTGGTTCAGAAGGGTAAGTTTCCTGAATTGAACATTGATAATGATTGTGTTTTGAGATTTGGGAAGAGATTGTGTGTGCCTTGTGATTCACAGTTGAATAATGAGTTGTTATGTGAGGCTCATAGTTCCCCGTTTTCAGTTCATCTTGGCAGTACTAAGATGTACAGAGATCTGCAGGAGTATTACTGGTGGGATGGAATAAAAAGAGATATTGCTGATTTTACTGTGAAGTGTTTGACTTGTCAGCAGGTTAAAGCAGAGTGGCAGTTATCGAAAGGGATGCTTCAGCCTTTAATAGTGCCAGAGTGGAAATGGGAAAATATATCCATGGACTTTGTTGTGGGATTGCCGAAGACACCTCGAGGTAATAATGCAATCTAGGTTATTGTTGATCACTTGACTGAATCTGCTCATTTCCTTCCCATTCGAGATACTTTCTCTCTAGATCAACTTTCTCATTTGTTTCTTAATGAGATATTCAGGTTATATGGAGTTCCTCTCTCCATTGTATCGGATCGTGATCCCAGGTTTACTTTTAACTTTTGGAAAGGCCTTTTGAAGTCGTTGGGTACTGAATTAAATTTTAGTACAGCTTTCAATCCTCAGTCAGATGGGCAGTCAGAACGAACAATTCAGACCTTGGAGGATATGCTACGTGCCTGCTCTATGGATTCTCAGGTATGTTGGGACCAACATCTTTCTTTGGTTGAGTTTTCATATAATAACTGTTTTCATTTTAGTATACAGATGGCACCATTTGAGGCGTTATATGGTAAATGGTTTCGAACTCCATCTTTTTTGGATGAGTGGGTGAAAGGAAGATGATGGATCCAGAATTGGTAGAAGAGATGGCAGAAAAAGTTTAGTTCATTCAGAAACACATGAAAACCGCTCAGAGTAGACAGAAGAGTTATGCGGATAACCCGAAGAAGGATCTATCATTCGAGGTAGGTGATCATGTTTTTCTCAAAGTCTCACCATGGAACAGTGTGATGAAATTTGTTAAGAAAGGAAAGCTGAGTCCAAGGTTCATTGGACCATATGAAATTCTAGAGAAATATGGATCAGTTTCTTAATGAGTGGATTTACCTCCGAGTTTATCTCAAGTACACAATGTTTTTCATGTTTCGATGTTGAGAAAGTATATTCCAGATCCATCTCATGTTTTGAGCCCAGAGGTAGTTCAGTTGGAAGAGAATCTCTCTTATGAAGAACAACCATTCCAGATTCATGACCGAAAAGAGCAAGTGTTGCGAAATAAGGTAATTCACCAGGTAAAGGTTTTGTGGAAAAACCATATGGTTGAAGAGGCAACGTGGGAATCTGAAAATGCTATGAAGGATAAATACCCCCACTTATTTTTAGAAGTGAATACAATTGTGAAGATTCAATTCCCAAAAGGGGAGAAGGATGTAACATCCCAGGTAAATAAAGAATAATACATTTTCATAATTTTTAATATTTTTGAATTAAATATTAATTTTACTTTAAAGGGGTTGATATGTTTGATAGCGTACCCGATACGCCACATAGAGTTTCTTTGAAATCATACGTTGCACACTAGTAAAAAATTAATATTATTTTAAATGTTAGTTAACACGTAGCCATTGTAATGGAGGGAATGGATAGAAATAACTAAAATATGATTATATATGTTGGTTAAATGTCTTTACATTTATCTTATAAAGGATAAAGGCTTAAAATACGAAAATAATTATATTTTAGGCTTATATACTCCAATTTTCACGAAAGGTCCACTTGTCAACATTTGATGGCGAACCATCATTAAATATAGTTTTTGTCACTCTTATACATTCTATTGGACCAAATAAAACACTTTTTTAGTATTAGGACATCAAAATTTACTTTGTGTAAATATTAGGTATTTTTCCGATAAAGATCATTTTTTAATGTATAGTGAAAAATGTTTTATTTTAATTCGAAATCTCTTTTTAATATAATTTATTAATATGATTAGATTATCTTTTGAAGTGGTTTTAAAGTGAAATTAGAATATATTTTTACAATTTAATCCAATTGTGGTTGTTGGAATTAATTTTACTAAGAAATTGGACTTAAACTAGTGTCAATCTTTTGATAAATATTGTTTCATAAAAACACGCTATTTTCTCTGACCGCGGGATTAATTATTAAATTAATTAATTCAACTTATAGGTTTTTAATTTTGTAAAATATAAATCATTTTTGAATTCGGAATATCAAATATAGCTTAGGGTGAATTTTCAGTATTTTTCTGAAAAACTTCAATTTTTGATGAATAGTGAAACCACTAAGTGGTACTTAAAAAAACAGATTTGTCATTTAAATGAAATTTTACCACCTCTGTGTTTTGAATTTAAAAAATCTGACATACATGGTTGTCAATAATAAATAAAATGTGGTTCAATGGGATTAAAATAATTTTTGGTGAATAATAACTTTTATGTTTTTAATCGTGATTAGAGGTAATTAGTGTAATTTAAGATAAAAATAATGTTTTAATAATATCGAATGAACTTGACACATGTCATAACCTTATTGGATGTGTCATGGACGACCAAGAACATCCATGGGTCAACTTGGGGACCCCATGGAACCACTTTGGTAGGAAAATGACAAAAATAACTTTTTATTTAAATTTAAAATAAAAATGTCACAAACATGAGTTGTTTTACTAAAAAAAAATTTACATGGGGTTATACAAGTCATATTTTTTACTATAAATATTCATTGGAAAGATAAAAATATTTCCTATATCATATTATTATTTTTGATAATTTTTAGACATTAACTAAATTAAATTATTTATGACTCCATGATGATGCAGCGATTACCTCATTATTTAACGATTTAAATAAAATGGAAAGATAATATATAATGTTAGACATACACATGTAAAAAACCTATTTAATGGGTGGATTTCGAACCATTATCACCTTATCCTCGAAACACAACAATTTGGGACCATTAAAATCCGAAACTCATACTAAAATAAAGTAACATTTCCTTACTTTCCAAGAGTGCCCCTCCTTTTCTCTTATAAAAGGCCCCCACCTCTACCACTTTACACACACCTCTCAAGCCTTTTGATCGTCCAAAACCTGCCCATTTCATCTCTCCACATAGCTCTATTCATCATTGAAGCCTCACTTTGGGCATAATTCTTCCCAAGAAATCCTTGGAGCTGAAATCAATAAAAAAGTTACCCGATTTAAAGGTAGTGTCTTCTCTTGTGTTCTTATGTTTTATTTTGCTTCTCCATCCCTCTAAACTATTTTTATTCCTTTATTTTGTAAACAATCCAGTATATTAAATATTCTAGGATTTTTTTATAATAAGGAATCAAGCTACACATACAAACACCTTCATCTAATGGTTAAAAAACATATTGTTCCTATGGATGGAGAATTTCTGCCTCACGAAACGATGATTGTTCAACACTCATATAACACCTTCAAAGGTGGCCATTAAGATGTCACTATATTTATATATGATATATGATGTGATTATGTTTTACTTAAGATTCTTTATTTTTCATTTATTGCATACCTTTATGGCTTCCATTATGGGTATACACGATATCTTCATTTTAGGAAGTGCGGAATACCACCCCCTCAAAGTGATTTGATTCGTTAATGCCATATGTGGGACATATAAAGGATGGATTTAAAGTTATTATATGTGATTTTATACTGGAATTATAATATACCTTTATATCATTATTATTTTCTTTCCATTAAAGTATTAGATAGAAATGAAAGTAGCGTTCATGCGTACGTACGGCTTACCGTCTCCATGAACGGTGCATTTCATTTCTTATCCGCAAATGTAATTTACTATTATAAGTACATATATAAAATGGATATATATGATGTATGTTAAATCTAAATGATTAATATAATTCTGGAATTAAAATATACATATCTCTCATTTAGTTTTAATTAAATTAATATGACATAGAAATGAATGTAGCGTTCATGCGTACGTACGACTTACCATTTCCATGAATGGTGCATTTAATTTCATACCTCTAAATGATTATGTAATATTATAAATACATTTATATGATGTATATATATATGATATATATGATATCCAAATCATGAATATCATTCTGTATATAATGAACGTTTGACCACACGTACAACATGTAGTTGTAAGAAGTCCACTTTCGAATTAAGATCCAAATATCGAAAAAACAAACATTATTAACTTAAATGATTACATAATGTTTAAAACATGGTAATAAGTGATATAAAAGTAATAATGAACTTGAAAAAGGTTCTTAAGTAATTAGAAATTAACACAAGTTTATTATTCAGGACGTTAAAGAACGATCGAGTCATGTCGGACCCGAGGTAAGGGACTTCGTCTCAATCTCCTTTCATTGAGGCATATTTTGTTTTATACACAACATCTTTTAATATGGTGTATATACCCTTTTGACTTTTACTTTTATACAAAATAAATCTTTTTCTACGAAGCGTTTTACTAAATGACAAAAAGGAATGTTTTTTTAACGTACACGGTGACAACAACCTTTTCCGCCGCTGCGAGTATTATTTGGTCTTTGGCTTCCTCAACAAGCCGTAATGTTTTTTTTAAATGAAATAAATACCATATAATCTTTTATGTATTTTTGGTATTGAAAATGGTTTTTATAATGGATTTGTTATGTCAATATATTTATATGATATATTTTGATCGGAATGTGGAAATGTTTTCTTTCCATTATGTTTATTTTATGTCTTATGATTTTATAATGGTACTTGTACATTTGATGGGTGGTTATGTGATAAACCATATGACGGGTGGTGCCGTGAATACCAGGATGGGTGGTTACATTATAACCTCCAATTCATTGGGTATAGAAGTCGGCCGTATGGTTATTCCATTAAGTATGTGTGGATGTCGGCCTTATGGATATTCTATTAAGTGATATGTGTGGAAGTCGACCATATGGTTATTCCACTTAAGTATGTTTATGTCCCATGTTACCTTTATATTTTATGTGTTCTTTATATGTGTTTTACGGTAATCTTTGGTTATAAATGGGTAAGTAATGATATTTTGTTCAGTGAAGAGTTTTTACTACTTCATGAAGGTGAATGTATTAATTGATAAAGTATACATGGTTTACTTGATGTTTGAAAAACTAATAGTTTTCATTCTTTGTGTATCCCTTACTGAGCTTTTTATGCTCACCCCAAGTTTTTTTGAAATGTTTTTCACAGGACTTAATGTGGATTAGGGTCAAGGATGGGATCAAGGGAAAGTCGTGCTATCTAAAACAAGGAACTAGACATGTTTCTTTTTAAGAGTTTTCATTTTGTGGAAACTTAGTAGAAGTGTCTACTTTGAAATATTTTGAGATGTAATAGTTATATTCTAATTCTCTAAAATTCTAAACCTGAAAAGATCCTCAATATGAATTATTCATTTCATTCAATATTAAGTAAGGTTTAAGGCGGGGGCCTTATACTAATAGTTGTCGATAAGTCCGGAGAAAAGAATAAGAAATGTAAAATGAATAAAAATTTACCATTAGAATAATTTTAAGAGATAATAATATAACCATTACATATTTTAATGTTGTCATATGGTCATGGAATCATAAATATGTGGAAAAAATATAAATCCTAACATCCTAATAATAATTTAAGGATCACCACCAATAAAATATAAAAAAGTGTGCTTTGGAAAATTTAACATGAATCATGGTCAAGGATAACCACCAAGACAATATAACATAGTGTGTTTAGTTTAAGTACATGTTCACCAAAGTCAAGGCTCACTACCTAGACCATTTATGAATGTGTGATTAGGCTATCCATCCATTCACTATATATGGTATCTCAGATGAAGATAGAATTGCCCAATTCATTGAAATTCTTCTATAAAAAACACAATATATTAATAAAATGTCTATTAATATGTGTTACATATAATGAAAAGTAACCATGCATAAATAATAATAATGATAAAAGTCATAAAGAAAAAAGTGGGCTTGTTAATCTTATCTTTGGACATAACCAATTTGTAAATAATAAGTATTCCTAAGTGAAAAATGAATTAAATTATTTTAGAAGATCATATTTGAATAATAATCATAAGTCATAATAATTTAGTTTCAATGGAACGAAATTCACGGTATATATTTGTGAAGTAGGAATAAAAATTAGTCATTTAGGTTATTCTTTATAAAATTACTAAAAGTTCTTTTAAAGAAGGAAATATATTTTCATTTTTTTATTAAAGTAGGAGGTCCTTCCATAACATATACATTTTTTTTGTAAATAATTTGTTTCTTAAAAACATTTGGTATGGTGGGTACTTGAACAGAAATAATAAAAAGGAAAGTTCCCTTAAATAGGGTTTAGTTCATAGAGATAATTGTGAAGGGAACCCAAGAAATATATTATCCCTTACAAATAATGCAAATGTAAACTAATTAAATTTATAATTAATATATATATATATATATATAGAATATTGATGAATTTTATGTGAATAATATGAATTCAAACGGATAAAAAGAAGGAAAATGCATAACCCAAAAGTAAAGAGGGTGTTTAAAAGATCAATTTTTATATTTTAAAATACCATTTCAGATGCTCACATCCTAAAATAGATAGAAAAACATTATTTTAAATTTGGGGAAAGAGAAATTTAGGTATCATGGCAGAAAAGTCATATTTGTGTTCTTAAATTTCAATGTAGAACACCAATGAGAAGTGAAAATATGGATATAGAAGAGAAAAAACCATTATCTAGTATGTGTATTAATCTAAAAAATAAAATAAATTTCAAGAATAAATTAACAGAAAATTATTATTTTTTAATTAAATAACAAGTTTGAACCAATATACTATGAATAGTTACCATGTTAAATTGAAAAGTGGTAGAATAAGCGATCTTAAAAAATAATTATCACATAAGAAAGGTTAAGACCCAAAAGAAATAATATTGATTCAACAAACCACTTATGAATTCATTATAATTCAAATAAAAAACAAATAAATATATATCAAAATAATTTTTTTTAATCCTTTAAATTTTATAACCCCTTTGATTAAAAGAATAAATTAAAAATATTTACATCATTAAAATGGAATAAGTGGTTAATACAAATCATATGCCAATGACTCAAAACTGAGATGCGAAAACCCTCCCTACATGTTCTAATTCACTTTTTATATTTATCTAACATCATGAATTAAACAATTAATTTTTTTGAATTCTTTATTGGAAAACATTTTTATCGATATTACATTATTCATGGTCTATTTATAATTTTGTGTTATTCATTTATTTAATAGTTTATTCATATGTCGGTAACATGAAGTGGTTATTTGAATTTATCAAAAACATCTATAGTATATTGAATGTGCTCAAATGTGTTATAAACTAGATTCATAATATCAAAATTTTAAGAGGGTAATATCCTTTATTATTCCCTTAATAACATAATGCAATTTTGTTAGGTTTTCCCAAAATGGACACAAATTATAAAATGTGGCTTAATGTGTTCATTTTCTGGGGAACAAGCTTACTATGACCATTTATTATTAATATCACTTTTATAATATATAATTTTATCATTCCTGATAATTAATATTTTCTTAATTATAATATATATACATTAAATAGATTTCTAAATTCAAATATGTTACGATTTAATGGAAAAAAATAAACATCATTCCATGGAGAATGTAATTTGCATGTACACACAAGTGACTATTTCATATTTTATATAATGTGAGGGAGTGGAAAAGTAAAATAATCACCATTTTAGAATCATAATATTATTATAATTATTGTATTTATTTATTAAATAACACCTTTTTACTGACCATTCAATGCAATTTTGAAAAATATGCCATTCTGTTTATTGAGGAAATAGTGCACACATACGCATGACAAAATATTCACTTTTTGATTAGATTTGGAGGAACATAGAAAATATATGCTACATTATTATATAATAAGTTCAAATTAATAATATGATTTTCATTATAATTTAATATATATAACACATTTGAAAGTGGTATAAGGAGAAATAACTTATAAGAGATCATTTGAGATCATTAACTCTCCCTTTGGATGTTCTCGCATGGGTAACATTTTACAGCTCCTTAGAGTATAATTTTGGACTGTAAAAGGATTATAGGTCATTGTTATAGGGTATAAGAGAGACTAGGGTATATTTTTTACTTTTTAAAACTTTATAACATGTGGATAATTGGGGTGGAGGTGAGATCCCTTTTTTGGTCTGGGAAATGACATTTTTGTAAATATTACTACTTTATTTATAGAGGGATCATGTTTCAGTTTTCAAGTGGATTCAAAAAGGAAAATAACATCTTTTTTGATGATTTAAGTTCCATAATATCTCATAAATTAATTTTTTCACAAGTTTTGAACATCTTTTTTTGAATTTTACACTTTTATATTTCACTACAATTTTTGGTCTTTATTGTGGAAATTAATTTTTACCTTACTAATTTTATTTTAATGTCCATAAATAAAATAATACATATTATATAAATTATACCTAATAAGTAAAAATGTTGAAACCATTTTAGAAAAAAAAATATTTATTTGAAAAATTAATTTTAATACGAGTGCATGTAATAAACAAATTTTGTTTTTGAAGAAGTTCATTTTTTGAATCAATGTTATGCTCAAGAAACAATTATCATTTTTGGTCATTTTTAATGAAATTAATTTTAATTTATTGTCCAAATTATTTTTATGTGACATTAATGAATATCCAAAACCTAGTTCCACTAAGAAAAAACTTAATTAAAATTAAAAGACTAAAAAAATTTATTAGAAAAATATTTCTTATTTCTCAAAATGTAAAACATGGGTTTCTGAATTTCAAGATAGTATTTTTTAATGAATAATATCACTTCATAAATAATTTTTTTATGAGGAAATGTTTTATATATTTTTATGTTATTCTTCTTGATATATTCATAGACACTGATGTTATTGTAAATACTATATTTTTTGTTATTGACCTAAAAATATATTATTTTAGAAAATTAAAAAAAAATCACCCAAGGAAAATATTGGTATTATAAATTTAAATATGAATTTAATTTGTAAAAAATAAAAAGTATAATTTATGAATTTAAAAATTATATATATATATATATATCAATATAGTGAAAAATTATTTTTATAATAATTGAACTTTTAGAAAATTTATACTGTTTCAATTATTATTTCCTTTTAACCACTAATTATATTGGTGTTAATGTGTAATTATTATTAATAATATAATTTTTATATAACATATTTTTTTATAAAGTGCAAAGAAAACACATTTTTTTTAAAATTCCTTCTATAAGATGATCTTATTACTTAATTATTTATATTAATATAATTTTTCAAGTTCATAAGTATCAATAAAAATTAACATTATATATATATATTTATATATTTCATAATGTGGTGAAATATAATATTACTCACTAATTTTGAGGCTATATTTAAATAAATAAATAAATATATATATATATATAATGTTCCATGGTTTGTTTTTGTTTAGTGATGCTTGTGGAGAGTGCTATTGAATACATTAAATTTTAACAGGAAATTAATTTAATGTAAATTAGTGTTAAAGGTATAAAAAATCAAGAAAACAATCCTTTTCAATTTCTCATTGACTCATCAACTGTGATGAACATCACCAATTTTTTTTATCCATTTCTACCATAAAAATATGAATCACTTCATTTAGACCTACCACTATGACCAGTAATGATTATACCATATGAAATTATGTGAAATTTTTTATTACATCACCTAGGCTACTGATGCCTGTTAAAAAGATAATAAGTCACTCTATCCTATATAAATAAGGTAAATAATTAAATAATGACCACTCTAGCTTTTACCATAAAAAAATACAAGGAAGTACCAAAAATATCTAACCCCCTTTTCCATAATAAAGATTTCATTTAGTTTCACTAGACCATGTCTAACATAAAAAAATTTATATGATATTGATCATTCTAAATATTGAGTATTTTCCTTATAAATCAATATTGATCACATACTCTTTCAATTTATCAAAAATTTCCATTAAATGCATAAAAATATACTTACAAACAAAAAAACAATAAATCATTTATAAAAAATAATCAATAAGGGTATTCAAATATATACTAGCCAAATAATAAACATCCCAATAATTTGAGTCAATATAGGTAATAAAAGATGAAATAAAAATGAGTAACTAAACTGGAACTAATAAAATAAATAACATCACCCTAAATCTCACATGTAATGTCTATAATTAATCCTCATGAGTTTTTGCAACTCAATACCCTTTCCATACTCACTTTATCAGTACATATTACATGTCCCAAATTTATACAACATGTACATATAACACAGTAGTAATATGAAAATTACAATAATTTATATAGTCATATATCAATTAATAAAAAAATAATTGTATCCATTTATCTTTGACTAATAAAACACATAATAATATGGTTTCATATATCAGGGTTTAAGATTTTATTGTTTATCATTCACATCTAAAAAATTCCTAGTAATGAGAACTCCATCATATTCATATAACAAAACAAAAGTCATGACTAATTATTTTTTTCCTTAAGAATTTGAAAATTATTATTTATATTAGAAGGATCAGGATAATCACATGCTCATATAAAACTATATTTTAATTTATTTAAGTTTTATAAAAATATATTTATATTACATAGTACTAAATAAAAATACATTTCATATAAGTATTTGAAATTAATATCTATGAAATTAAAATATTCTCATATTAAAATTACTTATATTTTTCAGAGTCATACTCTAGGTCACACTAGGAAATCCTAATTTTTATTATTATTTTCATTAATTTTAGGTCCCCCTTTGGATCCTTGGTATCTCGTTTCCCATAACTCAATATATATATTCATTTAAACTCAACACCATTAACATGGAAAATGATATGGGTCACATATGTTGACTTAATAGATGTTATTAAAAATAACACCACTCATTGAATTATTTTGATTCAAATGATATGTAAAAATCTATATAAATGGGAAATGATGGAATTTTCATCTAATCAGGATTCTATATGAATGAAAAAATAACAATAACAATGGGGAATAAGTTAAACATAATTCATAGGGCTCATTTATATAAATTTTTGATAAATTTACATTTAAGAGACATATTAGAAGTGATAGTAATGAGAATATTTAAGGAAAACAGTGTGAGTAAAGCCCTATTTATTTTCACTAAAAGAAAATGAATTTAGATATGGGTTATTATTAAAATAAAACCCCTTAAAATATGAAAATTATATTATGTGAATTTTTTTCTTATAACCCATAAGGCACCCATGGTATCTAAACTGGCTACCCAATGGATGTCAAGTGGCTTCCTGGTAAATAATGTAAAAATGTTCTAATTGAGTATGCAATTCACCTACACTACACTATATCACCTAATTTCCTCTGGAAAACCCCTATGATTCACTCTTCAACCATTACAAACAAATTATCTAGTAAAATATCACATAAAATGTTTTACTAAAATAAAAAAATACCACATATTTGTTGTTAATAAAAGAAATTTAACATGGGGTCCATTACTTCAAGAATTTATAAGACTAATATAATATAAATATTTTATTTCCTTTACATATAATGATATAATATTCTTACTATTTTTTTACAAATTATGTAGTTAATTGACTGCGTGAATGTGTAAAGTTATAAATCTACAAGGCCAATATACTACAAAGAGATATTCTAATAATTTTAAAGAGGTTTGGTAATGATTTTTTATGAACTTCTTAGAAGAGAATTTCAGATTTTTTATATCCAATTTTTATGCGAGGAAAGTAATTAAGGGATAAATAATTAAAAAAAGTAATGTAGAGTAACTCATACAATGTTTTAGTTGAATTCTCTCTCTATAGTATTTGGAAAGATGATAATATTTTACACCAAAATTAAAATTGAGTTTGGTAAAATTATAGAGGATATTATTAGTATTTACTTGTGAATTTATAAGGATTGGTAAATATCATAAATTTTTCATATGTTTTCAAAACAATATTTATTATATATGATCAATAAGACAATAGAATAGGCCATTAACATGAAACAATTGTAGAATTTGATTAATATTCAAACATATATGAAATTAAAATTTATAAGGGTAGACTTATAAACATTTAAAAAAGGATACATGAATAAAATATTCCAGTTTTAAATGATGATTCAATGTATAAAACTATAAAATAAAAATTCTTCATATATATTATTAATTATAATATTATTGAGGATATTTAAAACCATTATTTATATAATAACATAACAATATACAACACTAATTAATCAAATTTATTGATATTATGAAGTAAATTTAATCTTTAGATGTAAATACCCAAAGGGGTTATATAACCAAAATATTTCCTCACATATGATTGTGGTAATATTATGATGTAATTTTTTATTGACCTTAATAGAAATTTAAAATGATATTAAACTATATGGTTATAATTTAACACTAAAAAATGATTTCTTATATTTTATCACTGTGAGAGGATAAATACCTTGTATTTTTTTATACATTATATAAATTACATAGTGAGAATATTTTTTAACCACTATAAATTTTATCATATAATTATTCATGGTTAAAAAATTAATTTCATAGAAGTGTTAAAATGTTACTAATCACTATGGTAAATATCAACACCATTAATAATCATTGAATAATTTTGTTTTATAAAAGTAATATCCTAGAATTAAGGGGCATGTTGTAATAATTTTTGATTTATTTCCATTGAATTTGAGTATAATGAATTTATATGTTGGAACTCACACTTATAACCAATTACTACTCATATATAAAATTAGTGTACATAATGATTTTTATATAATAATATATCTAACTATAAATTTGTAGGATAAATTTTGAAAATGGAAACCAAAAGAATGAAATTTTTGAGGGATTCTAATGAAAATATATGAGTCACTAAGTATAAAATATAAATTTTGGTGTTGGATTGGTATGGATCAAAGAAAATTTTAAAAAATATAATTATTTATGAGATGGTTGTGATCAATCCTTACAAGTTCCATGTAAAAAACCAATGATATTCCCAGCGACATGCCACTAAGACCACTATTTCCTTATAAAAAAACTGGCACATTCAACTATAATTCTATATATACTCAAAAACCTTTTGAAATGGTGTATAAGGGGTATATGATATATTTATTTTTAATTAACCTTCTCGTGAGGTTAGTCTACAGTGATACATGATTCCGGGGAGGCTAACATATCATCCATATCCCCTCTTCTCATTCTACCTTGATCTAGGGTTGTTCTTGTCTCATTCATTATTATACTTCTTTTTTTAAGATAACCAATTTTGTTTTATATACATATTCTTTCCATTATTATATAATTCTAGTGTTTTTTGAACAATGATTTATATTCATGATTCAAAAAGATCATGGTGTAATCACATGGAAAGAAATGGGATTTTTCCCAGCCACTAGAGGGGGCATGGGATGGATAATTTATCACCAATTATAATTATTTCTGTATATTTATATCAAATATTGAATTTTATTATGGTTTAAATTTTTTTATTAAATTAAATACATATATGTTTTTATAAACTGTGTATCTTTAGATTTTTTTTGATTTCATAGATAATGTGTACTATAAATTTTTCCCATGGTTTTAACATTGTAACATAAATCCGTGAGTTTTATTTCATTTAAACTAATTATATAAATTTAATATTAATGATTTAGAGATTATAATATTTTTATTCTTCTTAGGATAGGTCATTTTTGGAGTCTATAGTGGTTAGTATGAGCTTAGAGATATAAATTGATATTGAATTGAGGTTGGTGTCCTTATTTTATAAAGATATTGGTCATCAAGATTCTGTGGAAATTCTTGATAGTTGTTTTATCCTTATATACTATTAATATTATTATGATTAATATTTTATTTAAATTCATGGTATTATCCCATATATGGGAATATTTTTCGTTAGCTAAATTGTTTAAAAAGGACTTTATGTATGGCTAAATAGTTCATTTGGGGTGACATTAAAGAATGAGTGGAAATATCCAATTTTTTGAATTGAAAGGAGGTGTGAATCATTTTTTTAGAATATTATAAAATAAAAATTATATATCCTTTTGAAAACATTTTAAAAATTAAATATTGTAATTAAATTTAAATTTCAAAGGAATTGATGATTCAAATTGATTGATTTTGAAATGAAATTCCAAAAGTAGGAATTCTATGATTTTCTAAAGCTGTTTTCCATAAAGATTTTGAATATGGTACTTATATGTGTAAATACTTTATGGGAGTCCATTTTAGATAGTTTATAAAAGATTTTATTAACTTATATTTTAAATGGGAGAAAATATTTTATGTTTTTATAAATGTTTTGGTATAATTATCATCCTAAGGGAAGTTCCATGTTTTCTATGTATGTGTGACTCATTGATTTAGATTCATTAATCAAAACCTTTTATTTTTTATAATTATTTATTCTGAAATACGATATCATATGAAACATATGTTGTACCTTTTTTCGAGGGATTGGATAGATGGATTTGCGTGGGATGTCTTGAGGGATTTTTAACAGTGGTATATTCACAAATCCATGGAAGGTACCCAAAATTATGGTGATAAATTCTAAAACTCATAAAATTGATAAATATTTCATTTTAATTATATGGATCCCTATTTTATTATCTTGATAATCATAATCATGTTTTAATAAGATCGTGGTATGAAATAAAATGGTATAAGTTACCTTATATTGATCAAGTGATGGGTTAAATCATTTACCATCTTCCTTTGGAACATATTTTATATACCTAATAAGTGTCCCACATACTTATCTATTTATAGTACTTCCATTATCATTGACCTTAGTGTTTGAGGTAGGATATAATATTAGTGATATAATGATAGGATATTTATTCTGGATTCATGGGAAGTATTCCATATATTTTTATGATGCATGATAGAGATCATGGTCTAATAAATTTTTGAGTTTGGGATATAACCTTATATTAAAGACCTAGCTAAGGTAAGGATGTGAGTGGGTTCCCATAGTGATGTCTTATTTTAACTAGTGTTTGATATATAAATTTATGAAATAACTTGTGAGGAAGAGATTTTCTCATGATATACCTCTCTACCATGATAAAAATCTATTGGATGTGAATTATATGCTATCTAGGAGGATAGATTTAGGATCAAACATTGTGTTTATTTTTTATGAGGTTTCATGAAATAATTTATTCGGAACTTTATAAAATAGTGGTTGAAACTAGGTAAGGATCACTAGATACATGTGATAGTGAATTATAAATTCTATTGATGTTCCACATATTGTAAGACTATAAAATTGGTACACAGTTTTCATTGAAAACATTGATTTATCATAAGATGAATTAGTTTATATCCTTAATTATTATACAATTATTAAATGGATGTTATCTCTTGAGAAGACATGTGATAAATGTGTTAGAACAACAAGTTCTCTATGGGTAGTCAAATTAATAGTTCCTATTATGATCAATTAGATTGTAAGGGGTTGGATTTGAGAGTTGGAATATTTATTTCATTAACCTAGGACACACTCTATGGTTCTAATACTTATTCATTCAATGAATTTTTAATATGTTGATATTTTCTTTATTTGATCCTTATTCGATATCCCTTATTTTTTCACTTTCATTAGATAATTGAGACTGATGGGTGAGACCTATTATAATTCTCATTGTTTTATTAATTGACACCTTCATTATTTCCAAGGACATTTTAGGTTTTTGTTTTTTATGAGTAGTGATATAAATGATGAATCAAGTGGGGCTCCATAAGTGTTTCTTAGATATATGTTTTGAATTATTGAGGATAATGTATGATTATATGAGAGTGATTGTGTGTTATACTTCATTATAACATGAGGGTATTTTAATTTGTTATTATAGGTTGGTGGTATTTGAACTGAGTTTAGAAGCATTAGTGCCATTATTTGGTGTGTATATATCTTTTTTTTCATAGTGGAACATAATTAAGAATTTTAATTATATTATGTGGGATTCTTTCTATGGTTTCTTGATATTAAATCACCAAAAAATGATAAAATTATCCACAAGACCACTATAATTAAATGGTTTAATGTGAGTAGTGTAATCCAATTGGGTTATTGTACTATCCTCAACCCATGTACCTGAAATGGCTTTAGATATATATTGGTAGAAAATATTTTTCAATAATGGTATATGTCAAAACAATTTAATCCTAAAAACAAATCAATATTATGATTTGTAAGTATTAATTTTATTTTTTCATACTCATCATAGTTTTATAAATAATTCTATATATTTTTTCAATTCTAAAATTAATTGTTTTATTAAACTAATTTTCCGAAGAATTTATTTGTTTTATTTAAAAGTTCAATTTAACTTTTTGTTAAAAAAATTCATAAAATGAAATTATTATTTTATATCATAATATCAAGTATATATTTGTGTTAATTTCTGCTAACTTTTTAAAGAGATGTATTTTTTTGAGAATAGTTAATATTTTTTATTTTTATTAAAAATATTTTCAAAGTATTTAAAAATCTCAATTGTATTTAATATTTATTTAAATTTTAAAATTTTTTCATTTGAGTAAACATAAACCAATTAATTCAATATTAATAAAAACTATAAGTGATCTTGGTTTAAAATAATCTTTATGATTTAAAATGAAAATGTGTAAAATCAATTTTTGTTGTGGTTTTTATATTGTAATGTCCTAGATCTAGATGCCACTCAACTGGTACCCCATACCCAGTTAGACACATAGCCTCAAGTGAATTTATAAGGCGTCGACCTTAAACCTTACTTAATATTGAATTAAATGAATAATTCACATTGAGGATCTTTTCAGGTTTAGAGTTTTAGAGAATTAGGACATAACTATTAAACATCAAAAGATTACAAAGTAGACACTTCTACTATGTTTCCATAAAATAAAAACTCTTAAAAATAAACATGTCTATATCCATGTTTTAGATAGCATGACATTCCCTTGATCCCATCCTTGACCATAATCCACATTAAGTCCTGTGAAAAACATTTCAAAAAACAACTTGGGGTGAGCATAAAAAGCTC
This sequence comes from Viscum album, assembly GCA_963277665.1. Lineage (NCBI taxonomy): Eukaryota > Viridiplantae > Streptophyta > Magnoliopsida > Santalales > Viscaceae > Viscum > Viscum album. Next base: position 1,969,847,100 of record OY728147.1, on the reverse strand, counting down.
AGTAAGGGATACACAATGAATGAAAACTGTTAGTTTTTCAAACATCAAGTAAACCATGTATACTTCATCAAAGTAATACCTTCACCTTCATCTAGTAGTAAAAACTTTCCACTGAATAAAATATCATTACTTACCCTTTTATAACCAAAGGTTACCATAATACCCATATAAAGAACACATAACATGTAAAGGTCACTTGGGACATAAACATACTTCAGTGGAATAACCATACGGTCGAATTCCACATATATCACTTACTGGAATAGCCATTTGGCCATCTTCCATACATACTTCATCGAATAGCCATAAGACCGACTTCCATACCCAATGCATTGGAGGTTATAACATAACCACCCGTCCTGGTATTCACGGCATCACCCATCATATGGTTTATCACGTAACCACCCGTCAAATGTCCAAGTACCATTATAAAAATCATAAAACATAAAACAAATATAATGGAAAGAAAACATTTCCACACTTTGATCACAATATATCACTTAAATATATTGACATAACAAATACATTATAAAAAACATTTTCCATACAAAAATACATAAAAGAGTATATGGTATTTATTTCATTTTAAAAAGAACATTATGGCTTGTTGAGGAAGCCAAAGACCAAATAATACTCGTGGCTGCAGAAAAGGGTCATTGTCACCGCATACATTAAAAGAAACATTCCTTTTTGTCGTTTAGTAAAACGCTTCGTAGAAAAATATTCCTTTTGTGTAAAAGTCAAAGTCAAAGGGGTTTATACACCTTATAAAAGAAATTTGTGTATAAAACGAAATATGCCTCAATGAAAGGAGACTGAGATGAAGTCCCTTACAAAGATCATTTTTTAAATAAAATAGACCAATTATGTGTATTCTCTATAATTACACAAAAAGGAAGTACAAATACAAGATATAACATAATAATATCATGATATAATTTGAAAGTAGGAGATTAACCCAAAGAACGGCAATTGGGTTAAGAAGTTCTCTTACCTCAGGTCCGACTTGACTCGATCGTTCTTTAACGTCCTGAATAATAAACTTGAGTTAATTTCTATTTTCTTAAGAACCTTTTTCAAGTTAATTATTCCTTTTATATCACTTATTACCAGGTTATGAACACTATGTAATTATTTAAGTTAATAATGGTCATTTTGTCGATCCTTGGTACTTGAGTGAAAAATAAACTCTTTATAATTAAAAGTTGTTCATGTGGTCAAATATCCATTATATCAAGAATTATATTCATGATGTATATATCATATATATCATAAATATATCCAGTATATATATATATTCATTTATAATATTACATAATCATTTAGAGGTAAGAAATGAAATGCATCGTTCATGGAGACGGTGAGCCGTACGTACGCATGAACGCTACTTTCATTTCTATGTCAAATTAATGGAATTAAAACTAAATTAGAGATATGTATATTTTAATTCCATAATTATATTAATCATTTATATGTAACATACATCATATATATCCATTATATATATGTACTTATAATAGTACATTACATTTGGGGATAAGAAATGAAATGCACCGTTCATGGAGATGGTAAGCCGTACGTATGCATGAACACTACTTTCATTTCTATCTCATACTTTAATGGGAAGAAAATAATAATGATATAAAGGTGTATTATAATTCCAGTATAACATCATATATAATAACTTTAAATCCATCCTTTATACATCCCACATATGGCATTAACGAATCACATCACTTTGAGGGGGCGGTAGTCCGTACTTCCTAAAATGAAATTATCGTGTTTACCCACAATGGAAAACATAAAGGTATACCACAAATGAAAAATACAGAAGCATAAGGAAAACATAAACATAATATATATCATATATAAATAGATTTATAGCTTATTGGCCACCATTAAAGGTGTTTAAAATAAGATTGAACAATCATCGTTTCGTGAGGCAGAAATTCACCAACCACAGAAACTGTATGTTCTTTAACCATTAGATGTAGATTTGTGTAAGTGTAGCTCAAAATATTATTATAAAAACATCCTAGTATATTTATGATACTGTATTTTTTACAAAAGTAATTAATAAAAAGAGTTTAGGGGGTTGGAGAAGCAAAATAAAACAACAGAACACAAGTGAAGACATTACCTTAAAATCAGGTAACTCTCTTAGATTTGAGCTCAAAGGCTTCCTTGGGAAGACATCTGCCCATAGTGAGTCTTCAAATAGTAAGATAGGGATGTGGATAGACAAAATGAGAAGGGTTTGGCCGATCCAAGGGCTTTGGAATTGTGGGTAAGGTTGTAGAGGTGGGGGCCTTTCATAAGAGGAGAGGAGGGACACTCTTGGAAAGTAAGGAAATGTTACTTTATTATAGAATGAGTTTCGGATTTTAAAGGTCCCACATTAATGTTTTTCGAGGATAAGGTGATAAGGGTTAAAAATACACCCATCCAATAGGTTTTGGACATGTGTAGGTCTTAGAATTTACATTATCTTTCCATTTTATTTAAATCGTTAAATAATGAGGTAATCACTGCATCATCATGGTGTCATAAATAATTTAATATTTTTAATGTCTAAACATTTTAAAAAAAATATCATGATGTAGGAAATATTTTGATATTTTCAATGAATATTTATAGTCAAATATCTGACTTGTATAACCCCATGTAAATATTGCTTTAGTAAAACAACTCATGTTAGTGACATTTTTATTTTAACATTAAATAAAAAGATATTACTGTCATTTTCCAACTAATGTTGCTCCATGGGGTCCCCAAGTTGACCCATGGATTTTCTTGGTCGTACATGACACATCCAATAAGGTTAGAACATGTGTCAAGTTCATTTCATATTATTAAAACATTATTTTTACCTTAAACTAAACTAATTACCTCTAATCGCGATAAAAAACATAAAAGTTACTATTCACCAAAAAAATTATTTTAATCCCATTGAACCACAATTTACTTCTTAATGAAAACCATGTATGTCAGATTATTAAAATTCAAAACACAGAGGTGGTAAAATTTCATTTAAACAAAAAATCAGTTTTTTATGTACCACTTAGTGGTTTTACTATTCATCAAAAATTGAAGTTTTTCAGAAAAATACCAAAAAATCACCCTATGCTGTATTTGATATTCCGAATTCAAAATTGAAGTCCATTTTTAAAAATTCAAAACAAATAAGTTTCATTAGTTGATTTAATAATTAATTCCCGCTGTCAGAGCAAATAGCGTGTTTTTATGAAACAATAAGTATCAAAAGATTGACACTAGTTTAAGTCCAATTTCAAATTGAAATTAATTCCAACGACCACTATTGGATTTAATGGTAAAAATATATTCTAATTTCACTATAAAACCAATTCAAAAGATAATCTAATCATATAAATAAATTAGATTAAAAATAGGTTTTGAATTAAAATACAACATTTTACACTATTCATTAAAAAATGAACTTTATCGGAAAAATACCAAAAATTACACAAAGTAAATTTTGATGTGCCAATTCAAAAGAAGAGTTTTATTTGGTCCAATAGAATGTATAAGTGTGAACAAAACTATATTTAATGATGGTTCTCCATCAAAAGGCGATAAGTGAACCTTTAGTAAAAACTAGGGCATATACGCCTAAAATTGAATTCTTTTCGTATTTTAAGCCTTTATCTTTTATTGGATAAAAGTAAAAACATTTAAAAAACATATATAATCATATTTTAGTTATTTCTATCCATTCTTTCCAATAGAAAGGGTATGTGTTAACTACCATTTAAAATAATATTATTTTATTACTAGTGTGCAATGTACGATTTCAAAGAAACTCTTTATTGCGTATCGGGTACACTATCGAACATAGAAACCCATTCAAAGTAAAATTAATATTTAATTCAAAAATTTTAATAAATATGAAAATGTATTATTCTTTATTTACCTGGGATGTTACATTCTTCCCCCTTTTGGGAATTGCATCCTCGCAATTTTATTCACTTATCAAAATATGTGGGGGTATTTATCCCTCGTAACATTTTCAGATTCCCACGTTACCTCTTCAACCATATGGTTTTTCCACAAAACCTTTACCTGGTGAATTACCTTATTTCGCAACACTTGTTCTCTTTGGTCAAGAATTTGGACTGGTTGTTCTTTATAAGAGAGATTCTATTCCAACTGAACTACCTCTGGGCTCAAAACATGAGATGGATCTGGCATATACTTTCTCAACATTGAAACATGAAAAACATTGTGTACCTGAGATAAACTCGGAGGTAAAGCCACTTGGTAAGAAATTGGTCCAACTTTCTCCAGAATTTCATATGGTCCGATGAACCATGGACTCAGCTTTCCCTTCTTACCAAATCGTATCACACTCTTCCGTGGTGAAACTTTGAGAAAAACATGATCACCTACCTCAAAAGATAGATCCTTCCTCCGGTTATCTGCATAACTTTTCTGTTTTCTCTGCGCTATTTTCATGTGTTTCTGAATCAACTGAACTTTTTTTGCCATCTCTTCTACCAATTCTAGTCCCATCTGCTTCCTTTCACCCACATCATCCCAAAAAGCTGGAGTTCGACACTGTTTACCATATAATGCCTCAAATGGTGCCATTTGTATACTGGAATGAAAACTGTTTTTATATGAAAACTCAACCAAAGAAATATGTTGGTCCCAAATTCCCTGATAATCCATAGAGTAGGCACGTAGCATATCCTCCAAGGTCTGAATTGTTCGTTCTGACTGCGCATCTGATTGAGGATGAAAAGTTGTACTAAAATTTAATTCAGTACCCAACGACTTATGAAAGCCTTTCCAAAAGTTAGAAGTAAACCTGGGATCACGATCAAATACAATGGAGAGAGGAACTCCACGTAACCTGAATATATCTTTAAGATACAAAAGAGAAAGTTGATCTACTGAGAAAGTATCTTGAATAGGAAGGAAATGAGAAGATTTAGTCAAGCAATCAACAATAACCCATATTGCATCATTACCTCGAGATGTCCTCGGTAATCCCACAAAAAAGTCTATGGATATATTTTCCCATTTCCACTCTGAAACTGGTAAAGGCTGAAGCATCCCTTTCAGTAATTTCCGATCTGCTTTAACCTACTGACAAGTCAAACACTTCATAGAAAAATCAGCAAAATCCCTTTTCATTCCATCCCACCAGTAATACTCCCGCAAATCTCTGTACATCTTAGTACAACCAGGATGGACCAAAAACGGGGAACTATGAGCCTCAAATAACAACTAATTCTTCAACTTTGAATCACAAGGCACACAAAATCTCTTCACATACCTCAAAACACAATCATTATCAGTGTTGAATTCAGACAAATTACCCTTCTGAACTAGTTCTACCTTTTTCTGCAACTCACTGTCTTCCCTCTGTGCTTGCTTAATTCTGTCTGATAGGGATGATCTCACTGATACCTGAAACAAAACAAAAGAACTTCCTGCACCAACAACTTCTATTCTAAAGTTCATCAAATCAAAAAACAAAGGATCTTGTTCCAAATGTAGCATAATTAATGAAGCATAACTTTTTTGACTCAAAGCATCAGCCACTTTATTTGCTTTTCCCGGATGGTAATGAATTTTACAATCATAATCCTTGATTAATTACAGCCGTCTCCTCTGTATCATGTTCAATTCTTTATGAGTAATTATATACTTTAAACTTTTGTGATCAGTATATATTTCACTCTATACTCCATACATATGATGCCTCTAAATTTTTAAATCAAAAACTACAGCAGCTAATTCCAAATCATGTGTGGGGTAATTTACCACATGAGTTTTCAACTGACATGAAGCATATTCAATTACCTGATCATTCTGAATAAGGACACAGCCAAGTCCCTTCAATGAAGCATCACTGTATACAACAAACTCACCATTCCTGGAAGGAAGTTCCAAAACTGGAGCATTCACCAATCTTCTTTTCAACTCCTGAAAACAATCATCACATTCTTTTGTCCCAATGAACTTAACACCCTTACAAGTTAGCTTAGTCATTGGACTACATAACCGTGAAAAATTTTCAACAAACCATTATTAGTAACCTGCCAAACCAAGGAAACTATGGATCTCGGTTACATTTGTGGGTCTTGTCAATTCTTCAACAACTTTTGGTTTAGCAGGATCAACAGTTATGCCATCTTTTCAAACAATGTGACAAAAGAAAGAAATTTGTTGCAACCAAAACTCACACTTTATGAATTTCCCATACAATTTATTTTCTTTCGCGGTTTGCAAAATAACACTTAAATGACTTTCATGCACCTCTTTTCTTTTTGAAAACAACAAAATATCGTCAGTAAACACAACCACAGTTTATCACCTGAGTCAACTGAGCCATCACTGCAACAAAGTGTTCAATTCTGATTCTGACCATATCAGGATACTGATTTGAATGGTCATTTTCCTCTGTATGCCTTCACAGAAAATCTGTTCTGTTTCCTCCATGAAAAACCACTCTGAACAAACAGTTCTTAGATGAAGCAACATGGTAATCTTCAAATGCTATATCATTTTCAATCATACCATAAATTAATTTATAATTTAACAATTTTCTCACTCCTAAAGTTGTCTAAACTGACCTCTGATACCAACTATAAGGCCCCGACCTTAAACCTAACTTAATATTGAATTAAATGAATAATTCACATTTAGGATCTTTTCAGGTTTAGAGTTTTAGAGAATTAGGACATAACTATTACATCTCAAATGATTACAAAGTAGACACTTCTACTATGTTTCCATAAAATAAAAACTCTTAAAAAGAAGCATGTCTATTTTGATGTTTTAGATAGCATGACTTTCCCATGATCCCGTCCTTGACCCTAATCCACATTAAGTCCTATGAAAAACATTTCAAAAAACAACTTGGTGTGATCATAAAAAGCTCAGTAAGGGATACAAAAAGAATGAAAACTGTTAGTTTGTCAATCATCAAGTAAACCATGTATACTTTATCAAAGTAATACCTTCACCTTCATGAAGTAGTAAAAACTCTTCACTGAATAAAATATCATTACATACCCTTTTGTAACCAAATGTTACCATAATACCCATATAAAGAACAAATAACATATAAAGGTAACTTGGGACATAAACATACTTTTGTAGAATAACCATACGGTCGACTTCCACACATATCACTTAATGGAATAGCCATTCGGCCAACATCCATACATACATAATGGAATAGACATACGGACGACTTCCATACCCAATGCATTCGAGGTTATAACATAACCACCTGTCCTAGTATTCACGGAACCACCCATCATATGGTTTATCATGTAACCACCCGTCAAATGTCCAAGTACCATAATAAAAATCATAAAACATAAAACAAATATAATGTAAAGAAAACATTTCCACACGTTGATCACAATATATCACTTAAATATATTGACATAACAATTCCATTATAAAACAAAATTCAATACCAAAACACATAAAAGAGTATATGGTATTTATTTCATTTTAAAAAAAACATTATGGCTTGTTGATGAAACCAAAGACCAAATAATACTCACGACATTGGAAAAGGGTCGTTGTCACCGCATACGTTAAAAGAAAAATTTCTTTCAGTCGTTTCGTAAAACACTTCATAAAAAAGATTCTTTTTGTATTAAAGTAAAAGTCAAAGGGGTTTATACACCATATAAAAGAAGGTTTTGTATAAAATGAAATATGCCTCAATGAATGGAGACTGAGACGAAGTCCCTTACAAAGATCATTTTTTAAATAAAATAGACCAATTATGTGTATTCACTATATGTACACAAAAACGAAGTACATATACAAGATTTAACATAATAATATCATGACATAATTTGAAATTAGGAGATTAACCCAAAGAACAGAAATTGGGTTAAGAAGTTCCCTTACATCGGGTCCGACTTGACTCGATCGTTCATTAACGCCCTGAATAATAAACATGAGTTAATTTCTATTTTCATAAGAAACTTTTTCAAGTTTATTATTCCTTTTATATCACTTATTACCCGGTTATGAACACTATGTAATTATTTAAGTTAATAATGGGCGTTTTGTCGATCCTTGGTACTTGAGTCAAAAATAAACTCTTTATAATTACAAGTTGTTCATGTAGTAAAATATCCATTATATCAAGAATTATATTCATGATGTATATATCATATATATCATATATATCCAGTATATATATATGTATTTATAATATTACATAATCATTTAGAGGTATGAAATTAAATGCATCGTTCAGGGAGACGGTAAGCCGTACGTACGCATGAACGCTACTTTCATTTCTATGTCATATTAATGGAATTAAAACTAAATAAGAGATATGTATATTTTAATTCCATAATTATATTAATCATTTAGATGTAACATAAATCATATATATCCATTATATATATGTACTTATAAAAGTACATTACATTTGGGGATAAGAAATGAAATGCACCGTTCATGGAGACGGTAAGCCCTACGTACGCATGAACGCTACTTTCATTTCTATCTCATACTTTAATGGAAATAAAATAATAATGATATAAAGGTATATTATAATTCCAGTATAACTTCATATATAATAACTTTAAATCCATCCTTTATACATCCCACATATGGCATTAACGAATCACATCACTTTGAGGGGGCGGTAGTCCGCACTTTCTAAAATGAAATTATCGTGTTTACCCACAATGGAAACAATAAAGGTATAACACAAATGAAAAATAAATAAGTATAAGGACAACATAAAAATAATACATATCATATATAAATAGTGTGATATCTTAATTTCCACCATTAAAGGTGTTTAAAATATTATTGGACAATCATTGTTTCGTGAGGCAGAAATTCGCCAACCATAGAAACAATATGTTCTTTAACCATTAGATGTAGATGTGTGTAAGTGTAGCTCGAAAGCTTCTTATAACAACATACTAGTATATTTAAGATATTGGAGTTGTTACAAATGAAATGAATAAAAATATTTTAGGTGGTTGGAGAAGCAAAATAAAACAAAAGAACACAAGTGAAGACATTACCTTAAAATCGGGTAACTCTCTTAGATTTGAGCTAAAAGGATTCCTTGGGAAGACTTCTGCCCAGAGTGAGGCTTCAAGGAGTAATAGAGGGATGTGGAGAGACAAAATGAGAAGGTTTTGGCCGAGCCAAAGGCTTTGGAAGTGTGGGTAAGGTGGAAGAGGTGGGGGCCTTTTATAAGAGGAGAGGAGGGGCACTCTTGGAAAGTAAGGAAATGTTACTTTATTATAGAATGAGTTTCGGATTTTAATGGTCCCACATTGATTTGTTTCGAGGATAAGGTGATAAGGGTTTGAAATACACCCATCCAATAGTTTTTGGACATGTTTAGGTCTTAGATGTTTCATTATCTTTCCATTTTATTTAAATCGTTAAATAATGAGGTAATCACTGCATCATCATGGTGTCATAAATAATTTAATTTATTTAATGTCTAAAAATTATAAAAAAAATATCATGATTTAGGAAATATTTTTATCTTTCCAATTAATATTTATTGTCAAATATCTGACTTTGATAACCCCATGTAAAAATTGTTTTAGTAAAAAAACTCATGTTTGTGACATTTTTATTTTAACATTAAATAAAAAGATATTAATGTCATTTTCCAACTAAAGTGGCTCCATGGGGTCCCCAAGTTGACCCATGGATTTTCTTGGTCAGAAATGAATCATAAAATAAGGGTAGTACATGTTTCAAGTTCATTTTATATTATTAAAACATTATTTTTACCTTAAACTACACTAATTACCTCTAATCGCGATTAAAAACTTAAAAGTTACTATTCAACAAAAAATTATTTTAATCCCATTGAACCACATTTTACTTCTTAATAAAAACCATGTATGTTGGATTTTTAAAATTCAAAACACAGAGGTGGTAAAATTTCATTTAAACGAAAAATCAGTTTTTTATGTACCACTTAGTGGTTTCACTATTCATCAAAAATTGAAGTTTCTCAGAAAAATCCCAAAAAATCACCCTAAGATATATTTGATATTCCGAATTCAAAAATGAAGTACATTTTAAAAAATTCAAAACATATAAGTTTCATTAATTAATTTAATAATTAATTCCCTCGGTCAGAGCAAATAGCGTCTTTTTATGAAACAATAAGTATCAAAAGATTAACACTAGTTTAAGTCTGATTTCAAAGTGAAATTAATTCCAACGACCACTATTGGATTTAATGGTAAAAATATATTCTAATTTCACTATAAAACTAATTCAGAAGATAATCTAATAATATAAATAAATTAGATTAAAAAGAGGTTTTGAATTAAAATACAACATTTTACACTATTCATTAAAAAATGCACTTTATCAGAAAAATAAAAAAAAATACACAAAGTAAATTTTGATGTCCCAATTCTAAAGAAGAGTTTTATTTGGTCCAATAGAATGTATAAGAGTGAACAAAACTATATTTAATGACGGTTCTCCATCAAAAGGCGATAAGTGAACCTTTAGTGAAAACTAGGGCATATACGCCTAAAATTGAATTCTTTTCGTATTTTAAGCCTTTATCTTTTATTTGATAAAATTAAAAACATTTATAAAAAATATATAATAATATTTTAGTTATTTATATCCATTCCCGCCAATACAACAGTTATGTGTTAACTACCATTTAAAATAATATTATTTTATTACAAGTGTGCAACGTACGATTTCAAAGAAACTCTTTGTTGCATATCGGGTACGCTATCAAACATATAAACCCATTCAAAGTAAAATTAATATTTATTTCACAAATATCAATAAATACGAAAATGTATTATTCTTTATTTACCTGGGATGTTACAGAATTTCCCCTAATGTCAGAGGTTGTTGACTAGCATCAAGGTCCTCAGGTGTGATAGTGGGGAATCTACGCCCTTATTGGTTGAGTGTAGCACATTAGAATAAATAATAATACAATTAGGGAAGCAGAAAACAACATACAACTAAAATAAATAGTATAAGAATTATAAGATAAATAACCAAGCATCATTCCATACAAAAGATGATTCAACATGTTAGATGTTATGAGATATCATCCAAAACAAGTACACCATAGTAATAGACAACATATTTCTTAAAATCACAAAATAAAAAAAGACTTGGAAGCAACACAATCATCCTCTCAGGCCCATTATCTCATACTCCTAAGAAACACATCAATTCCAATACCAGGGCGATTTACCTGATCAACATCTACAATTATATAATCTTTTTGGGCCCAAAAGCATGACCCCAATAGGGTTTGATACTAAATCCTAGTAGTAAACCACCCAATTTCTATTCCAATCTATCAGTATATATATAATAGGCAGTGTACAATAGTGAATGTAGTAAACCAAAAAGTACTCAAAAGTAATCGCAACATATGTCTCAAAATACAATATAATAAAGTATAAGTGATGACCGAATCCAATCTTGTGATTTGGATTGGCAGACACATCACTATTAATTCTATTTCATTATTAAATTCCATTGGATTTTATAAATGCTTGAGGTTTGTCATAGGCCCGATGACCCCACATATAAAGGTAACCATTAACTCGTGACAGGATATCCATCTAATCATTTTCCAATAGAGCCTATCTTGGGTATCCATTAATGGATCCTAGGTTCACTCAATATTTTTAAATAAGCCTCAATGTGACTAACCATCCTATCTATGGGTCACTCATGACCTTTTCATAATTAACCTCTTGAGAACATTCGTTGTCTTTTAATTGAGAAAATGGTTCACCCAAGGTATATAAGGTGCAATTAGTCACATTAGCTTGACCTTGTCTTTTAACCAAGACTATAGATCACCCATTGCTAATTACATATTTTTTTCATTTAATTCAATTACACATTCCATCTCAAAAGATACACATGTGAAATAAACTATCACATGGATTTACAATAATCACCTCACGTGGAAACAATTTACATAATAAACAACACGTGTAAATTAAACTATTACATAGCCAAACAAGTATAATTACTAGATGAAAGACATATAATAATCCTATTATGAAATTAAGACATTTAAAATGATTAACATAACAAGTATGTAACATGGGAAATTCATATAATGAGCAATATATTTTTAATAACCCAAGAATGGGAATTCAAGTCCAGCCTCATAGGCATTCTCATCCAAATGACCATCCAATGGAAATACACCCATGGGGTGGCCCAAAATCAAGGTTCAAAACCCTAAACATGCTTTCAAATGATTTAATTAATCACATAATCATAAATAGGAAACAAAATTGTTTATTATTCAATCAAAAAACACCCTAAAAGTCAGTGTGTGACACTCCGACATAAATATTCAACTCGATAATCAGCGAAAGTAACAAGACTACCTACCTCAGGTTAGTATGAATCTCCTCATCCAATTTCAATCTTTAATTTGATGTAAATCAGAGTATATCTAAAATACAAGTAAAAATGATTAACCCTTGATAACTAGGTTGATAGAAGAAATCAAACATAAATGCTTAAAAGGAATCGAGATCTCAGTGAGGGGAATCCAACTTAACCAAAGGTGTTCAAATTGGAGATTAGATGATGAAATGGTAGGAAAATTTCCATCCGGACTACCTGGGCGAACTAATGGTTGAAGGGAGTTGGTTCATTTCTATCTGTCTAGAATAAAGATTCTAATTCCCTACTTAATCTTTAAAAAAAGTACACAACATGTACTTGAGGATACACGTAGTGTCCGTACAAATCCTAGATAGGTCATTACATGGTTGTGTACTGGGATTATACGTCATGTAACCATAATTATATGGCTTGTACCTGGAAATACATGGCATGTAACTTCCAGTCCCATCTTTTAATAGGAATGAATCAAGCCGTTGACTTATTTTCTCCCATTTTCATAAGTATAACATGAGCGGGAAATATCCATACCTCAAAGGAAGAAACAATTTCTTACAAAATTACCCCTTAAATAAATTATTTCCCAAATTTCCATTCCAAGGGTTATGAAGAAATATCTGAGAAAAAATATGGCCAGTGTGATAATAAGTTTGACACCCTCTCCTAAGTCTCATCCTATAGTTGGTTGTTCTTCCATATCACCCACACCAAAGAAGAAGACCGGCCATAAAGAACCTTTATGCTATGATCCCCAATATGAATAAGATTCTCCTCAGAGGACGCATCTTCCTATGAATCCACTTCCTTGGGCTAAAAGGTGTGTCTTGGGTCCAAAAATAACTTCGCAACTGAGAAATGTGGAAGACATCATGTATAACCTTGTAACTTTGAGGTAGCTGAAATGGATTGGCAACTGGACCATCCCTCTCCATAATCACAAATGGACTGACACATCTCAGTGAAAGATTACCATGTCTCTTGATCCTCTTGTGTCCTATCCTCAGTGTGACACAGTGGAAAACTTTATCCCTAACCTCGAACCCCAAAGGTAATCTAAACGATCTTCCTATTATTTTTGATGATATTGTGCAGTAGCCATCCTCTTCCAAATCAACTAAACCTACTCAGTGGTCTCCTGGACAAGACGCAGTCCTAGCATCGCTGCCTCTCCTACCTCTATCCAACACAAGGGTGATTGAGATGTCCTACTATAAAAAGACTCATATAGAACCATTATAACAGTATCTCGGGAGATATTGTTGTCAGAATAATCAACATGGGGTTTGCCTGTCTTCGAGTAATCCATGAAATATTGGATACAAGCCTGAACCATGTCCTCTAAAACCTAAATCATGCGCTCTAACATGCCTTATATTAGGGGGTGGAAATATTTTTTCATAAGGACCTCTGTACTTAAATCCCCATGTAGCCCTTTATAGAAAAAAGATGTAAAACAATCATCCCTATATGAAATGATAGAATAAGGAACCTTGTGTCATCACACAATCTTCTAGATTTTCAACCTCTCAAGATCATCAACATTGAATGTTTCCTTGATTGGTAAGAAATGTGAAACCTTCATAAGTATGTCAACCACAACCCATAATGCATCGTTACCTCAGGGAGACCTTGCTAAACCCATCATAAAATTCATCACAATTTCTATCCATTTCAACTCAGGAATGGGAAGCTGTTGAAAAAGTCTTGGTGGTCTTTGGTGTTCCACCTTCACCTACTAACATGTGGACCATATCATGAAAAAACCAGCTAATTATCCCATCATACCTGGCCACCAGTACTGATGAAGTAAATCCAAATACATCTTGGTGACACCAGAATGAACTTCCGAAACTATTGCATGAAAATATCACCTCAGCTCCTCACACATGTATACCAAAACCCATATTCAACCCTATAACTGCAGAACCTTATCCTCGCTTATGGTATAACTAGGAGGAAGTTCCTCACCTGAAATACTCTCCCATAGAACTAGGCCATTATAATGTGATAGCTACCTTATCTTCACTCTGTCTATTATTGTAGAGGTAATAGCTAAGGATGCATGGAATGTGTGTCCATGAATGTCATGCAACTCCAATTACATCTCAGAGAACAACACCATAATCTAAAACTCAATACTATCATACTGCACTACATTCATCTGATTCCTCCTACTTAGTGCATCATCCACTACATTGACTTTTCCAACTATATAGGCAAGCTCTAATTGGAAGGACTAAAGGTATTCCACCCACCTTTGCTGTGTTATATTTTGATCTTGCTGAGTAAATATGTACTTAAGACTTTCGTGGCTTGTGTATACCACAAAATTCTCCCCCAATAAGAAATGTATCCAACAACATAATGCCTTAACATCAAAATATAAATGTAGATCATGAGTTGAGTAGTTCCTCCCATTTGTCCTCAACTCCCGAGACCTATACGCAATGAGTCGATCCATCTGGATAAGAACTTCTCGCACACTGATACCTAATGTGTCATAGTACATAGTATAAATACTACTTGGATCTGGAAAAATCATTATTAGTGCTAATGTTAATCTCCCTTCCATCTCATTAAAGTCTTTCTCACAAGAATCTTACAATACATACTTCACACGCTTCTTTTTCAAGCCTATCATCAGCGCTTCTGAGCATGAGAAGTCCTGAATGAAATACCTATAGTAACCAACAAGTATTAGAAAAATATGAACCTCAAAGGCATTCTCGAGATTCTCTAAGGTATCTACTTCTCTCACCTTCTCTAGATCTATTGATACTCTTATCTCTAAGATAAAGTGACCCAGGAAGTGAATGTGATCCATACTGAAGTGGAACTTTGTGATCTTTCCATATAACTGATGATCTCTCAGTGCACTCAAAATGATCTCAAGATGAGTTTCATGATTATGTCTATTATGAGAATAAACCAAGATATCATCCATGAAAACAACAACGAACGAGTCGAGATAAGGGTGGAACAATTGGTTTATAAGTTCCATAATGAGTTTGGTTACAATCTTGAGACTGAACGACTTGTCCAAATACTCATACAAACTATACCTACTTCAAAAGGTTGTGCAAGGTATATCTAATGATCTAACATGTACATGATGATAAATGGGTCTCAAATTGATCTTATAGAATACCTGATATCCTCGGAGCTGATCGAAGAGATCATCTATTCACAAAATAAGATACCATTTATTAACCTTCAAATGAATAAATTTCTCATAATCCATGCATATCCTGATGGTACCATCCTCCTTTTTCATAAAAAGGAAAGTCAAACCCCAAGGAGAAGTACTAGGTCAAATGAAACACTTAGCCTTCAAATCAGCTAGCTTCCTCTTAAATTATTGCAACTCTGTTGTAGCCTTCCTATAAGGAGATATGGATACCAGTACAACTTCTGGTACTAGATCAATAGATAACTCTACATATCCTACCATAGGTAAACCTAAAAACTCATATGGGAAGATGTCCTTGAAATGATCAACCACTTGAGAAAAATCCATCTGTCGTTTCCCCCGGTCATCCAGATATAAAATGGTAATCTATACCATCATACCACTCAACCCATGATGATTGGATCCATCTCATCATTCCAAGACATTCCACTCTTCCTTGTTTAAAAACAATCAACTCTCTGGTGATGTGAAACTCACCCTGTGGTGATAGAAATCAAAAAATGCATAAAAAGCCACAATATAATCCATTCAAATGATGACATAAAATCCTGTCATCTCTAAGACATATATATCCCAAACAAAGTGACACCCACTAATTTCAAGGGTGTACTCCTTGTACTATCGAACACCTACCATTCTAATCCTGAACATAGTGTCTAGTTTCATAACATCATCATAAGTAAAAACAAGGATTCCTAAGCTCTCCACAATGGGAATAGATATGAAAATATGTAAAGAACCTATATCAAAGAGTGAATAATCTAAAATGTAGGTGACTAGAATAGTACCTTTGACAGTAGAAGGTCTAAGATCCTACTTCTACTAGGTATGTTACATTACATAATCTTGACCTGTACTGCGGCCCTGAGACCCCTCCTAGGTACCCTGATCTGACTCTCCCTGTTGTTGCTGAAATCCTGGGGTTTGGATATAATGACCACGAACACCACCTCGGCCGGATCATCCTAACACATTCCAGTTCCCTGACTACTGAGAAGATGCTGACCCTACTCCTGAACGTTTAGTTGGTGCATACTATATCTCACTAGATGCTAGTGGAAATGTCTTATAGAAACACTACAAATGTCCCATATTGCTACAATATCATCACTATACTTTCCCCATTAGTAACTAATGTCTAGTATTCCCAATTATTCTATACTAGAAACACTTTATCTATCTACCAAAATATATTTTTTGAGTACTAGATTATATGTGTATAAGATCTAGACGACACTTCTTACTACCAGTCGAAATATTAGGTGAAAAACAGCTCTAGCTTGCACCACTAGATTCTATCTAATTATATTCAGTAATTATCACCTAGTTCACTATATCATATAGGATAGTTATCCAATATATTCATCAATGATAGGATTTCATACCTGAGACCATCCTCAAAATTCCAAGCCTTTGATAGAACTTCACCCATCAAAATAGGTGTGAAGCACTGGAGCTCTGTAAATTTGCCATAATAATCCATAATTGTTAGATATTTCTTCTCTAGATGCATAAAATTACATTCTTTGTTGACCTTTAGCATCTCAAGATAAAAGTAGACATAGAAGGATATCTAAAAATCTTCTTATGCCACGTAACATTGATGCTCTATATGTGCGGTAACATCCCACTACCTTTTGGCGGAATAACCTATCTTCTAAGTCACTAGATTGAACCTCTTTTTAGAAGATATCTCAAGATGCTTGAAGATCGATAACATCGCCTCTATCCATGACTATATAGCATGGGGCCCACCTTCACAAAAAACATGTGTGGAAGGTGTCGATGGAACAATCATGTTAGTTCTTCCATTGACGCAGAAATCTATAGTTCTCCCAAATTTTTTTTCATGAACCTCATAAATCCTTCACTAAAAATTACATCAATAGTTATGTATAGTATAACAGCTGGTGTTGAAACTAGCACAGTCGGAGGATCTAGTGGTAGTCCTTTTCCTACAGCCTCCATAGTATTATCATCGCCACCCTCTTGGCATACAATTGGAGTTTATCATGGAGGCATTGCTCTATAAATTCCAGCACATACACCTCGGTATAATATTATCCATCTAGGTATGTAGTTCAAGTGTACAATAACTAAATTGGTGAATAAATGGCTCAAAAGATAAAAAAATATGAGTACACGACATGTAAAGACCATACACGGCATGTACACACAATCTCTTACATGGGTGTGTACCTCTACCTGCCTTGGTTGTGTAAACGTCCTAGGTACATGGCCAGTCATACTGACACACAATGTGTAGTCAAGTTTCCCCGCCCATCTAGGTACTTATACATGACCAGACTCACATAGGTTCTGCCTACTTAAATATTAATGGGGTGTACCTAATATGCACTGTGTTTTCGGATCAAAACTCAAAAACCCATGTTTTCTCTCACAATGCTTTGACTCGGTCATCTACCACACATCGTGTACCCTAAGTGCACGGAGGGTACATGAAAAAGTATTTTTCATCCCGAATAGAAGAACACATGGTGTGTGTTCATTGTACCACACACTGTGTTGTCTAGGTTTACATACATTAAGCCTCTGAAACTTCCTCGATACCCCTATTTTTGAAAAGTAAAGAAACGATGTGCCAAATTATAATATGTGGGGGCCCATAATCCCCATGAATAAAAGATTCGAATCACATATAACCCAAAATAACAAAATTTATATCCCATGGACAAAATATGATCCACCAGATTCTGATTCAAGAGGGCCTATTCTCCTTAGGGACTAAAGTTTGGCATCCATCCTATTCAACCATAACATGTACCAATACACCTATCACAATAAAATGAATATCTTTCTAGACATCTATCACAATAGAATGCATTTATTAATTCTCTCTTAATGGAATGCAAAGAATGCATGGTATGTGATTTCTAACAAGTGCCTAAGTGATGCATGAGATGGCATACACTAATCTCATCAGGTTGCAACAAAATACAACCACAATGATATCAATGTTAAAAAAAAAAATTGTGTCACCCAATGGTGAAATCAAATAAATTATCATGGATCAAAATCCAAAAATTACAATTTCATTCGAGGTAATTTGACACTACCTTATAGATAGGGTAGCTACGCCAGAGAACAACTTAGTACCTATTCCCTTGCATTTCAATATCTATCTACTGTCTTCAAAAAATAAAGAAAATTTGAAAATAAATCATCTGATACCACTTTGTAACGTTCTGGATTTGGATGCCACTCAGTTGGTTCCCTATACCCAATTGGACACATATCCTCAAGTGCATTTCCCCAAACACAAAAGGCTACCGAATAGATGTGAGGGACCAATGAATGATATTGGGGAAACTATGACCTCATTAACCAAATATAGCATAGAGGAGTAAATAATATATATAATAGCGGAAGTAGTAAATATAATATAACTGAAATAAGAAGCAGATGGCTGATAAGATAAATAACCTATCATCGTTCCACACAAAAGATGATGTATCATGTTACATGTTCTAAGAAAGAAACAAAAACAAGTACACTACAGTAATACACAATATATGTCTTAAAAGAAAAAAAGAAACAAAAAGATACTAGGAAGTACTTCAAGCCTCTGCTCGGTCCAATGCTCTCATACTCCAAAACATCACATCATGTACCTATAGTAGGGTGCTTTCCCCGATCAACACCTGCAATCATATAATCTATTGGGGCCCAAAAGAATGACCCAAACATGTTGTGAGACTAAATCCCATTAGTTATACACCCGAAGTGTATTCCAATATGTTAGTGGATATATATATATATATAATGTACAAAATTGATATAATTAAATCAAAAGGTACTCCTAACTAAGCACAACAGATGTCTTAGAAGACAATGTAACCAGGTACAAGTGAAGACCGAATCCAAGATTGTACATTGTCATGGAAGACACGTCACTAATCATTCCATTTAATTATTCTATTCTATTAGATTATATAAAAGTCTTAGGGTCCAGCCTAGTCCTGAAGACCCCCAGATATAGGTAACTATAAACTTGTGACATGATAGTCATTTAATAATTTTCCAATAGAGCTAGTCCAGGGTATCCCTCAATGGATCCTAGGTTCTCTCCACTTATTTAAATAATTCTCAATGAGCCTAGATATCATATCAGTGGCTCACTCATAGACTTTATATAATTAACCTCTTGGTCTTTTCTATTGTCTTTTAACTGAGAAAATGGTTCACCCATGGTATATAAGGTGCAATTAGCCACATGAGCTTGACCTTATCTATTAACTAAGACCGTGTCTCACCCATTACTAATTACCACTTTTTATCATTTAATTCAATTAAAAATTTCTTCTCAAAAGAAACACATTTGAATTAACCTAACACATGGATTTAACATAATCTAATCACATGGGCATAGTTTACATATAACAAGAAATATGTTTTTAATAACCCAAGAATGGGAATTCAAGTAAAGCCTCATAGTCATTTTCGGTCAAATGACCATCCAAGGGAAACACACCCATGGGCTGGCCCTAAATCAAGGTTCCAAATCCTAAACATGATTTCAAATAATTTAATTAATTAACTAATCATCAATATACAATAAAAGTATTTATTATATAGTAAAATGACACCCTGAAATTGGGCCGGTGTCACTCGGACAAATATATTCGACTCAATAATCAACAAAAGGAACAAGACCACCTACATTGTGTTAGTATGTCTCTTCTCATCTAGTGTTGATCTTTAATTCAACACAAATCAGATTAGATCTAAAAAATGGGTAAAAACTCAACCCTTGATAACTAGGTCGAGAAAAGAAATCAGAATGAATGGATCAAGAGGAATTGACAGCTCACTGAGGGGAATCCAACACATATGACATTGTTTAAATTAGAGATAGGATAACAAAACTTGAGATAAATTCTCGTTCGAATATCCTGTGTACACTGCCCATCGAAGGGGGGGGGGGTTCATTTCTATTCATCTAGAGAAACAATGTTACTTGATGATTTAATCATTAAAAAAATTACATGACGTGTACTTGACACTACACACCACGTCTGAAAAAATCATGGAAATGTCATTACATGGCCTTGTAGTATGATTATATAGCATTTAACAATAATTACATGGCTTGTAAATTCCAATAACATCATGTAACAGGCCTGCAGCCATCCCTTGACATCTTTTCACTCATTTTCATAAGTATTACCTAAAATGGAAATATTCATAACTCAAAGGAAGAACAGGGTTCTTTCACATATTAATATTAAATTTAAAATTTATCACATTAGGAAATTGAATATATTAAATTAGATTTCATATTCAGGGTTTTGAGTTTCAATTTTTTTTATAATATCATTTTTTTAATAATGAATAGTGACCTTGGAAAAATATTACATCCATAGTGAATTTTCAAAGAGTTAATGGGGTTAAACTAAGGGGTAGTGTGTAATATATCTCTAAAACATTTATAAATATGATTGGTTTTATGTATTTATTCACTAACCTATCTGGGATTTTATATTTTTGAATTTGGTTCCACTTTCTTCTAAGAATGGCATAAAATATATTTAAATGTTTTATGTATTTACATGGGTGTCACTCTGGTCACTTATAAAAGAACTCCTTCTCTAATCACCTCTGAAAACATATATATTCATTTATTTCAACCAAGTATTTCTTAAATACATTACCAAAATCCATCACTGCATCATAGATAATATGGTCTAACCAAAATACCATACTACGAGTGATTAAGGTTGAATCCAATGGATGTTTTCTAAAGACAAGGTATAATTCCTAATTGAGTGTTTCATGTTTATTTATTCTTCTACCTCCATGAAATCATATTTAACCATGATTGAAAAATAACATCAAAATATTCCATATCATTAAATTTTTATGACTATTTTACAATCCATTTTCATCTCCTTTTCTGTACCATGGGAAATGAAAACATTGCATGTGCGTTTGTGTAGACTACCACCTCTATGAAAAATGTGTTTAATTTTTTTATTATTTTGAGTGATATGTCTAGTACCACTAAAATTGAAATATTATTATTAAAAAAAATAACTTTTATGTAACATTGGGAAATGAACATAGGTCATGAATACAAATGAATTGTCAAATATCATAAGAACATGGTCATACCAAAAAAAATTAAATAACTTGAAAGAATTAATCCAATATAATTTACATTGTATAGAGGAGACCTCCATGTCTGGATTTTCCTTGATGAGATACTAAAATTGTAAGTACTTCTTTTCCTATGTTATTACATGCTTCCCTAAGCTTTTCTTCCCTTCTTGAAGTCATGTATCAAAATGTGATTATGTTAATTGATCCTGGAAGACTATTATTTTTTAAAATTTAATTATAGTAGCCTTTAAAACATTTTATGTGTATCCTAATTTTGAATATATATATTTAATGGATCCTCTAAAATATTTTTGTTAGAATCATGGAGAATTTACTGAACCACTGCTCGGTCAGTTAGTTCATTGCATGCACCCATAGAGGCCATAATATTAGAATTCATCTTTGGTTCAGGGTCTGATTTCCCTTTCAGTCTGAGTTCCCAACAATGATTCTGATTCTTTTCCCATGCCACCTTGATCCTTCTTGGTCTTTTCACTAGAAGATGAGGATTACTTACCCTATATACTGAGATTCTGAATGACAAAATCTATAAGTGTTGAGTCAACCTAACATATCTCTAAAGTACAATTTTATCTCTATATGATGATTTTGTAATAATCATTTTTGGTAAATTTGATTAGTCATTATGAAGACTGGATTTTCTCCTTAATAAATTGGAAATTAATAGAGAGAAGGTTTCCTTACTTTCTATTTCTAAATCTAGAACTAACACTCATATCCATTAGGGGATCCTTCTCATAGTCCATCATTGGTTGTGATTCTGTATCTCTATTTATCAATTCATTATCCTCAGGGGAACTTTATGAAACCCTATTCCTTTTCAATCTTGGAATGTATGTTTTCAAATCTCCTGGATACACATTCTTCTTCTCATACCCATTAAATAAAGTGAATTGATTTTGGATTAGTAGAGAACATGGTGGGTCTTGCTGGCTAGGAGACCTTTTCCCAGGATTGAATGATACATTTTGACTGCGTAATAATTGAATTAAAGAAAGAAGGCCTGTAATATATTGGAAATTGTTTCAATCCACCATGTTTCATACTGCTTGACAGAGATCTATCCCTTATCTAATTACTCCCACTTTAACCACATCAAAAAATGAGGATGAAACCATTTTTGGGGATAGAAAAAAATATCTTGGAACCCACAATAGAAAATTAGAAACACCCAAATCATTTTCAAAGATGTAAGAGATGCCTTACACCTACGGATCAACGTATCCAGTACCCAGGTCATTCTGGATAGGATCATCACAAGAAGATACTATAATATCTAAATGATCAACAAAGAGGGTAGAGAGATGATTCCCACTAATGGGGATAGAAATTACCGCTTGTTGGTATATGCCTCCCCATTTGTAAGATATGAAAAAAATATATAGTAATTTACAAGGAAACTAGATTTTGTTCGAAGTATTAAATAAACCTAGTTGTTTATAATGAAATTCCTCCCCATTCAATATCAACATCCATCACAATGAATGTTTTAAATTTTTTTACTTCGATACATATCTGTGAGGAGATTAGGTGATAGGATTTATTGGTTCTAATTTTTGATCAAAAAATATGACCAAAAAATTCTCAAGAAAGAAGATAGAAGAAGGGTTTTGGAAAAGAAGTGAGAGTTTGGGAAAACCTAGATACAATTCCATTTTCACGATTTCCCATTTTATATGAAAATAATAGGACCATTTTAATAGGTATAAGTTTGATCCATTATTGGTTCTAGGATAACTAGAATAAGAAATGATCAAATCTTCTCCCAATGATAGTTGTACGATGATGTGTCGCTTGTTGAGAAGGAAAACCACCACATTCTCCCACAAAACCAAAGATCCAAAAATTCTATCAAATGATTCAATAGATGAATGAAAAAAATTGAATCATGCCACCAGGGTCCAGTTCAATAGAATCTAATCTCCAGTAAACTCATAGGTTGAAAGCACGATATCAGGAAATCCATCCCTATAGTAGAAATCATTAAAAATGGGCGCACTGTTGGGGAATGACATGATGAAATCATTGTAGGAGAATGCAATAAAATGTCACACCCATGAATAAGGGATCCCCTCTATAATTGGGGAGGGATGAGGGGTTTTGATCACCACCACCTAGGGTATGTACAAGGACAGAAATAATTCGAGAGCACCGACTCACTTCATATCTTATCTTGTATTAATTTTTTCTTTCTTTTTTCATAATCAGATTATATGGATGGTTAAATGATAGATCAAAGGAATATAAAATATATTTATGAAAAAATTATTATTATCTAAGGAAAATATATTAATTATCTTCTTATCCTACCATCCTTTGGAAAATAATAATGTTATATTTTTATACGTGTGGACTATGGTCCCCATGAAGTGAGGTGATTCATTTTTTAATTCGCATATTACATTGATATAAAATAGGATTCAAATAATGAGAAAATATTAATTGAATAGCATTTTTATTATTATTTTTTAGTAAACTATTATATAATTTATTTCATTTCAGCTTAGTAGAAAAATGAAAATATCATTCAAGTCTTCGTACACACTACCATCTACATGAAATGATGTGGTTCATTTTTCATGACCCCTTACATGGTTGGTTTTAAATTTTTATGTAATCTATAAATATGATATTTATGACACATTTATGATTTTATTGGTAATATAAACCTATACCCTTTGACCACAATAAATTCACCAATTTTTTTTAGGTTATAAATAAAATCTCTCCAAAACATGCAACATGTACTTAACCATTTTAGAAGAAAAATAAAATCTAGTAATAAATGAATTAATGTGACTAATGATAATGTTTTGAACATGAAAGGGGTTATTAATAACAAAATTGTTTAAAATAATTTTATTATTTAGGGGTTAGAGAATGTATGAAGCTATAAGGGACTTAAGGTAATAGTCTTCCATCTAAAAGTCTTATGTTAAAGTTTTCCTTCCCACTATTTTTTCATAATGAGTTGCTTTTAAACATTTAAACAATATTATTTTTTTGCATAAAGTTTTGATAAAGTTCATGTTTACTGTATTTTAATTTCGTTATTAAGGATTAAAATTGAATCTTTTCCATGTTTTGTGCATGAGTTATTTTTGAATCTTTTTAAAAGTGATTTTTTACTATTATGTATTGATTAATTTTTCTAACATTATAACCATTAATCATGATCAAACAACCTCTACATGTTAACATGGTTTTTTTGAAATTATATCATATTTCCTTTTATAATGAACCAACTCAGGCCTACCTAACACGTTACTTGACCATGTCCATCAGATGGCTCGAAGCACATTACTGATCACCAAGGGGTTGGAAATTTGTTCCTGGGAATTATGAGAAACACATTTTGGAATGATTTAACCCTCAAATTAGACTAAAATGGAAGTGGATCATTTAACAAGGTCTAAAATTGATAATACATACATGATAAATCAATGTAGCATCAAGCATAAAGAAACTGAAATAAATAAACAGGACAAAAAGTTCATAACCAACAACACTAATCTGACCAATTTTCATAAATATAAAAAACTATCTACAAACCAAATGATATATCATGGAATTATGAGATAAATAATATAAATAAAACCAGATACAATATATTTATCTTATATAATATAAAAACAACTAAAAATAAATCAATTTGAACAAAACCAATCCAACTTGAAAACCAATTCTTTACAACCTTGGGTTTCTCACCACCTCATAACTCACCATACACCATCTATAAAAAATAAACATGCGTCCAGCTAAAAAACTAAGAACATAAAATATATTGACACAAGTTATATATCCTAGTAGTTCACTACTCACCAAGACTATGAAATTTGTTCCTTAAGGAGATTAAAAAAATTTAGTTTTCAAATATAACTAAGAAGTATATTTTCAAGTATTAAAATAAGAAAAAATCCCATTCTAGGCTCTTTTTACCATAATTTCCATTTTTTCAAAAAATTAAAACATATAATTTGAAAATATTTTACTGGACTAATTCATTTAAATCGAAACACCAATTTTTAAAACAACATTAATACCCATAAATGAGCATTTACTTTTAAAAAAAATTTCAAAATAAGTTTTAAGACCAAATAAATGAAAACCACCCAAACAAAACTGGTCATCAATTCACAAAAATGAACCATATTTCCAAATATATGAAATAAAGAAAAAAAAAGATAAAGTTTCCATTAAAATACATATTAATAAAAGATATAATGAAACACAAGATGAGAATACCCTATATAAACCTCCAATCAGGAAATGAATGTGTCATGGGATCCATATATGGATGATAACATGAGAAACAACTAAATTTATTAATTTCCCCCACGAACATAATTTTTGAATTTTCCGACTCCAAACCACCAGCCATACAACTTTCTTAAAGGATCTATATTTCAATGGAACCCATATTATCCCTAATTACTAGCATGACTGGAGGTACATGAGAAATATGTGAACAAAATAATTAAATATAATAATATAAATCCTACTTATTTGTTCGGTTCCTATGGACAATAAAAATGTGAGTTCAGTTTCTAATAATTATACAATTAACATATAAGTTTTATATAATAACTATCACTCTCCTCCATCACCCTTACATAGATAAACCACATTTTATACATCATATATACATGCAATAAATAAAACAATTACTATAGAGTGAGAAACAAGGATAAAAAATGAAAAATAATCCACACAAGGGAAAGTTGAATCTTAGAGAAATCAAGAGGATCTCACTTTCTTCAAACAATACTCTTTATAAAGTGTTTAACATGAATTTTGAATAAAAAAATTATCAAAATCTAAATCCCTATAAATTTCACCAAACACCTCTTAAAAAACATTATAAATATATTGAAACAACATACATCAATACTATTTAAATTACACACTTTAAAACATGGGGTCCCCCCTTTGGAATCTAAAATAAGGCCAAATGATGTTCATTTCCATCAAACACATTTTAAGAGGGTTTAATGGAATTTTCACAGGAGGAATAAAAACAATCTCATTTAAATAAACATTTAAATTTATCAAAGAATGGCTTTTTAATTCATTTATAGATTAACACCTCATAAAAAATCTATTTAAAAACATTGTTTCACTCATCTAAAAATAAAATGGGATTAAAATACAAAAAAAACAGCAAAAATATTTCCAAAACGTGATAGGAAACTCAAAGATTCCTATCATAATAAATTAATCCATTTCAGAAATATGAAGAATTAATTCAAAAGAAAAATCCTTTATTTCCTGATTATACATCGTTGAAACGATTTAGAAATATCACATAGATATCCAATATATTCCTGAGTTTAATAAAAAACATATTCAGAGAGACCAAAAAAACATTTAATTAAAAATTAAATAGTTTCATTGAACCACCTACTTTGAATAAATAAAAAATAAGGCAAACATGTCCCCTTTATCAATGACCACTTAAAAAAGTAAGGAAACAATTTCTAAAGACCATAGACACTAAAATACAATCCACTAGGTCTAGCTAGGGCCATAATTTTCCATTAAGATATTTAGGATTCCTTTGAGAGACCAAAATAGTGAGAAAATGGGGGGAAAGAAATAAGTAGGAGAAAGATGGATGTTATACCATAGAATCACATGGTAACCTCCATGAAGGATCCAAGAATTGAATGGGAAGGAGGAAAAAACTCCCCCATGGGATCCTATGGATTAGTCAAGTATTAAGGGGATAAAATTGGTTAAACCCATCTAAATTAGTAATGAGATATAGTAAAATCCAAAAAATTAAACACCCAGAAAATCCAGTTGGTTTGGAAACATTTTTTTCCCAATTAAAATCCATCTACCGGGGTCAACCCAATGGGAATCCATCAGTGAAACAATTATTATAAATGTCGACAAAATTTTCCAAACATAAAAATATTTTACAAAACTATATTATCTTCATGATAGTATTACATGTGAATTTTCTCCACGGTTTACCCTAACCATGTGAGAAAACTAAGAAATTCCTAGAAAAATTCGAAAACTCCAAAAATCCATCCCAAAAATCATCGGATCTCAAAATTGTCCAATATAATATAAAATAATAAAAATAAATTACTAAATTTAAAATTGGGTTCCAAAATTCTCCCCATAGTTCCATTTTCTACCCCTAAGAAGTCATTTTTTAAAAAATATATGGTATTAGAGAATAAATGATCAATATAATACCAAACCAACGATAAAAACTCAACATGATCCAATGTAAAAACAAAAAAAACTATTAACTAAAATTATCTAAAAAATCATAAAAAAATTATTCCTAGACATCTCCATGAATAATTGAATCACAAAACTCCTTCCAAATGTTCAAATAAGGAAGGGAGACCTAACATGGTCTCCCCACCATTTAGAATTCTTCTATGATGGTGGATTAAAAAAATACTATAAGATGAATCCTGAAAAATATATAAACAACCATTTGAGAAGAAGTCACTCTAACCACAAGTGATTCTAGAACAAAATATAAAATAACATGAATAAACACCCTTAAACAAATAAATTGGGACTAACCTCATGCCCTGACACACACGGACACCCCTGTGTCAAAATATAAATCACCCCCATATAGTGAATTAATATCACCCCATGATAAAAAAATAGTTAGTGAATAATCTAAAATGGTTAAACACCCAACCTATTTATCCAATTACGTACAGATGATACTTTCTCATGTACAATTAGTGATAATTTCAATGCTCAACACAACCAACCAAAAAACCATATGTTTGTAGATAGAATTACCATATTAACATTTAACCACATAACAACTCTAAAAACCATATAAAAAGAGAAATAAATTCTTAAAATGTCATTTAACAGCATCCAAGAAAATTATTCCTTGAATAAAAATCTTTATAAATCTAAATACACAATGTCAAAATCCAAAAATTGCAATCTGATTATAATAATCAAATGAAAGGTCATAAAATAAGAACACAACCACAAAAAGATCAAACCTGAGACACATTATTCCATCTTAAAAAACTTATGAAGATTTCCCAATGGGACACAATAGAGAATAAACATAATAATATTAATACATGAAACCATATAATTCTCTATATCCCC
The DNA here is from genome assembly GCA_963277665.1 of Viscum album. Taxonomy (NCBI): domain Eukaryota; kingdom Viridiplantae; phylum Streptophyta; class Magnoliopsida; order Santalales; family Viscaceae; genus Viscum; species Viscum album. The sequence goes on along the minus strand of OY728147.1, from coordinate 1,969,818,248 downwards.
CAACATGTGGTACACAAGAGACCTCTAGTTCCTTTGGGAAGTTCTAGAGTTCTGGGGAGGATTATACTCATCCATCTATATTCTAAGAACTATATTTTCTATATTCATATATCCACATGTTTAGATGACCTCATTAATATATAATAGAATTAGTGAATTACCATACACTAAATTCCTTGACTGGTCTACTTCCATAAGAATAGATTCCTCAAAATTTTTCTAAAAGGTTATTTGGAAAGAATCAATAATATCATTATTATAATATGGGTGAATACCACCTCCAAAGAAACAATTTATCTCATAATAATTAACAACCACCCCAGAGTAAAAGATGACTAATTTTGATGGTTGATCTCAATAATCATTCACTAACCATTCACCTTAATGAAGGAGAGCAAGATTAAGTGTTATCTCCACTCACACATTTTTAAGAAAAAAGAAATGGATAACCACAATCCTGAAAACCTCCCATGAAAGGCCTTACTAATATTTAAGAGGCACCATAGACTCCCACTATGATTGAATGGGTTCAAAAAGAAAGCTCAACATAACTATCACCCTTGAAAAATCATGTATCCTAATAAAATTTAGGATTCTCCAAATCCTTTCTATAAAAACTATCACTTCCTTGAAACCTTGATCACTACAAAGAGAAGGTGTGTGTTTATTCATGAATTATATAATGTGGTTGAATATGAGAGAAGGTTTCATATCAATCACTCTATTTAAACATTGGGTATATTCTTGAGTGGAAAAAATACCTTATAAGTGATGTGATGATTCACTAGAAGGGCCATCCTCATAGACAATACATATTCATTTTATATCCACAGTTTTGGGTGGTATAAAAAAATAAACATGAGACATGACCAACATCAATTCATTCCCCAATTCTCTAACCAATAAATACCATTATAAGATAAATATAAAATTTAATAAACAAAATAAACAAAACTAAACACATCAACTACTATATAATAAAAGAAAAATTCCATTCAAAATCACCGACGTCCCCCAAGTTATTTTAAATACATGTTCCACTTAGTAACACACATGAAAATAAATCCGATTATAACATGGAAAAAATAAAAACGTAGATCATACATAACAAAATCATGGAATATAAAAAATCTCCCATTTTCTTAAGAACTCAATTTATCAATAAAAACATACTTTTAAAACCAAAAAACATACAAATTTTCATTTTAAAATCAATTTTTGTTCTTAATAAACCGAATTAACTAATTTAAAAAATAAAAATTTTCACTTTTTAGATAATTTTATAAATACCCTAGTACAAATAATCAATTTAAAAACATTTCAATGGAGCTAAGGGAATATTATATATTTTTAATTAACCCATGAAAACTGATATTTGAGAGTAAGAATTGCCAACAATTCCTCTATTTCCTAAAACAAATATTATTAATCCAGAATCATTTATGCACCAAATAACCAATTAAACAATGTTACTAAGAACCAAATCTGAATTACATCAAAATCCTCTATAATTAAACTCTAACTTGTGAGATTCAATTTATGAGTAAAATAGAATCAATAGGAATCAAAAAACCCAATCATAGAAGAAAAAGGTTGGTGCACAGTTTTGTTTTACGGGTTGGGAAACATTATGCCAACCATGATACATACTTTGTAAAGGATGTAGACAGAATCCACATGTTCACCACAAGGTTGGCCAGACCATGAGATTAAATAATGATACCCAACATCTCATTTATATTCTCATGAAAACCAAAGTGAATTACCTAAAATTACTTACATACTCATAAGGGATCAAGAAAACATCAATTCACATCAAAACCCATAAATAATAACATCCAAAAGACATATATTCACTATTCCAAAACAATATTTCATTGGTGGATAGAGGTGTGTGGTTATAAATGTCTTGTTAGACCCTCCCTACACTTATCTTATAAGAAATGTTAAACTTAATCTCATTTCTTTCAATAAACTTTCCAAATAATGGGAGTGTTACCAAGGAAACCTAGTCACTCACTAAAAAACCTATATCTAATACCATTTTTTAATAAATTGTCTCGATCTAACTAGACACCTCACCCAACCCAGTTTAGAACATGGCCCAAATGGTATTCCTAATCCCTATTGGGGTAAAAACTATTTTTGGGGCATCGAAAAAACACAATAGGGGATTATTTTTCATCCAATTTAGATTAAAATAATAGTGTGTCATTTATCATGTTTTGATATGGATCATACTTACACTGGACTTCCATATAGAATCAATAATAAAGAAACCAATATAAATGAACATGAAAAACTTCTCATAACCAAAAACATCATTCAAACTCATTTATATAAATAAAAATGACTATATATAAAAATTATATATCATGGAATATGAAGATACCAAAAATATTAATAAAATATGATACAATATTTTATTCTTATCCAATATAAAAACAACCAAAAATACAACCAACTATAAATATTCAATATAAATTAGAAAAATCTTCCACAAAACCCTTCTCTACTGACCACTCCCTAACTCACCAAATGTCATACGGAAGAAAAAACCTAAGTACAGTTTAAAAACCTATAAACTTTATTATATAGGTGTTGCCTAAAAAACCTAGTAGGTCTCCGACATTCATGTCTATGAACATTTTTTCATAATGAAATTCATAATTTCTAGTTTGAAAATATAATTGGAATTTATAATTTTCAAACATGAAGACATGATAAATTAAAAATTAGTCTATGATATTTTATCAAAACATAACTTTTTTATTTTCTTAATATAAAAAAATATTTTAATTAATTTTGGATATTTTAGAAAACTTATTTGAAAAATTATATTTTTAAAATCATCTTGTCAAAATTAAATTATAGTGATTTTTTGTAAATCTTATTGAAAATATTTACTTTGCAATTAATAGTAGAAAATAACTATTTTTATAGAAGAACCTCAATTTTTTGAATAATTTAAAAAGTTTCATTCTATTATAAATGAGTTGAAAATTAAAATTATTTCATTTTTATTATTAATAATCCAAATGATGTCATTATAATTTATATTATGATTTTATTTGGTATATAATGTTTTATACTTAAGAATGCAATTTTCCAGGAAGAATACTTTTCATTTTTTATAAGTGTAATTTTTATTTATATTCAAAAAAAATTGTAAATTTAACATAACAAAATGGGCTCTGTATTTGGAATCATCATTTCCAAATTTTATAATGATTCCTCTTCCAATTTTGTACATAATTAATTGTAAAAATAGTAAAAATTTATCATGATGGTTATGGTTAAAACTAATTTATCTGTTAGTTAAAACAAGATATAAGTGAATTGTTTCCAATTAAAAATTTATATATACTATTATAAGGAAATATTTTAACCTCACACTATCACATATTTTTAATATATGTACAATTGTAATAATTTTTTTTTGAGTATGAAATTTTTTATATTAACTTTTTTATAAATTCCAAGTGTGCCCTCTCCCCAACTTAATAAAGTACACCAAACCTTTTTCTTATTCACAACAATTTGAGAAATATAGATTTGAACAAGAAAATATAATTATGTCACGAAATTATCTATACATTAACTATAGTTTTTATCATTCTTAAAATACAATTCCAAGGTTCCTTAATAATGGATATAATGGAGGCTAGTTGAAGGAGAGACAATCATTCTACCCAACCTATTTAAATTTATTTTATCTTAAATAAACTATAAATCTATGATATTAATCATAAATTAATAAATTTAATATATTAAATATTTTAAAATGTTATTATTATTTTTTATCAACCATTATTCACCATCTTTTCAATCAAATGGGAAGTTTGACCCTCTTTTCCATCTAATGGTAAGTGAACATACCAGACATAAATATGTGTGGTCTATCGCCTCTATGTAGAGATACAAATAATTATAAATCACCATAATTCATGTATGGTTATTATGTTGGGTTTAATTTTTATCTATTACATATATAATATAAAAGTGATTCTATTAAGGTGACTTATTGTTTTCCATCCTTTAATTGAATCAATATAAAAATGAAATATGTGTTCATGTTTACCTATAGTCTACCATCTCCATTAATATTTTAATTCATTTTAAATATATAAAATATTTTGATGTATATATATATATATATTAAATATATATAAAGCTAATATCATTATTATAATTCCTGAGGTGATTTATGCTTGATCTAAGTACAAGTATCAGATTTACCAAAAAAAATTCAAAAAATGAAACAGTTAACATAAAAAACATTGATTTTAATAAGGAATTATTAATAAATGGGTGTGTAAATGTTATAATTGGATTATATATGATTTTATAAGTATTTAAATGTTTTTTATTTAATTATAATAAATTCAAATTTGTTATATATGAGGTTAGAATTCATTTTATGCAGGCCATAATAGGGGCTTAAGATTTATGTTAGAATCTCATTATTTATCAAAAATTTTATTATTATGTTTTGGATCATGAAATTGTATGACCTATGCCTTACTAATACGAGTAATTTTCTTATAATATGGAAATTTTTTGAGATTAAATTTTTTATTTCTTTTTATAGACTGTTATAATTTAAGACACAAATGCATTATTCTAAGGAAAACCGACTTTATTTATCTCATTAGTTGAAATTAATTTTTCATCCATATCCTCATCATAAAAAAACTCAATATTTTTTTAATTCCTTATGATTATTTATGTTAATAATCATCCATGATTTTATTTCTTAATTTTTATTAAAAATCAATATTATTTACATTTTTTATATAATATACTTGTGAATTTTTTTTACAGTAAATGAGAAATGAATCGTTTATTTTACTTATATGTCATGAATAGAATTTTACACTATCATAACAATCCAATTATTTTAATATTAATTTATAATATTCAAGGGTTACTTTCACGTAAAATATTTTCCTTATAATTTTTCGAATTTTTTTAATTTTAAATAAGTTTTTTCAATTTGAAAAACATTATTTTCCTAATGAAATTACTAGTGGTCTTTTAAAAGAATTTTTCATCTATGATAACATCCATTGATACTAATTATACTTTAATGTTGATATGATCTAATTATGAAATAAAATTTAATTCATTGTATGGACTATAACAATGAATATTTTATGGATTATTATATGAAACCCATTTTATTCCGACATGTCTTTTAAAGTGTGATAAAACCATTATGAAAATCATTTATTTTCTAGAGGATATGCCATGATAAAATGAAGAAATTTTTATGAATCCCATTAAACATATATGATTTTTTATATTATGATTTTTTGTAATATTTTATTACATATATGTATGATTTTCATTATGTGATGTGTTAGCCTAAAATTATATAGTTTTCTAACGCATTGTGTAAAGATAATTATCTCAAAAGTTAATAAGGATTTGAACAGGGAGTGAACCCAGTTCAGAAAGAGACTCTATCCATTATTATATTCTTGAGAGTGAACCTTGAATAATGATAATATAGAATGGGGAATGAACCTAATATATAGTTATAATATTGGAAGTGTTTCTTTACCATGGAAACAATTATGTATACTAATATTTTTTCTACAAAATTATATCTTATGACAATGTTTCGACCACTTGTATTATTTTCTTTTATTCTTTTTTGAATCATGTCTTTTGAAATTCCATGGTTTATTTCATGACTCAAGATTATGATCTATGATATGTTGGTTATGGATTTTAAATTTAAATACCATGTTCTCATACTATTATGATCATGTTATGCTTATGTGATGATTGATATACCCCTTGTTTATCTTTACTAAGTATCAAAGATCTCCATTTTTTATGTTTCCATTCCCTAGGTTATCAAGAAAGACTTTAAGTATGATGTCTCTAAGAAGGATTCCATATATGAACTACATAGTGTGAGATTATTTATATATCTTATGAAAGCTTTGATTATGCATCGATATTTACTATGAAACTACACTTATATAATTCCATCATGGATAGTTAAGTTATGAAATGAGTACTCATTTAATAAGATGTAATTTTTTTATGAAAAGTAAGGGTCATGATAGTAGGTATCCTAGAAAGGATTTGTTAACTTTAAACACTAGGATAAAAAACATTTCTAATAACCCTTAAGATAATCCATTGTATAGAGGAATGAATTATATTATTGTAAATAAAGTAATGTGGTTTTCCTAGAAAAAAATATATTTTTGGATATAATAGACAAATGTCGGTTTTGGAATTAATACATATAGGTTTAATAACCCAAAATAGTTGTTCAAGTATAATTTAATCATCATTCAAGGGAATAGTGGTTGTTATCTTACTATGGACCATGTTTTACACTCTCTAGGGATATTCTTGGGTTAATTCATGTTTTCATTACAAACCATTATAAATAATTAAAGGAGATTACTTTCATGAATGTTATAGGATAAGGATACTGTTTCATATATTGAAACGAATTTGTCATGATTTAGACATCCAATAAATTAATTCAATGGTTATATGTCTTACCACTATAATTTAAGTTTCTCACACTAAGCTTTTTGGGTTTATTCATTAGATAGGACCCAAACAGACCATGTTAATACTAGATGTGATAGAAAAATCAATGATTATACTCCTGAACATCCAAATGATATAGGAAATGGACTAAAATATAAATTTTATATTGTTCCACAACTTTATCATGACTTGGATCATGTTAAGATTCAAAATACGCAACGGAGTGAAAAAATACTATTGAGTCATTTATAAGGAATCACCCATCCTTTTAGTGGGTCTACTAATCAACCAGTTTTTTATAAATAGAAAAGTACCACTGAAAATTATTTTTTATTTTCCAATTATTATAACTTGAAAGATTTATTTAGGGTATTTAATTTTTGGAAGTTGAAGCAGATTAACAGTGAATCTTATCAAGAACATGTGAGAACTGGATAAAACAAACTCTGTGGAGTTGGATGAGTTTAATAGATTATTTTTCAATAATTAAATTAATAATATTATTTAGTTAAATATAGATATGGGATTACTTGATATAATGAAGAAGGATGATGAAATCATTAGTACCTATGAAGAAAATTTTACAAAACTGTTTAGATACAGTTTTGGTATTATCATCCAACATGAATTTACAGTTGAATGATTCTTTAGTGGACTAAAACCATGTCTACAAAAGGTGTTATACCTAAGGTATATTAGTAGCTATAAATAAATCATTTATTGTGTGTAATAAAAAAATATAATTTTAGTTATCCATCGATATCTTTGTTTTGATATGAAATGTTTATTTGAATTAAAAAGACGTTCTAATAAAATCCACATAAAATAAGATGATTGATCAATCCATTATGCTCAAACAGTATAGGGTAAGAAGGATTAAATTTATTAAGGGGATAAGAAGATGTTTTATGTATAGAAAAGAAGGTCATAGGGAAATAAAATTTTTATGTTATGGGAAGAATAAGTTAGCATATGATGGAAAAAAAACATAAAATGCACCACCCACACTCTAGTGTTTCAAACTCTAGAAGTATAGGAATTGTGAAAACTATTACTCAAATAAAAAGGTTATTGTTATGATCAATTTTAGAATCCTATTAACCCCAAAGACAAATATAAATTTCAAAGGATCCCTATTGATGATGTGATATATGATAATGATTTGGTAAAATTAACACTTTCCATCAACTCTAGAACTACTAATGTATGATTAAATTTAGATATACCCATCATTTTTTATATAAGTAATTTAATAAGGGTATTAAAATAACACCTAGATGATTAAATGTTTAATTATAAGAGAAATATTTTAATTTTATGATGTCACATGTCAATTATACGATTCTTCATTGATTTATGTTTTTTGAAACTTATTTCTTGTAAATCTTATTATTCTACCTCTAGTTTAATTTTATATTATCGTAGGCATGGATTATGTTACTTGACATAATACAACTTCTATTTATGAGGAAGGTAATTCATGTTTGATATTCAGAACCAACCTATGAACCTCAATCTATGTTTTGATAAAGATGATATTCTAAGTGAAATTGTATTCAATATATGGGTCTTGAATCCTATTCAAAAAGTGTGTTTATATTATATTGTTATATAGAAGAACAATATGAAATATATGAAAATGTTATGAGAGTCTGATAATTATTTCTTATAAGTTGTTCCTAGTCTTCCATCAAATCTTGATGTTGAGTTATGAATAGTACTAATACATGTTTCCACATCTATTTCAAACATTCCATATATAATGGACCCTATTGAGTTATAGGAATTGAAGAATAAAATCAATGATAATCTTGAAAAGGGATTCGTTCAGTGAAGTGCATCACCATGGGGAACACCTATTGTTTTTTTTTAAATAAAGAGGGATCTATGTGACTCTATATTGATTATTATAAACTAAATAATATCAAAATAAATAATATGTATCCTCTATAACATATTGGTTACTTTTTTGATCAATTATAAGGAGATAAATAGTTTTACAAGACCGATATTTGATTCAGATACAATCAGCTGACTGTCAAAAGTGAAGATTTACCCAATACATCCTTTTGTATAAGGTAAGAACACTATAAATTTATAATGATTATATTTTTTCTTATTAATACCCCAATTATATTCAAAGATTTAATAAATAGTGTATTTATAAATCACCTTGATTAGTTTTTTGTAGTATTTATAATTAATATTCTTATATATTAAAAGCACATGTAAGAGAATGATGATAAATTTAGTATTTTCCTCAAGACCATGAGGAAGGAAATTTTTTATGATAACTTTAATATGTGTGAATTTTGGATACAAAATGAATCATTATATGGTTATATAATATTAGGAGAGGGAATATCGGTGGATCCATAAATGGTGGATTCTATTGAGTATTTTTCAAGCGCTACCACCATGGATTTTATCCATACTTTTCATAGTTTGAAAAAATATTATTGACTATTCACATCTAATTTCTCATATATTAATATTCCACTCACCATTTTAACTTATAAGGGAGACAATTTTTTTGGATAGATGATTGTCAGGAAATTTTCAAGGAACTAAGGAGAAGGTTAGTCAGCGTAGCTGTGCTTATACTACCTAATAGCATAGATGTTTTTTTGATCTATAGTTATGTATAAAAAAAGGGACTAGGAGGCATCCTAATATAGAATTATATGGTGATAAATTATTCTTCAATCCAATTAATGTTTCATAATTAAAATTACCAAACATAAAATTCGGATTTATCCATAGTAATTTTTTTATCAATGCTATGGAGGTATTATCTTTATAGTGAAATGTGTGATATATATACTAATCATAAAAGTTTACTTTATATTTTCACTCAAAAAATCGGAATATGTTCTTAAGAAGAATATTGGATTTGATTAAAGATTATGATAGCTCAATACATTACCACCTTGGGAAAGAAAATATGGTTCATGTACATTATGTAAAATGTAAAATCTTATATTATCTATAATGGGGATCAGAAAATATACAATATTTCATAATTTGAAAAGGATATATCTTTAACTCTTTAAGTAATGGGGGATCTTATCTTTCTCTAATGATATCTCATCTATCTATCCAATTGAAGATTAAATAGGTAGAGAAGAAAGATATAGAGCTATAAAAGAAGGTGAGAAATGTTCCGGAGTTCATCCTTGATTATTATAGAATGATAAGGTCCATAAACTATGTATGTGTCTCATTAAAACTATATTTGAGGAAGTAACCATTGGATTAGGGCCATAGTTCGTCATTCCCAATTCATCTATGAAGTATGAAAATATATGGAGATCTGGAAGTTTATTTCCTATGGTACAACTAGAATAAAGATATTGGAGAGTATGTTTCTCAATGATGATGTGTTATTAACTTTATAAGCATAGATAGGTGTCTAAGGGGATTTTACATCCATTACCCATACCCTAATGGTAATGGGAAAACACCATCATGGATTTTTCCATCGAAATCCCAAAAAAATCTAAAGGCCATAATTACATTTGGTTTGTAGTTGACTTCCTTTGGATGTCGTAAAACTTAATTTCTATAATATATGGTTTATATCTAGATCATCTTTCTATAATATGAATTAAATAAGTTTAAATGTTTTAAAAAGTTCTACATTTTATTTTATTCAATTGAGAACTGATTTTTACATTGATGTTCTGCTGAAATCTTTAGCAATCACTAGATGTAGTTTTGTGTATTATCACTACCTATCATCTTAAAAAGTATTGTTAATTTAAGAGAACTATTCAATCCTTGGAGGATATTTTGAGATCTTTTTCTATGTAATTAAATGGTTTTTGATATCAACCCCCTTTTATGGTTGGTTTTTCTTACAAAAAAATCATTCACATGCGCATTCCGATAGATCCTTATGAATCCCACTATAGTAGGAAGTGTATAAGTACAATGTATTATGATAAAGATGGAGAAATAAATATATTGAGACCTGATGTAGTTGACTAAATTTTAAGGAAAAGAAGATCCATTTATAATAACATCAAAGTGTCTCAGTGTAACACCCCAAGATTTTATGAAAAATTTTCTTTTTAATTTCATTAATGTCTTGTGTCGTACACTACACCAAAAGGAGCTTGCACAACACGCATCCTTGACTTGCCTTTCATTACATGAAATCACTACCTTCCTTGATAGCGTGTGTAGTACGCAATACCGAGTTTCACTAAACAACGATATGCTATTAAAATATTATTAAAACTAGCTGTTATGAATAGTAATAACCACTTTTTGAAATTTTTAAAATTTATCATTCAAAATGGACCTCATTTTTGTATTCGGAATAGCGAAATTTACATAGGGTGAAATTTTGGTATTTTTCTGAAAACTTTCAATTTTTGATGAATAGTGAAACCACTAAGTGGTAGGTTAAAAACAGAATTTTGCCTAAAACGTAATTTTACCACTTCTGTGAATGGAATTTCAAAAATCCGACAAACACGATTGATATCAGTAGGTAAAATGTGGTTCAATGAGATAAAAATAATTTTTTGGAGAATAGTAACTTTTTTCTTTTTTTACCGCGGTTAATAGTAAATAGGGTAACTATGGGTAAATATGATATTACTATTACCCTAACACATGTCCTAATTCTATTGGATAAGTGTAATTCGACCAAAAACAACCTTATGAATATAATATGACCATTTAGGTCCACTTGGATTAGATTATGACATTTAATATTATTTTATTTAATGAATAGTTAAAATAGTTAAAATCATTAGTTTAATAACTAAAAAAATTTTAATATGGGGTTATACATAAGATAAATTCGACTATAAATATTAATTAGAAATCTAAAAAGATTTCCTACATAATGATATTTTATTTATAATTTTTAGACATTAAATAAATTAATTTATTTATGACACAACGATGATGCAGTAATTACCCTTTTAAGGAAATGTTAACCTAATTGATGTTATAAATGCTCAAATAAATGTAATTTGAGACTTTTTTTGAATTCCACTAATTTTCTAGATTACTATGATATATTAGTGTTGATTTTATCAACCTTTTTCGAACATATAATTCTGTTATGACTTTCAAAAAAATCATATATCAAATAGTGTCAAAATTGGCACAAAATAGTTTTTAAATAAAATATTATATTATTAATTGTTATTTTATTCCTAAAAATCTATGGTTCGGCCAAATGACTTATATATGGATATATATATTAATAATAAACAACTTGTGGTTAGTTTGGCATGTTATAATAAGTGTATTAACCATATAGTGTAAGAAAACAAAAAGTCACGGTAAAAGATAAATTATTTAACTTAGAGTTAAATCTAATTGATAAGGTTAAAATAATAACCTAAACTTGTCTAAATCCTATTGGTTGATAGGATTTCGACCCATCCCCACTTTACCTTCGAAATAAGACCCTTTGAAACCATTATAAACCGATTTTGACTTTAATATAAAATAATATTTTGAGATATTCCAAAGGTGCCCCTCTCCTCCCTTATAAAGGGGCACCTCCTCCCCCTCCTCCTCACACCAATTTGAGCACTCAAGCTCGGCCAAACCCTGCCAAAATCCCTTATCCACTTTCCTAGAATATTCCTAGGGGTCCTTGTTTTCTTCAAAGACCAATCTTAGTTCCCTAAGAGGAGGATTCAAAGAGGCGTTTCAAAGAAGAGGTAATATCCAATACCGACCTTTTCAATTTATTTCTTCTTCAACTTCTTCATCTTTAGTTGTTTCATGATAATGTAATAACATCAGTATTACTTACATACTGATATGTTATTATAAATATGAAACAACCCTAATTCACCTTCTATCCATCCTATGGAAAAATGAAATCACCGCGCGTGCGTACGTACGGAATACCGTCTCCACGCCATGGTGTAATCTATTTTCCACCATCACCTTACAAGGATGGATATAATGGTGTAATGAGTAACTATATATGATTATTATAAAGTGATATTGATACTTAAATAGTATAAATACACTTAAATACAATTCCACGATCATGGGAACAATATCATCGCTCGTGCGTACGTACGGAATACCGTCTCCACGATGTGATGTGACTCGTTCTACATGATCATCATTACATAGTAATTATATAAATTAATTGAATTAATAAATATGATATATGTTACACTAATACCATTCTGGATATAAGGTATCTATAACCTTAAAAAAAGAATAAGAATAAGAATTTATTCGGCAAAACACGAATAAGAACAAAAGGCAATAAAGACACGAGTAACAAGTAACAATGAAATATTACTAATAAGAAGATAAGAATATGACCATATATGATATCATATCAATATGTATGATTCTTGAATAATTCAATAACATTATTTAAACCATTATACAGTAGCTTCTGACACGTACAAAGCAAATCGGACCTAAGGTAAGAGAAATATCACAATCTCATTTTTATCCGAGATTGTTTATACTTTGGTATTTAATGGGGCGTATTTTATCATCCAAAACCATGTTTCCTCAATATGTAATATTATTTACATCCACATAAAATGTTTTAAATCCAATTTTACCCTTCGGTGAGTTTTTAGTAAAAGATATGAAAGGAATCTTTTGTCATTTTTCATACGAGGTACTTTTTGACTTTTCCGACAAAAGTACGAGAAGTATGTTTTTTTAACTTATACAACATGAATGGATTTTTAAAACATTATTTCCAAGAAGAATCCTTTAAAAATTTTCAAGTTTATTTTTAATCAACTTCTTTTAGTTTAAAATTGTATGACATGTTAAGAAAGGAAAAGTGTTTTTGAAGTAGAAAGAATATTTTCCTCAAGAATGAAGTTCAAGTGTTTTATCAAAATTATTTTCCATCTAAGATAATAAAGGGTTCTTTTTCTATCAATATTATTACATGGATTTGATTATGTTGTGATGGAAATATTTTTTATGAATTCCTTTGTCTTATATGAATTGTTTTATGATGTCATGATTTTTAAGAATCCCATTTTTAATACATGGGTTATGCAATGATGTATGATTTATGATTTTGTGGCACACATAAGAATGGTATCATTATGAGATGGGTGGGACCTATATCTCCCTCCAATGTATTGGGTAAAGATTTTATATCTCATGAGATAGACATGGCTGGAACGGTAGGTTATACCGGTTCAGTGAAACAGGACTGAAACAAGGGTGACTCGGTTCAGAAAGGGACTTTGTCCACTAAGATAGTCTTGGCAATGAGTCTTGACTAACAAAAAATGATTATCTATGATTATGTGTGTATTCCAAAAAGTTTCATGTTCTATGTTATGATTATTGTGATTACATTTCACTGCCATGATTTATCCCATGTTATGAAATTATGATCTCTTTTGAAGGTTAAGATTTCCAAAAGTTATGTGCTTATGTATATGATGTGATTGATATTTCTTTTGTTTACCCTTACTGAGCATTTGAGCTCACCCTTTCATGTTTTCTTTTCTCCAGGATATAAATAAAGGTTTTAGATATAAAAAAAAGGAAGATCTTTATGGGAGATGTTGAAGATCTTTCACCAGGATTAGAATATTATATTCCGAGTTTCCGAAGACACTAAACTATTACGATCCTTGTGTGTGTTTTTGTTATGTACTAAGTATTCCGCAAAAGTAATGCAATGTCTATGTACGTCAAGATTCGGGTCTCTACAGTTGGTATTAGAGGAATGGTTTAGTCAACCTTTGGAAACTAGGATGCGAGAACTTTAGTGAGATCCCTAGAGATATTTATAAGGTATGTCTAGGGATGTCCCTAAAGTTAAGTATACGTATAATTTATAGTACTAGAATTATGATAACGATCATAGAATTAAACCTAAGATGTTAGATATTGAAGGTACTCCCCCTTTATTATGTTATTTTCCCTAGCATGATTTTTGCCTCTCACACTATTCTTTTTGGGTTTTAGACGATGGCTGGAACCCGAAGGAACCGTGTTGATCAATGCAATGGACAATGCAATGATTTTCCTCCTGAACAGACAAATGTTATGGGAGATGGAGTGAAAAATCTTATTGCTATACTTACACAAGCTATGAATCATTCTGGACTTCCAAATGAGCAGAGAAGGGAACAATATTCTATTGAGTCCTTCATGAGGCAACGTTCACCTTATTTCAGTGGGACTTCCGATCCACTTATTTCTGAACAATGGATGAGTACCACTGAAAAGATATTTTCAGTTCTACAATGTTCTGAACATGATAAAGTCATCTTAGCAGTATATGGTTTGGAAGGTGAAGTTGATCATTGGTGGAATCTTATCAAGAATACGATGCCAATAGATGAAATTGAGTCCATGGAATGGGACGAGTTCAAGAACTTTTTTTCAGTAAGTACTTCCCTCGTATTCTTCGAACAAAGATGGAAAAGGAGTTTCTTGAGCTGAAGAAGAAGGATGATGAATCTATAGGTAAATACGAAGCGAATTTTACAAGACATGAAAGGTATGCATATGGAATTATCATCCAACCTGAAAGTAAATTTGATCGATTATTCGGTGGCTTAAAACCAAGTCTTCGAAGGGCATTAGCTATAAGAGACTTCAGTAGCTATGAATAAATTGTGCGTTGTGCTATCAAGGTAGAAATGGAAGTTGGTGTTACATATCCATCTCATGGTTTTGACAATAAACGAAAGATGAAGTTCAAGGAGAAATCTCAGAATAATGGTGAAAAGAAGATGAATGTTTCATTATGCACAAAGTGTGGAAAGAATCATGGTGGATATTGTCTTAAAGGGAATAGAAAATGTTTTAGGTGTGGAAAAGAAGGTCATCGAGTAGCTGAGTGTCGAAGTAATGGAAAAAGGGTTTCTAATGATGTGAATAAAGAAAACACTGCAGAGAACGCACCACCAACAGTTCAATGTTTCAAGTGCAAGGAGATGGGGCATTATGCCAATAAATTCCCTAATCCAAGGGATAGTGATGATCGAAATGAGCAACCTCTTAAGGCTAAAGACAAAGGAAAGTCACATGCAATTTCTATCAGCAATGTGGAGTATGATAACGATGTGGTGGAATGATTAAGTGTTTATGTAATGGGATTCCAAAATAATGTTGTATCATGGTGTATTGGCATATTTATGTATTGGTCTAATGTGGTATTCAAAGTGATTGAGATATTTTTAATAAGATGATATGCGCATAATGAAGGGAAAACGAGAAAATGAAATGTTTAACAGTATTCATGAGCTCATGATTGATATAAGGACTAAGTGATGTCATGGATTGAGTATATAGAATTTTGAGGATTTTGGTATGTGGAAAGTGTTAACATTTAACTACATTCATGTTTTCACTAAGGCTCAATGGGTATTCAAGAGAATACATGATTAATGACTTTGAATGTTTGGAATGTGACCAACAAAACATATCTTATGATATATGGGGATCAACGATGGTATTAAATCTCTATTAATCATTTTCACTATATTACGAGAGTGGACTGCAGTATTATGGATAAGCCTAAAGATTGGAAAGGATTATGTTAACCATAAGTTAGTATTGTTTAAGGATAGAACTTTTTTTATATATATTATTCATGTGATGTTATTGTAATGTAGTTTTAGAAAAAGGACAACCTGCAGGACGGGCGACAGCCCATCGCGTCAGACAAGGCTGTGGGGAATCGAACCCACAATTGAAGTGCGACTGGCCTTTATCGCATACCACTGACCTACAGGAAGTCCCTGTTTAGTAGAAACTAGTTTTATTATATTAAGTAGTATGATATATGAAGTATAAGTCCATTTTAGGAACCATATATGAATTATCTCACTATAGAATGACTTATGTATATTTAATAACTTTTTCTAACCTTTTGTTTGAGAAAGATGGAAGGACCCGTCATTTTATCACATGATCTGCTAACACTTCACGAATAACAAATTCAACTTCATTTATTTAAGAGATTAAGTAGAAATTGTTCAAGGCACGAACAACAGTGAGATTGTACCAAAATAAAGTAAGTATTTATTCTAATTCAAATTCTTCAACTTTAGGGAAACGATCTTGAAAACCAAAAATGTTGCCCTAGTGATCTTATATCTGATGAATCGGATGGTACCCTAGATCATCACAAATCAATAGCTTTGTGATTTTTGGCTTTTTAATAGCCATGTTCTCTACCACTATCCATCAGAACATGATGGTTAGATTTCTCTTCCATATCCATATTTTAACCTATGTGGAAACCCAGTGATTAGTTTATTTGGGTAACCGTTACGTTTCATACTTTTGTTTTTAAAGATTGGTTTTGGTATTCCTTTTTACGATGTGGGTTTCGATTAAAGAAACATTCAAATAGTAAACCATTTATAATCCCGACTAATTTCGAGGGAGAAATTCATTTTAAGGGGGGTAGAATGTAACACCCCGAGATTTTATAAAAAATTTTCTTTTTAATTTCATCAATGTCTTGTGTTGTACACTACAACAAAAGGATCTTTCACAACACGCATCCTTGACTTGCCTTTCATTACACGCAATCGCGACCTTCCTTGATAGCGTGTGTAATACGCAATACCGAGTTTCACTAAACAACGATACGCTATTAAAATATTACTAAAACTAGCCGTTATGAATAGTAATAACCACTTTTTGAAATTTTTTAAATTTTATATTTCAAAATGGACCTCATTTTTGGATTCGGAATATTGAAATTAGCCTAGGGTGAAATTTTGGTCTTTTTCTGAAAACATTCAATTTTTGATGAATAGTGAAACCACTAAGTAGTAGGTTAGAAACTGAATTTTGCATAAAACTTAATTTTACCGCTTCTGTGAATGGAATTTTGAAAATACGATAGACACGGTTGATATTAGTAAGTAAAATGTGGTTCAATGAGATAAAAATAATTTTTTGGCGAATAGTAACTTTTTACTTTTTTTACCGCGATTAATAGTAAATAGGTTAACTAAGGGTAAATATGATATTACTATTACCCTAACACATGTCCTAATTCTATTGGATAAGTGTAATTCGACCAAAAACAACCTTATTAATATAATATGACCATTTAGGTCCACTTGGATTAGATTATGACATTTAATATTATTTTATTTAATGAATAGTTAAAATAGTTAAAATCAAAGTTTAATAACTAAAACATTTTTAATATGGGGTAATACATAAGATAAATTCGACTATAAATATTTATTAGAAAGATAAGAAGATTTCATACATAATGATATTTTATTTATAATTTTTGGACATTAAATAAATTAATTTATTTATGACACAACGATGCTGCAGTAATTACCCTTTTAAGGAAATGTTAACATAATTGTTGTTATAAATGATCAAATAAATGTAATTTGAGACTTTTTATGAATTCCACTAATTTTATAGGTTACTATGATATATTAGTGTTGATTTAATCAACATTGTTTGAACATATAATTCTGTTATGACTTTCACAAAAATCATATATCAAATAGTGTCAAAATTGACACAAAATTGTTTTTAAATCAAATATTATATTATTAATTATTATTTTATACCAAAAAATCTAAGGTTCGGCCAAATGACTTAGATAAGGATATATATACTAATAATAAACAACTTGTGGTTCGTTTGGCATGTTATAGTAAGTGTATTAACCATATAGTGTAAGAAAACAAAAAGTCACGGTAAAAGTTAAATTATTTAACTTAGAGTTAAATCTAATTGATAAGGTTAAAATAATAACCTAAAATTTTCAAAATCCTATTGGTTGATATTATTTCGACCCATACCCACTTTACCTTCTAAATAAGACCCTTTGGAACCATTATAAACCGATTTTTACTTTAATATAAAATAATATTTTGAGATATTCCAAAGGTGGCCCTCTCCTCCCTTATAAAAGGGCACCTCCTCCCCCTCCTCCTCACACCAATTGGAGCACTCAAGATCGTCCAACCCCTGCCAAAATCCCTTCTCCACTTCCCTAGAATAATCCTAGAGGTCCTGGTATTCTTCAAAGTCCAATCTTAGTTCCCTAAGTGGAGGATTCAAAGAGGCGTTTCAAAGAAGAGGTAATATCCACTACCGATCTTTTCAATTTCTTTCTTCTTCAACTTCTTCTTCTTTAGTTGTTTCATGATAAAGTAATAACATAAGTATTACATACATACTGAAATTTTATTATAAATATGAAACAACCCTAATTCACCTTCTATCCATCCTACGGAAAAATGAAATCACCGCACGTGTGTACGTACGGAATACCGTCTCCACGTCGTTGTGTAATCTATTTTCCACCATCACCTTACAAGGATGGGTATAATGGTTTAATGAGTAACTATATATGATTATTATAAAGTGATATTGATACTGAAATAGTATAAATACACTTAAATACAATTCCACGATCATGGGAACAATATCATCGCTCGTGCGTACGTACGGAATACCGTCTCTACGATGTGATGCGACTCGTTCTACATGATCATCATTACATAGTAATTATATAAATTAATTGAATGAATAAATATGATATATGTTAAACTAATACCATTCTAGATATAAGGTATCTATATCCTTAAAAAAAATAAGAATAAGAATTTATTCGGCAAAACACGCATAAGAAAAAAAGGCAGTAAAGACCCGAGTAACAAGTAACAATGAAATATTACTAATAAGTAGCTACGAATATGACCATATATGATATCATATCAATATTTATGATTCTGGAATAATTCAATAACATTATTTAAACCATTATACAGGAGCTTCGGACACATACAAAGCAAATCAGACCTAAGGTAAGAGAAATATCATAATCTCATTTTTTTCCAAGATTGTTTATACTTTGGTATTTACTGGGGTGAATTTTATCATCCAAAACCATGTTTCCTCAACATGTAATATTATTTCCATCCACCTAAAATTGTTTAAATCCAATTTTACCCTTCGGTGAGTTTTTAGTAAAATATATGAAAGGAATCTTTTGTCACATTTCGCATGAGGTACTTTTTAACTTTTCCGACAAAATTATGAGAAGTATGTTTTTTTAACTTATACAACATGAATGGATTTTTAAAACATTATTTCAAAGAATAATCCTTTACAAGTTTTCAAGTTTATTTTTAATCAACTTCTTTTCTTTTAAAATTGTATGACATGTTAAGAAAGGAAAAGTGTTTTTGAAGTAGAAAGAATATTTTCCTCAAGAATGAAGTTCAAGTGTTTTATCAAAATTATTTTCCATCTAAGATAATAAAGGGTTCTGTTTCTATCCCTATTATTACATGGATTTGATTATGTTGTGATGGAAATATTTTTTATGAATTCCTTTATCTTATATGAATTGTTTTATGATGTCATGATGTTTAAGAATTCCATTTTTATTACATGGGTTATGCAATGATGTATGATTTATGATTTTGTGGCACACATAAGAATGGTATCATTATGAGATAGGTGGGACCTATATCTCCCTCCAATGAATTTGGTAAAAATTTTATATCTCATGAGATATACATGGTTGGAATGGTAGGTTATACCGGTTTAGTGAAACAGGACTGAAACGAGGGTGACTCGGTTCAGAAAGGGACTTTTTCCACTAAGATAGTCTTGGAAATGAGTCCTGACTAACAAGAAATGATTTTCTATGATTATGTGTGTATTCCAAAAAGTTTCATGTTCTATGTTATGATTATTGTGATTACATTTCACTGCCATGATTTATCCCATGTTATGAAATTATGATCTCTTTTGCAGGTTAAGATTTCCAAAAGTTAGGTGCTTATGTATATTATGTGATTGATATTTCTTTTGTTTACCCTTACTGAGCATTTGAGCTCACCCTTTTATGTTTTCTTTTCCCCAGGATATAAAAAAAGGTTTTAGGTATAAAAAAAGGAAGATCTTTATGGGAGATGTTGAAGATCTTTCACCAGGATTAGAAGATTATATTCCAAGTTTCCAAAGACACTAAAGTATTACGATCCTTGTGTGTGTGTTTTTGTTATGTACTAAGTATTCCACAAAATTAATGTAATGTCTATGTACGTCAAGATTCGGGTCTCTACACTCAGAGTCAGTAGAGAAGTTATGATGACAATCAATAGTGAAATTTTAAATTAAATTTTAGTGAGATGTAATTCCCATGAATCTCTCAATAGAAGAAGTGTATGAGATTCCGAATTAGGGTAAATATGAGATCTTGGTATATTGTCCCCTTTCAGATTCTAGATTAACTATTTATGGTAGATCATCGCTTAGAACATCCACCAATCCTCTCTCAAGATCAGGATGTGTTAAATGTGTCTCGGCTATGAAATTAAATAAATTCCCCACCACATGTATTGAAATTAGAGGTTATACCACTAGAGAACTATCTTTACATTTAAGAAAAAATATAAGATATATTGTATCATAGAGATAAAGATCAATTAATCAAGTCTACTCACTTGTTATAAGTTCTCTAGATGAATTAAAAATTTTAAGGGGCAACATAGAAACTTGAGATTGTGAATAAATAGGGATATACTCATTTTTTGTACTTAAGATATAAAATTTCAATGTAAAAAGTTATTTTTATGGGGGTATAATTAAACACCATGATAGTTTATGATATATATCTATGAAAATAAATTAAATATCTTTAATAGTTAGTGATACATGAAACACTGATTCTAAATGAACAATAATATAGAACTTTGTTATAACCTAACCATTAAATTTTCATATTGAATATGATGAATTTTTATAAAAAAAATTAATATAAAGGTATTATATAGAACAAATATATTTATAAATATGTACCAATTTTTAATAAATCCATTATAAGATTTAAATATATATTTGCTCCAAAAAATTGGTTTTTTATTTTTTTAGTGTGAAAATAATTTAATTAATTTCATCCATAGTTATAAAATGTATTTTAAAAGTTGAAATTAATTTTTTTAATTTATAATTTGATGATTATATAAGAGTTAACTATTGGGAATTCTTTGAAAATATATTTTGTTTGATAAATTGTGAAAATATTGATATTTATTTTGAACCATGTATTTTATTAAGAATTTAAAGAGTTTAATTTTATTTTCAAATGTGTTTAATTGTAAAATTTTTAAATTTTTATTATTAATAATCAAATTATTGTCATTATAATTAGTATTATTTTATATCTTGATATAAGAAATTTTTATACATAAGAAAACATTTGTTCTTAAAAACTGATTTTCATCCCATTTACTGGTTTAATTTGAAATTAAATTCTTCCAATTATTTTGATTGAATTTGATAAAACAGATTACATATTTTTAATAATAATTTATATATTTTTTAATGATATCAATTTCCTTTTTTGTCAGAATGAATAGTAAAAACAATAAAAAATTCCCACTGCTTTTAAGTTGAAAATGACTTTACTTGGGTTTAAAAAAAGATATAAGGGCACATTTTATAATTTAATATGTCTAAATAATATTATATATAAATATTTAGACATATTACTATCCCAACTTCTAATATCTAGGTATTTGGAAGTATTTTCATTGATTATGACATTATTATATTATAATATTTTATGATATTTATAGTGTGTCCTCCCCCCACTTTTAAATGGATAGTCCTCATTTCTCTTTTTTACACCATATTAATCCATATAATATGGATCAATTATATTTTATAATTCTATATCCTTTAATTATATGTTATTTTATTCTTAAAATAATATTCCAAGGCTCTTTGAGAAATGATTTAAAGGAGCATAACAGAAGAAGAGGTAATCATCCTGCCCATCTGTTTTCAAATTATTTCATATTCTACTACTTAAAAATATATGATATTCATAAAAGGAATAATAAAAAATGTCTCAGAAATATAATTAAATGCTATTATTAATATTTAACTACATTTTTTAACATTAAATTCCATCAAATTTAATGTGATGGTGGCTTGCGTGCGTACATGTTGACTATCACCTCCACGTAGCAATAAAATTAATTTTTCATCACCTTCATTAATTGATGGTTATTATAGTATGATTAATATTTATATATCATATATAATATATAACAATTACTCTTTAAAGGTGAATTTTTATTTACCATTCTTTTGTTCCACCATTTTATAAGTGAAAATTGTGGTCATGTGTACGTATAACCAACAATTTCCACAGACAGGATTATTTATTTTTCTATCTATAAAATTTATGTATAAATTTAGATATATATATATATATATATATATATAATTAATATATGAGATATTTATATAGTCATTAACATTATGGAAATTACATAAACACTATTAATGTACAAGTAAATGGTTTATCAAACTGAAATTCTTGAAAAATGAAATAGTTAACACCCATAAATGATAATTTTAATAATGAATTATTAAGAAATAGGTGTTGAAATGTTATAAGTATATCATATATGATATTATAAGTATATACATCACAATTTTATAGAAATATATTACATTTTATTTTATTATATAAGTGGTTATATCACATTCAGAGAAAGAAATTATTGTGCTAATAAATTTATGTTTGAATCTCATTATTAACAGGGATTGTTTGTGATTAAGTTTATAATGATGGGATTTTATGGAATATCTCCCAAGACCCATATAAATTAACATATAAAATGGTAATTAAAGGATATTTTTTTTAATTTAATGTTATTCTCTTTTTGAACTCAATATATAAAAAAATGTTTTTTTATAAAAAGCAACATTATTTCTCTCTTTACATGAAAATATTTTTTTTTCATATCTAGGTTTTATAAAAATATTTTGAATAATTTTTTTACATTATATTATTAATTCTTAAATCAACTTTTACATGTAATTTATTCGTTAATTTTTTAAAATGAATCTTCTTTTCTTTTTCTAATTGAGTTAATTTTATATTTTTTTTGAAAATGTAAAATGAATCTTTGTTTTAACATATACATCATAAATATAAATTATTTTCATATTTACTACACAATGATTTGAATATTTCATTTCATGTTTTTAATTTTATTTTATAATAAAAAAATCCCATAATTCTTGATAAATTTTATATTTTAAATAGATGATGTTAAGGGAAAAAGGTATTTTCCTCATGAAATGTTCCAGTGATATTTTAAAGGAATTGTTTCCTCTATGATTAGATCCATTGATGTTACTTATGCTTTGATTGGGATATAAACCAGTTCCACTACCCAAGATAATTATTTGGATGGATTTTGATGATTGTGTTTTAAAGTTGATTCTATGAAACTCATGTCTTTCTCATGGGTAAATTATGTTATGATGAAACCTTTATGAAACCCATTTATTTTTTATGTGTTATGATATAATGAAATGGGGAAAGGTTTATGATAACTATTACCAATTCATAGTTTATTGAATTTTGAATGTTTTATGAAATTTTGGCACACATATTCAAAAAATCATCCCCACTTACAGTACAAACACCCCACGTCATCATGGATATTTGGTCTTGGTATCCCATGAACCACCAGTTTCTGCACAGATATGCGGTCCCCTCCCTAGGGCCAACCCACATGCCTGAACATGTCATATCACTAATGGCTATCCCAACATGCCAACACATGTTTCTTATAATGTGATATTTACTCACTCACACACACAATAGGAAACTTTAAAGAAGTCCTCCAATAATAATCCCTACTCTGGGATAAGAACACTTAACTGTGGAGTTCTAAAAAGGGGGGATACTGAAAAGAAAGACACACATTGTTGAAACGGGTCATAAAATTTAGACATTGAATCTTTTATAATCTTGGGGTGTTTCTTTAACCCCCTTTAGGGCATAACATCCTCGTTGTGGACCCTATATATCATAAGGTCACCCATCCCGATCACTACTCCTAGAAAGAACTCTCGACTGTGGAATTATAATAAGTTGGGAACCCAAAAAGAAAGGTGAAAATTATTTACACAATCTTTTTCTTTTAGTAATTTTTCACTTTATCATTTTTTGGGGATACATTTACCCATATTTAAATCACTACATCCTCATTGTGTCCCATACATCTCAACCCAGGCATTTCACTGTACGTAAGTTTGGGTACCACATCTAATCCCAAATCTAACAACATGGCCCTAGTGGTAGCATAAGCACCCCACCTTAACATGGACATACAGTCATGGCCTATCAGGTACCACTAGTTTCCCCACAGACACGTGGCCCCTCCCTAGGGCCCTCCCATGTGCCAGAATGTGTCTTCTGACTAATGATATTCCCCACTAGCCAACACATGTCCTTTCTAGTGTCCTTTGTTCTCTCTCATGCACACTAGGAAACATCCTAGAAGATCACTTATCCTGATCAATACTCCAAGACAAACACGTTTTTCTGTGGAGTTCTCACTAGGTGGTCTCTTAAAAATAAAGGTTCACCTTATTGAAATTATTCATATCATTTAGTCATTTATACCTTTTCATTTGGGGTGTTACACATTCTTAGGATTTTCATTATGTGACGCATGGTCCTAAAATTTTATAGACCTCCAATGCATTGGGTAAAGATCAATATCTCTTGAGATAAAAGGTATAGGAAGAACGTGTAACCTAGTTAAATAATGTACTATGATCACTTTTATAGTATTGTGATAAAACCATAACTATGGATAATATCGAATAGGGGAGTGATCCCAATTCAATATCATAGTGTTGGTAGTGAGTTTTAACTAAGGATATGATTTTATATTCTTATGTGTAAGCCATAAACTTATGACCTATGTCAATGTTATGCTCTCAAGGATCATGTTATTTTATTTCTTTATGAATAATGTATTATGAACAACACTGATTTATAAAATGACTCAATATTATGATATATGATATGACTGATATGGTTTTAAAATGTTAGTATTATGCTCTCATACCATTAAGGTCCTGTAATTCTTAAATTATCACTAATATCTCCCCTTTTTAACATTATTGAGTCTCTAATCTCACAATTTTTTATATTTTATTTTCCAATGTTAAGAAAAAAGGTTCTAATTATGATATATCAAAGAAATATTACAGTTTTTAAGAACATAGGTGAAAAGATGTTGATCTATTTTGAATAAATTTTTCTTTTATCCGTGTTATAAAAGGCACTACACCTATACGATTTTGAAATGGATCATTATGTTATGGTTTGATATTTGTATAATAAAATTTAATATTTTTGTATGAAAAGTATCGGTCACTATGGTTGGTATCATATCATGTAATAGTTACCTCTGGAAACTGGGATGAAGAAACTTTAGTGAGAACCCCTAGGACAATCTTATGTATATGGGAGTGTCCTATGTAATGGTATGTAAAAGATATGTGATTTTCCTAAAAAAAAATTAATATAATGATACAAAAAGTGGATATAGTTTTTGAATAGATGAATCTAGGGGTAATGACATTGAAAACAGTTGTTCGAGTATATATCATCCATGATTTTGGTACAGGTTGAGTGTACCCTTACCGTGCACTTGGTATGACACTTTTGGGGGATTTGCTTATCTTAATTAAAATTTTCATTATGAACTATTATGAACTATTAGACAATATAATTATTATGATTGAAATTGGTTAAAAATAAGGTTTCATATATTTAAAACAATGTTTTAGGATTTAGACAACCAATAAATGATTTTTCATGATTATGTGGTTTTCTACTATGTTTTTTGTTTCTTACACAGTTACATTTGGATTTAGTCAATTATTAGAACCTAAAGGAACCATGTTAATGCTAAATGTGATGGAAATTGAAATGTGTTTTCTCTTTATTAACCATATGTGATGTAATATTGAATTAAAAATATTGTTTTAATTCTTACCCAAAATTTTCATGCTATCAATAATGTTGAGATTCAAAGTGAGGAAAGGAGGTAATGACAGTCTATTGATTCCTTCATGAGGAAACAACCACCATATGCTAAGTGGTATATTAATAGACAAATTTAGGTCAAATGTATCAATACCTTATAATATATATTTTCTATCCTATCATGTTTATAACATTAAAAATTTATTTCAACTATTTATCATTTGGAAGTAGAAGTTGGTATATGATGCAACCTTATCAAAAACATGTGGCAACAAGAAGAAATTGACTCTATAGAGATGGATGAGTTTTAGAGAATATAATTTAATAATAACTTTCCTTATATTAATCATAAGAAATTGGATAATGAATTGCTTGAGATAAAGAATAATGTTGATGAATAACTTAGTACCTATTATCAAAATATTATAGAACTGTTGTTTTATTCTTTAAATATTATGACCCAACATGAAAGTAAGGTTGATAAACTCTTAAACGTCCTAAAACCAAGTCTCTATCAGTAGTTGGATATAAATAAATTCAACAGATATTAATAAATCATTCAATGTGACGTGAAGGTGGAAATGAATATTTGAGTTATGCAAAAATTGCATAGTTTTGATAATTAAAGAAATATGACAATCGTGGGAAATTCTAGTAAAGAGTACTAGATAGTGAATAAGATGAGATTTAATTTATTATAAATGTGTAGAAGGAAACATAGTGAAAAGTTTCATAAGAGGAATGGAATTTTTTTAGACTGGAAAGAATGTTTGTCCAGAAATCGTATACTATAGTGACGGATACAAAAAGTTTTCAATGATGAAGAAAAAGAACCACCAACACTCCCGTGTTTCAAATGTTTAGAGTATAGGAATATTGATAATATGTGGGAAAATATTAAGGATTGTGATGATGATAAATTTTTAGCATCCTCTTAAGACGAAGAGAAAGGGTAAATATCATTTTATCCCTATTATTAATATGAGATATAATAATGTTGTGGTGAAAGGTAAAATTATCATTAGCTCTAGGACTTATAAATTATTACTTGATTCTAGATATACCCACTATTTTATATGTAGTGAATTTATTATGTGTATCAAAATACCAACTCCATGATAACATGTTCAATTAATAGAGAAAACCCTTAATGATATGATGATCACGTGATAAGTATATTATTCTTTTATTATTGATGTTTGTGGTAATGTTCCTTTGATAAATATTTTTAAGCTCCCTATACTTTAATTTCATGTTATCTTAGTCATGGATTGAATTTATTTACTTTAATACTACCTAAATTTCCAAGGAATGAAATCCATGTTTGATATTATGAAACAACCTATGATCCTATATTAATGTAATAATAAATATGAAATTCAAATGGAAACCACATCCATTATATGGGTCATGATTCCTACTTAAAAATATGTTTATATCAAATAGTTGGGGAGAAACTCAATATCGAAGATATGACTATTGTGTGAGTGTTTATTGATTGTTTAGAAGATATTAATATGTATTCCTCTAATTGTGATTATTTTTCAATATAACATGTACTTAGGAATACAACTATTATAAAGAATCCATATAGAACAGACACTATTGAGATTAATGAATTAAAGAAGAAAACTCTAGGAGAATTTTGGAAATTGATTCATTCAGTCAAGGGTGTCACTATGTGCTTAAAGTGTTATATTTGTTAAAAATAATGGCTATTAAATGTGACTCTATATTGATTATCAGGATTAAAAGTAATTCAAAATCAATAATAACTATAATATTCCCCGTATTGATAATTTTTTCAATAAATTATAAAGATATAATTATTTTAACAATATTTATATTCTATCTAGATAATATAAATTGTGGTTCAAAAGTGAATACATGCTTAATTAAGCATTTAATATGATTTATAGACACTATGAATTTATAGTGATATTATTTGGCCCTACTAATTCTCCATTACCATCATTGATTTAATGAATAGAATCGTTAAGGATAACCTTGATAAATTTTTGGTAATAATTATAGATGATATTATTATATATTTAATGATTAAATTAGAGTGTGAAGATCATATTTGAACTATTTTAAAGACCTATAGGAAGTATAATATGTATGTTAAATTTAACAATTGTTAATTTTATCCATAGAATG
Organism: Viscum album; assembly: GCA_963277665.1. Taxonomy (NCBI): domain Eukaryota; kingdom Viridiplantae; phylum Streptophyta; class Magnoliopsida; order Santalales; family Viscaceae; genus Viscum; species Viscum album. The sequence goes on along the minus strand of OY728147.1, from coordinate 1,969,789,762 downwards.
TTACATTATTGGGTTATATAATAGAAAAAGAGGGAATATCAGGGGATATATAAATGATGGAAGCTATTGTATATTGGAATAGACTAAACACTATGAATGAGATCTATATTTTTCTTAGATTGTATAGATATTATCAATTCATTATATAGAATTTCTTATGGAAGTTTAGTCAACTCGCCAATTTAACTCAAAATGGAGAAATATTCCATTTTATTGATATATGTGATGTAAATTTCAAGGAACTGAGAGAAGGTTAGTCAGTGCACCTATATTTACAATAGCTTGCAGTTGAGAAATGTTTTTGATCTATATTAATACATCAAAGTAGGTACTACGATGGATTCTTTTGTGTACAATTGTTTTGATATCTTATTCTATAACCAAATTGAAGGTTTATGAGAAAAATTACCAAACTCATGATTTATAGTTAGTTTCAGAATTTTTTTCATTAATGATATAGAGGAATTATCTTTATGGGGAAATGTGTGATATATATATTCATCATAAAAATATAATTTATATAGTAACATAGAAAGAGTTGAATATGCACCATAGAAAATGGTTGGAGTGGAATAAAGATTATGACTTCCCAATAACTTACCAGCTTGAGAAAGTGAAAATGTTAGAAAAAGCATTGATTAAAAAGGATTATTCTTGATTATCTATAACTAGTATCTGAAAAGATACAATATTTCATGATGTGAAAAGGTTGGATATGGAAATAATGAATGAATAGGGTAAATATTGTCTTTCTCAAATGAGTTTTCAACCATCTATCTATGTGAATATTAAAGAAGTGTGAAAGGGATATATAGATCTATAAAATAAGGCGAGTATGGTTCCTGACTAAAAACATGATTTTTATGGAATGATGGGATTCAGTAGTGGGATATATTTCTCATAAAAATTATATTTAGTCTAGGATCTATTGTATTATGCCCACAATTCATAATTCTCCACTCTTTCTAGAAATTTTAAGATGGATACAGATCTAAAAGGGTACTTTTTGTGTGATAAAATAAAGATAGATATGGTTGAGTATGCATCTTGGTTCTTGGTATGATAATAAGTAAATGTTATGAGACATGATTCTAAGAGGATGTTACCACCACTACCTTTTCCTAAATTGAAATAAGAAACTATAGCCATGTATTTTCTCATTGGAATCCCAACAACTTCTAAAAGACATAATTTTATTTTGGTTGTATTTGATCACTATACAAATTCAAAAAACATAATTTCTATAAGATATTTTTCTCTATTTTTAAGATTTTCAGAATATACATTTAGGTATTTTTAAGGATTCTTGGAGTACCATATTATATTACATTTAATACGGATCTTATCTTTAACTCAATGTTCTAGAAATATGTCAAACAAGATCTAGGTTCAGTGTTGTGTTTTAATACTACAAATCATCCTCATGCAAATTGTTAGTATGAGAGAACCATTCAAACTATAGAGTATATATTGAGATATTATTCTATGGTTTTCAAAGGTGTTTGGTATGAACCCACTTATCAAGTTTATTTTTATTAGAACAACATAATTCACTCATGAATTTATATATTTCCTAATGAATACCTATTTTGAAAGAATTATATAACCAAAACATGTTAAGATGAATTTGGAGAAATAAATTTATTAGGGCCTGCTCTAGACAAGGAAATGATAAGGTAATTCAAATCTATTTAGAATCACATCAATGTAGCTTAGATTATGAATAAATTTTATGCTACCAATCATTAAAAAAATATGGAATATGAATTTTTTGAGATGTTATTCCTATAAATTTATACATGGAAAAAGTTTATGAGAATTAAAAATATGTTAAAGATAAGACCTAGGTATATTGACCCCTTTGGGTTTTTTGATTGATTAGGTACGTTATATTATTGTTTAGATATTCTTTCGAACCTTTTTTAGTTCAGGATGTGTCCCATATATGCTTCCTAAGATAGTATATTCATGATGCCTCTAATATACTAAACATATAGGTTGTACCACAGGAGAATGATATTTCATATGAATAAAAACTAATATAAATCTTTTGTTGAAGTTATAAATTTTTATAAAATTAGAATACTCAAATGGTTAAAGTTCTATGGAGGAGTCATGAATTTGAAGAGGTAACATTAGAATTATAGTATTTGATGAAACAAATATATACTCATTTTTCATTGATATAGTGGAATTTTGATTGAGAAACTCATTTTAAGTGTCGTATAGTTTAAGACCATGAGGTTTTATAGTATATTTCCCTTTATATAATTTTAATTTCTCTGATATATTGTGATACATGCAACCTCAAATCAAAATGAACTATAGTATAATATACCATTATAACATAGTCATTATCATAGTGGAGTGAATATGAATAACCAATTTTTAAAAATATTGTTATAGTTTTCTAAGGGAAAACAGATATATTGATAAATAATTACTCACTTTTTAGTAAAGTCATTATATGGTTGAAAATAAGTTCTACATCAAAATTTATTTTTATTAATTATTTTGAGAAAATAATATAATTTTTTTGCAATATTAGAAAATTAATTTGAATATATGAAATTAATTTTTAAAATCATGAGGTCAAAATTAGATTAGAAATAGAATTTTATAATTCTATGAGAATATTTTTTTATGAATAATGAAAAGGATTGATTTCTATTAAGAAACATATTTATGTTTAAAGCATTTAAACAACTAAATTTTGAATTGAAATAGTTTTAAAAGTTAAATTATTTCATTTATATTATTATTAATTTGATTAAATTCATTATAATTAATTATATGATATATTTTTTTATTAATAATATTTAAACTTAAGAAGACATTTTTTCTAGAAAACTTATTTTCATCGTCTTATACTAGTTTAAGTTAAAATTAAATTATGATTATTCTATTTATTGAATTTGATAAAATGTATTAAATTATAAGAATTATAATTTATGAAATTTTTGATTAGGATTCTTTCATTTTTCTCCATAATTAGGAGTAAATCAATAAACATTTGGCATCGTAGTTAAGGCCAAACGGGTTTACTGGGGATTTTAACAAAGAGATAATAAAATGTTTTCCAAATACACTTTTATAAATTATATTTTATACACTTATCAATACTGCATACTATCACACCTTAAAATATCATGAAATTTTTAAGTATTTGGATTTAGTATGATTTTAATCTATTCATAAATTCCATGTATGTCTTCTCCCCCACATAAAAAAGGGAACCCATAATTTCTCTTATTTACACCAATTTGATCGATCTAGCTCAACCTAACCATGCCTAGATCCATTTTAAAAATACATATACATAAATTAGAGGTTATTTTCTTCTTAAAATACCACTCTAAGGGTCCTTAATAACGGATATAATGGAGTACAACTGAAGGGGAGGTAATCATCCGACCAACCACTTTCATATTATTTCTTCTTATACCACTTCTAAATATGTGTTATTATTTATAAAATTTCTAATTAAGTATCCTAAATATACCGAAATTTTATTATTAGTATATAAACACCATTATTAACCCTATTTTTTATCCAATGGTATGTCAAAGTGTCATTTGTGCGTATGTGTGGACTACCACCTCCACACAGTGGTACAATTAATTTTTCAACAAAATATTTAATGGATGGTTATTATGACGAGTTTAATGTTTATATATTATATATATTACCTAGTAATGATTATATAAATTTTAATAGTTATTTACATTTATATTATACCATCCATCAAAAATTTAAAACAACATTCATGTGTTTATGCGACCTATCGTCTCTATGAATGGTATAATCTATTTTTTTGTCTCCACCATTTAGAAATATTTTTTTCTCTCTCTCTCTTTATATATATAAATATTTATAATGAATATATAGGATATTTATATCATTAATTTATTTTTTTAGATTATAGAACCTTGTTCAAATTACAATTACTAGATATACTGAATAGAAATTCTCATGAAAAATGAAACGGTTAACACTATGAAATGGATATTTTAATAATAAATTATTAATAAATGGATATTGAAATGTTATAAGTGGAATATATATGAAATTATAAGAATGTAAATGAATCTTTCATAGAATTATAATTAATTTTAAATTATTATATATTAGGTTATCTGGCATACAAAAAAATCAAACTTGAGATAAGGGATTTATGATGCATGCTTTTCATCTATTGGGATTTTTTTTATTTTTCTGATGTTTAAAGTTTAGGATTGATCTATAAATAATGAAACTAATTTAATTATAATATTTTTCTTTCATTAAATTACATGATTTAATTTCATTTTCCTTCCTTTAAAAACTCAAGAGTTTGAAATAAATTTTTAAGGAAAACTAGAATCAATTATCTCTTTAGTCAAATATATTTTTTCTTGCATACCCATGATTTCTAAAAATATTTTCAAGATTTTTTTGTATTCACATGGGATTATTTAAATATATATTTAGAAATTATTTATTTGTTACAAAATGTTTTAAAATAAATCTTCAATTCATTTTTTGGGTGATGTTGTTTTGTCTTTTTATTGAAAATGTTTAAAGAATAATTGTTTTTTCATACATAGTTTGAAATAAATTTCCTTCCATAATTATTTACAAAACATTTTAAGACTCTATTTTGGGTTTCCATGTTTATATTAAATTAGAAAATTTTCCTATATATTTGGGTAATTTTTATATTTTAAATAGGCTATTTAAAATTAAAATGTTTGTTTTATTAAAGATATATTCTAATGATTTCTAAACACATTTTTATCTATTCTAAAATACTTTGATATAAATTATGATTTCAAAAGAATATTGAGCAATGATACCCTCAAATTTTAATACTTTGATGGATTTTGATGATGATGACATATGGATAATTCTATGAATTTTTTTTACCATGGGTTAATTTAGTTATGATGATGCCTTTATGAAACCCATTACATTTCTATAGGTTATGCTAAAATAAAATGTTTATGAAAAAAAATTTCTTTCAATGGGATATTCTATGATGAATTTTTTATGATCTTGTGGAACAAATATATATGATATTCAATATGTGATGAGGGGAGATTAAATTATATATCTATCCAACACATTTCAGAAAGAAAGATATCATACCATATAATTAGGAAAATAATGGGGGTGAATTGTAATGTCCTTCCCTGAGTGGCTCAAAAATGGTTCCTCAGACGGTGCTTCACCTAACATAAAGTGCATCTCCCCAGATTATAGAGGCTTTCAATTAGTATCAAAGGATGTAGGTAAGTTTTTGGAGATACTATTCACTCAATAGAAAGGGTATTCCATAGTAGAAGATAATATTCGAACAAGTAACAGCTGAAATATAGAAAAGAAAATAGACATAAGTAAAAGTAGACAAATGACCCAAAAAATAAATAAACCGTGTAAGATAAATAATCATAAAAGTTCCAAGAAAATATATACGTATTATGCCAAATGTATATAGTAAAAGTGCAGGGATATGAGGAACAATTATAGACTACATGCTAGAAAAAAACTACAAAGGACCAAAAATGGTCACACGACATCTCGAGCAAAGGGTCGGTCCTATTCCCCCAAGACCCATCCAAAATATCAAAGTAATAAAGCATCAGGAGTGGCATGCTTACATGTATCCATACCTGCATACAGAATATCTACTTGGGTACCAAACATTGCCTGAGCAGTAAGTGAGATATACATTCAGTAGTCCGGTGCACATGGTGTCCAGAACATTCTATATCGTGTTGTAAACAAATAGTAGTGTTCCATACATATTAAATTAAATAATTGAAATAATTGAAATATACTATAACTTTATCCAAGTTTCTAAGAGGACACCCATTCCATACCACCTATTTCGGGCTATGTCGGGAGTCTGAAAGAGTACTTGGTAATGGAGATATATATATATATATATATATATATAAAGGCCCAAGTAACACAAAAAAAGGGAATACCCTAAGCTTGTTATTTGTCTTGGGATATAATTCATGTGTCAAACTAGTTGTTCTAAAGGTACAAGAGAGGTATGAAAAATCATGAATAAAAACTCCATGAATTATAAATAAAAAATCTCAAGCATTGAAATTAAATCTAAAAATTTAAGAGTTGGTGATCGAGCCCATACTAGAGGTTTGATTTGTATCATCCAAAAATTAAATCCAATACCATGAGAACACCGAAGTCAGTCCCCATATGAATGAAATTATAACTCATGGTATGGTAATTATGAGTTCATCCCAAGTATCGCATGTAAGTGATCGAGTATTAGCCGAGGCTGGGTGTAGAAAATTATCCAATGGGTCCATCCTCGGGTTCCCCTTAGGGAACTGATATCACCCAGTAGTATAGAGAAATCATTGGGAAAGCCATTCCATGGAGAGCCTAAAACATCACTTTCTCAATCCATAGTATGGTAATCCATAGAGTATGAAAAGTCCAAATGTGTGTTTGTAATACAGAACCCACATTCTCTTCCTCTCCCAATAAATTTAAAACAACAAGGACATAATTTATATATTTATATAAACATATAATAGATCATGAATTTATGATTTCTTCTATTTAATTAACCAATTTAGTTCCATGTTTACTATTTATTTTAGCCAATCGCCAAATATAATAATAATATAACAATATTAAAATAAAGTGGCAGTTTATCAGTGTTAGTAGATACACAGTATTTATTTCATATCAAGGAATTGCCTGAAATATAATAATAATTATTTATGAATAATACAATTTAATGAAATACAAATATATGTTTTAATATTTATCCTAAATAATTTAATCAATTTAAAACGTCAACCCAAGTTATCACATGAGCACACGTAATGATAAACTTATTATTCAATGAAAAGTAAAAATAGACCAACTATGTTGGCACAACCAAAGGGGTATCCAATGAAATGGAAACAAACTTGGAAGGGGATCTCATTAAACAAGAGTCACAAAGATCAAGGCAAGCCAATTTAATAAAATTAAACAAATTATTTAGGATTCTCTAGTAGGCACTGATAAGGGACACAATACTGTGATTTAAATAAAATGATGAAATGAAGATAAAGATCAACGACACCCTACAACTTAGACTTACACAAGGATTCACGATATTTTCAATGATGTAGGAAACAGAGAAGAATCAGAGGTGCAGCTGTCTTCGAAAGGAGGAGGAGGGGGTGGCGCACCACTTGGGTAAGTGGGAACAATGCATAAGAAACGGAGGAGAGGAGAGGAGGAAAGGGAAAAATAAAATTAAAAGAAATAAGGGAAGGAGAAAAAAAGAAAAATAAAATAAATAAAACTGAAAACTAAAATTAAATAAAAATTAAATAATAGGGAAGAGAAAGAAAAATAAATAATAATAATAAAAATTGGATAAACCCATTTTTAGTTTTTTTATTATTCTTCTAATGTCTGCTTTTTATTTTATTTTATATTTTCATTAGTTTTTCTTACCTTTTGATTTATTTTAATTTCAATTCATTTATTATAATTTTTTTAATTATTTTTAACCTAAAAGAATTTTCTAGGGGGTGATGTATTATTTTATATAAATCCCACTAAACCATTTAAAAATTTAATTGTTGCTTAGGACCAACAAAAGGTATTTCTGGCATGCATCCTAGGTCTCTTTAAGGAATCAGACTAACAAAATAAAACAATCTATATCTTGGTTAAAGATAGAACATTACAACCACCCATCCTTAAGGAAACACTTCTTTGAGTTTCCCATATGAGGGTAAGGAAATGTCGTCTGAGATATTTTATGTCCACTGAGAATGGAAATAATTATCCAACTCCCAATCCTCATTTAGAATGCGTATGTGTTTTCATAACACATAGACTAGAGGAACTGAAGAACCTCATAGAACCTTCATTCTACAATCAAATATTCAAATTAGACACTCCTCAAATGATGAATTCTCCTCATGTTAGATGTTGCTAGGGTAAAAAATGAGATAGGTTTGGATGATAATGTTGATGTTGAGATACATGGAAGACATCATGCGTGGTGAAATACCTATGAGGTAACAAAAAGAGATAAAATATCGATTCAGATCTCACTTCTCTCTCAAATAGACTAACATATCACATCGATATCTTACCCTATCTATTGATTATTCTATGATCCAAACATGGGGAAACATGCAGAAAGACTTAATATCCCACCTCAAACTCTAGTGGTCTATGATGAAAATCAGTATAAGACATCTGTCTGGATAGAGATGTATCCATACACTTCTGATTCATATGGAGTTTCTCAGAAGTCTATATAAATAGATTAGGACATAGAAGAACATCCTCACCTTCATCATGTCAGCATAGAGGTGAACATTACGATCTACCATAGTGGTCATAAAATGGATCCATTTGAATTGTTTCCTGAAAGCTATTATTATATGTAAAATCAATGAGAGGAATATTTTTCATCTAAGAGACACCAAATTCAAGGGTATATACCTACAAGATATCCTATAAAACGTAATGGTCTGCTGAGACTCCCCATATATCTAGGGGGTGATCTGCAGTACTCAAAAGCACTTGTGAACCCAATTCCTTTTGAAATCCTTTCCCGAATCCTGATGTGAAAGAAGAGTCTCATTCCAACGTGATAGAATTTATAATCCCTTGAACTTCAATTATCTCCTGAATATTGATATCCTTTCTAACTCATCAAAATAGATGATCTCATGGATAGTTAAGAAGTGCGTGAATTTGATTAAACTATCAATGATCACCCATATAAAATTTCTACCTTGAGGAGATATCAGCAAGCCTATAATGAAATCAATGATAATGTTTTTCCACTTACACTCAAGAATGGACAGGGGCTATAGGAATCCAGTAGGCCACTGGTGCTCTACCTTCACTTGCTGATAGGTCAGGCACTGTGTAATGAATATTACTATTTTCTTCTCCATACCTGGTCACCATTACTGATGATGCATATATTTGTACATATTTGTAATTCTAGGATGAACTTCCAAAATATAGGCATAATATTTTATCATAAACTTTTATCGAATATTATAAGTCACCCTTACACAGCCACGGTAAATCATAGTTTCACTGCCATAAATAACCCAACCAAGAGGAAGGTTCTCTCATGTGATTCTCATTCTCAAAAAAGTTCCCTTCTAATCAGATAACTGTCTCGTACAGACTCTCTCAAGATGATAGAACATCCTTACTAGAGTTTCTAGAACTTGTTGCGTATGCTACTCCTAAATTTCCATATTCATATCATAAAATTGAGTTATAACCTACCACTCACCATTGGCTTCCTAGAAATCATGTGTATATGTCTTGTGGCTCAAATATCATCCATGGTATTACCCTTTCTAGGGGTATAAGAAATCTAAAGACAATTTATTGTAGGTATTTGACCAACCTAAACTGTGTCAAATTTAAGACCCTATTTGTAGAGATATATTTCAAGCTTTCATGATCCATGTAAATGATGATCCTTTCTCAAAAAAAAAACAGTGTATCAAACAACATATATAATGAACCATAGCTTCCAATTTAATATTGCGGGAAGGATAGTTCTTCTTGTGAGGCCTCAGTTGGAGGGATCCAGAACCCATGACTTGGTCACTTTTCATCAGAACTACATTAAGTCACATTCGTGAAGAATAATTGTAAAGAGTGTTAATTCTCTTTGGATTAGGAAGAATCCAAATCATAATTTTCATGAGTCTTATCTTTAACTCATAATTTTTTTTCACATGCTTCAGACTAGATGAACTTCACCCCTTCTTATTCATGTCCATAATGGTTGATGCTAAGTGGGAGGAGTCATGAATGAAACATATTTAATAGCCAATAAGCCCCATGAATCTACCTATATCAAAAAAAATCTTGGGATTCCACCAGGAATCTACTATGCTCAATATTTATAGGTCAACTGATATGCCTATCTTAGATAACATATGACCTAAAAAGTGAATCTTATTGATCCAAAATCATCACTTTCTGAGATCCGCGTATAGCTAGTGCTCTTATAGTGGAACCATCATGATCTTCGTAGGGGTTTCATGGTTGTGTCTCGAGTACAAATATTCCAAGATGTAATCAAAGAATACTACCAAAAAGTTATCAAGGTATGGGTGGAAAACCCATTTCACCAGAGCCTTGAAATCATATGGTGTGTTCAAGAGACCGGGAAACATAACCCAATACTCATACAAGTTGTACATTTCCCAGAATGTTGTATATGGTATGTCAAATGGTCGCACACGAACTGGGTGATATCCTAACCTCAGGTTAGTCTTCGAGAAAATATTTAGTCCTCAAAACATGTCAAAGAGTTCATCCATACGAGGAAACATATGTCTATTTTTCACTGTAAGATGTTTTAGTTGATGAAAATCCACACACAATCTGAGGGAAACACCATACTTCTTGGTGAAATGGACTTGTGAACCACATGGTGATGTTCTCGTTCAAAAAAACCCCTTGGCCTCAAGGTCTTCAATTTCTTCTTGATCTCTTGAATCTCTTCAGGTCCCATCCTACAAGGATAACTAGACACTAGTGTCGCACCTGGGACTAGATCGATAGTGAAATCCACTTCCCTCATAATAGGTAAGCTAAAGAAATAATTCGGAAATACATACCTAAAGCAATCCACATTGGGAGGGAACTCCACTTAATTTAGTCCTTAATCACTCATAAAGAGACTCTCTAGATAAGCTATCATGGTGCCCAACCTAGAATTCTTGGGTCCATCACAATCTACTTAGATATCCAATTCTCCCTTTGTTATAAAAGTTTTGTACTTAGGTGGTGTAAAGGACACATGATGATGATAGTAATCCACTTGGGAATGATATAGGACGATAAATTCCATATAGATAATGAAAACAATGCTGGTCATCTCGACGATGAATAAATTCCCGATGAAACGTTACCTTCCAATATCATGGGGGAAATCTCGGAACAAGAATATTCCCTTTAATTTGACTCCCAAAAAATTTCCAATAGACATAACAATATAGAAGTATTTGATTTAAAGACCCAAAATCTCAACAATTTTTTCAGATATGAAAGAGTGTGAAGAACCATTATTGAAAAGTGAAGAAACTAACAAATGAGCCTCAACCATATTGGTGAAGACTCCTTAAGTGCATCCAGGTGACATAGGATCAAATCCAAGAAAAGGCATAATGTTTGGGGTATTGTAGTAGAAATGTAGCAATACTTTAGCAGGTACTATTTGGCACTGTAGTAGCTAGGAATATTCCTCTGTTTCGGCCTTCGAGACACCCATTTATTCCCTGATTCCTTTAATACCTTCATGCCACCCAGGCCTTTGAGTCAGTAAGGCCTTCGAGCCACCTCAAAGCCTTATGGCCTCCTTAAGGCCTTCAGGGCGCCTTAAGTGCAGATGAAAACCAAAAAACCTACAAGGAACAAGCTCCAGAAGGAGGATGGGAAAGGATCTTTCACCATAATAGAAGCTATAAGTATTTCAAGATTGAGAGGGTATGACACCTTCCATCGGGACAAGCATGTGCATGCATGGGAAAGCCTAACCGAACAACCATGCGAGAGTAGAGAGCTGATTTCAAAATCATGATACTGTGGAGGACTAGTTCTAAGTAGTTAGTCTGGGTTGTAGGTAATTTTTGAAGCCTATGGGAAATGAATACCTCTAAGGCCTATGAGCCATTTAATACTTATGCCTATGGGACTTGTAAGGGTTCTACCTCACCCCTTAAAAGGTGGATTATCAAAAATCAATAAAAATGAAGGCCTTTGGGCCATTAGAGGAAAAGGAAAGAAAATAAAGTATAGGACAAAAGTGTAGTACACTTAATAATAAAAGGTCCTAGGATATTCTCCTCTAGTGCTAGCTATATTACATACATATGGCCTGAAACTCACCCCTGAGATACCTCTTAACTAGTCTGAGCAGGTTCACTCTATTGAAACTAGTGATATAGAACATGAATTCTTTAGGCACGAACTCTATGGCCTCTCCCTGTTTGGCCTATGGAAAATAAAATCCTAGTGTGACGTGGATCCATAGATCCGATACTTGATGGAAGATGTGGCATGAATCCCAAACCATGGGATGCTGAAGGGAATTAAAGGAAGAAATGTTGAAGATGATCGATCTTTCTGCAATCGCAGCACTTTATTTGGTTTCTCATGCACTGGGGACTTTTATGGACTATCCTACCGCACTGATGAAATATGATATTGCTATTAGTACGTTTAATTTGGCTAGAATTCTCCCCACATGCACCCTCAAAAGGTCACTTCCTACTGCCGAAAGGACCATTAGCCTACCTTAGAACAGAATCGCCCTGTCTCATAGGATCGTATTGCCTTATATTTTGTTCTATAATTAATGAATTATTAAATATCTTTGTAATGGTCATCATGAAAATGATGTTCACCTATGAAAGTACAACATATGAAAGTTCTTCCTCAAATCTCCTCCCTATAGTTTGTGTGTAACCTTTCAGAGATGGAGAAAAATAAAGGAGATCAGTGAAATGATTTGAATACTATAACACTATCATTGATCCCTAATGAAGATGTAAGAACTCTCTAGTATGATCTAACCACAGAGTCTGTAGAAGGAAGTGATCATAAATAGCTATCTTGAAGTCTGCCAAACCATATCTCTATGTTACTCTAAATGAGAAATGACATCCCACCAATTCTTGGTAGAGTCACAAAACATAAAGATAACATGATTTCCCCTTATCACTAGAAGTGACTAAAGATGGTTGAAGATGGATTTCAAAGATTCAATCCACAACTCTGCATCATTGGGACCACTATCCCTTGAGAAATAAGGAGTATTTTTCCATATAAAATCTCACATAAGCTCTTATATAGTAGTGGAATGAATGGGAACACACTAAACTGACTGAATGAACCCAAGAAGACTATCCTAGAGCAGATCGACAACTCCCAGTGGATGATCGGGAGGAGTTTCCCTAAGAGGCACTACATGTGGTTCTACCAAAAGCACTATTGGTTGTTTTGGACCTACCAACTAAAGAATGTCCTCATCACTACATTCCTGGAATACACCATGAAGAGTTCATGGACAGATTTCTCTATAATTTCAAAACACACACCTTAGACAAGATTCTATAGAATATGAGGTAAACAAGTAAAGGAGTAATAAGAAAAGGTAAGGTGTAAGTCCTCATAGGTAATGTTAAGTCAATGTCTAACAATTCCACCAATGGTGGCCATTTCATCGTGACAGATGGAACATAATTTATATTTAATAAGAAATGTTTGTATGATATCATAACTAAACACAAAAGAACTCACTTGAAAATAGGAATATGTACCCTGAACGTAGATATAGAATTGAAATATGCATGTAATTTTAATATCCAGGGTGCCTAAAATGATGCATGTAAAGGTATTTCCCCCTTGTCATCATGCTGAAATATTAAAAATTATCATCTCAATAATACCAATACTAGTAACATCATAAAACAAGTGTATCACCTAATGCTGAATTCGTATCAATAGTAAACAACATAAGAAATAACAAAAATCCCCAACCCAGAATATTTGGGTTTCCCCGATACTTGGTTCAACTACATCCAAACATTAGGTAAATTATAAATTTCTATTTCCTAGTCTTCTATCATGCCCAAATAGTATATGAAAAGGAAAAAAATCTCTAATACCACTTCGTAACATCCCTCCCAGAGTCTCTCTAAAACGATCCCCGATAAGGTGGGCCACAAGACCGCAAGTGCATCTCTCTAGATGGCAAAGGTTGCTGACTAGTAGCGAAAACCTTTTATAATTCTGTGGGGAGACTATTCCCTAATATGAAAAGGTATCTCATAGTGGAAGATAATATTTGAACAATTAGTGGAAGCAATATAGAAAAGAAAATAGACAGTAGTAGATATAGACAAATGACCCAAATAATTAATAAATTATGGAAGCTAAATAATCATAAAAATACCAAGAAGATGTCAATGTATGACTCCAAATATAAATAGAAAATGTGCAGGGATATGGGGTACAAAAATAGATTGCATGCTGATAAAAACTACCAAAAGTCCACAAACTATCACATGGAATCCCAAGCATAGGCTCAGTCCTCGATCCCAAAGCTCTATTAAAAAAATAAATCAATCAAGCATCGGTAATGGCATGATTCACCATATCCATACATACAGACATAAAGTCTAATCGGGTACCAAATAGCACATGAGCAGGGTGTGAGATATAATCTCATTACGTTGGCACCCCAAGTGTCTAGAACATTCCATTTCATACTATAAAAAAATATAAGTATTCTATATATAATAAATAATAGAATTTAAATATTTGAAAAATATTGTAATTAGGTATGAGTTCTTAAGCTGACACCTATTACATACCACTTTCTTCGGCCTATGCTAGGAGTCTGACATAATACCTTGTAAAGCAGAAATATAAATATAAATATAAATATATATATATATATATATATTGAAATTCATAGGAAACATATTACACCAAAAATAGAATACCCCCAAGATTTTTCTTTGGTATTGGGTCTAATCTATGTGAAAAACTAGGTGAACTAAATGAATAAGAGAGGTATAAAAAAGATTTATGAAAAACTATATGCAGTATAAGTAAAACATATCAAGAATTCATATTAAAACTGAAAAATTAATAGGTAGGGTTTGAGCACGTCCTCGAGGATCGCTTCATATCCTCTAATAAATTAAATCCAATTCCATGAGCCCTTCTAAGGAAATCTGCAGAAGATTCTAAGTATCACTCATTGTTTGGAAGCTGTTAGCCCACCCTAGGTATCACATATAGGGTATCAAGTATCAGATAAGGCTAGGTGTAGCCAATTTTCCATCGAATCCTCCCTTAGTTATCCCTTAGCGAACCGTTATCACCCAATAGTATAAAACAATCCTTTGGAAAACCCTTTTATAGAGAGTCTAAAACATCACTTTCCTGGAACGTAGTATGGTAACCCATAGAGTACGGAGCGTCCAAATATGGGTCATTAATACAGAACCCACATTCTATCCCCAAATCGATATATAAAAAATAGTAAGTAAATTATATATATATTTATTTAAAATATATAATTCAGTTATGATTTCCTATATTTAATTAATCAATTTAATTCCACATTTACAATTTCTTTCAGCCAGTTGTCACACCAAATAATAATAGAACAATATTTCACAAAAGTGGGACTTTATTAGTTTAAGTAGAGGAATTTCCTATATTACTTATTAAGGAACAAAAATACATATAAAAATAATTATTTATGCATAAAAATATTTAAATAAAACAAAATACAAGATTTAATATTCAACATAGTTAATTTAATCAATTTAAAACCTCAACCCAAGTCATCACACAAGCACATGTAATGATTAACTAATTGTTTAAGTATAAATTTAAATATCCCAACTGTATAGGAACATAAAAAGGGGTATCCAAGAGAATTAAAACAACATTGTAAGAAGTTTTCCATAAACAAGAGTCACAAAGATCAAGGATAAAAAATTTAATTAAATTAAACATATTATTTAGGCTTCATTGGTAGGCACTGAAAAAGGCACAATGATGAAACATAAAAAATGAGAAAAAACTATGGGAAAGATCAAATACCCCTACCTCACAGTAATAATATATCCCATCGTCTGCAAAAATCATTGACTTTATGTAAAATGAATGAAATTTGAGGATTTAAGAAAGACCAAAATATTGGGTAAAACCCATACATGGAAGATTACATGATAGAGAGTAGATAAAACTAAATGATTCTTTGGGTGGATGAGTATTCTTATCAAGATCTTCACTCTACTTCCAACAGTGTTGTAAATGGATAAGAATCACAGATGAAAAGGTCTTTCAAAGGAAGAGGTGAGGGTGGCACACCACTTGGTCAGGGGGGGAAACACACAAGAGTGGGATGAGAAGAGATGAAGAAGTAAAAAAATAAAAAGGAAAGTAAAAAAAGGGAATAATGAAAATAAAAATAAAAATAAAAAAGGAAAAGGAAAACAAAAATAAAATAAAAATAAAATCGAAGGGAAGAGAAATGAAAATAAAAAATAATAATAATAATGGCTAGCCAATTTTGATTTATTTTTATTCTTATCACATTTATTTTTTATTTTATTATTTATTTTCATTACTTTTTCATCTATTTTGATTTATTTAAATTTATTTTCATTTTTTTTAATTAATTTTAATTACTTTGAACCCAAAACAAAATTCTATGGTCTGATAGATTATTTTACATAAATCTCATGAAACCATTTAAAAATTTAATTATAGCTCAGGACCTGCAACAGGATGTGTGGGTGCACCCCCTATGCATCATTAAATATTTGGAAAAAGAAATTAAATGGTAGGTAACTTGGTTAAATTCAATAAATTACATAAAACCAGTTATGTAAGAGACTATGTCCATAAGGATAGTCTTAAGATGAACCTTGACTAAGAATAAAATGGAATGGGGAGTGAATCCAATCCACTCTGATAGTCTTAGTAGTGATCTCTGGCAAAGGAAAGGATTTTATATACATATGTATATGAAACTAACTTCTATAATATGAAAATATTATACTACCATGGATCATGTAATTTTATTTCTTTTTGTATCAAGTTTTATGAATCAAAATAAAGTATTCCATTAATCAAGATTATGATTTATAACTTATTGTCTGTAGTTTTTAGACATTATGATCATGTTTTCATTCACTTATTCTCATTCTATTCTTATATTTTAATTTTATCTCCTCTTTTTAACCTTATTGAGCATCCTATCACACCCTTTTTTATTTTTTCCTTTCTCCAAGTTATGAACAATGGTTTTGAGTATGATATGTATAAGAAGGACACCAGTTTTATAGAATATAGTGGGATATGATGTAGATATAGTATGGAAATGTTTTTATGTATCCATGTTTCAAAAGACACTAAACCTTTTTGACTATATCTTGGATAGTTAATTTGTGTATTTAATGTTCATTTAAAAAATAAAATATTTATATATAAAAAATATAAGTTGTTATACATGACTTGTTCAACACACTAGGAATAAAAAATAACTCCCTCTCACCACGATCACACTCACATAGAACAAAAACATTTTATACATCAAATCTCAATGATATAAAAAATAAAATTCACTAAAAATGGATAAATAAGAATCAAATAGTGATAGAAAAACCACACAAGAGAAAACATGAATCATTGAAGAATCAATTGGTCAAAAAATCATAAAACAATACTTTTTAAAATGTTTCAACTTTTTATTTTATAAAAAAACATTGATCATAATTCAACACCCATTTCATTTCATAAAAAACACTTGTAAATCCTTTTTAAATAAATTTTAACCATATACACCATTTCAATTTCAAATCCACCTATTAAAACACATGTTTCCCCCTTTGAAATCCAAAAAAGGCAAAAAACCCATTTGATTTAAATACATTTTAAAAAGGCATAAAATATTTTTCTCAAATGGAATATAGAATCAATATTTTCAAAAAAAATAATAAATTCATCAAATTAACATAATTTTTTATTATTTCTTGGTCCAAACCCTATCATTAAACATCTATAATCAAAACCACATTTTCAGTCATTGAAAACCAAAAAATTGTTAAAATACGACACACGCCCTAATTTTTTTTCAAAGGACTCATATTCATTTCAAATATTTTTGTAACATTACAATATAACATTAGTAACATATGGATATGGAATTTAAAATAAAAAACTATATATAAGTAATCAAACTTTATAAAAAAATTGAATAATCACATGGATATAACATATAATAAAAAATTTTAAAAATAGATAATTAGAATGATCAAAACCAATTTTATTTTCAAAATTATAAAATTTCATAGAAATACTTAATGGAAAAAATAAATATTAATATAAAATGTGTCAAACTCATCAGTACCCACCTAAAAAATCCTAGAAGCCACATCTACAACTCATAGACACCATAATATCTATAAGTAGGTCTACCTCCAACCCTAAACAATCCAAATAAACCTATTAGGATTGAAAAAGTTAATAAAATCAATATAAAAGTGGGGGAAATGGAATAATTAGGGAAATGTTGAATATTTACCCTGGAATCGCTTGAAAACCAAAACGAATAAATAATGATTTAATGTGGAAGGATGGTGGAACTCCACCCATAGAACTTAAAGGATAAAATGAGTTTTATGTAGTAAGAAAGTGGGGATACCCATATTAATTAAAAGATGACAAAATGAGAAATCCCAAAATTAAAACACCTAGTTAGTTTGGATGGTTTGGTCACATAATTTTCCAAAACCTACACCAATAGTGTTGTTCACTCCAAGACAAAACCATTGATGCATAGTATCTTGGAAATATATACATGGTTTTAAAAACCATACCAATACCATTTTAAATCGTAATTAATCCATGATATTAAAATATTAATAGTTTCCACATTGTTCTCACTAATCATTTGAGAAAACCATGAAACTCTCAGAAATATGAGAAAATAAAAAATTCATGCCCAAAAATCCTCAAAACACAAAATAACCAAATATGAAATAAAATAATACAAATTATACAGAAAATTTTTTTTGGTGTCATACATTTCTTCTATTAAATTTTCAATTTTAAGATCATTCAATGATAAAGGATTATTCTCTTTATTGTTATGTTAATATAGAAGGAGTTTTGATTGTGGGGTTAAGTGGGTTATTCTATGGCTTTTATGTAGATAAAGTGTAAGTGTAATGTTTTTTATTATATAATACTTTATAAATGTATATTAAGATTGGTGAGATCAATATAGCTTGTAAAAATTATTAAAACCGATATAACCCTCCAATGGACTAGATAATTATTTAGTCTCTGAATTTGAACAATGTGGGAGAAAACTAAGCTAGTTATATATATGGATTTAACTAGGATTTAGTTATTATGACATGGTATAAACATGAGTTATCATGTGTTATAAATTTTATTCTTTAATATTACTATATTATTACTAAATATTTTTATAGAAACAATTTTATTTTATGAGAGAAAGGAACATTTATAATCATTTAAAGGTGAATGGTTTGTATTTCAAATATATCTTATCATGTGTTCCCATAGGCCAAAATATGTATTTATGGATTTTATATATTTAATAACAGAACTCAAATTTTTTAATGAGAAAAATTTATTTTTAATATATGATTTTTTTATTTCTATGATAAATTGGGAAAAGGTAATTATTTTCATGGGTTTTCATTTTCTTACTATAATAATGTGATTCTTTTATTTTTTGTCCGTTATTGAGTTTTTTGTGCTCATCAAAAAATTTCAAATAATTTTAATATTATTTATGGATGAGTAAATACTATATAACGGTGAAATGTTCTAGTTTATAATCACCTTAAATGATGTAAATCTGTCTTTAATGTAATAAAAGTGTAAATATAAATACCCAATTTTTGTGGAAAAATATACATTTAGTGTAACTATCATAATTTTATGTATTATTTTTATCATTCCCTAAACCATTATCCCTAAAATATTATGATAATGTAATAAAATTGATATAATTTATATTAAGGTGAAATTAATGGGAAATTAATATAATGTTTCTTTATAATTGTTACCAGGATAAATTTTTAGATTCCTTTATAGGTTAGAATAATAATAAAATAAAATATTAAGAGTTTAAATTTATGGTATTATTATAATGAGATATATTATTTATATTTCCATGTTTCTTAATCTAATCCACGTCTACTTAGAATGGTTTTCTATACAGTAAACATGGAAGGTGAAGTAGGAAGAAATCAAGAAAATAATAACCTTCCAAATTAGAAAACTATATTATTTGGAACAGAATAGTTTTTGTAGGAGTTAAATTAATTTACACAAGATATTAATTGTGGAACCCATGAAAGATAATAACCAAATTATCCATTAAGGAACATTTCTATAATGGAAAATTTCATGAAATATCACCCTCCATCTTTCAATGGGTCCTTAGACTTAGTGAAAGAAGAAGGATGTAAAAATGCATTGGTTAATATATTTGACTCTTAAATATGTATGGAACATCAAAATATAATTCTTTTTTATTTATCATTTTAGAGTTGAACATAATCAATTGTGGTATTTAATTATATATAATAAATAAAAAGTTGATATTGATGAAATAGAATAGATTTAATTTAAATATAATTTTATATTGAAGTATTTTAATTATGTTATTAGAAATATAATGGAAAGGAAAATTCAAGATATAATGAAAAATAAAGAATAATCAGTTTCCATTTATAAGGAAAATTTTATCTTTCTGGGTATGTATGCATCAATATTTTTTATGGAATATGATATTAAAATTTAAAATGTTTACATAGGTATGAAGCCAAATTTATGATGAGATTCATCCTCTCATAATATTAAATTTTATAAGGATGTTTTTTGTTTCGATGATAATGCTAAGATGGAGTTTTCCAACAATTATGAACTTCTTGGGGACAAGAGTAAGAAGCAGTGAAGGATGGAAGTAATAGATGAGAAATAAACCCGAAAATGTAGGGTTAATCCCCCCAAATGACCTAAAAGTGGTAAAATATATTTTAAAAAATGTTTAATTGGATTCGAGAAAGTGTTACAAATGTTTAAAGATCAATCATTTTTCATGTGACTATAAAGAAAACACTTATGATTAGAAAATTAATAGAAAAACAAATAGTCAACTAGTAATAAGATGTTATAATAGAAATGAGTTAGTATATTATGCTAACATTGTCTGAAGTAAGCTACTTAATGTGGAAATCATTTTTATTGGAAACAAATAGGTGTGACAATGTCTTCTTCCAATTACATGGTTAATGAAATACATTTAAATTAAATAGTGAAATATAAATTACTTGTTTATTTCTGATTATTACACTGTATTGTGTGATTTGGGATATAAATAAACTATTATATCAAGTAAATTTTAAACTAAAATAGAAGCACCATCAAGAAATAAAGTTAATAATTTTTCTAAAAATAGTTATGTGTATTTTAAAGGTGAAAATTTTGTTGGAATATTCATTTTATCATATACATATAGGGTTTTCCAAAAATCCATGTCTTATTTTCTATTTTAGAGTTGAATTTTTTATTTTATATGAATTAGATTTTAGTTTATCATGATTAGATTGATTATAGATCTAAAAAATTGATTTTTAAAAATATGTTTCAACTTTTATATAAGAATGTATTCATATATTGATATCATATTAATAAGATGAAAAATAAAAAAAATAAATGAGTGAATGTTAACTTGAACATATTGTTGAAAATAAATGAACTGTTCAAATTAGTAATGTTAAATTATAAAATGAATATCTTGATGCATTTTCTTGGGTTTTTTTAATTTTTTTCATTTCTGACCTGGAGGTTTAATTTTCTGTTGAATTAGTGATTTATACTAAGATAATTAAAAAAACCCCAAATTCAATTGCTACAGTAGGACTTTTGAAATTGAAAATTTTGTTTCAAGAGTTTCTTGATAAGGGTTTCATTCCCAGAAACACATCACCTTGGGGTTTTCTTGTTTTGTTTGTTAAAAGGAATGATGGTTATATGAGATTTTACGTTTATAGTAGATTACACAACAACATCACTATTAAGAGAAAGTATATGTTGGCTCATATCGATGATTGTTTGATCATCTATTGGGTGATCCTTATTTTTATAAGACTTATATTTGGTTGAGGTATCACTTGATGATGGTGAAGAATAAAGACATTACGAGGTTGAAATGTTCTACCATGTATAGTGATTATGAATTTTTGGTAATTATTTATGGGCTAATGAATTTACCGTCAATATTTATAGAACTTTTAAATAGATTTTTGCATGAGTATTTGGTTAATTTTTTTTAGTTTTCATTGATAATATTTTAGATTATTCTATATATTATTGGGAATATGGGAAACACCTAAGGATTTTTCTGTAGACATTTTTAGAAAATATGTACAATGTGAAATTTTATAATTGTGAATTTTTGTTTAAGTATATTTCATTAATATGGAATATTATTTTTAAATATGTAATGACTAATGATCTTGATGAACCTAATGTGAAATAAGTGTTCTAAAGATACAAAAATCTCACTGAGATTCAAAGTTTCCTTGGATTATTGGGTTTTTGGATAGTTTTCTGAAAAAATTCATGTGTTTGAATCCCATTGACTATGTTAACTAAATAAATACTTAAATTCATTTGGATAAAGGAATGCGATAAATATTTTTAGGAATTGAAAAGTTGAATCATTAAAAAGATAGTGTTAGCCTTTACAATAATGAATAGTGATTTTTTTTTCACAGTGATGCATCGTTAAAGGTGTTTGGTTATGTCTTGATGTAAGATTATTGGATAAGTTAATATGCTTCATTTAAATTAACACTTCATGAGATGAATTATTATATACTTGATACTGATCTTTCAATGGTGGGTTTATTACTTCAAAAATTTGGAGGAATTCTTTAAATGGGTAAAAATGATAAATTTATATTGACCATAAGAGTTTATTGTATATATTCACTCAAAAAATGATAAAAATGAGGTAGAGAAGATGGATAGAATAGATTAAGGAATATGATTGAATGATTCAATATCATCTTGAAAAATAAAATAAGGAACCCAATGACATGATTGAAAAAGATAATTAATAATTGACCATGATATGTTTGTGAGATGATCCTTTGGTTGATGATTTGAATAATTTTGGCATATAAATGTTTCATAAATGAACGAATTCTCTTTATGTTCAGGTCAATATGCATTCATCTTTCTCTGATAGAATTAATAATGCTAAAAATAGGACCATGATTGTAATAAATAGTAGTATTACTTAACAAGGGTACGATTCTAGAATTTATGATTGAAAAAGCTAGTGTTATAAGACTTTGAAAGTGGTTTTGTGTGCAAAGTGATTCCCATTCCAAGAAATAATTTTCATGTTATGATCATAGATTTCTATTTTTTATCTGGAATGCAAAAAACAATATAATGACCGTTAATAGTACTATTGATGTGGTGGAATAAAGAAAGATATTTATGATTTAACACTATAGTGTTTGAATTTTCAATAAGATAATCTTGAGAGAGAACTACCAAAGGGGATACTTCATCCTTTTATAGTGATTGAAAAAAATGGGTGAATATATCCATTGATTTCAATGAGTTATTAACAATGAAATATATAGGTAATAATTTGATTGTTTTTATTGATTATCATTTGGATAAATCGTCACATTTTATATGATTTGAGATACTATTTTTTTAGTAACGTTCATTATTTATCATAAATTGATAGTATGGTTACCTGGAGTCTCTCTCAATATTTTATTTTATCATAATAATATATTTAAATCTAATTTTTGGAATTTACATCAACAATAATTGGGTATAGAATTAAATTGTAGTGTAACTTTTTATCTTGAATTTTATGTGCAGTTCGAGAAAAAAAATCAACTATTAAATAATATTCCTCAGAATTTCTCGTAGGGTTATAAAGGATGTTGGGACCAACTTATTTATTTGATTAAATTTTCTTGAAATAATTTTTTTCTTTCTAGAATACAAATGAAATATTTTGAGGAATTATATGTAAACAGATTTCTAAATTCATCATGTTGAAAAAATTATGGTGTAAGGGAGTTATTGGTATGAAATAATAATTAATATATAGTTGAGAAGGTAGAGATGACTTAGCTCTACACGATGGAATATCAGAGTTGGAAGAACTATTATACATGTTACTAGAGGAAATATCTCTTGTTTAAGGTAGGAGATCATTTTTTCTTAATGTATCTCCTTGGAAAAGTGTTATTATTTGTGATAATAAAGAAAAATTAAGACAATGATTTATTGGTCCATATGATATTCAAGAAAATGTTGGACCTGTTACATATACAGTTGTCTATCCTCCATGTTTATCTTATGGATATTATGTATTTCATGTTTTGTGGTTATGGAAATATATACCAAATGAATCTCATGTATTGAACCATGAATTGCTATATTAATAAAACAATCCCATGTATGAATAAAATAATGTTCATATTTGCGATAAAATAGTATATGTACATCTGTATAATTTGATTTACTAGAATAAGGTTTTATGATAGAATCATAAGATCGAGGAAGCAATATGGGAATTAAAAAAATATATAATGTAAAAATACCTCCACCTATTTAATTAATGAATAAAATTAAAAAATAATAATTAATAGGTGGAATAAGGAAAAATATAGGTAATATTTGAAATAAATCAATCTTATTATACATAAATATTCATTTTATGGAACAATATTTATCTTATTTTATAAATAATAATATATTATTTTTTTGACTAAAAAAGTAAAAGTTTTTCTTTGAAATTTTTTCCATGTTTTAAAATGTATTATTTAAAATTTAAAATTAAATATATTATTAACTAAATTTTATAAAATGGTAATTATTATTGATATAAAATGTCAAATATTTCTTAGGAAACTTTTTTAATCTTTTTTTTTCGAAAAACATGATTTTTGAAAAAATATTGAAAAATAAAAATATTTATTAAAACTGTCATTTATTTTTATTTATTTAGAATGATTAAATATACTATGAAATGTTTTTAAATTTATATGATTCCCATTTGACTAGATATAATCTAATTAATTCTACATTATTAATTATTATACTTTTTTTGGTATCAAATAATTTTTAGTCATAACATTAAACTTTTCTAAAAGATTTTTTTATTGAAGTTTGTGTATTAATATTGAAATTAATTTTTATCAATTATTGAAATTGAAAATGAGAAAAAGGATTTGATATTTTGAATTGGAATATTCATTTTTTTTAATAATTTAAAATGTATGTTTGGTCAATATGAATATTAACCTTAGTAAAACATTATCACCTCGTTAAAGGTTAAAAGGGTTTAGGGTTAAACTAATTGAAAATATACAAAGTATCTATAAGTCTTGGATACATATTTTTATTTGATTGGATTTACAAATTAACTTATATTTATATTATAAATTTTCCATTTTGTGTTACTTTTCTTTGAGAAAATCATATAAGATATTTTAATGTTTTTAGTATTTAAAAGTGTGTTACTTCTATCAATTATAAAAGGAAGCCAGCATGCACCCATCCTTTATTCATGCAGTTATAGATAAAGAAAATGACGGAGTTTTTGATCTCTTTAGAACTAACTCAGAGCCAGATTTCTGTGTGTTCACTCCATCGTGTTTGGGGCTCTTCGCCACAAGGTATTTTCGGAGAACTACTATCCAACAGAAGAAAACTAGCAGATGGAATAATGTTGTGTGGAGAAGAAGAATTCTGACTAAGTATAATTTCTTAACCTGGAGAATAAGGAACCACACAGTCGTGACAGATGAAAAAATTAAGTCTCTGGGTGTTAATATTGCCTTCAAATGCTGTTGTTGCAAGTGTCATCAGGAGGAGGATATGAACCATTTATTTATTGAAAGTGACTAGGAGCAGGAAGTATGGAGTTTCCTTGGGGTGGCTCAGGCACCGCATTGTCTGAATGTTCTAGAGGGAAACTATATAGAGCAGTGGTTTTATGGAACAAACATCACAGTAGTAGAAAGGGTGGCACGAGCGATTATTCTCAGCACAGCTTGCTGGTGTATTTGCCAGGCCAGAAACAAGGTCAGGAATGAATGAATTCCCACCTCTGGAAGATCTATTATTGTTAGAATTAAATCTCTTCTCATGGATGTGGTCAGTGGTATTAGAAACTGGTGTGAGGCGCCTTCTTTGCGGTGTTTGCAGGGCAGTACTTCACCTGATACTATTTGCAGTGGATGTATTGGCGGACAGTGGGTGCGGTGGCAACCTCCAGCTTCCAGCTTCATGATTAATGTTTACGGTTCGTGTAAATAAGGGCACATTTATGGGGTAGGAGTTGTTCGGGATTCCTGAGGTAATGTCTTTATGGATTTCTCTGCATATTATGACCCAGGAAAGTCACTTCAGGAAGAAGCAAAAGCATTGCTTACAGGCCTGTAATTATGTGAGCCAGAGAACATGGATCTTTCTCATGTAGAGACTAATTCTAAGATCATCTGTGACTCCATGCAAGACAAAGGTATCACTCCATGGTCAATTGTATGCGACATTAGGAGATGCAAATGTCTCCTTGATAATAATAATGAGATAACCCATACTTGGTGGGAAGGAAACAAGGTGGCTGATCACTTTGCATCTTTGGCTGTGGTGGATCAGGGTATTAATGTCACTTGTTGTACCAGCTGTCTACTTGTAAAACCTGATGGGGTGAACTTGATTAGATGTGATCCTCTTGGCCTCCATTACATTAGAATTCCATAGGTCATTGGTTTTTATTTCATTCTTGTATGTTGGAACTCTTCTCTGTTTTTATATAAAAATTTACCTTTGATGATGATAAAAGGGAAGCTCTTATAATCACATGTTCACACAAATTGATCCATTTATATTGAAAAAACTAGAAATAATAACTACCAAACATCCATCCACATGTACTATATTTTCTTGTCTCACAAATAGACCAACCAATGAATGTGTATGGTGCAATCTAAGGGAGGTTTTCCAAATAACATGTTTATTTATTAACCAGGTGTTGTATGTTTATTTCATCTAATACCATCTTAAAATATTATTCAATCATGAAAATAATAATAACATATGTATATTACTTATAAATGTTTTTTATTATTATCATGGTATATATATTTTTCCTCTCCCTTTCTATCATATGGTAAATGAAAACATTGTTCTTGTGTATGTAATGACTATAACCTCCATGAAGCGATGCATTTAATTTTTCCTCAACAGATAGTGTAGCTTGTAAAAATGAAGTATAAAATGAATGTATATGATATTTATAACATAATTATAATTCCTTAATTATAAGATATTAGATTCCTTCTTAAATTAAAATTGGATAGAAAAAGATAATGTTGCTTGAGTATATGGGTGGACTACCATCTCCACAAGGTGACATGATTCGTTTTTTATTTCTATCTCACAAAGATGGTCATATGGCTGGAGTTAAAAAACAAATTATATTCTTATAACATATTTATGATTATATAAAAGTGAAATATTATAGAATTTATTTATATATCCTCTTATTAAGAAATGAAAATGTCGTAAATGTATATATACATAATACCATCTCCATGAAACGATGTGGTTTATTTTTCATGATCCCTTACATGGTTAGTTGTAAGTGTATATAATTTTTAAATATGACTATTATAACATTTTTACAAATATAAAGGTAATGGAATGATAATCCAATTGAACATGACCAACAAATAGAGTTTTTTTGAAGTTATAAACTGAACGACCCCAAAACACGCAACGTTAACTTGAACATTTTATTAAAAAATTAAAACATGGTAATAAATAAAATAAAGGGATCAATGATAATGGAATAAAAATGAAAAAATTATTCAATAGTCATATAAATATTATAATTTTATTATTTTAGAGTTACATAATTTATAATTCTAAATGAGACTTGAGGTACGATACTTCCTTTGAGAAATATTGTTTTAATTTTTCCATTCAAACTCATTTTCCACCGTATCAAGGATCATTGAAAAGTTTCAATAATGTTATTATTTATGCATAAAATCTTACTAAAGGTAATTTTAATCTATTTTATATTTTCATTATCATGTTTAAAAATTGAATCTTTTCAACATTTTTATGGTTTATTTTCAACTTTTTATATAATTAAAAATATAATTTTTTATCATATACATCATAAAAAACACTTCACATTATCATATTAATTAATAATTATTAATATTACTCTAAATTTAATTTTTTATTCAAATTATATCACATTCATGTTCTTCTATAAATTTTTTATACTTTTCAAAGAAAAAATATATTTTTCTTTATGACTACAATAAAATGTGAAGAGTTTAACTTATGGGTATGAATAATTTTTTTAAAGGGTATTATATTAAAAAGTGAAGTAGTAATAAATTTTTATTCATGTTATAATACATGATATTTATAGATGATGATATTTCATCACTATATAGTGCTTGATGATGGGTGAGCATGATATATCACTCTAATGAAATGTATAATGACTTGGTATCCCAAGGTGAAAAAGGGAGATAACTTAGTGGGTTATTCGAGTTGAATTAAACTGGATTAAGTTATTATGACCTTTTTTAAACACAGTCGAATAATGATTGTGAATATTATTATCAAATATACCTAAATAACACTTGAAAAGGGGTTTTTTTGGAAATAATTTTATTTCATGAGGTGAGGAAACTTTATGAACATTTAATGGTGAAAAGTCTTATTTTCGAAGAAATGGTATCATGAGTTCCTACATTTTTTAAGATAACTTAATTATTTTATGAGGTATAATAATGGGTCTAAAATATTTTATTTGATTAGTGGTTTATTTTTAAAAGTGGATATTTTTCATTTATGTGACTAAATTTTTATTGAAAAATATAAACATTTTCAAGGGTTTTAATGTTTTCCCTAGAAAAAATGGTTCCATTATTCTTATATCCCTTATTGAGATTTTTATTATCACCCATGTTTTAAAATTATTCTCATATGATCTAAGGCTGTGTAGTAAATATATTTAATTCAATCCTTCCTCTTTGGGATCATCACAGTAGAATTGAAAGAGTCTTGAATAAAAATGGGTGTAAACATAAAGTCCAATTTTTATGGAAAAATGTATAATATTTTGATGTTTCCACATATTTATATAATATTTACCTAATTTTTTAATAATTTTAACACAAATTACCATTGTTTTTAATATAAGTTAATATTTTTAATGGTTTTAGGTCTAAAATGGGCCTTTGATGCCCTGAGAGAGAGAGGGGGTGAATTAGGGTAAAAATATTATTTTTAAAATTATTCCCGCCCCACAAGATCTTGACCTCTTTTTTATAAGGGTCACTTTTTATTCACTATTTTATTTATTACAAACTTATTATTTCACTATTTATTTGATTATTAAGCTTGAATGTTATGCAGGAATGAAATTACACTGACACATTAGTTTTTACATGGTTCACCCACACTAAGCTACATACAAGGAGGATAAAACGGTGATGTGCCGATGTGACAAATCCACTATGTCTCACTACAAAAAATTTTGTTCAGGTTATATAACATATATTCTTAGGCTCACTATATTAACAAGGATTAAGGTTAGATCACTACTTTCCAAAGGGTCACTCCTTGAGTCTCTTTCGTTCGATCACTATCACTAGAAATGATCCCCTTCTTCATATTTCTTTTCTCATATATCTTGGGAGGGATTAAAACCCAATTTATATGCCTATATGTCCCATCATTATCACAAATGTATACTTCCTCAGTCATAGATTGATGCTCTTTTGATGTCCCACTTTCGTCTAATTGATGAATATGACCTTACCACAGATTTACTGGGAAATGTTTTTTAGAATACTTTCATGATTTTCATTGACTTTAGGAAGCTCAACTCTTTTATGAAGATCAACCAGCCTTGATAAAGAAACCACCTTTTGTAAATCTCACTTTTCCATCAAGAAGAAACCACCTTCCACGAAGATCACTTAGCTTTCACAAAACACAAAACATTTATTAATATTTTTATACCCTGACTAAACTCCCTAAATTTAGCGATGCCCACACATTTTTGGTTGGAATTTATATCCTTCATGAACCACCTAATTTCTCAAACAGTTTCTCAATGACCACCTTCATGAACCACCTTCTCAAATTCAAGACCTTAAGATATTCATTAATAATAAATGATTTTCTAAAGGTTTAAAGGCCTATTTATAGGTGCTTCCACTAATTCTAGAAGCTTCCATCCTTTTCATCACCATTTAGTAGAGCTCTTAAATTTCCATCATGGTTATACCTATCTCATGAAGCCCTAGGAAAATTAATCATCTGCGATGCTCATTGTAATCAATGATCAATCTGTAATGTTACATTGATGGTTTTTTCGCATAAAATGTGTATCAACTGCATAGTTAATCTATCTATTTATTTTTATTTATTTATATATATATATATATTATAGTATTACTATATTCTATGTCGGTAAATATCATATTATTTTGATATATTAGATCATGTGAAGTTCAAAAAATTTAAATGAATAAACAAATTTATTTAAATCCTATGTAAAACTAGTATAGAGTTAGGTATGATCGATTTATAGGGATATACTAAGAAATTATTTGAGTTCCCTATAGAATGAAATTGAAAATATTAAAAAATTAACAATAGTTTAAGAACAATATTTTTGGAAAATTATTGAGAATTAATTGGTTGAATGAAAATGATGATGTTATATGAATAAAGCAGTTTAACAAGGAATAATTAATGAAAAATTATTTTTATTAGATAATAGAAGATAAAATGAAATTTTTATTGACTGAAAAAATATATTTATCCTTAATAATGTAAAATTTTGTTTAATAAACAAAAACTAAAAATAATTCCTAAAAATATTTTCAATGAGAAGGTAGGTGGATGATAATACTTTTAGCTTTCAAACTATGAAACTGAAAACGTCCATAATTAATAAGTTGATAAAATCAACTACATATAATTATCAAATTTACTTGTTGTTATTTACTTCAATTTAATTTAAAATTTTGTACCCGTATATTTTAAAATTAAATTTATATGTATATTTTTCAATATTTTGAAAAAGATCAACTATCATCGAATCTGTAATATTGAAAAAGTTACAACTATAGATAAATATAATAAGTAAAGAGATGTAGTAAGAAATTATGACATGATCAAAGATAAATTAATGTATATTAAATATATCATTCCCTATTAAATATATATCCAATGAAAATTATAGAAAAATATATAAAAAAATAGATTCATGAAAATAAATGAATAAGAAGAATATAAATAACAATAAAGGGAAGAAATTATAAGAGAGAGAAAAATAACGTGTATCAAGTTTATTATGAACATCTCTAAGAACCATTTCCAAAATTGTGGTCTTTCTAGTTTGTGTCACCTACTTCACTTTGTGTCTTGATGTTCTAAAGAATATACATTGAGAAGTATATAATGATAGAGTTCCCTAATTGGTTCGTATTCATAGTAATTTAAATTTAACTACTAGTGAATGAATAAATTAGTGGAATATAGACACAAGAATTAAGGTTTACACCCTTATTCTTTGAATCAATAGATTCAATGTGGAAAAATTCACTTTAGATTTACTTCTTTTCAAGAGACTCCAACAAAACTCCTAACTAAATTAATTACTCCTACCCACGTGGAAATATCCTAAAGATTTTGTTTCATATCCATAGAATCATCAAACCATGATCCTCATTATTTGAAGAATATTTATAATTATGTGGCACCATATTGTTTATTACCCTTATTTTTTACCTTTAGATATCTTTAGATCTATATTATTTTATCCATCTATAATGGAACATTAAATTAACACATGGGAGAACAACCTTTATATAGCATGATTGATGAACTGAGTACCCTTATATAGTGGTTGAAACGTATAACACTACTTTTATATAGGATCATACAGACCCCTACCAGAGTTTCCTTTTGACCCTTACATGGCGTAGAAGATGCTTGTAGTTACCCTTCTCGGAGTCTTGAAATGGACTTTTACCATTAAATAGGTACGATAAATGGAATAAATTCAATATTATGATACAATTATCAATTAAATATACTAAAAAATAAATAAACATCAAATTAAATTATATTCCTTGGATTCGATATTAAAAATGAAAAAATATAAAAATGAATGAATTAAATCTAAAGAACCTAAAACTATATTTTCTGTGAATTTTTACAGAATAATTAAATATTTTTTTAATAAAACATATATAAATTGAATGTAAATATTTATTTATATTTAAACACATATATCACCTTTTTGAAATAAAATATTAAATGATTCATAATTACAACAACAAATAGATCCAACTACCAAAAATCCTAATTTATTAGATAGTTTCATAATTAAACCATTAAAAATACACAAAAACATAGGAGGAATTTTTTTCAAATCAGGCAACCTAAAATCTCTATTCAAATAGACAACTTCTTATCTTTAAGAAATCAATTTATATCATTCAGTGGAAAAAATAAATCTAGATTTGGAAAAACTAATGTGCCAAAACTAATTGGCCTCCAAATTGATACCCCCATAGACCCTCTCAATTAGTTAGTGTGATTACCATATTATTGTTAAATGGTTTAGTGAATTTTTGGTTTCCTATTTTACAAAAATGATTGAAATTAATTTCTTTTTAATATAATTAAACACAAATCAATTTGGATTCCCATAAATCTTCCAAACATCTGAGAATAAATTCATTGCTCAGAATAATTCAAAAACACCGATGGAGAGGAATAATTGAACAATTTAGTTTTCAATGATAAATAACGCATATAATAGTTATGAATATTAGATTAAACATTCAATGATCATTTTGAGTACATTCTATAACACATTTTCATGCATATATTATGAATTTAATTCAAATCCAAATTCTCAATGTCAAGGATAATTGTAAGATAGAGAACACAAATTTTACCAAAATTAGGTTCTATCAAGAGTGAAATAAGTTTATGAACACAATTAAATCAAAGGGGTAATATATAATATAACTCCTTGAAGTGTCAAAATATTTTTGAAATAGAAGAAAAATTTTCACCCACCAAAAGTGAATATTTAAGCATAGAGACAATCAAATTTTAATTTTTTTTAGAAAATTATCTGTACAAAATTAAGGAATAACACTATATATTGAAAAATATATCCCCTTATCTAAAGACCAAAATTATTCAAATTTTTTTATCCTAAGTGGATGAAACATTAAAAATAATTTAGTTGAAATGAATTTTCAATCCATAACATCAATTGTTTTTAAACTGGTGTTTTAAAAACTGTTTACATACACCACATCTAAAGAATTATTCAAAATAGAATAATAATATTTTTTTTACATTACAAAAAGAATAAATGAGTTAAAAAAAATTATCTTATAATTTCTCAAGATAAAAAATGATTTAGACAAAAAATTAGTTGAAGGAAATTTTATGGGTGCCATCAATGTTTTAAAATTTATTTAAAGATGATTTTCAACAACCTCAACGGATAAAATATAGACAAATAGTAAAAATAATAATAATTCACTAAATTTAAGACAATAAACATAGGAACAATCCCTAATATTAATTCTCAATAGAAATAATAACTCAAATTGAAAATATAAATTTAAAGAAAAATAATAGGAACTTCTATAATCAGTTGTCGTCGGTCTACACAATACCTTTTTCTTCGACAAGAAATTAGAACCATATTCCCCCTACCATAATATGTAAAATATCATACGATTACATGAAATAATTTATGACCGTAAAATGATTATTGGTGAGAGGGAAGACATTTAGGGTTTCATTATATATATTGCTCCTTCCAGCACTTGAAAATAGATTCTAATTTCCCACCTGGTGACCAAGTCCTTGAACTGTAGAATTTTTGAACAGAACATTTAGAGAACTGATCATGGGTGTCATTTTTTAGGTAAAATATCTAGGATTATTTTTCCTAAATCAATAATTTAATGAAATAAAAAGGATAGAACATTTCTAAGTCACACTAACTAAGCATGATAAGTGACCAAACATGGATAACTAACCATAACAATAAGTATAAATAAATCATCTGTTTAACATTTTGATCATCCATGGTTTGTAAATTTATTTATATAATCCAATAAACAAAAAAACGTTTCAACCAAATTTACCAATACACTAAAAAATAAATTCAATTAAGTATAAGTGAAAATTGACTTCATATTGAATAAACTAAGCACAATTGAATGTTTTATAAGTCCAATACTAATAAAAAAAACTAAAAAATATTGAATTGAATCTAATCATGAGAATATTTTATTATCTCAATTGAATATGAGAGTGTAATAAAATAGAATATGGGTGATTAGACTGTCCATAAGATGTAATTGATTATGAATGATATTTAAAAAAATTACATGATCAATCAAAAATTAAAATGACCACTTGTATGAAGAAAATCCGACACACATTGAAATTTTAACCAAGTGTTGGACTGTTCATATGATTGAAAATAAACTATTCCATACTAAATGTGGCAGTAAGAACAAACAAATGATCACAAATGAAACTAACCGCAAGAACATAAGTGACCAAATAAAAATAGGGACCATATTAAATTAAAAAGAGAGATAAATCCACTAAAATTTATGTAGATCAAAATAGTATGTATTACTCTTCTTAAATAATATAAACTAAATGTATATAAAAAATTGAATAATAGGAAACCTTCCATAAATAATTGAGTTTATATTAATCTTCTATTATAAATTAATGATCAAGAATCATGTAAAAAATTGTATCAATTTTTTTTGGATACCCCTCAATATAATGCTGAATACTTTTTCCATTAAACATGAATGGTCTATTCTCCTAACCTACCAACTATATAAATTTATTAACCAACACCCCGAATATGGTAATAAGACTAGGCTATAAGTATTTTATCTTCCCAAGTAAATGATTAAGAATTGAAATGAAATGTAACACTTTTTTCTATCCATAATGGTTATACAATGAATGATGGACTCATTGAATTCTGAGCTTACACTTTTTATATCCCAGTATTTTCATAAAAATCCATTCATATCTCATTAATCTCACTACATTCTAGAAGTCTCGTTTCCCTAATAATCGTAAATAGAAAATTCAATTATTTGATCGACCAAAATGATTTTTTATTTAACTCCATAAGAAAATGGTGTCTTTAAACAAATATAAATATATAAGGTGAAATTACAATATGACACTGAATGTAGTTCAACAAAGAAAAAATCCTTATCACACTTTAAATAGAAATGATTATAAGTGATATGAACTATTTTATCCTTGATGTTATCATTCATTATATTTGAGACCTCATATTTTCAACTTGGACATGGGTTATAAGAAAACCATGTTTTATGAATACATACATATATTTACACTAAATTTTTTTGACCTTAATGTTACTAATATGGTTTCCATTTTCTGCAAAAAAATATTTAGGCACTCCAATGATAGAAAAGATATTATTCTTAATAAAACAAAAGTAGCTTAATTATATAGAAGTGTAACTACCTTGACCTATTTATAAAAATATTCTCCAAACATAAAAATGTACTCATTATAATAAGAATATTGAAATTTTTCCATAAAATATTGTCCCTATATATTAAAATTTCAACCTCTAAAATTGGTTTTGTGGAAGCTCATCCATCCCACCTACATTGATAAACATTTAGCACTTATCAAAACCTAACACAAGGCTTCTAGAATCCTTAAATAGAGATGGATAATAGAATCTATCATATAAAACATTATGGGTTGTTATATATCCCTCCTTGTTCTCCACCACATTTTAAATAGTTAATACATTAAATAATAGGTAAAAAACCCTCAAGAACAAATATATTCTAGATACCCTCAAAACACCTCTTAAATAATAAATGATTATCCCGAAAGTAGTATTTCATCTTCAAAATAAATTTATTCCTTTGATTATGTGTGATATCATTATGTATGATTCCTATAATAATAAAATATTCAAAATTATAAAACCAATAAGCCAAAATATATGTCACAACCAGCATGTTTTAATATGGGAATGATTTGATAATTTCTCTAAAATCACTTTTTTGAGTTCTAGATAGTTTGCATGGGTGACCAGCTATTAAATTTCCAACACCCACTTTATCTATAATCTCTATATCAAATTATTATGAATATAGAATCTATCAAATAATTATTTTCATATCCTCATTCTAGGTAGGAAATTACTATAGATAAGTCTGATCATTAAAGGAATTCACTTTTGACCCAATTATGTACTTCCTAAACTTCTCTTAAAAAATAAAAAATATTCATTCCTTTGAGAATAATCTAGTAACCCAATAACAGAGTACAATACAAGTAACCTATTTTTTTAAACAACAAGAATAATACCTCCAAAACCACATAACTAGAATTACATATTATTTAAAATATTAAATTCTAATCAAGAGAAGTAATGATGGGCGATAAAGTAATTCTCAATTTAATAAGATTTAAATACTGTAGACATTTATTGGCTAATAAATGGTGTATATTAGAATTTTGGGGAACATGAGGGAATTTTAATTTTTTAAAACTCATTTATATACCATCAATAGAATCCGAATTTCCCTAATAATTTTTTGTCACCTTTCACATTTTTCAGATAATGGTATTTTTGAATATCCTCAATTTTAGAATTATCAAACACAAATTAATTCATAAATTCATTATGATGAAGAACTATTGGTTCAGTGAGAATAAAATTATAATTTTTCTAATTAATCACATGTTTTTTATTTATATATCATCCCAAAATTAATTCTATATTCTACAAAAAAACATTCAAACATTCTTCTACCAATTGAGAAATCATCCTTGAATACCTATTCTGTAACGACCCAATTTTTTATCAATAGAAATTCCATTCTTATAAATATGTCATATAATAACATTAA
The DNA here is from genome assembly GCA_963277665.1 of Viscum album. Classification (NCBI taxonomy): domain Eukaryota; kingdom Viridiplantae; phylum Streptophyta; class Magnoliopsida; order Santalales; family Viscaceae; genus Viscum; species Viscum album. Next base: position 1,969,753,109 of record OY728147.1, on the reverse strand, counting down.
ATCAAAACAAAAAAAACTAAAAAGTGTTATCTGACCTTTAAACATAAGTTTGTCACTTCTATGATTTGAATTTTGAAAATCTAACATACACGGTTGCGATAAATAAGTTATTTGGTGTCTAATATGACCAACTTAATTTTTGGTGAATAGCAACATATCCATGTGAATCGTAATATTACACTTAAAATAGTGACGTAAGCTAATGAAGATTAACCCTACCTATGATAGTATATAAATAATATTCAAGTGTAAGTATGATATACCTATATCTAGGAATAAGAAAATAAATGTTTTAACAACTATATTTTTCATGTAAATTGTGATTTTAATTAAATATTAAATTCATCATATTTTGAAAATTATTTTTGAAAAAATTATTTCATTTATGGATTCTTCACGTCAAAAAATGGTAAGGGTTAATTTTTGGTATTTTTCTAAAATAATTGATTTTTTATGAATAGTAAAATACTATAACTTATGATAAATGATAAATAATGGATTTATTGAGTAATTTATGATGATATGTTCATGAAAGCCCAATTGGTTAAAAACACACATGAACATATTAATATTCTAGGTCATATAATAATCAATATTCATTATCATTTGAAGAAATTATAAATTAATGATTATAATATTATGAAAACCCTCTTCACCTCCACTATAAATACCACCCATCTTTACCTCTTATATTTACTCCAATCAAGCCTTTTTACTTTCCAATGTTCTTCCAAAATCTCTTCGCAAGATACTTAACCACGTCCAAAATCCCCCATTCTATTCAATATACAAAATCCTCAACCCTTAAGAGGCTCTCCAAGGAGGTAAACTCAAGAGGTAAATTCCTAATTCTAATTCTTTTAAGTTCTTTTCTTTTCTTGTTTCTTCCCTCACCTACCTTAACCCAAATTGTATGATAACTCCATTTAAATAAATTTAATGTAATGATATTATTCTAATGGGATAATTAATTTTTTTCTCTCCTTTCGTCATATTATATTTGAAAGAAATGAAAACATCGTTTGAAATGCATTAATTTAGAACAATCAAGGACAACGGGTTATCAATTCCAAGGACCATCTTCAATTCTGGTCATGAAACCATTTTCATGGTAGAAACAGACCATAATATATGAATTATGACTCATATATGGTTACTTAACCCTTTTTTACTCATGGATTTGGTTTATAAAACAAAAGTTTTTCTTTGTGGTCAAAAACAGCCAATTAACCCAAAAAGTTGTCACTAAAGTTTTATATAACCATTCAACTTCACATAACACAACCAAATAAAGTTACCAGCCAAGTAACATTCAGGATTTTCAATAACAAAATATAACATCAATTTTTGACAACCACCATCATTATACATTTTTATCCGAACATGAACCGATCATTAAAACCAAGCAAGCAAACATACCCAAACAGTGAAATTGAACCTCTTAGCCATTAAAAATGGTTGTAAATGAACTTAAAAAGGTTATAATATATATTTTAAATATATGATAGGTTTATTAATAATTAATTAATGAACCTAATTTTATTTTACAGTTCAGTACGTTTTAAGAAATGATCACCATCGGACTTAAGCTAAGGGATCCTCTCCATTTAGCTTTTTTTCAATAAAGTCAACTATGTTATTCCATTTCATGTGAATTGCCTAATTATGGGGTATGGTTTATAACCTACCACATACTTTCCTAATGATTTATATGTGATTATAAACACCTTTCTATCTCATTAATCTTTCTTAAGTACACCTGGTACAATGCTGATAATTAATAAGGAATTCTACCCGAACTACCTTTATTCCTTTGGATTTCTCTATATTTATTTTTACCCAAATGAATTTAACTTTTATTTTTTATGTAAAACTTATAAATTCTGTTTATATTCTCAAAATTAATTTTTCAAGATCCATATTTCATTTTATTTTCGGTATATACATTCTTTTAAGTGAATCTCTCCTCGATACTTCCCAATAAGCAAACTCAGTGTTTCTCAACTCATATGTATCCAAACAATTGTTTCCAATTATTTTTGTTTTTATTTCACCATCATTTATAAAAACAATTATTGCATTAGTTGTAACATTAAATTTTTTAAAAAGTTCATTTTACCTATCATTTCAGACGAACACCCATTTCCCAGAATCTATGTTCTATTATTATGCATCAATTTCAAATAAATTTATTATATGATTTCCTTTTCAATATTCCTTCATTTCTTTCATGAAGTTATTAACTAGATTATGACATTTTTTTCTCTCTTCACATTATTTCTAGTACTTGAAATCAAATAAAATTATTATTCTTTAAAATGATAAAATTTATTCATAAAGTTATTTTGATTATATTATCATGTATCCATTTCCCATTATTTTACAAATAAATATATTCCTCTTCTTTACTTGATATCGACTTCCTTATGTCCAAATTCTGAACAATTAAAATTGTAACCATAGAAATAAATTTATCCCTGACATGTAGAGGATATTCTAAATCCCTATTCCTAGATTCTAATATCTTTTATTAAAAGATATATTTTATATTTACCAAAGTAAGATATATTTTTTCCATAAAATATAAAAATTTGACATTTAATTAATTTAAGTATTCTATTGTCATATTCTTTCCACACATCTTCAACTTTTGAATAATCTCTTGATTATTGATCAGTTAGTGTGGAAGGGAAATTTTTCCATACAATTAATGAAATGTGTTCATCCTGAATAAATTATTTTTGTTTGAATTTCCCCCATCAAAAACAATAAATTTTTTTCATATGCTATTTTTATTTTCATCACATGAAATTTATTAAAATATTCATGTACTAAGTTCATCCCTATTTTCAAAACATTATAATAAATCATTCCAAATTAATCATTTTATTTAGGATATATGTTTTTTATTTTGGTTCTATATTCATTCTTAAAGAGAAAATTATTAATCAATAATTATTATATTTAAAAAAATCCTATATAAAAAAGTTTTGACCATCATTGATCATAGAACATTATTCAAACATAAATGTGTTATTTATATCTTTAATAAATTTCACATGATTCTTTCCATAATATTTCTTGAATTTATCAACATGATCAACTTAACCTTTAATTTCATCAACATAGATTGAGGTTACCTTTTAGAAATCATAAAACATTCATTTTGTTCTTATATTTTAAATTAGTCTCCTAAAGATATCCTTTTGACTCCACTTGGAGACCAACCACTACCCATTGTTGACCATATACATCAATATTAACTTTTCATTTTCCATAGATTATATCACATCAACTTTTACTTATTAGATAAATTTATATTCAATAAATTAGAATATGTCATCCTTAATATCCTCATCTTCCTTAATTATATGCACTTTATTTTGAAAGATCATACACATGAATTTCCAGAATTAAAGATTATTCTTGATGGAAACTTCTTCTTCTATTTTGATCAGAAGTCATACTCAGAACCATTTTCATAAAAATACATTAGATATCTAGTATTGATGTGTCTAATTTTTTTACTATGGAATAATTCTGGATTTTTATTTCCTTCAAATTGAATATTTACCATTTTATACTTGCTTGATAAAATTTATGACAAATCATTAATTATATCATTTTTAATTTTTATCAAATAGAAACCAGTTATTTTCAAAATATTTAATTTTTATTTATTTTGATTAATTCTATAAATATCATTCAATATTTACAATAATTTCTTAAAAAACCTTTTTTCTATGTTAGTTATTAATAGACAACTCATTTAGATTTATTTACTCAGGAGATAAAACAATTGTATTGCACATATGAGGTAATAATATTATATTCATATTCACTATGTGAGAATATTTTATATCTTGAACAATACCTTAAATTGAATCGATTAATTTAGTAAAAAAGTCATATAAATGATCTATGTTTTCATTGGAAGTCATCTTAAAATAATAAAAATTATTTTATAAGACATTTTACTTTTAATCATTTATGTTTTCTCATTCAATGATTCTTGAAAATTCATCCCAAATATATTTGGTCACTTTTTAATACATCACCATAAAATATATAAAGAACTTATCCTAATAGGTTATGATGATCCTTAGAATCATTTTTAATAGTATTTTTTCATCTTTCATCATTGGCATTTCTATAAGATCACTTACATATATTCCATGTATTGTAGTAGAATATACATCCAACCCTTGAGTTCAATGATGATATATAAAAAAAATTTCTATATCTGATCATTAAATTCATAAAATATTATAATTACTCAACATTTAATATTATATTTATTAAAAAAACTTTTCTTTTAATATATGGGAGAATAAAATTGGATCTGATACCAATTTTTGTTCTATGGTCCCACGATACGCACTTAAATTTGGGGTGGTTAAATTAATGTGGAAGAATGTATTTTATTATTATGAAAAAATTGGATATTGTCATCAATTCATAAAATACAAATTGAATCTAACACATCGTATTAATCAAATTCAATAATGAAAATATCTTGAGAAAAATAATATTACATAGAATATCTATAAAATCCTACTCTAAGGAGCACATATCAATGATGCAGTGATATTTCAATTAACAACTACCTCACTAGTATGTGGACAAATATTTCTGAAGACCTCACAACTCATCCATGTACACCTCCTCTACCTCTCCTCCATACATTTAATTTTAAGATGGATAAGATTGAGCTTGCATGTAGTTCATTCTAATATAGATTTAAAATAATTATAAAATAACACTAAACAACAAGGGTTTTCTTATATGATGCTCTAATTATTCAATTATATATCCTCAAGGAAATTTATATAAAAATATATTCTATAAATAATTAATTTCAGTTTACTTTAGTTTTGATCACACTTCTATGATTATTGACCATCAAAGAAACTCTATAATCTATTCTAAATATTTTTTTACAATGAATAAATTTATTTTTATATATAATATTTTAAAAATCAAATTATAAATTAAAACTATAGAAATGTCACAACTTCTTATTCTTTAATCATAACCATTATATATTCTCCAAATACAATATCTGTTATATAATTTTAATTTATTATTTTATAAAGTGTAATAAACTAAAAAACCTTGAATTAAATGGAAACCTGAGAAAAGATATATGTATTCTTCACAAACAATCATTTAATGCACAACATGATATTTGAATCAGGACTAGGAATTTTGAATGATTTTTTTTCAAATAAAATGAATTTTTTGGAATAATATACTTCATTATGGTGTAACATCATCAAATCACCAGTATCACCCTAGAATTATCAAATTTCATGCCATGGACAAAAAACATACAATCTACAAAATTTCCATCGATATATTAAATAGATATTGTCCTTGATGTAATTTAATTTTATTCTGTTTACAACTATAGACATTGAGAATAAACTATCATCATAATTTTCCATTAATCTATTAAATTAATGTCCTCCATGAAATATTTCTCCCATATAGTGTGGAATTCATATCTATTATGAAAGTTATAACATAATTATTTAGTATGGAATGATCATAACCAAAACTATAATATGATTGAAAAAAATACTTATATCCAATTATAAAATGTATTCTCATCCTAAATGGTTCAAATAAACCTTTTAACTTCATGAAATAGTGGATATGTATTAATCCATGGTCTTACAACATATAATCCTTCAAATTTATCCATATGAAATTTTTCATGAAATGAGTTTATGATTTATCAAATTCATTTTCTAAAAAATATATCAAAAAAAATATTTTCATAAAATACCTTTAGAAAACATAGTGTTTGGTTTAAAAACCAAATAAATGGTTTGGAAAAGAATTTCATAATATTACTTAATAGTAATTTTAGTTTGTTAAATGGTATTTCAGATAGTTCTTGGATGAAATGAGTATCAGTGGCTGATAATGTAGAATTTTTGGTGTTGTGGGATTCTTTTCACAACCTTTTCAAAAATAAAATAATATAACTAGAAATATGTGATTTAAAATGGTATTTTTATACAATATTTTAGGTTGAAATATTAATTTTAATTGTTTTAATTTTAAATAAAATATGGGAGGAATTATTGAATGGATTTAGATATCCGATTTCCCTTGGGATATAAAACATGGTCCATGCATGAGTAAATCCATGAAGAGATGCATTTTGATTTTATTTATAATATATGATCCTAAATATGTTTTTAAAGGTAATAATAGAGGGATTGTTGCTATAAATTATTTATACCAATTGAGCTATAGCAAGTGATTTTCAATTTTTATATGATGTTCTTATTTTTTTTCATCAATTATTTCCTTCTATGTTATCTCCTACTAAATTGTGATGAATGGTAATAATGTAACCATGTGTGGAACCTTCTTTTCTGCGATGTGTTAATTAGAATATGATCGTATTTCTTGTCATATTCTCAATGGTGGTATAGTCATGGGAACTTAAAAGGTAGCCTATGAGATAATTATAGAGTATATGACTCTTAATATTCATAATTTATTTGAGTTAAGTATGTAAAGACCTGGAATTACCATGGAATTTTTTTTAAATACATGGGAATTTTACGAGTCTGCGGTTTCTGACAGCTGTTGATTCTGAGGCCCAATGTGCCCAGAATCAATTTGTGAAGTATTGTTCGAGTACTTTCAATAAATGTATGAGCGGGTTTTTATAACTTTTGAATGGGTGCTCGGAATTGAAACCTGAGGGCACCGTTGAACTCACAACGCTATTTTTCATTTATTAAGACATTCACATCGACGACGGATGATCGGGTATGAGAGTTGGTTTTTGGGTTTCATGTGGATTAATAAAATAAAATAAGTGAAAACTTATTTTTTTGTTGAACCCACACCATGTGGTAAAGTTGGTTTAAATCTCCACATGGGAGTTGGTGGTGGGACCGCCACACCCTAACCTCCCATGGGAGGATAATTGGGGTGGGACCACCTGAGCATCATAACCTCTCGCGAGATGTTATGACGTGGGGTCCACACGGGGCTTAACCCCCCCCCCCCATTTAATGGGAGGGGAGAAACCTCTCAACTCCCCCTCATTAATGAGGGATATCCTCTTCGTCTCTAACTACCCTCTTAATGGAGGAGGATTAAACCTACCCAAAACCCCCAATTAATTGAAGGAAACCCCTTTGACCGTCTTCATGTTTAATTAGGTAGGGACCACACGGGCCTCTAAACCCCCTCGAAACTCCCCAAATTTAATATGCCAACCTCTCGTGCAATTAATTTGGTGGAGGCTCTCCTCTTTTTTTTGAATTTCAAATAATTGTGCCAATGACATGAACTTAATTAAGTGGGGACCACATAATTAATTCACTCCAACGAGCATAATAGATTAAAATATACAATTTTGGCAGGTTTATTCTCTCAAACGGGGAGAGCTTGGGAGAATAGAATTATCCAACGAAGAACGCGAAGACGCTGGAGACGACGCTTCTTCCTCGGATTCCTCCTCAGAACCCCCCTTCCGACCTGGGATCTCTTCGACGACCCTTCTTCTTTCCTCTTCATCATCAATGGACCGACGCATGAGCTCGGAAGTGGAAGCATGCGGCGAATTATGAAAACATCGTCTTCCCCCGCGACGAACAAACGATCAACAATTAAAAAGGTAGGGGTGTGATTTAAGTTGTTTAACACTATATCCTTTCACGTTGAATCAACATCATGAGCTGCTTGATATCTTTCTAACGTGGAGGGTTCGGGCCAAACGATCACGGCCTGACCCTTCCTCAAACTTTATGGTTTTGGAACCTTGAGTTAGCGGTGAAGTAACGATGGTATGGAAATGAGGCGATGATGACAAAGAAGGCGAATAAAGGTTGTGCTACCAGCGGCCTCCGTGAACCACACTGACTGCCGAGCGGCGCCCAACCAGCCTACCTGCGCACTGACCGACACGCGCCCCGGCCGAAACCACGGCCTGCCCGGCCCGACGGAACCCTGCCCGCGCGACCCGTGCACTGCTGGCTTACCCCGCAGCTTGCCCGGCCCCCAGGCCGCCTTCCCAACACCCCCGGTGCCCAGGCCGCCTACCGATACACCCACCCACCCGGCGCACCAGCCACCTGGCCAGCACGCCCCACGCCTACCCGGCGCCCATACCGCCAACTCGATGCCACCCCGGTTCGCTTCCAGGAGCTCGTGCACCTAGCCCAGCGCATCCCGGCGCCCTGCCCGTGCGCCCCGGCACCCCGGCATCCCTACGACCTACCACGCCCTTCCCGGTGCACCCACAACCTGCCCGTGCCCTGCATGACCTGCTGTTGGCCTCTAGGTCCTAGCTCCCCGAGAAGCGCCCCTCGCGGCGTCGTCTAAACCTTCCACTTTCCTTCAGGCCTAGTTGCCCCCATGGTGACTTTCAGACCGAATTGTCCACACAGTCCCCTGGGCTGGGCCCAGCGGACTGGGGTGAACTGAGTAGACTGACCCGCCCAACGGGCTGGGTCAGACCCATCATGTCTGTCCAGGTCGATCCAGACAAGGTTGACCTAGACTGGTTTGGGCTGAGTCGGTCCGACTGGGTCAGACAGGACCCGATGTCATACTGCTCCCTTTACTTTCTTGGGTCATATCTTTGGCACCAGATGCCCATTTGATGAACCATCAGTGGTGCCAGTATTCAGGGAGCATAGTCATCCCTTTGAGTATATACCACTATAGTTCAGGGTATAGTTGATCATGGTATCGTTGGTTCGTACACGAATCCAACCGGGCCCCCGAGACTAAAATGCTAATAACTCACAGACCGGTCGTCCGATTGACGCGCCGTCTATTGCGTTAAGACCCATATGATGTGGAGAACCCTTGAGATACTTTTTTGTGGGACTTCGTGACACATGGAGTATCGGATTGTAGCTCATGGAGTGGACCCTCCTGGAGACGAGTGAGCAAAGTATGGAGACCTAGTACCTGGATGAGACCTAGGGACTGCTTGACCGAATCGTTTCAGAGTGACTTGACTAGACCAGTGGGGAGAGATACTATGTGAGGCGACAGACCCATGGTAGAGGAGTGCCCCTGTGTGGGGTGGCAGACCCTCGGTACATGACAGGAGAAGTACCTCTGTAGGATATTAAGGGGAGCGCTACCGTGTGAGGTGGCAGACCCCCAGTGTAAAGCATCTCTCTGTGACATAGTTGTCCCATGGTACTCGATAGGAGGATTACCTCAGCATTCTAAGGTTAGTGAGTAGTGTCTCATAGTCGCGACAGAGCCACTATACTTGACAGAGGAGGAGTTCTCCAGTACTCTTGGTTTCGTTAATGAAAATCATAGTTTGAGCTGAGTCAATGACCTTTGTGTTTTCCTCATGATTGAGATGGGTTACTCGATAACTTAGGTTTATGTATGGGCATATACCTAAGTAATGGTTATATGTTGAAATCCTACTTTTTGGTTTATCTTTGTTGTATTTTGTGAGACCTTGAGGGTCTCTAGGTCCCTACTGAGTATCACTATACTCACCCCTTCACAGGCTATGTCCGCACTTCGTTGTGTTGGATGTAGATGATGAACAGCGCTGACCGAGGCAGAGTGTACGAGGACTGGACGGTAACCAGAGGTGGAAATCACAACGAGTCGGTACCTGGATGAGTTGGATAGATGTGGAGAACTGAGGAGGCTATCTGTACCTATTCTTTAAGTAGGATCAGTGGTGGACGATCCAGGAGATTCTAGACACCGTTCTACTGTTTTCCTTTTTAGTTGTACCTGTTTGTCCTTTCCTTGTACCTTAATGTTGGGATTGTATTCTGGCCCCCTTTACTTATAGTACACTTTTTATACAACTTTTACTTAGTGTTTTCTTTCGCTTGTACTCTAGTTGTGTGTGTTGACGATTTATAAAGGATATGCCTTCCCAGTTTTAGGTAATTACGCCTTTGGGGCTAGGTGCTAGCCCTTGGCCAATGCAAGGTGGGCTTAGGGTAGACACGATTCGGGCCCCGGGGGACGGGTCATGACAAATTGGTATCAGAGGAGTTAGTTCTATCGCAGAACTTATGACTCTGATATTTTCTTTTCTTTTCTGTGAAGAAATAGTGTGAAGGGTACTAAGTGTGGGATTCAGATCAGGGAGTCCAGTGTTGGTGCGGGAGGCCGACGTATCCATACACCAGGACCCTAACTTCTGATTTCCCACTCAATGCATGAAAAAACTTATTACGTGTGTGTTTTCAAAAGTTTTATTTAAGTCATCTCAAACAAGGTCAACTCACCGGGTATAGTCTTTTGACTGTGTCGCATCTGTTTCTTTCAGGATGTCTCCCCATGGACGACTAGCTAGAGCCCCGAGAGTTGTTCGTACTGATAGACCGCCAAGCGACGAGGCCTCATTACAAGGCCCTCTTCCAGTTGAGGCACCATCGGAGGCACCAGCGGTACTACTCCCCGTTGGGCCACCGATGCCACCAGCCCCAGCAGTAGACGATGCACACTGCTTGAGCACATTGCATGAGTTCTAGTGCCAGAGGCCACCCAGCTTCCAGGGAGATATGGACCCATAGGTGGCTGAGGATTGGATGGAGTATATGGTGAGAGTCTTCAGGCAAGTAGGGACACCAACAGACTTTATGGTGATCCTTGCTGCTAGCCTCCTTTAGACAGCAGCATGCAAATGGTGGAGGCTGATGCTTCATGTCCATTATGAGGCAACGCTACTCTGGGAAGACTTTGAGAGCCTATTTCAGGTGTACTTTTTACCAGCCACCCTTCGAGCGGTGTGGATACAGGAGCTACTACATCTACAGCTGGGTTTCATGACGGTGGCACAGTACTCAGCGAGGTTCATCGACCTCTCATGCTACTCCACTGATATGGTATGGGACCCGTTCTTCAGGGATCGGACCTTTGAGTAGGGACTCAAGTGGGAGATCATAGCTTCAGTTATCTCTCAGAGCATCTTGACAAAGAAAGGGGTATTGGAGCGAGCCCTCCTAGTGGAGAGTTTCATTACTGAGCAGTATCTAGCAGCGAGACCCACCACTAGTCGACATGCAGTGGAGACTTCTATAGCTGGCAGTAGATAGGTGACGCAGAGGTCCAAGAGGACCAGACCTACAGGTGGTCGACCGCATGAATCAGGATCAATATTATGGGGCACCCAGAGTGGAGACAGAGCCAGACCTCTCAGGCAGTGTAACTCATGTGGCGGACATGGTCACATGGCTCGTGACTGTCCGACCTACCCCACAGATGATCATCAGTCAGTTGAAGAACCTCCCATGTTGAGGTAGAGGTTCGATCGAGGCGGTCCACAGGGTGGTGGTAGATGTGGAAGAGGAGCTGGCTGTGCATCTGGCGGTGGACGACGTTACAAGGTGTTGCCACCACCACCACCAGGAGGTCCACCCGGACCATAGAGAGCTGGTGGATAGGGTAGAGCACGACTTTAAGAAGGTAAGGATTATGATCATGGTGCTCCGGAGATGATTCGAGGTACGATCTATGTCTACTCCACCTTAGCTTTAGTTCTTAAAGACACAGGTTTCAGTCACTCTTTCATTTCCACTTCCCTCATTCAGAGCTCGGAGATTCCAAAGGAGTCGTTAGTTCGATCCTTATGACTAGAGACTCCTACAAGAGATTATTCGATGATCACGCACTGGTGCCGGTAGTGAGAGCTTAATCTAGTAGGCGAGAGCTTCGGCTGGGATCTCCTAGTAGTGGCGTTGAGGCCTTACAACGTCATCTTCGGGTATGGACTGGTTATCTACAATCCATGCTCAGATCGACTGTATTAGGGAAAAGGTGCGGTGTGTCCACATGGATGGGACCAGGTTTACATTTACCAGTGAGAATGGAACCTTTGCATCACATGACGGACATACTCGAAGGAGGGTGTAGCCGATCACTCACCAGTTGGCTTTCCTTACCCTCGAAGTAGTTGATGTGGAGAGTCCGACTTATCCTGTAGTGGTGGACCAGTACTCGGATGTTTTCTCTGACGATGTTTCAGGACTACCTCCTCCCAGATAGGTGGACTTATACATTGACATGTACCCCGAGACAACATTGATATCTACTCCAGCATATCAGATGGCTCCCGCTGAGCATTGTGATCTACAGGTACAACTAGTGGACTTGCAGGTGAAGGGATTCATCCGGACCAGTGTTTCTCCCTAGGCAGCCCCGATTCTATTCGCCCAGAAGGTGGATGAGAGATTGAGGCTCTGTGTATACTACTGTTGCCTAAATCAGGTGATTGTGAAGAATAAGTACCCACTCCCAAGGATTGAAAACCTCTTTGATCAGCTCAAGGGAGCACGATGGTTCTCGAAGATATACCTCAAATCATGAATGACCAGCTCAGAGTTCAAGATGAGGATGTGCGGAAGACGGCCTTCAGGTGTCGGTATGGCCACTAAGATTTCTTTTTTATGCCCTTCGGCGTAACCAACACTCGATCAGTGTTCATGAGTCTCATGAACAGGATCTTTCAGCCATATCTTGATCTCTTTGCCGTAGTCTTCATTGACGACATAATGATCTACTCGAATACTAAGGAAGAGCATGACTATAATTTTCAGGTGGTACTAGACACACTCTGAGAGCACCGGATTTATAGTAAGCTCTCGAGGTGCCAGTTTTGGATTTGAGAGGTTCACTTTTTGTGACATGTCATCTCTAAGGCTAGAGTTGCAGTTTATCTAGAAAAGATCGAGGCGGTACTTAAGTGGGATCCACCCATGAGTGTGACGAAGGTATATAATTTCCTAGGTTTGGCTGGCTACTATCGGAGATTCATTCCAGACTTCTCCAGAGCTGCAGCACCTCTTTCAGCCTTGACGAAGAAGGGGAAACCCTTTGTGTGGTCGGAGAGATTCCAGCAGAGCTTCCAGAAGCTGAGGTAGAGGCTGACTAGTGCCCCCATCTTGAGGCTTCCAGAGGAAGGCATAGGGTACGTAGTCTACTGCGCATCAGGGAATGGACCCAGGTGTGTCCTGATATATGATCAAGCAGTGATGGAATATAGTTCTTGGTAGCTGAGAAAACATGAGCAGAACTATGCTACCCATGACCTGGAGTTATCAGCAGTGGTATTTTCCTTAAATATGCGGCAGCACTATCTTATGGGAGAATATTTTACCCTGTACTCTGATCACAAGAGCCTCAGATATATCTTCTCTTAGAAGGACATGAACCTGAGATAGCGGTAGTGGCTTGAGATCCTCTAAGACTATGATTTAGAGATAGTCTATACTCATGGGAAGGGGAATGTAGTAGCAGATGAGCTCAGCAAGAGATCAGACATTCAGCTTCTATGAGAGGTGACAGAGGAGCTGTCCGCATTGCAGATATCTCTTGTGGATACGGATAGAGATAGCTATCTACAGTCTCTTACAGTCACTCCCCTACTTCTTCAGCAAGTCAGGGAGGTGCATCTTGGGGACGCTGACTGCGAGACGTGACGTGCTCAGATATCCACATGGCAGGCACCTGATGGATTTTATGAAGGTGGGGAGCATGTCATCCACTTTAGAGGACATACCATGGTAGCAGTTGCACTTTAGGAGGAGGTGTTGAGGGAGTTCCACACTTCCCCTCTAGAAATACATCTAGGAGTGGAAAAGATGTACCAGGACCTTCGACGATAGCATTGGTGGCCAGGTATGAAGAAGGCAGTAGCAGAGTTTGTCTCATAGTGCCTCACTTTTCAGTAAGTGAAGGTAGAGCACCGGGTACCAGCAGGATTGCTTCATCCCTTAGAGGTCCCGGAGTGGAAGTGGGATGGGATATCCATGGACTTTGTGACAGGTCTCCCACGTACATCCAAGGGTCATGACTCGATTTTAGTGATCGTCAACCAACTCACCATGTTTTCCCACTTCCCACCGATCAGAGAGCAAGGCTCGGTTGAGAGCTTGGGACTCATCTATGTGCAGGAGATAGTCCATTCACATGGAGTACCTTCTTCTATTGTCTCTAACCGTGATGAACTCTTTACTTCCCGGTTATGGATGGGGTTGTTGGAAGCTTTTGGGACACAACTTCGCTTGAGCACTGCCTTCCATAGTCAGACTGAGGGTCAGACTAAGAGGACCATCTAGACCCTTGAGGACATGCTTCATTCTTGTGTCCTTGACTTCAGTCGCAGTTGGGAGGAAAACTTGCCTTTGGTGGGGTTTTCCTACAACAAAAGCTATCACTATACCATAGGGATGGAACCTTTTGAGGACTTTTATGGATGACCATGCAGATCACCACTGTGCTGGACAGACCCAGGGGAGTCTGCACTTGTAAGACCTAAGATGGTACGAGCTACCACAGAGAAGGTGTAGATCATCCAGGGGTGGATGAAGACTGCACAGAGTAGGTAGAGGTCTTATGATTTCAGGAGACAGAGACCTCTGGAGTTCTAGGATAGCGACCACGTCTTCATATGGGTCTCACCTCGATGAGGCCTATGAAGATTTGGACGAGGCAACAAGTTATCTCCAAGGTTCGTCAGACCTTTCCAGGTTCTCAGCTGAGTAGGCGAGGTGGCTTACCACCTGGCTCTTCCACCTCAGTTGCACCAAGTTCACAGTGTCTTCCACGTATCTCAGCTGAGGAGATACGTGCACGACCATTCCCACATCATCGACCATGGGGAGCTGGACATCGATGACGGGGCAACATTCACGGAGGCTCCAGTATAGATTGAGGATAGAAAGGAGCGGCTCCTAAATGGATGGTCGATTCCTTTTGTGTGCGTTTACTGGTAGCACAGGAACATCCAAGAGAGCACATGAGACCGGGAGACTTAGATGCATGCTCAGTACCCCCATTTGTTTCCTTAGTGTGAGTTGTAGCTTATGTGGACATAAATCCCTGAGTTGGGGAGAATGTAAAGACCTGGAATTACAATGGCATTTTTTAAAATACATGGGAATCTTACGAGTCTGTAGTTTCTGACGGTGGTTGATTCCAAGTCCCGGTGTGCTTGGAATCAATTTCTGAATTTTTGTTTGAGTACTTTTAGTAAAATCACAAACGGGTTTTTATAACTTTCAAATGGGTACTCAAAATTGAAATTCGAGGGCACCGTTGAACTCACAGCGCCGATTTTCATTTAAGAATAATTTCACCCTGATGATGGATGATTAGGTATGAGAGTTGGTTTTTGGCATTCACATGGATAAAATAAATTAAAACAAGTGAAAACTTATTTTATTTCTGTTGAACCCACGCCATGAGGTAAAGTTGGTTAAAATACCCACATGGGAGTTAGTGGCTGGGCCACCACACCCTAACCTCCCATGGGAGGATAATTGGGGTGGGGACCACCCGAGCAGCATAACCTCCCGTGAGAGGTTATGACGTGGGGTCCACACGTTGCCTAACCCCCGATTTTAATGGCCGGGGAGGAAACCTCTCACCTCTCCCTCTTGAATGAGGGAGAGCCTCTTGGTCTCAAACTCCCCTCTTAATGAAGGATGATTAAACCTCCCCAACTCCCCCAATTAACTGAAGGAAACCCCCTTGACCCTCTTCATGTTTAATTAGGAGGGGACCACCGGGGCCTCTACACCCCCTCGAAACTCCCCAAATTTAATATGCCAACCTCTCATGCAATTTATTCGGTGGAGCCTCTCCTCGTTTTTTTGAATTTCGAATAAATGTGCCAATGACATGAACTTAATTAAGTGGGGCCCCCATAATTAATTCATGCCAATGGGAGTAATAGATTAAAATATATTATTTTTTAACATTTATTCTCTCTAACGGGGAGATCTTGGGAGAATAGAATTCTCCAACGAAGAAAGTGAAGATTCCAGCAACGGCAATTCTTCCTCAGCTTCTTCCTCGGAACCCCCCTTTCGACGTGGGATCTCTTCAATGAACCTTCTTCCTTCCTTTTTGTTGTCAACGGACCGACACACAAGCTCAGAAGTTGAAGCATACGATGAACGATGACAACATTGTCTTCCCCCGTGACGAATGAACGCCCAACAATTAAATAGGTAGGGGTGTGTTTTAAGTTGTTTAACGCTTTATCCTCTCATGTTGAATCAACTTCATGAACCGTTTGCTATCGTTCTAACATGGAGGGTTTGGGCCAAATGAACACGGACCGACCCCTCTACAACCTTTATGGTTTTGGAATCTTGAGTCAACAATGAAGTAACGAAGGCATGGCAATGAGGAGATGGTGAAAAAGTTGGAGAATAAAGGTTGTGAAACCCACGACCTCTGCGAACCGCGCTGCCAGCCGAGCGGCGCCCGACCAGCCTACCTGCGCGCTGCCCAGCGCATGCCCTAGCCAAAACCACGGCCTGCCAGGCCCGCCGGCACCCTGCCCATGCCCTTCCTGTTGCCCCTATGTCCTACGGCGCCCTTCCCGGCGCACCCGCGGCCTGCCCGCACCCCGCGCGGTCTGTCGTTGGCCTCTCGGGATGAGACGCCCGAGCTGCGCCCCCCACCGCGCGGGTCGAACCTGCAATTGGCCTTCGGGCTGAGTCGCCCACGTGGCGACTTTCGGCCTGAATTGTCCTCGCAGTCCGCTGGGCTGGGCCCAGCGGACTCGGATGAATTGAGCAGACTGACCCGCCCCGACGGGCCAGGTAAGACCCAGCAAGTCAGTCTGGGTTGACCCCGACCACGTTCACCTAGACTGGGTTGGGCCGAGTCGTTCTGACTGGGTTAGACCGGACCCGGGCCCATATCGCTCCTTTTATATTCTTGGGCCATATCTTTGGCACCGGAAGTCCGTTTGACGAAATGTCAGCAGTGCCGGTATTCTTGGAGCATAGTCGTCCCTTTGAGTACACCCCACTTGAGTTCGGTGTATAGTTGAGTCACGTTCTGGTTGGTTCGTACACGAATCCAACTGGGCCCCCAGGACTAAAATGCTAATAACTCAAATACCGGGCATCCGATTGACGCGTCGTCTGTTGCGTTGAAATCCCTATGACATGGCAAACCTTTGAGATACTTCTTCATGGTACTTCATGACACTTGGAGTATCAGTTTGTAACTCATTGAGAGAACCCTCCTGGACATTAGCGAGCAGAGTATGGAGACCCAATAGCTGGCTGAGACCTGACGACTGCTTGACAGATTCATTTCGGAGTGACTCAACTAGCCTAGTGGGGAGCGCTACTGTGTGAGGCGGCAGACCCATGGTGGAGGAGTGCCAATGTGTGAGGTAGCAGACCCCCCGGTACTCGACAGGAGGAGTACCTCTGTAAGCTATTATGGGGAGCGATACTATGTGAGGCGGCTAACCCCAGGGGGAAGCATATCTGTGGGATGTAGTTGTCCCACAATACTCGACAGGAGGAGTACCTCAGCAGTCTATGGTTAGTGAGTAGAACCCCAGAGTCGCGATAGGGCCACTGTACTCGATAGAGGAGGAGTTCTCCAGCAGATGTGTTTTCATTAATGAAAATCATGGTTTGAGCTGAGTCAATGACCATTGTGTTTTCCTCATGATTGTGATTGGTTACTCGATAACTTAGGAATATGTATGGGCATATAACAAAGTAATGGTTATCTGTTGAAATCATACTTTGTGGTTTATCCTTGTTGGATTTCGTGAGACCTTGAGGGTCTTGAGGTCCCTACTGAGTATCGTTATACTCGCCCCTGTATGGGATATGCCCACACCACGTTGTGTTGGATGCAGACGACGGACAACGCTGACCGAGGCAGAGTGTATGAGGATTGTACGGTACCCAGAGGTGGACCTCAAAATGAGTCAGTACCCGGCAGAGTCGGACAGACATGGAGCACTGAGGAGGATATATGTACCTACCCTTTAGTTTGGATTCGTGGTGGATGATCCAGGAGCTGCTAGACAACTTTCAGTTGTTTGTCTTTTTAGTTGTACCTGTTTGTCCTTTCCCTGTACTTTACTGTTGGGCTTGTATTTTGGCCCCCTTTACTTTCAGTCCACTTTCTATACAACTTTTACTTAGTGTTTGCATCCGCTTGTGCTCTAGTTGTGTGTTTTTACGATTTATAAAGGCAATGCCTTCCCAGTTTTAGGTAATTATGCTTTTGGTGCTAGTCGTCAGCCCCTGGCCTAAGGAAGGCGGGCTTGGGGTAGTCACGATTCGTGCCCTGGGGGACGGGTCGTGACAATATAAAAGGATCCTAATTAGACATCATAAATGATCATACATGATATATTATTTGGTCATGGGATAACCATGGGATGATTATAATTACCATATATCTATTGAGGGGATCTTTATATTAATTTAATTAATTCATTAATTCATTAATTTATGTTTTTATAAATATATCCGTAACTTATATATTATCTTATTCCCTCTAATATGAATTTTGAAAAAATTAAAATATTTCATTAGTTTAATCTTCAACTACATAGAGAATACAATAATGTTAAATTTATTTATAATTATTTTGCATAATTTATTTATTTATATCATAATAATCCCATTTATTCTAACTATTATATTTTTTATAATGTTTTTTTAATTTTAGACAATCTATTTTACTCATATATAGAAAATTCCTATGTAAAGTACTCCTACATTAAAAAACTCATATATAAAATAATTATGATATGTATGGGACACTTATGTACATAGGTAAAATAGATTATAATTATTACATGAATATCTACCAAGTGAAGTTTTCTTACATGATTTCTACTAAGGAATCGTACATGGGTTTTTAATAAATACATAGATAAAATACTGTGTAATTTTGATTCTTACGTGAATAAAATAATACATGAATATAGTCATACTTGAATACACTCGTACATTGATTCACCAATACACCTATTTTTTATTCTCATGTAGAAATAAAATTTATTGTTTTCTATTTATTATTTAGTTTTTATAATATCATATTTAACTATATTTCATGTTTTGAGAATTTATTCTCAAATTTCATATGTTTTCAAAAGGAAACTAAATATTAAGATATGAGGAAATACTCTATGTTTTTTGAATAAATATTAAATTCCTATTTTAAGATTTTTTTCAATTAAGTTCAAGGATTTTAAAAATCTTATAATGAATTTGATAACTATGAAGAGTTCATTTTTTCAAGGATAATACTTTTGAAATTTTGTGTGAGTTTTATAGATTTATTATTAACAATTATAATTATTGTGAAAATATTAATAATAAAATTATTATTCATTTTTAAATATTATTCCCATTATATATAGTTAAAAAAATAAAATACTATTATATAAATGAATTCAGAGTAACATAAAAGAAAAAATACACACTTATAACACAACTAGTACACATATACATTAATACTCAATAAAAGTGATCATATTTGAAGTATGAACCAGATTTCATGGATCTTTTTGTTGAATGGTATTCAAGAAGAATACATGAACTTTCCTAATAACTATTTTCTTATTATTAAAATATTAAAAAGATTTTAAAATTCTTGTTGAGATTTTATAACTATGATACTTCATCTATTTTGTAATGGTAGTTCAATTTGTTCTATATCTAACTTCCTAATATATTGTTATATAATTATTTAATATTTTATGTTTTCCCTCATAATAGAATGTTTTTGGGTTATCCCCCACAAAATATTTATTTCTTTAATTGGTTTTTGACTCAACATTAAATTTTAGAAATTTTTAGATTTGATAGTCTATTATAAAATGTCATTTATAATTGGGTTCTTACTAACCTTTATAATTCATGAAATTTGTTCATACAATACCTATTAAGGAGTAGAGGAGTTTGAATTATAGTCATATGATTCTTCTTGTTCCAAAATACTTAGAAATCATTATTTTTATAAGATAATTCACGATTCACTATATTTTCACTCATATTTTATTTAAATTGATTATAATGGTCTATTCACCCTTCTTTATACCTTATATTCACCTTATTGACTAATATAAAAATTGGTATCAAAGACAATCCCTCTTAATGTTTTATATTTAATAAATTATATCAATTCCCCAATTAGTATCAGAGATTAGATCTGGTAGATTTATTTTCTACTCTAACCTATTCCTAAACATAATAGTATAATGAATAGATATCTATTATATATAAGTTCCAAAATCAAATGATATTTATATTCCACTGAATGTTATTTATTTAATATAATTGAATACATATAATGGAAATTAATAATTAAATCCAACCATGGAAAACCTAACATTGAAAAGTAGACCATAATGGTAAAACCATTTGAATTACTAGAGTAAGACCCCGATTCTATTGTTTTTAATGATGAATATAATTATGTTATTAACAATTACATGATAAATAATATTATTTTTAGTATAAGTGTTTTCATTTATATTCCATTTGTTAAATCTAAAGAAAAATTTTATATTTTTTTAACTTACTCACAATGGTATATATAAGTAAAAAAGAAAAAATTTAGGTATATATTTGGATGAGTACCTAGACTTCAATATGGGAGAAAACAAATGTGTCAATAAAATGTTCCATAGACTCACCAGAATTTATAATCTGATGAGTTTAATTGGAAAATAATTGGACAATACATCAATAGTTGAAAGGATCGTCATAAGTCAACCAAAGTAGTGGCATGATTTTTTTAGAATTGATGAATAAAATAATTCTATAAAATACACTTTTGTTGAACTCATGGGATGAATTTTTCAATATGGACTTTTAATTTCCTGGCTTGGGTTTCACTAGACCGGTTCTCTGAGATGGTTCACCATGAGGCCTCAAGTGTGCCTATCCATGTTACCAAGGCTCTTGACTAGTAGAAATGGTTTAAATGTGAAATAGTTGGGAGACTACACCCTTATATCATAGAATTTATTACTATTAATAACCAATCAGAATCCATAGTTGTACATAAAAAATAATCTAATTATTGAAATTAAAAACAAAAAAGACTCAAACAACCATGTCATACAAAACTAATAACCCACTAGGCCAATCATTTATAAATGATTAAATAATGGAAACTAAAATAAATGTACATGGATATCCTTCTAATTTGGGGAAAACATTGATACCTGATCTCCAAGACACTATCGATATGATTCTGCCTAATAATAATCGCATGAGTATCTCCACTCAATCTCGCAACTCTGATACATAGCCTTATCCAACATGTATCTATTTTAAACCTGATTAGAAAACAGAAGGTATGCACACACACCAAGGTGTATGTTAAAGGGGTTAGAAATAAATGTCATCAGTTCACCCTAATAGTGAATGTATAAAATATTTACATATGTGAATTGTCATGAAATATTCTTATCCTAGATAAGTCAAAACTAAAAAAGAAAAATGGAACAAATATCATAAATGAATTAAGTCAACTATTGATACATGGATCTATAATCCTGATCATCATTACAAAGATCCATCACATATATATAATTATATATATACTACATTAATATATATGTATGTATGTATGTACATTTATATACGTAAGGTGGAGAATAACTTGTTTTAGAAATTAGTCCATATCCCATTCTTGGGTTTATAATCCTAATCATTTAGATATTATATGAATGAGGCATTCAGTCAGATGTTATTACACTCAATCTATGTGTAACTAAGTAAATCCTTGGGTCCATAATCCAAACCAACAATAATTTCTCCCCCCCCAACACCATATAATTCACCGAGAAAGATACATCACCATAGGGGGACACATGTCCTAATCATATGTTCACTTTTACTCTCCTCCACTGACTACAACAAAGGATTCTAGGTAAATGATGGAAATATTGTATATGGTATCTCAAATAGATTCCATACCACGAAATCTTAGAAAATATAGTCTTGTCTCTAATCCCTAGGTCCCGGTATGTAAGAGTTCATGACATTATGACATAGATAATTTTGATGGGTCTTACCATTAAGTGATGCACTTTGGATCCATGTACATTCTCGACATCCATTTAATATACAACTTAAGGACCACTCCTAGAAAAGTCCAAAGAGTGTATTAATGGTTTATCTAACCAATCCTAGGAAACATCCTTGTCATAACTCAAGGATAGAGGGATCATCAATCAAGTATATTTTAAAATGGGTGTGGAGTGTCTTTTCCTGCCATCCCATTATATTTGGTTCAAAATTCAAATCCCAATAAGTGCCTCATGGAATCCCCATAATATAATACACATTTATTCTCAATAGCTAGGCCCTAATATGTATGTCTAGGAATCCCAATCAAATAATAAATTAAAAAAGACCAGAAGATAGATCCCAAGAAGTACCTCTGAGTACACTAATAAAGTAATCCCATCAAATCAGGCACATGACCAAAATAACTAGAAGGAACTATGGGAATTATAGATGAATCACCAGTAAAATAGTGAGTATATAAATAAGTGTGATCATGGAAAATTACTTAAACCAACCACTACTTCTATTGACCCATGGGCATACATATTCAAAATGGGTTCTATGGTGAAACATGATACCATCTACAGGGAAACCCCAAACTCAGTAGCTGAGTTTCAGTAAACCCCTAGGGAACCCATTAGGCCCCACATGCCCAAATACTAGAGAGGCATCCTACATGTGATCCTCGAAATCAATACACACGTTGAGGCATGCTACCATGGATAAAAAAAATTAATCTTATAGACTCTTAGTCTATAAGGGAACATCTCATAGGGTAAATTTCCTCAAGGGAAAAAGCTATGAAAGAATCAGTCAAAAAATATTGATTATGGCCCATATCATATCAAGGCCTCACTATGATTTGGTCCAAGCACCCAACCAAAACTATCTCATTCATCCATGATGTATTTCTTCAATCCAGGCATTGTCTAGAGATACATCATAATAGGACCATATATAATGAATTTTGTGTTCACTTACTATTCAAATAATTCTCACCTATGTCTCATATTAGGTATCTCCCTCAGGGGATAATATAATCCATTCACTAGAAGAAACACCTCTCTATTAGATCCATCTCCCAAAAAACGTTTGTTTGGATTCCTCAAATCACTTCAAGGGTTTCAAAATCATGATCTATATGAATAAATTTTCAAAATGGACTAATCGTACTTCCAATTCATGCTCTAAGGTGTAAATATACAAAAATCCCTCTAAAGGGAAGAATGGGAGAAATATAGGGCTTGTATACCCTATTATAAGGTGTGTACTCTCAAATCCTCACATGGGATGTACTTCAACTACACATGGCATGTAAAACCCATGTATATGGAATGTATAACATATAAATGGAATTTATTATACATGTTTTACCTACACATGTACCTCACAAGGTTTTAACATGTATTTTATCCCAGCCATGTACTTCAACATGGTATGTAACCCACTCAGATTTTGGGCATATATTCTGTATGGCCATTTTCCCCTACACATGATATTTGGCCAAGTACTGAGCTACATGGATGAGTACAACTACATGACATGTTAAACATGTACATAGAATATAACCTACAAGGGGTAGCATCCCATGTACCTCACATTTATTTTCAATACATCCCTTTTTATCTATGTACTTCTACATGATGTGTATCCCACATAACAGTCTAACCATGTACCATACATGGAAAATTTTCCCTAAATGGCTATCTTTCTAGGTGATTGTCTTCATGGTAAAGCACCAGTACATGGTGCGTACTCCTAGCACATGTATTTTACTTCTAAAAATTGAACCTCTCAGTATGTGAAGAATACATGACAAGTGTTCCTGAGCCACACATTGTGTTATCAGGATTTTTAAATGGGAAACCCCTATAATCGATTAAAAACCCTTTTTCTCTACCCAAAATCTATAGATTGACCCCCAAGGGTTCATAAGAAGTGACATTTGGGATTTATGCCTAGAAATATGTAAATAAATCGGGTTCTATATGATGAAACTAAAAATGTCCTACCTTAGGGAATAAATTGCTGACACTACGCTCTGATCCATGATCTATAGCTATCGCATGACGATCCGACACTACCTAAGCACCAAAAAAATTACCAATAGTCTCCATCCCTCTATCTATCTATCTCCCTCCTAACTCCATAAACATCTATCAGTTGAAGACCCCAAAGGGGGTTCCTATGGGAATGTACAACAATCCAAAGGAGAAAATAATTATGAAAAAAAAGGAAGGAAATAGGAAATGAATAAGAAACTAAAAGTAGATTGAGCCTAGTCCCATCACCTGAAATAAGAATGTTCATCACCTAGGAAAATTCCCAATCTTAGAAAAAATATCAGGGACATAATATCAATATAACATTATTTTCAAAAAATATATAAAAAATGTGTGTTAAGAAATAATTATTTTTAATAATTAAATATTAATTATTAATTATGCCATGAAAATACAAACAATTCATAATTATACCAAACTCTTATCGGGGTAAAATCATATTTTAGTACAAACAGAGTGGCCAAAAATATTATACTTAGTCATTCTCTAGGGGAAAATAGAATATTACCCCATATTATAATCTAAAAGAAAAATGACCAATTTTTTGCTAAAAATTTCTATTTCAAAAAAATTGAGTCCTTATATTCTCCCCAATATAACCCTTCTTTAAAATAGAAACCTTTTTGAAAAAATGAATCCATGTTCACATGCCAAGAATTTAAAAAAATCATATCCTAACCATCTAACTACTAGATTCATAACATTAATAACTCTTCCACCAAATAAGATGTTTAAACATGACTGATCAGATACTCCCCACTATAGTACTATAATGACTAGGCCTTAAAACTCACTTAATACTGAATTAAATGAATAATTCACATTGAAGATATTTTCAGGTTTAGAGTTTTAGATAATTAGATCATAACTATTACATCTCAAAATATTATACAGCAGACACTACTACAAAGTTTCGTTTTTTTACAAAACATGAACTCTAAAAAAAAGAGTCATGTCTAGTTCCATATTTAAGAAAGAATTAATTTTCCTTGATCCCATCCTTGAACCTATTCCACATTATCTCCAGTGAAAAACATTTCAAAAAAACTTTGGGTGTGCATAAAAATCTCTATAAGGGATACACAAAGAAGGAAAACTGTTAGTTTTTAAAAACATCAAGTAAACCATGAATACTTTATCAAAGTAATAATTTTAACCTTTAAGAAGTAGTAAATACTCTTCGTGGAATAAAAGAACATTACTTACCCTTTTGTAACATAAATATTACCATAAAACCCATATAAATAACAGATAACAAATAAAGGTAACTTGGGACATAAACATACTTAAATGGAATAACCATACGGTCGACTTCCACACATATCACTAAATGGAATAGCCATACGACCGACTTCCATACCCAATGAATTGGATGTTATAACATAACCACCCATCCTGGTATTCATGCCACCACCCTTCATATGGTTTATCGTTTAACCACCCGTCAAATGTCCAAGTACCATTATAAAATCATAAGACATAAAAAAAATATAATGGAAAGAAAACATTTCCACATTTCGATCATAATATTTCACTTAAATATATTGACATGAAAAATACATTATAAAAACCTTTTTCAATAACAAAATACAAAAAATATTATATGGTATTTTTTTCATTTTAAAAACATTACGGCTTGTTGGGGAAGCCAAAGACCAAATAATACTCGCGACGACAGAAAAGTTCGTTGTCACCACGTACGTTAAAATAACAATTCCTTTTTTTCATTTAGTATAAATCTTCGTAGAAAAAGATTCCCTTTGAATGAAATGAAAAGTCAATGGTGTTTTATACAGCATATAAAAGAAAGTCTTGTAATAGAGCAAAATATGCCTCAATGAAAGGAGATTGAGATGAAGTCCCTTACCTCATGTCCGACTTAACTCGATTGCTCTTTAATCTCCATAATAATAAAAGAAAGTTAATTTATACTTTATTAATAACCTTTTTCAATTTTATTATTCCTTTTATATAACTTATTACCATGTTATAAACATCATGTAATCGTTTATGTTAATAAAGTTCGTTTTGTCGATATTTGGTACTTAAGTCAAAAATAGACTTCTAACTATTACATGTTGTTCATGTGGTCAAAAGTTAATTATATCCAGAATGATATTAATTATTTGGATATCATATATATCATATATATCCAGCATATACATGTATTTATAATAGTACATAACATTTAGAGGTATGAAATGAAATTCACCGTTCATGGAGACGGTAAGCCGTACGTACGCATGAACGCTACTTTCATTTTTATTTTGTATTTAATAGAATTAAAAATAAATGATAAAATATATATTATAATTCCAGTATAATATATATTTTATATATTTAATATAAGTTAATTAATTAAATTCTTTATAAATTCCATGTTTGGCATGAATGAGTCACATCACTTGAGGGGGCGGTAGTCCGCACTTCCTCAGATGAAATTATCATATTTTCACAACATGAAAAGCATAAAGGTTTGTTTTAAATATAAAATACAGAAGCATAGAGAGGTAATAAATATATTATATATCATATATAAATATAGTGAAATCATAATGTCCACCATGAAAGGTGTTAAGAGAAGATTGAACAATCATCGTTTTGTGAGGTAGTAATTCGCCATCCACAGGAACAGTATGTTCTTTAAGCATTAGGCAGAGGTGTGTGTAAGTGTAGCTTGAATACTTCTCATAAAAACATCCTAGTATATTGAAGATACTTTTTTATTTACAAAATAATCAAATAGAAATATTTTAGGTGGTTGTAGAAGAAAAATAAAACAAAAGGACATAAGAGAAGACATTACCTTTAAATCGGGTAACTCAATTTGGTTTGAACCAAAAGGGTTTCATGAAGAGCTTTCTGCCTAAGTTAAGGATTCTAGAATAAGGAGAGGGATGTGAAGAGATAAAATGAGAAGATTTTAGTCGAGAAAAAGGCTTGAGATGTGTGGGTAAGGGGGTAGTGGTGGGGGCCTTTTATAAGAGGGAGGAGGGGCACTCTTGGAATGTTATAAAAGTTTACTTTATTATAAAATGAATTTCAGATTTTAAAGGTCCCAAAAGGATATATTTCTAGGATAAGGTGATAAGGGTTCGAAATCCACCCATAAAATAGGTTTTGGAAAAGTAAAGGCCTTATATTTTACCTTATCTTTTCATTTTATTGAAATCATTCAGTAATGAGGTAATCACTGCATCATCATGGTGTCATAAATAAATTTTTTTATTTAATTTATAAAAATTATAAAACAATCATGATGTAGGAAATCTTTTTATATTTCTAATTAATATTTATAGTAAAAAATATAACTTGTATAACCCCATGTAAAAATTTATTTAGTAAAACAATACATGTTTGTGACATTTTTATTTTAACTTTAAATAAAAAGTTATTAATGTCATTTTCTTACCCAAGTGGCTCCATGGGGTCCCCAAGTTGAACCATGGATTGTTTTGGTCTTCCATGACTCATAAAATAAGGGTAGGACATGTTTCAAGGTAATTTCATATTATTAAAACATTATTTTTACCTTAAATTACACTAATTACCTCTAATCGCGATTAATAAAACATAAAAGTTAGTATTCACCAAAAAATTATTTTCATCCCATTGAACCAAATTTTACTTACTAATGACAAACATGTATGTCAAATTTTTGAAATTAAATTCACAAAAGTGGTAAAGTTTCATTTAAACAATAAATCAGTTTTTTAACGACCACTTAGTGGTTTCACTATTCATCAAAAATTAATGTTTTTCGAAAAAATATCAAAAATTCACCCTAAGATATATTTGAAACTCCAAATTAAAAAATGATATCTATTTTACAAAATTCATAACATATAAGTTTCATTAATTAATTTAATAATTAATTCCCGTTGTAAAAACAAATAGCGTGTTTTTATGAAACAATATATATCAAAAGATTGACACTAGTTTAAGTCCAATTTCAAAGTGAAATTAATTCCAATGACCACTATTGGATTAAATGCTAAAAATATATTCTAATTTCACTTTAAAACCAATTAAAAAGACAATATAATCATATAAATAAATTAGATTAAAAAGAGGCTTTGAATTAAAATACAACATTTTCACTATTCATTAAAAAGGAACTTTATCGGAAAAATACCAAAAAATTACACAAAGTAAATTTTGATGTCCCGATTATAAAGAAGAATTTTATTTGGTCTAATAGAATGTATAAGAGTGGCCAAAAATATATTTAAAGAGGGTTCTCCCTCAAAAGGTGATAAGTCGGCCTTTTAGTGAATATTAGACTATCTATGCCTAAAATTGAATTCTTTTCTTATTTTAAGAATTTATATTTTATTGGATAAATGTAAAAACATTTAA
Source organism: Viscum album (assembly GCA_963277665.1). Lineage (NCBI taxonomy): Eukaryota > Viridiplantae > Streptophyta > Magnoliopsida > Santalales > Viscaceae > Viscum > Viscum album. The sequence goes on along the minus strand of OY728147.1, from coordinate 1,969,724,857 downwards.
CAAACATATAAAATCATGTTTTAGTTATTTATATTCATTCCCGCAAATACAACAGCTACGTGTTAACTACCATTTAAAATAATGTTATTATATTACTAGTGTGCAACGTAAGATTTCAAAAAATCCCGTTGTTGTGTATCGGGTATGCTATCAAAATAGAAACCCCCTTAAAGTAAAATTAATATTTAATTTGACAATATTAATAAATATGAAAATGTATTATTCTTTATTTATCTGGGATGTTACAGTACGATCCTTATAATCACCTTATAACTGAGCTCCATCCTCCAAGGTCGACCCTCCTTTCATCACTAAACACAATGAATGTAGTGTCCATAAAAACTCATAAAATATTTCTAATGATGAAGCATCAAAATGTATTAGGTTTTTACTTCACATGAACAATTTTCCAGGATAGAATTTTAATTACATCTAAAAATGAGGGTAACCACCCTCAAACAACTAATGGTTAAATTCCCATTTTATATATTACCTTATTATAATACATGATAATATCTGCAATATTTTCCTTATTAAAATAACTAAAAGTATTTAAAAATATCAACATATAGTTGAAAATATATTAGTGCACTCAGGATAATGTCATGATATATGGAATGAACATTTTTGAAGAAGAAGCATGCTAAGATTTCATCAATATGTGAGTATAAATATATCCAAGACACACTCACATTAGTGAATTCTATACGCTTCGTTAACCAACTCATAATACCACATATATAGAAAATGTGTTTCCAAGTCCCTCCACGTGTCAACAACATCATGGTACCTGATATACCATTAATGTCTCCTCTTCCATGAATGGAAATTTCAAATTTTTTCATAACTCTTGGGAAACCATTCCAAAAAAATGTATTTAAAACTAGTGTTCCTTGACTCCTATACAGCTACTAACTATTCAATGATTCAAGTGGAACCATTCATAATGAATGTATACCATTTTCACCCAACTCATTTTCTTCCGAGTCATCCATCAATAATGGCATGTTGACCATGGAACATGGGACACCAATCTCATTATGTTAGATTTTCCCTTGTAAATCCTCCTCATAATATAGAACCTCTATTACTAAATGATTTATTTGAACGATCCCCATCACAGCGCATCACTTTTTGGAAATTTAAGAATTAATTGCACAGTAAATGGGTTAATGTTCTATGAAAAAAGTCTTTCCCATCAAATATAATCTCAACACACAAGAATTATAGGTTATTTTTCCAAAACAAATGTCATCATAATTTCTATATCCAAAAACAAAAGTATGTTCCACTAATTGGTCTCAAAAAAGAATTCAACCAATAACATTTTCTAGAACCAAAATATTAAAATTAGGCAAAACCCTCTTGTAGGTATCCCAAGATCAAATGAAACATTGACCTATAATGTTCTATGTCACAACTAAATGTATTTATGTCTTCCATCCAACCCTACCAATTTAGTACCATATAAGGGTCCCGAGGACTAACCAACTATCCCAAAGGTCAAACCTCTTAATAAGGCCACATCTCAGGCATCTCTATTGGCCCACCAATCTCAATTCAAAAAATGTAACATACCTATAAAAAACTATAAGGGAGTTAAAGAAAACATCACCATACAAGGGTAAAAAATAATTAAATTTAATCACCTATGTAGAATCAATCTAAGAGGGCCATGATCATCAATGATCATACTAATAATGAAATTACCATATAGAGTCTCATGATATGAATGAAAAGAAGAAGAATGTACCCTCACTAGGCATATGTATGTAGTTTTAACCACTCAAGGTGAAGTTGCATATAAATGTTTACATATCTATCGACATCGTACACAGAAACCTGACTAGATTTCCATAAATGAAGGTATGAAATTCCAACAGCAACCAAGGAGGTTCAAAAACATTCACACATCATCACCTTGACATTTATTATAATTTCAAAAGTAAGTGGTTTGGTAAAGTAGAATGTCAATCCAAGATACATGGAAAAGAAATATATTTGTTGTTACAATCACATTAAAAAAAACAAACCTAATAAGAAACACCTTGTAAGGGGACCATCACATATACCTTACATTCTTATAAACATACTTGGGTCCCTGCACCTCTCGTACATGAGGATTGAGTCATCGCCCTAAAAATCAAACATCTCAACATATATCCACATGGCATACCATCATAAGGGAGTATATAAATAATTTTCCCATTTGAGTAGAATTAAACCATGAAAATATATATAAAAACACCATTTATGTTTTTGTTGAAAATTTAAACACTATTTAATATTCATCATTAAAATCACACACAAGAACGCCTTCAAAATGTGAATCCTTCATGCCTAATATGATTCATTAGATTCTTCTTGTGTTTGTTTACTAGGAGTAAAAATAAATCCCCAACCTATATCAAATAACAAGAGATTCATAAATGAAAAATATATCATAATTCAAAATCAATATGTGTATCTCCCAAATAAAATTCATAAAAAAACTATAACATCACATAACATTTATATCAATCCCATATACATTGAAACCAAAACTTATCACTAGAATAAGTGTTCTTGACACACATATCTAATTTACATCATAGGTTCTGACACATTCCTAATACTTATCTACAATATACCAAATAGTGATACAATAGTAAAAGAACTTTCCTATGATACCAATCATTAGACTCCTGGGCTGGGTTCCACTAAACGACTGCCTTGATCATGTTCTCCAAGAGGCATCAAGCACACCTCCCTGTATGCAAGATGTCGTCAAATTATAGTGATGGTTTAAAGGTGCCTAAATATAGATATAGTTCCCTAATATCAGAGTAATAAAAAATGAAAATAATTGTACATAATCTATAAATTTTTTTAAATAAGGATGTAATAAATGAAATAAAACACAGAAAATAGGAAAAAAAACCTTGTAATACAACACTGATCATCAACTTGGCCTATCATATAAAGAGGATTAAAATAAAGGAAACTAAGATGAAAGTGCATGGATATACTACTAAATCTTGAGCCAGACCACATACCAATTCTCCAAGACACTTCCTATCTTCTCCAACATAATAATAATCCAAATGCGAAGCTCTGGTTGATCATGAAACTATATGCCTTATCATTATCCATCATATATTTATGCCAAACATGAGAAGCATACATAAGGTCATCACGCACACCCAGGTGAGTATATAGTGGGTGAGAAATAAATCATAGTGGGCCTCCCCCAATGGTGAACCTATAAAATACTTCCATAAGTGTATGCTCATGATATATAATCATCCTAGACATGACACAAGTAGAAAAGATAAAAGTAACAAATATAATAAAAAAAGTATGTTCAAAACCAATCCCAAAGTATGTGATCAATATCTTCTGTAAAAAGGGCCACCATGTATTTAATTATATATGTATATATATCCCCATATATGAATTTATATATGTTTGTACATATATTTATATAAGTAAAATTATAAATACATGTCCTGAAAAAAATACCCAACTGATCTTTGGGCCCAAAAACATGATCATCTAGACAGCCTATGATTGACGCACTTAGTTGGATGTCATGAGACTGAAGCCAGGTATAATTAAGTCAATGCTTAAATTTTATTCCAGACTGATAATAACTTCTTCCCCCAATACTTGAAATGTATCTTAACAGGCTACTTCATGGCATGGTTATACAAGTCTTAACCTTGGGTTTACTCTTAATTTCATCAAATAACTACAGTGGAGGATTATAATTTCAAATGAGACATCCAAAAAATGGACTTTGAGAATTATTCATACCATTAATTTAATGGGAATCCAGTACAATGATTGAGACATAGTTTTAGAGAATTTTTTTCCTTGTAAGACCTTGAAATATATTATGAATTATTTTATAACCTAGGTGCTGATATGGGATACGATTCTATGGCCTACTATGTGTAGAATTAATTATTTTTAAAAAATATTAAATATATTTATATCAGCCTTATGAACATTTTTATAAAAAATGGAATATATCCTAAATAGAGTCTCAGATCAGAAATTTGATACCACTTTTGAATCCAGAACATGGGATTTAATATAGGCTTGACCTAAAGTTTGTCTTAACTATATGTTTGGAAGAGGAATCCATTGGAGGGTGTGTTTAAATTATAATAAATGATTTATTTATTTACTTTAATTTAAATGAACTATATATAATTTTCAATAAATATGTTGTTATGAAATTTCACTAGGGTTAGTCCAATAAATGTTGGAGTTACTTTATAGGATCTCTGATAAATATCCTTGGAAGATCAAGATTATATGACGATTTTTTATCATATTAATGTGAATCGATAGGAGGCAGACACATCAGAACATCCTCATTACTAGCGAACACATTCATTACCAAAAATTGATCCAATATTGAGGTAGTTCTTATAAATTTTTATTTCCATCCATTTTATTAAAATATTGATCATGGATTCATATTTAATTTAATATATCTACCAGTATCTTCCCTTCACATGAGCTCATTCATTAATTTTATTTTTTATAATCAATTATTTATTATTTATTCCATTTTATCACCCATAATTATGAACCCGTCGATCATCAAATGGGATCACATTGACTAAAAATGATTATCACTATTTTAATGTGGTTGTATCCTTCCATTATTGGCATTCAACATCACTAATCAATTGACCAATAATTCAATGAAATCCTGGAATATCGATCTTTGTGCATTTTTTCTTTGGCATAATGGATCAAAGACATGAGTTCTGATTTAAATTTTAGTGACATGAAGGAGATGTAATTAAAATTATGGAGACATAAATAAGGATTATATATTGGTATTTGTAAAGTTAGATTGAGAAACTCTCTATGTAAGAGTAGTGTTTTATGTTTTTGAGCAATGATTGGAATGAATTTGGCCACTAGTGATGATGGTGGTTGGTATTTTTGTGGGTAGAAGGGTTCCCATGTCATGCGATGTGAGTTTGAAGTGGATAAAAATTAGGGATGATTTTCCATGGATGGAAATATATAATATGATTTCCATTGGTACATATAAGGAAGTGTGTGTTATTATAATATTCAATAATAACTACATGTGATTATTATTAATAATTATAATAATAATAGTTTGAAGAGAGAAAGAGGGATGCCACATACTATACGCAACACATTGGCATCGAAAACGGGGGGATAATTAAATTTCCCCTTTCCAAATTTAATGTTTACTAATTATTATAAATATTTATAATAATATTTATTTTATTATTATTATTATTGAAGATATAGGGTGAGTGGGGAACAACCAAGGTGGGAAGAATACCTCCTGTTCATACAAGAATATAGGGTGGGGTAGGAACACCCTTCTACATTTCTTTCTTATATATTTATGTTCTAATATAATAATAATATAGATATTATTTTTATTATAGAAGAGAAGAGGTACGTGTATGGTGTACATGAAATTTGGGGGTTATTGTGTGTTCCACCCTCTTTTCTAATTTAAGGTTTTAAAAATAAAAACAAAAAATATATATTATTAATAGTAGCAGTATTATAAAATCCAATTTTGGTCATAACATTTTCATGTGATATTGGATTAGTGATTCATCTATGGAATTTTGATCATAGTATTTAGAAGGAAAAATAAAGAATAGGTATGTATATTTAATTTGGGCTCATGGATCATGTACATGGAGCCCCCAATTATTATAATATTATTAAAATTAATATAGAATATAGTATCTGACCTGTCTTCTTCATATAGTATTAGATTAGAAAACCATCTATGGAGTCATGACTCGGAAATTGAGGCAGACATTTCAAGACCTATGTGGGGTACCTTTTTTAGACTCATGGATTAGAAAAATTATGTGATGTATGTATTTGTTATGGTGAAATGGGTTCTTTACTAGGTGTATGATTTGTGAATGTTAATGCTATATCATGAGTGTTTTTTTATGACACATCCCTCGAGGCCTGTGCCATGACTACCCCAAGCCCGCCTTCCATAGGCCAGGGGCTGGCGCCTAGCAAAAAAAGGTGTCTTCCCTAAAAACGGGAAAGCATTGATTTTATAACCTGTAAAGTCACACAACTAACCATAAAGCAGGATACAAGAATAGAGTAAAACTATATATAGTAAACTGGGTGCGTACAGAATGTAGAATGGGGCCAGAATAAAGCCCAACTGTAAAGTACTAGTAAACTCAAAAGTACAACTAAAACAAAAAACAACTCCTGTGAAAATCCACCAAGGATCTACCTGAAGGGTTGGTACAACTCTCAAATGGTCGTCTCTGCAGTACGCCTCATCTAAAGTCCATCACCGAGCTACCTCTAGTCCTAGTACTCTCTTCCTTAATCAATGTTGTCTGTCATCTGCAGAAAACAAAATAAGGTGTGGTTGTAGCCCGTGTAGGGTTGAGTATAACGATACTCATTAGGGACCCCAAGACCCCTGAAGGTCTTTAAAATACACAAAGGATAAACTACAAAACATATAAACAACAGTCAACACTTATAAAGTATATGCCCATACATATACCAAAGTTATCAGAAAATACCCACCTCACACAGGAGGGAATAATACCACACAGGTAATACCACGACGGTAGATTACCTCATAGGTAAAGTACCACATAACATAAACTCAATCACAAGAAAAAGGTAAAGATAGATCACACCAGGATTTATTCTAGGGGTAGTAACAAGTAGCATCCCTAGTCATGACGTCGAACGCCCCGGATACTAGAGAACTCCTCCTCTATCGAGTATAGTTGGTCTGTCGCATCACAGATAAAATCTTTCCACTAACCTTGGGCTGCTGAGGGACTCCTCTTATCGAGTACTATGGGACTTCTACATCACACAGAGGCTCTCCCCACCATGGGTTTGCCGGGCCACATAGAGGTACTCCCCCTCGTGGCCTAATGAGGTACTCCTCCTACCGAGTACCATGGGTCTGCCACGTTACACAGAGGTGCTCTCCCTCATGGGTCTTCTGTGTCACACAGAGGTGCTCCCCACTAGGTCTATCGAGTCACTCTGAGTCGTAATGGTTAGCAGTCATCAAGTCTCAACCAGTCATAGGGTTCTGTACGTAGCGCATTTGAGAGAACCACTCCCCAAGACATCGATCATACCTCAACCATCCCAAAGATTCATTAAAAATTATCCCAAAGTTCTATCACATCAAAAAGGACCCAACGCAACAGAAGACACGTCAATCAGACACCCGTTATGTAAGTTATTAGCATTTCGCTCTGAGGGACAGGTTGGATTCGGGGTCTGATCCAACCTGGCCATACTCCAACTTTATCCAAAACTCAAGTGGATTATACCAAATGGACCATCGAGATATAAGGATTCTGGTGCCTTAGACAGTTCGTCAAATGAATGCTTGGTTCTCAAGTTACTACCAAAAAGGAAAAACTGGGTTTGGATGGGCATGGGTCCTGCCTGACACATCCAGGACCGACCCAACCCAGTTCTGGTCACCTCGACCCGGTACGGTTCTGGCCCAGATGACCTGGGCCTCAACAAGCCTGCCCGACCTGCGAAGGGGGAAGCCCGACCTGACCGGAAAAGGGCGCGGCCCGCTGGACGGTTCGTGGTGGGAAGGTAGTCGACCCTAGCCATAACTCTGGGGGAGGCACCCCTGGTAATCTGAAGAGACCATTGGCCATTTGGTCACCCTGCGGGCATGCGGGACCGCTCATCAGTCCCGCACGACGCACCTTGGTCAGCTGGAACGGCCGGTCGGTTCTCCTTCCAGTAGCGAAACGGTGCCGCTATCCCCCTCTGGCTGGTCGGGTGTCGGCCGCCCCCAGCCTCCGCTGCGGCCGCGGCCTTCTGCTTTACCAGGGGTGCAGAAACGCACTGCCACTCTGTTGATCCTCCATGCGGCTGGCCGGATGTCGGTCGCCACCCTACTCTGTCGCGGCCGATGGGTCGCGGCTTCATTCACAACTAGCGGCACAGATGCGCGCTGCCCTTCCTCCCTCGCGGTCGGCCGGGTACCGGCCACCGCCTTCATCCGTTAGCCTTTGCGGCTTCGTTCCAAACCCAAAAAATTAAATGATTGCATATTCGTGATCCTTACATCGGGGGCTCTATGTCCATATATCACGCTCAACGAAACACCGTGATTCCAGCATTAATAAATATTAGGCATTTAAGAACACGTGAAGAACGCATGAAGAATAAAAATAAAGAGGAGCAAGGATTATGTGTGGGATGATGGCCATGTGGGTTTGACCATCATCATCGGGAATTTAGGATATGAAGAATCAATAAAGTAAATTCAAACATAAATAAAAACCATACCTCAAGATCATTGGAGTTCATACCTGTTTGAGGAAGTGTCGGCGTTCGTTGTCCCCGAAACAAGCCACCAATGACGTCGTTCGATCATCGTTCTTCGGTTCATGGTTTGGGGTCGCTCTTCACCGCCCACTGGAACCAGATCCGTCTTCTAAGTGTTTGGAGTTGTGACACATTACCAGATCTTCGTCGCTTGGTGAAGTCATCCCAATTCCTCCCCCAAGATCCATATAAATAGAGAGGGGGAGGGTAAGTAACGATCGTGGAATTTATGAAGGTCAATTTAATAGGAAACTTCCTAAATTCCAACAACATTGTTACTTAGTATTTGAAGGGTCAATCCATTTAATTTCTTGACTCGCTATGGGTCTCACAATACCGCTTGTCCATTGGTGGAAAAGAAATAAAATAGTGAGATTATTTCATTTCATTTCCTTTTAAAAGTCACAAAAAATGACTTCTTCTCCAGACCTACTGTGGTAAATGTAAATCCACTCTTAAGAGAATTTTGGCACTACAGATTCAATGGTGCCCCCAAGTTATTTAATCTGAGCACCAGTTCAAAAGTTATAAAACACAGCCCACTCATTTACTGAACGTACCAAATTTTTTTTTGGAAAATTATTAATAGTCACCATTGACTCGTTTCGGTCGAGGTTAGGCTCTGCCTTAGTGAAAGACGCTCCAAAAAACCTAATGGTACTCTCAAATTTTCAATATGAGTTACCATGTAATGGTAATGGATTTTACAATAGAACAATTTTCACTTAATTATTTTATTTACAGTCAAAAACTAACTTTCACTAGTGGCCCACACTGGCCAATGTTAGTATCTTGTCAAAGAAATCATACCCTCACGAGTTCAGCGGTGGTATCATATTTTTAATCCGAGTTACAATTTTTTATCTATAATCATTTGAAAAATAAAATAACTTTGATTAATTATTTTATTTACGGTTATTCCATTTTTGTGTCTTCTCACTGTAGTCTTGTGCTGACTAAAATTAACTCGTGCCTAGGGTAAACCCGCCATCTTGGGTGCAATAAGGCCCTCTGATTTATGATATGAGTTATTGTTTAATATTTATTAATTTTTTTTCAAAATAACATTTTACACATACTAATTAAATCTTAACAAAACTTCGACGGATCATTTTAGGCACTCCAGGCCTCAGAATCACCCGTCGTCTGATTTCACAGTCTCAAACTAATTCAATATAACTAAAACATTATACGGAATTTTTGGGACAACAAATTCTCCCCACATTAGGGATTTACTTCCCTGAAATCTAGAACATAGACTACGGAAAAATGGGGGTACTGAGCACAGATCTGAGGCTATTCCTCCCATGTGCTCTACTGGAGGTTCTTATGCAACCAGGGTAGGTGCACGAGAGGTATTAACCACCCATGAAGGACCTACTCCTGTCAATTCTCAATCTCTACATAAATTTCCATTAATGTCACCCTATTTTCTATGTCCATCTTTCCATGGTCGATAACATACGATGGATCATGAACGCATCTTCACAGCTGTGACACATGGAAAACATTATGAACCCGGTGCATCTGTGGGGAAAGGGATAGATGGTATGACACCTCTCCTACTCTAATGAGAATATTGATAAGTCCGATGAACCTCAAAGATAAAATTTCACCCCAACCAAATATATAAAGTCCTCATCAAGGTGAGACCTGTAGGAAGACATGATCTCCCTCCTCCTGTCGGCATAAGACTTCTTCTGGCTCTGAGCAGTTTTCACTTGATAACAAGTAAAGCATCATGATATAATATCTTCAACTAGTTTCTTCATCCCTGACCACCAGTACTGATGTTGAAGGTATAGGTACATCTTCACCACAATAAAATGTACTGTTAGAGGGGACGTATGGAACTCCCTCAACACCTCCTCCTGTAGAACTACTGGAACCATAGTACGTCCTCTTAAGAGGAAGATGTTCTCCCCACCTTCAGAAAATCCATCTGGTGCCTACCCTGAGGATATCTGAGAACGTCGGGCCTTTCAGTCAACGTCTCATGTTGTCCCCCCCCCCCCATTTGTTGAATAATTTGGGGATTAAAGGTCATAGACTTGAAGTAGCTCCTCCATTTTTATTCGTGAAGGATATCTGCAGCGCGGCTAGCTACTCTGACGCCTCACTCAGTAGTTGTAGACCATACCTCCTGCTGAGTGTGTCTGCTACCATGATCCCCTTCCCATGAGTATAGACTATCTAAAAGTCATAGTCTTGGTGGAAATCTATACATCATCACTATATCAAGTTTAGGCCCTTCTGTGAGAATATACACCTAATACTCTTGTGATTAGAGTAAACAGTAAATTGTTCACCCATCAAGTAGTGCCACCACATCCTCAGCGCAAATACCAATGATACTAACTCTAGGTCATGGGTTGCATAGTTCTAATTTCTAGTCTCTGTCTCAGATCCTGAAAGCTCTGCTGACACGTCTCCATCCATAGGAAAGGCTCCCCCTTTTTCATCAAATCTGAACAGGTTTCCACTACCCTAGAGAAGTCGAGGACAAATCTCCAGTAGTACCTAGCCAAAGAAGATGTCCCTCTCCCATCGGGGAGGTAATCCTGGAAAAATCTTTTGAAAAGTTGTCTAAATGATCTACCACTCTTATTTGGAACTGAAAACCCAAATCTTCTACTGCCACGATGGTAAGTCTGGTCGACTTAAGAGTGATCGGCTGCACCCTCCTTTTCATGAGTTTATCCTGTGCTGTCTGAGTTTCCTTTTTCACCGACCAAGGAAAATCCTATTCCAACGTTGTAGGGAAACCACAACCCTTTTTCCTATTATATTCAATCAGAGTATGAACTGTAGATGTCTACTCCATACCCAAACTAATGTCGTAAGGCCTCAACACTACCACCAATAGGTTCCAACCAAAACTCTCACCTCAAAGGTCAGTTCACAATGTCAGCATTAGTGTGATTATTAAGTCTCCTCCCAAAGGCATCTCCAGACGTGAGGGTCAAGTCAATGGCTTTACCAAAAACTCTAGGTCTTGAATAAGATTCATGGAAGGAAGGAATGTTTGGTACCTATGTCTATTAATACGGTAACTAGTAGTAGACCCATACCATTTATCGAATCATTCCTAGAGCCATTTAGTTTCACTCCTTGACCATATACAGCTACTCCCTTCCCTTTTCCTCCAGCTCCCTAAGCCTGGTGGGGACCACAAAGGGGGGTGGTTGTAACATGTCGAAATGTACACCACCTCATGTTGCTCTCCATTCTCTTCTTCCACATATGCAACCCTACAGATTCAGTTGTCCCTAAAAATTCTTCTTCCCGAAACATTTTTACATGCCCAAGTCTCTGAAACTGGCACCGGTTTCCTACTTTCCCACTGTTAACATTCACTGGTTGCATCTGCTCAGCCAAAGGACATTCAACCAAAATGTTTCTCTCTAGCACCCTATCATAGGTATGAATTCATAGAGGAATAGTATTGACTCAGATGTCCTTAAAGACACCTCACTCGGAAGTCTGATCCCTGATGCATTGATTGTCTCATATTCATAAAGTACTAGGAATGGTCAGTATGCCTCGATGAATACTCAGCTACCGACATGTCATCCTGCCGAAGCTGTAGAAGCTCTAGAAAACTCTCAGCCACCTCCTCAAGCCAGTCCTCAGCCGCCTGTGAGTCTGGCTCGCCTCTTAACCTAAGGGATATATGATGCTGAAACTCATGTAAGGCACTAAGCCTAAATGTGTCCTTTACCAGTACCACCGGTTGTAACTGCTGAACAACGGGTAATGACATAGCTGGAACACTACCTGAAGGTACCATATTGGGCAACGATCCAAGTATTGAAGCCTCATTATCCTTAGGACCATCGTCATGGTCACGTATTAGAAAATTCTAGCACCTAAAATCACCATCTTCACTACTGGTGTCTCAACTAGGTGGAAAACTCTATCCACTACCTCTAGCCAACACTTAGCTACCTGGGAATCTAACTTGCCTTGAAACCTCAGAGGCTTCTATTGCTGGAGCACATGAAATGTTCTTAGTTAGAGTGAATCGTCTACTGGTGGGGCTGGTGGAAATGATTAACCAATGGGTATTGGTACTGCTAGTACAAAAACTGAAGGTGCTAACGTCGTAAGAGGGACCTACACCGAGGACTCATCGCTTGATGGGTCGTCATTGTGTATTCTCTCAGGAAACCTGGGTGGTTATCTTTGTGGTGACATCCTGATAAAGAACCGGTGTCCCAGGGTCATTAAGTTATACCTGGTGAGATGAATCCAATGAATTCAAATGAAAAACTTTTAAAAATGACATATGGAATTACTGTTTTGTTTCACGGAGTTGGAAATCAGTAGTCAGGGTCTTGGTGTATGGATACGTCGGTCACCACACCAACACTGGACTCCCTGAACTTAAAACCACACTCATAACATTTACCACTATTGATTCACTTAAAAGATCAATGTCCTAGTTCTTCGGTATAACCAAACTCCTCTGATATTAATTTGTCATGACCCGCCCCTCGGGGCCCGTACTGTGACTACCCCAAACCAGCCTTCCATAGGCCAAGGGTAGGAGACTATCACCAAAAGGAGTATTCCATAAAAATGGGAAGGCATTGCCTTTATAACCTGTAAAATCACACAACTATTCACAAATCAGGATACAAGCACAAAGAAAAACTTTATATAGTAAACAAGGTGAGTAAAGAAAGTAGAACAAGGCTAGAATACAATCCAAATTGTAAAGTACAAGTAAACTGAAAAGTAGAAGTAAAACTGAAAACAACAGTTGCGAACACCCACCAAGGATCTTACCTGAAGGGTTGGTACAACTCTCAAATGATCGTCTCTGTGGTACGCCTCGTCTAAAGTCCACCTCCGAGCTACCTCTAGTCTTGGTACCCTCGTGCTCAGTCAACGTTGTTCGTCGTCTGCACCGAAAACCACAAAGTGCGGGCAAAGCCTGTGCAGGGGTGAGTATAATGATACTCATTAGGGACCGCGAGGCCCCCAAAGGTCTCTCAAATCCACAAAGGATAAACCACAAAACAAAGAAACAACATTCAAACCTACTTAGGTATATGCCCATACATATACCTATGTTATCAGAAAATACCCACCTCACATAGGATGGAAGAATACCACACAGGTAATACCAAGAAAGTAGATTACCACACAAGTAATGTACTACATAACATAACCTCAATCACAAGCACAAGGTAAAGACAACTAACACAAGGATTTATTCTACGGGTAGTAACAAGTAACATCCCCAGTCACAACGTCGAATACCTCAACTACTGGAGAAATCCTCCACTATCGAGTACAGTGGGCCTGCCACACCACACAGTGGCACTTCCCACTATCCTTGGACTGCTGAGGTACTCCTCATGTAGAGTATCGTGGGCCTACCATGACACACAGAGGTGCTCCCCATCATGGGTCTGCTGTGTCACACAGAGGTGCTCCCCATTGTGGACAACTGAGGTACTCTATCTGTCGAGTACTGTGGGTCTGCCGTGTCACACAGAGGGGCTCTCCACCATGGGTCTGTCGTTTCACGCAGAGCCAGTCCCCACTAGGTCTGCCGAGTCACTCAGAGTTATAATGATCAACAATCATCAAGTCTCAGCGAGTCATAGGGTTCTGTACGTAACACACTTGGTAAAACCGCTACCCAAGCCATCGTTCATACATCAACCATCCCTATGTTCCACTAAAAGTATCCCAAATTTCCTTCTTGTCAAAAGGGACCCAACGCAATAGACGGTACATCAATCGGACGCATGCTCTGTAAGTTATTAGCATTTCCGCTCCGAGGGCCCGGTTGGATTTGGGGTCCGATCCAACCCGGTCATACACTAATATTATCCGAAACTCAATTAAAGTATAGAAAATGGACCATATAGATCCAAGGATTTCGGTGCCGTAGACGGTTCTTCAAACGGACGCCCAGTTCTCAAGTTACGGAAAAAAAGGCGAAACTGGGTTCAGATGTGCCTGGGTCCGGTCCGACCCAGCCTGGACTGACTAGACTAAGTTCTGGTCGACTCAACCCATTCTAAATTCGTCCTAGATGGCCTGGTCCTCAGCAGGACCAGCCCACTAGGCCGTGGTCCGGCACGGCCCATGAAGGGCGCGACCCATTAGAGCGGCCTATTGGCGCGGCCCGCTGGGCGTCCTGTAGTGCGGTCCGCGGTGGGCTGGCAATCCGCCCTAGCTGAAACCCGGGGGGAGGCCCCCCCATAATCCAAAAGGTATGTTGGCCATTCAGTCGCCTTGCTGGCATGAGAGACCGCTCGATGGTCTCACATGGTGCGCCTCACCCGCCGGAATGGTCGACCGGTTCTCCTTCCAATGGCACGACGACGCCGCTGTCCCCCTGGAGTCGGCCGGGTGTTGGCCGCCCTTCGGCCTCCGCCGTGGCCTAGTGAGCGCATCCTTTTGCTCCACCGGCAGCGCAAACACATGCTGCCATTCCTCCATGTGGCCGGACAGATTCCGGAAGCCACCCTGCTTCAGCACGGCCGATGGACCGCGACATCCTTCACAACCAGTGGCGTGGACGCACTCCGCCCTTCCTCCATCGCTGTCAGCTATGTTCCTGGCTTCTCCTTCTTCTGTGAGCTATTACAGCTTCGTTCCAATCCTGAAAAATTAAAATATCGCATATTCACGATCCTTTCATCGAGGGCTCTGTGTAAATATATTACGCTCAGCGAAACTCCGTGTTTCTAGCATCAATAAATATTAGGTATTGAAGAACGCATGAATAATGTACAAATAATTAAAATAAAGAGGAGCAAGGTTAATGTGCGGGATGATGGCCATGTTCGTTTGGCCATCTTCATCATGAATTTAGGATTATAAGAATCAATAAAGTAAATTCAACCATAAATAAAACCCCTTCCTAAAGATCATTGGAGAGTTTTCGCATTTGAGGAAGCATCGACGTTCGTTGTCCCCGCAATAAGCCTCCAACGACACTGCACGATCTTCGTTATTAAATTCATCATTCGGGGTCACTCGTCACCGCCCACTGAAAATGGATCCATCCTCCATGTGTTTTGTTTTGCGATTCTTTACCAGAGCTTCGTCGCTTGGTGAAGCCGTGTCAATTCCTCCCCCAAGCTCCATATAAATAGGAAAGGGTGAGGGTAAGTAACGATCATGGAATTTATGAAGGTTAATTTAACATGAACCTCCCTAATTTCTAACAAAAATATTACTTAATATTTAAAGGTTCAATCCATTTAATGGCTTGGATCTCCATGGGTCCCACACTACCGCTTGTCCATTGGTGGAAAAAAAATAAAATAGTGAGATTATTTTATTTCATTTACTTTTAAAAGTCACAAAAAATAACTTCTTCTCTGGATATACAACAGTCAAATTAAATCCTCCCTTAAGAAAATCCTAGTTCTATGGATTCAACGGTGCCCTCAGTTTTTTAATCCGAGCACCGGTTCACTCGCGTATTTACTGAATATACCCGAAACAAGTTCAAAAAATTATTAACAGTCACCATCGAATTGTACCGGTCGATGTTATGCTCTGCCTAAGTGAAACAAGCCTCAAAGAACCCAACAGTACTCTCAGATTTCCAATCTGAGTTACCGTTTAAAAGTTATAGATTTTACAATAAAAGAATTGTCACTTAATTATTTTATTTACGACCAAAAACTAACTTTCACTGGTGGCCCGTGCTGTCCAATGATAGTATCTTAATAAATAAATAATACCCTCATGAGTACAATGGTGTCTCTAATTTTTAATTCGAGTTACCATTTTTTATTTATAAGCATTTGAAAAATAAACTGACTTTGTTTAATTATTTTATTTGTGGTTATTCCATTTTCGAGTTTCCTCACCGATGGCTTGTGAAGAAAAATCTTAAGTCATTCATAGTGTAAACCCGCCATCCTAAGTATAATAGTGCCCTCAGATTTCTGATCTGAGTACCCATTTAAGAGTTATTCTAATTTTTCTAGAAAACTATTTACGCTCACTAATTTAAGCTTAAAAAAACTTCGACAGATCATTCCGGATACTGCGGGTCTCAGAATCATGCGCTTCCAGATTTCACGGTCTCAAAAAAAAATTCGTATAATTAAAAACATTATACATAATTTCAGGAACATTACAGTTTTTCATGAGGATCACAATGTCATGATCTGTTTGGCTCTTCATGGATGTCTATGATAACAGATCATTGGTTTAATGTTTTATGTCGATGTACCATTGATGCGACTTGTGCGATCATCAATATTTTTGAAAAAAAAATTTTGTACACTGGGTGTACATAGGAACACCCTTGGACGGATACATGGGAATGGATAGGTACCTAGGAATAGATAGGTAAACAAGTAGGCATAGGAGCAAGAGTACACGACAAGTGGGCCCCCATTACATGTCCTTTATGTCTTTATGAATGGTATACCAATCATACCCCTTCACATTAAATTGTATTTTGGATCATGAGAAATATATCCAAAGTTTATTTTACTTATTAAACTTGATGGTGTCCTTCATAGTAGATTTTGAGATACTTTCTTAGATATTATAGGCATGATGCTTCTTTAGAAATTTTTTAATGACTAAAGTGATCAAGCATGATCATATAAGAAATGATGGGGTTGAGAAGCCACCGCAACCTACTATGTGGTACTCCCCTTACAAACTAGAGTGTGGTTCTTCTAGTTACTGAGTGGTTCCCCCTTACAAACTATAACATGCTTCTTTTACCAACTAAGTATTATCCCCTTACATACTAGGGAATGGGTTGTTTACATAATAATTGACACCTCAATTATTCACTAGGGTATGGTTTATCTGCCTAAAAATTTTTATCCCCTTTTAAAATAGGGTTTGGTTCCTCTACCTACTGATCGGGTACCCGCTTACGGACTAGGGTGTGGTTCCTATTCTCATAGAGTGGTACCCACTTATAGACTACAGATTATGTTCTCTACCTACTGAGTGGTATGCAGCTTATGAAATAGGGAATTGGACCTCTACCTATAAATTGGAACTCTGTTATTCACTAGGTAATGGGAACTCTATTTGGAGATTTTTCCCCTTTACTATGCATCATAGTGGCGAGTTTTGTGTCCTCCACATGGTTACTTCTTTAAAAAAATGCGTGATATGCATGTAATTGATGATGGACCTTTGGATATATTGTAAGACTCATATTCCTAATTTGGGAAGTAAGAAAATATTCCCATTCATTCTAGTTTGGGGTTCTTATAATATTATATATATCTATGTTGTTGAATTTCATTTCCATATTTCTTTGGGATGAGATGGCCACTTATATCATTTATTCTATAACTATCTCATTTTTTTTTTGGGATTCATACTAGGTATGTATATACTCAACCCTACATGGAACTTTCTTGTATATGTCATGTCTTATATATAGGATAGATATATTGGAGATGGATTTAGTGAAGCTTAGGAATACATGGTTGTATTCGAATGTGTATGACAGTTGAGGTATGGAGATCCGGAGTTGGAATCTCTTAGTTTTATTTCATTTCCATTTATTTTCTGGTTGAGACAACTTTTTTGGTCGTTCATGTATTTTTTCCCTTTAATTTTCATATTACGCCATCATATGAATTTTTATTCCCTAGAGGTTATACATGCATGGATTTTACACAAGATGTTATTGAATCTTATAATTATTCCTCTTCCCTTCTACATGGATAGGGTTGGGATTGTGCATATAGGTACATTAGAAAAAGGACTACCAAATTAGTTATGACATCTCAGTGCTTTTTTCCATCTCCTAGGCTATGGAGGGTGGCTTGTGGTAGTTTCAATGTCGCACCCCAAAACGTGCTTTTATTTTATTTTACTATTTATTTGGTATTAAATTATTTTGCTCTGGTTCACGTTCAGTCTCAGATCAGATTTATTGAGTCTTCGAGAAAAACATATATTTGGGTTCGACAACGTTGGACGCGTGGGCGGAGCGCGACACCGCGCGGCCCCGCCCATGCAATTACGTGGACTTTTTTTAATTTTAATATTATTAAAGATGATATATATTCATTTATTATTTTTATTTTATTGTTAGTGGTCACTTTTATTATTATTATTAAAGTTTGACACAAATTTATATTACATAAGTTTTATTAGTATCATTGTTATTAATGAGGTTTATAAAAATTATTATTGTTATTAATAATAGTACTAAATTTTTTATTATTACAATTAGAATTTATTGAGGTTTTTATGGAGGTATATTAATAGATTAATGCTTTATTTATTTGTTTATTCATTAATATTATTTTTCTTTTATTTTCATTTATATTTCGTTTTTTTCTATTCTATTTCCCCCCCTAACCCTAGCGGCCCACCCCATTTTATTATTTTTCTTCTCCCTCACAGGAACCGCCGCCCCCTTCTTCTTCTCCCCACTGCATCCCTCTATTTTCCTCTCCTCTATAGTGAGAGCTTCTCCCTAGCTCCCTCCTGCTCCCCAGTGCACTATCCGAACCCGGCGCCCTCTCCTGCCTCCTTGCACCGGTTCTAGCGGAGCCGCTTCCTTTTCCCACCTCTGGCGCCCCAGCACCCCTGCTACCCCGCCTCCTCAGCAGCCGCACAGCAGCCTCGCCTCGGTTCCCCTCCTCCTTGACCGCCACTGCACGCCCTCCCTCCTGCCCCTCGCACATCATCCAACACCCGGCTCCTTCTCCCTACGGAAGAGCCATCTCAAGCGGTGCACCCCCTTTCCATCCACTCTAGATATGCCTCGCGCGGAAGCTCGCCGTCGGCGCCCCCACTTGCGGTGCGTCCTCCCTCCCCCAGCACACACACCTGTTGCTGGCCGCTGGCTCCCTTTTCCCTGTTGTAGTGCCCCGCTCTGGTGCCTCGACCTTCCCCTCCATCACCTCGCGCTGCAGCCGCATCACCCAACTCTCCTCCTCCCCTTTGCAACAGCTCGCCGCAGCTCCCTCTCCGCTGTACGCCACTGCCCAGCCAGCCGCTCGGATACTTCTCCTCCTCCCCTTGCTGCATCCCGCACAACAACCCCGTTGAAACATTAATTTTATTATTATTTTTATTACTATTAATGTTATTATTATTATGATAATTATTATTATTAATATTAGTATTATTATTATTCTTGTTGCTCTTGTTATTATTATTATTATTATTCTTATTATAATTCTTATTATTCTTATTATTATTGTTATTAATCTTATTGTTGTTTTTATTATTATTAGTATTATTAATATTTCTATTTTTATTATTATTATTTTAATTAATCTTATTATTGTTATTAGTATTATTATTATTATTACAATTATTATTGTTATTATTATTATTATTATTAATCTTATTATTGTTATTATTATTATTATTATTATTATTTTGTTGTTATTATTATTATTATTATTATTATTCTTATTTTGTTATTATTATTATTATTATTATTGTTATTATTAATAGTATTATTATTATTGTTATTATTCGTAATATTATTATTATTATTATTATTGTTGTTATAATTATTACTATTATTATCATGATTATTATTCCTGATTTGACCTTTGATTTGTTAGAGGGTTATCAAATTATGTTGGTTTTTGGTTGATTTTGGATTTTGAGGACCAGCGTAGGGCGTTTTGGGGCGAGCGCCACCGCCACGCCATGTTTCCGAAGTTCCGTTGTTGCCACGCTTTAGTTTCAAGGTGAGAGTTTATTCCCGCCGCTTGGTTTCGAATGTTCTAGTGAGTTTTTGGATGTATCCGGGTCCTCGATATTTTTTATACATAGTGTTGGAATTTATCACATGGTTTCGGACACACGTTGTGTCATAGCGCCTTGCTTCCAAAGTCGTTTTGCCGTCGCACTTTGATCTTGAGGTAGGTTCCCTTTGCACTGCTTTTAAAATTTAAGTTATATTATTTCATACTGTTTGTGCACCCTAATTGTTAAAAATAAATGTTTTATTAATGTTAATAAATATGAGATAATATACGATAATTAAATTTTAATATAAGATAGTTAAATTTTAAATGGTTATTAAGTGTAAAAAGGAGCCGTTTATTTTATACAGGACACATGAAACATCCTTTTTACGAGCGGACACCCAATAATGAAAGAATGCCTGTTTGGCTTTTAAACATAATTTATGGAATATAAAATAGAGTTCTGGTTTAATGAGAAATGATTTCTTTTGAAGCGTGAACAAATACTTTGGTTCGTTTGAGAAATTGCCCGGTTGGCTCTTAAAGTTTATTTGGAAAAAGAAATTTTTTTGGTTTGGTTTAAAAATATATTGGCAGCCTGTGAAGTAGTGTTTTGTGGGATCTTTAAATTGTTTTTGGTCTTATAAAGATGTTGTACTTTTTTTTGAGTAGTGATTGTGAAAGGTATTTAATGCCCGTTTGGCACTTTATGGAAATCGATGAAAATGTTTTGATAAAACCCTCTTAGGACGACTCTCATGCCTTGGTTGCAATTGATTGTTTGGGAGGCCACGCTTAGAGGCTCCCCGGTACTTGAGTAGTTAAAGGCATGAGGTTGTTCCACGGAGTGGCTCGGTGTGATGCTTGTTGTGTTTGATATATATATGTATATGATTGGATGCTCGTTTGGAATCAGTTGGTTCACCCCTTTTCAAACACTTGGGACAAGGGAATCTGGCATATTGAGAGAATATTATAAGAACGATTGCTGCACCAGTAGGTTATGGTACTGACTAGTGGCCCATAGTAGGTGGATATATTGGGTTTATTACTATGGTATTTTCCCTCGACCTACCTGAGAGAGGATGGTTGAGCATATTGTGCATTTTGATTTCATCGTGACATGTCGATAAGGATGATTTCTCATGTATTGGTGTCTTCTGGTTTATTATCGATCTCCTAGGTTCACCCATGTCTATTAATCATTTTTTACTCACATGTATACCTACATTGCGCTTGCTGTATGTTTTACTTTGTGCATTCTGGTGTATTTTTTTCCTTGGAAAGTGATAAATTGCTTTTGATTAGGTTTCAAAAAAAATTGTTTTCAAATGAAAGAATTTAATCCCCTTTGTACAAATTTGAAAATTTTAACTTCACTTTCCCCTTTCCAGAAATTTCATTGACACTAATGAAATGAACCCGAATTTCGAAATGGCTAAGGGCAATGGTTCGTACTTTGTTTTTAAGTAAAATGCTTAGAAAAACATACTTTTATAAATTGTAGTTCAAACTTGAGATGATGTTTCTTTTATTTTAAAGGTAGTGCATTGGGAATAGATATCGGGCTAGCCTACTGAGTTTTAATACTCACGCCTATAGTTCTTTTCTGTTTTTAGTGTTCATGCAGGCTATAGCTTGAGTGCGCTCGCCCAGGGCGACGCTTGATCGTTGAGTCGGAGAGCGACCCGCGAGGTCGCACGAAGTTTGTTCGGACGTCGTGTTTGGTTAGTTTGATTCCTGTTTGTTCCTGTTTAGTCACTTTATTTGTTTTATCTTTTCTGCGCTGCACTGTATTATTTTCGCTGCCTTATTTATTTATATTGGGCGAAATCGTTCCCATAGCCTATGTTGATGCCCTGGCACTTGTCGCCAGCCCGGGAGGATCGGGAATTCCTCTCGGGCCATGTCGCGGACCGACTCGGGTAAATGGTTCAGGGTCGACCCAAGTTGGTTCGTGAAAAAACGGTATCAGAAGATGTTAGCTCTTAGCAGACCTCACTTTTCAGAGCACCCTTTGTTATTTGGGATGTCAAGGTAGATGGAGTAGGATTGTCGGGACTTGAGAGGTAGGTGTGAGAAGAGCGTCACGAACTCTTGCCCGTACCGATCCTCTGGTTTCTAGGGGAAGTCCAGTTTAATTTGTTTGTTAGGGTTTTTATAGAAATGTTTTGTGATTGGGACACGACAAAGGGAGTTTGGTCCATTAGTCCTCCTAACCCGCACGGCCTAGCAAGCCATGCAAAGCTAGGGGCATTTTCCAAGGAGGCTCTCTGTGTCAGTGATGTGTTTGTCATATGGCCGCCAACCATATGGTTAAGCCACCCACTGACACTAGTCCCCTGTTTGAGTTGTTTTGGGTTCCCCTTGATTTTTGAAAGTGGTTTGAATTAGTAAAGTTGGTTTTTTAAAAAAATGTTGTTTGAAATAACATGTTTTATTTGTTGATTGTTTTAAAAGAAGTGGTATGAATAAATTGTTTTTTTTTAAATGAAGTTGCTTTGTTTTGGCCTTGGTGTTCCGATGAGTACTCACATGCATTTTGGTATGTTGGAAATGTGGATGGATCTCTGGTATGGTGGATGGATTCCCTGGGTGGCACGAATACATGCATGTGAGTGCGGATCTAAATAATACCAATGGCAAAGGTTTAACCCACCAATCTTGTTTTGAATTAAAGATGTTTTCAAAGAGAAAAGTTTTGATGTTATGATAAATTGTTTTCTCAGATTTCGAGCTTGTCACCTTTGCAGTGTTTGATTTTGAGGTTTTTATTCATTCCTTGAGTTGGACTTGATTGGGTTTTTGACTTTTCCTTGTCCAGCGGTTATCCCTTTGAAGCTTCGATGGGTGATCATACTGCGGTTGATCAACCTAAGGATTTTATGCTTGAGTTTCAAAAGTTGGATCCACCTCTCTTCTATGGTCAAGAAGAACCTTCTGTGGCAGAGGAGTGGATGTGGAAGGTTGGAAGGGACTTTAGCCTCATTGGGTTGCCCGAGTCGTTGAAGGTCATGTTTGCGACCTTCATGCTAGAAGGTTCACCGTGGATGTGGTGGAAGTCAGTGTCTCGGAACAAGCCCAGTCAAGAGATTACTTGGGAGTTATTCAAGGCTTTGTTCATTCGCCAGTTTTTCTCTGAGGAAGAAAGGGTGAGAAATGGGATGGAGATGTGTTGTCTGCAGTAGGGCGACAGATCCGTGTTGGAATATTTCTAGCGCTTCGTAGATCTAGTACCTTATGATTCAGGGTATGCCACGAATGACCCCATGAAGGCTCGACGCTTCGAGGCGGGTCTCCGCCCTGATCTACAGTCGAAGGTGTTAGAGTCCAACCTAACTTCTTTTGTCGATGTGGCAAGATAAGCTTTTCGTGTCGAAGCCACGATGGCAGGAGTGCTCGATGTAGTTCTCCCTCCTCCGATCCCTATGATCAGTGGTGAAGAATCTAGAAAAGAAATTAGTAAGCAAATGGAAGTGGATGGATCAGGTCGTGGAATCAAGAGGCCTCAGGATCTTTCATCAACCTCTTCAAAGCGAGAGATTTTTGTGTGTTATTAGTGTGGCAAGCGGGGTCAAAAGAAGTCATCGTGCCCAAGCACTCCGAAGCCCTGCCAGGCATGTGGACGCTTGGGTCACTTGCGGTGATTTTGTCGGGGTGTTGCAAGGAAGCGTCGTAGAGGAAGTTCGCAAAAGTAATGTGTTGTTTGGTCTTTGTTAAAAGTTTCTGGTGTAAGTTTCCTTTCAGTTTAAGGGATATTTTATCGTCGCAGCTGTACTGATGGTGTTTTGGGGTTTGACATGTATGGGATGTTGTGTGTCTCTTGATGAACTCCGGTTTTCAATACCAATGTGGCTTTTATTTCGAATTTCTGTCTATTCTTTGGTCAAATATAAAGAGGTATGTTTCTTTAAGGGATTTTCAGAACCTGACTGCGAGGCAGAAGATGCTTCATCCATCAGAGCTCCAGCCAAAAGGTCTCGGAGTGAAGCTGGCGCTTATTCAGGAACCCCCGGGGAAATTTTATGGAGTATGGATAACGGTGTGCCTCTACCATGTGGTGAGATAATTCTGGTGTTGCTGCTCTGGTTTCTCTATCTTTGTGGTTTTCCTCTTGCCGAAAAGCGCGTGATGGACTTATCCCTCGTGTAGTGTGGGGAATCGTGCATCTTGGATGTAAGTTGCTAATCAGTGACTTTTCATGGGCCACTGATGTAAATCAGTCACATCCTTGGTTTGTGTCCCTCCCAAAGTGATGGGTCGTGAGTAGTCGTACGTCGTAGTTTCTGTGATTTGATCCTTGTTCCAACCCTCCCCACCCATTGGGTTAGGGTTTACAGTTCGTATGGAGTTTTGGATTCGTTTCTCATCCCATTCAGACAGGAGCGGGTGGTTTAAATGGTTTGGTGTGCTTTTTATATATAGCTTGGGAAAGGCCCCGATCTGGCCTAAGTAGGATTTCTGGTTGGTCGCTAGTAGGTTAGTTCTTTATGGTGGGGAGACCCACCATGAGTCTCTTTGGGTTTTCTCTTAAGTCGTTATCATTGGCTAGTGGAGTTCTTATGGTGGGGAGTCCATTCGGGCCTCCCCTCTGTCGTTGGTCTGTTTCGGGAAAGGAGGTTGAGTCCTGTAGATGGTAGATGAAATGTCTTTTGTTTAAGAGGTTGGATCATGTTAATGTAGAATCCTTAGGCGTTGATCGATCGGCTGGACAATGTTGTGGCTTTCCAGGGGCAGAAAGCGTTATGGTGGGGATAATTGTCGCACCCCAAAACATGATTTTATTTTATTTTATGATTTCTTTGGTATTAAATTATTTTTCTCTGGTTCGCATTCAGTCTCAGATCAGATTTTTTGAGTCTTCAATAAAAACTCATATTTGGGTTCGACAACGTTGGACGTGTGGGCGGAGCGCGATGCCGTGCGGCCTCGCCCATGCAATTACGTGGACTTTTTTTAATTTTAATATTATTAAAGATGATATAAATTCATTTATTATTTTTATTTTATTATTAGTGGTCACTTTTATTATTATTATTAACGTTTGACACAAATTTCTATTACATAAGTTTTATTAGTATTATTGTTATTAATGAGGTTTATAATAATGATTATTATTATTAATAATAGTACTAAAATTTTTATTATTACAATTAGAATTTATTGAGGTTTTTATGGAGGTATATTAATAGATTAATTCTTTATTTATTTGTTTATTCATTATTATTATTTTTCTTTTCTTTACATTTATATTTCGTTTTTTTATATTCTATTTTCCCCCCTAACCCTAGCGGCCCACCCCTTTTTTTATTTTTCTTCTCCCTCGCAGGAGCCACCGCCCCCTTCTTCTTCTCCCCGCTGCGTCCCTCCATTTTCCTCTCCTCTATAGCGAGAGCTTCTCCCTCGCTCCCTCCTGCTCCCCAGTGCACTGTCCGAACCCGGCGCCCTCTCCTGCCTCCTTGTGCCGGTTCCAGCAGAGCCGCTCCTTTTCCCACCTCCGGTGCCCCAGCACCACTGCTACCCGGCCTCCTCAGCAGCCGCACAATAGCCTCGCCTCGGTTCCCCTCCTCCTTGACTGTCGCTGCACGCCCTCCCTCCTGCCCCTCGCACATCAACCAACACTCGGCTCCTGCTCCCTACGGCAGAGCCATCTCAAACGGCGCACCCCCTTGCCATCCACTCCAGATCTCCCTTGCGTGGAAGCTCGCCATCGGCGCCCCCGTTTGCAGTGCGTCCTCCCTCCCTCAGCACACACACCCGTTGCCGACCACCAGCTCCCTTTTCCCTATTGCAGCGCCCCACTCCGGTGCCTCGGCCTTCCCCTCCTTCACCTCGCGTTGCAGCCGCATCACCCAACTCTTCTCCTCCCTTTTGCAGCAGCTCGCTGCTGCTCCCTCTCCGTTGTACGCCACTGCCCAGCCAACCGCTCGGATACTTCTACTCCTCCCCTTGCTGCATCCCGCACAACAACCCCCTTGAAACATTTATTTTAATTTTATTTTTATTACTATTAATGTTATTATTATTATGATAATTATTATTATTAATATTAGTATTTTTATTATTATTATTTCTCTTATTATTATCATTTTTTGTATTCTTATTATAATTCTTATTATTCTTATTATTATTGTTATTAATCTTATTATTGTTGTTATTATTATTATTATTATTATTATTGTTATTTTTTTATTATTATTTTTAATATTAATCTTATTATTGTTATTAGTATTATTATTATTATTACTATTATTATTGTTATTATTATTATTAATCTTATTATTGTTATTATTATTATTATTATTATTATTTTGTTTTTATTATTATTATTATTATTATTTTGTTTTTATTATTATTATTATTATTCTTATTCTTATTATTATTTTTCTTATTACTAGTATTATTATTATTATTATTATTCTTAATATTATTATTATTGTTATTGTTATACTTTTTACTATTATTATCATGATTATTATTCCTTCTTTGGACTTTTCTTTGTTAGAGGGTTATCAACTTATGTTTGTTTTTGGTTGATTTAGGATTTTGAGGACCAGCGCAGGGCGTTTTGGGGCGAGCGCCATCGCCACGTCTTGTTTACGAAGTTCCGTTGTTTCCGCCCTTTAGTTTCAAGGTGAGCGTTTATTCCCGCCGCTTGGTTTCGAATGTTCTGGTGAGTTTTTGGATGTGTCTGAGTCCTTGATATTGTTTATACAGAGTGTTGGACTTTATCACATGGTTTCGGACACACGTTGTTTCATCGCACCTTGCTTCCAAAGTCGTTTTGCCGTGGCGCTTTGATCTTGAGGTAGGTTCCCTTTGCCCTACTTTTAAATTTAAGTTATATTATTTCATGCTGTTTTTGCACCATAATTTTTCAAAATAAATGTTTTATTAATTTTAAAAAATATGAGATAATATACGATAATTAAATTTTAATATAAGATAGTTAAATTTTAAATGGTTATTTAGTGTAAAAAGGAGCCGTTTATTTTATACAGGACACATTAAACATCCTTTTTAAGAGCGGACACCCAATAATGGAAGAATGCCCGTTTGGCTATTAAACATAATTTTCAGAATATAAAATAGAGTTGGGGTTTAATGAGAAATGATTTATTTTGAAGCATGAACAAATACTTTGGTTCGTTTGAGAAATTTCCCGGTTGGCTCTTAAAGTTTATTGGGAAAAAGAAAATTGATTGGTTTGGTTTATAAAAATTCTGGAAGCCTATGAAGTAGTGTTTTGTGGGCTCTTTAAATTGTTTTTGGTCTTATAAAGATTTTGTACTTTTTTTTGAGTAGTGATTGTGAAATGTATTTAATGCCCGTTTGGCACTTTATGGAAAGCGATGAAAATGTTTTGATAAAACCCTCTTAGGATGACTCTCATGCCTTGGTTGAAATTGATTGTTTGGGAGGCCGCGGTTAGAGGCTCCCAGGTACATGATTAGTTAAAGGCATGTGGTTGTTCCACGGAGTGGCTCGGGGTGATGCTTGTTGTGTTTGATATATATATGTATATGATTGGATGCTCGGTTGGCATCAGTTGGCTCACCCCTTTTCAAACACTTGAGACATGGGAATCTGGAATATTGAGATAATATTATAAGAACGATTGCTGCACTGGTAGGTTATGGTACTGACCAGTGGCCCATAGTAGGTGGATATATTGGGTTTATTACTATGGGACTTTCCCCCAACCTGCCTGAGAAAGGATGGTTGAACGTATTGTGCGTTTTGATTTCATTGTGACATGTCGATAAGGATGATTTCTCAGGTATTGGTGTCTTCTGGTTTATTCTCGATCTCCTAGGTTCACCCATGTCTATTAATCTTTTTTTCCTCACATGTATACCTACATTGCCCTTGCTGTATGTTTTACTTTGTGCATTCTGGTGTATTGTTTTCCTTGGAAAGTGATAAATTTCTTTTGATTAGGTTTCAAAAAAAATTGTTTTCAAATGCAAGTAATTAATCCCCTTTATACAAATTTGAAAATTTAAACATCACTTTCCCCTATCCTGAAATGTCATTGACACTAATGAAATGATCCCGAATTTTGAAATAGCTAAGGGCAATGGTTCGTACTTTGTTTTTAATTAAAATTCTTAGAAAAACATACATTTATAAATTGTAGTTCAAACTTGAGATGATGTTTCTTTAACTTTAAAGGTAGTGCATTGGGAATAGATATTGGGCTAGCCTACTGAGTTTTAATACTCAGGGCTATAGTTATTTTCTGTTTTTAGTGTTCGTGCAGGGTATAGCTTGAGTGCGCTCGCCCAGGGCGACACTTGATCGTTTAGTCAGAGAGCAACCCGTGAGGTC
Organism: Viscum album; assembly: GCA_963277665.1. NCBI lineage: Eukaryota > Viridiplantae > Streptophyta > Magnoliopsida > Santalales > Viscaceae > Viscum > Viscum album. Next base: position 1,969,696,481 of record OY728147.1, on the reverse strand, counting down.
ACACGGAGTTTGTTCGGATGTCGTGTTTGGTTAGTTTGATTCCTATTTGTTCCTATTTAGTCACTTTATTTGGTTTATGTTTTCTGTGCTGCTCTGTATTATTTTCGACGTCTTATTTATTTATATTGGGCGAAATCATTCCCATAGCCTCTTTTGATGCCCTGGCGCTTGTCGCCAGCCCGGGAGGACCGGGAACACCTCTCAGGCCATGTTGCGGACCGACTCGGGTGACCGATTCAGGGTCGACCCAGGTTGGTTCTTGACATTCAATTTTTCCTTCTGCTAGCCAGGATTTCCCCGATGGGTCAAGTCATGACAGTATGTCCCATTCCATAGGTTTTTACGACATTGAGACATGAAAAACACCTTAGTTGAAAAACCATAGGAAATTTTCATTGTATCTAAGTACATGATCAACATCCATTCAATAAATATATCAATAACCCACTCATAGACATGTCTATCGAGTGTAGTGATGGTGCATTCAAAGAACACTATAAAGAATACTAGGCATCACTCAAGGAGAGAATACTTATCTATTGAGTACATTTGAAATTGTTTTTGTATCGAAATCCCCAACAATCGCATTGTGTAAGGCTTAAATACCAGATCCCAAGAAGTACCTCTACCCATCCACATAATATACTCCACATGTTGGAACAATATCTGAATCCCAGGAACTATGTATGAGAATCCCAATCAAATAATAAATTAAAATGGATCTAAAGTTGGCTCCTAGGAATAAGTTATGGGAGGCATAACTATATCAGGAGTAAATAAGTGAATATTTAAATTATATTGGGGTTGGAAAGATGCCTAAAACCACCACTAAATCCCTAACCCCATGTGCTTACAAGTTCATAATGGGTTCAAAGGTGACAAAATCCACTACCTCTACCCAAAACCACAATGCAATAGATCAAGTTTGGTTAACCATCAGTGAACCATTTGGGTTCCTGAGCATCAAACACTAGAGAGGCACTGTACTTAGGTCCTTGTAAATAGTACACAATTAGATGCATATTATATGGGATCCTAGAAAGTAATTAACCTCACGAACTCATGGTCTAGAAAGGAATATCTTATAACGGCGATTCTCTCAAGTGAAAAATCTACATAATAATAATTCTTGGGAGATATCTCACAACCAATATCAGAACAATGTCTCTTTATGGGTCGGTCCGAACTCCCAACAAAAAACACACCAAAGTCCTACTATATATGGAAAATATTAAGATACATTTGAATAGGATATTAGATAATTCCATAAAATTCCACATAAAATTCTCATGACCCTCACATGGGTCTCATCTAGGGTTTCTCTCTCGAGAGAGATGAAATAATCCATTTACTATAGGAGTCACCTCTTCATTAGTTCACTCAGGCCAAAACATGTCACTGGACTCGTACATTTACCTTAAGGGATCACCGATTTGATGTTTATGAGAAATAGCTCAAAATTATTCACTCATATGTCCAATTTTGACTTTTGGTCATAATGATAATAAAATATCTCAAAATGTTAGGAAGGGAGCTATGCATGTCATTTATACCATAGTACACAGACTGTACTGTCAAATCCTCACATGGGAATGGACATCAATTGTAGTTTGGGTGTAAAACCCAAATAAATGGAATGTATAACATATACCCATATTATACCCTATATAGGGTACCAACTGGTGTACCTCACATGTACAGATCATGTATTGTATCCTGTCGATGTATGTCTACACATCGTTTAATCCAATTATTGTTTTGTTGTGTACTATATAAAGAGAAATTCCCCAACATAGGCTCTCTAGATGAGTTCCCAGATACATGGTTTAGTATAACTACACGTTGGGTAAAACATGTATAGGCCATGTACCCTACATGGGGTACCATACCTATCATGTACCTCACATGTCTTGGCCATGTATCCTTTCCTTGCGATGTACTTCATCACAATGTTCATCCCACATGGGGGTCTGGCCCTGCACTCTATGAACCCAAGATCCCATGTAGGTGCTATTTGTCTAGGTGCTCGACTACATGTACAAGCACCATTACATGATATATAAACATAGTACACGATGGGTAATTATAAAAACTCATCTTTACCTGACGGAAAAAACGCGCATTGTTTTCTCTAGAACTGAACACACTGTAATCAATATTTTTGAATGGAAAACCCCTTTATTTAGATAAAAACATAGTTCCACTACACAAAATTTATTCCTTAATCCTCAAGGGGTCCTAATTAGTGATATTAGGGCCTTAAAGTATAAATTGGTAAAACTATGATGATCTATGATATAAAAATTGATATGACCTATCTCTGGGTGGAAACCAAGAATGATTTGGTTTGATCTATAATCTTAAGCTTTCACATGATGATCCAACATGAATTTAAATATATAAAGGGGCCTCCCACTGTCATTCTTTCTCTCTTCTCTCTATATACCAGATTTATCTAAAAAAGAAAAATGTGTTTCTTGGTCTTGATTAAATATAAATAAATAGCCAAGAGAGTGGTGAATTGGCCTTTTTAAGAACTATTTAAAGAATTTAAGTATAATATTAGATTTATAATGATAATACAACATAAAACAAAATAAAATTAATGCAATATATTTTTATAGTTTCTCAGATCTAAATGATCATACTCTACTATTCACCACTCTCATGACCGGAGAGAAATTACACGAACTATAACCAATATAATATAATCTTACAATGACTCTTTCCCACATAGAGTTAGAAACCATTTACAAATCATTTTCCACCCTTAGTGGCTTAATCCCAAAACAATACTAACTTTTTATAGCTAAATTAACAACCCAAAAAACTTGAGTTTTCCCCTGGTGGCATAACCCTATTCTTGAATTTCTATAGGGTGTAAAAATACTATATTTTAATGGTTATCATAACCTATAATAGTAACACACACAGAAATAAGACTGAATGAAGTAAAACCGTAGAACTAGTTGAGTTGATTTAGTGTTTGATTGTTTAAGTAGTAGTGAACTCTCCAGCAGTAAAGGATCAAATATTTTATTTATAATTGAGATTCATAGCCAATTTTCAATGTTTTCAAGCCCTAAAGAAATCATGAATAACCTCAAACAGTTTTTCATGATATTTATTTTTTTAAATCTATATATAAATTTAATCTATTCAAAAATTATTAAACACTAGAATACTATTTTGATTCATTTACCCCAATACAACATACAATTTATTTATTAAATATGTGTGTATAAAATAATCATGTGGGTTACCTTAATAATATGTTAAATTAAATTAGTTCTATAAAATTATAACACACTAGTATAGGTAATAAAACACAAATGAATAAATATAATCAACATTAAAGTCCCTTGAAATACTCTAATGAAGTATGTGAGACTAAATACTGACATTCAAAAAACATTTAATGTGAAACTCGTGTTTTCCCAATAAAAAGACATTAAAATTAGGAACATGTGATTATAATTTAATAAAATAATTTAAAAACTACTATCATGTAATTTAAATAATTAATAATAATTTATAAATTATTTAAAACATTATTTATATCTATAATGAACATGAATAAAATGGAAAAGTAATGTTTAACATAAAACCAAGAAAATTTCTAGATTTTACAACATCTAATTGAAAATAAAAAATATTTATTGTGAAATCCACAAATGGTATTCATATAAGATATTTATATAGTTTATTCACCTAGGTGAATCTATATAGCCTAATATATGTAAATAAATTCATGTACCTAGTTTTGCATAACTGATTCTAGAAATTTGTAGGCATTAAAACATAAAAAGTTTGAAACATAAAAAATTTTCAACAATATATTATCATTTTTATAACTTTACGAATTATATTGAGATATTTTCTTTATATTTTCATATAATCAAGAATAAGATAAATCATAATATTAATACTCAATATATCATCAACAAATAATAGAAATATTATTTTACAAAAATGCAGAATTATAATTGTAAACATGAAGTGTCTTCAATATAAACTATGTAGTTTTGGAGGTTAGTTCCAAGTTTAATTTATTCTAATGAAATGAATTTAATTTTTATATATTTATAATTGAAAAAAAATAACATAATTTGTTGTTATATATCCCATGTAATTTTAAAAAACTGTAGATAATTTCACTCATGATTGGTCCCATGATAGGTTCCACTACCATGATAGGTTCCATGTTAGTTTCCATGGTATGGTGACATGGTAGGTTCCATTATCATTTCTATGGTCAAGTGATGTGGAAGGTTGTCATCCTCAGGAGACACGGTAGGTTGACAAAGCTAGGTTACTTTTTATGTTGACATGGTCAGGTAATATAGAAATGTGGTACTATAGGTTGACATGGTCAGATGATATAGTTAGGTGACAAGGTATGCTGACATGGTATGTTCTAGGCTTGTATAAATTTTCTTTTTCTATACATTGCCAAATTTTAGTCCCAAAATTTGTAAAATGAGATTTTAAGGCATAAAATGACTTATTTAGTCTATAAAAACATCATGTAACTTTTTATATAACTTTTTAACTAAAAAATTAAAAAATAATTTTCAAAGAAAGTAAACATTATGAAAATATCATGATTAAACATACTTTAATTAAAATATATTAAAAAAATACTATTTTATGATAAAAAAAGTTTATAATGAAATATAAAATTATACAGTATGTACACAAAGTCTTAATATTTATATATAACACAAAAACATGTAAATATATTATGAAATAGTAATATAAATATAAAATTATTGTTGTTATAGATTTCATGTAAATATGAAAATCTCGACATATAAATACATCCAAACTCACCATAAAGTCATGCCATGTAAATTTAAATATCCATCACACCAATGGAATTTTTTTTCCAAAACACAGTAAGGTCTAGTGTCTTTGTAAAGATAAAAATGTTATTAGTAAAAACATTCAAAAACCATATAAATATAGAATATTATTTATAAAAATATAATATATTTGTATCTATACAGCTTTGTATTGTTGATATAGTATAAAAGGATTCTTTTATAGTGAATGATCTCATACATATCTGAAATCATTAGGACATAATAAAGCTTATATATTTAGAACTTTTTCATATATAGTACATATTAACATACATTCAAATTATTTATGGTTACCTAAAAATGGTTTTATTATTCCCAATGTTTCATGGGTACTATAACATATTATTAATTATGTTTTCAGAAAAGATAAATAGGAATTATAAATAATGATGTTGGGTACATGGATAATGTATTCTCTATGAATATGATAGATGACCCATAAAAAATTAATTTATTTTGATAGATTTGATAGGGGCACTATTACTTTTGGAGACAATTCAAAAGGCAAGGTGATAGGTTATAGAGAACTCAATTATTCTAATAACATTATTATTAATAAGGTTATATATTTTGATGGATTAAAAAATAACTTGAACAGTATATCTCCATTATAGGATTAATTCATGATGTTTTTATTTTCATAATAATAAGTTTTTTTTTAAAATTTAATTCCAAATTAGTATTTCGTGAAATTAAGGATAATATATGTTTGGAAAAAATCCCTCTAGGTATCATTGCCTCATTTTTGGGGTTATTTGTGTTTGTTGAAAATGAAGGTTTCCATGGTGAATTGTCAAGCTCCATAGATTTTTTTAACAATCCATGTTGACACAGAACCATGATAATGTAATAAATGATTTGGAGGCGGTACAAAAGAACAGATAAAAGGTGTCGCCATTTTCCAGTGTTTGCCAAATTTTTGGGTTACAAAATTTAGAGTTTGGTGAGCATCATGAAAAGTGGATATCATTGAATATCTCAATTAAATATGGAAAAGGCATGAATTTTTCGAAGATAGAATTCATGGATTGGATTTTGCGAAGACATGAAAAATATTGATGGTGATTTTTCGTGATTACGACGAGCTTTGCGGACGATAGTATTCAAGAGCATTGTGGCGGCGAAAGGGATTTGCGAGTGGATTTTCCCGGAGAAGGTGCGATGTAATTGACCAAATGCTCCATGATTATAATGAGATCCAAAATCGGAAAATTTCCATGGTTCTTCTTGATATTAACATAATTTCAGCAAAAATTTCAGAGCTTCGCGATTTGAGAATACATGGAGCTAACTTTGCGCGAAAGGTTTGAGGGTCGGTGGAACTGCCTATAAATAGGCCTCAACCCATAGAGATAAAGAGAGAGTTTTCAGAGAAAATAATTTTCTCTCAGCTCGTAGAGGTGGTTTGCAAAGGAAGTTTGATTCATGAAAGAAGAGTCTCGCAAACACTATTCTTACCAGTGAAAGTTGTGTGATATGTGTTGGATCAGTGAGCTTTGCAAGGGAAGTCTCTCTACGACGACTTGATCTCTGCAAATGCCTAATATTTGAAAAGTCATGAGCTTCACAAAAAGGTAAGGACTTCACAAAGTCTTGTTTGAGCTTTGTGAAATTGGGAGCTTTGCAAAGTAGGATGTTTTGCGAAGGTACTTCCCAAAGGTTGTTGCTCAGTGTTAAGGGGAAAGGGGTATTCATCAGTGGATGAAATTTGGACATCAATAGAGCATCAACATACATTTGAGGATACATTCATTAGTTGTAATGAAGATACGTACAGTTTTGTAAAATGTGAGTGGATCTTTTGAAGAAGCAGTGAGCTCACATTAGTTGAGAGAGAAGTGAGTTCTCAAATTGTGAGTGGTTGTAAACTAGGAGGGACAGTGAGTCCGCTTCAAACTTGTAAACAGCAGTGCGCTTATAGTGGAATTGTTACATCAGCACAATGTTGGTGTATTCTCCTTGGATGTAGCCTAGTGAGTGTGAACTAAGTAAAAATAGTTGTGTCTTATGCATGATTTAATGTTTATTCATACTCTTCATCGAATAGGAGTGAGAAGAAGGTTTTGTATAATAGAAAAACAAGGTCAAAAGTGGAAGTTGACTTAATCTATCATACCCTGATTCACCCCCCTCTTAGGGTATCTATCCTAGTGGAGAAAAAAATATCTAATCTATGTACTTTATATAACCAAGAGTTAAATATATAAAGCGTTTTAATGTTGTATATATAGATACAATTTTATGTAATAAGAGTCTCAGACATGTTAATTTAATGTTTTTGTGTAAAATTAAAATCATGAATTAATATTTCAACTATCATATCCCAATAATGACATGTTTAATGTTTGTAGTGAATGATTAAATGGTAAACATTATAAGGATTCATTTAACCCAATCGGTATGACAAAAATGGACATAGTGTTATAGCTGGGTCAACTCGATTTTTTTAACATACTAAAGTAGAACATAATGAGGTTTATAAATATATTTTTGTTATTATAGAAGATTTTTGTTGATGTGTTTATTTTATTTCACATTGAATTGATACATTATCAAATATTTAATATACTAAAAATTAGTTTAAAATTATAAAGGTTATTTAATTTTATATATTCAAGTGGTAGATGTGGATAATTCCAGAACCTATAATTTGAAATTTTTTGTAAAAATTAATACTATTATAATATACTTTCTTCCCAAATTACTTCTTAGAAAAATGGAGTTGTATAATAGAACAAATAGGCTTCATAAAAATGGCTATAAATATGTTATGTAAGGATAATTATCATCAATATACTGGGTTAAAGATTTAATTATATATATTTTTATGTTCTAATAAAATTATTTTATGACCTATTCTAAAGAATTACCATTATGAGTGATATAATAGAATGAATCATAAATTTATATTTTTAGATTTTTAGTTTTAAATTCATTATTCATAATTCAAAAGATAATCTGGGTAAATATGATTCTAAATCTAATAAAGTGTATTTTTGGTATATTCCAATATTAGTAAATCACATCGAGTTTATAATAAAATAATATTGATTGTTAAATAATATATTGATGTTATGTTTATGGAAAATATAAAAGGAAAAAATCATCTAATGAAAATTTGAATTATATAGATTTAAAGGATTTTAAATTTTTAGAAGTATAAAATTTCTAATTAAATGAAACTTTCTAGGTGGTGTAATATCCTCATCATAAATTTTGTAAAATTATTAATTATATCTATATTGATAGAAAAATTTCATATTTCAAATCTAGATTTCAAAATATAAATTCCTTTATAATAAATTATTTTTAATAAGTATTAATAGATCAAAACTATATTTTATCTATTCAAGATAAGATTTATTTGGTTTATTGAAGTAATGTTTAGGGGTTGGTTATTCAACCTAAATATTGACCAAATTTTGTTATTAAATAGAAATTTAGAATTAAAACTATTGAATATAGATAGATTAATAGAAATACATTTAGATTAGTTTCACAAGGTAATTTTTAAGAATAAGTTATTGATTATGATGAAACATTTACTCGAATTTATGATCTAGAATCTATATGAATTTAATTATATTATTTTTCTCATAATGGTTTTAAACATTATCAAATTAATGTCAAATGTTATTTTCTTAATGGTTTCATTTTTGAAGATATTTATGTTGTAGAACCACATAGTTTTGTACATGAAAATATTCTAATCTTGATTTAAAACATTGAAAATAAATTTATAGAAAAAAAATAATCTCCTTAATATTAGTTTAAATTATTATCCATTTTTCATTTTTTGTGAATTGTATTATTAAACCTATTATTTTTATTAAAAAATAATCAAAATATATTTTTATTATTTAAATTTATATCGATGATATCATTTTTAGATTATCAAGAAAATATATTTTTCTGATTTTTTTAGTTAATGACATGTGAATTTGAAATGAGTATTATTATTGAATTGAAATGCATTTTAAGACTTTAGATACTAAAAATAAATGTGGTAATTTTTTCGTTATCGGTGTATTCATGTTAGAGAACTACATAAATTATTTCAAAATTATTCTATTAAATGATATAATACCCCTGTGAGCACTACTTGAAAATTATATATTGATGTTAATGGAAAATATATTGATATTAAAATTTGTAGAGGAATTATTGTTAGTGTTCGATATCTAATTCCTTATATACCACATACAATATATTATGTATGCGTGTGTGATATATTTCTGACAAATCCTAAAGAATGACACGTAAAAGCCCTTAAAAATATCATTGAAAATTTTAAATATTTGATGAATCTATGTTTAATCTGACATAGTATAAACTCTTTTTACATATTGTTTTATTCGGAAGTTTTATTTGGAAGATGAAGAAATAATTGAATAATTAATTGTGGAATGTGTCATTTTTTGATAGATTCAATTATCTTGGATTTGAAATAAACAACTATATTTTTCTTTACCTATACATGATGAAGAATACATTAATTATAAAACATATTGTGCTCAATTATTATGGATTAAACATACATTGACTGGTTTTTATTTTTATTTTGAAGAAGTTTATATTATGTGTCTCACTTCTTTTTTTTATTAATCCATGACAACATTATTAAACAAAAAAAATTTATGTTAAATATTAATTTATTCAATATCATCTTAAAAATAAAGATATCTGTTTAGAATGTGTTCCCACAAATGAATAATTTGAAAATATTTTTACTAACCCTCTAGATAATTCTATGTTTGTAATGCTTAAATTTGATCATGGAATAATGGAATCATGAAGAAATTAGAACTCATTTAGGAAGTATATTTAAAAATGTTTTCATATTTTATACTCTAATTTATTTTAGGCATGATGAGTATTATTTTTTATAATTGTCGAATTTATTATTAAGATTTCATTGTTTTAGTTTTAAAATAAAGTATAAATGAATACATAGAGTGTTATATTTTTTATCATTTTTTATGAAGTTTTGTTTTTTTAAATATTCTTATATCATGTTGAAATATATTTTTTCACTTTAGTATTTATGATTCAAAAAGTACTATTTTAATTTTGAGTAATAAATTAAATTATAAATCTTTCATATACCTATTTATTTCAAAAAAATGAGATATGCTTTAATTTATTGAAAAATATATTTTTGAAAGTAATTAATATTTCACAATACTTTTTTTAATAAAAAGGGTGAGAATTTAGAATTTTTGTCTAATTAAAAAATGTGTGTGATTTTTCTTGATATGAACAATAATATAATTTTCTAAAAGGGTGACGCTATTGAGTGTCACTCTTTGATACTTTATATATTTATATTTCAATAGTTATATCCCCCACTTATAAATTATTGTACTCCCTATGACATGAATGTTTAGAAGAATAAAAGATATTATTATTTGATTTTAGAACTTAGTTTTTAGAAAATAAATTATAAATATATATATATATTATTTCTTTATTATTTATTTTTTCATATTATTATTAAAATGTTTATTTTTATTACAGTAACTTTTAGGAGGTTTTTTAATATTAGAAAAATTATTCTTATCCTATATTAAAAATTACTACTTGACGCGATCTTTGGTTAATAAATCATATAATAATGAGTTTTTATAAGTATGTGTCAATTATGTAATGAAGGAAAATGATTTATAATTATTTTTGTTAATTAATCATATAGGAATAAGTCATAAATGAATAATATTAAGGTATATTACATGGATTTTTAATTATTACAGAGATCAACCCCTGTGTGATTTTTTTCTTACATGGATACACTCTTACATGAATTTTTTCATACATGAATTCACTCATAGATCAATTTTTCAATCACGCATTAAATTTGAATTTTACTATTAAACCTTTATTCTTAATTTTTGGTAATCTTTATTAGACTACAAAAATGTTTTAGAAAGTTTTTTTATTATTGAACTGTTTTAATAGTTAAACTAAATTTTATGATTTCATAGATTATTTAATTTTTTTAAAATCATATTAATGAACAATTTTTAAGGTTATTATTTAAAAGTCATCCAAATATCATAAATATCATTTTCAAGTGTTGGAAACGTTGATGTTTTTCATTACTTCAAGGATAATATATTCAAATGATAAACTTAATATTCTTGATTTATTATTAGTATCTATAATTGTGGGTAGAATTTTGGTAATGTTATTTTTAATCAATTTGAATCAACATAACCATAATAGAAAGTTTGTAGCTATTGAATAATCCTATATAAATTAAGACAAAGTTTTATGCAAGGAAACTAATGTACCTATATCCCAACTGATACACATATACACTGGTGATAAATACAAGTAAACATATCCAATATTTAAAAATGATTTAAAGGATCTATTTTTTTAATTAAATTCATGCAAGAACACAAGTGCATTCAAAACCAATATTTTATTGCTATTTTTATACATGATGTATTTTCAAAGGATGTTTTAGTTTCTATAATAGTTTATCCTCACTAGTTCTCAATTGGTATTCCAAATTTTCCTTGAATATTCATTTCTATTCTACTAGTTTTAATTATCTACTATGTTTTGAATTTACTTCACAAAAGATTTCATATTCAGAAATAATTAAAGAAAATTTTTGTTTATTAATTTTTTTGAATCCCCTTTACTTTTTTGGACATTTCATGGTTAAATATACCATGGAAATGTTAATATGTAATAGGGTCTTCAATCCCCTTCAATATCTTAGTATTTTGGTGAATACCATAACACTTTAGTAGTAAAGGGGGAAAATATTATATATAGGATCCGTATTCATCCAATGTACTATACAAATCATTATTCTACACTTTAAATGTCCTCTTAACTATGATTTTGTATAGATTTAATTTATAAATTTTAAAATGGTTTACTCAACCCCTCTAGATCATTCAACCATCTCAACACATGGGTTAATAACTTTGAATGGGTGATGGGTGAAATTATTTATAATTAGGCTTCAGGAAATATTTTATATTCTTTATAAGTGGTTACAATAGAACTTTTTATGAGTTTCTTTATAATTAATATTTTTACTTATGGATATATATGATCTTTATGTTATTATAATTATAAATTTGTACCAAATTAATAGGATATATCAATAGTGATTTTATTATCCATGGTAGGTACTAGGTTTTTGGAATAAAAAGAGATCAGGTTTCCACATTTTATTCGGGTTTAGAATCTGAGTGGGTTCCATACCAAATACTATTGGCTACGAGGAGAGTTAGTTAACACCTTATAAATATCATTATTTTTTTCAATGTGAGATAAATTGATAGGACATGTAGATTTTAAATTATTGTGGTTTGTATGGTAGAACAATTGACCAAAATATAACCCTATGGGATGTGATATCTAGGTTATTCTTAGGGTAACAATTTTCTTGAGAAATGTGTTCATGGATTTTTATATGAGGAAACAAGAACTAATTATTTTTCTTATTTTGTATTAATACTCACGCCTATTTTTCTCTTCTTTGTGGATATCTAGGCATGTTTTGGAGATATATGAGGTTTTATGACAGATTCTAAGAAGTGAAACAATAGACCATACTAGATTCCCTTAAGGTTACAACTATGATATGATCATGGTAAAGGAACATAATTTTTGATGATGACATTGATGTCTGATACAAGGGTCCAGTGTGAGACCATAGTTTTATAAAATCATGAATTAGGATACCACCCCTATAATAACTTTTGATATATAGTATAGAACCCACATTTCATTTTGGGTTTTCTATATGAAGTTTTTGACAATAATTGGTGTGATAATATGGGGTTGGGAATGAGACCTTGGATTGTTATTTCATGTGGATAATCCTTATTATTTAATTTTATAGTTTTTTATCTTGGGATTGTGGTTCTATTTATTTTTAATTCCATTAAGCCCTCTTCAACTATACTTTATGTCCTCTTTGAAATTAGATGACTGATATTGATGGTCGGTACCAATTATATTTCATTATGATGTATTTCCTAATAACCTAATTATTTCCCATGATATTTCTAGTTTTAGGTACTAAAGGGTAGTGATATAACTATTGAGTTTTGTGATATTCGGTTAAGGGAACCTTTTTAGAAAACATCTAATATCTCATGAGGATATAATTTTTTAATATGTGAGTTATTTGGTATTAAACCTCATTAAGAATTCATGTTATACGAGTAATCAAATATAGGAAGGTAGGAATGATCAATTTTTTTCAAAATCAATATGAGTATTCTAGGTTCATGTTTATTCTTCTACATGCTGACTGTTTATATGGTTTTATATAGGTAATATCATGTTATGATTTTATGTGGGATAAGTGCCACTCAGAATATAATTTTAAATAAATCCACTATATTAAATTTACTCATTGACTCATGATAAGTAGGGGAATATTACTAGGTTGTTAGTCTTCCACCATGCATGTGTACATGACATGGGTTTAAATATATATGTATACAAATTTTGTTTCATTATTGGTATATTTATTGTATTTTCACTAGAGAAAATTCTTGATAATATAAGGATCATAAAATTTATGATTTATTAGGTGATTATCAAGTGACATAGGCCATAGAATATATTAATTTATCTAAATAATTTTATTTTATGTGTATCACCCATGAGTCCAAAATTTTATTTATTAATAATTTTCTCTATGTATATTATTTTTATATTTAATAATTATATAATGATGAATTTTTTGAGTATAATTTTATTTTGATATACTAAACCATGAGATATAATATTGGCTCTCTATTTTATATTTATTGGTTTTGGGAATGTCATTGTATAGGTTGGTGATGTTGAATTTATGAAAAAAATCATGGACTATTATGAATTTATATTTAGGCTATATCTCCTATGGTTTATTTAATACATATTAATTAGTTTCTAACCTATGTGTCATGGGGAAGCATGTTTTTTGTTCCAGTAACATCCTTACTTGGTCATCATTTGAGAAAAATGGTATTGGATGTTTCAGAGATACTAAAAGAGTATTACTCTTATTTATTTATTTATTAAATTTTGTTTATATTATATATTTAAAATTAATTTTAAATACACTTGTAGTGGTATGTAATAATTAATATAACATCCTTTATTTAATAATTCAATATTAGGTACAACTAAAAAAAATTAAAAAGTGATATTAGTTTGTGGTTAATACCCAAATATTTTTCTAAGGTGGATCATTTAAAAAATTTCAAAATGGTGTAATTTAGAGTCAAGGGTAATATACTCATGCAAACCACTGAGTTTTTCATGTCTGTTTCAAGAGTCTTTATACAATCCTGAACATTTGTTCTTGCACAAGCCCGAGTTGTGTGTTACCTCTTTAAAGTCTCTTCCATTAGATAATATGTCTATAAATCTCCCTCAACTCACCAATATTATGACTATTATATGTTTTTCTGAATTTTGAGATTCATATCTTATGTGACCTTGAATTTTTTCCCCACACAATCCCGATCAATGATATTCCCAAAAACTATTATAGATAATAAAATTTTTGTGAATTATCTTGTTTTAGAATTTCTATGTGTTGTTAAATTATAGAGAAAATCTCACACAGCTATCTTACACGAAAAAATATCTATTACATAAGAGATAAAGGCATTATTCAATCCAACGTTTCAGTCAACATGTGTATTTTTTGATACTTATTCCATTACTACCCATTTGATTGCTCCTTAATGAATAAATTCTCATATGAGAGTGATGGAATATGGGGTATTAATTAGATTTATCTAGATTTGGTCATGAAAATTACATATTCATGAAATTGAGACTGCCAATCATTGAAACATTTTCATCCAATTCGGTTTCAGTGTCTTATGTGTAAGCCCTAGGGAAATCATTATTTAAGGCATGAAAGGTTTGGTAAACCCAATTCATAATCCCACTCCATCAATTTTTATCCCTCCTTTCAGGACATAAGATTACATATCCCATGTTGTAAAATAACATAGAATGGTCATGTCACCTGACCTTATACTTTTAAACTATGAGTATATGGGTTTTTATTTTTGAACAAGGATACATATGAATCCTCTTTATGGGTCTATCCCAACAAAAATATGACCACTCCAATACCCCTATTTAGAGGTTTTATGCCTCAATATTAACCATTATATATATAATTAAACTAAATTAGTTCCTACAAATGAGTATTTATATCATAGAGTATCCCCAAAGGTCTCTAAACAATGGGTGTCCCCACTGTAATCAAAACCTTTAGGGTCACCTTTAGAATCCAAACTAAGAGTGTACCAACTAGACTCTAAACCATGAGTTTTCTAGAATTTTCTAAATATTGTGTATCCACATTAGACTCCATATCATCTGTGATATCCTATTTGGAATTAAAATTATCGAGTTCCATTAATTTCATGGAATTAATCCTTAAACCACAACCTTTTATATAACCTGAGAATAATATTCTCTCGCGTCATAACATGAGATTGAAATAACCATATATAGAATACCGAAATAATTTATCCATATTAAAATTTGGTCTTCACCTTTATAAGGTATAATGTGGTGAAATTAACTGATATTCACATCGATGGTGTCCAGAATGGGCTCATGAGAATATCTCACATCTATGAAGGTGTATCAAATTAGGAAAATGTCTCCTTTGTGGGATTATACAATCTAACCACCCTAGTTCTTATCAATGGTTCCAATACTATCACCTTAATAGAGAAACAATAACAACTACTAAAAATTTTGAACATGAGACTAGATCATGACCATTAAATGCATCAAAAAAGATCATGACTGAAATCATTGTAAATAAGAGTGGTTTACATGACATGAACTCGTTTTCCTTCAACAATGAGTGGATGAATAATAATTAGTATCACTAGAATCTCATTGATACTAATATATTATCCTCTTGGATTATTATAAAATTATTATACCTAAATATTCTTGGTGAGGTGTCTTTTCCACTCCCATCAGGGGGTAGGATAAACATGTCAGATACAAAAGGAACAACAATATTTACCCAAGTGGATAAATCATACACAAACCCTTGGTGGGGAAATCTACTTCTCCTTTAGATCCTAGGTGACCTCATACTGTTTCCTAAAATTAGGGTTTACTCTGAATAGTTATTAATGCCCTTGTCAAACCATATAATCCAGAGGGATCATATCATTCCAATAAGTTTTTGGGATGATCATATAGTCCAGAAATAAAACCTACGACCAAAATAGTATATATCTAATAGGTGGAAAGAAATTAATTTCAACACTAATAATTACATCAGTTTTTTATCTCTTGAGAACACTGATTCCATGTTACACTATGTAGACCACCCAAAAGTCCCTAAGGAGGGATCCCTAAAACCAATTCCATCATCATTATAATACCACATAACCTACCAAAAAATAGGTCAATGACAATCCCATTCAGGATATCCAAATTTAGGATGCATGAATCCATTTACGAGGGTAAAATTTTATCCCTTTTATAGATTAGGTTTCTCCCTCGTCTATTTTCATCCCTATAGTCATGCCAACCATTTTAGGTGAAATTCACTATCAGAGCTGGACAAAGACTGAAGATTCCCTACATTAATGCCCAAATAACTCACTTAGGAATTAACAACATAAACTTTCATCCTAAGTTCCTCCCAATAATTATGTAGTTCATCACTCTAATATTCCTATATACGATGAAATAAATTTTCCATCAACTATATAATTCATTCGTGTGATGAAAATGATTGTGGAGGTCCCCTATAAGATGCCAACAATCATATAAACCCCCACATGACACTAGAAAGTGATGTGGACATTACCATGATTCTAATATGAATAAAGGACCTCCATATTATGAAAAAAATATACACACTCCATTTGATGAGAAAAATTATAGAGGTCCTCCTCATGAATCCAATACAGATGCTCATTGAAGTTCTCCCTAATAAGGTGATAATATTGTACTTGTGGAATTCCAATGTCAACTCAAACATATGAGAAGTACTTCCCTCAATATATCAGATTCAATGGTTATCCAGAACCAATATTAAATAATAATTACTCCACCACCACAACCCCTATATGTGAGAACTTACTGAATGAGGATGTCTATTCCTATAAAGAGGATCACATTGTCTTGAAGATTCATAAACAATACTTATATATTGAGGATGGTATACATTCCATTATTAATGTTGTTTCTATTAGTTTTTAATTATGATTTCCCTTAACTTCTTCATGGGATGTGGGGGAGATGTTATGATGTGGGCTAGAATTTTCAAAAGTAAAGGAGGTTCCAATGGAGCTATAGGTACCCGATGGGGTCCCTCACGAAGAGTAAATGGGATCCCCTACCTATATGGAGATGTTTCTAAATAAAGTGATGGATTAATAGAAAATTTCTCTATACTATGGTTGGGTATCCCAAATTACATCACACACACACACACACACTCTCTCCCTCTCTAAGATTTTCATAAGAGGAGATCCTTATCACTTCCTCCCATATCTTCCCATCATCCCACTATTCCAGATAAAATGTCCCCCCCCCAAATGGTGATATCAAGGATGATCATGTGTGGGAGGCCTTGAAAATGGACTCGATCAAAATCATGTTCTTTCCCCCCTAAACCAAGGACTTTACCATCCCACATTGACTTTCTAAAAATCTGGCAATATACCTCTGATAAAATTTGTGGGTGATGTTCGAACACATTAAAAGAAGATAGATAATGCCTCGTGGATGTGAAGACTACCTTCATGTCCTCGATCAGTGATGCTAAAAAATAGACCTCAA
The DNA here is from genome assembly GCA_963277665.1 of Viscum album. Lineage (NCBI taxonomy): Eukaryota > Viridiplantae > Streptophyta > Magnoliopsida > Santalales > Viscaceae > Viscum > Viscum album. The sequence continues at coordinate 1,969,678,812 of OY728147.1, read as the reverse complement.
TGTTATTCTAGTGGAATAAAAACCTCTATATAGTGGATGTGGTCATAATTTCTAGTGGGTTTTCACTGAAATCCTTGGAGTACTGCACTAAATCATCATAGAAGAATATCCCAATGTTTTTATCAGGGGCTATAGATAATGTGATTCCCTACTATTATCTCCCCTTGAAAATTTAAAACTGGTTCCCAAATCACATCCCCTAAATGTGTCATGACTTTTTTCCATAGTCCAATACAACATTAAATTTTTTTTAAAGTCATAATAATTGATAAACAGGACCAGGAAATGCGAAATGAATTATATAGGGAATATTAACCCTAAGAGAACCCATAAAAATAAGTGAATTCCCCTAGAGGTGATCACACATGGTAGTAGATAAAATCCATATGTACTTGGTGTTTTCCTATAAAACTTCTCCCCAACACCCACTAGAAACATAACTATGATAACGGTTTTATAAATCATTCCAATAATATTAAATATACTAAGGAATACTCTATAGATTCCCATATCCATAAATTTATATAAGATCTTGAAATGAGGCAACAATTCAATACTAAAATTCCAAGGTGATATCATCCTAATACATTTAGTTTTTGACATGATCACATAAAACCTCCCAAGGAGTTTTATCAACTAATAACCCTAATTTTATCAACAATAATAATGTTTGGGTGTTTATCTAACCTAAGGTAGAACCTAATGGTCCATGTTGTTTTGTCTCCAGTGGATTCATGTGAGATCCCTCATTTAGGCCATAGGCACTCTATTTCATTTTTGATCCTACTATCTAGAGTTGGTATCATGAGTATATATCATGGAATGATCTGATTGTTTCCGTTGAAACTCAAATGGATGATATAAAAAATAATGATATTCAATAGAGATGAAAAGGACGTTGTTATTGGAATGGGTGGACAATAACCCCCACTATTAAATTTTCTTAATATAATTTTCATGTCTTCTAATAATATGGATGACCTGAAGAAGAACATCACACACTTTTCCTCCCAGTGTGGCCTGATATTGGGAATACTATAATATGAATAATTGATTAAGATTCATTTATTTGTTTTGAAATTGAAGAAACATGAATTTATTTAGTATAGTAATTTACAAAGGGTCATATTTTTAGCAAAAAGGATATCTATCAATAATTTATCAACCAGTTCATCTATTCCTTACAACTAATGAGTTATAATAAACTCTATAAGAGGAAAAAAGTGGGGAATAAACATGTCTCTTATGTCATTACTTGATGGAAGGGTATGACTCACATCCAAAAAATCAACCCCTATAGGACTGATTCTTGAGAATATTCTTGGGGAATTTCTGAGATGATCTAGTCTAACCCTAGAGTTTATTATTAATCGTATTCTATTTCTAGAGCTCACTAAGAGAGTATAAAAATTATTGGAGGTCATGTGAAAGTCTAGGAAAAGGTATTATAGTCCACCTCCTTTTCTATCATGAAAATTAAAAATGTTATTGATAAATTATACTATGTAATCTCTGAACCCTCACCCAATATAGTTTTAGGTTTTCAAGTAGAATAAGTGTTGTTAGATATATTCTAATGTTGTAAACATTTCCCAAGGAACCCTATAGTGTTAGATAGCTGCAAATATTAATTTAGTAATGATTAGGGGATACTCCTTTAGTTATTATCATGTTTCTATATTAATTATATATTATCAAGAAAAAAACTTTCTCAAAATTCTAGAGACATGAATCTATAAGTGGTTATGTTAAATTACACCACTATTATTACTCATTCAACAGGATCCTTAGGAACACCATCCAGGAAAAAATAATCATCAGGGATGGATTCTATAATATGTTTGATCAAAACATGTAGAGTTATAAAATAATAAAGTGAAATTAATAGGAATTTTTGGCACACAAGTGATGATAAAGCTTCCTGTGATTAGAATTTCATTTTGAGTCGAGATTCATATAAGTTATATGATTTATTAGATTGAAAGATGTATTCTTGATCCTATAGTATAATTCATCTGTGACTAAATAATTCAACAACCTTCACAAATAATTGAAGAATTATTGAAATTCCATCAACTATATTTCTCACATGAATTTGAATGATCCATGTATGGAATCAAAAAGTAGGTGAGGAGAAGTTACCCATTCAAATAGGTTCTGACCCCTCATTTATTTTATACCTCTCATAGTGGGACGAAATTACAATTCCCTCTAGGATTTAGAGGAATTATTTGAGTAGGAATAATATTTTTCCATTGTTAATTTCAATATATTTATGGGTATTTTTCTTAATACCTAGTATAAAGGATTTTCATTCACTCCTCGATGAGAATCTCACATATTTTTATGAGATAGGGTATGATATTCTTAAAGAACATATGGTTCATGAGGATATATATTTGATAATATTTTAATTGTTTTCAAGATAGTAAAGATTGAATTTATTTCATATATAATAGGAAACCCTCCCATTGTAGAGAAGGTCAATATCACTCATTGTCCCATTTAGTTGGTTGATTTTTTAGATGAGTCCAAACAATCCATCCATAGATATAATTTAGTTAGTTCTATCTATGAACCTCCACCTCATCTATCTAGTCTCTTCACACAACTTGATAGAGAATTATTCCATTGAGAGTATGAATATACTTTTTCAAGTAAGTATGAAATCCATAATGGCCATAATTTCATATTGGATTTCCTCTTGATCCTTATTAAATCCTCTTGTCAATGTAAATTCATGAGTCCTCGATTCACCCTTTTTTTTGAAACTAACGTTGAAACTACTAAAGAACACCATGTATAAAAAGTAAAGAATGGATAATTCCATATGATTATCTCCATCATCATAAAATTTGTGGGTGTGGGCATACAAGGAGATGTAAAATCCTTCTACATCTCAGGTAAACATTATAGTGTTAATGTTTCCCAATTTCTAGTTGATAATAGTTATAGGGTAAATCTCATCCTGACCCAAACACTCCAAAATATATAATGAATTGAGGTATACTCAATCCCATATAACTTGACTCTTTAATTATATGATATGATACAAAAAAATTTAGTTGGAAAGATCTATTTGAAGAACCATTTTAGTTAGTTGGTATGTAATACTAAGGGAATTTTGGTCTCACTAAGGAGCCTCCTATAATTAATTTCCAATGAGGTCTTGGATATAATAATATATAGAAAACCTTTCAGTATGTAATAAATGCATGAAATTATCTATCAATGGTAAAGTAAGGGTATTCAAGGTTGATTATATCACTTTTTACCCATGTGATACCAAATATATTGATGAAAATTATTATAAAATGATTTGAAAGTATCCACAGATTAAAAAATATTAGATTATCAATGGGATTGGTTACTAAACATCCACCTAAAAAATCCTTAAGATGACCTAAAGATATATTTTATACTATATATCTGCAATATGTAAGTGATAAATCTAGAATTAATACAAAAAATTTATATTGTTAAAGGTAAATTTGTGCACTTTGATTACTTACTTCTAATGTGAGGGATAGGTTGGTCCAAAATTGGAGCAAATCTCTTCAAGTTCCCATCGAATGGTTCACCTTAATCTTGTTAATCACTATCTTTATAGTGTATATTTTACTGAAGGATTGAAAAATTAGTCAGAGATTAATTCATCAAATAGGTCCAATAACCCATGTGGATGGTTAACATAGTCGGAATCAAGGGGAATAATACACCGATCATGGTTTTTATGGAAATTTTGGATCTCAACCACCACTTCTCGATGGATTAATTCCTTACCCTGAAAACATATTTACTTATTAAACTAAACACTAGCTTTCATAACATCTCTATTATTTATGGAAATTTTAGATACTTTGAAATAGTCAAAACTGCCAATGTGGAATAATATAATATGTTCGAGGATCCCTTGTGAACATATTGATATTGTGTGATACCCTTTGTCATGAAAAATTAAAAATAAATATATCACTTGGTTATTCATCACATATTTAATCCCATTCTGGGAAGATGATAAATTTCTCTGTGGAAAATTTATGGGTAAAATCCCACAATTATCATAATCAAATAGGTGGTCTAAAAAATGTATTTTATATGGTCTAAACAATAATTTGAATATAAATCCCTTATTGTGTTCATTCATGTTCTCCTCTAGGAAACTCCTTGGGGTATTTTTCTAATGTTGAAGCAATGACATTGTCATAGAAAAGATAAATTTGAACATTGATATTCCTCACTCAATTAAATTTTTGAGAGTTTATAGGTTTATAAGAAATTATATGTTACATATGATATTTTATCCCCCATCAATGTTGAATGTTTAAGTCACTTTTAGTAATAATGAATAAAGAAGGTACCTATGAGTTGTATGTAGTATTCCAATGTTCATTTGAAAGCATCACAAAATACTTGCTATACCCACGCGTCTTAATTTTACATATAAAAGGGAAGCCCTTGAATCATTATATGAAATATTTATATGAATGTATTCATAACCTATAATCCAAAATGAAAATGGAAAGAAAATATAATAGTTTATACAACCAATGATTGATTATGATTTAAACTGAGTTCAGATATTATCTTACTGAAAATAATTTGCTTCTCTTGGTATTTGCAGTCCAGATGATGCATCATTATTTACATCATAATGTGGTAATGTTGATATCCTACATCAACCAATTTAATTATATCTTTAATCATCCCATTCCAACTAGATGATTGGATCATTGAGAAGAGATTTTATAGAAATTAGTCATCGGGTTTATTCCTTAAATGATATTCAAGGGGAAAGAGGTGAATATTTTCATTGATGCACACACAACCCCTATAGTGAAACCCTTATATATTGATTTTCTCAGTGAGTACAGTATCTCAATCATTAATGTGGTTCCATGTTGGTATATTAACATTACAATTGGCTCTTAAAGTTTTAATAAGAAGTGGATGAAAAAACCTATCCATAATTGGGTTAGATATGGTGTTGTTCTTTACTCCCCCATAAAGGTCTTCATACCATACTCATTCCTCCAATATAATGGTTTCATAATAAAGTTGATTAGTAATCCATTTTACTTGAATTGAATTATTGTATTTGATCTTAGTTTCACAGCTTCACATGAAGGGTATCTCTAAGCTGGTCATCAACAAAATAAATGGTGACTATTTCATTAAGAAAGTGGAGATCATCTCTTTTCCCAAGAACACATTTAAGTTTATTATGGAATTTCCCTTAAAATTTATGGTGTTTAATTTACAATTTTCCTAGAATTATTTGGTGGTTTTTTTAAAAAATTTGGAGGATTCCATTGTTGACCTAGTCTCGGATGACCTAGTCATCCAAGTTGGGTGTCAGTGGGTGATATCCCCTTCCATTACTAATGGGGAAGGCATATATGTAAAGAAAATCGACACCAATTAATCAAATTTTGGGACATTATATTATCATCCAATGGAAAAATATTTTCGTTGGGATATTACCTTATTGTGGAACTCAAAAAATGTGATGCTACCATTATGATGGGCTAAGTGTGAGATGGATAGTAAGTAAGTTGCAAACATTGTCCCTGTTGATAGCACCAACTCAAATAAAGTCCGTTAGAACCACATATTTGATGGAATCCTTCTCTAAAACATCAACGAAAAATAATTTATAGATTTTTTAAGTTGGTTCATGTGATTGAATGTAGAAGTCATCTAGAATAATTGAGTCCCTCCCAAACAAATCAATGGTTGGGGTACTTTTTTATACATAGAAAGATTCATGACTGTATGGAGTTTAGAAATTGGTTTCATGAATGATAAGAATATTACAACGTCACAATGAAACTATAAAGATACATCAAGAACCATATATTCATGTTTTTTCAGTAAGGGGAATCAGCTTCATGGGTATATACTATTCAAGGGTATAATACAATTTCACGTTTATTCTTACTTCTATAGATTTTGATTCTACACAAGATCAAATCGTACCCGATAAAGAGTTTAATACCTATTACATGAATGAGTTTTAATAGTACCATATAATCCATTAGTTTAAGATACCTCACACAATTCAAATAGAAAATGACACTAATTGTTGAGCCGTTGAGATGAAGAGGTTATACCAAAATTACCATATCTAGTCCAACCATTCATCATGCTATCAGATACTGATGAATGGATAGAACATGGAATTCAACAAATTATTATCTAACAATATATAGAATTTTGTCAATTAATACACAGTGATATTTTCTAAAAATGTATCTAATGAATTGTGAAAATATCATTCTTGAACTATGACTTCATCCTAGGTGAATGATAACTCCATAGAATAAATATCATATACATTATTTCCCATAGATAGACATATGGTATTTCTTTATTAATAAATTTATATCTAACTGCTATAAGATTATCATTCATAGGTTCAACTAGAAATGATATAATACCATTATGAAATATGGATGTATGTTATAGAATTTTTTTTTGTACTCCATAATTATGTTCCTAAAGAATTCAATAAGAAGGTTCAACATCAATCATTCCTCTAGGGTGACCAGGTTCTATAAGTATGAATGAAAATTATAACGGGAAGAAAAAAATATGGATTCCATGTGGAATGCCTTATTTACTATTTTCATAACTTACTCCAATGGTGCATATTTATTTATCACAATGGATGGGTAGTGCATCACAACACCCATCAACAAAAGGTTGATAAACAAGTACAATGTGTAAGTCGTTATATACCTCTTCAACCATTTTGTTTGATGTTAAATTGTAAAATAAATATCCTAACCACATGATGTTAAGATACACAATACATATATTTTTTGAATGATATTAAAAAACATGGAATTGTCCCTATCACATGATAATAATGTGATAAATGCTTTAGGACATGCCTAAGAGGATACCCTTTTCATGATGGTGTTGGTATTATAACACACCTAAATTATTGGTGTAGGTCAGTTACTTTACCACCATTTGAGACATATGTGTGGCTTGATTCTTATATCATAGATTTGTAGTGAATATCAAATTACTTATCTCAAGATTATAAAAAATCTTCCATCGATTCGGTAATGGTTTTGGGATACATGTCCATCTTATGTTTAGTCCACTTTCAACTCACATAACACGTATGATGTATCATTCAACTATCACATTTGTATAAGATAGATCTACGTAGAGTAAATGTTAACCCCAAAATTACATGTGTCTTTATTCCCATATTAAAGGAAATGAAATGTCTTCTGGATATCCAATCTTGGTTTTAGTAAAAGTATAGTATTCCTTGACCCATTCTATCCTCGTTGAGGAAACTATTACGAATTCATGTTTTGTTTTAGAATCCCTTTTCCAACAAGGGCTCCCATACTTTCTCCATGTCCCTCTTGTACACGATCCATATATGTAGAGAGGATTCCATGTTAAGAACTTTGTGTGGATTTATTCCTATTTTAAAGGATATATAGTTATGGAAATATGTTCAATCCTAGTCCTAGAAGAAAATACAACATCTACTTAATCTCATCTTGCTGATCAATACCCCTTCATTGGGTTACCATCGCTTTCCTCACCCCGATATGTTGTTATTCACCAAGGAGACGGTCCATGTTCAATGACCATAAACTAATAACCACTAATTTTCCCTAAGAATTATAAACTTAAAATTCATGGCCATTTAGTCCAACACTACTTCAAAACAATCATTTAACAATGCTGGCCTTTAACAGCTCTAGAAAAAGCACTGATAAATGTTACAATTCATTAGTACATTATTTTTATAGTTCTTAAAGGTCCTAAATGAAATGAAATAATTAAACACATAAATTTTAAAAATGGGTAAATTTAAAATAAATATTATTAATATTACTAATTAAATAATTATTGATAAAAATGAATAAATTTAATATACATATATAAAAATTGTAAAATCAAATAAACAATATCTATTTAATATATATATATTTATTTAAAATGAAGAAAATTAAATAATTAAAAAAATAAAAATTGAAAATTAGTAAGTTATGAAAAAATGATCAAATTTTAGAAATTAAATATTTTTTTATAAAAATAAATAAATATAATATACATATATATAGTTTATAAATATTAATAACTAGAATAAATATATATATAATATAGATATATAAAATAAATAAATTCTAAAAATTAAACAAAAAAACAAAAAATGGATAACTATTAATTATTAAACAAAAAAAATAAAAAACAAATAAAATGTAATAGTTAAACAAAAAATTTTAAATTGGATAAATTAAAAAATTATTAAAAAAATTATTAATGAAAAAATTATTAATGAAAATATATATGTTATATGTATATATATTAACTATATATAGTAATAAATAAGATATATAATATTTTAATTTATAAAATGAATAAAATGTAATAATTAAAAAATATTAATGGATTATTCATTTTAATGGTTTTTATAAATAATTATTAATTAATACATTTAATATAGAAATATATTCATATATACATATATTATTTCCTAAAATATTATTTATATAACAAAAAATATTTATACATTATTTTAACTAAGTCATATATTTAATGAAGAAAGGGTAAACATTAAAAATTAATATTAATTTAAAATAATGACTAATTGCACCGAGTAATGGACATAATTGAATGTAATTTTCTCTAATTTAATATATATCAAATGTGTATGATATTGATTTCACACATATACATGATTAATGAAATTTTATATATAACACATGCCTACCTGAATGGATTGAAGGCCTTGATTTTTTGTTTGTTTTGGATAATCCCTCTTTTAACAACATTGATACGTAAAGCATAAATGACCTCTAGGGCTGGTGGCATAAGGTCGAATACAAGAACTAATAATTGATAGGCACAACGCTGAATACATGGCTCGAAGGCCCAACAAAACTACAATAGAACTACCGCTCCCCATCATTTGTATCTTTGAAAGTGGATTGCTACGCTCCTAGAATTGTAGATCAGCTAGCATTTCCCACTTAATAACTACATGGTGCCTAGTATAGATATAGATTGGAATACCCTCTCATTTTTTTAATTTGGTTATCTTTACTCTCGTGTCTACTACTTCATCTGAATCATCTTCTGATACTTTCTTTGTGTGGTTTTCCAAGCATTTTACATTGTCTTTATGGCCTAAAGGCCCATGACCTGAATGCCTAAGGTGGACCGAAGGTCCTATGGATTGAGATCCATGTGTGGCCCGAAGGCCATGTGGCTCGTAATTAATGAAATATTATATATATACACATACGCCTAATATTTATGTAATTTTCTTAAAATTTTGTACTCATTTTCAAATTTAATTAAAACATGGTACATTTAATATATTATTTATTTAATCATAAAATTTAATTAATTTATTTTTAATATTATTTCAGTTATATATTTATACATTTGTAAAAAAAATTATTTTTATTTTTTATGGAATTCTGTCATTTTCTATTATATATATACTTATTGACTATGTCTTAATATTTTCAATATGTATTCAACATTATTTCAATATATATAATTTTTTAATAATTTTACATTTAATAAATAAAACTTATCAAAATTTTCAATATTTTTAAAGTGTACTCATTTTTAATTATACAATTTCACTCACTTTTAACATGAATTCATTTAGGATATTATATGAATTAGTAATGTCGAAAATATATTTGTAAATATTTATAAATAAATATACTTATAAATTAATATTGATAATTATTTTTATAAATAATTATTATTTTTAAAAAAATGTATTTATATAATTACAAATAAGCAATATATATTTAAATAAATATATAATTACAATAAATTTATTTAAATAATGAATATATTTACTATATTTATATTTATATATATAGTTATATATATATATATTATATAATTAAGTAAATATACATATTGATATAAATATATAAATATATAACTATTTTTTTAAAAAGTATTATAACAATTATAGATTTAAATAATTATAATATTATAATAAATATATTTGAATAATAAATATATTTAATATATATATATATTTAATTAATAAATAAATAAACAAATAAATATAATTATTTAAATATATAAAACTATATGAATATATTTTTATTTATAAATAAATATTTATAAATATATTTATAAATGTATATTTACTAAATTTATAAAATTTTATATTTAAAATTATAAATAAAAGATATATAATATTTATAAAAAGTATCTATAAAATTATTAATAAATAATTATATATTTAAATAATTATAAAATTATAAAATATAAATATATGATTATATTAATATATATATATATATATAATATTTTCTTTATAATTATTATTATTAATACTTTATTAATGGTAAAGTTTAACTAATATAATGTTTCCTTTTATCAACAATTTTTGGAAGCACTCATAAAGGTGTCCCTGATCTATTTGAAGAATCTAAACAGGTTGCAAAAGATTCATGATATCTGAAGTTTTCCATATAATCCACCAACTATCGAAGCTACCCCTCATCAAATCCAAGATCAAATCAAGGCTTGAATCACATCCTGAAAAAATACAAGGCTTCAATCTAATTCGATAAAAAATCATGGCTCGAATGAGTCCAGTTATTGAATGAATTAAATATTTTTTGTTATATCTAATTTCTCTTGGATGAATGAATGTTTCAATCCAAAGTGTGTTACTTTCTCCTCCATCCCACACATTAATTTCTTTTTCGGAAATATATTTTTCGCATTTTTTGTTCACTATATCTTTCTATTCAATATCCATAAATTCTTTCCCATCTAGAATGAGTTTTTAAAAGATGTCTTCTATGATTTTTGGTTTGTATTGGCCCTTTATCGACCATTCTTGCTTCCATGTCATGTATTATTACTTCCACAAACTAATTTCATCTATTCAGGTTGGTGGATCCATTCACATTCCATTAAATATAGATCCATGAATGCTAACATCTTTTAAACCCATTTTATAATATGAAGTAAATTCTATTTTTACTATTCATATTGGGGTTATGGATGTATAAGTTTTTTTTTCAGATTTTTTCATTAACATCAAAGGAGTATTTCTTATATATTAAGGGTGTTTACATCATTCCATTGAAATAATGCACACAAAGTGTTTGTTAAAATTACACCCATGGTTTTTATAGAGTAAATCAAAATGAATTACCATTAAGGATTTCTTATTAATTATAATTAATTACTGTTATGTTTTGGTCAAGGATTTATATGTACTAGAATATGTTTGGATACTTTTTCTGATGCTTTTTTACATGGGAAATGAATGTGGAAGTATTTTTTCCATTGATTGTTTTAAATTTCTTGGATGCATTTTAAATGGAATGTTTGATGCCTTTTTCACATTTTAAAAGGCATTAATCTATGTTTGATATTTTTTCAAAATTAGATTAAAATATTTTTGTTAATTACACCCTTGATGTTAAGCCACATCTTGATTCATAAGTGGAATGTTTTTTTATTTTAATAAACATTGATTATGGTCCCTTTATATTGTTATATATTTTTGTTATTATAAAGGGGTTGTTCTTTAAATGGTGTTTGAAGGTGCGAGTGATTTTATGTTTGTTGAACTATTTTAATATTTATTTTTCATATATTGAGATGTGTTATATTGTATTTTTCGAATCTACATAAATGTCACGAGAATCCTTGGGTGGCTTGGTGGAAGATATTGGGATGAGTATTCCACTACTTTAGGATTACACTTATGAAATCACTTTTTTAAAAGGAAATCGAACCCCCTCTCACATTATTTCATGTTAGAAATCGAACATGTGCCACAACTCTGCATAATTAACATCCCTACAACCTTTTCAAAACCCCTATCAAGATCAAATTATGATGTTTTTTATTTTAATGACTTAAGGATTTTTATTTATTATATTTTTATTTCATTTGATTATAATTGGTTTTCCTCCCAATTGAAATTTATTTAAAAATATATAAAATGGATTCATAATCTATAAATTTTGTAATTGAGGTAACATTAAAAACAAATTTAGATAATAAATTAGTATAATATTAGTAATAAAACAGATGTGGATGAATGTATTCATTCATAAAATAAAAACAGAAGCACTCTTCCTTAATCTATTTTTAATAATCCTTCCATTTTCTTGAGGAGAAAAAAACCATCATAGGAATTAAAGAGCTCTCAATTTGTTGCTGTTAAGAAGGTAAATGTAATGAAAACCAATAATACAAAAATAGAACCACAAGATATTAAATTGTATTTTGTATAATCATGATATAGAAACCAACCCTGTATTATGTAGGGGAAGAAATAGAAAAATTAGAGTCATGTAACACTTATCTAATAATTAAATATGTATATTATCTAGATCAAATGTTTGAATAATTATGTTTCCACTCGTTTGTGAATAATAATCATGTGTACATCATTATTGTAAAATTATCCATGTTCACAAGACAATTAATAAAAATCATTACATCATTCTTAATTAAATATACAAGAGAATAAGGATATTTCCATTTTGATGAAAAAATAATGATGATGTCATGTTAGTGTTTATCATCACCTAGAACGTTAAAAAGGATATACTAATATATAGCACAATCCATGAGTACATAATATATGTGCTATATTTTAATGTCATTTGGATTTTATAATGGGATATAAGGATGTTTAATTCAGTAAAAAAGTGGTAAAAAACTTATAATGTATTTTAGTTTTTTCTGAAAATACATAATGAGTCACACTGATATTTTCCCCTTCAAGGAAGTTAAAGGGTTTATCATAGATTCTATACTCTCTTTGTATGTTAAATGGAAATATAGATTTTATTATGTTCCATAAACACCAAAATGTAAATATTTATTTTATTTCAATTAGTGAATGATCATAGGTTTAATCTAATGGTTAATATTTTCTGGGAATAAATAAATGGATACACTGATGTTTAATATAATTTCAAGAATATATAATTTGTTATTCTAGTTTTTTGTATAAAATAAGAAGGAAAGTGTTAATATATGAGTTTTATATCATGCCAATGGGATACAAGTTTTTTTTGAATTTTGTGTTATATGTCTATGTTTTGTTATTATAAAATGACTAAATAAATCGTGTTATTGGGATTGATCTTCTCAAATATTTTATTTTAGGGTTATGTAAGATTTATAAAATTCATTTTATTTTGATTTTATATAATAAAGAATAAGTATATTACACATTAATGACAAATAACCAGAGAAAATTTCCTTTGAGATCATTTATCATTATTTTATCTTTTTTTTAGTTAATTTCCTCATCATTTTTATCCAATACATAATTTGTTAATGTTCATAGATATCATGAAAAAATGACTTCATCAACAAGGAAATGGGTCAAGAATGTATACATACATCATGAAAAGGTAAATTCCTATTACTTATTTTGTTAATTTTTTCATTGATTTATCTACTATTTTCATGTTAATTTCTTTAACATTTATATATAATATTTTTTTAGAGATCTTTCGGGAAGTCATATTTTTTCTTAAATAATCTACAGTAATATTGAAATTGGAGAATTTTTTTCTTTTGTATGAGATGTTTTAGGAAGCATGAGGTTTCTTCTTCCATACAAATGGAACATTTCATTCATTTTTTGCTTGGTGTAGAAGGATGATAGAAAAAACACATCACATACTCAATCAGCCACACCTCAATCCAATACACAGTGTGATTATTGTGACATGAAGTGTATGTTTTCAGTTTATAATATACATATTAGATAAAAATATATAACAAAAACTCAAAAGTAATAAAAAAATCCCCAGTATCTAAACTACATTCGCACACATCTATATTTCATGAAAGAAATTTAGTGCGTTAAATTAAATAATGGATGGTCAGTCATTTCTGAATATTTTAAAAAAATATTCTCGTGTACAATCATTCAATTCTTTATGTTTTCATGGAAAAATTATTTTCCAGGGAAGTATGTATTATTTCATATTTATATTTAATTTATTTTTTTAGTATTAATATCATAATAATTGTTTTTATAAATAGGTGGATTATTTTTCTTGAATTGGGGTGGTTTGTTTAAAGTTGATAATTATCTTTAGTTATTAAACTTCAAGGATACCCTTCAGATAATAAAAATAATGAAAAGTTTTAAGAATCTATACATCCATCATGAAAAAGTGAATTTATACTACTTATTTAATTAATTTTTTCATCATTTTATCTATTATTTGTAAGTTAATTTCATTGTCATTTTTATTTAATACTTGTTTAATTTTTTCATAGAAATATTTGGAAGTCATATTTTTCATTCAACTATATGAAAGAAGAGAGATTAATGAGAACATGTTTCATTATGAAGAAAGAGTAAACCCTATGATTTAAGAAACATGATGTGTTTCAGGGAGTATGGCGTTCTACTTCCATCAGAATGGAACATGGTATCTGGTATCTCTTTTTTTATTTATTCAAATAGTTTATAGAAACAAAAATATTTCTTTCTAAATCAACCTCTATTCAATATGATATAAAATGTACTTGTAATGACTCAAATTCTATGTTTTTAGTTTATAATTTACATATTAGTCCAAATAACACATCCCATAATTAAAACCAAATAAACACATTAATATTGTTTTTATACTTTAGAAAAACAATATTGAAGTCATTTTTTATATGTAAAAATTATTCTAACCTCAATTTTTTTCATGGTGTGCCCAATATTACCCAAACTGTATCTATTTATTTAAAATTTATAGTAAATTCAATGAAAAAATGAAGTTAGAATTTAAAAACTATGAAAACACACTTGGATTATATTTTAATTTAAAAAATATTATTCATATATAATTTTTTATGTGTATTAATAAGTATGGAAAAAAATCAACACATGATGTGACTGATATGACTCAAAGTGTGTGTGTCCAGTTTAAAATGTTATTTTAGTAAAAATGACATGTGACATACTAAAAACTAATAAAGTACATTTTAATTGTTTTATAATTTTATAAAATGACAAATAACTCATTTGGGATGTGTATTAATTAGCCTCACCTCATAATGATGCATCACGTGAATTAGGTGACACCATATGAATATTTTAATTTAAAATTCACATTTATTTTAGTAAAAAGGGCAACTGAAATACTCAAAACTTATAAAAAACAATTTTTTTTATTTTGATAATTTAGTATACTAATCATAATGTATTTTTCGATCAATAAGAATCAGATTCACCTCAATATGATTCTTGATGTTCCCTGTAGGACACATAGTGTGCGTTATTAATTTAGAATTGAAATTTTATTTCAAGAATTTTCATTCAAGGATAACATAGAAAACATGATCATATTTTCATGATAAATAACCACAACGATTATTATGTTATTTTGGATGTGAAAGAATTATTCTCACATAAAACTGACACATGATTTTACTAATATGACTCAAAGTTTGTGTTTCATGTTTAAAATTACATTTTAGTAAAAAAGTTAAATAACATACTAAAAACCAATAAAATGAATTCAGAATATTTTTATACTTTAAAAAATGATCTATATGTAATTTGGAAAATTTAGGAATTAACCACACCTCAATTTGACATAGGGTGTGATTGGTATGAATCCATGTATATCTTTTTATTTTAAACTTGTATTAATTACAGTACAAAAGATAACTGTTCTTCTTAAATCTAGGAAAACACTTTTTTTATTCCTTAGAAAAATATTCCACAAGTAGTTAATTATGTGTAGGAATCAGATGCATCCCAATTTGTTACATGATATGACTGATAGGAATCATATTTTCCATTATTAGTTTAAAATTGACCGTTTAGTTCAAAAAGTGTCACTCATTGAAATATATAATAATACAATAATATTTCTAGATAATTGAGTTTAATTATTCAGAATTCATTTTTTGATGTGTATGAATCATTCTCACATAAAATTGACACATGAGGTGACTAGTATGACTCAAATTGTGTGTTTATAGTTTAAAAGGACATTTTTGTAAAAACCAAAACTATAATTATTAAAAAAATATTAATACACAATCAAATTGTTTTGGTACTATAGTAAAACTAGCCACAATTCATTTGGGACATGTATGATTCAGATTCACATCAATCTGATGCACAATGTGATTTTCATGACTTCAATTGAGTCTTTTTACTTAAAATTGACCTTAATTATAGTAAAATAGATATATAATATGCTAAAAACTAAGAAAACTCATTTATATTGGCTTATACATTGTGATAAATATTGATATCTCATTTGGGATGTGTATGAATCAGTTTCACCTCAACATGATACATGATATGCCCAGTATGACTCAGAATGTCTATTATCAGTTTAAAATTTACCTCTCAGTTCAAAATGCATCACTCAATAGAAAAAAGAAAAACAAACATAGGATTGAAATTATAATATAAGATAATTATTCATAAGTCATTTTTGATGTGTAGCAATCGGGATCACATCAAACCACCACATGATGTGACCAATATGACTGAAAATGTGTGTTTACATTTTAAAATGACATTTTTGTAAACAAAATACATGAAATACTCAAAACCATGATTTTTTTATCGTTTTCATAATTTAATAAAATGTTTCTAATGTCACAAGGACTTGATGGAATTAGTCGTGCCTCAATCTGACACATGGTGTGATCGGTTGGTCTCCAAATGTGTATTTTTTTTAAATTATCATTAATTTTAATTGAAAAGACAAATGACATACACAAAAATAAGAAAACGCATTCATATTTTTTAAAACATTATGAAAACAATACCTATATAATTTTTGATGTGTAATAATCATCTGAAACTCAATTCGATACCTGACATGCCCAGATGAATCATAGTGGTTGTTATCAGTTTCCAATTAACATTTCAGTTTAAAAAGTATCACTCATTGAAAACCTATATAAAATGATTGGATTGTATTTATAATTTATGAAAACAATTATTATGTCATTTTTGATACATAAGAATAAGTATCAAGTAAAACTGACACACGATGTGACCAGTGTGACTCAAAATGCATGTTTCTAGTTTAAAATGACATTTTAGTAAGAAAACAAAATTGAAATTCTCAATACTGTGAAATATCATTACCATTTCTTTAATACATTATGAAAATAATACATAAGTCATTTTTGATATGTAATAGTAATCTACCCCTCAATCTGATTCCCGGTTGACCAATATGACTCCACATGTGTTTTTTATTTAAAATTGACATTAATTTTAGTAAAAAAGATAACTAACATACTCAAAAATAACCAAATAGATTTAGTATGTTTTGAAAAATTATGAAAATGATCTATAAGTAATTTGTAATATGAATTGATCAAAAACACCTCAATATGATAAAAAATTCTCCAGATAAGACTCATAATATTTGTTATCAGTTTAAAATTGACATTTTAGTTCAAAAAGCATTAATCATTCAAATCCAAAAAAAAACATGCTCGGATTGTCTTCATAATTTTTTAAATAAATTATTTATAAGTCATTTGAAATTTTTTTGAATTATTATCAACTCAAAACGACATGTCATATTTAAGGTATGATTCAGTGTGTGTGTTTCTATTTTGAAATGACATTTCAGTAAAAAACACATTTGACATACACAATGATGGGAAAAAGAAACATTGATATTTTTGAATCATAAAACTCTTATGTATGATTTTAGTGACCATAAAATCCTAACACCCCTTGTAGTCCCAATTCAATGAACTTAATCTAGGAAAAACCAGTTATATTGTAAAATATGTAAAACCTTAATCTTTATACCCATACATTTGGAGTATAATAACATTATATTAGGAAAACCCACATTTGATAAGATTTATATGACCTTAAAGTATAATCCCACCATTCATTCTAATCCATATTTCCATAAACTGAGTAAGATATGTAATAACATTGGTACTCTCATTAGAGTCTAATCAGACCCCATTATTATATCTCACGTGGATTGGAAATTTCAAATGGCCTAAAATTATACAATTCAATATTCCCTATAAATATTTCATTAAAAACCATCAATATTTCCAATGCATAGCTATGTAAACCAAGAGTGTTAGAAATCTTCATGAGTATTTACCAATATTTATTAAACAAATATTTTCCCCTAAATTTCAATTTCCTTCAATCTTTCATTTCCAAGTGTATTGACTTTGTTTTATAATAGAGGCATGAGGGCCCTAGTCTCAGACAACACATATAAGTCCAGAGAACAGATGAAATAGGAATCACCCTCAATAAAAATATAATGGAAAATTCATTTTGTAAAGTTCAATAGTCATAATAGTCTAACTATACTTCAACATTTACATTGGTATGGTAGTATAACCCACCTTTTGAATAATATCTTAGTAGTCTTCATTAGGCTAATTTTCATCCCCCAATGATTCAAACTTGTTGAGTTGTAATTTACCCTTATACTACTTCCCTTTTGTTAGGTGGATTTCTAACACCCATGGGGTTACTCCCCCATGACTGATTCACACTGTTAGGGTGAATCAAAATTTAGGAATTTCACCCAATCTAGTTACCCAATATCGATGTGTTCACTCATAGTAGACAATTCGATATTCTATCCTAGACCCATAAACCACTACTATGCACACTTTCTTAATTGGAAAGATCATATATTAATTCTTCTTTCTCATACTGATAATTACTCATTAAGGATCATAGTTTCTTATTGATTATTTCGTTAATAAAATTTAGATACATTATAATCTAAAGTAGGCAATTCAATGCTCTGCCATACCATTCATTGGATATCTAGTTTCCGTAGATTTTGATCTTCCTCCCTCTATCTAATAAAATTCTGGACTAGGAAGATGATTTTTTATCCAAAAAAAAATTCATCGAAGTTTGATTATTGAAGAAGCATGTAAACATGAAGAAATTTGGAGCTTAGGACCAAAGGATAACCCTAACCAGTGAGTTGTGTGGGTCTATCTCCAAATTGATCTTTCAAGCCACAAAACCTATTATCACAGAATTTAATGTTATGTCTTACCCCACCAAAGTTACTATCATGATATAGGAGTTGAATAATTAGCCATCATATCACCACATTGATTTTATTTAGTTATTTTTAATATGTTTAGTTATCCTAGCTTACACAAACATAAATTCTATAAATAAAAATATTTATTGAAGTAATTTCTAAAAACGTTTTAAGGTCAGAAACATTTAGAAAAATACCTTAATTAAGAACATAAATATATTAGAAAACTATTCAGAATATTTTTTGCAAATCTCTTTCTTGTTTAATTTCCTACGTATAAGGGATTAATACTCCACAAAATTATAGATTCCAAAAAAAAATCATGTATGAAAGATATTCAATGACTACCAATTTGATAGATCGTTCATAATGAAACAATTACACGACAATGATGGATTATGTGTGTTTAAATCTCCTTATCTATAATTACTCACAAAATATCTATACATACTACTAGAATTGCGTAAATTTATCTTTAAAGCCTTTACAGCTGACACAGGTTGGGTAACTTGATCATATTCCCTAAAAATATCCTTATTACATTCATATAAGTATTGGGTAACCCAATAGATAAACTCTACTTCATCCATTATTATCCCTCCATTCATTGTACAAGCATCATTTTTGTATGATGTTAAGAAGTACAAACCAGACATACCATAAAGAACTGAAATGTAGAAATAAATCACATGGGTTTTTATTTCTATGAAAAAATAGATATTATTTCTCATTTAGTTACCATCCCAAAATATTTATACTATTACAATATTACATTCCAGAGGTATTATACCAAAATTTTTAACTTTATTGACACCATTAGACAACTAGAGTGCCTACATATTTGGCTTCATCATATAGAGTGTACCAAGTTAACTCCAAAACATGAGTTTCCCCAAATTCATAAAAATGTTAGTGTCCCCATAATAATATAAATAGGGAGTTTCAACACTAGAATATAATCCAGAGTACCTCCACTAGATTGTAAACTGCGAGTTTCGCAAGTAGACTTTAAACAGTGAGTGTCCTCACTATACACTAAACTACCTGTGGTGCCATATTTGGAAATTAAAATAAAACATGACTTCACATTCTTGGATTTAAACTGAGAGACTCACATGTCTATAAGTATTGGAAAAAGGATTCCCCCATATCCTAACTTAAGGAAGAAATAATAACATCAAACACACCATACACATTCACCCCTTTGGATGTGAGGTATTCACAATTCAATGGTTGAATGTGATGTAATTAAATATTTTCCACAAGAATATTATTAGGAAGGTCGTCTAAAGAAAGTAATGAATCTGTAAGGGTTTTCCAAACATGGAAAAGGTTTCCTCATTGGGATCAGTCAACCTCTCATCCTTCGGTTATGATCAATGGTTCCAAGACCATTTCCCATGTGGTGAAATATACTTTGCCTTTAGGAAGTGGGAACACATAACCAAATCATTTCCAATCCACATATATATAAATAGTCCCAATTTAAAGAATAAAAAATATTTTTACTAATGGAATAGTATATATGAAACATATAAATTCATCATTATTTCTATAAATAAAATATGAATATAAATAAATGTGATGTGTAGGGTCTGAAAATATGATATAGGGTTGGTCATGATAATAACAATGTCGTTGTGAATCATAGTTTTAAAAAAAATTATTATAAAAATTAGAATGATATTTTTTTGAATATAAACATGATAAAAGTCTTAAGGTATAATAAGAACGATGGTTGGGAGTATATTAATTACAATTTATAATAAGGTATAATGGTAACATGATAATTTCATGATCAATAGAATATGATGAATTATTTTTTGGGAGAATCATTGTGTGTCTATTTGGGACAAATATCATTCGATCCTTAAGTGTAAATTTTAACTATTTGAAAAACATACTATTAATAAAATTAGAATGGAATTATTATTATCTTCTTAAAAATTAAATATTTCATTCACCCTGAAATCATGATTTTATTATAAAATATAATTTTTTTTGTATTTTAATTTATAATACTAATTATATAATTTCATAAAATGAGTAAAAAATTTCAAATTAGGATGTAAAAATTAGGTAAGAGGTGTGAAATGATATTTTTTAATAATTTTTATGTATTTCATGAAATAATGATGTCTTATATAATTTGATATAATGAAACACCATTGTATGGATGAAAATATAGTTCATAAAAAATATAAATTTGTATTAAGATACCTCAAACAATATTAAATCACAATCCCATTAATATTAAATCAAAAGCATATTTGAATTAGATCAAATGGGTAGTTTTTTATTCCAAAAATTATGAAAATTCTACTTGGAATCACATAAAAAGATTCATATATTCACTTTATTCTTCCAAAAAAATGATGACATGTGTTTTCATATGTTAGTAAATATATATACTTTAGCTTTTTCTCTACCTTGTATCTTATTCTAATATCTTAGTTGTTTATTATGATTTACAAAGGTAAATTCAAATTAAGGGAGTTTCTCGTTTCCCCTCTTTCAAACATATATTAAAAATTATTTTCATTGTAGTTACACATAAATTATGTATAATAATTACTATCATGTATATTTTAATTTATATATAAATTTTGTTGTATTTATTATATTTTGTTATGAAAAATTAATAGTTTTTTGTGTGTAATAAAGTAATTTTATGTATACTCAGTTTAAACTATACTAGGACATTTTTTATTTTTTGAGATGTCAAAATATGTGAATGTTTCATATTTAAATATATAGTTTTAAATTTTTTAATTTAATATTCTTTATATATCATAATTAAATAATTTTTATGATACATACAACCTAATTTGTGGAATATATATTGATTTCTTCATTTATTATCGATTTATATGGAAACATAAAATGACAACCATTTATAATGTATTATTCTATTAAACTTTTCATTTTGTATAACATATTTCTTATTTTTAATGGTATTCCAATTTTTTATACAAATACATTGATTGATATTTTAATTTACCAAATTAAAATATTTGTTATTGTATAAAAATTAACATTTCAAGACATTCAAGATTGATACGTGAATAATTTTCCATGTATTTAAGACAAATTTTATTGACATGTTTGGATTCAATCAAAAATTTTCTTTTGATTATTTTATATTTTATTTATTAATATTTCCAAAATTTTTATAATGAAATAGAGAATACTGCATTTTCAACAACTCTGTATAATTTTTATGTCAATATGGAAAAAATTAAATGGTTTAATTTACTGGTATAAATGATACATAGTATTTAATTTCCATAGATAGGCATTTCAATTTTTTTATGTTAATGATGTTAAACAATTAGATATAAGAAATTAAATAATTAATGATTAAGTGGGATGTGAAGAAACAACTATGTGATATTATGAAACATCAATGATATTAATAGAACTTTCCCTAGATACCAGTAATGCATAAACACCCCAATGTGTTCTTGTAGAGTGGCCTTAGGCTACACTATGATGATAAAAAACTCTCATTTTGGGTCATGAAAAGTATTACACACGCATTATGACTAGAATTATAGAATTATGATCCAATAGTTTTAATGGATGATGTATCAAATCAACATGATTGTTTTAATGCATTAATAAATCCATCTGATCCAATGAACCTCATGTTAGCAAACCAACATAGATTCATGGAAGAAAAAAATATGGAACAACCACGTCAATATAGGCTTGTCGTGGGACATGAAACCATGAAAAATTATTAATGGACCCTTAGCCCCTAATTGTTCAAATGATTCCAATTCAATTCTCCATTTAGTATTATTATGTTTACTATGAACAGATAAATAACCTCAATAAAATAAACTCAAGTAATGAAAACAGAGTCTCAAGGTCCAACAACAGTATTTTTGCATACCTAAACTCATCTAGACATTTTTTTGTGAAATATCACCCTCCAAATAATGTATTCTCAATCACTCTATCTATATTTCAAAAACACTTTAACACACTTTCACTCCCCAATGTGGAACATTATTGTTAATATGTTTTAATTTCTCTATTGATACAATTAAAACAAAAAAAAATTATTAAGGGATATAAAGGTAGATTTATGCTCAACCATTGATAAATAATGGGAACCCACATGGCTAACTTTCATGACCTAATAAGTCTATTGGGGACTCTCTAACAAATGAAAAAAAACATGGTAATTCACTAATGGGAAGGATACCTAGAAAATAACTATGATAAACGAATATAATAGGTTATCAGGTGTTGATTCCCACATTCAACACTTTGAAAGGAATGGAGGGCCTGTTTATATAAATATAGAGACTAACCTCTATTACTTAGTTTCCTCATTTTTACGAGGGAGTTCCCAATTATCTATTTAGGTTTACATAGTTTTTCATTAATTTTTTTTATTTTCATTATATTAATACATATTATGTTTCTAAATCTATCTCCCCCATTCAGCATGATATCTCAATCTTCCAAAATATTTAATGTCTAACACAAGGTTCCCAACCTAGATGAATTTCTATTATCTCTTGTGTCTTTTAGCCTTTTCCATTTTAAATATTTGTTTATGTATTTTCGAATCTGCAGGAGTCAAGGCGTATAGTATGTGATTGGGATTCCCATTTATTGTTCCCACATTTGATTTTTTAGTATCACACATATTATTTCATCAATAACACGAACTATTGATATATAATGGAAACAATTACTGATTATTTTCTGTTACTACAATTATAGTTCAATAGGAAAGTGTTGAATGAATCCTCAATTGAGGTACCTCCCTCTTACTCAACATGATGACAGTGGTGGTAAGTGAGCTAGTGATTCTTAGGTAGCTTCACATTCCCATATTTGAATAATATGGGTATTTTTGTTTATGATAGGTTATTAATAGATATTTATAATAGGGGAAGGGATTTTTAATATATTGTGAAGGGAATGGTGGTGAGTCCAGGGGTATTTAAATTATTTATAATGTCCATCTTTTTTCTATATATTCATTTTTATTTTACAAAATTCAATGACACTACACAACATTTTTATTTACTTTTTACTAATTATATTATATACATAATTAATAAAACATTAAAATAGAAATTCATTGAATTAATCACTAATCTATCCTTAAGAGATCACCCTGATTCAACCATTATTCTATACTAGGTGCTATAAAAATAACTAGTTATTTCATCCCTATTATATTCCTCAAATTACATTGGAATCATTGATGGGTATATCTAAGATCAATTTTCATATCTATCATTAAATATTTACTTTTTAGAAATTTTTTATTCTAAACCATGTTACTAATGTTGAATTTCAGAAAAGAATCATATTTTGTGTTGATAAATTACTCTCAGGTGCATGATACTGATCATGAAATCTAGGAAACCTAGATTCACATGTTCAGAGATGATATATGTGACATGGAGAATTAAATCTTACTCATTGATGAATAAATCCATGAACACATTTAATAATAAAAATATTAACCATTACCAATACTAGTGGATTCCAAATTTAATCCATTTATATTTATAAAAGAAGAACCTAAGGAGGATGAGAAATAACAATTACAATATCTATTTTTCAACCACTCTCTCCAAATTTCAAAGACAATAATTGAATATGATAAGAAATCATAAACACATGAGGCCATTAAACCATTTTTTGTGTTATAATATACTAATTTTGTGCCAGGGAAGATGAAAAATGAACATATAATATTTGAAGAAGAGTAAACGACAACATTGTACCTCTTCTAGGATTTGAATTAAGATAAAACCACTAAATAGGTTTATTTTTAAGAATGTATAGTGAATATTATATTTATAAAATTTTAAATGATATAAAACAATATGATGCACTATGAAAAGAAAATTATATTCGTGTCAAGCTAACACATAGATAGATTTTATTTTCAAACTCATTACAACCTACTTTTGTTGAAGGAAAATTCAGTACTGACTCCAACTGTTTAATGTTTTATGATTCATCTAACCCATGGATTTCAAAAAATATTGATGAAAATGAAGAAAATAACACTATACAGGGATACATGGATCTCCCAAAAAACATTAACCCCTTGTTAAAAGGATTTAAAGATAAGGAAATACCACATGCCATTCATGATAAATAAAACTGTAAAAACATATCATTATGGGTAAATAATAATATAAATTTATCTTAAATTAATTATATTGAAAATGAACTACCTACTAACTTAAAAATGATAAACATTATATAGAAATGATGTTTTGTGCCCTAGAATTTAAGACAAAAACCTATAATGTAGTGAAGGAATAATTTTTGGAAGAAGAACCTTATATTTTTACATCCTCAAAACCCTTTTATCCTTCATAAAATAGGTGGTGGAATAACAGTACCTTATCCAGGGGGTCATTTACATCAATATAATGTGGATGGGAATAAGAAGAATATTAATTTGGGACATTTCATCACATATTCCCAACCGCTGATTAGATTGGGGATAAAATCTTGTACTACATAGATGAAGGTAACATAAAACCCATATCCACTTGAGGATTAACCAATTATGTATCCCCTACCTCTATCTCATATTATTTTCATTTTTTAAATGATGTTTCCTATGTTTCATTGTTTTTTATTTTAGGAATTAAGTGAAATATTGGAATGTTCATAACTTAATACCAAATGAAATATCATTTGGTTATATTAATTTTTAACTTTTGTTCGATCACTATCATAGTATATTATACATCATTCAAATGTCTATTAAAGAAAATATGAAATACAAGTAAGATGATGTAACTTGTTATTAAATGAGAATATTTTCTTCCTTTGATTGATATCTATATTTTGTTTTAGTTTAGAACCACAAAAAGGATGAATCTATATAACTTTTGAAAGTAAAATTTATTTATTAGCACATTCGTGTGATTGTTAATATGATTTTATTCTTTTATTAATAATTTTAGGATTATGGGAATTTATGTAAAATTTTAATCCTATATTTAAAAATAATATTCAATGTAAAATGAAACACCCAATAGGTTTTATTACATATTTAACATAGTTATTATAATTATCTTATGTTTTAGGGAATAAAGAGAGATTATTTACAATCTATAACTTGTTAGAGTCTCTTTAACAAAATCATGAAATATGAAGGTTAGTTAAAAAGAAAAATTTATTTACATTTTAAAAATACATTTATGAATTCTATTTATTCACAAATTGATATATTACCTACTTTAATTATTTAGAGATCATAAATTTTATTATTAGGATCCACATTTTCTAATAAATCCCACCCACCTTGATATTTGGTGAAATTTATTTAAATAGTGTAAATACAATTGTGGTGTTGAAAACCATTTTCCATAGAATATTTTGATGTATTAAAGTTCTTGGAAGAATTTCATGGTACATGTATTTCCTTTATCAGTGGAGTTCAACAAAATTATAAAATAAAATTCACCCTAAAATCCTTAAAAATTTATTTCTAAATATTTATATAACCAAATAATGGGAAATGTGGAAGAATTAAAATTTTTATCAAATACTAGTGTGTGAAATACCCCAAAATATAGGTTTTACTAAGGTGGTGAAATATAATGTATATTTCTTGGACAACTCTTGTAATATTACACTAAATTATTATTAATTTGTCATTAAGATCCTTTCCATCATCTATAAATCCTTAGTTTTCTAAAAATTGAAGCACTAACCCTAATCTCCATAACAACCTAAAAATAACATTTTATTTTCACTATACCATTAAAATCTGAGCGAAGGAATGATATATAAAATAAGAAACTGTAATTTTTATATGTTTTAAGGAATGTTTAAAACATTGTAAATATAATTTCTTATTACCTTAAGCGATAAATTTCTTGTAAAGAAGGTATAAAAACCAGGGCTGGAATAGAGGAATGAAATGAATTTAATATGTAAAAATATAAAGGTGAATAAATTATATATGAGGGATTATGAATTAGATTTTTTTTATATTTCCTTTCCACTCATGATATTGATAA
Source organism: Viscum album (assembly GCA_963277665.1). NCBI lineage: Eukaryota > Viridiplantae > Streptophyta > Magnoliopsida > Santalales > Viscaceae > Viscum > Viscum album. The sequence continues at coordinate 1,969,651,751 of OY728147.1, read as the reverse complement.
TTATACTTTTTTGCGTTAAAGATATATTTCTAAGAGTGAAAAAATATAAGTGTGGTGGAGTTATTCAAACCATAAAATCAAAATATATATTATATAATTAATTTTTTATATCCGTATATTTCTTTTATAATAATGGGGAAATTACTATACTTTCAGTAGTATGGAATTATTTTATAATTAACATAGAGATAGATTAGAACATTGATTTTAATTGAGAAAGTTAAATTTGAAAAAAATGGAATGGTATTACTATAAATTTTGTGTTTTTGTGTTCATGAAGGTGAAGAATATAAGAAAAGATTTAATGGAAATAGTTATCAAGTGGTTGGTGAAGAATCCAATTGGTGATGTTATTCTATATCAAAGAGAGCGACATATATTTTCTTAGATCTAGATTGTGTGATAACACAATCACACCACCTAATAGAGTCGATCGATGATATTTATGGACACCAACATACTCTTATTTTGGGTAATGACTTGTAATCAACACTCTAATTATTCTATATGATTAATATTATGAGTCCATCAAAGATAATATACACTGCATCAACTTGTCAGGACAATATATACAACTCAATGTGATCCTATGATCTAACACATATGATATCAACCCACAAACATAACCTAGTGGAAAACTTCAAGATGGTATTATGATGCCAATGTAGCCTCACAATGGTCCATAAGACTATGTAACATTTTTAATCCCACATCAACTACTAATGCACATAACTAAGCCCCTATAATGCTCCCGTTATTATGATATTATGTTTTGTGGGAAACTCAAGTGCCTCATTGAGGTAACCTCAAGAAATTAGAATATAGGCTCAAGGTTCAATTCAAGATTTTAGACAAATATAAATATTTAATCCAATGATCAATGAGATATCACCCGCTAACAAATGTATTCATGAGCCCTCTCCTAATATCAAGAACATTCACAACACACATCCACAACCCAATGCGAAATTTCAAATCTATGTCTCAACTTCCACTCAATTTATACCTCTAAAAACATACATAAGGAACACCAAAGTTATATGGAGGTTAATTAATCCACAAATTTTAATGAAGAACATGAATATGCATGGATGAGTTACATGAAATAACAATATAATCTACTTTCCCAATATCAAATGTCTATCCAAATTAGAAAATTATACAATAAGAAATACATATTATAAAATTACAAGGTAATGTAATATCCCAGATTATACAGAGTTTATTCTTATAAAAAATTATTATTCAGGAAGTTTGAGGTTCCATATAAAAATATTTGGACCTGGATATAGGAACCAACAATATCTGTTCAGTGGCGAGAGAGTTTCCAATTCACGATCAATGATTATATAGGTTTTCATTTTCAATGTTTTTCAATTGCATTATATTAATAAATATTGGGTTTAACATTATCTATCACTCACTCATTTTTATCTCTCCATATTTCATGATAGTGAATTTATAAACATAGTATTACATCATTGTGGACATCGAATGTAGCCATAGTCTCTAAACATTTCCATTTCAAGTCATTTTGTAAAAATTTTGGAATTTTAGGGAGTTGAGGTGTCAGGTATGTGATAGGAATGAAAATTTCATACTATATAATTTTAGTCTCCACTTTCACAGACATTATTTCTTATAACACTTGTATTGTAATTATATAATGGAACCAAGTCTTAAGTGTTGAGTGTTTTAGCAGTCATTGTTCAATGAGGTAGTGATGGATGCATACTTGACTAAGGGGCTAACCACTTACTATTCCCAAATACAACTGTATTTTGTGAACTAGGTATTCGAAGGTTATATTTTCATTCCTAAAGTTTAATTTTTAGTGTGGTTCAGTGTATAATGGGTTAAAACTAATGAGTTTTAATAAGGGACGAGATTTTTGGAAAGTAGCAATGGAAAGAGTTGTAGTATAGTGTTGTTTCTAATGTTTCTAACTTCTATCTTGATTATTGATACAAATATTTATTACTAATCTTGTATTCCACCATGAAAGAACCCCTGATTTACTAATTAATAATTATTTTTGTGATTAACATGTGAAAAAAATTAAATTAAATAGAACCTTATTGAATCAATCACTAATTACTCCTTGGGGCATGACCCAAGTCAACAACTATACTACACTAGTCACTCAAGAAATTACTAGTTATATAGGAAATTGGATTGGCCTCACAGCATGAAAATTTATTTATAGAATAATTAATTGACATGTAGTGAAAATAAATATTAAAACTATTAATACATACATTGATAAACTGAGATTTAAAGATTAGATGATTAAAGTGTTCCACAAATGCAATTATATTTTAATAGAATGAGGCATTGACTATATATTTATAATATAGATCATTTTTACATAATCATATTCATATGTTTTATATTTTTTTATGAAATTATGTTATTTTTTTCTATTGAAACAACATATAGTACTATTATTATTCTTTATTATTTTCATAGCTTCTATGTTATTCTAACCCTATAACACCTCAATATTTTAGTATGTATTCTTATTTAAAAAATACTTTTTATGATATATTTTTATACACTTAATAATGAAATAATGTGAATAATTATTTATTAAAATAAAAAATGAAATATATTACAAGAGGGAAAAATTAAACCAAATTGATAAAATAACGAATTTTATAAAATTGAAAAGGTTCTATTTCACATAGGAAAAATGATTTATTCTAGATAAAACGTTTTTAACTATATTGATAAAAAAATTATTCATATTTAGAATAATTATAATGATTAAATATATTAACTTATTGATAAAAAATTAAGTAATTATTAGTAAAATCAGTTAATAACAACCATACAATTAATAACTATTGATAAGGAATACTAATCTGATAATTTAAAGCCAAAAAATTTCTTTTTAAAATTCTGGTTGAATTATATATTATATGTTTAATTTAAAAGATAAATTTATTATTTATAGTGTATTGAATTTATTGAAAATATTCTGAAAATATAAACTAATAATGACATAATTATCAACTTGGATCACCTCTAAGATGGTGTATGAACCAGTGAATCGCATGACCTCAAGCACATCTCCCTGTATCCTAGAGGCTACCGACTAGAAATGACAGTGTAAGGATAGTATGTGGGGAGACTATACCCTCTTATCAAAGTTGTGTAGTAGTATTACAGAGTAAATTCCAATCAATGGTGGAAGACACATTTTATATAACTAAAAAAATTAGAAAACTCTAGTTTATACAACAGATGAATGCATGACTTGGTATTTATACATGTCTGAAAATAGTAAACATTATAACATGCTTTTCAATGTAGTAAAAATAAAATGATAGAAAATCCCCACAGGTGATCTCATTGAGCATCTCGAGCTTCAGCTCGATCCTTTCCTCCGAACTCTAGGTATAAGAAATATAACAAACAATCATGTCCCATAGTCCCACGAACAAGAAAAGTGTACTCAGGTACCCCAGTGCAATGGTGGTTGAGTAGTGTGTGGGATTTAAATCTTAGTAGGCTGGAACCACACATGTCTAAACCAATCCTGACAGTATGATATAAATTAATAAGGGTGAAAGAATACATTATTCAAGTAAACAGTACCAGAAACTAAATACCGATGTACCATCTTTAGCCCTCAGTTGGTATTTTAATAGGTAACCACATCATTAATTATGTAATTACCATTTTATATTAATAAGTCACATGAGGCATATCCAGCAATTACATCACTTCATCATAGTATAAATTGTGAAAGTCCCAAAGTACCATATACCTCAGGGGTCGCTAACTGAGAAGTACCTAAATCTAGGGAAGGGGTATGTGTGTAATCCAAGGAGCATTGTCCAAGGCATTACATAATGAGATGCCTTCTGATTCCAAGGAGTTCATACAAGGTAAAATGGGGCTAACCAATGATAGGTCCCTATGGGATTTAACCGTGGCACATACTTGTCAAGATGGATCCAAGGTGTGTATCTAAGGAATTCTATGATAAAGTGTAAGGGATCCTACTATCTCAGACCAGACATCTAAGAGAGACTAGGGATTAGGATCTTGGTTCATTTCAACCAATGCAGGATACATCCTTGAATTCCGAATGGGTTCTTTGAGTTCTCAAGGAATTCTATGATCAGAATCCAAGACAAGCTTGAGTCAGGCCATTCATATTTAATAATGAAGTAATGTAATATACTATTTTGGTTCAATACCTACCTTCCATTAGTGTGGAAAGGTCAAGTAACTTTGAAACAATTTATTTATTGGTTCAAGCCTTGCCTTTAATTAATGTGGAAAGTTCATGTAGCATTGAAACCATTTATTTATTGGTCCATTCCTTTCCTTTTGTTAGTGTCTATAGGAAAAAATCATGCAACCATTTAATCAAGTTATAATAAATCATTAATTCCATTTGGTCCAAGACTTGCCTTTCATTAGTGAAACAAGGCCAAGTAGCATGCAACAATTTAGTAAAATCCATTAAGTCATATTCATTTATTTAGTTTCACTCTGTTACCATCCATTAATAAGTAATGGGTTGTGACAAACATGAAATCTATTACCCAATTACATTTAACACAGCCAAATCATATAGTTAAGTTTGTTTTCCAATTTATTTTTCACATTTAATTATCAAATTCAAAGAACTTCCTTTTCTGGGTAATGTGGGGATCATACATGGTACTTTCCATTATGTATTTCACATTATTATTGAAACCACTTATTATACAAAGTCTCACCTTTAATAAGGTCAAGAGAAGGCACACCTGAACTGTGGCTCAAATGTTTCAAACACTAAAATAAAAATTATAGTAAATCATAATTCGTGTATAATTACAATAGGAAAAACTGGACCAAGCACTTAGACGTTTCCTTGTTCCTTTAATCATTTAATAAGAGAAACTCAGTGTTTCTAATTCTAATAGGGACATTTCATAAACATGGCTTATCTCAACATAACATTAAAGTTTATTAATTATAAACATGACAAGTAAAGAAAGAAAGGTCTAACCGCTAATTTTTATCTTGAAGGTAGTGCACTTTTATTGAGGGGTTTTGTTACGAAAACATGATAATAATTATCACAAAAACACTTTATCACCTTTACCATTTCGAACATGAAACATGATAAATCACATTTAAGATAATTCAATATAAATACTTCACTATATTAATTTAAATTCTAACTAAAGTGTAGTAATCAATTTATTGATGCATTTATTAAATTTAATGTCTTGAAAAGGGACCCTACCGTCGGGTGGAACCTATCCATCCAATTTGAATCTTGGCACATTATAACTAAAATTTGATGCTACCCTACTGACTATGTGCACCTTCATAGACATGCAAGGATGCCTAGATCCTATGCACACACCTGTATGGCCATGAACATGTGCATAGAGATCCTTAAAAATATGTTTATATGCATATACCCATCACCACTCACCCATGCATGCATTTTTATATATGTACATGTGAACACCTATCCCTATAAATGCATAATAACTGCCAAGGATGATTACAAACATAACGGGTGAACCCACATAGATATATTTACTTATCTATGCACACACATGTGAGTCTGCGATGAATTGGTGACTCAAAAACATGAATTAGTAACCACATCACCATGAAAAACATACAATAAACAATAAAACAAACAATGATACTAATTTAGTGGCTAAGAAACCATGTGGTATAAGAAAACACTTACCCCAGGTGAGAGAAGTGAAATGGAATGAAGGGAACCAGTCCTCCTTCAATGGCAGTTACCGAAACATGCACCCACACACCTTGAGAGATCATTCGCACGACCTAGAATCAAATGGATAAACCGAAAATTATCTTATCCACCACCTAGGGTTTGACCGAACAATTCCAAGTGATGAATAAACTGAAATCTGATTGGAAATAGGGAGAATAAGGTGCAAATGACCTTACCTCGAAGGATCACACAATAAATTGAGGGAGATTTGAAAAAAAATGAAGAACGAAGGAGGCAACGGAGACAGTTCCAGTTTGAGGTGAGAGGGGAGACGTCCCATTGGGTGTGTCACATATGATAGGGGTTGAGGGTGAGTATTTAGTTTATGTTTAATTTAATTAAATTTTACTTTATTTTAATTTAATTGTTTAAACATACCCATCATTGTGGTTTGACCTACATAGTTTTTCAAACCGTGCACAAACCGTACAATGTATATTGCCTCAAAGACAAACCCTATATAGTCTAGTCACACGGTTTAGAAAACCATATGCAGCCCATGTGAAAATCCATTTCTTCCTTAAATAGCGTCACATAAATACCTGTATTGGGCCACACGATTCTAGAAAAATTGTGCACCCTTTATAGCTTCCTAAAATATGACCTTTTTGGGTATAGTGCTTTTGAAACTCCTCGACCGACTCGGGAAAAATCTCTAGCCTTTTCCCATGCCCAAAAAAATTAATTAGTGGTGTCCAACTCTTAGAATCTCATTTTGAGTTCTAGTTTTATAAATGAGTCATCCAGTAAATGAAAATGTTCAAAAACATTCTTATTTTAGTCTTGTGAAAAACATGATATTCTTAAATCTACCCACCTTAAAAACATATCGTCCCTGAGAATATATCAGGAACAAAGTAAACATAACCCTACCTACAAGGTTCATGATGTTTCATTCAAACGGTTGCATTGTGTTCCCAATACCCGATGCACCTTAGGAATGTCCTAGGAATTCTACACTTTAACCTTTAAAACTCGAGCCAACACTCAGATTTCAACATATATATAGAAACAAATCTTACCTGAGATTGTTTATATAGAGACAATATCACATCATCATATTGATAGACATTTTATTGATGGTTATCCCCACCATAGGACTTAACGTAAATAAGGGGTCAAACCCAAGCCAAGGTACGTCCACCATTGAAATTATCTTACAAGGAACAATAAAAAGTGTTCTTACGACATTCTTGGAATTATTTCATTAAAAAGTAATGGTCAAATGATGATCAACCTAACAAGAACTGGTCATTAAAGATTTCTCATAAGACACTTCTGACCATGAATCTATACTTTCCTTTATCTTGTAACTTGATTTATAATGGCTCCTTACAATTTTAAACATTGAAATAGAGGAAGAAATAATGAGTCGAACCACTTGGCCGATGTATCTCAAAGATGTCTAGATTAAGCAGCCGACACAAAACAAAATAAATAGTTGGATTCCATGAGTTCGACCAAGGTGTTTCCACGTGGGAACCCAGGAATCTCTCAGGACTTAACGAGCCTCAATAAGAACCATGCTTTAGAGTGTAACTCTAGCAAAGATTACCCAACAAGATCAACAGTTTTCAATGATTTAGGATGGAATAAAACCAGGGCTCTCTTAGTGCATCGAGGAAGATGTCAAGATAGGGGACATGATCCCCTCTTAAGAAGAGTAAAATAATAGGATTTGAGAAGGGTTTTCTAGTCATACACACCCAGAAACTAGAAGGTAAAATAGTCAAACCACAACTAATCGACATCAAGGAATAAGTTTGGTTTCACCTTCCAACAAACCATCCCTACAAACACACATGACTTTACCACCCAAATTCATTTTGTGCTTGTTCAAACTTTAACACTAATTCTCTTCCCTAGACAATGATGTTTACCAAATATGTCACACACATCAAATTAGATCAAACTTTTACTGATGAGAAAGCACCAAGATAAAACAACATTAGCATGAATCAAAGGCATTCAAGTGAGACTAACCACTTACCAATGATCCTATTAGGTGTTCCTTCTACATGGAAGGGCACACATAAGAGAAACAACTTGACACTACCCACCTTAAGAGTGTCCTAGCTGTAAAAGGGAAGAAAACTAGCTAATCATAAGAATTGTATTTCAAAATAACTTAAACAAACATGTGACACTATCGAGGCCACGATCATAGCATCAAAATATGTGAAGATGTTAAAAGCAACAAGATCAGTGTATCAAAACACCCGAGTCTTCCAAAAAACATCCCAATAAATGGGAAGAGCAGATTATTTTACCCCCAAGTCAATCTACTTAGATATGATCGGATATCGTACACAAAGTACAAGAAGTTTATTCCAGATTCACATTATCTTGAACGACTATCATCCTGGATGATTTCATAACCAGTCATCTAGTAATAGGAAAAAGAGGGGGTGAAATGACCAATAACTAGCCAACCATGATTAATGAATGTCTATCCTTTTGAAAATGAGAACTACTAGATGCTCAAGCTCATAAAAACATCAAGAAAAACATGACCACCCATCCAAAGAAGGGTTTCACTTTAAAACTCAAAGTCCTACATAGGAAAACAACACCTGAATGACACCAAAATTTAAGAAATCTAATAATATAATCAAGGAATGAAAGCTCTAAGCGTACCACCTAACACGGGATAGCCCCCTTATGAAGCACAAATGTCGAACCTTACATGAGGTCACACAAAAAAACCACTAAGATTAAAAGTCGATGATACAAGTAATTTCTAAAAGAAATAACACCAACAGAAAATGATCGCACTTCCATTCCAAGGAAACTCAAAGCGAAGTCCAAACTACCGTTACACGGTGGGTTTAAATAGAAAAAATCACTCCAGATTCCATTTCCAAGACCTTTTTATTTATTCACATTTTATCTTTATGAATCAATTATTTTATCAAAATATATAGTACCCCATTTCCAAACAAACACCCCATGGTCAAAACATGGAATTTTTATAAAACTCCCTTTTCAATTTTTAAATATTTATCAACACCTGTGATAAGTTAGAAAGTTTATCAAAATAAATTCCCTTGAGTAGATAAGGTGACCTAAGCGGGTCCCATTTTAACCAACCTAGGTTCTATATAAGGCAACACAACAACAATTTATTAATTTATCAAAGTAAAATACACCTATACAATGTCATTTTCAGAAAAAAAAATTCACAAATAACCTACATGGGTCAATTAGCTTTTTTAAAACCAACCATTTGATTTTAGCTCAAAATTAAACAACATGAACATATATAGTCATTTCATATAAAATTATGCCATTTCATTTAACACGGTTTATCATTTTCCCATTCATGAAGTTCTCATACACTTCATGTATTGATAATTGGATCCCATTAATGAATAAAAAATTAAATTTAGAAATTAACATACTCAATTTTTAACTGTCCAATGACCTGGGTGGCCATCTACCAACCAAAAAAATTCCCATACACATTACAGTTTGGAATTTGGCTCCCTTCAGTCAAAACAAACTTACTTTAAGGTTTCTATACAAAATAAAACGAAAAATTATCTCCCATAACAACTGAAACCAATAACATAGCCCATGAAACCATTGAAATATATCAAAGTAAGCTAGCATGTAACTACATGCATCTAACACTAAGAAACATGAAAAAATCACTGAAGTGTGGCATTTTAAATCACAAGATCAGGCTAACGAATTACCTAAACAGTTTTAGCTCTATCCATGTCATATCAATGTGGAAAATTCCATACTTAGCAGGAAACCTACTAAAGTAACTACATGGCATGGAATATATGCATGACATGAGAATTTATAAGTGCTTAATATGATGCATGTATGTTTCATCCTTTCCATAACAGGATAAGGGTAATATTCCTAATTTCATAAATCCTATGCAATGGAATACACAGCAATCACTCTAGGTGAAATAATATCAATTATAATAGAAAACAACATAAACAACAATCCCAGTCTAGGACACATGGTCATTTACCATACGTGGGGTGATCAGTCCTAAGCATGACTATTAAAAAAGCACCGACACATTCCTTGTATCATGTCTACCAACCAAAAATAGTAAGACAAAGTAAAATATTCCCTTTGATACCACTTTGTAACATACCAACATGGATCACCTCTAATATGGTGACTGAACTAGTGAGTCACATGACCTCAAGCATGTATCTCCGTATACTAGAGGATTCTCAATAATAGTGAGGGTGTTAGGATAGTTAGTGAGGAGACTATACCCTCTTATCAGAGTTGTGTATCTATATTACAGAGTAAATAACAATCAACAGAGGAAGGTTGATTTGATATAACTGAACAAAAGTAGAAAATTCCTATTTATACAATAGATGAATGCATGACATAGTATTTATACATGTTTGAAAATATAAATTTTTATAACATAATTTTCAATAAGGTATAACAGAAAAGACATAAAATCCCCATGGGTTATCTCCTTGAGTGTCTCGAGCTCCAGCTATGTCCTTTTCTCCTAACTCTAGGTAGAATAAATAAAACAAACAATCAAGGTTCATAGTTTGGAGAACAAGAAAGGTCTACTCGGGTACCCCAATGCAATGGAAGCTTGAGTAGGGTGTGAGAAATATATCTTAGTATCCTTGAAACACCAGTGTCTAGAACAATCATGACAGTATGATATAAATTAATTAGGGTGAAATAACACATAAGTTAAGTAAACTGTACTAGAAACTAAATACCCAAGTACCTGCTTCAACCCTATGATAGTATATAAACATGTAAGTAGTTCATTAATTATATAATTACTATTTTATATTAATAAGTCACATTAGATATATCTAACACTGAAATAACATCGTGATAAAATAAATAGTGGAAGTCCCATAGTAGCACTAACCCCAGGGGTCGCGAACTCTGTCATATTTGAGTCTAGAAAATTAGTATGTGTATAATACAATGAGTGTAGTCCAAAGAATTACACAATGAGATTCCTACCAAGTCTAAAGAGTTCATCCAAGGTAAACCAAGGATAAGAAATGACAGGGCCTAATGGGCTTTAACCATGGAACCTACTTGTCATGTGGGATCTAGGGATTGTATTTGAGGCATCCTCTGGTAATGTGTAATGGATCTTACGGTGTCATACTGGGCATCCATGAAATACAAGGGATTGGAATCGTGGTGGGTTTCAACTAAATCATGCATCATCCTTGAATATTTAATGTATTCCTTGAGTGCTCATGGAATTCGCTGATCAGAATCCAAGATAATCTTGAGTTTATCCGTTTCTATTTAATAATGAAGTCATATAATATTATCTTTTTTCATGTTTTTCATTATATTAGTGTGGATAAGCCATGTATCATAAAACCATTTAATCATGTTGTAATTAATCATTAAGTTCATTTTGTCCAAGCCTAGCCTTTCGTTAGTGTGACAAGTAAAATTAGCATGAAACCATTTATCAAAATCCATTAAGTCATATTAATTTATTTAAGTTCACTCTTATACATTCCATCAACATGGTAAGGTGTGATATAGAAATTATACCAATTATCCAATTACATTTAACACGCCCAAATAATATACATAAGTCTGTTTTCTAATTACCATTTCACATTTATTTATCAAATTCAAAGAAATTCCATAGTGGGTAAAGTGGTGAGAATACATGGTAATTTCCAATATGATATTCAAAATATTATTTAAACCATTTATTATTAGAAGGCTCACCTTTAAGAAGGTTTACTGATGGCACACCTGAATGTTGGATCAATGGTTTTAAACGCTAAAATGAAAATTATGTTAAAACATCCAACATGGGTAATTCCAATATGAAAAACCAGATCAAGTACATAGACAGTTCCTTGATAATTTAATCATTTAAAAAGGGAAACTAATTATTTCCAATCCCATTAGTTCCATGTTCTAAACACTCCTTATCTCAACACAACATTGAAGATTAAGAATTATAGACATGATAAGACAAGAAAGTAAGGTCTAACCCCTACTTTTTAGCTTGAAGGAAGAGCACCTCGATTGAGGGGTTTTATTATGAAAAATTGATATTAAATATCTCACAAACCATTTTTCACCAATATAATTTTGGACATGAAACATGCTAAATAACATTTAATAGAATTCATTATAAATAATTCAATCCATGAATTTAAATTAAAACTAAAGTATAGTAAGAAATTTATTGAAGCATTTAAAAAAATTAATGGCATAAAAAGGGACCCTACCTCAGGGAAGAACCAAGATATCCAATTCAAATCTTGGTACTTTATAACTAACAAATATTTCTCCCCCATTGAGTAAACACACTAAACACACGTGCAAGGACACCTAGCCCCTATGGAAATTATTTCCTGTCCATGAACATGTGCGAGGGGATCCTTATACATATGCTTATATTCATATATTATCATAACACACCCAATAATCAATTTTTATATATGTACATGTGCACAAATGGCCTCATACGTGTATAATCAGTACCATGGATGATTACACACATTATGGGTAATCCCACTTATATATTTTAACTTACCTCTACAAACACAGGCGAGTCACCCATGACTTGGTGACTCAAAAACACAATGTAATAACCATCACAACATGAAAAAACATAAAATGATCTTTAAAATGAACAAATATCCTAATTTAGTAGGTAAAAAATCAAGTGGTATAAGAAAAGACTTACCATGGGTGATGGTGGTGAACCGAATTGAGGAGAACCGCTTTACCTTAGGTGGTTGTTGATAGAACACATACTAACAAACCCTGAGATCATCATTAGCATGACCTAAAATCGAAGGGAAAAACAAAAAATGGTTAGCCACCACCTAGGGTTCATCTGAACCATTTAGGGAGATGAATAGGCTAAAATCAGACTGGAGACAGGGAGAAGATGGTGTGTAATTCCTTACATAGAAGTATTGTGCAAGAAATTGAGGGAGAACTGGCCGAAAACAATGAACCAAGGATTACATGGGGAGGGTTAGAGCATGCGAGGAGAGGTGATACCTCCCCTTGGGTGTGTTTCATATGAGAGGGGTGAGGGTGAGAGTTTATTTTAGGTTTAATTTAATTTTATTTTATTTTAATTTTATTTTATTCTTTAAACATACAAGTTAGCACGGTTTGACCTGTATGGTTTTCCAAACTGCTCACAAACCATTTGGAGTCTACTTCCACCAAGACACACCCATCACAGGCTACTACACAGTTTAGAAAACCTTATGTAGCCAGTGAAGAAAGAAACTTCCACATTAAACTAGGTCCCATAGTTACTTGTAGTGGGATTCATAGTTTTAGCCAATCCATGCACAATATGGAGTTTCTTAAAATAAGACCTTTCAAGGTTAGGTGCTCCCAAAACAGCTCGATCCACTCAACAACATTCTCGTGCCTTTTCCTATGCCAGAAAAGATCACATAGACATGATCCAACTCTTTTAATCTTGTTCTGAGGTCTGGTTTTAAAAACAACCCATCCAGTAAATGAAAAAGTTCAAACTCCTTCATATTTTATTCTGTTTGAAAAACACGAGATTCTACAATAATGTGGAAAAGAATAAAATAAAAAAAGATATAACATTATTATAATTTTATTATCATACATTCATGATGTGAACAACAACCATAAAACATTTCATTCCAAAGAAAATATCAAAATAAATATAGACTCATATATAGAAAGAAGATGGAAGAGAGAAAATATCCAAGGAGGATGACCATGATGAAATAGGTGTTAGTGATGAATCTCATCATGAAGAATCAATGTTTTCAACTCCTAGATTATCTTAGGAACACACACACAAATGATTCAACAAAAAATTTGGATTGAAAGGAAATGTATTTTCTGACCAAACAATGTTTATTTACTAAAACCATTTTACAATGAATGGAACCAATTGAAATCACTGACCAAGATGGTGCCATTATCTTCAGATGGAGATCTCCCCAATCTCTAGGGTTTCTCCTACCATCCCCCTCCCTATTGATAGTATTCTTTGGTTCTTGTCACTGGTTCTCCTTGCATTGGTCATCGTGGTGGGTGGATCTCTATTCTAGTCTTCTCTTTCGTTGGGCTTATTTTCATTTTAGAATTTCTTTCCTCTTCAGGATGTTAGTTCTTCTTTTGCTGCTGTGCTATGATGTTATGTTGTTCTCCATCAATTCATGTTCCCCTAAGGTTTCAACCATGATCTTATCACCAAAACCATCACACAAAAACCCCTCTTTGGTTTGACCCAAAGGTGCTCTGGTGGTTTGCGATATGTTGGTATCAATGTTCAGTGGTTATCATGTTGTCTCTAATTCCCATCTATTCCCTTTATTCCTTTCCCATTGTACTATACTCCATTTTTTGTCCAGTATGAAGGTGTTTTTGGCAGTTTTGGGATGGTTTTGGTGGTAGCATTCAATGTTAAGGTCATGTATTGGTAGCGTGGCTCTGGTGATTTGTCTCAGAAATTGCATCTCACATTGGATATCTTCTGTTCTTAGGGATATTTTGGCTTGGTTCTTCTTAGATTTATGATGGTCCATTGATATTAGTATTGATATTCAGCCTCCGATAATGTTTGGTCTGGTGATGTTTCATTGGAAGATGATAGAGCCTTAGATAATTTCTTTTGTTATCATTTTTTCATGATGTTCTAGTTTTGTTTCCATTATTGAAACATCATCAGTGTTAGCCAATGGTTTTTGTTTTCAACTCCTAAGTTATTGTGTGTTTTTTCTGTTTTTTATTTTTGTATTTCATTGCCTTCTGGTTTGACGACTTTTGGTGGTGTTGGACTTGCGTGTGTTGTTTGGTGCGGCAGTAACGATGGTGTTGTTTTTGGTGATAGAAAAAACTTTTGGTGGATGGTTTAAAAAGGTTTTCTATAGAGAAGGTTTCAACTTTTGAGACACATGAAGTTGGTGGGAGTCAGAGAAGGTGACCAGGGGGTATTGAGTGAAATTTTGAAGTGAAGATGGTGACGGTTGGCTGACGACATAGGATAGGGTGGTCTTAGTGATGGGTGTGTATCCCAAGGCAGATGTGTGAATCTTGGGTGACGAAAAATGTTAATTTTATATTTGAATTTTTTGGTTTTTTGGATGGAGGTAGTGGTGTTACTCTGGTTGGGTGAATATGGAATTTGAATTCTGAGCTAAGTGGGTTTGTGCATGTTGTTTGTGGAGGGTTTTTTATGGTTCTCACTTATCCAAAATGTGGTTTTTTTATAAAAATAGAAATGGATTTTGGGGCAATGGAACCAATGTCTCAATCCTATAGTCTTTCATTCCATAATATATAATCCAATAACCAGTCATCTCCATCAAATCTTCACTATCAAAAAGGACCAAATGTAGGAGGATAGTATGTCAGGGATTGACATGAGTTATCGAGGTGGGAAACCTGAGTTTCCTAACTTATTTATTGAGATATCCCCATGAATAATAGGTTTTATCACTAAACACTCGCTTATAGAACTAGATAGAAATAAGGGGAATCAACCAAATGATAGAGATAAGGTTGTGAGTTAAATGATAAAGGTAAGGACAAGAATTAGCAAGAACATGTGAAAACAAATATGGGATGAAGCTCACATGGATATCCTAGATCATATGGGACATTCAAATAAATAAAGGTGACATATCTGGGTGGGACATGCAAAAGACTTCTATATACCATAAAGGAATGATAAAGACTAGTCCCATTATATGAGAGGTAGAAAACAAAGGAAACAACGAAAACCAAGCATGAACATGGGTTGTTAGATCAGAAATTATCAACAGTCGAAAATAAGTCAGGAATACTATTGATAAAAAATTAATTCTTGAAAATAAACCAATAATTGGATATAGAAACAATACCACACATACAATATAAATCCTATGAATGAAATAGAGTAAAAATTATATATCAATCAAGGAATAGATTTAAATGAAATAGAATATATGAAATCATGAATTAAAAAACATACAATCACATCGTGAAATATAGTTTTTTATAACTAATACACACATTTGAATACATAGAAGAATACCTTAGGATACAATTTAAATTATTCCAATTATTTTTATGAGGATTAACTGTAAACCTACTCAATTTATATAAAATAAAGTTGGTATTGAGATTTGAATATACTATAACATACATAATACCTCCTAATACATAGGCATTTGGATTATTATTCATAAAATATACCTCAGGTTCATTTATAGAGGACTAATTGAATGAAAATTTAAAGTTTCTTCTTAGGGGATTGTTAATTGGTTTACTCAAAGATGCTACTTTTTAAATATTTTTTACATACACATTCTGATACATATAAAAGTTTCAATCCTTTCTAACTATTACTATTTCAATAATTTTTTTTCAACTATTATAAATTTCATCTCAAAGAAAAAACAATTTATTCTTGAAATAATTTATAATTATCATGTTTATAACAATTATGATAATGTGATCACAATATAATAGTAGGTAAATAAATTTATGTCAAACATGTTTAAAATTTACCCAAATATAAAATCAAATTATGTTAAAAAAATTTAAATATTGAATGAATAAAAATGGTTCTAATATTTCCTTGATATTTTTTAGGTTTGTATAAATTCTTCAATAGAAGAGATATTTGATTAGGTCATAAATAATATGAAAAAAATTCAGGTGAAATCATATAGATTCAATCATCAAGTGTAGGATAAAAAATAGCATTTTTAAAAACCAATTTCTCAAAATGAAATTGGAATTTAGTAGTGAAAGAAAGAAGAATCTGTATAGATGAATTATTTATAACATGTTAAAAAAGTTCAATATAGTCTATCCCATCACATTGAAGGAACCATTTTGAAATAAATCAAGCATTGAATTTATTTTTCTAATTCGCCAATATTATCTTCTTTTATTTTGTATTTACACTTGAAAATTATAATTTTTTCATTATTATTGTTAGTTATAGTAATCCATTATTTATTCTTATGAAGTTTGTTCATCTCATCTTGTATGGAAGCCAACCATTTTCTATATTATTATGATATAATAACATTTTATATTGGTTTTTGATTCCTCACAACAAACATCAAGTTCTACATTAAATAATTAGGTATCCACATATATGTGGATAAATCAGTTTGGAGGTCTAATTTCCCTTCAATATCTATTTATAATAATAAAAAATATCTATGATTATCATTTTCTTTGACTTATAATAAAACATAGAATCAATATAATCTTGAGTCTATGGAGGGAGGTTGGTAGAGATGGACTGATGTTCAGGATATATTCTATAATCTAAGGTATATCAACAACAAAAGTATTGGTTTTGGTGTTTCCACTCTAAACACAATAGTCATTCCCTATGATAGATTCAACTCGACACACTTCTCTTTAGAATAACAAGATTCATAGAAAACTCCATCATGAATAATGATAAAATTTTTATATCTAAGAATATCTGTCTATAAACTATTATCCAAAACACCCTCTGAGTATCACACAAAGGTATACTAAACTTTTATAGGTTCTAGGGTATAATTTTTGGTATGTGTAGTAGGTATCGATCCAATAATCCCATGGTATTCAAGACTATGGGGTATAGATTTATAAAGTTTTTATGGTATGTTCAAGGAATTAATATAAAATATTCGTTGATTAATAAAGTATAATTCCATAGTTGAAGCATTATCATAGAAGGATATTAGTGGTTAGGAATGGGAAAAAATTCATCAAACCCTTTATAGGAAAGTATTAATTGTCCTTTCTGCTAAACCATTAAGTTGTGGGGTTTCCACAACAATTTAGTAAAACATAATACATTTAGAGTTAAAAAAATAAATGAAATAATTGGATAAATATTTTGAACCATTTTCGGTTCTAATAGCCTTAATATTATTAAAATTTTCATTTTCAACATTATATTTCCTTTTCATAATATATTGAAAATTATCAGATGTTAGGTAAGGAATGTAAATATAGACCATCAATGAGTAATAATTAGAAAAAATAATAACTTTATAGCCTTCAATGTGGAAATAAATCCAAGAGATACTTAACATATGAGAGTGAACACACTCAATAGGGACTCTAGAATTATAAATTGACTTCGTAAAGTAGCCTCATCTAGATTTACCATAGAAACAATCCTCATTGAACAGAAGTATACTTAGAGGAACATCTAATAATATAATAGCTTTGTGATCTCATCAAGGCCTTTAGAAATCATGTGAAAAAGAATCTTATTCTTATGGGTGGTCTTATCTAAAACAAAAATAGTATAGGCATCTAACTATTTCATGAGAGTTTTACTATCTTACACATACAGAAAATTTCAGATATTTCCCTTTATAATATTAAGAGATCTATAAGAAATTATCTAGCTAGTATAGCCTAAATAGTAGGTATAACATCTCCAATCAAATTCTCCTAGGTAAATGAGGTTTATTATTTACTTGGGTACCTATTTAAGATCCTAAAAAATTGTCACTATCATATAATTCAATTTTAATTAAATTGATCATATCCCCATAATACAATTGCTTCAATTTTTTCTTATGAACACATGGCCTGAATAACTTCCCATATATCAGTTTTAAAATCTCTCTTAGGAAATATGTGAAAGGAGAACAAAAAATCTACGATCAACACCTCATAGTGGTACTATTATAGACATTTAACTAAACATTAGTGTCAAAATAATATTCAATTAAAAAATAAGGGTGGTTATAATTGTATTTATGGTAACTTGTTTTTTAGGATAACTCACCTTGTTGTACCTAAGTATCATACATTTAATGACTTTTAATACATTATTATATTAGTTAGAATTATGTTTAATAGGTTTAAATGCATACCTTACTCTACGCGAAGTCCCATATATACCCCAAAAATTTATCCCATCATGATCATTGTTAACAATAACATTCTATTAAATATATTTGGATAAGTGACAGATTCAACCTCTTCAAGAGTAAGAGATTATTTTCCATACATCAAAGATTGTTTAACCTACAAAAAGGAATTATCTAATTTTGTCAGAAGTAATATATCCTAGTCCTAATCCCCTATTTCAATATCTATGTTGGATCGGTCTAACAATATTTTACTAAAATCACAACTCTGAGATATAGTTGTAGTTTAGAACTGAATTATAAAAGTATATATCCAATATTCTTATATAATATACCCATATGGGATTTATTCATGTACATGAATTTATGTATGGAAAAAATACCCCGAATAAAAGGCTCATATGGTACTTTTCTAGGAACATTGTCATCTAATGGTAAAATCATTATTCTATGACATTTCTAAAGAAAATATTAAAAAATATTATTTTATGTAAAAATGGTTTTCTAATTATAGGATTTTATGATGATTTTATCATTATAACTACTAAGATAATTAATCAATTTATTTTTATAAAGGAATAAATCATTATACTACACAATATAATGCTAGTTTCACCATCAAAATTATCTATATAAAACATTACAATGCCCATAAATTTTCATTTTAGTGTCTCTGATATCATTTATTTCAGGTAGTGTTTTCATGG
Organism: Viscum album; assembly: GCA_963277665.1. Lineage (NCBI taxonomy): Eukaryota > Viridiplantae > Streptophyta > Magnoliopsida > Santalales > Viscaceae > Viscum > Viscum album. Next base: position 1,969,632,447 of record OY728147.1, on the reverse strand, counting down.
ATTTCTTGAAGAATAGACATGAACCATTGATTCATTTGAGATAATTATGATGTTAATGGAAAATATGTTTAGTTTACCAAAAATGAATTAATTTCTAAAAATAGAAGAAAATTTCTATGTTAAATGAAAACCTAAAGTTGAAAAGAATAAAAAGAACACAAAGTTATAATGTACTTCATATCAAACATATCCTATATGTACAGAGAGAACAAAACACAGTAAATGATTCATTAAAAAGAAATTTAGTAAATAAATAAAGAATTAAATTCATAATAAGGTGGAGGAGAGGAGTTATCCGAGGATGCTGAACTGGATGAAACAGGTGGTGGTAATGAAGAACTTCATGAAGAATTACTGTAATCCACTATATGATGAACTCATACACAAAAACATAATGGATATAACGACAAATATGTGTTAAAAGGAAAAGTGGATTTCTTATAAATCTATGGTTATTAGAATAAACCATGTTTTGATAAAAATAAGGCATATTTGGAGCCTCTTATGTATGGTGTGCTCATACAGTGCCCAAAATTTATGAATCTCCACCAATTATCCACTGGAAAAGAGGACCAATTGTATAAGGTTTGTCAATGAGGTACTAATAAATAAAGGGTTAGGGAAAACTATGTTTCCCCTTTTATCTATTGAGAACTATAAAAAAACTATAAGTTCTCTCTCCAAACACTCTCAAACAGAACCAAAGATGAAGGATGGGACTCAACCGAATGAGATAGATAAAGGAAAATGAGAAATAATGAATGGTAAGAATGATGTTTCTATAATTAAGTGGAAAATGTGGGATAAATACTCCATGAATGACCTAGATCAAAAAATATGTTCAAATTACCGATGGTTTAATAGTTGAGTAGGATAAGAGGAAGATTACCATAGGTTGTAGAGGAATGATGTTGATCATTCCAATTTTGTGAGTTTAAAAAACATAAGAAATAATGAAATAGAGTGAAAACAAGTTTTATTTGACAAAAAATGAGAAATGTACCAAAATAAAACCAACTGATCTTGCTATTAAGGAGAAAGAAACCCAAATATCGACAAGTAATTCTGTGGAGAAACAACACATTATTACAAAATCAAAAAGCCACAAATTCCAAAAATAAGTAGCTATAAATAAAATTTTTAATCAATTTAACTGAAAAATAATACACCAAGGCATCACACAACACTTTCTGTAATTCCCTGACCCCAATTACCTAGATTCGATGCATTATTACATAACATTGGCATGATATAAGGAATAATGTCCCAAAAGACTGATCGGTTTAGTAGCATTGGAAATAATAGATACATTCAGAAGTTTTACATTACATCATGAAATAAAAACATCAACAACATGTTCTCCCCTTTTGAACACACTTATATCCTTAGACTATCCCTATGTGTCGATTATAAAATACTTTTTCACATCTGGGGAAAAATAAAACACATAAAGGGGTGAGATTAGATGCTCAGTAAGGATAACAATATAGCAGAAACATTAATAAATAAGCCTTAACATTTCATAAAATGTATAAGACTAAAACAAGAGCCTTTTAAACTTAAACATCAGCATAATATGGAAAATATAAAATCAAATAATTCCAATTACTTATTCACATGGATATTCTACTAGTCTAATAATCACATGCAATATCAATATCCACTTTCATAAAGATGGAATGCATAATGATAGACTTCATAAACACATAGTCATGGACTTATGCCAATACAACAAATAAGATTATGTCAAGGCCTTGTGCTAAGACACTAGTTTGTCTTATGAGACCTACTGATGCATCTAGGAGTTATAACGGGCTCCACCAGTCACTCACTAAGTTCAATGCATTCCTCGTATGAAAAGGTTTAAACATAACATAAACATTCATATTAAAAACATAATAAAAAATGTCAATAATTTATCCATAAATCATGAATGGTGTAAAAATAACACATCCATAGTCAAACATATCAGAAAACATTCAATACAAGATGGAAGTTTTGTATCATAATAATTAAATATCAAACAAGCTTAAAATCTATCAAAGGATGTTGACATAGATGAAATCAAAACTTTTTTAAAGAAATATATCTTTCTATTTTGAGACCATTTAAAAGTCATGTAATTATAAAATAAAACATTTATTTTGAAAATATTCTTATATTCTTGTATGGGAAGCTTTGACAATGATATAACGTCGGAAAATAGCCACACCCGCCGTATAAGTTAAAAAAAGACATTCTTTCCTTAATTTTGTCAAAAAGGTTATAAAGTACCTTGTTTAGAAAATGAAGGAAAGATTCCTTTAAAATCATATATGGTAAAATAAGGATATAAATGAATTTAACCCATAGTATAGAAAATAGTAAAAATGTTTTGAATTACATTTTTAAGAAAACATGGATGAGGATGACAAAGAGGCCCCAGTAGATACTTATGTAAAAACAACCTCAGATAATAATGAGATTTTGAAATTAACCCTCGAATTGTAATTTTCTATGGTAGAGGGTATGTTAACCTCCTGTATAATAGTTAAATCATTTTTATTAAATTATATCAAATCTATATACATAAATATGATATCATATATGATCCTCTAAAATTTATTTGTTAATAATATTTCAGTTGTATCATCATTTCATGTGTTAACTAATTCATTTTCCTTTATATGCTTGGTTATGTAAGACAAGTTTTTTTATGGATAGGATGTATTTGATTCATGTAAAAAATTATATTATGTTTATAATCATTATTTTTAATCATAAAATAAAAGTTATTCTTTAATGATTACGATGGGAAATGAATCTCATCGTGTTCGTGGAGACGGTAATCTGTACGTTCGCACGAATGACAATATCATTATATTGATGGTGAAATCATATGTAATTGGATGGTAAATCAAATATATAGAATCATTAAAATGTTATATTTATTATTTACATCCATTTTACTCATTATTATACCCATCCAAATAATGAAGTGTTTGAATAACAAACTACACCACGACGTGGAGACGGTAAGCTATACATCGACACGTATGGTGACTTTGTCATTAATATGATAGATAGAATAATGAATATGGTGGTAAAATTTTTATAATAACATAACAGTATATAGAAGATACTGTATTTATTATTTTATAATTGAAACAACAAATAGATAGGAAGTGGAAAAATAAAAGAACATGAAAGAGGTGATGAAATATTTAACTCTTCTCCAGGTTCCTCCTTTTGATTTGATCGGAAGGGATCCTTAGGTTTGATTTCTGAAAAAAGTAAGGCCTCTAGGATGAAGGCAGTAAATTTGGGTGGATATTTGGGCAGGGTTTGGTAGAGCCAAATGACTTTGGTGGTGTAAAATTAATAGAAGGGGAAGTACCCTTTTATAAGAGAGATGAGGGCAACATTAGGAAAAGTTTGAAATATTATTTTATAATAAAATAATTTTCAGTTTCAAATGGCTCCAAAATGATTTAGTTAGATGATAAGGTGGGGATGGGTCGAAAAACTCTTAACCTATAGGTTTTATACAAGTTTATGTCACCATATTAACCTTATTTTTTAGATTTAACTCTTAGTTAAATAGTTTGACATTCACCATGTCTCTTTTTATATTTATATTATATGGTTAATAAACATACCGTAACAAGCCAAGAGAACCCCAAGTGGTTAATTATTAATATATATAAGCTTATATAATTATTTCAGCCTAACCTTATATTTTTAGTAATTTTATATCAATTAAAAATATAGTATTTGTTTTAAAAAACTCAATTATGTCAGTTTTGACACTATTTAGTATTTTGTTTTTTGTGAAAACCATAACAGCATGATTACTTAAAAAAAATTATTTAATCATCCATAACATGTCATATTAATCTATAAAATTATTTTATTTCATCAAAAGTCTCAAATTACATTAATTTGGATATTTATAATATCAAATATTTTAATATTTCATTAAAAATAAAATTACTACATCATCATTGTGTCATAAATAAATTAAATTATTCAATGTCTAAAAATTAAAAATAAAATACAATTATGTGAGAAATCATTTTATATTTCTAATGAATATTTATAGTCAAATTTATATAATGTATAGCCCTATATTAAAAACATTTTAGTTATTAAACATGAAATTTAACACTTTTAACCCTTCTTTAAATAAAATAATTATAAATGACCTAATCTAATACAATTAGACCAAAAGGATCATATATTATTCTGAAGGTTGTTTTTTGTCTAATTACACTTATCCAATAGAATTAGGATATGTTTTTCAGTAATTATAATATCATGTTTAACCTTAATTACCATATTTACTTTTAACCGTGGTAAATAAAAGTCAGAAGTTACTATTCAAAAAAATTATTTTCCTCTTATTGAACCACATTTTACTTACAGATGTCAACTTTGTCTCTTGAATCTTTGAAATTCAACTCACAAAATCGGTAAAATTCAGTTTTATAAAAATTTGTAAATGCTCCTAGAAGTTGAGTAAAAGACAGTAAAAAGTTCAATAAATTTTAATATATCTAAACTTATTATAAAATGACTCCAATGAATTAAATTAGACATATATAGGTATTATGTAACAATTTTGAATTAAAAAAAATTAAAATAAAATATCTAATTATTTAAATAAAAAGTAGGTTTTAAACAATAACGCTGTGTTTTTTACTATTCATCAAGAATTGAAAGTTCTCAGAAAAATACAAAAAAATTACCCTAAGATAATTTTGATATTCTGGATCCAAAAATTAAGTCTATTTTAAAAATTAAAAACTAGAAAATTTCAAAAAGTGGGTATTACAATTCATAATGACTAGTTTCATTGGTCATGGTGTGTTAATACTTCAAGTTGCGTATAATGCAAGCTGCTACATTATTCAAAGGGAAATGTACCGTGGAAGCTTGGGGTGTTATATTCTCCCATCCTTAAAATAATTTCATCTTCGAAATTTCTAGAATATTACTGGATAAACATATTTGGGTGGTTCTTCATCCTAGGTTCCTCGGGTTCCCACATTTCCTCTTCCATCTTTTAGTTTCTCCATAGAACTTTTTTCAAACGAGTCCTCCGGTTTCTCAGCACATGTTCTCTGGTATTAAGAATTTTGATAGGCTCTTCATAATAAGACAGTTCAGGTTCCAGTTCAATTTCCTCATAGGTGTTTACTTGTGTTGGGACAGGAATATATTTTCTCAATAGTGATACGTGGAACAGATCCTTAAATTTGGAGAGACTTGGAGGCATTCACAAATGATAAGCTACAAATCCAATTCGTTAAATAATTTTGAAAGTTCCTATGAACCTAGGACTCAATTTACCCTCCTTGCCGAAATTTATAACACCCTTCCATGGAGATACCTTTATGAAAACATGGTCTCCTACTTAAAATTCCAAATCCTTCCTTTGATTATCGACATATCTCTTTTTCCTACGTTGGGATGCTTTGATGTGGGTTTGGATAATATTTACTTTTTCCATTATTTCATCAACAAATTCTAGGCCTACAAGTTTTATTTCACCATTATCATCCTAACAAGTTGGTGTGAAAAATATCTTTTCATATAACGCTTCATATGGTGCCATCAGAATACTTGAATGGAAGCTATTGTTATAGAAAAATTCTACAATAGGTAAATATTTATCCCACATACCTTGAAAGTCAAGTGATCAAGATCTCAACATGTCTTATAGGGTTTGAATATTCCTTTCTGATTTACCATTGGTTTGAGGGTGGTAGGCAGTGCCCAAACAAAGTTTAGTATCCAAGACGTTTTGAAGACTTTTCCAGAATCTTGATGTAAAATAGGGATCATGATCAGAAACAATCGATATGGGTAATCCATGAAGTCTTACAACTTAATTAATATACAGTCTTTCTCAATGTTCAAGTGGTAAATTTTCTCTTATATCAAAAAAATGTACTAACTTGGTAAGACGATCAACAATGACCCATATTGCATCATTCCATATAGGAGTCTTTGTTAGCCCCTTGAAAAAAATCCATTTTAATATTATCCCATTTCTACTCAGGTATGGGAAGAGGCTTCATGACTCCTCCAAGTAGTGGCCTTCCATCTTTCACTTGTTGAAAAACTATACATCTTGACACAAAATCAGTGATCTCCCTCTTCATGTTGTCCCAACAAAAATTTTCCTTCAAATCACTATACATATTGGTTCTCCCAGGGTGTATAGAGATATTGGAGCTATGAGCATCATCCCAAAATTCCCTTTTTAGATTAGGTATATCTGGAACACAATGTCTCCTCCCAAATTTCAAAATTCCATCTTCTTATACGAAGTCACTCAATCTCCCATCATTTACATCTTTAATCTTCTTTTGAAACTCCTCATCATTAGTCTGAGAACATTTTATCCTTTCTAGTAAAGATTTTTTGGCAACCATTTGAAAAAGTATTGATTTTCACCTTCCATATTTATTCCCATATCCATATTTACAAGATCTGTGGAAATAGGATCCCTTTAAACTCTCATATTTTTCAAAACTCCATGATTCGTTATACTCGAAGCATTTTCCACCTTATTTTCCTTCCTCGGGTGGTAGTGTATAGTGAAATACCAATTCTTGAGTAGTTCATTCCATCTCCTTTGCCTCATGTTATGTTATTTTTGTGAGAAAATATACATCAAAATATTTTGATCAATATAAATCTTTCATTTTTCACCATAGAGATAATGTCTCTATATCTTCAGAGTGAAGATTACAGATTCTAACTCAAGATCATGAATATGATGGGTTTTCTAATGAATTTTTTGCTGTCGTGATGCATAGGCAATAACTCTATCATTTTTCATAAGTACATAACCAAGTCCTTTCTTTTAAGTATCACTATAAATAACAAACCCATCATTCCCCAAGGGTAGATTCCAGATAGGAGCATTAACTAATCATCTCTTCAGTTCTTCAAAAAATTATTCACACTCTTTTGTCGAAAAAAATTTAAACCCTTTACGTGTGATATTGGTTAATGGGTTAGCCAAATGAGAAAAATTCTGGACAAAACGTGGATAATAACCTACTAAACCAATAAAACTGCACACCTCAGTTATACTCGTCGGTGCTGGACATTCATGGATTGCCATGGTCTTTAAAGGATCAATAGATATTACATCCTTAGAGAAAATATGGCCAAGATAAGAAATCTCCTGTATCTATAATTTACTCTTTCTAAACTTCCCATATAATTTATTTCTTTTAAGAGTCTTTAGAATATTGCACAAGTGATTTTTCTGATCTTCCTTACTTTTGGAGTATACCAAAAAATCATCAATAAATACCACTAGAAAGTCATAGAGATATTCCATGAAAACTCTATTCATTATATCCATGAAGACAAAGGGTGAATTATTCACTCCAAAAGGTATTACTGTAAACTCTTAATGCCCATATCGGGTTCAAAATGTTGTTTTCGGAACACCTTCCTTCTTCACACACAACAGATGATATCCAAATCGAAGGTCAATAATTGAAAAATATTGAGCTCCATGAAGTTGGTTGAATAAATCATCAATGTGAGGTAGGAGATACTTTTTCTTTATTGTTATAGCATTGATCTCCCTATAGTCAATGCAAAACTTCATAGATCTGTCTCTCTTTTTAACCAAACGGATCGGGGATCCCCATAGAGATACAATTGGGTGAATAAATGCCTTATTACTCAATTCCTATATTTTTCTATTAAGTTCCACTAATTCTATAGTGGCCATTTTATAAGGGGTTTTCAATATGGGACTTGAACCAGGAATTAAATCAATGGAAAACTCAATTTCTCATTCTGAAGGATGTCCAGGTAAATCCTCTAGAAACACATCAAAATATTCTTGCACAATAGGTACTTATTCTATTTGAACATTATTTCCCTCACCCATAGTTATTTCATTCTCTTCTTCCCCAATAATTGAATTTAGTAGTGCTACTGGGGGTGGATCTAGATAATAATTAAGTGGTGACATTTCTTATCTAAAGATAATGTACTCTTTATCATCATCGAAAATTTTAACCTCCTTTTTATTATAATAAATTTTTTCATCATGGTCTGAAAACCAATCCATTTTGAGGATTATGTCAAATTCAATCATGGTTATGATGATGACATCTACAGATAATGAACATTTATATGACCTAATGGGAACTGATTCACAAAACATTGTTGCGATGATACTTCTTGTAGGTGTTTTTACTGAAAAATCCCTTGTTAAGTCAAATTGAAAATATATAATTTTATTAGGAAACTGGGAAGATAGGAAACAATGTGATGATCCAGAATCAAATAAATCATTGGATAAACTTGAAGAAACCATTAAATTACCAGCCACCATGTCTTTCGGATCTTCAACCTCGGTAGTAGTGATTGCATAAGCTTGTAATTTCTCCCTTATCCTTTTCTGAGGTATATTACCTTGGCGATTAGAAAATTCATTTTCATAGTGCCCCTTTTCTCTAAAATTGTAGAATTCAACATTGAAAGTCACTTTATTTCCCTTGCAATCACTTTCTTGGTGGCCTTTTTCACCACACTTGTAATAGACTTCCATTCCCTTCAGGCAAGTACTGGGGTGTTTATTCCCACATTTACCATAGTATGGATGTTCAACTATTCCCTACTTCACCTGATATCTATTTCCAAAGTGTTTAGAAGATATCTTCTTCTCTTTCTTTGCTTTGAAGTCATAAGTAATAGAGAATTCCTTTTCTGTCTTGATAGCACATGAGAAAATATCATCATATGATGAGAAGGATTATCAGACTAATGCTCAACGGAGAAATGGATTTAACCCATCAAATAATTGATCAATATTAATCCTTGGGTTATGTATATAATCTTCCACATGCCTTCTAACCTTGTAAAGTTATCCTCATACTTTGTGACATTCTCATCCTCCTTTTTCCTCAGATTTAGAAATTGTCTATCCATATCCTCTCGTTGGTCATGAGAAAAGTATTTTTCTAAGAAAATTTCTGCAAACTCCATTCATTCCATGTTCAATAATTATTCATCTTACTTTGTGTTTTGGATTAATGACCACCATTGATCTGCATCTCCCGTGAGGTGATAAAATTCCATGATAACTTTTACCCTTTCGCTACTCCCCAAAGCATGAAATATTTTCTCTAAGGAATTTATACATTGTTAATCGACTAATGGATTCTTACTCCCATTTATTGTTGGTGGTTGTTGCCTCATAAATTATTCTAACATTGATCCTCGGCATTGTGGATCAGGGTGCTCCATATCAGTAGGGTTATTATTCATAACATGACTGAGTTGTCCCAGTATGGTGATAAGCTTATCGGAACCAGTTGCATCACCAGCTCCACTATAATTATATTGAGTAGGAGGGAAATCCATACATGGATTACATGGGTTGATACAATTTCCATTCCTTCCACCATGCACCATTTTTAAACAATGGAATACACTAGATTAGTTTATGAATTGCAATACATAATACCAAACTTATAAAATAGTTAACATAAATTGAAAAGTTTATAGATATAACCCATAATAATAAAAATGTTTTCTTGAGGAAGTATACAATCATAAACCCTTATTAATGGTTTGTAAATAAAATGAGAATTATCCTAAGTATATCCCTGAGGAGTGTCGTAACCAAGAGTACAACAAGGCCCATTTTCGTGCACCAGTTCCCGTTCGATTCTATCTCAAAGCGATGTTTTCGGGTTTTAACCCTAGGTACATCTATACCAGATTCGCCTCTACCTTCTTGTATCCAAACAGAGATGTATTTCTTCGAAACTCACAAAATCTCTACAGTAAAAAAATTCTAGGAAATTCTTCTATACTAATCCTCAAAGTCTATCTTACAGTAGTGTTCTCTAATCGGAGTTTTTATAAATCTAGTTTCCAAGGGTTGTACTAAACATCCTCTCATACCAACTTTAATTCTCTGATCCCATTTACCAAGAGTTGGTGCATTATTAAATAATATTGGCATGATACATGTAATCAGGTCCCGAAAGATCGATCAGTTTAGTAGCCTTGTAAATACTAGATATATTTGTAAGTTTTACATTACATCATAAAATAAAAACATCAACAACATTTTTTCCATTTTAAAAAAAACTTATATCCTTATCCTTTCTCTATAGGTAAACCATAAAAGACTTCTTCACATACTGGGAAAAATAAAATATAGAAAGGGGTGAGCTCAGATGCTCAGTAAGGATAACAATATAGTGGAAACATTCATAAATAAGCATAAACAATTAAGGCATTGAATAAGACTAAAACAAAATCCTTTTAAACAAAAAATACATCATAATATAGAAAATATAAAATCAAATAATTCCATTTACTTATTAACGTGGATATTCTACTAGTCAAATAATAACATGCAATATCAATAGCCACTTTCTTAATGATGCAATGTATAATGCCATACTTCAGAACCACATAGTCAAGGCCCTGTGCCGAGACTACAAATAAGATTTTTTCAAAGCCTTGTTCCAAGACACTAGTTTGTCTCATGAGGCCTACTGATGCATTGAGGAGTTATAATAGGCTCCACCCGTCACTTACTAAGTCCAATGCAATCCTCATATTTAAAGGTTTAAACATAACATAAAAATTCATATGAAAACTAGCATACGAAATGTAAATAATCTATCCATACATCATGAATGGTGTAAAAATAACACATACACAATCAAATATATCACAAAAACTTCAATACAATATAGAAGTTTTGTATCATAATAAATAAACTTCAAACAATCATAAAATCCATCAAAGGATATTGACATAGATGAAATCAATACTTTTTTAGATAAATATCTAATTATTTTTTAAAACCATTTAAAAGTAATATAATATTAAAAGAAAACAGTTATTTTGAAAATATTATTATAATCTTGTATGGGAATATTTTATGAACATATAATGGTATAAAATAGCCACACCCACCATATAAGTTAAAAAAAGGCATTCTTACCTTAATTATGTCGAAAAGGTCATAAAGTAAATTATTTGGAAGATAAAGGAAAAATTCAATTAAAAAATTATATGGTTAAATAAGGGTATAAATGAATTTAACCCATAGTATAGTAAATAAAAAAAATTCTTTTAATTACATTTTTATGAAAACATGGATGTGGACGATAAAGAGGTCCCAGTAGATACTTACGTAAAAATAACCTCAGATAATAAAGGGATTGTGAAATTAACCCTTACCTTGTAATTTTACATGGTCAATGGTATGTTAACCTTCTGTATAATATATAAATCATTGTTATTTAATTATACAAGAACTATATACATAATTATGATATCATATATGATCCTCTAATATTTCTTTGTTAATAATATTTCACTATTATCATCGTTTCGGGTGTTAAAGAATCAGTTTTCTTTTATGTGATTGTTTATGTAAGACATGTTTGTTATGGATAAGATATATTGTATTCATATACAGAATCATATTATGTTAATAAACATTATTTTTAACCATAATATAAAAATTATTCTTGAATGATTACGATGCGGAATGAGTCTCATCGCGTTCGTGGAGACGGTAATCTGTACGTACGCACGAGCGAAAATATCATTATATTGATGGTGAAATCATATGTAATTGGTTGGTATATCATATATAAATAATCATTATCATGTTATATTTATTATTTACATTAGTTATACTCATTATAATACACATCCAAATAATTAAGTGTTTGAATAACAAACTACACCACGACGTGGAGACGGTAAGCCGTACGTACGCACGTATAGTGACGTTGTAATTAAAATGATGGATATAATAATAAATATGGTTGTATCATTTTTATAAAAACAACATAGTTTATATAATATAGCGTATTTATTATTTTATAATGGAAAAAAAGAAATATGATGTGGAAGAAGAAAATAACTTGAAAGAGTTGAGGAAATATTTACCTCTTATTCGGGTTGTTTTTTTATATGATTAAAAGGGCCACATTGGTTGGATTTATAAAAAAGGAAGGACTCTAGGATAAAATGAGGAATGTTGGGAGGATATTTGTTCAGGGTTTTTCTGAGACAAATGGCCTTGGAGGTGTTAAATAAAGAGAAGGGGAAGTACCCTTTTATAAGAGAGGTGAGGGTCACTTTAGGAAAAGCTTGAAATATTATTTTACAATAAAATAATTTTCTCTTTATAATGGATCAAAAATTATTTATTTTGAGGATAATGTGATTTTGGGTCTAAAACCTCTCAAAAAATAGGTTTTACATAGGTTTAGGTCACCATATTAACATTATCTTTTAGATTTAACTCTTAGGTAAATAGTTTCACATTTTCCATGACTATTTGTATTTTTATTTTATATGGTTAATAAACATACTATAACAAGCCAAGAGAAACCCATGTGGTTAATTATTAATATATATAACCTTATCTAAGTTCTTTGTCTGATCCTTTGACTTTTATGAATGTTATATCAATTAATAATATAGTATTTGTTTTAAAAACTCAATTATGTCAATTTTGACACTACTTAGTATTTGTTTTCTGTGAATATCAGAACAACATGATTAATTCTAAAAAAATTATTTAATCAACCCTAACATGTAATATTAACCAATAAAATTATTGGAAATTATCAAAAGTCACAAATTACATTTATTTGGATATTTATAATATGAAATATTATAATATTTCATTAATGGGGTAATTATTTCCTCATCATTGTGTCATAAATAAATTAAATTATTTAATTTCAAAAAATTATAAATAAAATAAAATTATGTAGGAAATGTTTGTATCTTTCTAATTAATATTTTTAGTTGAATTTATCTTATGTATAACCCTATATTAATAATGTTTTATTTATTAAACATTAAATTTAACACTTTTAACTCTTTATTAAATAAAATAATAATAAATTTCCTAATCTAATCCAAGTGGACTAAAAGGATAATATTTTATTCCAAAGGTTGTTTTTGGTAAAATTACACTTATCCAATAGGATTATAACATGTGTTAAGATAATTATAATATCATTTTTACCCTTAATTACCCTATTTACTTTTAACTGTGGTAAATAAATGTCAAAAGTTACGATTCAAAAAAAATTATTTTCATATTATTGAACCACATTTTACTTACTGATGTCAACCGTGTCTCTCTAATATTTGAAATTCAACTCATAGAAGTGGTAAAATTGAGTTTTATGAAAATTTGTAAATGCTCTTAGAAGGTGGGTAAAAGAGGGTAAAAAGTTAAATAAAATGTTATATATCTAAACTTATTATAAAATGAATCCAATGAATTACATTGAACATATATAGGTATTATGTATCTATTTTTACCTTAAATAAATTAAAATAAAATAACTAATTGTTTAAATAAAAAGTAGGTTTGAAATAATAACGTAGTGTTTTCACTATTCATCAAAATTTGAAAGTTCTTAGAAAAATAAAAAAAATTAACCCTAAGATAATTTTGATATTCTGAATCCAAAAATGAAGTCCATTTTAAAAATTAAAATTTATAAAATTTCAAAAATTGGGTATTACTATTCATAACAGCTAGTTTGTTTGGCCGTGGTGTGTTAAAACTCCTAGTTGTGTACAACGTAAGCTACTGCATTATTCAAATGGAAACGTACCGTGGAAGCTTGGGGTGTTACACTTTCCATCCTATGGGAAGTGAAACCATCACTTGTGTGTATGTGTAGACTACCACCACCATGTGGGGATGTGATTCCTTATCCATCACCCCCTCACATAGAAGGTTATCAATAAATAAATAAAAATTAATTTTTATGATTCTATAAATATAAGACATTATTGATCTTTTTATCCTTCTATATATTGAAAAAATGATAGTGGTACTCACGCGTTCATGGGGTCTTCCAGCTCTTTAAAGGAATGTGATTCTTTTTTCCTTTTCATATCACATAGAAGGTAATTATAATTGATTTAATTTATAAATAATATATATATAATATGATTATGATTAATTAATGATAATATATTGTTTACATTATTTATTTTTCATCTAGTATATTGGTGAAAACGTCGTTTATGCCTATGTAAGTATTATTGTCTCTATGAAAGGATGTGATTCATTTTTCATAACCTCTTTACATAGATGGTTAAAAAAGTATATTTAATGTATTAAAATGATAATTTTAACATTTAAAAATATATGATGAAACCAAGCCCATGGTTCAAGTACTAAAATCATGAAATAAAAACATGCCTGTGAAATGGAATAGGTAAAAGACAAAATATTTATTTTAATGAAAAATTGTTTAAAAATGTTTAATTATAAATTGTAAGGGAATGATATATAGTGTGATTAGATTGAATAATATTTTCTTAAACATTTATAATAAAACTAAATTTATTATACAAGATGTTTTATTGAAAATAATTTTATGTGGGATTTCATGTAAATTTTTATTCTACTATATTATTTTTATTCACGGATTATTATGTTTAAATTTCCTTATGGGGTTATTTGATATCAATATTCTTAAACCAATATAATTTTTTATACTCATATTTTTTGTGGGATTTTATATATTCTATTTATTTTATCATATTTCTTACTCAGAACCACCAAATGAAGTTGTTTTAAAAAAATTGATCATATTTCTCTTTTTTGATCGGAATATATTACCTTCTTTTTGATCAGAATATATTAACTCTATATGTATATTTCATGGTATTTTCTATATGGTATATTTTAATATTATTTGATATATTTCATATTATTTATAGATTATTTATTCTATAATATGTTCCACTATACGATTTCGCTTTCTAAGAATCAAAGCTTACCCTTAATTATGTTTTCATTTTCCCAGGGTACCATGAATTGAGCTCTAAAATATTTTAGGGATATCTTATAAGAAATATAAAAACATTAAATTAGATTCATGAGTTATAATTTATGTTTTTTAAAGTACTATAAGAATCGTATATGTATATGTTCTCCCAAGACTACTAAACAATTCAATCCCATGCTATTTAAACTCTTATATGTTTTTGAAATGTTGTATAATAACTGTAATCTTTGGGATACTTAATTAGAGGTTTTATTGATTTTATCAAATAAAACATAGTTGGAAACTTTTTAACGATATTTTAATAGAACATTATAGGTAAAATAATTATAAAAAATCCCTTAGAATACTTGACAACTTTTACCAACATGGGTATATTTTAATTCCATTGATCAATATCCCCGATTATCTAGTTTTACGACTTCTAATGTTTTGAGATGGATCCTAGTGGAATAAATAGATATAACAACAACAATAATAGTAAATATATGGACTTAATTTACAAGAAGGTCAATATATAGAATGTTGTAGATGAGCATATCATCGAAATATTAGTGAAACTAAAAAAGGTTATAACAAAAAAAATCTTGTAAGGAGAAACTATTTGATATATAAAATGATACACATATATTGGATAACTTTATATGATTGTTACCTCTATAAATTAATATAACTACTAATATATTTGTATCTAATAAACTGAACTCATAAATTGAAAATATATTACAGGATTTGGGAATTATTATAATGGAAAATGTTATTTTCAATGTATATAATTTAATGGTAGATTTTGATTAATGGTAGAAAATGATATAGAATACTGAAGAAGATGAATAAATAAAAATAAATTATTTGATAAATTTGAGTTGATATTCATTGGGAAAAAATTTACTTAAGAGAAATGAGATTAAATGAAGGTAAAGTTCCTCAACCAAAATCATAAGGATGTAGAAAGTGTTACTATGTATGAGGAAAACATTACATGATTAAAAATACATAAAATTTAAAACATATGTAATCAAGAATATAATATTGGATGAATCTTTTATGAGATTATTCCTTGCTTTTAAAGGGATATAGTCACTCAGAAGTTTTCAACATATGATCATATGGTATCCTATTATACCACGATAGAGAAAGAATGCATGATTTATTATATTTTGGAAGGATATCAACACAATAAGTTGATTATAGATCACTAAATGAATTTAAAGTATGTGAAAGGGAAAAAGGAAATGATGGAAAATCAAACATGGGATAATTATAAGAAAAATATAATGGAACATGCTTGAAGGTAATGGTATTTTTATTTACGTGTGAAGATAAAGGAAATCATTATTTTCAATGAAACGAAAAGAAAAAATTCACTCACATATAATGGTTCAACTATATGGAGAAGGGGAACTAACCAAATTAATATTAAATTAATCAAGAGAATTTACCTTAGAAAATTGTTAGAGAGACCCGAAAAGATTATGTAATTACTAATACTGAATTTGATGACCATTAATTTATGATAACATGTATTTAAATCATAAAATCGTACTTTATCTACTTCCTTATCATCAAAATATTTTATATTTTTCCTCAATGTTTTATCATCCCATGACACTGTATAGAAGGAGTTTCCAATAAATATATATTATGGTAATCTAGATATATTAAGAATATATCTAGTGGCCTCAAACAAGATACAAAACTATAATCTTGATGAACACAATGTTCTTATACATATGGTTAGATATGATATAATTATGATTTTTGGTATTGTGTAATGAGTAATTAGTAGATGAAAATTAAAATAATATATATTTAACTGGCATTATTATTTTTAAACAATAATTAAAATCTTAATTTATTATACTGTTATTATAGTTATTTTTGGAATTAATGTATTACTTCTTCAAATGTTGGATTATTTATATTATGATATATCATGCCTTATTATACCCATTTTTAAATAAGTTATGAATCTTATGATCCATTAATGTTATAATATTTTTTTTAATGAATGGAATTGTTTTCTTTGATATTCCTCATTAGAATAATAATAATAATTTGATTGAAATAATCAATCAAAGGGAAAAATTGAACCTTATAAGTGGAAAGGAATAAAATTTGTATTTTTATAATATTTATTAAATTCAAGGGGATGAAAAATTTATTATGTGAAAAACATAACTGAACTATGACCATTTTTATACTCATGCACGATTATATGTCATATAAAAATCAAATATTTGTTGAGGACTATTAATGATAATTTTCTATATTTTTTACCATGATAGTGTGGTTGGTATCATTGTAGAAATTATATATTGATTCATAAATTTCTTATGAATACAATTAGAAATATTCATTGGTAATTAAGAATAAAAAATGTTATGAATCAATTTATTTAATTCGTGAGAATATAATACCCAAGGACTTCAAAAACATATTTTCCTTTAAAAAATATTGTGTTCTATAGGTTGTGATAAAAACAAAAATGAACAAATGTTTTTAATTATTAATTACAATGAAAAATTAAAGATACAAGAAGAGGATGAAATGCAACATAATTGGCAAAATTAAAAAATAAAATTAAAAGAAATCAATTTCATGTTGAAAACATATGATTGATTTTAGTGAAATTATTTTCAACTAGTTTGATATACTATGTATTATGGTAAAATATATTTTTTTTTGAAAAATATAAATTTATTAAAAAAAATATATGTAATCTTATTAAAATAAATTAATAGAATATATTCAATGGTTGAATAGTGCAAGTAATACTAGTCAACTAATTCAAGGCCAAATAGAAATGACATGTTTACACATAATGTTTTTATTATATATTTTATGGTTTATTTAAAAATTAAAATTTTCTTACTTAGATGGTTAAATTTATTTAAAGGTACATTTATTTATGTAAAAATTATAATTAATGTATTGGTAATTAATTTTTTAGAAATAAAAATAAAATAATTGGATGGTAAAAAGAGGTTTTTTTCCACGAATTTGTTTTATGTTTGAAAAATATATTTAAATTAATAAATAAGATTGCTTCTTACTGGAACATAATGTTGAAAACATTTATTTTTAATATATATAGTATAAATTAACAAAAATCTAATGGGTTTTATATGGAATATAATGATAATAAATTCATCTTATTTTATAGAAATTATTTTTTTTCTTCTAATTATCACTTTTGTGCATTTTGTAGAAAAATATTTTATTAAATTTTTTTATGAATTTTATAAATTTTATTTGATAAAATTAGATTAAATTTTTTATTCACAACATCTAATTTATCTTAGGGTGAATATTTATTCTTTTTTTAAAAAGATTAATTTTGGGGTGATATTTTAAAATGTTTTTTTACAAATACCACATCTTTTTTGAGCTTATATTGATGTATGATTGATTTAAAAATTTATATAAACATTGGATAGAGAAAATATTTTTTAAGGAGTTAAATTAATATTTTTGAAACATTATTCAAAATTTGGAAACCCAATATTTTGTCTTTATAACCAACATTATCTTTTATACAAAAAAATTGACGATTCTTCAACATAAATTGAGTGGTTGAAAGGTGAAATTCCATTTTTATTGATAAAAAAGTAAAATAAAAATTAATAATCAGTAATAAACAATAAAATTAATTTTAATCATCTTTATAATTTATTTTTGGTTAAAATTATTTTTATTCTTAATTTTTTTTAAATGTGTTTTCATTGCGTTTTACAAACATTTATCAAAAGTAACTTATTCCAATTATAAAACATATATCCAAAAAATTAATAAAGATTAATTTTTTTAAATAGTTTAAAAATTATAATTATTTAATTTATTATATAAATAATCCAAAATAGGTCATTTAAATCAATTTCACACTGAATTTTAATATAAAATCATTTAAACATTTGAAACCTTTCTCTTTGGAAAACCAATTTCTTATCACCTATGAGGGATAAATTTTAAATTAAATTTTACCATGTATATGGATTGAATTTATAAATATCGGTTAAATATTTTTAGGGAATATAATTAATATAATTAAATATTTTCATCTTGAATTTTTAACATAATGAATAGTGAATATTGAAAAAAATAACCACTATTATGGTTACAACCAGTTTACAAGGTGTTAAAATAAACAAGAAGTTTTAAAATGACCTGTAAAATTTTATAAAACCGATTTTTTGACATATAACATCTATATTTTTATAATTACCCATTTTGGATATTTTTTTAATGAGAAAAATATGGGTACACTTTATTCTTTTCAAAGATTTCATATCCCCCCACTTATAAATGTTCACCCCCTATCCCCTCTAATTCAAAGATGAAAACCCATTTGGTTTTAAAAAACACATTTCAATTAAATTAAATAATTACATAATCTCATCATAGAGGTCTTGTTTTAATTAGAAAATCCTATTAATGTGTCTTTAGGTATAAACCTAAAGAGACTCTTTGAAGAAGACGTAAACTTCTTAAAATTGTGTTACTACTTATTCATTCATCCACATACTTCAAATATTATTAAACTATTATAATATAATATCATAAATAAATTATATATACTAATATTTGTTTTATGAAAATGTCTTCGATACATCTATATCCTCTTCCATCAAATGGTAAATGATACTATTGATTGTTTGTATGATGAACTAACGGCTCATGATCCAATGCAATTAGTTTTCATTCATAACATCTCAAGAATATATATAATGATGTATTTATTGGTTGTATATTATATTTACGATATTAATATTCTTCTTATCATCACATCAAATATTAATTATTACATTCCATTCCATGATGATAGAATAACATCGCTCATGTGTACAGTGGGCCACTACCTCTTGAAGTGATGTGATTCATCTTTTTCTAATTCTTAACTTGGAATGAAATAATGATAAATTTATTAATATATGGGATATATATGAAATAATAATGACTCATTAAAGGTTATATAGTGTTTACCTTCATTTCTTCCAATCTATCATGAAAATAGAAACAATGTTCATTTGTACATACGGTTTACCATCTCTATCAGCAATGTAAATCATTTTGTATATCTAAATCTAATAGATTATTTTAAATAAAAATATAATTAATAAATATGATATTTATATCTTGGTTAAATTTTGGGAAAGAATCCCTCAAGGTAACACTGAAGCATTTTTGGGTGGATATTGCTTGACGAAAAAGAGGGTTTCCATGGTCAGTTGTGGAGTTCCAGCGATATTGTTGAGAACCTATGTTGAAAATTAACTATAAAAATGGAATATATGATCCAGAGGTAGTACAAAAATAAAAGATACGAGGTGGCACCATTTTACTGTGTTCCAAATTTTTGGGTCGCAAAATTCTAAACATGGAGTTACTTGTTTTTGGAAAGAAAATTTGTATGCACGATTTAAGATGGTATGGAAACATGTGTGCAAGGAATGTTTTAAAAACAAAACATAAAAATATAAAAAATTCATGATGTGGTTAAAATGTTTGGAAATGTGCCAAAAATATGATGTTGTATAAAAGAATATTACACGCCCAATGTGAATTCAACTTTTTTTTGTGTGCACAAAGGGGATCTTGCATGATGTATTTAATCTTCTATTCAGGGGTCAGCGATGCCTATAAATAAGTTGTAACCCCACTCATTAGAAGAATCTCAATACTTAGAGAAAATATAATATCTAAATCATATAATAATTTTATGAAAAGGGAGTTTCATGAATGAATTGGAGTTGCTCATAAGCTATGGAAGTTGCGCATAATATTTGAGTTTTTCTTAAGATTGAAGTTTTGTGCAAGTGGTGTTTACCAAAAAAAAAGTAGAATCTTGTGTTAATGGCATGAATGTTGTGCATAATACATAGTAAGAGAATCATGAAATATTTGGAGTTGACCAATACATATATGCTAAAGGGGTATTCATCAGTGGTTAAAAGTGAGACTTCAATATAGTATCTGCATATAGTGGATGAAGCATTCATTAGAGATAATTTCAAAGAACCGGAAATTTCAAGGAAATTTTTTTATTAATTTCTTTGGAGTTTTACGAGTTTTCAGTTTCTGACGGTGCCTGGTTCCTAGGCCCGGTGTGCCCAGAATCAATTTCTGAAGTTTTGTTTCGGTACGTTCAGTAAACTTACGTGCAGGTTTTCTATCTTTTGAACCGATTCTCAGAATTGAAATCTGAGGACACCGATGAACTCACAGTGCCAGTATTCACTTATGGGGACCTTAAATGCAATTTCATTTTATGCAGGTTGAATTTTATAATTTGGTGATTCGTAGAAAATTAAATAAAATTGTTGTATTGTACAATTTTATCTAAGAGGTTGTTATTTCCTCTAAAGGGGAGTTGGGGTGGGGCCCACACCCCACAAAACCTCCCATGAGAGGATTTAGTGTGGTGAGTCCCACATGAACACAAACCCTTTCACCTCCACTCAACTCCCTTTAACTCCTCTTATGTTTTGACACCTCCCCTCATTAAAGGTGGAGACTCTCCACATCCCTCCTCTCATGAATGTGCCAACACATGAGATTAATTAATTCCTCTTAATTAATCTAGTATTGAATTAAATTGAAATGTATCGAAATTTTATAATATTGGGATCCAATTATTTCATTTGCATTGGAAAATATACTATTGGGGAGGATCTGGAGAATTAGAAGAAAGGTGATCCTCTCTCGACGAAGAACACCATTCTTCAACGAAGAACATCTCCAATGAAGAACATAAATAACTTCTTCCAATGATGCTTCTTCCTCGGACACAACCCAATGTCAAGGAATATATGTCATCTTCAGATTCGCTTCCCGTGTCATGACAATGGCTCTTCTTCCAACGTTGATGGGATGACACCGTTCTCCGCGACGTCGTCTTTCGTGATGAACGACTACTGTGACACTCGTCTTCCATGGCTCGTCGATGTGCGACGTCAATTACGAGGTAGGGGGGTTGTATAATTTAAATTGAATAAATTATACCTTCATTATTGTTTAATGAAAGTGATCATCTATGGCCATTTGTTACCGCCTAACGTGGAAGGTATTGGCCGAACGAACACGGCCCAACGCCCTTCAATTGTTTCCTGTTTTTATTTGCGATGGCGATGGTGTTGGAAGAGGTGGCGGTGACGACCAAAGGAAGCATAGGGAACGGCGGCCATGCGCCAGCCCGAATTAGACCATGGCACCGGGTGCCGCATGAAAGGGAGACCACGACCCGCAACCGTGAGCCGCTCGCCCGGAAAAAGCCAGCTGGGCTGGGAGAACCTCAGAGCCACTTAGCTCCGCGCTGCAGAAAACCGCAGCCCGCTTCCACGGCCCGAATCGGCCAGCGAACCGTCCAGCTGGCGGCCGACCGGGTTGAAGAAGGCCGCAACACTCGAAGGTTCCGTGTGAGAGAATAGCGGCCCGCCTGTGCAGGCCGCTCACAGCGGGGAAGACGGGCCAGCTTCGGCCAGCTAGGCTAGAGGGGCGGCGCCGCTCGGCACCGCTGTTTCAGAAAAATCCGGGGCCACACCCCTTACTCTGCTCATCCATCTGGCCATGCTACGACCCACCGCGGTCCGGGCCATGCCCTATCGGGTCGGGTTGACCCGCCATCCCACTGGGCTTGGCGGGCCGGGCCCATTTCACTTAAAAGTAAATATCTTCAAGATCGTGCATCATATCGACGCGCCACATGTGGCACTAGGACCTTTGCGACGGGGCTGTCTTTTTTCGATACTCTAAGTGATTTTTGGACAACTTTGGAGATGGTACGGGTTTGGAACGAGCATAATTCTAATTAGGCCCCTAGAATGGAATATCCAATAACTCTTAGACCGAGGGTCCGATTGAAGCGTCGTCTATCGCGTTGGGTTCTTTTTTATGAGACATAACATCGGAATACATCAACTCTGGAATTCGTGGTTGTTCATGTATCGACCCCTTTGCTCAATGATCAGACCCTCCTGGAATCGAGCGTGCTGTGTGCGAGAACCCTAGAGCTGGCTGCGATTGTGACTACAATTGTACTGGAATCCTCGGTGGGTTCGACAGCGATGAATACTGTACTCGGATCCTCCGTGGGATCGACAGTGACGACTACTGTATTGGGATCCTCCGTGGGTTCTTCAGTGATGACTACTATTGTTGTATCTTGTGTGGTTCCGACAGTTTGACCTCTGTACTAGTATCCTGTGTAGGTCCGATAGAGTAGCCGGTATAGTATCATGTGTGGGTCCGAAAACTTAGTTGGTCTTGTATCCTATGTGGGTCTGATAGCTTAGTTTCTCTTGTATCCTGTGTGGGTCCGACATTTTAGATGATCCAGTGGATACATGTAATCATCTATATCTCTCTACTATTGATGGATACCTATGTTAACAGATACATGTCTTTCAACCATTATCATCATGGTGATAGAATTTACTTCCTCTGTGGAATTAGTTTGTGCTTGGGCTCGTGAGTTGGAGCCAGATTGAGTTTGGTAACTTAGTTAAATGAATGGGCATATACCTAAGTAGGGTTTGTTGATACTTTGTGGTTGTACATTTCTTCTGTGGTTTATCCATTGTGAATTCTGGGAGACCATCAGGGGTCTCGGGGTCCTGATTGAGTATCTTTATACTCACCCCTACACAGGCTATTCCCGCACCTTGTTGTGTTAGATGCAGACATCAGACATCATTGATGGAGGAAAAGAGGGATCTAGGACCGGACGTTATCTGAAGGTGGACCACACGGAGAGACAGTACACAGAGAAGACTGATAGAAATGGAGTACTGAGGTGGACTTATATACCTACCATTTAAGTAGGATACTCGGCAGACATTCTAGGAGCTACCCTTTTTTGCTGTTGTCCCTTTTTCAGTTGTACTTGCTTCCTGTTGAACCTATACTTTACTGTTGGGATTGTATTTTCGGCCCCTTTACTTTCAGCACTACTTTTTTTGTACAGTATTCAATTAGTGTTTGCTTTATGTTTCGTACTCTGTTGTGTTTGTTTACATTCATAAAGGAAATGCCTTCCCACCTTAGGGATTTACGCCTTTGGTTCTAGTCTCCAGCTCCCGAGCTATGGAAGGCAGGCTTGGGGTAGTCATGGCATGGGCCCCAAGGACGGGTCGTGAAAAACTGGTATCAAAGGAGTCGGTTCTACCAAAAAAATAGGACTCTGATCTATCTTACTGTGAAGCAATGGTTTTATGAGTATTGAGTGTGGTTTTTAGTCCAGGGAGTCAAGTATTGGTGCGGGGACCGACATATCCATACACCAGGACCCTGACTTCTGATTTCCGACTTAGTGCACGAGAACACTGATTTCAATTGGGTTTTCAAGAGTCTTCTTTGTAAACTCTTTGATTCAACTCACCAGGTATAACTTCTTGAACGTGGCATATCTGTTCCTTATCAGGATGCCACTGCGAAAACAGCCAGCTAGGGTTCCCGAGAGAGAGTACATGATGACGGCCCACCAAGCAACGAGGCTCTAGCCCGGGGCCCTCTTACTATGTTGGCACCTCCGGGTGGTGTACCAGCACCTCCACCACCTGTTGGGTAGAAGATTCCCCCATCTGTACTGGTATACGGTGCACATCGAATGATCACATTACACGAGTTTCAGTGGCAGAGGTCTCTAATGTTTTGAGGTGAGACAGATTCCCAAGCAGCAGAGGATTGGATGGAGGTGATTACTGGATTTTTCCGCCTAGTAGAGACACTAGTATAGTAGATTTTGATCTTATCTACTAGTCTTTTTCAGTGAGTGACCTTGCGGATGGTCGACATAGTGGTGAGGTTTTGGTACGTGGACCATTACCCGAGATAGTACCTCTGGGTGGTGTGTCAGCTATACCCCTGCCTGTTGGTCTGTAGTTGAAACTGGCAGTACTGGTAGAGAACACTTGTAGGCTTTGTGCCTTGCAAGCATTTCAGCACCAGATATCCCTCATGTTCTGAGGTGATCTTGACTTACATGCGACAGAGGACTGGCCTGAGGAGGTGGCCGAGAGTTCTCTAGAATTTCTATAGCTTCAGCAGGACGACATGTCGGTAGCTGAGTATTCATCGAGGCATACCAATCATTCATGGTACTTGATGAATATGATACAATCAGTGCATTAGAGCTTGGACCTCCGAGTGAGGTGTTCTTAGAGACATCCGAGCCATCACTTTTTCTTCGGTGCATTCCTACCTATGTTAGGATGCAAGAGAGAACCTTTTCATTTGAATGTTCTTTAGCTGAGCGGATATAGATAATGAATGTTAGTAGTGGGAATGAAGGAAAATAATGTCAGCCTCAGAGACTTTAGTGTGTAAAATGTTTCAAGGAGAGGAATTGTTAAGGAAAGATGAATCTGCATGGCATTAGATGTGGAAGCAGATCTAGGAGAGAAGCATGAGGTGGTGAACATTTCGACATGTTACAACCACCATCCTTTGTAGTCCCCTCTAGGCTCATTGAGCTGGACGGCAGGGGAAGAGAGTATCTTCATGCAGTTAAGGAGTGTGACCCAAGGGATATAATAATGATTTGAGGTGCAGTATGTGTCTACTAATAGCTTCTGTATCAATATACATAGGTACCAATCATTCATTCCTTCCACAAATCTTGTCCCGGACCTAGAGTTTCCAGTTAAGCCGTTGAGTTGACCCTCACGTCTGAAGATACCTTTGGGAGGAGACTTGATAATCACACTTACACCGACGATGTGATCTGACCCTTTAGGTGAGAGTCTTGGTTGGAACCTCTTGGTGGCAGCGTCGAGGCCTTATGACCTTAATTTGGGTATGGACTGGGCAACCACGGTTCATACATAGATTGACTGTATTAGGAAAAAAGGTTGTGGTTTATCTACAACATTGGGATGGGGTTTTCCTTAGTCGGCGAAAAGGAAAAACAAGGAAGAACAGGATGGAATCATGCATAAGAGGGTGCAGTTGATCACTCAGGAGTTGGACAGACTTACCTTTGTTCCAGACTTCTCCAGAGTTGCAGCACCACTATCAGCTTTGATGAAGAAGGGGAAACCTTTTGTTTGGTCAGGTAGATGCCAGAAGAGATTTTAGGAGATGAGGAAGTGGTTGGTCAGTGCACCCATCTTAAGGCAACTGGAGGAGGGCGTAGGGTACATAGTTTACTATGACGAATTAGGGACTGGACTCGGGTGTGTCCTGATGTAGGAGCGATCCGTGATCGTCTATGGTTCACGATAATTGAGACAGCACGAGCAGAACTGCGCTACCCATGACCTGGAGTTAGAAACAGTGGTCTTCGCCTTGAAGATATAGTGGCACTATCTGATGGGTGAGAATTTTACAGTCTACTCTGTCCACTGGAGTCTCAGGTACATCTTCTCGCAGAAGGACCTGAACCTGAGATAGTGGTGATGGCTTGAGTTTCTCCAGGACTTTAACTTCAAGATAGTCTATACTCTTGGGAAGGGGAATGTTATAGCAGATGCTCTCAGTAGAAGATCAGGCATTCAGCTTCCGAGAGAGGCGATGTAGAAGATAGATGCATTGTAGATATCCTTTGTGGATAGAGATGTAGCAGCCTTTCTTCAGTCTCTCACAATCACTCCTCCACTTCTTCAGTGAGTCAGAGAGGCACAACATGGGGATGTTGACTATGAGATGTGACGTGCTTAGATATCGACAGGGCAGGTGCTTGATGGATTTTTTGAAGGAGGGGAGCACATTATCCTCTTTAGGTGATGTACCATGGTACTAGTTACATTACAGAAGGAAGTACTGAGGGATTTTTTCCCTTCCCATCTAACGGTACATCCAGGAGTGGTGAAAATGTATCAGGGCATCAGACGACAGCACTAGTGGCCAGGTATGAAGAAGGTTGTAGCAGATTGTTTCTCGTGATGCCTCACTTGTCAGAAAGTGAAAGAGGATCACTAGGTACCAGCAGGCTTGGTACAGCCCTTAGAGGTCCCCGAGTGGAAGTGGGATGGGATATCTATGGATTTCATGACAGGGCTTCCATGTACATCTAGAGGACATGAATCTGTCTAGGTGATCGTAGACCAACTCACCATGTCGGCCCAGTTCCTACCGATCAGAGAGCAGTGCTCAGTAGAGAGCTGGGACGCATCTACATTCAGGAGACCATGTGACTTCATGTTGTGCCATCGACTATCATCTCCTATCGAGATGATCATTTCACTTCCCGACTATGGATGGGATTACAGGAGGCTTTTGGGACGCGGCTTCTCTTGATCACCACCTTCCATCCTCAGACAGATGGCCAGACTGAGAGGACCATTCAGACTCTTGAGGACATGCTTTGTGCATGTGTCCTCGACTTTGGTCGTAGTTGGGAGGGTCACTTACCCTTGTTTGAGTTTTCATACAACAATAGCTATCACTCCACCGTCGGGATGACACCTTACGAGGAATTGTATGATCGACCATGCAGATCACCTCTGTGCTAGACTAACCCAGGGGAGTCAGTACTTGTCGAACCAGAGATGGTTCAGTCTATGACGGAGAAGGTGAAGATCATCCAGGAGTGGATGAAGACTTCACATAGAAGATAGAAGTTCTATGCTGATAGGAGACAGACACCACTGGAGTTCGAGGATGGCGACCACATCTTCCTACGGGCCGCACCTCGAAGATGTCTACAGAGATTTAGTCGGGGCGGCAGGTTATCTCCTCACTTCATCGGAAATTTCTAGGTCCTCCGAAGATTAGGTGAGGTGGCTTACTGCATGGCCCTTCCACATCAGATGCATCGGTTGCACGACGTCTTCCACGTATCTCAGTTGAGGAGGTACATGCACGACCCATCCCAAATCATCGATCATGGGGAGCTGGACATCGATGACGGGGCGACATTCATGGAGGTCCCTCTGGAGATAGAGGATCGGTAGGAGCAGGTCCTACATGGACGGTTGATTCTTCTAGTGAGCATTTGTTGGCAGCACGGGAGCCTCCCGGAGAGCACATAGGAGCGGGAGGCTCAGATGCATGCTCAGTACCCCATTTGTTTCCCTAGTGTGTGTTGTACCTTTAAGGGGACGTATATCTCTAAAGTGGCATAATTTAAAGACCCATAAATTTCATGAATTTTTTTATCTTAAATTCTTTGGAGTTTTACGAGTCTGCAGTTTCAAATAGAATCTGATTCCGATGCCTGGTGTGCCCAGAATCAATTTCTGATGTTTTGTTTGGCAATCTTCAGTAAACTTACGTGTGAATTTTTCTATCTTTTGAACCGATGCTCGGAATTGAAATGTAAGGACACCGATGAACTCGCAGCGCCGATATTCGCTTAAGGGACCTTAACCGCAGTTGTGTTTTATGTGGGTTGAAAGTTATAACTTGGGGATTCATAGAAAATTAAATAAAATTTTTATATAGTACAATTTTATTTATAAGGTGGTTATTTCCTCCAAAGGGGTGTTGGGGTGGGGCCCACACCCCACATAACCTCAAATGAGTGGATTTAGTGTTGTGGGGCCAACACGAACCCAAAACATTTCACCTCCCCTCAACTCCCTTTAACTCCTTATAAGTTTTGACACCTCCCCTCATTAAAGGTGGAGCCTTTCCACCTCCCTCCTCTCATGAATGTACCAACACTTGAGATTAATTAATGCCACTTAATTAATCTGGTTTTGAATTAATTTGAAATGGATGTAAACATTATAATATTGGGTGCCTATTATTTCATTTTCATTAGAAAATATACTATTGGGGAAGCTCTAGAGAATTAGAAGAAAGGCGATCCTCTCTCGACGAAGAACATCTATTTCAAATGAAGAACATCTCTGACGAAGAAGAAGAAGAACTTCTTTCAACAACGCTTCTTCCTCGGATGCACCCCAACATCAAGGAATCTACGTCGTCTTCAGATTCACTTCCCACATCACAAAAACAAGTCTTCCTCTAATGTTGATGGGACGACACCATTCTCCACAAAGTCGTCTTCCATGACGCCCGACTACCGTGACACTCATCTTCTGTGGCTCATCGACATGCGTTGGAAATTATGAGGTAGGGGGTTTGAATAATTTAAATTGAATAAATCATTCCTTTTTTCTTGTATAATTAAAGTGATCATCCATGGCCATTTGTTACCACTTAAAGCGGAGGGCATGGGCCGAATGAACACGGCCCGAAAACCCTCCATTGTTTCCTGTTTTTATTCACGATGGAGATGGTGTTAGAAGAGGTGGCGGCGACGACCGAAGGTGGCGGCGACAACAGAGGCTGCATGCTAGCCCGAAGAGGACCGCGACACTGGGTACCATGCGGAAGGGAGACCGCGTCCCACAACTACGAGCTGCTCGGCCAAAGAAGAATAGGTCGGCTAAAGCCGGCTGGGCTGGGAGAACCGCGGCCCGCTTCTGCGGGCCGCTTCAGCGAGCGAACTAGCCGGCAGGTGGCCAACTGGGTTAAAGAAGGCTGTGGAACCGGAAGGTAACACGTGGGAGAACAGCGGACCGCCTGTGCGGACTGCTCGCACCAGGGAAGACCGTCCTTCTTTAGCCAGCTGGGCAGGAGGGGCGGCGCCACCATTTTAGAAAAACCGGGGGCCACACCCACCGTTCCACTCAGCCAGCTGGCTGAGCCACGACACGTCGTGGGCTGGGCCTCCTTCCAATAGGCTGGGTCATGCCCCATTAAGCCGGGCCGTACCCCATCAGGCCAGACCAATCACGCAGCCAGTTCGGACCCGCCGAACCAGGTCGGTCCCGTTTCTCTTAAACGTGAATATCTTCAAGACCGGGAGTCCAATAGAGGTGCCACCTTCGGCACTGGGGCCTTTGCAATGAGACCATCATTTTTCGATACTCTATGTGAGTTTTGGACAACTTTCGAAAACGACTGGGTTTGGGACGAGCATAATTCTAACTGGGCCCCTTGAACAAAGAAGCCAATAACTCTCCTACCGGGCGTCCGATTGACGCACCGTCTATCGCATTGGGTTCCTTTTGATGAGACAGAACTTCAAGATACATCAAATCTGGAATTCATGATATTTGATGTATCAAACCCTTTGCACGAGTTGCAGACCCTCCTAGAATTGAGAGTGTTGTGTGCGGGAACCCTAGAGATGGTTGCGATTGCGACGACTACTGTACTGATATCCTATGTGGGTTCGACAATGACGACTACTATACTGGGATCCTCCATGGGTTTGATAGAAATTAATACTATACTGGGATCCTCCTTGGGTTCAATAACGATGACTACTATTCTTGTATCCTGTGTGGATCTGACAGTTTGACCTCTGTACTTGTATCTTGTGTAGGTCTGACAGAGTAGCTGGTCTTGTATCATATGTGGGTTCGACAATTTAACTGGTCTTGTATCCTATGTGGGTCTGATATCTTAGATGAATCAGTGAATAAATTTGATCATCTCTATTACTCTCGAGATAGTTGGTCTTGCATCTTGTGTTGGCCAGACAACTTAGCTGGTCTTGTATCTTGTGTGGGTCCGACATATTAGATGATTCAGTGGCTACATCTGATCATCTATATCTATATACTATTGTGGCATACCTATGTGAGATGATACATGTCTTTCAACCATTATCATCATGGTGGTTTAATTTACATCCTTTGTGGAATTTTTTTGTGCTTGGGATCGTGAGTTGGAGCCAGATTGAGTTTGGTAACTTAGGTATATGTATGGGCATGTACCTAAGTAGGGTTGGTTGATACATTGTGGTTGTATCTTTCTTATATGTTTTATCCTTTGTGGATTCTAGGAGACCTTTGTTGGTCTCGGGTTCCCTACTGAGTATTGTTATACTCACCCCTGGACGGGCTATGCCCACACCTCGTTTTGTTGGATGTAGATGTCAGACAGCATTGATGGAGACAGAGAGCGAGCCAAGACCAGACGGTATCTGGAGGTGGACCATATGGCAAGACAGTACACAGAGCAGAACGATTGATGTGGAGTGATGAGTTGGACATCTGTACCTACCCTTCAGGTAGGATACTCGACGGACGTACCAGGAGATGCCCTTTTTAGCTGTTGTCCCTTTTTAAGTGGTACTTGCTTCCTGTTGTACCTGTACATTACTGTTGGGCTTGTGTTTCCAGCCCCATTACCTTCAGCACTACTTTTTGTGTACAGTATTCACTTAGTGTTTACTTCATTTTTCGTACTCTGTTGTGTTTTTTTACTTTCATAAAGGTAATGTCTTCCCAGATTAGATATTTACGCCTTTGGTGCTAGTCGCCAGGCTGTGGCTTATGGAAGGCGGGCTTGGGGTAGTCATGGAATAGGCCCCGAGGATGGGTCATGACAAAAATGAAGGTACATACATGTTTATAAATGTGAGTGGATCTTCTGAAGAAGCAGTTAGCATACTTCAGTTGATAGAGAAGTGAGATTTCCAATTTTGATTGGTTGTAAAACAAGAGGTACAATGATTCTTCTCTAGAAATTGAAAAGTTTAGTGTGCTTTTAGTGGATTTGGTATATAGTAATATCTTCATTGTATGCTCCTTGGATGTAACCCAATGATAGTGTACCATGTAAAATTTATCTGTCTCATGTATTCATTAATTTTTTTTCATACATTGCGATGGGAAATAGATATATGAGAGCTTTATTTAACAATGAAACTAGATCAAAAAATGTTAGTTGTTTTAATCTTTCATACCCTAATTCACCCCCAATAAAGGTATTTAACCTAGTGGACCTTAAATTAATATTATAAAGATTATATGACCATGATCCTATTAGGATGAACAAAAATACCAAACCAAAACATACTTGAAAAATGAAGAAGTTATTACCATAAAAATGAATTTTACAAGAAAATTTTAGTAAACAGTTAAAGAATCCAAAAGTAAAACAAATATGATATGATACAACGAGTATGGTTTTGTATTATTTTTATAATAATATTATATTTATTATATATTATGTTTGAATGTGTTTGAAGAATGTCGATACTTATGGTACATGATTTTTGTCTCATATTTACTACTTTGGGACATAAGATTGTTATTCACTTATCTTATTTAATGTGGTTTATATTCTTATCCTTGATATTATATATCATAAATATACTTATTTTCATGATATTTAATTTTTCATTTTATGTTGATCTTTAATTGTGATTATGATTTAAAATAACCCAATTTTGTTTTGATTTTATCTTACAATTTTATACTTTTTAAAGATTATTTTCATTATGTTTTCAGTGATGAATCCTTATGATATATATCTCAAGAATCAAAAGTAATTCATTATAATATATTTATTTAATAAAGATATATGTTTTCCCTTAAATTTCCTCTCTTTTTATTGTTATTATTACTATTTTTTTGAATGAAAATCAACTTTGTTACTCTCTTCAGCCAAAAACACATTTTCTTCCATATCCATGTTTTTAAAAAAATGTTCCAATGGTGCTTTTGAAAATATATTAATATTTTAGATATTAATTAATAAATTTGTTTTAATTTTCAAAAAATATATTAAAAGAAATATTCTTCTCATTTTATGAATGAGGTTCTTTTGACTTTTATTGAAAATGTAAAATCAGTATTTGATTTAAAGTGTATGGCATGAATGGAATTTTCTACCATCATGACCACTCAATATTTTAATGAATACATTTAATTTTTCTAATATTATTTTCAAATAAAATTTTCTATAATAATTGTTATATTTTTTATTTTAATGAAATATATTCAAATTTAAAATGTTATTTTCATCAAGATCATTTTAATGATTTTTATAGAATTTCTATTCCTAAATAAGAACAACCTTTGTTGTTGCTTAAGTTTTTAGGAGGATATGATCCAATTTTACAATCACTATTTTTTCATAGTATATTTAATGATTATAATAAACTGATGTTTATTAAACCCATCTCTGTTTCATGGATTAACCTATGGTGAAATTCATATAAAACCCATTACGTTTCTGTGGGTTATACATTGATGAAATATATACGAAAACCATTTAATTTTCATGCTTATTGTTGTGAAATATGGAATATAAAATCAATTTTTACAGGGGTTATGATATGATGAATATTTAATAGTCTTATATCACACATTTGAATGATTTTCAATATGTGATGGTTTGGACCTATATCTCAATCTAATGAAATTGGTAAAGATTGAAATATCAAGAGATAAAAAGGACTAGAATTAGAATTGAACCCAGTGAAGTTTGGGATATTATACATTATTATAGTCTATGGAATAAACCTTGACTAATAATATGGTTTGGGGAGTGAACCAATTCTACTATGATTGACTTGAAAATGATCATTTACTACCATGTATATGATTTTCAATACTTTTGTTTATTCCACAATTACAAGTCTTATGTCAATGTTATTCTCAATTGGCTCATTTTATTTAATTTCCATAAGAATTATTTCTTACCAACTACCAATCATTGTAATGTGAGTCAATATATTGTTATTTGATATGTAGGGTATGGTATTCATTATCTATTCTCATGTTCCCATACCCCTATGCTCATGTTATGTTTACATATTTATCTTGTTTACCCTAACTAAAATTTGAGATATCCTATTCTTATTTTTATTTTATGTATTCTATAGTTATATATATTGCATTTTTCATGTCTAATAAGGGTTCATGTTATAATGAACTAAGTGGGATTTGATGTATAACTTTTTTGAACCAATTTTTTATGTTTCCAAGGGAAATATATGCATCCAATTATCATGTGTTTTTTTATAATATAATTAATAATACTAAAAAAGTAATAATATTTTTGAATGAAAATATTGGTTCATTATAGTTTTCAATAGAGGATCTGTTTACCTAACATTTAGAAACTAGGATAAGATCTTTTTTGAGAACCCTTAGGTGAAGTCTTGGAATCGGGTAACATCTTAATGTATTGGCATGGAAGATATTATGTAGTTTTCCTAGTAATGAATCTTTATTTGAAAACTACATGTGGAAATGGTTATATAATAGATTTAAATAGAGGGAATAACTATAAATTGGTTAATTAGGATTCACTTGATCATTACCTAGTACACAAAAATGGGCCATATTGCACGCATGGATTGACACTCCTGATGTATATTCATTGGTAAATTTTCATTTTCCTTATAAACCATTCTAAAGGATTTTAGTATATGATTACCATCAATATCCTAGGGTAAAACATAACTATCGTAGATTAATAATATGGTTTCTTGATTTAGACATATTATAAAATATTTTTCACAACTATGTGTTTTCCCAATATGATTATTATTGTTCATAAAATGTTTTTGGTTTTAGTAGATGGATAGAGCCTAGAGGAACCATGTTAAAACTGATTGAAATAGACAATTAAATGAATTTCCTCTTGACCAATCAAATTTTATGGGATTTGGGATGAAAAATAACATTTCAATGCTCTAACAAATTTCTCAAGCTATTAATCATGCTAATATTAAAAATGTGGAAAGGAGGAAAAAATATTTTGTTGAGTCCTTCATTAGAAAATGTACAAAATTATAAGTGCTTCTTTTGATACTATAGTTGATGATAAATTAATCATTCTAATATAAATTATATATTCTATTCTCTAATAAAAATAACCTAAACTGTCATTTTGGTTTTAAATTTATTTAAAGGAAAAATAGATCAATGGTAGACTCTCATCAAGAATACAAGAGAATAATACTGAATTTACATCATTTTATGGGATGAGTTTAAGAGAAATATTTTCAATAAGTACATCCATAGAATAATTTATAATAAAATAGAGATTCAATTCCTTGATCTAATGTAGAATTATTATAAATATATTGGTTCATACGAGGAAAATTTTATAAGCCTTATGTGGTATGCATCTAGAATTATAATCAAACCTGAAATTAAGGTTGATTGATTCTCTAGTGGATTAAAACCCACTCTCCAATGTGAACTATCAATAATGGAATTAAATATCTATGAAGAACCCATTATATGTTCTTTCATGGTGAAAATGGAGATTTCTGTTACCCACCAGACACATGGTTTTGAAACAAAATGAATGATAGAGTTCAAATTAAATACTATGAACCATGGAGGGAAGAATATGAGCTTTTTTTCATTAAAAATGTGTAGAAGGAGAGATAGAATAAACTATATTTAAGGTATAATTAAATTATTTATGTGTGGAAGGGAAGTTAATCAATAAATTATATGCCAGAGTGATGGGAATAAGTTAACTAATGACGTTAATAGAGAGAAAGCTCCATATAATTCACCAACCACCATCTAATAAATAAATAAAAAGTATTAAGTAACTATACTAACTAGTTCCCAAATATAAATATTATTGATGATGATCAAATTTATAAACCAATTAATCCAAGGGACATGGAGAAATATTATGTGATCAATATTTTTGATTAGGTCTGGGATAATGACATTGTGAAAGATACACTTACAATCCAATGTAGAACAAATAATTTATTATTTGACTCTAGATATACTCATGGTTTTATATTTAATTAATTTTACTAGGGTACGAAACTACACCCACATCGATAGATATATAATTAATATATAAAACCTCAAATGTTATTATGATCTCTTAACAATTATTTGATTTCTCTATTGTAAAATTTTATGGGAATATGATTCTTCCAAATCATGAAATTATTCCTTTGGTTGAATTTCACGTTATCATCGGCATGGATTGGGTTTCTATATTAAAATCCATCATTAATATTCAATTAAGGGAATTAAAATTTTATATTACAATCTATTATATGACCATTTATCATTGTTATGATAGATATGAAATTTCAATGGAAGTCAAATGCATTGTCTGGATTTTTATTATAGTTCAAAAGTGGAATTTATCTTAGATGAATAGGGAGAATATGAACATCAATGATATTCCTATTTTTAATGAATTTTTTGATGTGTTTCTAGAATAGTTTCTTAGTCATAAACTAAATCAATAATTTAAGTTTTTAATAGAAATCATACATGGTGACACACCTATTTTAAAGAATCCATATAGAATAGCTTGACTGTGTTGTAGGGATAGAAGAAGAAACTCATGGATATTCTTAAAAATGGATTCATTATACTAAGTGTGTCCCCTAGGGTTAATGTATTATATTTTTCAAAAATGAATATAGATCAATGAAAATCATTATTGACTATAGAGAGTTGAACATGAACACAATCAAGAAAAAGTATCATCAACTCTATATTGATTACTTGTTTGATCAATTTCATAGAGATCAGTACTTTTATATGATTAATATCTATTCTAGATATCATCAATTGAGGTTCAATAAGGAGGATATATAGATTAAAACATTCCATACAACATATGGACACTATGAGAATATACTTATGCCATTTGGTCTTACAAATGCCCCACTACCTTCATTGATTTAATGAATAGACTCTTTAGAGACATCCTTGATCACTTTATGGTAGTCATTATATATAATATTCTTATCCTTACAGAGAGGAAGTAAGATCACAAATATCACATGATAAATATACTAGAGACCCTAAGGAATGATAAGTTTAATGGAAAATTTATGATGTGTGAATTTTGGCAACAAGTATTTTAATTTCAGGTTCATAAAATATCCATGAGGGTATATAAATGGATCCATCAAAGACAGAAT
This sequence comes from Viscum album, assembly GCA_963277665.1. Taxonomy (NCBI): domain Eukaryota; kingdom Viridiplantae; phylum Streptophyta; class Magnoliopsida; order Santalales; family Viscaceae; genus Viscum; species Viscum album. Next base: position 1,969,596,009 of record OY728147.1, on the reverse strand, counting down.
CTATTGAATGCTAGACTAGACAAACAAAAATGATTGAGATCCAATGTTTTATTGGTTATAATGTTATTATTGGTAGTTTTTGGATCATTTATAATGACTTCATAATCCACCCACCATGTTAACTCGAAATAGAGCCATGTTTGTTTGGATAGATGAATGTGTGGAAAATTTCAAAGATATAGAGATAAGACATTGTATTTCACCCATGAATACATCACCATGTAGTGAATATGGTTTCATAATGTTTATTGACACGTCAAATAAGGGATTGTGATGAATTCTTTTTTAGAATGACTTGGTTATAGATTATTCCTCATGAAAATTGAATGTAAATGAGAAAAATTACCCAACCCTTGATTTAGAGATAGATGTTGTAATTTTTGAATTAAATATGTGGATGCATTATATTTAAAGGGAAAGGTGTGATATATATTTATACATATCAAAAAAAGTTAAAGTATATATTCAAATAGAAAGAGTTGAAAATATGCCAGAGGATACTGTTAGAGAGATCTAATGATTATAAATCTCCAATAAATTATGTCCGTGGGAAGGTGAACAAAGCCATATTTTTTTATTCGAAAGAATAATTCGAGTTTATCAATAATATGGATAATTTTTTTTTATATTTGTTTATTTAAAAATGATAGATATATAAATCCTGAAGGAAGGGGAGAAATTTTATCTTTTTTAAATGAGTGTTCAACTATTAATCCAAATGAATATTAATGAAGAACAGAAAGATGATATAGAGATATAGAAGAAGGATAGAAATGTTCCTATGTTTATATTTTATTTTTATGGAATAATATGGTGAAAGAAATGGATATTTATTCCATTAATACTATATTTGAAGAATTATTTGGTAGTGGATGATGATATATCTTCATTCTCTATTAATTCTTGATGTATGAAGATGTACTGAGATTTGAAAGAGTATTTCTAGTGGAATGAAATAAAGAGATATATCACTTATATTTTTTATTGATGACTCATATTTTAGAAAGTTCTGAATGAGAGACCAATGTATAAGGGGTTGTTACGTCCATTACCCAATACTAGAAAGTGAATGTGAAAACAACACCAGGGATTTTGTCATTGGACTCCTAAAAACATCAAAAGGGAAAAATGATAAATGGGTTGTAGTAGATCACCATAAAATTTCGTAACACTTCATAGCTATTAGATAAGATTGTTTTTTTTGATCACTTTTCTATGATATATATTGAAGATTCCGTAAGGTTTCATGGAGTATAGAATTTAATTTTATCTAGTTGGGATTCTTGGTTTACCATTATTTTCTGGAGAATTCATTAGCAATATCATGAAATAGAGTTTAATTTTAAAACTATATATTATATTCATATAGATGTTTAGTGTGAGATAAAAAAATAAATACATAGATGATATGTTGATATCTTGTTCTATGTATTTAATAGAATTTTGGGATCAACGCCTTCCTATAGTTGAGTTTTCATAAAACAATGTTTTCACATGAGTAGTTATATGGATATTTATCGTGCCCTATATAGAAATAAGTATTTTTATTAACATTCCAGTATGGAAAATGACAAATAATGATATTTTAAATTGAGATTCTAATGAATATGAAGAGATGGTTAGATATATTTGATGATATTTAATTGTGGCAGAAACTTGATAGAAAAATTATATTTATAATCACCAGTGTGTTGTAGAATTTGATGTTGTTGACAAGGTGTTCATATGAATTTATCCATTGTATAAGGTTACAATATTCAAAAAGAAAGGGAAACTAATCCCTCGGTAGACTGGTCTCATTGAAATTTCTTATTTTATCAGGACTATAGCCTATCGGTTTGCACATCTAACTAACCACAGTCAATTCCATGATGTGTTCCATGTATATCTCCTGAATAAGTACATATCTAAACCTTCACAATTACTAAATTCAAAGGATGTAAAACTGGATAATGATCATCATTATGAAGAATAAGTAGTGGTTATTCTTAATTGTAGTGAGAAAGTTAAAAGAATTTCTATTTTTTTGTGGTGAAACCACCATTTTGAGGAAGCCATATGGGAACCTCAGAATGCAATAAGGTAGAAGTATCCTTAGTTTATTTTACTAAAGTGATTGAATGTTGATTTAAAATTTCATTTTAATGGCGTTATAATGAAATGTCCTCTAGAATTCATGAAATATATATATTTTCAAATAAATTTATTTTCTTAAATACCTTATTCTATAGGAAAAATAAAGTTGTAATGAATTGAAATATACTATTTATATTATTATTTAATAGGGATGTTATGACCTAACCATTAAACTCAGTAGTGTGAATATGAATAATGGTGGGTGTGATCCTCCTGGGTCATTTGTTTCCACATGGGTGCATCAGATTTTAAATTTTTTATGTGTCCAAAAAAATACTAACTACTAGGGATTAGTATAATAGAAGTCTGGGGTTGATCCCATGAGAAGGAAACTATTCAGTAGGGAGAATAAATCATGGCATGACTCCATTGCATAATTTCTTTCTAGTCTGACTAATTTTTGAGAGTTTTCTAACTATTCTTGGATTTTAATTCTGTTGAACAAATATGGATCAGGATCATGTCTGAGTATCTAGATAAAGGTAATCCTAATTCTCTTTTTGAGAAGTTCCTAACCACTTATTCTACGAAGCAAGCGGTAGTCACTACTTAACCTTGGTCTAGTATTCTAGTTATACTAAGGATGAAACTATTCGATGGCCAGGAGTCTAGTTATAGTCTTAGATGCATTATGCTGAGTTTCTATTGTATAAATTTCTTTAAGATAATGGCCATAGTCTTAGTTCCCTCCAATTAGGATAGGGTCATTTGTTTGACTGTATGATGGTCATGATATAGTCTCACAAATGGGATTTGACGATTGGTTTATATCCTAATTTGTAATCTAATTAGGTTTTCCATGTTTATAACGATATGTCTAATTAATCGTGTAGATACATCGAATCTGTATCCCTCCCCCTGATGTGTTTATCAACTCATGATAGTAATTAATAAAATAAAAGGGATAACAAAATCATAATAACTATGCTAACAGAATTAAATTGAATAAACACGTAACGATGTGAAATAAATATTTAATAATATTTTAAATAAAACCTTACTTAAAATTAATGAAATTTAATTTAAATGACATGAGAATTGAAGGCGTTGAATAAAATGAATCCATGGATATTTGATTGGAATCATTAGGAATTAAAAAGAACTAATGTTTTTTAGGAGGGAAAAGAGAAGAAAATTCCAAAGGGAGTCTAAAAGGGAGAGTGAGATAATCCAATCATGCCCCAAAGTGCTACTGAGATGCTCCTTGTATAGGTGGAAATGGTTATGACCTGTACTTAATCATCATTTTGTAAACCCTTATTTCGCATTACTTTGACCAGGATCTCTAGTGTGTCATGCAGATCTTCCATGAATTAATGAAGTTTGACAATGGTCATGTAGTGTACAGGTGGCTTATGACATGTACCCCATGGCGAGCTAGCTTTTTTCATCGAAGCCTCACGACTTTCTTGGCTTCTGGTTTGACTTGATTCATGATGTGTATGAGCGATTCACACCATGGACGTGCAATTTCTCTAATGTTGATGAAGTTTATGATCATCAAGTGCATGACGTGACCTTGTCCATCAAGACATGCACTTAACTATTTTTGTATCATTTCTTCCTTTATTATTTGGAATCTTGTGAATCCCAATTTCCTGAAATATTGGACATCTAATATGTGTATTATATATTAAATGAAAGAAAAAAAATTGAAAAGTGACAGAAGAATATATATAACATTTAGGCTTATTAAATCCCCCCACACATGAGTCACTTCTTTTCCTTAAGAAAAATATCTCAACAAATATTTCCAAAAGGAAAGGAAATTTGTAAAGCAAGAAATGTACGTTATGTCCATGAAATTAAATTAGGTGTAAGAAGAAAATTAGTCAAGTTCTAGTTTTAATACCACCTAGTAAATTAATAATTACTCATAGTTTATATTTTCAAAATAAATTCTAATATTTTAGTCATAATATTTTAACTATTTATTAAACGTTATGACCGGTTTTAATTTACCTCACCATGATTTTCTATCATCACTTTGGGTAAAATATAAGGAAGTTATGCCCATACATATATTCCATGTTCCTAACCATAGGCTTGCACTGGTTTTATCATCTCCACTGTGTAAAGGAAAGTATAAAAATAATCTTGAGGATTATTAACAACAAGGTTCTGATGTCTCTGAGGCTGTTGGTAGGTAGGTAAAATATGAAAAGCATGCTCAAAATGAGGGTAATATATAAAGTACAATGAAAATTTCAATAAGATAAGTGTGACAAAATTCCTCCATCTATCGAGTTAGGTTTATACTCCATCAACTCAGGTTAGACCTATATGTATAGAAACTATGTAGATAAAGAAATGATTTTGTTCCACTTCTTTTTTATTTTTCACATTTATTTTTCCAAAGTTATTACTACAATAGATCTTATATCCATAACCTAACACATATATTCCTTAGAGGGATTCATCGGTCTAGAAAATGGAGATTATTGACACTCCTAGTACACAACCCATATCAATTATTTTAATTTTCATTTAAAATTTTCAAAGTAAGAAAATAATAATGATATAAAACCAAAAATATATATGGATCAAAACCTATTATTCAAGTAGTTTCACCAAAAATCTATGAAATTGAATGAATCCCATGTTGTCTGAATTACTCCCCTACACTTATTCAAAAATAATCTTCAAGTATTGCACAAGGAGCAGAGTAGTAAAGGAAATAATCTTGAAATAGATTTTCTTCTAACAAGTCATTCATGGAAACTATAGGATAAAAGAATGATATATATCGGGAGGGTCTCTTGTAAAATTTTCTATCAAAGGATACCTCAATCATTTTAAAATTTCACTTTATCCATCATTTTTTTGATTAGATCTCTGTTCAAGTTCTAGTTGGTTTACATATTCTGGATATCTCTCAAGAAATATGCTTAGAAGAGAAAATTAGATTGAAGGCTTAGAATCCTCTTGGGTAATGAAAATAAAATAAAAACTGTAAAATAAAAAGGGCATAAATCCTAATTAGTTAGTCAATTAATCATAACTTCAATGATTTTAAATTTTATTTAAAATTATAAAATAATAAATCATTATAAAATTATTACATAGGGGTGAAACATGGTTCTTAACATTTTTCCTTTTAACTTTATCTTTAATTTACATGGGCATAATGTTTTTAAAATTTGAATAATGCTTATCAATTTGAAAAATGTCTCCATGAAGAGTGATAATAGGCTAAAATCAAGTGTATCACTAGTGAAATCATGAGACCCCCCCCCACACACCCACACTTAAAAGAAGATAGTGTACCCACTAGATATGAAATAATGGGTGGGAGTGGTGAGGAAGTGATTTTTTATGTGAATTTTCACGTAAGTAATGAAATAATTTCAATAGAGGGAATTGAGAGCTCCCTGAGATGAAGTGATATGCCATGGGGGTGTCTGACCTATCTTAAAGTTTATGTTTTATGAACCAACATAATTTGTTATTAAAAAAATCATTCACTATAGAACAAGAATTAATTCATAGTTTTAAACATTTAAATAGCTTAAAAAAAAGTAGTTTTAAAAAGAAGGAATAGCGGTAACCATTTTTATAGAAATAATGTCTGTAAAATGTATTGAAATGAAACACTGAAAAATCCAAGACTCAGAAAAAATTAAAAAATAAATATGGGTTGCATCACATAAATCGCTAACTTATCATCTTCAGACAGAGAGGAGGACCAAAAATTAAAGGATTTAGCCCACCGGCTCAGTTACTCCTTTTGGGCTTGCAGATATAGGTCGGTGTGTCCCCGAGTTCACGTGGTCACTTAACTGGATTTACAACTTTATGTTTAGCTTGAAGGAATATTAAATTCAATATAAATGGAACCATTGGTGGATGTGGTTATTGATGGACCACTGGGAGAGTACCCACATACCATAAGGAGTGTCATGGTTAGGTGAAGGCTGGGTGGATGGGGTGGTGGTTTGGGCTATCGGTGGTGATGGGTGGGTAGGATAATGGTGGGTAGACGGTTCTGTTGCTACTGCCAGTGGCTGCTAATGCGGATCAGCCTCCTGAGTTGCATCAATCTAGGGTACAATCTCCTAGATCATATGAGCCCAAAAAGAGACGTCTCCCACCTTCATTAGGATCCTCATCTTCTATAGGAGCACAAAATTAATCATCTCTACTAGACATTATGAGGCTAGGGGTTGTGAGGCGTCCAAATAGTGGAGGTATCTGGCTGACCTGGTGATGAATGATCCACCCTTAAGTGTGCCCCACCTCTTCTATTTGAGTAATATTTAGTAGGAGATGAACTAGGTATCCATGTTGATGGAAGGTCCACCCATGGCCATATAGAGGATAAAAATGTCAAGTTGGTTGATGCTTCAATGGGTCTCACCTCATGGGAACCACCCGTGATCCAAAGCCCGATGCATAATATGCAGAGCTGGAGTCCTCAAATGGGTGAAATTCACCAGCCTGGGGTCATGATACGATTGTGGGTTGCGATCGATGAGATGCCAATGTCTCGACACATCCTCTTAATAGAGCCTCGTATTTAGGGTAGGATAGATATATGAGATAATTAACTCCTTGCTGTAGATACCTTATACTACACTAAACTCCGCCATGGTGAGCTGGTGTGGTCTTCCACCTAGCCTGATGTGAATGGAAACCACCGATATATTAAAGGTGGAAAGGATCTCCAAGAAAAAATCCATATACATCTCCTCACAAATGTCATTGATGTTGTTGATGTGCAACATCTTAAATAAGCTCTAGAAATCATCTGCGACGTTCAACTTCGCAAGTATGGCCATATCCAGAGTCTTTTTGATCCTCATAGGTTTTTCAGGGAGAAAATGAGATTAACCTTGCAATCTCGGCTGGTAAATCATAGAATCAGTTGAAAATGAAAATTATCGTCCATAGAGGGGGTGGATCTCATGTATTTTGTGATGGATGGAGAACATGGGAGCTTAGTAGTAGTCTTCTGGAATACAAAGGTTGATAATGTGAATGAAGAATCCAAAGTCTTGGGCTGTAGACTATTTTTGTGTGGCATGGATTGGAGGATGGTTTATTTTTTGGAAGAAGAGAGAAAGGGTGCATATCGTGAGGTGTGAAGGGGACGATCCCCATGCAGATGGGGGTGGGTTAGGAGGCGGCTCGAGTTTAAGGGTGTTTGAGGTGTCATGAACCTTTGGTATTTTAAAAACTAACCTGAGGTGGGTCATGATGTGTAACCGAGGATCCCATCGTGATCCTTGAACAATTTGTTTTAGAGTGAAAAAGGGTCACGTCGTGACCTGTGGGTTTAGGATGTGTACTTCATTGGGTTCCTCTGTTTTTTCCTCCTTTCTTTCCTCGCCTCTTTTTTCAAATGAAATGAAGACTCTCAAAAAAGACTTGTCATATTATAACTTACCTAACTCCTATCTTGGGATTCCTCCTAGTCAGTTATCATTTATAGTTGCAAGGATGACTCAATTAAGGCTCATTTGATGACATAGTTCTCACATAATAGTTCATGAAACATATAAAATCCATGATCATGTATTTTTTATGGTTATCTATTCGTGTATAATTCGGTGTTGGGAATAATGGGTAAAGAGGAAGCTTTCGATAGAAATGAGTTTTCTAAAGTACTGGTCTAAATGATATATGGAATAAAAAATGACACATATTTCAGGTCTAACATTAGGGTATGAATGATGGATGAAATCAACAAAGTCACAACCTCTCTCAGGGGTGGTAAAATAAATTTAACTTCCATGAAGTCACAACCTTATTCTTTTCTGAAAAAGAGTCATCAATTTGTTTCTTGTTATCCATGGAATCATCATCAATCTAGGTAAGATATATAACTTTATATTCCTTGAAGTTATATTATTCTTGGACAACTCTAATCAGGTTGAAATTTTTTTTCTTCCCCCACTCTGAAGATGAATCTTTTTTGGTTCACATCGATCAATGTCATTCCTATTGCTGGGAAAGGTCTTCCATGGAAAATAGGAACATCTCCATCTTCTTCTATGTCCAATACCATGAAATTGGTTGGGAGTATATGTAACCTCCCAAGTAAGTAACTAATTATGGATTTTAATATCAATGTCTATTTATGAATTATATAGTGTTTTAAGAGGCTTAAAATGAAAATAAATCCAATCTTAAGCATAGAATTCTCTAATATTTATTAAAAAATTGTTTTACCACCTTTTGATAGAGAACCATTTTTAAATCTATATTTTGAAAATTCTATAAGCTCTATTTTTCAAAATAAACTTATTCATTATAATTGGGACATTGAAATTTACTTTGAATAAATTTTTGGTATTTTTCTGACAATGTTCATTTTTTAATGAATAGTAAAAAATACTGCATTTTACTTCAAAAATGATTTTTCATCTAATTTAATTATATAGATATATTGTCCTTTTAATTTGTTTTAATGATTAATTAGAATATATTTTTACCATTTAATCCAATGGTGGTCATTATAATTGATTTCACTTTGGAATTGGGCATAAACAAGTGCCAAACTCTTCATAGATATTGTTTCAAAAAAACCCATTATTTGTTTTGACAAAGGGAATTATTTTTAAAATAATTATTGCAATTTCTGTGTTTGGAATTTGGTAAATTGGATTCCATATTTGGAATAACATGGTCAAAATTATGTAATTAAGACTCTTGTTTTTTGCCATTATGAATAGTAACGACGGTAATTATCTTTAATTATCATGATTAATTAGCAATCGTGAAGTTAAGGATAATAAAATAATATCATAACAATAACAAATGACCCCAAAATGTGTCCTAATGATACTGGTTGTGTCATGGACAACCAAGAGATGTTTTTTTCCAAACTTAGGGACCCCATGGAATCACTTTTGGGTGATAGTGACACTTTATCATTTTATTTTTAATGAAAGGAGAATATCACAAAAGTATGCAACACCTAAGTAAAAAACATTTAATTTTGCCTAAGTAAATTATCTATTAGACTGTAAATAGTAATTGGAAAGCTAAAAAGATTTCCTACATCATATTATTTTTTTTATAAATTTTAGACAGTAAGTAAATAATTTTTTTTATAACACCATGATGATGTAGCGATTATCTCATTATTGAACAATTTAAATAAAATGAAACGATAATGTAAAATATAAGACTTAAACTTGTGAAAAACCTGTTGGATTAGTATATTTAGAACCCTTATCACCTTATCCTCGAAATATATCAATGTGGGACCTTTAAAATCTGAGACTCATTTTAATATAAAGTAACATTTCTTGACGTTCCAAGAGTGCCCCTCCTCCCTCTTATAAAAGGCCCCCACCTCTACCTCCTAACCCACACCTCTCAAGTCATTGGCTTGGCCAAGCTCTGATAATTCTATCTCTATACATCCCTCTATTCATCCTAGAAGAAATACCTTAGGCATAAATCTCTTCAAGAAACCCTTTTGGTTCAAACCAAGAGGAGTTACCCGATTTAAATGTAATGTCTTCACTTGTGTTCATTTGTTTTATTTTGCTTCTCCAACCCCATAAAATCTTTTTGTTCCTTTATTTTGTCAGAAAACCAGTATCTTCAATATACTAGGATGTTTTTATAAGAATGATTCGAGCTACACTTATACACACCTCCATCTAATGGTTAAAGAACATACTGTTTCTGTGGATGAAGAATTTCTGCCTCACGAAATGATGATTGTTCAATCTTCTTTTAACACCTTTCATGGTGTCCATTAAGATGTCACTATATTTATATATGATATGTAATATGTTTATGTTTTCCTTATTATTCTATATTTTTCATTTATGGCATACCTTTATGGTTTTCATTATGGGCAAACACGATATCTTCATTTTAGGAAGTGCAGACTACTGCACCCTCAAAGTGATTTGATTCGTTAATGCCATATGTGGGACATATAAAGGATGGAGTTAATGATATTATATATGATATTATAATGGAATTATAATATACATTTATATCATTATTAATTCATTCCATTATGTATGAAATATAAATGAAAGTAGCTTTCATGCGTACGTACGGCTTAACGTCTCCATGAACGGTGCATTTCATTTCTTACCTCTAAATGTTATGTAATATTATAAATGAATATATATGATGGATATATATGATATATATGATATCTACATCATGAATATAATTCTGGATTTAATGGATATTTTACCACAGGAACAACATGTAATTATAAGGAGTTTATTTTTGAATCAAGTACCAATGATCGACAAAACGACCGTTATTAACTTAAATAATTACACAGTGTTCATAACATGGTAATAAGTGATATAAAAGGAATAATGAACTTGAAAAATGTTCTTAATCAAGTTTAAATTAACTCAAGTTTGTTATTCAGTAGATTAAAGAACAACTGAGTCAAGTTGGACATGAGGTAAGGGACTTCATCTCAATATCCTTTCATTGAGGCATATTTTTTTATAGAAAACTTTCTTTTATACGGTGTATAAACCCTTTGAATTTTATGTTTATTCAAAAAGAACATTTTTTTATACGAATAGTTTTACTAAACGATAAAAGGGAATGTTTTTGTCATACGTATGTGGCGACAGCGACTTCTCTACCACCGTGACCATTATTTGAGTTTTAGTTTCCTCTAGAAGCCATAAATTTTTTTTAAATGAAAAATAAATACCATGTTTTACTTTTCATTTATTTTGGTATTGAAAATGGTTTTGATAATGTTTTTATCAATTTGTTATTAATATCATGTGATTGAAATGTGGAAATGTTGTGGTCCCTTTATGCAAGTTTTATGTGATACAATTATGTTTTGGCTATTGGGAATTGTTTATGAATATGGGTAGTTCCGTGATAAAATAAGGGACGGTGATCTTGATATAGCTCTTCAATGCATTGGGTTAGGCGAAGGGGTTAATCTCTAAGGTTTCTTTGAAGAGATTTAAGGAATATACTGTGATGGGTATTCCAAACGTAACCATGAGGGTTACGCCCTACATAAGAATGTTATGAATGCCTCAAGTTACCTTTATTTCTTATGATTTCTATGATTTTTTCATGATTTGATGAGGTTTGTTAAAGTGCTAATGTTTTATGAGTAATGTATTATTTCTTTAATTCTTATGTATACATGGACTAATGTTTTCATTTCATACTTTTATATCCCTTACTGAGCTTTTTATGCTCATCCCATGTTTTTGAAATGTTTTTCACAGGTCAAAGGGAAAGGTATATGATGTGATGATAGTTTCAAAGAAGTGTCAAGAAAGAATACATGTTTTGTTTTAAATATTTTTCCTTTGATTGGAAAAGTGAATATTGTCTTTAATGTAACCACATTGTTTAAATGTGGAATATAATTCATTATTTATGATCTAATTCTCTAAAAATCTAAACCTGAAAAGATCCTCAATGTGTAATCTTGTAATAACTCAAGATTAAGTAATGTTTAAGTCTAGGGCCTTATAGTTGGTATCATAGGTCGGTTTAGATAACTTTAGGAGTAAGAATTCTATTAAATGATTATACAGAAATATTTTTTTATGGTCAAATTGAAATTTTATAGCATTTGATGATTACCATGTTGCTTCATCTAAGACATGTTTGTTCAGAATGGTTTTCCACAGAGGAAACGGGGAAGTAGTACTAGGAAGTCATACAGAAGGAAATGACCTTTCAAATCAGCATCCTGAGATGGTCAAAATTGGAACTGAATAGTTTGTTGCACTAATGGCGCAGTTGACTCAAGCGATAAATTGTGGTGGTATCAATGCACGAGATCAGCCAGATCAACCGCATAGGAACATGTTAGGGGTGGAACATTTCATGAGGCAGCATCCCCCATCATTTAGAGGATCATATGAACCTGTGCTAGCTGAAGGGTGTATTAAAGCACTGGAAATGATTTTTAATGTCATGGGGTGTTCAGACAACCAAAAGGTTAGTCTTGAAATTTACCATTTGGATGGTGAAGCAGATCAATGGTGGTTGATGGTTAAAAATATCAAGGACGCTGATGATATTGATCCTCTCGACTAGGATGAATTCAAAGGTATGTTTCTTGAGAAGTATTTTCCTACGGCTATTTGACTTAGGATGGAAAAACAATTCTTGGAATTGAGGCAAGAGGACGACACAATGGCTGCTTATGAAGAGAGGTTCACTCTATTGGCAAGGTATTCTCCAAATTTTATCCAAGACCTTGATAGTAAAATAAATCCTTTTTACTCAGGATTAAAGCCAAAATATCAAAGGGCTTTAGCTTATTGTGAGTTCAAGAGTTATGGAAATCTTGTTTGATGTGCTAAGAAGGTGGAAATGGAGTTTTCTGATGATCAAGTGTTTTATAACAACCCATAGAAGAAGAGACCGAGGTGGCAAGAGAAAGGGAAGAATTCTTCAAAAAGGTCTGATGATATGAAAACTATGTTTCTAGTTTGTGATAAATGTGGTAAAATGCACGTTGGGGATTGTCTTCTGAATTCTGGAAAGTGCTACCAATTGGTAATATGGTACATAAGGCTCGTGATTGCACTGAAAAAGATTAGGGTGATGGTAAGCCCAAATTTGATTTATAGTTATTGAAATGTTTCAAGTGCAATGAGATGGGTCATTATGAAAATGAGTGTTCGATAAAGAGATCAAATGATGTGAAGTAGTCAAAATACAAGAAAAAAGGAGTGGTGAAATCCTTTGAAACTACTTCAGTAGATGTTGGGACAACAAATGAAGTGGTATCAGGTACTTTTTTTTGTTTTCTCAGATTATGCTAATGTGTTGTTTGATTCGGGGTCTACACATTCTTTCATCTCTGAAAACATTTCTAGTAAATTGGAAATTCCATCTCACGAAGTGACTCATGAACTTGTGATAAAAACACATGGGGGAAATGTTGAGGAAAAAATAATTTATAATAGTCTTCCTATCCTTATCCAGGGAATGAACCTACTTGCAAACCTTATTGTTTTACCTCTAGTAGAGTTTGATGTTATCTTAGGTATGGATTGGCTCTCTGTTTACCAATCTAAGATTGATTGTAGAGCTAAAAAAGTTTCTTTTCAGAAATAATTTCAGTTTGTTTACAATAATGAACCCTTACTATTGAAAACATATCAAGAGGCTAAGAAACTTGTAAAACATGGAAATGAATGTTACCTTGCACATATTGTTGAAAACAAAGGAATTGTTCAGATTAATGATGTTCCAGTGGTAAATGAGTATCCTTATTTTTTTTCTGATGAGTTGCCTAGAATAATACCAGATCAGGAAGTTGAATTTACGGTTGACTTAGTTTCTGATGCTAAGCCAATTTCAAAACTCCCTTATAGAATGGCTCAAATTGAACATTTAGAGTTAAAGGAGAAATTGCAAGATTTATTAGATAAAGGTTTCATTAAACCTAGCACATAACCATGGGGTTCTCCTTTATTATTTGTTAAAAATAAAGACAGTTCAATGAGGCTTTTCATTGATTATAGAGCCTTGAATAACATCACTGTTAAGAACAAATATTCTTTGCCTCATATCGATGATTTGTTTGATCAGCTCCAAGGAGCTCAGTATTTTTCAAAGATTGACCTGAGAATGGGGTACCATTAGTTGAAGGTAAAAGAAGCAGATATTCCGAATGCTGTGTTTCATACAAGATATGGCCATTATGAGTTTTTAGTAATTCCTTTTTTGCTAACCAATGCACGTGCTGTACCCATGGACCTTATGAATATAATTTTCCATTAGTTCTTGGATAAGTTTGTGGTTGTTTTCATCGATGAAATTTTGGTGTTTTCTAAAAGTAAAGAGGAGCATAAAAGTCATTTAAGGGTTTTTTTCAAACCTTAAATGAAAAGAAATTGTATGGGAAATTCAGCAAGTGTGAGTTTTGGTTGTAACAAATTTCTTTCCTTGGTCATATTGTTTCTAATGTTTAAATAATTGTAGATCCTGCAAAAAACAAAGGTTGTTGGAGAATGGCCAAGAACCAAAAATGAAATTGAGATTTGTAGTTTTCTTTGTTTGTTAGGCTATTACCTAAGGTTTGTTAGAAATTTTTTGCAGTTATCTAGTCCAATGACTAAACAAACTCGGAATGGTATTAAGTTTATCTGGACAAAAGAATGTGATGATGGTTTTCAATAGTAGAAAAGAAGATTGGTGAATGATCTAGTATTGGAACTACCTTCATGGAATGGTGAGTTTGTTATCTATAGTGATTCTTCATTGAAAGGACTTGGTTACTTTCTAATGCAGAATGATCAGGTAATTGCTTATGCTTCACGTCATTTGAAAAATCATTAGGTAAATTACCTTACACATGATTTGGAATTAGCTTCTTTTTTATCGCTTTAAAAATTTGGAAACATAATTTTTATGGTGTAAAGTGTGAAATATATACTGATAAAAAATGTTTAAAGTATATATTCACTCAGAAATAATTGAAAATAAGACAGAGGAGATGGCTGGAATTAATCAAGGATTATGATTGTACAATTCATTACCATCCGGGAAAAGAAAATAAAGTGGCTCATTCTTTGAGTCGAAAAAGTAATGCTTAATTAACAATGTTGTGTTCAGAACGTGATCCTTTGGTTAAGGATTTGATAAAAATTGGAATATAATTTGTTGGTGCAGGATGTTCTTCGGTTTTCTTTCAGGTATCAGTGAAATCTTATCTATCAGGGAGAATTCAGAAAGCACAGAAGCGAGATAGTTAGTTTCCGAAAAAGTTAGAGCTGGTTCAGAAGGGTATGTCTCCTAGATTCAACATTGATAATGATTTTGTTTTGAGATTTGGAAAGAGATTTTGTGTGCCGATTGATTCATAGTTGAAGAAAGAGTTGTTATGTGAAGCTCGTAGTTCTCTGTTTTCAGTTCGTCCAGGTAGTACTAAGATGTTTAGAGATCATTGGGAGTACTACTGGTGGGATGGAATGAAAAGAGATATTGCTAATTTTACTATGAAGTGTTTGACTTGTCAATAGGTTAAAGCAGAGAAGCAATTACCGAAGGGGATGCTTCGGACTTTACCAGTACCAGAGTGTAAATGGGAGAATATATCCATGGACTTTATTGTGGGATTGTCGATGACACCTCGAGGTAATAATGAAATCTGGGTTATTGTTGATCGCTTGACTAAATCTTCTCATTTCCTTGCAATACGAGAAACTTTTTCCCTAGATCAAATTTCTTGTTTGTATCTTAAAGAGATAGTCAGGTTACATGGAGTTCCCCTCTCCATTGTATCTGATCATGATACCAGTTTTACTTCTAACTTTTGGAAAGGCTTTCAGAAGTCGTTCGGTACTTAATTAAATTTTAGTACAACTTTTCATCCTCAATTACATGGGTAGACAAAATGAACAATTAAGACTTTGGAGAATATTCTATGTGATTTTCCATGGATTATCAGGGAAGTTGGGACTAACATCTTTCTTTGGATGAGTTTTCCTATAATAACAGTTTTCATTCCAATATACAGATGGCATCATTTGAGGCATTATATGGGAAGCGGTGTTGAACTATGGATTTTTGGGATGAAGTGGGTGAAAGGAAATTGATGGAACCAGAATTGGTAGAAGAGTTGGTAGAAAAAAGATCAGCTGATACAGAGACACATGAGAACAACTCAAAGGAGGCAGAAAAGTTATGCGGACAACAGGAGGAAGGATCTCTCTTTTGAGGTAGGTGATCATGTTTTCCTCAACGTTTTACCATGGAAAATTGTGATGTGATTTAGTAAGAAAGGAAAGATTAGTTCAAGGTTCATTGTACCATATGAAATTCTGGAGAGAGTTGGATCAGTTTCATACCAAGTGGATTTACTTCCAAGTTTATCTCAGGCACACAATGTTTTTAATGTTTCAATGTTATGGAAGTACATGTCAGATCCATCTCATGTTTTTGAGTCCATAGGTAGTTCAGTTGGAGGAGAATCTCTTTTATGAAGAATAACCAGTTCAGATTCTTGACCACAGGGAGCAATTGTTACAGAATAAGGTGATTCATCAAGTAAAGGTTTTGTGGAAAAACCACATGATTGAAGAGGCAACATGGAAATCTGAAAATGCAATGAGGGATAAATACCCCCACTTATTCGATAAGTAAATAAATTTTGGGGACTCAATTTTCTAAAGGGGGCAGGATGTAACATCCCAAGTAATTAAAGAATTATGGAGTTTCATATCTCTGTCTATTTATGAATTAGATAGTGTTTTAAGAGGCTTAAAATGAGAATAAATCCAATCATAAGCATAGAATTCCCTAATATTTTTTAAAAGATTATTTTGCGGCATTTTTATGGAGAACCATTTTTAAATATATCTTTTGACAATTTTATAAGCTCTATTTCTCAAAATAAACTTATTCGTTATAATTGGGATGTTGGAATTTACTTTGGATAAATTTTTGGTATTTTTTTGACAATGTTAATTTTGTAATGAATAGTGAAAAATAATGCATTTTACTTCAAAACTTCTTTTTCAACTAATTTAAATATATAAATAGATTGTCCTTTTAGTTGGTTTTAAAGATTAATTATAATATATTTTTACCATTTAATCCAACTGTGGTCATTAGAATTTATTTCACTTTGGAATTGGTAATAAACAAGTGCTAAACTTTTCATAGATATTGTTTCAAAAAAACCCGCTATTTGTTTTGACAACGGTAATTATTTATAAATTAATTATTGCAATTTCTGTGTTTGAAATTTAGTAAAATGTATTCCATATTTGGAATAAGAAGTTCTAAATTATATAATTAAGACTCTTGTTTTTTGACATTAAGAATAGTAACGATGGTAATTATCATTAATTATCGTGATTAATTAGTAATCGGGTAGTTAAGGATAAATAAATAATATCATAATAACAAAAAATGACCCCAACACATGTCCTAATGCTACTGGATTTTCCATGTCCAACCATGGGATGCCTTGTGCCATATTTAGGGACCCAATGGAATCACTTTTAGGTGATAGTGACACTTTATCATTTTATTTTTAGAGAAAGGAGAATATCACAAAGTATGTAACACCTAAGTAAAACAATTTTAATTTTGTCTATGTAAATGATCTCTTGGACTATAAATATTTATTGGAAATCTAATGAAATTTCCATGATCATAGTATTTTTTTATAATTTTTAGACATTATATAAATTAAATTTTTTTTGACACCATGATGATGTAGCGATTACCTCATTAATGAATGATTTAAATAAAATGAAAAGAAAATGTAAAATCTAAGACATAAACTTGTCAAAAACCTATTGGATGAGTATATTTAGAAATATTATCACTTTAACCTTGAAATATATCAATGTGGGACTTTTAAAATCCGAAACTCATTTTAATATAAAGTAACATTTCTTGACTTTCCAAGAGTGCCCCTCCTCACTTTTATAAAAGGCCCCCACCTCTCTCTCCTTACCCACACCTCCCAAGCCATTGGCTCGGCCAAGATCTTCTCATTTTAACTCTACACATCCCTCTCTTCATCCTAGAAGCCTTACCTTAGGCATAAAGTTCTTTAAGAAACCCTTTTGGTTCAAACCAAGAGGAGTTACCCGATTTAAAGGAAATGTCTTCACTTGTGTTCTTTTGTTTATTTTGCTTCTACAACCCCCTAAACTCTTTTTATTCCATTATTTTGTAACAAAACCAGTATCTTAAATATACTAAGATGTTGTTATGAGAAGTATCCGAGCTAGACTTATACACACCATTGTCTAATGGTTAAAGAACATACAGTTTCCGTGGATGACGAATTTCTGGCTCACGAAACGATGATTGTTCAATCTTATTTTAACACCTTTCATGCTGTCCATTAAGATGTCAATATATTTATATTATGTTTATGTTTTCCTTATGTTTCTTTATTTTTCATTTATGGCATACCTTTATGGTTTCCATTATGGGTAAACACAATATCTTTATTTTAGGAAGTGCAGACTACTGCCCCCTCAAAGTGATTTGATTCGTTAATGCCATATGTGGGATGTATAAAAGATGAAGTTAATGATATTATATATTATAATATACTATAATTATAATATACTTTTATATCATTATTAATTAATCCCATTAAATATGAAATATAAATGAAAGTAGCCTTCATGCGTATGTACGACTTACCGTCTCCATGAACGGTGCATTTCATTTCATACCTCTAAATGTTATGTAATCTTATAAATGAATGTATATACTTGATATATATGATATATATGATATCTACATCATGAATATAATTTTGGATATAATGGATATTTTTCCACATGAACAACTTGTAATTATAAGGAGATTATTTTTGACTCAAGTACCAATGATCGACAAAACGATCGTTATTAACATAAATAATTGCATAGTGTTAATAACATGGTAATATGTGATATAAAAAGAATAATGAACATGAAAAAGGTTCTTAAGAAAGTATAAATTAACTCAAGTTTATTATTCAGGAGATTAAAGAATGATCGAGTCAAGTCCGACACAAGGTAAGGGACTTTGTCTGAATCTCTTTTCATTGAGGCATATTTTGTTTTATACATAACATTGTTTTATAGAGTGTATAAACCCTTTGACTTTTACATTTATTCAAAAGGAATATTTTTTATACGAATCATTTTACAAAAATACAAAAGGGAATGTTCTTGACATATGTATGCGGCGACAATGACTTCTCCACTGTCGTGACCATTATTTGGGTTTTAGCTTCCTCTACAAGCCATAACTTTTTTTAAATGAAAAATAAATACAATGTTTTACTTTTCGTTTATTTTGGTATTGAAAATGGTTTTGATAATGTTTTTATCAATGTGTTATTGATATCTTGTGATTGAAATGTGTAAAAGTTATGTTTTTTATGCATGTTTTATATGATACGATTATGTTATGGTTATTGGGAATTGTTTATGAAGACGGGTGGTTCTGCGATAAACTAAGGGCGGGTGATCCCGATATAGCTCTCCAATGCATTGGCTAACACGAAGGGGTTAAATTCTAAGGTTTCTCCGAAGAGATTTAGGGAATATCCTGTTATGGGTATTCCAAACGTAACCATGAGGGTTAATCCCTTCATAATAATGTTATGAATGCCACAAGTTACCTTTATGTCTTATGATTTCTATGATTTATTCATGATTTGATGAGGTATGTTAAAGTTCTTATGTTTTATGAGTAAAGTATGATTTCATTAATTCTTATGTATACATGTACTAATGTTTTCATTTTATACTTTTATATCCCTTACTGAGCTTTTTATGCTCATCCCATGTTTTTCAAATGTTTTTCACGGGTCATGGGAAAGGAAAATGATGTGATAAGAGTTTCAAATAAGTGTCAAGAAATAATACATGTTTTGTTTTAAATATGTTTCCTTTTATGGGAAAAGTGAATATTGTCTTTAATGTAACTACCTTGATTAAATGTGGAATGTAATGCATGATTTATGATATAATTCTCTAAAACTCTAAACCTGAAAATATACTCAATATGTAATATTGTAATAACTCAAGATTAAGTAATGTTTAAGGCTGGGGCCTTATAATATAAACTTTCCAAAATTTACCAGGACATATCCCAGAATTCCTATAGGGTTCTTGATCGAGTAATCAACTAATTGCACAACTACTCTTGTTTCATTGATCTCTTTGAGTCTGAGTTTTTTAAAAGTACTAATTAGCCTAATGTTAATAATTTATCCAAGATCATAGAGTTCTATACCAAATTTTCACATGCCACACTCACAAGAAAATGAGAAGCTTCCTGGGTCCCTCAAATTTGGTGTAATTTTCTGATGTACCATAGCCGTGCATTCTTTATTTAGGGAGATGACTCCTAGGTCTTCTATTTTTCTTTTGTTTGATAATAATTCTGTTATGAACATGGCATAAATAATAATATAGAAAATTTATTTGGAAAAAGGGACGTGGATATGTAATTTCATGAATATATATAGGAACTTCTTTTATTGTGTCTAATGATTAATTTTTCTTGCTCGTTCTAGATAAGGAAGAGGTGGCTGGTATGGTAGTGGGGAAACATACACAGGTCCCTTCTATTGCTCAGGTACATGTTCTTTCTCTTCTTTTACATCTTCATGATGTAAGGTGTGAGTGATTTCATCAACTTTAACATCAAATACTGATTGTTTCCTCACATATTCTTCTTGAGGCCTTGCTTTTTTGGGTTTTTGGAAGTCTAGAATCATTCTGATACTTATCATTACTGCCTTATATTTCTCTTGTGGGCATGTCTTTGTGTTACTAGGTAGAGTACCTAGTAATATCTCTAATAATATCTTTGATATTTGAACCATTTTCACTCCAAGGTTCTTCAGAGAAACTCTCTAGTTTTGCATATTTGTTTCTTGGGTCATCATTCAATGATCATAATTTTTGACAAATGATTCCATGAGGTTTTAAAGATTGATTTGCATAGGTACTTACTGAGGTCTTGACTGAGGTGTATGAAATTGTTTTTCTCTTTGAGGGAAGGGTTGATGTTAATCTTGTGGCCTCAGTACAGGGTTTATTGGGGGATACCCTGGTGTTTCTTAATCTCTGAATTGGTTCTTGTCCATCCCTCAGATTAAAATAACCCATATTGTTATAAGGATACTACTAAGCTGGCCTCTGTTGATAATATTTTTGCTGCTGAAATGGTGGGTTCTGCTGATTGAAATTGACGTAATTATAATCATTTTGTGGTTCTTCATATCTAGCTTTACAGTATTCATAAAGATGTGGTCCACCTCACATTTATCATGATTAAAATTCTATTACAGAGGCAATAGGGTGTTGAGTGGTTGGTATCTAAAATGATTATAATGTTTTAGTGAGTGCTTCTACTTACACTGCTAGCCTTTTGTTCTCATCAATCCGATGGATTCCACACCATGGTGTTCCATGATCAGTTTTCCATAGAATTTCATTGTGAGAGACCTAATCAACAATATCTTTTCCAGCTTCTGGATTCTTGAACATGATACCTCCATCAGAGGATGCATCATTAATATTTTGTGCTATTGAATGGAGTCCTTGATAGAAAGTTTGGAGTTTTATCCACATATCAATTCCATGATGGTTACACTTCCTTATTAATTCTATATTGTTATACCACACTTCCCAAGCAGATTCTCCATGAATTTGGTCGAAATTTTGAATATCCGTCTGGAGGATTCAGGTACGGATGGGTGAGAAGTACTTATCTAGAAACTTCTTGACTAGTTCATCCCAAGTCATAATTGACTTGGGTTCTTGACTCTTTAGCAATCCTTGACACTAACTCATAAATAAAATATAAAGACACAAAGTCATATTGCATTAGAAAAAAATCATTGTATGCAAAAGGTTTCACAAGCTTCCAAGAATATGGAAATATGTTCATGTGGATCTTCATTTGGAAGACTGCTGAATTACCCCATGTTCTGTATCATATTAATGAGTCCATGTTTTATTTCTAAAGTATGGGATTGGATTTGGGGTCGAATAATTCTTGGGATCATACCACCGATTGATGGTAAGATATAATCCATGATCATATTTTCCTTGTTCATTATTGGTTTTTTTCTCGGAATGAATTTATGGTTTGGGTTTGGTAGGTTTGGTCCTCTAAGGTGGAATTTCTTGTCCATCATTTACTGGAAAATAGAAGAGAGATACCTTTTGATCTCAGGATCAAAGGAAAAAGGGTAATGTTCTTCAATATTCTTTGAACGAGTCAATGGACATTGATACACGCACTAGGAAAAGATAAAAGACACAATAGTGTCTAAAAATGAAGTAAAGGGGTGAGGGAAATGTAATCCTAGATATAGAATAGTGTCTGAACACAAAGAACAACTCTTCCTCCTCGGCAACGACACAAAAATTTGATTGGCGTGAGCTGCGCGGGTCATTTGTTTCTGTACGGGCTAGTCAAATTAAAAATTTATATATGTAACAAACATTATTAACTACTAGGGTGTAGTATATTATAATTCTGGGGTCGATCCCATGATGAAGACATAGTTATATAGGGAGAAGAAATCTAGTCTTAAATCATTTGTAGGATTCCTTACTAATTTGACTAATGTTTAGGAGTTTTCTTACAAATAATTGGTTTTACTTTAATGGATTAAAGAGGGGTCAGGATCATGTCCGAGAATCTAGATAATGATTATGCTAATTGTAATCTTGGAAAGGACCTAACTGCTTAGTCTGTGAAGAAAGTGGTTGTCACACGTTAACATTGGTCCAGTCTTCTAGTTCTACCTAGGATGTAACTATTAAATGTTCAAGAGGCTATTTACGATCCTAGATTCATTTCTTTCAGCTTCTATTGTAGAAATTTTCCTAAGATATTGTTCATTGTCTTAGTTCCCACCAATTAGGATAGAGTCATTTTTTTACTGTCTGATGGTCGTAGTACATTCACAAAAATTTGATTTGAACATTTGTTTTTATCCAAATTACTAATTAAATTATGTTTTCCATGTTTAGAACTAGAGTTATAATTATGAATGTAGATACATAGAATCTTGATCCTTACCCCTAATGCATTTAGGTACACATGATGGTAATTAAAGCATTAAAAGGTATAACAGAAATCATAATAACTATGAAAATAGAATTTAATTGAATGAACATTTATTTATATGAAATAAACATGAAAAAATACTTTAAATAAGACCTTACTTGAATGTAATGAAATCGAATTGAAATGATATGAGAATTGAAGGCATTAAAGAAAATGAATCCACAACTATTTGATTGAAAATGTAAGGAATTACAAATAAATAAAAAAATTAGAGGGAAAATAGAAGGAAATTTAGAAGGGTGTATAAAAGAAAGAGAGAGTTAATCCAATCATTCCCCAATGTGTAGGAGAGCTGCTCCTTATAAATAAGGAAATGGTCATGATGTGTACTAAATTGTCACGTCGTGAACCCTTAATCTATGTTACATCAACTAGGATCTCAATCACGGTATATGGATCATCCAAGGATTAATGAAGTTTGACCAAAGTCAAATAATGTACAGGTGGTTCAAGATGCGTAACCCATTGGAAGTTGGATTTTTTTCATTGAATCCCCATGTCTTTCTCAGCTTTTGGTTTGACTTGAGTGATGACATGTATGAGGGCTTCATGCATTGAACTAGAATTTTCTCTGGTCTTGATGAAAGCAAAGATCATCAAGTACATGATGTTTACTTTCCCATTTTTTTAGATTTTCTACTCTTCGTCTTTAGAATCTTGTGAAGCCCTATTTTCTACAATATTGGACATCTACCAAGTGCATTATCCAGTAAATGAATGAAAAACAATGGAAAAGTGACAGCAAAATATATATAACATTTAGTATTATCAAATAACAAAAAATAATATATCATTTAAAATTGTTTTATGTAAAGAAAATATATCGATAAAAAATTACTTAATTTTTATTAATGTCTTTATATGTTTTCAAAATTCATTTTTCTCATAAAATGATATTTTTTATTTATGGAAATAAATAATAAAATTATATTTTGAAATATTTAGAAAATTTATTTATGAAAATTAACTTCATTTATAGGAATAAACAAGTAAAAATTATCTTATGGTATATTTTTTGTATTTTTCTAAAAAGTTTAAATTTTCAATGAATATTGAAATTCATGGTTTTAATGAAAATTTTCCTTTCATTTAAATAATTGATCTGGATAATTTTTTTAGGAAGGTTTTAAATGTAAGATTAGTTTAATAATTATATAATTAATCCAAAATAGGATGTGGGAATAAATTTCCTATTAAATTTTTGTGTAAAAACTATTTAAGCTTTTGAAACATTTTTCCTTGGAAAAAAACTTTTTCATTCTGTGTACATGTTTAGTTTTAAATTAAATTATGAAACTTATGTGAATTAAATTTATAAAAATGTATTAAATATTTTGAATTAGTATAATAAATATTAATTAATATGTTCATATTATTTTTTACCATAATGAACAGTGAAAACAATAATTCTTATTGGTCATTATTAATGTTAAAACGGGTTTACATAGGGTTAAACTTAAAGATATGGGTAAAATGACCTAGAAACATGTACAAAAACAATTTTATTAACACATAACCTATAATATTCTATAATTTACCAATTTCAATCCTTTTTGAATGTGAGAAACATTATAATATATTATTCATTTCATAACTATTAATGTGTGCCCTCTCCCCCACTTATAAAAGGTCACCCACTCTTCCCTCCTATTCAAAATTGTAAAAAACATTGGTTTGGAAAATACCTACAAAAATAAAATCCTTAATTACCTAATATCATCATATATAGATTATTGTTATTAAAAAACCATAAAAATAATTATTTACGTATAATCCAAAATTGGATCTCTCTAGAAGATGTAAAAATTCATAAACCATTATTTTTTATTTATTTATCCACATCCTTAAAAAATTAATAAACCAAGGTAATATAAGTTAATAATTATATTTCATATAAACATATATTATTATGTTAATTTCATGGATGAATGATCTCAATTATTCCCTATAATGGGAATTGAAATCTTCAATCATGTGTACAATGGACTACCCCCTCGTAAACTGATGTTATTCATTTTACATTTTAGCCTCTAATGCCTAGATACTATGAGGTATTTATTATCTATATATGATATTTATAACATTAATATTCTTATATAATAATTATATATCATATTTCATTTTTATGTTTCATTTTGTGGGGATATTATGACATAGCATGTGTGTTCTGTGGACAACCACCTTGAAAAGTGATGTGCTATGTTTTTCACTAAAAATATACATGGAAAGGAATGAGAATAAATTTAATTAATATATGTTAATATATATGAAATAATATAAATTCTATAAATTTGATATAATATTTACATTCCTTCCCTTTTATCCATTGGGAAAATGGAAACTACATTCACGTGTACATACGACTTGCCATCTACTTGAACGATACAACTCATTTTATATAACTATATTTAATGAGTTAATCTAAATTAATATATAATTAATATATATTATTATTATTTCATGTTTATATTTTTTGATATTATGTAACAATTATCAATATAAAAGGATATAAACTACCAACCCAAAACATTCACAAATATGATGTAATTATTACTCAAAACATTATTTTAACAAAGAATTATTGATAAATGGGTAATTAAAATTAATAAATAATTCATATATGGCCTGTAACATATGATTATGGATCTATAATATATTTATAATAATATTATATTTATTATATTGGATGACCTAATGTGTATGAATGAAGTTGATACTAATGTTAAGATATTTTTTTCTCAAATTGCCTTCCTAGGGACATAAGATATGTTATGAACCTGTCATCTTTTTTGAGGTGTATATAATAACCTTTGACATTTTTTTCCAGAATATAATTATTTAATTGATATTAGATATTATATTTGATGATTATATTTTATATTTCTTATGAATCATAAGATACCAAAGCCGTAAAGATTTTATGTTACAATCTCATATTATATGTGAATTTTTATGATTACGTTTCCAATGTTGAAACTTTAAGATCCATGCCTTATGATACTCATATATTTGGATTCAAACTATCTATTTCACGAAGGTAAATTTTTCTATTCACTTTCCTATAATTATATATTTATTATTCAAAAATATTTTTTTAATCAAAACTGACTTTATTTATCACTTCGGTCAAAACTCTTTTTCCTTCAATTTCAATTTTTTCAAAATAATGTTTTGAATATTTTTTTTTTTAAAATATAATATTTTTTTCAATTTACTTATTATCTTGTTTTACTTTAAAAAAAATAAAAAGTAATCTTGTTGAATTTTTCTAAATGTGTATCTTTTTACTTTTATTGAAAAAGTGAAATGGATATTTTTTTATAAGTGTACAACATAAACATAATTTTCAACCTTTATTTCAACTAAATGTTTTAAAACATCAATTACATGTTTCCCAAATTATTTTTAAGGAACTTTTTTCTTTAATAATTTGTATTTTTTTATATTTTTTATAATTTATTTCAAAATTAAAATAATTTTGTCCTAAATAATGTTTTAATGATTTTTTAATGGAGTTTCTATTCAACAGTGAAATGAGATTTGGTGTTGATTATTTTTATAGGGATATGGTCTAGTTTTACCTTCAATATTATTTATTTAGATAGTTAATGATTATTATGAAGGGATATTTGTGAAACTCATTTCTTTTCTATGGTTTGTGATATAATGAAATGTATATTAATCCCATTTATTTTCTACAGTTAATTCTAAGATGAATTTATTGTGAAATACATTTGTTATATATGGTTTATTATGTGATTCAATTATTATGAAACCTAATTATATTCAAGGGTTATGTTATGAGGAATGCATTATGATGTTCAGTCACATTTTTTAGGATTTTAATTATGTGATAGGTAGAACCTACATCTCAGTCAAATTAATTGGGTAAAGATTGACATCTCATGAGAATAATAGGATTGAAACTGGGAGTGAACCTTGTTCTGTACGATTTTTTTTACTTTTATATTTTTAGAGGGAAACATGAATAATATAATGGTTTGTAGAGTAAACCCATTCATCTATGATAGACATGGAAATAGTCCTTGACTACAATGGAAATGAATTTATATACATAGTTTTATTTGAAAATTCCATGTCTTATGTCAATGTTATTCTCTCTTGTTTCATGTTATTTTATTTAATTATAATTCGTGTCCTATGAACTTACAATATTTATTCAATGACTTAAATTTAGATATTTAATATGCAGAGCATGGTTTTCATATGATTTGATCAGGTTCTCATACCCTTATTCTGAAATCATGTTTATGAATTTCCATATTTTACCCTTTCATATCATCTCATCTCAACATTTATTATATTTTTAAAGGTTATTATAAGAGTTATTACATGGTATATGTTTAATAAAGATTATAGTTTTAAGGAACTATGTGGAAGATCATGTATAACTCTTATGAACCCGTTTTTTATACATATAGTTTTCCAAAGGTAATATACCTTGAGGATCCTTAGGAGTGTATTTTTTTAATGTAATGAATGTTTATAGAAAATATTTAATATCCATGTATGAAATGTTTGGGTCCTTACATAATCTTCATGAAATTTTCTGTATATGTTATATTTTAATTTTTTCTAAAGAGGGAAAATATTTTTTTTAACATTTACAGCGCTATAATATTTTTCCACCACAATAGTCATTATTTGTTTTAAAACATTCTATTAAAGTTACCATGTATGTTAAAAGAAAATAATATACCCATTATTATTGAAATTCTAAGTTCTAAATATTTTTTAAAATAATATTTTATTTATTATTATTTTTAATGTTAATTTATAATGTCTTAATTTAGATGTTTTTTATCCATGGAAACACATTTTTAAAGTCTCTTATGCTTCAAAAAGGATATAATACAATGATATTTTCCACTTAATATATTCATATAGATTATGGTCATGTTATTTTATTTATTAAAAATGGAAAATATTGACATTCCATATGATAGTTTTTCAATATGAATGTTTATGTTGAATATGTATTTTATTTTAATTCATTTATTTAAATGATTAATTAATTTGACATAGTATTTGATGGTTGAGGACTGATATGAGACAATCCCTCGATGCCTCAATAAGTCTCGAGAAAGCAACTAACTTGGGTATTTGGTATATTCTTGACCTGTTTATGCTAAATGTCTTGGAATGAGGCCTTTATTGGAAGATAGGATGTCTATAATTATGTGTTGTATCATTATCAAACAATTTATTATTATCCATTGTATTATTTTATGTATCTATATTACCCATGGATATAATACCTTTTCATGAAATTAATTATATGGGATATTTTAATATTAGTTATCTTTTCTTAATTATTCATTCCAAATTTATTCTATAATAGATTCCTCTAGAGAATTTCACTTTTAGATATTTTATTCTCGCTGCTTATTATTTTTTGCTTTCACTAGTGAAAAAATGTGAAAGGTGAATGATTTTAGGGATATAATAGATGAAATAAAAAATTATCACTATATGTTTTCGTGGTAATTATTATTTTTGAATGTAAGGTGAGAATCATGTATGTATCCATTCTACCAACGCAAAAAAACTATTTAATACCAAGGGATGAAATCTATTGAATATTATAAATTTTTATAATATGA
The DNA here is from genome assembly GCA_963277665.1 of Viscum album. Taxonomy (NCBI): domain Eukaryota; kingdom Viridiplantae; phylum Streptophyta; class Magnoliopsida; order Santalales; family Viscaceae; genus Viscum; species Viscum album. Next base: position 1,969,567,702 of record OY728147.1, on the reverse strand, counting down.
CCACTAGATTAAAGTTAATGGTTTCAGGTCTTAAAAACACATACTCAATGTTTGTGTTTACACCTTCTATTGGTGTTTCCTTCTTTCCCCAAGAGATTTGGATGATCAAATTTTTGACAATTTTTTTTATAATTATAACATAATTAAATGATTAATATTATATTATAGAATTAAAAATAATTATCTACATTATATTATATATATATACATAATAATTAAGTATGTATTTAGACTTATAAGACTGATAATATTTTAATCCCTATGATAAATCTTATGAAATCTTATTCCAAGTAATAGAAAATTATTAACTTTAGATACCTATATTTCATGGAATTATACATTATATATGTAAGTACATATTTATTTGAATCTACTATGGAAAATTAGTGGGGATATATTCAATATTATAAGAAATTGGTCCTCATTTCCTCTAAATTATCCCATTTGACCTATATTTTTTTAAATTAATATCTATCTAAATAATAATTTTTTTCGGATTTATTAATTTTTTTCCTATATTCTAGATTTTTTTTATTTAATTGAATATTATAATTATTTAAGGCCCTTAAATATTATAGGTTTATATAATTGGAGTTTTTAAGTTATAGGTGTTTCATAAAAATTTAAAATTTGATTATGGATTTAGAATCACATTTGTGGTAATATTAATATTTTATGGGATTCCAAGTAGAAAATTGTTTAATATTACTAGAATTTGAAAAATTACTTCATAATAAGTGATTATTAGGATGGAAATTTAATATATATAAGATAATTAGGAGTGAATTTTTGGGCATAGAACTTGTGTAGCAATTTTGATTAATTATGATATATATACAAAAAATATTACTTCGCCCATATAATTGTTTTTTTATTTAAAATTTATTTTATTTGAAGTTTATTTTTCTCCAAATCAATATTTAAATAGATTATATGATATATAAGTTATGTGTTAAAGAGAAAAGTTATCCTCATAATAAATTTGAGTTATTTTTTTGTTATTTTTTCAAAGTATTTGATTTCATTACATGTTTTCTATAAATATTAATTATTTGAGACAAAAATAATATATTATAATGTTTCCATGTAATGTCACTAAATAAATAAAATAGAATATGTGTAATCTAATGTCTGAAATTTTGATTTCGGCCTTAGAAATATCCTCAGAATAGTTAATTCCCAATCGGATTCCTTAAATGAGTAATATAAGTTAAATATTTTCTATAGATTATATATTTTTGAGATTATACTAAATAATATAAATTAAATGGAGTATTATGATTAATTATTAGAAGAATTGATGGTAAAATCATCATATTAAAGCTAGTTTATTTAAATTTTTAAAATATTGTTTTTAGTTTTTTAACACCAACTGACTATGTGGTTAGTGGGAAGGTTTATATTAATGTTTTATATGACTTGGTTATTAATTAAAAAGAACATGAAAAAATAATTTGGATATTGAGTCTATAAGAAGAATAATTAAATTGAGGAATATAAGTTCTGTTTCATCTAGAGTTATATAAGGATAAAAGAAGAGTTCATATGAACCAAAATTAAGCACAAAAGATGTTATATGTTGAATTTTGTTATAGTGATCTCAAAAAAAAATTGGTGGGTCAATTTTATATTTAATTATAGGGAATAATATTAAGATGAGTTCCATTAGTGTCCAATGGGTTACTATTATACCTATAAATAAAATCAAAAAATGATAACTTTTATTTATAAATTAACATAAAAGGATCGAATTAAAATGTGTAAGTATGTTAAATGCATTAATAATGATTAATGGAATTAATTAAATGGTTAAATTATTAAATTTTATGGTAGGAACACATTTTTGAATATAAAATTTAAAAATTAAAGTTTCTAGATATTTTATAGCATCCTATGAATATTATTATGTATTAATAATATAAATATATGAGAAGTGTAAATGGTACTATAATAGTAGAATAAATTATTAAAATCTCTTAATTTATAAATGATAGGATGTGTTATTACTCAATCTATATATTAAATAATTGTTACGAAAATCGAAAATATAGTATAAATTTATGATAAATTATTCTGCCTATCACATTCTGGTTTAATTATTTTATAGGGAGATATAAAAGTTTTAATCTCTTAATTAATGTTAATATATAGTTAATGTTTTCATATTGAGATAAATATCATCAAAATTTGATAATTAATTGTTACTGATTAATAAATATCATATTTTTTGAAAAAAAATTCCTAATATTCCACGAAGGAGTTTCATCACTAATGGATGTTAATATATGACTATTTTTATTTAAAACAAATTCATGGATACCTTCATTATTACAAAACATTTTAAAATCATCATCCTTGTTCTGGATCACTCATTAGAGTTAGGAGAGTAACATTTTAATGATTTTAAGGATAAATCATAGTTTTATTGTACTAATGTGATGATTTTACTGCATTTGTTGGTTGTTAACTACTAATCATTTTTCCAAATATAAATCCACTCATAATGATTTAATAATTGTAAAAATATCACATGTTTTACTATTATCACGTTTTCATGAGAAAAAAAATAAGGGTGGAACTTGTATTTATAAAGGATAGAAGGTGTAATAGATATATTAATTTATTCACATTTCTTATCAGTTTTTTATTTATCTTACGGGGCCACTTTAATTTTATTAGGGTATGGACAAATCTATCCTTGGAAACCAAATCAATTTTTATGCTATTGTATTGTTTTGAAATTAATGTTGAAGATTTATTCACCAATCCCTGTAATAGTTTTCTATGGATAATATTTATATAGTAAATATCATGTTTATTACAAAATATAATGTCAATATTTATTTTATATTAATTTAGTTCATTCCACCATGTTTGTCATTATTTAGATTGGATGTTTTTATGTATTTATAATTTATTATATACAAATGGTAATATAATAATTGATGATAATTAAAAATAAATGGAATAAAGTTAATGATGTTTGTGTTAAAAATAATATTCTTCGGTCTAATTTTAGAAATGTATTCTACTAAAGTAATGAAAATCAAGGTTTATAATGGTATTTGGGAAAAATTGTAGAACATTTGTATGGATGAAAAGATATCCAAGGGGGTAAATTTGAAGAATTAGATATAAAATCGTATATATATTAACATGATTATAAATGAAATGATTAGAGAAATATTTATTTATATAATATATTTTGTAATCTATATATAATTATTTTTAAGAAACAATAGACTATTTCATATTTGTTTAGATGATCACTTCTATTGTTAATGATAGACTTGATGCAAATGTGTCAATTCATGAATATTATTATCTTCATAAATTATATATCAATAATTTACATAGTGTTTTTATTTAATTTAAAATGAGGGAAGGTTATGTAATGAAGAAGAATGTGAAAAGAGATATATTTTAAATATATGATTTCTTTTAGAGTTAAATGATAATGAAAAAGGATGAGAATAAATAGTCCAAAAAAAGATGATGATGATGTAATGATTGATAAATTATTTTCAATTATCTATAGAAATGTTATGAAATAAAAGGGGAATTATTGAGGTCAATTTCCATTTATGTGTTTTAATTATGTTGTTGTTAAACATGATGTAAATAATTATATATATATGTATATTTAAATGATAAATGAATAATGATCCCCAAGAATTTTTTTATGTGAAAATAAATCACAATTAACATGTAATAAAATCCAAGGTAAGGTAATGAAAATTGTTATTATAGATTTATAATAAGATTTTTATTATCTAAGATAATTTAATAGGAATATTGGGGGATGTTTTCAATGGCGATGGAAGAGTATGTGGATAAGGGAGAATGCCCAAAATTTGGTGATAATGAGGGTGGGGAGAAGTATATTCAAACTAAATTCTCAAAATATTAATCACTAGAAGATCATATTGGTCATCGATAGATATTTCATCATGCCTCCAAGAATCTAAATATAGAATATTGGGCATCAGACAAGGTAATCGGTGTGAAGTATCAGTTTTCTAAGTTAGTCAAATTATACACTAACCCATCATTAACTGACATTGATCATCCTCCTCCTTGAATGATCATCAGTAAGGGAATGATGGATCATGTCTTAGAAAACAGAGTTGTAGTTTAGGAAAGGGTCAACATGTGTAGGTGCTCGATACTTGTGAGGCCATAGTTTAGAAAGGTGAGAGTCCTTGGAAAATTCATGAAAATATTCATAGTATCCCTAAACTCCGAGGATTTTGTGAATGGATGATGAGCCCAATAGTAGAGGGTATTATCATGTTTTCATGCCTTATGATGACATTAAACGGAGAGATTGTATTCTTGGGTCATTGCCCTTATGGATTGGTTTCCTATGAATCCAATATTGGGATAGAAATATTGACCAAGACGTGGAAGAAACACACATGTGAATGTTTGGATATATATCTGCAAACAAAATTGTCTCAATTTCTACCTACTCATTTTATGGTACATTTCTCTTGCCATTTGGAATCCAATTCGGATGGATAAAAAGACTAATAAACAATAGTTAGGACACTATAAGGGAATAATTTTCAATCTGAAATTTCTATAATTATTGTGGAAGAAATATTATTTAATAATAGGGATATAATTATTACCTTGCTAATCAAATATTAATGGAAAACAATTTTCTCCATGAATTGCATGTTCTTTGTTCATCATTCCTCAGAATATAACAAGGAAAAGGAGTGTTCCTTCTATAATATGAAGGGATATGGTTACTCTATATGTCAAAGGAAAAAGGGAAAGGGTAATATTATATTCCCTAACCTAATTAGAAAAAAATTTATGGCCCTTCTAATGGGGATAAGACATGGGATATCCCTATAGATTTCAAGTAATAAACTGGGAACCTACACTTTTGGGAACTTCTAGACTGCCTCTTGATGGTCCTATTAAGGATTGGAACACCAATATTTCTACTCAGAGTGTAGGGATTCCTCAAGATGGATCACTTTAGGAAAATATCTTGAATAAGGATCATTCATCCTTATATGATAGAGATATTACTATCAAAGGGAACATATTGGAAGGGAAAGTATCATTAGAGGTACCATTACCTGATGTTGTGGGTGGATAAAAGGCAGATAAATTAATTGTCCTTGGGTAAGAGAATACAAAGTAAATAATCACATATAAATAGACTAGGTAGAACTTTAATGTGGAATTCTTTCCAGAGGTAGATGGACATCATGAAACTTGGGTGATTAAGGCAGCATCTGAGGTATAGTTGTCTTTCTTGCAATCTATATCACATGTCCCAAATGTACCTCATCGATATCAATAAGTTGAAATATAAAACGAGTTACCATAAGTGTTTACATATCATGAACCAATGGTGACACATTCTAATGAACACCTCATGTCTATTCCTGACACAACTAAGTAGGAGAAAGCCTCAAAGGAAACCTCACCTGATTCCCTAGATGTGAGTATACTGAAGGCTCAGTAAAAGGAATTTCATCAGCTCAATTGTACTAAAAATTGTGATCTAGGATTGGGTTTTTCAAAAGTACTTGACTCTAGGATTTCTATGAAGAATGTGTCCAGTGATCCACACACTCAGCATGGACAGTCAGTGAATAAATTCACACCCCCATATGGTGTATTCTAGTCTGATGAAGTTCAACATGTTGAAATTAGTGGGCGTGTTGTAAACACATTAAATGAAGTCAATGAAGTGTAATCTCTAATAGATAAAAAAATTAGGATATAGAAATTTGTAGTGACTCAAAAGTAAATTAAAATAGAAATAAATGGGGAAAGGTACAGGTCAAGTGACTATGCAAAACCAAGGAGGTACCCAAATAAGGGGTAAGACATGTTTTCAGTGTAGATACTCTTTTAGAACTATCATGGGATAGGTAACCACCAAATGAACAAGGCCCTTTAATATTTTATATTGGCCAAAAAAACCATAATTATTGTTTTTTCTGAACCATATCTTTCATTTCTTAATGGGAAATCATTTTGGTGGGATTCCCCTAGATACAAATTTGTCTCAAAAAACACTCATGAATATAATATGAATTATCTATGGGTTATAAGTCATGAAACTATCAATATTAACTTTTTGATCAAGAAATCATATAATGTTTTAGTCTCCTGAAACATATAAAGTTGTGATCTATCATTATTGTTTTTGTATGGTTCCACATCCTACATTAGAAAAAGGGATTTATGGGGTGAAATCCAGGATATTTCAAAAGTTATGAATCATAAATTAGTATAAATGAAAGATTTTAAAACTTTTATGAAGCTAGATAAGAAAATTGGATATAATTTCAATCATACTACATCTTTGGAATTCTCCTCTTCTATTGATCCGGGAAATTTTGTTGAGGACATAGTTGTGAGGGCCGGTTTGATATGGATATGACACAACCTGAATGGTAGGTAGGAAAGTAAGCATGATATATGATTTTTATGGATGATCAAAGTGATTATCATGGTGTTTTAGGATTCAGCCACCCCAAACATAACTCTGATCACAATCCTATTATCATGGTCGTCAATACAAAAATGACAAGGTCAGATCTTATTCCATTTCAATTTAACAATGGGTGGCATATAACTTATAGGTATATGGAACATATTTTGGAGGCATGGAAAATGGATATTGTTGGCAGTATATTCCAATGGATTTATTGGAAATTGAAAAATACCAAGGAACTGAGGAAAATATAGGTCATAATTTTTTTTTCTCAAAGCTTGATGGTGAAATTACAGCTATTGAAGAACATCTTTCATGGATCTTTATTAGGAATCACCACAAAATTACTCTATCTTAAGAGGATATTGAGGTTCAGAATAGGCTGGATATCCTCTTAATGACTAAATAATGGTTGTAAAAAAGTAGATGAATGTGAATTGTCTAAATCATAAAGATAGGAACACAAAGGTATTCTAGAGAATGAATAAGGAGAAGAGGGCTACGGTTGTGAATAAAGTTGCAATAAATGGAAAAATTTATACTATTAAAAATGAGAAATCTCAGGAAGTTGTAGGTAATTTCAGGGGGTTGTAATCTATTTATGGGATGACACACACAAATAAAATATTATGGAAGATAAATCCTTACATTGAGGAGAATAAGAAATAATCTCTTATCTAGACTCCTTCTAAAGAGGAAGTTAAGGAGGCTCTCTTCTCCCTCAATATGTAGAGTTAACCTAGCCCAGATGGGTTTTCTAAAAAAAACATGTTTTATATGGATATCATTAAGGATGATATTACTAACTCAATTAAGTATTTATTCAATCATTTCTTTAGGATATATGGGATAAACTCGTTATTTATTTTTTTGATACCTAAGAAAGAAAATGCACTTGATATTAATGATTTTAAGCATGTGGCTCTTAGGAAATAAATCCCCAATATCGTTTATAAGATAATCATAAGTATGATATGGACAATGGTTCAAGACTTTATAACCCAAAATAAATTGGGATTTTTTACAAGGTAATTATTTAAAATTGTCTCTTCATGGAATCATAGAGTATAAACTTAATGAGGATTAAATCAAAGGAAAGAAATTTTGTACTCAAAATTCACATTTTATGGCCTTCAAAACACTGAAATACTAATTTCTTCTTAAGGTACTTGGAAGTTATGGATTTTCAGAAATAATCATCAATCTTATTAGTATAATTCTCATCACTTGAAGGTTTTACATTCTCATATATGGGTCTCCCATATGGGTTTTCAACTGATCAGCAGTGTAAGACAAGTTGATCCACTCTTGGGACTTTTGTTCCCCATTTATGAGGATTACTTGGGTTGATGACTCAATTAACACACGCAAATTGGATTTTATAAGAAAATTGAAGGTGAGAAGAATTACCTTATTCCTTAACACCTTCAATATGCTAATGAAATTTTATTTCTTATAGAATACTTGAAAAATACAATCTCCTATATGAAGGCTCTCTATTCACATTATGAAAATGTTTTTGGAAAGGCCATAATTTGGGAAAAATTCTTCATCATCTTTGGTTAAGGTATTTCATTTGGTAGGAAAAGTAGGATAACCCAACAACTTAGGGTGAGGAGGGGATCTCAACCCATTACCTATCTAGGTGTCCCCATATTTTCGAGCATGGTGAGGAGGTAGTATTTGGAAGGGATGTATAATAGAATCATTGATAAAATGACAATGTGGAAAGGGAAATTAATGACCGAGGATGAAGGGTTTTCCATGTTAACTCTATCATCACATCCTTGTATGGTTATTCCTTCTCTATATATAGAATGAACTGGGTCTCATCAAGGATATTATAATCATGATTAAGAAAGTTATATGGAATATATCAGTCCTTATGAATAATATGATCATATTTTCATGGAAGGAAAGACTTAAAATAGTGGAATTGGGAGGCCATAGGATCAAATAACATATAATTTTTTCTAAAGGTCTTATTAAACCATTTACATGGAAATTGATTTACAAAGATGCACCTAGTGGGTGAAAGAAGGATTAAAGAGATAATGCTATTTTATTGGTCATACATCTAGCACTCCTTTAATGGGGTCATGGGTTATATAATTTTTAGACCTTTGAATTTATTGACCATCTGTTGTAGGATATTATTAGTATTCAACCTGATGATAGACACATTCCAATTGATTATTTTAATCACATCTCTATAACTATGGAATCATTATCCCACCACAAGATCATTTGTCCATTCAAATATATACTTTCATGGAATGTGATATCCTTTTATGGAATAAAAATAGGGTTGGACATTTCAACACCAAGAATTATTATAAGATGGAATAAAGGGTCTCTACTCAAACACTTTCTTGGTTAATAAAACACTGATTATATTGGCACCTTGATTGGTCTAAACATGGAAAACAAATGCAGCTGCATGCATTCAGGGAAACAATTTGGCTCTCAAAACTACTATTGGTGGAAGCTTGGAGACATTTTTGCATCTATCTGGAGAACCCGAAATGATATTTGGTTTGAGGAAACACAACACACTCTATAGTATGGTAGGATCTTCGTCCTTAATGATATTTATGTAGTAGATATGATACAAAATGGTAATATGAATAAAAACGTGATTGAGTTGAATATAAATCAAATCCTAATTATGTCAAGCCATCCAATAAAAAAATGGTTAATTACATTAATATATACCTGTATTCATCCCTTGGATCAATGTGACTGTCAATGGGGTGGACTCTGGCACAACCTGGCCCCATGGTTCTTGAGGTGTTTTTCAAAAAAAGAGTGGCTTTGTCAAAGGGTTCTTCGATCACTACACTAGAGTTGGGGTAGTTTTTGAGTTTGAGATATGGGCGATGATATATTCACTTGTATATGTTGTCTAGTATAAATTAATCTTATTATGGATTGAATATGACTCTAAAATTGAGGTGTAGGCCTTAAAACCCATAAACATAAATGTACTATGGCATATCCTACCTCACTGGGTTAAATGTCTCAATAAGGTCACTCAGCTCAACATGGTTTCCTCATATGCATGTAGAGAGGAAAAACAAGTAGCGTATGTTCTGTTGAAGAAATAAGTTATGGAAATGGCCATGATGTGGTCCTTCTAGATCCTAGAATATTGTGCTCCAATGATGGAGTATTAAATATATGGTAAAGTTCACTATCATATCTGTAATAAACCCATGTAATTCTTGACCACAATTCTTATATATATATTAGGACTATTTTCCACTAGTTTCAGGACTTTCTATTTATAGGAATGGGATAATAGTAAAATTGAAAGATATTATTAAAGTGAGAATGATTAGAAGATTTTAATTTCCTTGGTGAATGAAGAATATATTTCAAGATATGAAGATGGTACTAGAAATGAATAAAATGATAATAAAAAATTATATTTTATGATGGAGTATAAAAAGAATGAATTCATTTATCATATATAAAATTTATAAAAAATTTATAAGAACATAAATAATTCAATAATAAAATACAGGTTATACTATTGTTAGTAAAAATAGAAGTATCTATTGATAGTGAATTAGGAATTTAATAAATTCATTACCAATTAGAATAATTTGAATTATTTTTAAAGGTATTTATTTTTTGGAAAATCCAAAGTCCATGGAATTATACAAATTATTATTCAAAATTCTGAAAATCACATGAAAAATTCATTTTTTAAATAGAAAATTCATTTTAAGTAGTTAGTGACTGTTCAAAGAGTATCATAAAAATATCTAATTACTCAATGTTCCTTCATAGAGTTATAAATTAACATATACTTAATTTATTATGGAATAAGGTTTTTATTTTTGTAATAAAATTAGATTACTCAATAAAAAATTATGTTTTTCTGCAAAATAGAAATATTTATGAAATTTATTTCATTTTGATGTAATAATTCTGAGTAGAAAAATTCTATATTGTAGGAGCTTGAAAATATAGTGAACTTTGTAAATATTTATGGATAAAATTGTATTACATCTCATATTTTAAATTTTTAAAAATAATATAAATATATTTCCCACAAAGTAGAAAAAAATTAGTCTTTTTACTAAATAAAATGATGTTTTTATAAATAGGTATGCATCCTATATCAAATTTTGATATTGTGTATCTCACAATATTATATGAAGGTTTTTTATGCAATCATTTGTATATATTATAAAATATATGGGTAATATAATTTTATTTGGATAAAATATATTAAAATATAATATGTTCAATAATAATTTAAAAATAAATATTTGGAAATTATGAATTAATTTGTGTATTTGAATGAATATTATATAAATGAGAACCACTAAGTTATGTGCATGAATATTATGTCATGATATTTTATAATTAGTAATGTATAAAAAAAGTAATCATTGTGTTAGTGAAAAGATATAATATAATAGATTTATCTTATGTGGAGGAGGTTTAATTGGAGGTAAGTTAAAAGGAAAAAACATGAATATTTAAATGTAAATATTCATACCTAATGATAAGAAATTTAAATCAGTTTAATATCTTCAAAAAATTAAATTTAAGGATCTATCAGATTTTTTAATAATGTTTCTGTTACGATAAACAGAGTTTGACTGAAAAAATATTATAGAAGAGTATGGAATCAATGAAGAAATTTTTAATGGAAAAATTTATTTATAATCTTTTAATTGTATCTAAAATTTAAAATGAAGAAAATAAAGTCATTTTTAAAATATATGAATTATTTTTTGAATATAAAAATGTATTCTATAATATTTTATAATGTAAAGTGAACAAGTTGTACTACATAAAGTGTTAGTAAGTTTAAAATTATAGTATCATTAGAATGAATGTTTAAAATTATTGGGGCCCATGATTTCTTAATCACATTGGAAAATAAAAATTTAAAATATTATTTATTATGATATTTTCCATGATATTTTAAATCCAAAAGGTTATAGGATAAAAGACACCAAACATTTGATATGGTAATATTCTTGATTAATTTTGTATTTTTTTACCTTTAAATTGTTTAAAAGAACAATTATCATGTGTAGATATGGTATTAGAGGTGTCACATGGGTTCATGACATAACAATGGGAGAAAGTGGACATCTAGTTTATGGATCATGGTTAGAACATAGTTAGTACTAACTATTTTCCATAACATGTTTTCCTAGTGATTATTGGGGCATAATTTAAATACATTTTGAGTGGTGACCAAGAGATAGTTCAACATATACCCAATGGACAAAGAGAACCACCTTTTTTAAAATCATGTGAGTGGACATGAAAATCAGACATCTCTATTTTTTGTTAGATATGAGGATTTGTAATGTAGGAGCATTGTTTGTAAAACAATGCAATAAAACCATGAACTTCTTAAAAAGAGTGAAATTTATGAATTAAACCTAAAAAACATTATATTATTTCTCTAAATTTTTCCCTTGTTTATTCTCCAATAGAATATTTTATGACCCAAATACTCTGAAGACCTTCATGATTGGTTCTCCTTCAATTCTGAGGTGTTTGTAATTCCATTTAGTGTTAATCAAAACACCCTCTAATACTTTAACAGTGTTCCAATCAATTTTTTAGGAATAATTATGGGTTATTTTCTCTTATTAAAAATAAAAAACCCCTCATTTTATAGGGAATTCATATTTCAGGTGTTGAGGTTTGTTTGGGATTAAATCAAGGTTCATGTTCAATAGATAGGTTGTCTCTGAGATTGATAGAGTTGGTCCAAAAGTTATTTCCCATATTCTTGATATTCATTCATTTGTATGTGGGTTTTGAATTTGTTTCATTGTTCTACAAAATATATTCTTATTTAGGTAATGTTACTATATTATATTATTGTATTTACATTGTTTTGGGAGTTAGTTTTTTATTGATTGGTTGTAAATTTTTTATTCTTGTTTATTTTTATTTTTATTTTTTCTATTTGTTTACTTTGGTAAATATTGTATAGTATCCCCATGTGTTTCATTATTCCCTCACTACTAGTTGGTATCCTATGGAATATGTGTAGGGATTATTTTTAACATGTGGTGAACCATCTCGGGGGGGATCAATTTAGTGGTACCCAAGCCGGGATGTTATGAAGTGGTATCAGAGTAGTTTTTTCTTTTTTGTTAAATTACTATTTGGGAATGGTAGAAAAAAGGACACAATGTTTTAGGAATTTTTATTGAGCTTGTTCAATGGAGTTACTAACACATTTATATATGAACACCCATTTTCCTATGGAGGGATTCTAATTCATGTTGTTTTCTATTATGGATGAATATTAGTTCACCTTAGGAGATACATATGATGTGTTATACTATTATTTTTGAGAATTAAATTTTTTATGGTATATTGTGAGGATTTTGTATATGAATCATTTTAAGCACTAATAGATTTTATTGACATGAATCAAGTTCTACAAAAAAGAAAAAACATGTGGGTCATGGGTGATAAATATTATTTTCAATTTCTTTTGAGATTTAAAATAAGTGGTGATAATAATAAATATGGACTAACCAAAAAATGAATGTTGAAAATGAAAATTGTTATAATTGTGAATAATGGTATTGTTAAACTATATTGAATGTTTAATAGTGTTAACATGGATTCAAAAAAGAAGATTTTAATTCTTCATTTTTGGTTTACCCAGAGTTAGCCATGGCATGGGTAGGGATGGTTGGGTGTAGTGATAGTTCTATGTGTGTATAAGTTAGGTCAGTGTATTTGGAGTGGGTTTTTAGGGATAGTGTAGATCCTATTTTTTAAATATTAAATATTAAAATTTTCCATAAAAAATGTTTTTTAATTGTAGAAATATGATACCATGACAACATTTATTGGTAAAGATACATGTGGGAATTTCTAATAATTCACCTATAGTAGTGGGTTAAGAACCCCCTATGTTTATGGGAAAGTGGAAATAAAAAAGGTTTCATGATAATTTCACCCGATTTATATAGTTTATGGAGAGATGCCTAGGAAGGGTATCTCTAGTTATGTTTTAGTGGATGAGGGAGTTTTAGCTACAACACCCTCTCAATTTCACGGGAGAGGGTGGACCTAAGGTAGTAGATTTTATGATTGATTCCATCTATGAAATACATGATCACATAGAGACACCTTCAGATAAAAGTGTGCTACCGGTGAAATAAATGATATAAAGAGCATTGAAATGCTAATAGGATATTTAGGTCCATGCTAATAAGGTAAAGGGTATGGAATAGAAGGACTTCTAAGAGATGATCTTTTCTCACATTCACCTATATACCTTAGGATAAGATAGAGATGTGGATTTTATGAAGTTGACTCATGGGATTATGTATGTGATGGATTATTCTAGGCACATCACTATCCTATAGTGTTTTTTAGGATTATAATGGAAGATGAGCCTACGATGACTAAAAATATTTAGGATTGGATTAGATCTGTGATCATGCCCCAAATAAGTATTTCCCATATTAGGATGTATGTTAAGGTAGTGAATTTAGATCTCATTTTTAAGGGTAAACTGATGAAGAACTATGGTGGAGGATACATGGATCTAGTTTGGTGATGAGGTTTTATATCCTATGATTAAAGGAAACACCATTTTTAGAACACTCACTACTTCGTTTGAGTACCGAGTAGTGAGGGGATGGAATAACCTTCTCAGTGAAGTGATTGAGTGTTCTACTATCAGTACGGCTAACCTGTTCACATGTGTGGTAAATTCATTTGACCACCTGCTGATTGATGATCTTTTAATAGGGTGGGACATGTGTATAGGTTCTACATGAACCCTTGATATATAGGTTGTGATGGAGGACCTTGAATGTAATATAATGTGGGATGAAGATCTTTAACCCCATGTATATCTATAACTTAGAGCTATAATAGCTTTATTGGTCAGGGAAGGGGCCATTGTACTTTTGGAAAAGATCATCATTTATAGTAGGGAAGTGTAGAACATGGGACACATACATAATTCTAGTGTAGGTGAACATGAAAACTTCTTTCAATTCATATTACTCTGTATGTATGATTTTCTAGACCATCAACTATCCAAGCTACAATTATTATAGATTCTATAGTGCTTTATTTGATACAATGATTTTCACTATTTTATATCTTTTAGGGATTTTAATGGTTTGGGTTCTATGATGGAGTATATTTTTTGGGTAATGTTGATTTATATGTCATTAGGCATTATATCAGAGGGTATTCTATGTCTTAATATGTTTTCCCTTGATGTTAGCGGGTACTATTTCCTTTAAAATTTATAAACACTTGAGATTAATGGTTTTGAATTCAAAATAGAAATTGACTAGTTGGTTATATACCATCATCGTATTGACTATTATCATATGAATTTGAGTTTCATGTCTTTATAAGGTTACACTTATTTCCATCATGGAAAATGGGATATTTTAGTAGTCTATTCAATTTCAATTCTTCATAAAGTGTGTAAGATAAAAACCAAGTAGGAATGTATTATGAGTTGTGATTGTGGAGTAAAGCATTATATATTACCCCCTACTTTTGATTTTTTCTAGTATGTGTTTCTTGATATTTTTTTGGTCTTCCACACCAAAGAGAGCTTGATTTCACAATTGAGATAATGTCAGGAATTGAACCTATTTATCTTCCACCATATAAAATGGTTCTAAAACATTTCAATTGATTAAGAATCAACAAGAGTATTTATATGATAATGTTTATATACATATGATTAAATCACCTTTTGGATTTCTAATATTGTTTGGTAATATAGAATATAGAAACCTATATTTATGTGTTTTGAATTGAAAGTTTAACCAAATTAAAATTAAGAACACATATATATTTCCATGTAATGTTGATCATTTTGGCTTGCTGAAGGGTGATTCATTCATTTTAAAAAATTATTTGAGATATAGGTATCATCAGATGAGGTTGAGACCTTCTGATATAAATTATATGGCCTTTTGGAGTATGTATTGTTTGTATGAGTTTTTGGAGATTTCATTTGTCATAGTGAAATATTCATATATGTTCAGGGATTTGATGAATATAATATTTCACCCATATGATAACCAATTTATAATTTTTTCATTACTGGAATTATTTGTAATTGCGATGGTCTCTTTGTGATGGGATCCCATCGCAAATAGGCTTTAGCGACGGGGCCTCGTCGCAAATAGCCCGTTTCAGAAAACGCAGTTTCAAATACAATTATTTTTTATGGTTCCATCACAACAAATTATATTTGCGATGGGAAACATCACCGTTGCAAATAAACTTCCGATTATATGTATTATATATACATAAAAGTTATCACGATGGGCCCGTCCCCACAACTATTCACAACAAGTCCTTGTCTAGCCGCAATATATATATATATATAACGTTCTATGATGGGGTCGTCACTACAATGTATTTGCGACGGGCAAGTAATTACGCCCCAAATATGTATTTAAAAATATTTAGTTAAACTATTTGCGATGGGGCCCTATCGCAAAAAGTCCCGTCGCAAATAATAAATTAATTTTTAAAAAAAAACCATTTAATAAAATTACGATTAATGAAAAAATAATATTACTTTTATTAAAACAACAAAAAAAATAAAAAAAAATTAAAATTTTCAATATTCACAAAAAAATATGAACAAAATAAAAAAAAAATTGAATTATCTAATATTTTCAACGATATAAAAGACAGAAAATGTAAATAATTCTTATTGCATTGTTAAATTGAAATGTTTGTAACATAAAAAAATTAATGGGGAGGGTCTTCTACGGTGATAATCAAAATACCATGGTTTTTTTCCATTGATGAGCATAAAGGCTTTGTATTATTTTATACAGTAAGGACATGATTTCACACCATGGGTACTCCAACCAGATAACATTCCATATGTCAGAAAGTCACTAATCATCCACATCAATGCAGATTTTAATATGAAATTTTGTTTCATAGGAACATCATATGTAATAACATCATCACTCCACAATGAATTTAACTCATCAATCAATGGTTTCAAATAAACATATATATATTCTTTTTCAGATGTATTGGGATTGATAGAGTCAAAAAGATATAAGGCTCCTTCATGAACATCCATGGAGGCAAATTGTACGGAGTTATACAGACATGCCAACATTAATACTGACTACCATAAGAACCAAACGGACAGAAACCGTCAGTAGAAAGGCCCAATCGCACGTTTTGGGATTCTATAAAAAAAATGGATGCAGACCATCAAAATGTATCCATGAATCACCATCAGATAGATGATTCAAGATTTTATCAGTTGAAAACATGGTTTTGTGCCATGACATCATTGACGCTATGTTCTGAGACATAAATAAATGGTGCAAACTAGGTGTAAGGGGGAATTATCCCAACTGTTTTACTAGAATCGATTTAGACTTCCCTAGTTGAGCTTCTTTATACCTTGATTTTCCACATGTGGGACAACTATCCAATGACTCATTTTTGCCAGAATATAAGATGAAATCATTTAGATATGCATGAATCTTCTGATAACTAATGCCCAGATTACGAATCAGCCTCTTACTCTCGTATTAATTTGCAGGCAACACATTTCCTCCAGGTAACAACGTTTTAACCAAAGAAAACATCTGATAAAAATAGTTTTTTGGCATTGTATTATCTGATTTTATAGCCATAAATTTTGCAACCGCTTCTAATTTTCTTATCTTGCAACCAGGATATAATACATCATCATCAGACCTCAACAACTCATAAAATTCAGATGGTGCCAATTCTGGAGTTAAATCAATATCATTGTGAGTTTGAGTTTGTTACACCGATGGACCTATAACATCATGTATTAAATTTTGAAACCGTTATGGATCTAGAATCAAGTTATTAGGATCTTCTCTGGAACTGTGTTCACCATGTTGATACCAAAAAACATAATCTGGTTGAAAACCAAACTTCATGATATGTCCCCCTACCTTTTCAAATGTGTCAAACGTTCTTAGAGAACGTTTTTTTAAAAGGAAACTTAATTGTGCCTTCCAAAACATATTCTGGTTTTGATGAGGAAAATTCTAAGAAAGCTTTAACACCCTCAATATATACAGGATTTAAACTAGAACCATTTGGATTTATACGCTGATTTATCCAAGCTCGATCATCTAATAATGACTGATGTAGACTTCCTTGTTCCATATTTTTCTACATAAAATATAAAATCATCACTGTTTTTGAATAATTTGAAATTATAAAAACACTATCTGAAAAAAAAAAAAAAAAAAACTACATAATAATTACCATTATTTAAGGGCAACACAATTTCTAGTGGATTGACGGCTCATTTAATTGCATCTATCTCACACTTATTATTGCTAATTATTGCTAATTATTCCTAATTATTCCTAATTATTGCTAATTATTACAAATTATTAGAAATTATTACAAATTATTACTAATTGTAACTAATTATTACTAATTATTACAATTTATCTCTAATTATTACTAATTATTAATATTTATTACTGATTTAGAAATACTTAACAATACTTATCAAAAGGAAAACTGCTTGAATAATGAAATGAAATTTGGTAATCATCGTTGTGGAGAAGATTACAATTTTTTCGTTTATTATCCTAGAATATTTTGTTTATTAATTATTAGTAATAAAATAATTATATTATAAATATTTACGAAAAAACATATTAATATTAATAAAATAATAAAATTTTTATAAAATATTAAAATTATCAATATTCGTAACAGACTTTTCTCTATTATTAACAAGTTCAAATCTCAAAGGGTCATCAATTGTCAAGTCATGCCCAATAAAAAGTTTTTGTCAGTCATGTACAATCTAAACTCTATAATTTTACTTTCATGGTTGATCACCTCGTAAATAGTGTCGTATTAGGATGGCCTGAGTAATGACGTTCTCATCTCTAAGAATCATCTCACATGACGCTTTACATAGATCATTCTTCCTAAAAATTTTGAGGGGATATCAGTATCATTCCCTTAAATTTTCAAGGAATAATGGTCTATGTAAAGGTTTATGTGAGATAATTTTTATAGATAATAAGGGCATGACTTGGGTTATTCTATTGCAACACTACTTGCAAGTTGATCAACCACACAAGGAAAATTTTAGAGTTTACATTGGACATGGCTGACACATACTTTTTATTACACATGACCTGACAATTGGTGACCCTTTGAGATTTGAACATGTTAATAATAGAACAAATCTTGTTGCAAATATTTATAATTTTAATTTTTCATAATTTTTTTCTTATTTTAATAATATTAATATTTTTTTTCTCATAAATATTGATAATATAATTTTTTTTCTAATTATTGCTAATTATTTCTAATTAATGCTAATTATTTCTAATTATTTCTAATTATTGCTTATTATTTCTAATTATTTCTAATTATTGCTAATATTGCTAATTATTTCTAATTATTGCTAATTATTTCTAATTATTTCTAATTATTGCTAATTATTGGTAATTATTATAATTATTGCTAATTATTGCTAATTAATTCTAATTATTGCTAATTATATCTATTTATTTCTAATTATATCTAATTATTGCTAATTGTATCTAATTATTGCTTATTATATCCAATAATTTTTTATTACTACTAATTAGTCCTAATTATTACTAATTATTCCCAATTATTACTAATTAGTTCTAATTATATCTAATTATATCTAATTATATCTAATTATATCTAATTATATCTAACTATATCTAATCATATCTTGTTACTATTTATATATAATTATTACTAATTATATATATTTATTACTAATTATATCTATTTAGTACTAATTATATCTAATTATTACTAATTATTACTAATTATATCTATTTATTACTAATTATATCTAATTATTACTAATTATATCTATTTTTTGTTAATTATATCTATTTATTACAAATTATATCTATTTATTAATAATTATATATATTTGTTACTAATTATATCTAATTATTACTAATTATATCGAATTATTACTAATTATATCTAATTATTACTAATTATATCTAATTATTACTAATTATATCTATTTACTACTAATTATATCTATTTATTACTAATTATATTTATTTATTACTAATTATTACTAATTATTACTAATTATTACTAATTATTACTAATTATTACTAATTATTACTAATTATTACTAATTACTACTAAATATATCTAATTATTACTTTTTATTACTAATTATATCTATTTATTACTAATTATATCTATTTATTAGTAATTATATCTAATTATTACTAATTATATCTAATTATATTTATTTATTACTAATTATATCTATTTATTCCTAATTATATCTATTTATTGCTAATTATATCTATTTATTGCTAATTATATCTATTTATTGCTAATTATATATATTTATTCCTAATTATATCTATTTATTCCTAATTAAATCTAATTAATTCTAATTAATATTTATTATGACTAATTATTTATAATTATCACTAACAATATCAATTTCATAGTATAAATAATTATAAATAAAAATCAATTGAAATATAATTAAATTACTAATATTCAACAATTAAATTTAACATAAAAAATTAAAATAAATAAAAAATAAATAAAAAATAAATACCTTAAACTTTGATATTCTGAAGATATTGACGCCCTCTGATTGCTCGTGTATAAAAAATTTCAACTGAAAGAAAATTTTTCTTTGAAACTAAAGAATGAAAATAGAGAGAGAGCAATATCTAAATGATTTAGAAAAAAACGGATGGGGGTATATATAAGTTAAAGTAGTTGTGACGGGATTATTAGAGACGGGATTCCCGTTGCAAATGGCGGTATTTGCGATGGGCCCCATCGGAAATAACCTTACCCGCATGAATTACAGTCGGTGGTTAAAAGGCTATCTGCAACGGGACTAGTCGCAAATAGTTCCTGCCAACAGTCTTTTTGCGATGGGACGACATCCCATCACAAAAAGTTATTAATCGCCGTCTGGTATTTGCGACGGTATCTCGTCGCAAATACCCCTGCGCGGTTTGGCGTGCAAGACGCGCATTTTGGCGCGCAAGCCGCACGGTTTGGCCCGCAATCACACCAAACTATTTGCGACAGGATACAACTGCCCGTCACAAATACAATTCACACTGTTTGGCGCTCAAGTCGTGCCAAAATATTTGCATCGGGAGACGAAAACCCATCGCAAATAATCAGTTATTTGCGACGAGATATTTTCACCATCGTAAATAGCTTCCTGGACGGGTTATTTGCGACGGGAAGAAATCCCGTCGCAAATAACCTGTCCCAAATAGTGATTTCTCCCATACTGTTTCCCAATGAAATATTTGTGTATTCCCAAACTCATGGTGATCATGAAAAACAACTTAACATCATCCCGAGTACACAGAGAGATAATAAACTATACACTAATATATCTATGTGTGATTTCTCAATCATAAATATATATTTCTCAGGTCAACTCTTCTCAGAGGATAGGGAGTTAGTTGACCCAGATAAGGAATAATCCATTGTTTATTAGTAGCCCCCCTATAACATTTATAATATCTAAATATTTTTAAGAATTGATATCTATTAAAAATGTTCATCAAGAACGTTTCTCACATTAATTCTTGAAATTTGATCATGACCAAGAAGAGTGTAAGGTTTTACTGATATTGAGATGGTTAGAATTCCTTCAAGTAGTTAAAGATCCATTTGACCACATCACCGATTTTGGTATTACCTCAACCAAGAGAGGAGTATACTTTGTTTTGTTATGCATTTTTTATCGGTATATGGTTAGTTTTGATGCAAGGAGGATAATTTGGGGACTATTAATCATGGAAGTTAAGGCCACATGAACTGAACTATCATATACACGACATCGATATGGACAGATTTGTTTATACTTTATAGTTTTAGTGACATTATCTTCTGTGAAAAACGTTCACTTTTAGAATAATCAAAATAGAATTATGTGAATCTTTTTCAAATGGAACTTAAATATCTGGTATAAGATATTTTAGTGACCGAGGTAGGTCATACATATATATTACATCTTTTTAGATGAATATTCAATAAATTACTCAAAAAATTTCGTGAGGACTATAATAGATTAATGTATTTGGATACAAGGTAAACATTCATATAATTTGGTTGAATATATTCAACATATAAAATAAATATATTCCCCATTTTTACTCATAAAAATTATACGCTACTTAAAATAATTCTTTATAAAAAGGGGAAATGAAACATAAGAAATTGTGAGATCAGATTATCATTAAGAATAGGAAGGGGAGATAAATAATCATAACATGAACCTAATTGAATTATAATATGAGATTAATATTTTAAAATAATAACTTGCATATCAAATATCATAATATTGAGTCATGGTTTAAATATTTATATTTTATAATACATGAATCGTATAAGAATCAAATAACATGATCCATAAGGGAATAACATTGGAATAAGATGTATTTTTGTGGCATATTCATATTCATATAAAATCTTATGTCAAACATACCCTCCAAGACATTCATAAATTGTTTGGATTAGGATAACCACCCATGTTCCAGCTTTGGGGTGGGGATATCTCCCATTTACACTATTTTGGGTTGGGATAACCTCCCATGTACCCTCATTAAGGCTTTAGAAAACATTATGTGTGCCCTTTGAGTTCATACAACATTAATCTTTACCCAATTAATTGGACAGAGATATAGGCCACACCCATCATATAATCCTTGTATTTATGTTTCATAAGATCAAAGAAGATTCATTATATAATAATCCATGAGATGAAATGGGTATTAAAAAAAATATAATAATTTCATAACCTATGGAATTGAAATAGGTTTCTTAATCATTTCATCACTGTATAACCTGTGGAAAAGAAAAAGGTTTCATAATGTTTTTATCATGGTATAACCCGTATAAGAGAAATGAGTTTCATAAAGATACTTTCATCATAAACATAAAATCATTATAGGAAAAATAATAATGGTTTCCTAAGATCATAGACTGATTAAATCATTAATTACCTCAAAATATTTCATTTTATATTGAAAATGGTTGCTAATGAAAAATCACTTGGAAGATTTAATAAAGAAAAATTCATTTCGTAAAAAACCACAATTTTAAATTTAAAAATTTATAAGATATTTTGGAAATTATTTTCATTTAAAAACCCTTTAAAAATTTATTAATATTTCTTAAATTTAAATAATAGTTAGGATGATGGGAAATTTTGTTTATGTTGTACACGTTAAAAACATATCCCTTCCACATTTTTTGTAAAATCAAAATGGGTATTTTTATTGGAGAAGACACAATGATTTCATTCAATAACATTTTTTAAAATAAAAACATTGGTAAAAATTTCTTCATAAAATCATTAGGAGTATGCTTAAAATATTTTTGTTTTCATTGTTAGAAAACATGATTTTGGAGGTAAACGAGTTTTTGACCGAAAAGCTAATTTTTCTTAAAAATATTATTTTTGAACTCTTGAGTATATAATTAGTTGAAAATAAAGGGAATCATGTATCAACATAACGCATCCATATTATATTAATATACATGAATTTATTTTTATATTATTCATATGATTTTATTATCGAAAACATAAACATAAACAATCCTGATAAATATGAAGGACCCCGTGACACCCTGAGAGGGGAGGGGTGAATTAGGGTGACAACTTTTTCTTCTTAAAGTTATGGATCTTGTTCCCACGTTGGTAGGAACTTGTTGAACCTGTAAGATGAGAAAGATCAAAAAGCAAACATGCACATACATAGAGAAGACATAGCCCTTTTTACATGGTTCACCACTAAGGGCTACGTCCAAGGAGCATACACCGACAAGTTATCGGTCGTACCAAAAACCACTAAGCTTCACTAGCTGGAGATTACAATTGTTCGGGCACAGTCACTCTGTCCCAGGCTCACTGCCTTTACAATTGTTCAGGGATAGCTCACTGCGTCCCTCGTGTCACTCCTGTTGACTCCCCCTGGCTCGCTGTCGTTGGTGAAGTCCCACTTAGTTTATAGACGTGAAGGTCTCTTCAATTGATAGTCATGAAGTTCATTGTCTCTTGTTCAGCATGAGACTTTGCTTGCATCAGAGTCCTGATTTTAATGCTCTGTTAAGATCCAAATTCCAACCACTGATGAATACCCCCTTTTCCCTTGTCCACAGGGGAAACAACCTTTGTAAAAGCCCTTCGCAAAGTACCCTACTTCGCGAGGCTCCCAGTATTGAAAAGCTCAAACAAGCCTTCGCGGAGCCCCTTCCATTTCACGAAGCTCAATCGCGAAGCTCAATAGCGAAGCACTCTCGCGATGCTCCAGCCTTCGCAATGCTTGGATATCATGAAGCTCCTGCCTCTTCGCGATGCTCACTGAGCTAACGCGGGGCGCCCGTCCTTCGCGGAGCTAGAATAGTCGCCGCAAAGCTCCTCTTTCGCGAAGCACGCTGCCTTCGCAAGAGACCTTTGCGAACCGAGAGCAAAGGACTTTCTTTGAAATTCTCTCTACATCTCTCGAGGGGGTCGGCCTCTATTTATAGGCAATTGCACCGACCCTCAACCATTCTGCGCGAAGTCAACGCCACGTCATTTCAAATCGCGATGCTCCAATGTTTCAGCCGGAATTCTGTCCAAATTGCAAAGCACCACGGCAATTTTCTGTTCGCGGAGCTTGACGTAGTCGCAAAGAATAACCGTCAACTTACCTTCGCGGCGCGCCTTCATTCGCGGAGCTCCCTCGAAAAGCCCTTCTTCACCGCGATGTGCTTCACCCTCTGCAGTTCGTGAAGCTTGACGTAATCGCGAAGACTCACCGCCTCCATTATTCTGGTCTTCGCAATTTCCAAACCATGAATCCTATCTTCGCGAAATTCATGCCTTTTCCATATTAAATCATGATCTTCATGGAAATCCTATTTTCGGGAAGCTCACCAAAATCCAAACTGTTTTCTGCTTGAACGGTATGATCTATTTGCTGGTACACGATCTGAACTTCCATTGATGATTGAAAACAAACACAAACCACACTCCAAATCATGCATAGAAGACCATGGTTCCAACAAAATATTTATATTGTAATATAAAATCATTACCACTTTGGAAACATTGAAATGTAATCCAAAAGAAGAAATATAATTAAATGCAACATAAAATACCATCATAATAAATAATTTCATTATTTTAATTGTAAATGGGGATGTATATATGCCATGTTAAAGAATATATGTGCATAATATAATCATAAGTCTCAGGGAAGAAAAATTGTAACAAAAATCCATAACTAATTTTTTAATATTGAAACCATAAAACACATGAAAGATGAAAAATAAAATAGATATTTAAATACCAATAACATTAAGGGAAATAAAAAGAAAATACATTCATTTAAATTATATAAACCGCAAGAAATAAACATGTGGTGAATATGGGATTACTCTCCCAAGAAAATAAAAGTGAGACAAAAATCCCTTACTACCTTAGTAATCTAATTAATCGTAGGCCATAATAATTTATAAAATCATATGGAAAATTAAATATCAATAAAATTAAGATTTTAAAAATAAAAAATTTCAATGTTTTAGTATATAGGGAACAAAAATGAAATGAGTGATGAATTTCCATTCGTCTCTCATAAATGGAAGAGAGACTAGAAATCCCTTACCATTAGTCTCAACTTCCCTCATTCAAATTTGATCTTCTGGTATAAAAAAATATAATATCATAATAAATATATTAAATAAACAAATATATATATATATAACACCATATGTTATTTATGTATGACCTTTTATTACCCATTTATTGACAATTCCATGTTAATGTCATGTTTTGTTCAATAACTGCTTTGTTTTTCTTGTATGTTATGATTTGATATTTTTGATACTATTAAATTGATCATGGATCCATAATTTACAGAATAAAAATAATGAAATAATTATTATATTTATATATCAATTATTATTTTAATTCTATTCAAGAATGATGGATTATAGAAATAAAGTATTTTTCTATCAATGAGACGGTAAGTCGTACGTACGTAGGACTAATGTTTCCATTTTTCAATGATTATCATGGGATGAGGATAAGTAATATTTTATCATAATATAATGAACATAAAAAATATTATTTATTTAAATACACTTATATTTATCATACATGTGGTGTGGTTATGAAAATAGATAGTTACATTGCTTTATAAAGGCGATAATGCACACAAACCCAAACAACTTTATCATTTTCAGTGAGTGAAAAAATAAGAAATAAAATGATATATTATGTTTTATAAATGCTAAATATGTAATTAATAATTAAATTATTTAATTTATATCATATATAATCATTAAATTTATCCTTATTGTCTTCCATGTAAATAGTTAGTGAAAAACGAATGACATCGCTTCGGGAGATGGACTCTTCCGTACACATGAGTGACATTATCATATACTCTATGGAATTAAAATTAAAAAAGGTATATGTTTGATATAATTAATAAATATGTATAATTTTGTAATAAATATGATATATACATATACTTTATAAGAATCATCATACCCAACTAGAGAGGTGGTAATGGAAAAAATGACATTAGTTCGCAAGGCGATAGTCCACCGTACACACAAATAATGATATCATTACCTATTTTATAGAAGTGGGGATGGTTGTAGGTAATTAAAAAAACATAAAAATATATAGTTATATTTAAGGTATTGAGGTAATTATATAATATTATTTAATAATAATTAATGTATTTGGAGGAAGGAATAAAATGAAAATGCTCATTGAATAATGTTACATCTTCTTCAGGTAACCACATTAAGTTAGATATAGAATCCTTAAAAAGATGGATTTATTTCAATAATAATGATTCTAGGTAGGTATTATTGTATTTGGGAAGTTATTTGGAAGCTATATTCTGAACCAAATGTTTTTTATACTGCTAAGAAGAGAGGAGAAGGGGTGGCCTTCAAAAAGTGAGGTGTGTGGCACACTTGTAATTTTTTAAAAAGAAAGAGGTGTACCCACTTTTTTTCAACTAAAATTGTTTAAAAAGTGAGTATTATAATTTATTAGACATTATAGGGAAAATAGTTTTCAATAAAATAGATATTAGAGAATATTTTTATGTTCTTTTAACCCTTATCATTTTAGTTAAACCCCACGGTGAACACATTTTTACCATAATGATGACAAAATATTTTTACTCATTTCAATATTAATTTTGGTAAAAATTTATGTTTAACTTTTAGGATAACATAAATTATGATTTAATAAATATTTAATCGATTATTTTAAATTTAACTCACCTAATTAGAAAATTTTAATTCAAAAGTAGTCTCTCAAACATGGTGAGGAAGAAGGTTTTCAATGAGAAAAATTCCAAAAGTTTACAAGGATTTTCTCAAAAAACTCTTTATGAAAAATGATTAAAATAAACAATTTTGGATTAATGGATATATAACTTACCTAATTTTACTTTAAATATAATTTAAAACATAATTTATCTTTATTAATTATTTAAACAGAATTTTATTTTTCAATTAAGAATTAGTATTTTTCATTCTTCATCAAAAAAGTAATATTTAAAGAAAACACCCAAAAAATTGGCCTAAATAAATATTGATAATTTTATTTCATAAATTAATTTTATTTTATAAAATAAATAATAAATTAAAAAGTGGATAAAACTATTTTTTAGAAAAATATAGTTTTTAAGACTAGAATTGCATTTATTTCTATCTCTTTTTTAGAGAACAAAAATGATGAATTTCAAACATTTAAGATATAATATATAAATTTCATTAAAATAATACATAAGAAGTTATTTTTTTAATTTATTAGGTAAATATTCGTTTATGAGCATAGTTTTTTTTATTAATTAATGATTTCCTTAAATTTTAAATTATCTTTATTTTTATTTCTAATTGATTATTCACCCGATAATTCATTCTACATACATTTGTACACTATTTATTTTTATTATTTAGTTAATCATATTCATACATACCATTAAAAATAAATGGTTATAACTATTTTATAATAATATTTTGATAACGTGGAATACTTTACAAGATAATCTCATTTTTACATGAAATGAAAAATATTAAAATGATTAAATTCATTTGAAAAAATATTTTACAAAATATCATGGTGTTACACTCTAACACCTTATAATGTATTTATCGATTAAAAACATCTACTTCATCAAAATTTTATCATTTCAAAATCCATTCATATAATCCCATATTTTTAAAGGGTTAATAAAACCTCTTCTTGAAAAAGAGAAATGGATTTGATAAAGGGAGTTGGAGTAATACATAATAGGATTCCAAAATAACGAGGATGAGTGATTGAGAGAATTATCAGGGTAAAGTTAATGTCAACAAATCCATAAACTGAATAAGAATGAAAATTTTCATTAATATAATGAAAAAATTTAATAATAGGATGCAATTTTATATTAAGATTATTTTTCTAATGTTGGGGAATTTCTTTTCCAACAAATATGGGAACTTATGAAAATATACATACTTAATATCCTTTTATACCATAAGAACAATTTACCCCTTATATTGTTCCTTGAACAATTTCGACTTCATCTCTTACTCTAAGATATAAATTTTTAAAGTATGAATCAGAAAATAAGATCCATAAAAATGATATTCATTCATTGAATCTCTTATTCGAAAAATGTTAACACCAGTTATCCAATGTGGAAAAATATTAATTTGGTGAAGTAATATGTTAATATATGAAAATTCATCCAAGACTCAACATAAACTATTCTATATAGGGTTACACTTATTACCCTTCCAAAATATAAAATTTATAAATAAGGTCCCTAAATTTATAACAATCAACTTATCACTAATCCCCAGAATATCATAAATTGGATCTTGATTACCACATAAAAATATGTGAATACCTTCATCAGGTATTCAATTGAAAAAATTTAATAATATAACTTACTATTAAAACATATTGAAATCATGCAGTCTTACTCATTACATACATAAGACACATATTATTCAATATATTCATTAAATTTAGATATGCTATAAACTCCATCAATGATATCATAAACCACCTTTTTAATAAAAAGGTAATCAATTCCAAATTTAATAATACTATCAAATTTATGTTATCCATATCAACTGTATCTTTATCCCAACATCTTTATAAGAATATTTGGGACATATTATGTGTTATCTTTCCCTTAATCTAGTTTTTTCAAGGAATATCACATTCTAATTAAACAAATTTTCTAGATTATTAGTTCCATTCAACATATTCCTAAAAATATTTAATCAAAATATTCTATAAGAAATAATTTTATATATTATGATTCTTATAAAAAATTTCTGGAATTCCAATACATAAACACTCTAATTATTCCACCTCATCCTTATTCTATTTCTTTGACATCTTCATATTATTCATCAATATATCCTTTCTTTCATTTTCATTCATAGCCTCTTTCACATCGCAATATAGCCATTACTCAAAAAATATTATAGATTATATTCACATGATTTAACTTTAGGGAATTTATTTTCTTAATTCCTATACATTACACATTAAAAACATTAATCATTTGAAAAAGCTATAGGAAAACCAATATTTCCTTCTGTTGCATTAACCAAATATTTCATTTTTCCTACGTAGTTACTTACTATATGTGCTTATTTTCCAAAACCAAAAAATCTTCTCATTAATATGTTACATTCCCTTGAGTTATTATTCCCAAATTCTCAACATATAAGAAACTAAATATTCTTACCTTTATAGTCTCCACTACCTAAACTATCAGTAAACTCTCTCCTTATCTTCTTTGGTGAGACTATGATTTTGTTATGGTGTGAAATATATTTTTTTTGTGATAAATGATTATTAATCATCATAATATCATTAATGTAGTTATCATACCACTGGAATGATCATCATAAAATTTTTATTCACATTCTATGTTAACCACATTCTTTTATGTCCATACCATTAACCAAAACCAAAAAGATTAGTGTGATTTAACAATATTTAAAGCAAAGAACCACATAGCTAGAAATATATTTTATAGGACGTATAAATCAAGAAAACTTCATTTAAATATATAAAACGAAAAAATAAACTGAGTTCATCCATGGTCATCATCTATTTAAATCATTCATGATGGCTTGTAAAGAGTTTTATAATTTCAAAAACATATCCCCAGGAGTGTTAACCCCATTGCGTGGCATGGACCATTTTATTGAACTAGTTGATGATTGAGTCTAGATCAATGTTCTATTTTTCCTAAAGACACATTAACTTGTAGTATATAGATTTGAATGTAATTTCATGGAAATCACTAACTCCATCATTTACCAAAATACTAGTAAAGTTTCTTATACAATGACCCATCATAAAACATATCCTTAGACATGTGCATAGTTATCTCACTAATGTTTTCTGATACTAGTTTCTAAAGGATAACTAAACAAATCATATGATACCAAATTTTGAAACCCAATATTCTCATACATATATATTATATCTTTTTCTATGAATATTCAATATATTACATAAACACATATCTGAGGACCATAATAGTTTAGTGTCATTATATATAAGGTACACAATATTCTAATTTGGGGAATGATATTAATCATCTGCCATAAATATCGTCACATTAAGAAATCTGTACAAACTTACCCTAAATATAACCTTCATTCAAAACCAAGGGAAATTAAACATAAGAAAGAGTGAGCTCAGATACCTAGTAAAGGTAAAAATGGAAGATACATGAGTATAACATGAACTTAATTGTATTATAATGTGGGAATAACATTTTGAAACCATTCCTTACATATCAAAGATCATAATAGTTATTCATGGTATAAATATTTGATGGTCATAATACGTGAATCATAATTTAATCTATGAACATGATCCATGCGACAATAACATTGTCATAATGAAACTATTTCTAGAATATAGAAATTCATAGAAAATATTATATCAAGGATACCAACCGAGACATTTATAAAATTCTTGTCTTGGGAAAACCATCTATGTAACTTCATTAGTTTTGAATAACCACCCATGTAACCTATTTTGGGATTCGTATAACCTATCATGTAAACTCTTTGGGTCTTGGGATAACCTCTTCTGTTCCCTTTGATCTCTTGCAAAATTAATTAGTACCCAATACATTGGTGGTAGATATAGGCCCCAACCATCACATAATCGATACATTTATGTGAAATAAAATCATAGAACAATCATAATATCATAACCCATTAGAAGAAATGGATTTCATAAAACATTTCATTATAGTATAAACTGTGGAAAAGAAACAGGTTTTATAATCATTTCAACATGGAATAACCCATTGAAGAGAAACTGGTTTGATAAAAAAAATTCCTGGTATAACACCTAGAAGAGAAATGGGTTTAATAAAAAGTATGTTCATAATAATAAGAAACCACCCACTAAAATAATAATAGTTGTTTCCATGGATCGTATCCCAAGTAATGCATAAGTAACATCAAGGGATGTCATTTTAGATTGGAAATATTTTTGAATTAAAAATCATGTGGAATGTTTTATGATGAAAACATAAATTCTGTTAAAATCAACATTCTAAATTTGAAATTTCATAAAGTATTTGGAAAATATTTTTTTATAAATATAACCCTGAAATAATTAAAATGATATCATAAAATCTAATAATTATAATGACAATATGAAACTCTATTCATGATGTATACGTTGAATCAAATAATCCATTAACAGTATTTTGTAAAAGCATACTGAAAATATTTATTGGAAAATGAAATGATGATTCCTTAATTTTTTTGAAAAGTAATAAATCTATAAAAGATTACTTAATAAATCATTTATGGTATGCTAAAATAATTTAGAAAATATTTTTTTTAAACACTATTTTCGGAGAAAATGTTTTTTGACCAAAATTTTTCTTTTGCTTAAATATGTTTTTTTAACTCTTACAAACATATATAGAGGATAATTAAGTGAAAAAATATATCTTCATGACATAAAAAATGAGAAAAAATTAGGTGTTTTTTGGGATATGTGTTATCATATTGTATCAACAAAAACATAATGATAAACAATCCTAGTAAATGATGAGATTGTAAAATAAAATAATTACCTATTTGGTAGCATTGAATCATTGTCTTAATAAAGAAATAATATTAAATAAAATATAAAATATAAATAGGATAAATCCATTACAGATATTTCATGATAAGGGGAAACATAAAATCCTTGTAAAATAAGATATTTTCATAACATAATCATATTTCTCAAAGAAGAAAAATTAAGACAAAAAATCCCTTATCGATTTGTTTACTTTTGAACTGAAATCCTTATAATTAAGGGGTAATAAAATTTATAGGTAAATTAAAAGAGTTTTCAGTATAATAATAATAATATTCATTCTAGGGAATTATATATACACCATGTAAAATAAAAATTTATTTAATATTCCATTTGTCTCCTAGGAAATAAAATTGAGATGAAAATCCCTCAAACCTTTTTCAATCTTATGAATCATAAGCCCTATTAATTAGTAACCAAAAATTAAATGTTTAATATTAGTAAAATAAGGATATTTATGGTATAAAATGTAAAAGTTTTTGTATATACCCCAAATAAAATAAAAATGTGGGGAATTGTCATATGTCTCCTAGAAATAAAAGAGCGACTAGAAACCCCTTACCATAAGTCTCAAATTCCTTCGTAAATTTTCAAACATCCCGTAAAATAAATATAAGGCTATTATAAATATATTATACATAAATTAATATATATATACCTTACCATATATTATTTATGAACAACATTTTGTTAACCTTTTATTAATAATTCAATGTTTGAGTTGTGATTTAGGAAATAATTTCTCTGTATTTCATGTATATTTTGATTTTTTATTTCTCATCCTTTTAATTTGAACATGGTTTCTTTATCTATAAAAAAATTTCATTAAATAATTATCATATTTATTCATAAATAAAAAACATTTAAAACCGTTCATGAAATGTGTTTTTCAGGAATGAAGTATGTTACGATCATGGCGACCATAAGTCGTACATACGCATGAGAAACATCTGCATTTTTCAATGATGAATATATAAAGGATGTCAGTTTTTTCATTATATAATGATACTAATTTATTATTATTTATTTAAATACACTTATACATATCATCCTTGTCATTTTGTGATGAAAAGATAGAGTCACATCATTTTTTGAATGCAGTAGTCCACATGCACATGAATGACGTTATAATCTATCAATAGGTGATAAGGTAATATATGAAACTAAATATTATACTTAAATGATGATAAATATTTCATTTATATAATAATTATTTAATTTATATCATATATATTCATTAGATTTATTCTTAACATCATCCATTTAAAGTTTTTATGAATTATAAATCGCATCGCTTCGTAAGGCGATATTCCACCTAATATACAAGAGACCTTATCATATACAGTACGAAATTGAAAGTAAAAAATGTTTGTATAATATAATGGATATAGATTTATAATTATGTTTTAAAAATTATATATTTATAATTTATATCTATTTTCATATCCAAACGTGATAGGTGTTAATTGAATAATAAATGACATCAGTTCGCAATGTGGTAGTCTCCTGTACACATGAATGATGATTCTGCAACCCATTTTATTAAAATAGGGATGGTTATACATCATTAAATTAATAAAATATCATTATATAGATGGTAATAAGTTTATTATATAATAATATTTTAATATAAATTGGTGGAGGTAGAGTAAGGAATAAAATAAAAATGCTCGTTGAAGATCATTACCTCTTCTTTAGATATCCTCCATACATTTGCATGAAAATCCTTCGGAGAAAATATTTATGTCCAAAATATGGATTCTTTTTTGATGTGATGGAATTTTTTATTCTATTTGGTTATTTATATATCCAAAAAGGGATTTAATTTTTGAATAATAGGTGATATGAGGTGGACTTTTATAAGTAAGGTGAGTGACACAATTTTAATTTTTAGAAAAAGAAAAGTTATAACCACGTTTTTCTCATGTCATAAGGCTTAAAAATAGACTATCGATGATAAATAGACAATATAGGGTTTAAATGTGGCCAAAAAATATATTTTATACAAGTTTAATGATATTTTTAATGTTCTCTTTCTAGTTTAACCCAGGACAACCCCTTTTTTACCTTTACTGCTATAAAGGAATTTTACCGTTTTCACTTTGTATTTTGAAAAAAAACTACTTTTAACTTATTAAAAAATTTAAATTATTATTATTATAAATATTGTTTAAATATTTTCAAATTAAACTCTCATAATTTTAGAAACTAAATTTAAAATTAATTTCGCCGACGTGAGGGGAAAGAAGGTTTTCAAACAGAAATGGTTCAAAAGATTAAATGATTTTTATATCAAAATAAATGATTAAAATGATTAAAAAGACCTAAATTGGAATAATAGATATTTGATTAAACTACATATACTATAAAACCATTTTAATATAAAATCTACAATTATAAATAATTTAAATGAAAAGTCAATTTTAAATTAAAATTAAAAATTTTTCGTTATTCATCGAAAAAAGTAATGTTTTTAGAAAATTAAAATATTAATCACCCTCATATAGTTTTGATATTTTTATTTAAAAAATAATGTTTAATTCTTCAAAATAAAATTTAAAAATATTCGATTATTAATTTTAAAATAAGTGCACAAAAATGACAACCTAAATGCTTTTTAAAAAATGCAACTTTTAGGCATAAATTTATATTTATTCTTATCTATTATCTAGAAAAAAAAATATTAATGTAGAAATTTTAATAGAATATAATATATTTAAATTTCATTAATATACTCAAAAAATTTGGTTTTTTATTTTGTTGATTTAAAACACATTTGTGTGCACAAAAGTATCTATTAAAAATATATCCTTTATTTTGAAATGGTTTTTAAATTCATTTCTAATTTATTGGACACCAAAGAATTCATTTCATATATATATGTAAACCATATATTTTCAAAATTGAGTTAATTCTATTCATACCCTCCATTACAATGGTTATGCGATAACTATAATATAATATTATTTTAGTAATATGACATGTTTCACAAGATAAACTCAATGTTACATGTATCACTAATTATTAGGAATAAAAATTCATTTGAAGAAAATATTTCACAAAGAATTAGGGTTTTAAAGATATGATTTGATTATATTAAATCATTCAATTTTGAACTAGAATATAAATCTGGAAAATAGAGTAGTGTTTCAGATGCTCAAAGATAAAAGAAGATGACTCATTAGTTCTGGAAGTGATGTTCTGAGTTAACGATGATGGAATTTTTTTCGATATGTATATAGGTGTTTAGGAGGGGGGATATGAATGAACCTTTTTTCATTATCATTAATACATAGAAATTTTATATGGATTAAGTAAATTAAGTATCTGGATCTGGAGTTTAGTATTTAGGGATGATTTTAAAGGTTGGAAGCTACATTCTGATTGGAACATTGATAATGATGAGATTATCTATGTTTTTTTAAATTTTATTGTTCTTAGTTATATATGGGAAGAGATGATGTGAGATCTTCATGGCTCAAATTTGGTAGTGTACCCTGGTTTTAATATGATTTACCATGATCATTGTATATAATATTAGTGGAAATGGATGAAGAACGTGACTGCTGGTTTTTAGATGCAATGTTGCAACAGTCTATAGGTGAATCATGAGCATCAAAATACAACTACTCTATTATTGTCATTTCTCATTCAAGAGTGGAATTGGGATAATGTTACAAAAAAAATTTGGTAGGTTTTTAGAGGATTCCTTATAATAATGATTCCATATGGGTAATTTTGGATCAATTGAAAAAGTGGCATGTTTATTTATAATATGGGATACCATTACCATCGAAAAACTGGTTGAGTTGTATGTTTGGGAGATAGTAAGTTTTCATGGGGTGAAATAGAGTTTCATTTAAAATCATGATCCATATTTTACCTCATGATTCTGTAAAGGCATGGAAAATGTGTTGAGTACTAATGTATTTTGAGTATCTCATTTCACCCATATATGGATAGGCAGCAAGAGCATACTTTTCAGGAGGAAAATTACATGATGAGATCATGAGTCCTAGATTTTCATGGGATATGGGTGAAGTACTTTGCACTTGTTGAGTTTTGTTTTAATAAATTTTTTCATAATATTATCTTTATGGAACTGTATGAGAAACTATATGGTAGTGCATTTCGATCACCCTTATGTTAAATGATAGAGGGAGATACAAAGTTTTTGTGAGAGAGTCTCATGTATGAGATATAATAACTTATTTAGTTGGTTTGGAAGAATATTGATACAGAAAAAAGTAGAAAAAGGTCATAAACTAATTGACATCATTTACATGTTGATTTTATAATGGGTCTCTTTGTGTTACTTTGGGTGTTGTTGATATTGGGAAACCATCAAATTTAAAAACATGGAATGTTAGAACACAAGTGTGGTGGGACATTTTATATTATAGAGAAGATCATACTTGTGGAATAACAATTCACTCTTCCATAGTAGTATAGTTCCATGCACAATGTTATTCATATTTCATAGATTTGGTAGTGTCACCCCAATTTTTATCATGTGATTGATCTGGATATTATTGAGTACAAGGCTAACCTATCCATTGTGAAGAATCATATTCATTTTGTGGATCATGGTGAAGAAGTTTTACAGAGTAATATCATTCCTTTAAATTGAGTAATATGGTATCATAACCATGTTCAATATGATAATTGGGAGAGGGAAGTTGATTTTCATGCTTAATAGCCACACCAATTTATATTTTAGGATTAGTTATGATTGTGGTTGAAGCTCTAGGATGCACTATTATATTGCGGGAAGGTTATAATATCTTGAACTTTTGATGAGTTATGTTTTAATTTAAATTTTGATTTAACTCCATTTGAATTGGATAATTGAATTCTTCCAAATATTTGGAAGGGTATTGAGGGTTTCATGAGGGTTCGGGTCATGATAACAAGGGAAGGAGTCAATGTAGAGCATATTTCATAGTTGGCACATGGATAGTACTAACCGCGCTCCATAATCATGATACCTAGTGGAGGGTGGTGATCAGTTTAAAAATAATATATGTGGTTACTAGGAGTCAATGCATATTTTGAACCTTGGATAGAGGTGACCACATGACTACGTTAGATTTTTTCAAAGAGTGGGGGTGGATAGAAAAACCATGCATCTGAGTTTCTTAATAGACAAAGGGAAACACACTATTGGTTCATGGATTGGAAAACCATGTTTCAAAACCATGCAGCTCTTAAGATAAAGGAAATTCAGAAAAAAATTAAATCCCAAACCTAATACAATTTTCACCATACATATCCCATATTTCTTCTCTAATAATAATGGTTATGAACTATATTTTTCTAAGCTCTACAATGGTGTTTTTCTTCAATACTTATGTGTTAAGAGTACTGTTTTTCCGGAATCAATGCTCCTTGAAAGCCTTCAACTTTGTGTACTTATGTTTTCTGGTAGAATCACTGTTGGTATTTTTCACTCAATCTAAAATCATAAACCCTTGTTTTACATGGAATTATTAGGTTGGTCATTGAGGGATTGTTGGTCTTGAATCAATATGTGTGTTTAAGTGAGACTTTGTCTACTAGAATTATAAAGGTAGTTTTTATGTTATTAACCATAGTGTTGATTTCTATTAATGTTTTTTTGTTCAACAATTTTTTTTTGATG
Organism: Viscum album; assembly: GCA_963277665.1. NCBI lineage: Eukaryota > Viridiplantae > Streptophyta > Magnoliopsida > Santalales > Viscaceae > Viscum > Viscum album. The sequence goes on along the minus strand of OY728147.1, from coordinate 1,969,530,418 downwards.
CACTATGAAATTTATTATTTATTAGGTAATGGTAATGTGGTTGTAAACAGGTTGTTTTGGACCCTTTATGGATCCCATTGAACCTATTTATGATGGCTAAAATGGGCCTCGGGTTTCCCTAGGGGGGTTCATCTCCCATTAACATGGGAATTGTGTTGTTAATGGGGAATTTAAGGGTTTATGGGATTAAAATAATTTTAATTATTTATTTAATTTTAACAGGGTATACCGTCTTATTTGGATTAACATATAAATTTAAATGGGTTCTGAGATAATTAAGGGGAAAAGTGATAAATGGTTATAGGGAGAAAGTAAATGTTTTAAAATTAATTAAATGTATGTTTAATGGTTGTGGTTATAAATAAATGTAATAATGGAATAATTATGGAATTGAGTTAATGGTGTTGAAGGTGATGCATTGTGATAATGATTTAAAATTTAAATGTTCACCATCATTGTTATTGATTAATAAACGGTCACTGAAGATAGAACTTTTACATCATGTTTGATGGTATGGTAGGGATGTTTCAATGAGCCTCCACATCAATGGGCTGGGATATACTGATTATATATAACCCAATTAGGATTATTATGGTTGGTATGTTAGAATTATTCTCTAATATTATAGGGTATGGACATTATATCGATACCTAGACTGAGGCTCCAAGGTAAATTTTTTTGATTGAGTTGGTAAAACAAATTCCCACGTGATGTAACATATAAACCCATTATAGTGTACAGTTCATACTAATTCAATGGGTTGAAGAATATATTATGTGTTCATTCCATATAGGAGATCAATATAACTTGTCATGAACCAATTAGGGTTGTCACTGAACTGGTCAACTGATTTAACCCGCGATGAGGCCCGATTACCATTCCTAATTCTTCTAGGTGGAGAACTAGTTTGAAATATCAAATATATTATAGATTAGAATTATTAATCCCAATGAAAAACAAAATATAAATCTTATAATTGTACACATAAAAAATACACTGAATTCAAATAAATATATAACATATCAAGATACAACTGTAGTAGAACAAAAAGGAAACTAAGACAACACCAAAACTGAGACTGAACTAGAACAAAAAATTCTCCTTGTGATATCTTGGTAACCACCATCATTAAGACTAGTGCAATCAGCAAGAAAATCATAACTTCCAAAACAGACTGGGTCTATGGAAACCATGTGGAACAATTAGGGTGTGAGTATATAATATCTCAATTGTTAAGAACCACTAAATCCATAAATGTTCATTCCTGGAAAAGAACAAAAATGATATTTGGAAATACATTTTTGAAAATAATTTTTTTATCATTTAAAGAACAAAAAACATTATTACTTTTTAATAACCTATTTTACAACCAAATTGCATGTAGATAAACGAACCTACAAAAATTACCAAATAAAGGGGAAATAAGGCTAATAACAAACATTAGGGTATAAAAATTAAGGCTAGGAACTAACCGAAACCATGCAAGTACAAGAAAACAAAATGAAAATGATAAAATAGCCAATGTTATTTAAAATTTAAACATGAACATATAGAGATTTAATAATGGGGTATTCTTAAGCATCCCTAGTAAAATCCATGGATACACTCATTTCAGGCCCACCAATCGATGTTTGGTGCAATTCCACAGTCAATAGATAACACTTATTTTGCAAAATATCTTAACCAGTGTCAATTCCAACCTAGATTGTCCCTTATATAGGGGGTTATAGTATATATAACTGGAAATATAATGTAATCATCACTAAACCCTTAAGTTGATATCTCGAAATCCCATGATAATGATAAAAAAGAGACTGATGAGGTTATCACATGGTTGGCATAACCTACAGTTTCCACTGTACATTCCTTTCCCATCCTCAAACACCAATTATGTAATAATGCTCTCATTGAAATGAATAACATAGGGGTTCCTATCATATAGATCCATCAAAAAGTTACAACCATTCCTAAATGATATATGAATTTAAAACCAATTTCACAGAACATTTAAAAGTTCCAACAATATCTTTACTTTTACAAACCAAAAACCAGATCCAATGAAAATATTGTTCCTCCCAAAACAATTTCAAAATAATTGTTGCAAATATTAAACATACTCAGAAGGTTTCAAATGATCCATTAACATCATTTAGCTACCAAGTTACACATCATGGAAAAAAACATGCCCTGATTTGGATTTTTTTTAGAAACACATTTGAGGTCATTTCAAAACCAAATAGAGAATCTATAAATATTTGATATTTATAATGAAAAACGTTTTGGAGATAGTGTGGATTAAATAAAGGCAGGGAATTAAAATGAGAGAAGGGTGTTTTGAAAACCTAAGATCCAAGATATACATTATTATGAAATTTCATTTAAATATGTGTGGGATTATCTGTATGTGAACCCCATTCACATATGGATACATCCACATCCATTGGAATATATATGTATACCACATAATACCAAAGGTTCTAATTTAAAAAATCACAAGAATATTCACAACCAATCACAAGGATCTACACTGTAGCACCAAACTATACAAGAGTATAAAACCCACCCACAAGGACAAATTTCTCATGAAAACCAACTACCAAAACTAAATAAAGTTTTAACACAATATGAAAAATTATCAAATCCCTTTTTAATGACCAATTTTATGTTTTTCAAATACCTCACATGCATACACATATGTATAAAAAAGGAAAACCAATGAAAACCCCATATTCATCCATTTTCTAACATGAAAACATTACATTAAATCAAAATAACATGTTGAAATAATGCCTAACACATCTATAAATCAATTATAAATTCTCAATAATTAAATAACATGTCTCGAAATTAAAATAAATGGAAACACATACCTCAATGATGTGCTAATGTGATGAATCTTTTGGGGAGGATGAACTACATCCGAGGAACAAACCTCACACCCTAAAATTAATGAAAACACAATCCAACATTAACCATCTACCTCTAGGGTTCATCCAAGTGATATTTAAGACAAAGTGAACTACAAAACCAAGAGGAAGGGAATAAGATAAGAAAATGACCAATTACCATGAGAAACATTCCTAGGAAGTTTGAGGGGGAACCATTGTAGTAAGGATAGCCAAGGAAGATGGGTTTAGGATCCCCCTTCATGAAACAAAACCAATAAACAAAGGATAAACCCGATACATGTTTGAAACATAAGGGGTTATAATTAGAATCTCATGATTTAAATAATTTGGGTAAGTCTCAAGGAATGGTCACAATATTTTCCAAACTATGCACTAACCATGCACAACCTATTAGAAGGATGTGGACCCCACATGGTTTAGACACATGGTTTGAGAAACTGTGAACTATTTGTGAAAAATTATTCTCTCAAACTTTTATATCTTCTTGAACGCATACCAAATGTTTTCTCATATTCACATAGAAGCCGGGAACCTTATCCCAGACACCAACCTCAAGTTACGTGGTTACTCATTTTGATCACATGGTTTAGGAAAACCCATTAAAAGGATATATAAGACAAAGTATTCATGAATGAAATAAAATGGAAAAACCCTCTACATTAAATAGTCAAATAGTTTCTCCCCAAACTATGCATAGTTCCAAAAACTACATAAAAATTAAAAAAACATAATTTTTGTCTCTAAAAGCTCAAAGTGAACCATAACCAAAAAGGAAAAAAATGATGAATAAAATTAAAATATATAAAATTAAAGAAAATTGGGTTTGGATTTAGACAATTATCCCATCTAGAAATACATTCTTACCCTAGAAATTCAACCAGCCCAAAGAGATACAAAACCAATGATTTATATTTAAAAAATACAAATGAATCCATGATTCTTGGTGTGACCTTTCAACCCACAATTCATAGATGACGAAATAATGATAAATACAAAACAAGAACCACTGAAGGGGGAGTAAATGAATGGGATATCTCCACCATCAAGAACCACCTAGAATATTCTAACTCTGGTTCTCCCCGTGAAAATATAAACCCAATGAGGGAGACTCAAGCAAAACAAGGATAAAACCCTGATTCCAAATATCCATAGAAAACACAATCCTGCAAAATATTCACATCCGAAAACCAAATCCATTTCACAATAGATAAAATATTTCAATTGTTTACATCTATAAACAACAACTATAGATATTTCTTAGAATAAAGTTTTACTATGATCATTAAAAAATGAATAATTTTCATAAACAAGGAAAAATACCATAATATGAACATAAATTATACCTTACCTAACATTATGGAAAAACGTATCAATAATTAACCACCACACCAGTTAATTAACTCCTCCATGAAAAGCCTCACTCTAAGGAATATGGATAGATCCTTGGTTCTAGAAGCATCTGCAACCCCACATTAAAGATCTGTAAGAATCCAAAACAAGAAATCCTCTACCAAAAAAACAACATGAAGATATTATCCATGAGACACCAAATTAAAAATCAGAAAAAAGGCTTCATAGTATTATGATAGCATGTCTTTGAATGTGAAAAAAACACACTATAAGAACATGAGTGATCGGTCCGTTGAATGAGAGGTATGAACATACAAGTGAGACACCTCTATATTGGGTTCCTATAGTGATTACTCTTCACCAGATGGGAAACCTTCATGATAATAAATAGAAACTATATTTCAACCTATTATGGAATTCTATTGGAGAACCAACTAGGTTATAAATTCCCCATCCACTAGCTTCCAAAAAAATAATTCCCTGGATGAAATAATGCAATACTTAATTTCTAAAAGAAGACCCCAGAATAATAGATGATATTTTATCTAATCCATTAATGTGATCTCCATAAAAATTGAAATTATCTCTTTAAAGTGATCACCATATGCCTTCACCATCCAATGACCTTAATAAACAGCAAATTTATCTTCCAATTTCCTCTCCATCACCACCTCAAGTATGAACTGTTGGATATATGTGGTCTTAAACACTTCCTAATAAATCCCAAGTTACAATGATGATGGGACAATCAACTTCCAATGACCCAAACCCATACCAAAAAATGAACCCAGAGTAACACAGACCCTTAAGATTTAGGAGATCCAAATTACATGAAAACAACTTAAAACATCTTAAACCACCCTAAAACCTCTAACATACCTCGATCGTTATGGAAAATAGGAAAACCCCAAGAACAACCGCAACATGAACCACACTAGGAGTATGGGTATAACCAATGACTGGAAGAGACTCACTAGAAACCTTTGGGATCTTTCTGAGAGGTACATAATCTATAGAAAAAATCACAAAACTGAATCAACATAATCCAAGTACAAAACTCAAAAAGAACACTCTAAACCAAAAAAACCAACTCTAAAATATAAATATCCCAAAATAAGGCCAAAAGTATTTGTAAAAAATAACCATTTTCAATCGAAAATCCATAATCATTTTTTTTTCTGAGTCCACTTTCCCAAATATAAACTCATTTCCAAAACCAAATCCATTTTATGAAATGAAACCACCTTAAAATTTTATTTTCCTTTATAAAAACATATTTTTTTCCAAAATTAATTTTTTTAATTCAAAATACACTCACACTGACCAAAATCAAGTGAAATAAAAAAATCACAAAAATTCTCTTGAAATAGGTAAACAGTGGCCATGTATAACCCAACCACAATTTTTAGAAGGCCATGCACTAATAAGGGACCAACCACGGGAAGTACATTGAAACATACACATAGGATCCACTTGGTTTACTACTGCATGAATGCTTATCATGTGACACTGGTTCACATCCATTGTAATTACTAAATTGAAAACCCCAACAAGAACCGATGAGATAAATCCAAAATTAAAAAAAGAATGCAATCATGAAATAACCCTATTATCACGAGAATCAGTATGAGTGGGAGTTCATGAAACTCTTCCCGTACCAACCACCTGAGTCCCGATATTTCATTATCTAAAATAACTGATCCACCAAATAATAGATAGATTCATTCATATCATTTTCTCATGAACCAAACTGGGTTAAATCCAAAATATTCACCTGGTCCAACCTATGAAATATCCTTAGAGGAATTATCGATCGTCCTTGGCTGAAAACTAGTACCATGAATAAAATATAATCTAGATGGGAATGATTGAGAAAAATAGAATATAATAAATAAATCAATGAAGAGTATACAAAAAAAATCCAACGAATAAAAATAAATACAAAACGTATCAATATATAATGTAGTGGAACAAGACAAGAAACTAAGATGAAACCAAATCTTGGACCAATCATGAACTATCACAATCTCCATGGTACCTCTTGGTTACCACCATCCATAAGACCAAACCACTCCATAGAGAAATTTGAACATAAAAATTAACTTGGTTTTACTGATGCAGAGTGGAAGAATTATGGTGTGATTAGAAAAGATCATAGTAGGAAATTTTTTTAGAATTCATACATGTCAACTCCTGGAACTAACCGAAAACAATAGTTTGAAATACATTTAGGAAAATAATATTTTCATCATTAAAATAAACAATCATACTTTTTCTTTTAAAAACCTAGTTGTAGAAACAAATTTTGTGTAGATAACCCAACCCACCAAATGTATAGAACAATTGGGATAGAAGGATAAGAAAAAACATGGGTGTATATCAAATAATCACAGGAATAAAATGGAACAATGCAAGAACAAGTAAACAAAAACAAACTATTCCGATATCCAAATTGATTTAAAATAAAAGCAGTAACATATGTATATGTAATCATGGGTGATTCATAAACATCTCTATAATAAATCCCAAGATTCACTTGGTTTATACCCACCTGTCTGTATATGAAGAAACTCCACAGTCAATAACCTACCAGGATACCCTAAAATATTATCACATGTAGAAATTTCCAAATTGACTATCGTCCATGAAGGTGGTTATAATCAATATAATCGTAATTAGAATTTAATCATCACAAGACCATATAGATGATGTCGAGTAATATCATGGTAATATTTTAAATGTGGGTGAGGAGGTTATCACATAGTTGGTGTAACCCATAATTTATATTTTGCATGCCTTTCCCATTCTTCGACACTAACTATGTAAAGGATCTCTAATCAAAAGGATGAACATAGTGGTTCCCATAATATATAATCTTCATAATTTTCCAACCATGAATACAATTTATATGAATTTATGTCTAATTTCAAAAAATAAAACACAGTTCCAATCAAGACATTATATTTTCAGACCCAAAACCACTTCGAATTAAAATAACTTTCCTCCCAAAGACATTTCCAAAACCATGGATGAAATGTAACTCATAATTGAAATATTAAAAATAGTCTTTTAATGTAATTTACATACCAAATTACACCTCAAGATTCTAAGTGGTCCCTGATTTGGAAGAAAAATTAACAAACACATTTGAGGTTACTTTAAAACCCAAGAGGTCATTTATGAATATTTGATGTTTTTTTTTGAAATATGTTTTGGAGATAGAATGGCAGAAATAATGTGTGGGGGAAAATGAGAGAAATGTGTTTAAAAAACTAGGATACCAAAGTCTCAATTTAAATTATCACAAAAAGATTCACCACTAATGAAATGGATCCACACATAAGAACCACACCATAAAATAGTAGCAATCCCACACACAAAGCTAAATTCCACATGGGAAAAAACTACAAAATATAAAACAAGGGAAAATAGAGTTTTAATGTTCTAAAATAACACTTTAAAACCCAATTATCATTTAATCAAACACCTCACATGCATATAAATATGTATAACCAAGTAAATGAAGGACCCCGGGACATGCTAAGAGGGGTGTGGTGAATCAGGGTGTCATCTTTTTCTTTTAAAGTTATGGATCGTGTTCCTATGTCGGTAGGAACTTATTAAACTTTTATGATGGATATGAATAGAAAGAAAGCATTTACATGCAAAGATATGAAGCAACACTTTTCACATGGTTCACCACTAAGGGCTACGTCCAAGGATCATACGCCGACAGGTTGTCGGTCGTACCAAATTCTACTAAACATCACTAGCTGTGGATTACAAATGTTCAGGCATAGTCACTCTTTCCTAGGCTCACTGCCTTTACTAAAGGTTCATGGGAATCTCATAGCGCCCCTTGGGTCACTCCCTTTGACCCCCCTAGCTCACTGCCCTTGGTGAAGTCATACTCAATTCATAGACGTGAAGGTCTCTTCATCATTGAAAGAGAATTCATCCTCTGTTATGTGTAGATGCTCTGTTGAAGTTTAACTTTCACTTGTTGACTAATCTCAGTTTGCACCAATGATATCAGGCAATCTTCCAGATTTCGTGCAGTTCCAAAAATATCGGCGTACTCCAACCTCTCATGGCGCTCTTCTCAAAGACCATCCCACAAGTTTCAAGAATGGCGTGCAAGTCACTTGCGCGGTACAAATTTGGCGCACAGGTGACACCAACCCACTAGCATGACACTGCCTCTTTCAACTCCAAACTTGTATGACGATGCACCTTTAACTCCCAAACTACCTTGGTCATGTATCCAACAACCACTGCGAAACCTCTACATGCGCATCCCAACTACCACTTGCGCGACTCAACCACTTGCGCGAAGAGAGCTCTAAGAATCACTAAGTCTTGAACTTCATTCCAAATGAGGAGGAGTGGTCCTCAATTGAGGAATGTCAACAAACAGAAACCATAATCAAATTCATGCATAGAAGACCGTGGTTCCAATAGTAATACCATTTAAAACCCCTTATTTATCCATTTTTACAACATGAGAACACCACATTAAATCAAATTGACACATTAAAAGCATGAATAACACAGTTTGAAATAAAAAATTTAAATAATCCCCTTGTATGTTTCAAAAAGTAAATGGATGGAAACAACTAGCTCAAAATGTGTGAATAAAATGAAACATTGGGATGAGGGAGAACTAATAATGTGGAACAAACCACATACTTAACCCATCATGAGAACAAAGGAAAATATTACCACTCTACATATAGGGTTTATACAATAGAAATATAGGATAAAGAGAACCTGGAGACTAATATCGGAGGGAAGAAGGTGAGGAAATAACCCAAAACCAACAGAAACATATCTTGGAAACATGATGGGAACCATATGAGGAAGTAGATCAAAGGGATAGGGGTTTGAGGGCCCCTTTCAGGCACCAAAATTGAGAAAGGGAGGAGAAACCCAAAATAGGGTTAAAACATAATATGGGTATAATTGAAAACTGAATATTAAAATAAGTTGTGTAAGTTGCACAATTTCGACTCATGGTATTCAAAACTGTATGTGAACTATGCACACCATAATGGAAATAAGGGGCCTCTACAGGGTCTGGATGCATAGTTTTAGAAACCATGCACCAACCATGCAATGAAATTTTTTGAAAATTACAGAGCCTTTCCCATGATTACCACACATTTACTCCATATCATGCACATGTTGTGATATTTTTCCCACAAACGAATATAAAATTTCACAATTAATCATTTTGATCACTCGGTTTAGAAAAAACTGTGTATAGGCCATGCAAGAAAAAACTTCCAAAAACAAAATGAATAAGAAACAATATCTAACTTAAAAATTGAAAGATTTCTCACCAAATGATGAACATTAACCATGGGTAGGTCCAGAAATAGATTGAAACATCTAACACTCAATATTTTTCTCTCTAAACCTAACTCAACCCTCAAAATAAAGACCAAACACCAAGAATAAAATAAAATAAAATAAAACTAGGTATATGTACTAACATCACATGGGGATAGTTTATACTAGTTTAATTAAAAATTTGTTTAATTTCACTATCTTATATGGTGTTTATAATTACTTCTTCATTAACTAATATTAGATAGAACATGATTATAAACACCACGGGTGGTGAGTTTCACTCACAACCTGCTCAGGATGCTGATGGGTATCTAAGAATACTTCATTTTTTCATGTTTTAATAATTGAATGGGCCATGTATCGGATAGGGGACTTATAGTGGAGCATGAATGAGGTGGCCAAACATGTTATCGGGGAAAATTATGGACAAAAAATTTGATGTCTCTATTATGGTTTGAATGTTGAACTTCATACTCCAATTAAATTTCATATTTATTTCATTAGTAACATGAACATCAGAACATGATAATTCATAATCAATATGGAAAGGTATATAACTTAAAACACATTCAATTTAATCAATAAATGTATAATTAAAGACCTCCAGAGAAAATATCATGGAGAAAATATCATCTATAATAATATATATAAATTCTAAATGATTAAAATGAATAATTATTAGACTTTATGTATCAATAATATAAAAACCCATACTATCAAGATCTATCATCCAGACAGTTTGAATCTTCTGGGTACAAATCGATCCAGTTTGACCAACTATATCTCTATTTTCATGTCCTTTCACAAGAATGTTTAAAACTACATGGTACAAATCCATTAGGTTTAAAAAATAGATTTGTATCATGATAAAAGATGATCCATCAAGTTTTTATATAAATTTATTTCCCCAACCATCACTACACGTTGAAAGAATTGTTCTTATAAAAAAATATCAATTTAAATCATGAATAATACTGTTGATTGTTAAATATTAATATTGATGAAAGAATATAGATTATCAATATTTACCTATCCAATCAAATAAATTTAAAGGAAAAACAAAATATGTATGATTTTGAATTATTTTAGTTAATAATAATATCCATGAGAAATTATATGGTTATTTTTAGAAAATTTAATATATAATGATCACATGAAAGTTAATAATTAATTTAAATGTTAATGACTATAAATATTGAATCAATAAAGTATATTTTAATAATTTTCATAGTCAAAATGATCATAAAAAATATATACAAAAAATAATTATGTTATGAATAATACATATACCCATTAGAATAAGAATAAAATGGTTTTTATCATTAATGATTAGAAATACCATAAAAAGATCATTGAAAACATTCCTGAGGAAAATATCCTTTTCATTTTGAAATCCAATTTATAATGTTAAAAGTGCACAGAAAATATTGAAAATAAATTTCCTTCTTAATAATATTTTGAACATATAATGTAATCTTTAAAGAATTTGAGTTGTCATGAAGTCTTGAAATCTTATTCATGCCATAAAAATTAAAACAAATAATCCTTTGACTTTTTTAGTAAAATTAAAACATGAATTATTCTAAAAAAACCTGGTGATTCATTAAATTTTTTTGGGAAAAATAGAATTGGGTAATAAATTATTTTGAAAATGTTAAAAAACTTTAATAATAGTTTTTTGAAAATATGTTTTTGGAAGAAGACATATTTCAGGTGGAAGAGATAAATGAAGTCAGATTTTTCTAATACCATTTACTCAATCATTTTAAGAACAAAATATTGTAAAAATTAAAATATTAATTAATAATAACTTGAAGAAACATATAATAATAAAATACATGAGTTTAATTAGGGATATTTCATAAGATTTTATTATTGGAAGCATAACCATGAGCAAGCCTCATAAATTATGGGATTATAACTTAAAACCCTTACCACTTTTCTAGAATTTAATGTAGGACCCTTGAATGAGGGATCATATATGGATTTTTAAATACCATTAATTTAATTTATGATCATTATAAAATATATTAATAATTATTATATAAACCAGATAAATGAAACTAGTGGTGGATATGGAATATGCATCAAAGAAGTAAAACGTGACATGGAAATCCCTTACCTCACATTTCCTTCTTGTTAAAAAGGATTTTACCAATTTTAAAGTGGTTTGAAAAAAAAATTTATTTTATAAAGGAAAAATATTAATATTTATAATATTTGATTTGATAATTTTATAACGTCTTATCACACATTAATTAATAATATTTCATTATTTTCATTGTTTTGGGTGTTAATTAACTGCTTTCTCAGTTGTGCTTTGTCATGAATGTTCCAATTCTTTGTAATATTTTATAGTTTAATAACCACAATAATAATAATAATTTCATAATAATATTAAATATACAGAATTATACCTTATAAACAAATATTTAATTATGGTTTGGAGAAGGGAATAATGTTATGATCATGAAGATAGTAAGTCATACATATACATGAATAACATTTCCTTTTTTGATGATCATTAATGAAATGAGGTAAGTAATATTTTATATTTAAATGATGATAGAGATATAATAAAAAATATATTATATATTTAAATATTCTGATATATATCATCCATGTGGTTTGGTGAAGAAAAGAGAGTCACAACGGTTTGTGAAGGTGGTAGTCCACATATGCACGGGTGATGTTATCATCATTAAGTGAGTGAAAATTCATTCCATTAAATGATATATTATCTTTGTATAATGATAATTATTTCTTGAATATCATAATTTTGTCTTGTATGATATGTATATTCATTAACTTTACCAGTATCTCCTTCCATGTAAAGTGTTACTAAAAGGTAAACACCAACGCTTTGTGAGGTGGTAATCCACTATACACATGAGTGAAATTATCATATCCATTGAAGAATGAGAAGTAAAGAGTTATATCAGATATAATAATTAAAATATTATAATGTTTTTTATAAATTTCAACTATATACTTTATATCCATAATCATAAACATCATTGATATATGGTAATGGAAAATCAAATGACATCGATTCGTGAGGGGGGTGGTCTCTCTTACAAATGAACAGATATTTCTTACCACATTTGGTAAAATAAGAGGTGGTTTTAGGACATGAACTTATTATAAAAACAATTAATTATTTTTATGATAATAATATTATTATATCAGAATTTTTCAATTGGAATTTAAGAAGGTGGAGGAAGAAATAAATTTAAACTACTCATAAAAAATGTCACTTACTCTTTATGTATCCTCCTAAGGATTTACCCAGAAGACTTCCTAAGTTTTATTAATTAAAATATATAGATTATGAAATTATGGAAAGGTTTTTTTTAATTTAATTGGATATTAATTCAGTGAAAAATTTCTTTGAATGGGATAATAATAGAGGAGAGTGTGTGGCTTTTTATAAGTGAGGTGAGTGGTACAATTATAATTTTTTTAAAATATTAAATCATACCAATGGTTTGATCATGAATAAATCCTCCAAAATGTTCTATTATAGAACCCATAATATATAAGGTCTATATATATTCAAAAAATGTGGGTTGTAAGTATTTATTTATGTCATTGGTGCCCTTAAATTCTTAGTTTAAACTCTAGTAAATCCATTTTTACCTTAACCGAGGTAATTAATTTTTTTATTTTTTTCACAATTAATATTGGTAAAAAATTAAATTTTCCCCATTTAAAATTATAAATTATTACGATTTCAAATGTGTAATATATTTTTCAAAATCTAATTCATATAAGTCACAACTATTAATTTAAAACTAATAATAATGTTGTGATGGGAAATAATGTTTTCAATGAGAAAATGCTCACAAGTTTATAATGTTTGTATATAAAATTCAATATAAAAATAATTAAAATAAAATAAATTATATAATTTGATATATTATTGTACTAATATTACATTTTTTCAATTCAATATATAATTAATCATTATAAATTATTTGAATAAAAAGATAGTTATTAAATTATTATTTTTAGTATTTATAAAAAAATTATCTTTTAAGAAATATTATATATATTTACCCTTAGATAATTTTTATAATTTGATTTTAAATATTATTCTAGTTTATTTAATATAATTTTAATAAAATTGAAAATAAATATTTTTAAATAATGTGTCCATATCACGACTAGTCTTAATTTTAGAAAAATATAGTTTCCAATATCATATTAATTTTTCATTTTGAAATATGTTTTTTTATTTTTATAAATTAGATAACTGATAGAAATGTGTAAAATATGTATTTTTTCATATGTAATTTAATCATATTCTTAACCTCCATTCCAACTACTATTCGATAACTGTCATAAAAATAACTATATTAATAGTAGGTTATCATATTTTTAAACGTGGTATTTCATGTAATGATATCTATCTAAGAAACTCATTTATTATTATAACAAAAGGAAAACCCAGTGTTTATTGTAATTAATTCTATCTAATACAATATGATTTTATTATAAAATTTTGGTGTTATGTTTTTCAAACCTAAAATAAATTTTGTCCTTGCAATTTAAACGTGATATTGGGAATCAACGGTCTTATATTTGAATATTATTTTGTTAAAAAACCCAAAACATTAAATAGTAAATAGAAAATTATATTAATTAGATAGAGAAGGAAGTAAAAAATCATTAAATAAAACATAAATAGTTTCCTAAGTATGATAACATTGGTGGCATATAAAAATTTTAAAATGGTGGAAAAGTGTAAATAACTATTGACAGTGATTGACATCCATGATCATAAGAAATGAAATGGTCAATGGACAATTAATTGCCTCAAAACCATAAATATGTTATTATTTGAAATAACTTTGACTCATCAAATATGAATTAAATAGGATAATATTTTTGTTTCAAGAATATCTTCCTAAAGTTGATGAATTATTTTACTAACTATGAATATAAAGAAATATAGATTCTTAATGCAATTCAACTTTATAATAACAATTTATACTTTAGTTTTTCTTCGATGATTTTCTAATTCATCACTTACTCCAAGAAATGAACATGAAAAAGGAATTATTTATTCATGATGAACTACAATTCACTTTTAATATATCATAATATCTCTAAAATAGTTACATGTCTTTTCATCTATCTCAAACTCTTTTTCAAAAACTATATAATTAGAACAAGTTGTCCAGTATGGAAAAATTATCATATAGTGATGTAATACATTAATATTTAAAATATCATCCAAAGTTCAAATTAAACCAATTCATAAATATTAAACCTTATGACCCTTCCAAATGATCATGATTGAAAATTTTAGAATTAAGGTCAATAGATTTCAGAAATATACTTACCATTAATCCCTCAATCAACATGGAGTATCTCTTAATCATTACATTCCAAACATGTGAATACCTTCATCATTAATTCTCTTAAAACATTTCAATAAAATATATTAAAATAAAAAAAATTGAAAACATGCGATATTCCTTATACCATATGTAAATCACTTATTATTGGATATATTCCTTAAATTAAAAAATATTGTAAACTCCATCAATTACATAAAAAACCACATTATTAAAAAATGATTAATCATTTTCAAGGTTGTCAGTACTATCCTAATTACATTATACATATCAATAATCCTATTATTCCATAATAATTATATCAACATCAGAAACATATTAAGGTTAATATTTTCCTCAATCATTTGTTTAATAAGTTTAACTTATCAGTGATTCTTTTTTCTTGGTCATGAGAATAGTTTGGTATACACATTCAAATACTTAAAGAAAAAGTACTATAGTAAAATCCTTATACATGTCATAATTCATATAAATAGGATATCAATTATAAAACACTTAAATGACATAAATATTGAGTCCAAACATAAACACATTAATCCCTTATTATTTTCATGTGGTAATAGAATTATCATGAAAATGATACATCAACATATTTTGAGGTATATTCTATTGACTCCAAATAAATTTATTTTGGTAGTGTCCTATATACTAACAATTGAAGCACTGTTCATTGTAAAAAAATTTATTACGATTAGAATCAAAAGAACGGTGTAATTTATCTACACACATGTACAAACTCCCATTACTTTTAAGCAAACATCGGGGTGTTTCTTTACACAATTATAAAATTTTAGAAGATCCTTATTTCCATTATTCAATTTATACATCACTTTATGTGGTGTAATCCTCTTCTCAAGCTTCCCTTAAAATACATAATTCTTCAAGAATTATTTCTCTATATAGTTAGCACATGGTACAATATCCCCACATTATGATAATGTTTATGAGACTAGTTTCATTCAAAATATTAGATTAATTTCATAAAATAAATGGTAATTATTACACTTTGGATCATGTTCATTGATTTGGTTCCCATTTCATCTATTATGCACCATTTCGAAATGAAGTCATACCCTAGATTAGAAAATATCAATAAAAAAATTTATAACCCTAATACTAGGGAAATAGTTAATATAGATTGAAAAAATTATTATTAGATAATTTTATAATAATAAATATTATTTATTAATGGGTTTCTCTTTTTTAAATCCTTCATAATGGTTTGTTATTAAAAATTGAATTATCATAAGAATATCTTCCCAATATTATAAGAATAGGTGTAATATAATGACTATTTCTCTGAAATAGGTGATGATTGACTCAATCCAAATGTTCCCTTTTTTGAGATAGTCTGCCTAGGTACCTCTATTACAGAACAAATTCAACTTTTTGGGTTCAGAAAGGGATATTTCCCACAAAAATGACATAATATCTATGTTGAAAAAATAATTCATATGTTCTTCTATACTTATCTTCAAATTCTATTACATGTTTTTATCACCTAGTCTATATGTTCTTAAATATATTTCCTAATGATTTTACTATACTTTCTTAGATACCAACTATAGCAACTTGACCCTAATAGTCTGAATCCAGTGTCAACATTGATACATTGTAATAAGATACAAGGAATCACATCCCAACAGATATAATGGTTTATTAGTATTTGTAAACTAGACACAGACATAATTCCCATATTACATTTAAAAAAAATAGAAATATTTTTTTAGAATAACATTATTCAATCTTTTATTTCCTTATATAATTTTCCTAGTACATTTAATGGATTCCTAGTAAAAGAAATAAGATAAGTATGAGATAAAATCTTAAGTAATGAATGTGTATATTAGAAAATGTCCTAAATAAATGAAGCATAATCAATATGGAAAGGTAAATAATTAACAACACAATCCATTTAATAAATATAATGAAAATAATAACTAGATAAAGACTAATCAATATATAGAGTTAAATTACTAAAACTAAATTTCATTTAATAAAGAAACTAATAATAAAAGGCATCCAGAGAGAACATCACAAAGGGAATATTATGGATAATAAAATAAGAAAATTCACATTGAGGGAAATGATTACATATTCAATTTCATGTCTCAAGTACATGAAAACCACTACTATCATTCTATATCCTCCTAAAAGTCCAAAAATGTTGTGTAAAACTGATCTGGTTTAGACAACAACATCTCTAATTTCTATACATTTCGTAAGATAGTTTAAACTACTCATTAAATACCTACCAGGTTTCTCCAACTGATTTGTCACATGAGACCCTTGGAAGCATCGATGGGATATATAAAGTTTGTTTTCACCCATTATTGAATGTACAAAGCATTCCTTATATATCAAATAACATATTTAAATCATGAATGGCATGACTTACTATTAAATATCTTTATTAAAGAATGAATATGGATTATAAATATCTCCCAAGTGCATAAAATAATATTCAAGGTAACACATCATATGTAGGAAGAAGATATAGTTTAAGAATTAAACATATTAGTGATAAATATTATGAATATTTTTGAAAAATATAATATATATTGATCATATAAAAGTGAATATTTCAATGGAATGTTAATGACTACAAAGAATGTATCAGGAAAGTGAATGTTAATCCACTCCTTGCTAAAAATGATCATAAACCATCCATGAAAAGAACAATGAAGTCATTAATACAAAATATATCCATTTGTTTAAGAATAAAGATTTTCTATCATTGATTAATAAAAATACCATAAAAAGATCTTGAAAAAATTATTGAGTAAAATATACTTTTTATTTTGAAAATAAAATTAAAAAAATCACCAAAAATTTTGAAAATAAATTTATCTAAATATTATTATTTAATATTATAAACGACAATTTAAATTTTTTTGGTTTTCATGATTTCTAGTTGTTTTGTTGATGCCGTACATGTTAAACAATGTTCCTTTCACTTTCCCAGCAAAATCCAAACGAGAATTTCTTTTAAAAATAAAATTAAGATTCCAATAAAATCATTTTCAAAAAAAAAAATGGGTAGAAGTTTATTTCATAAATCTTTTTAAAATGGCCCAAAACATTAATTATAAAAAAATACAGTTTCAGAAGAAAATAGATTTATGATCGAAGAGAGAAATGGAGACATATTTTTTTAATAACATTTAATCAATAATTTTAGGTTCCAAAGAGTGGGTAAATGGTTTTATTTATTGAAAATGTCATGAATAACCATATTAGAATCAAATTAATGAGTATCTTGAGGTATGAATCAAATATTTCATTATTAGAATCATAATAATTTTAAATCCTGATAAATTATGAGATTTGTAACATAGAACACTTACTACATTAGTTTATTTTAATTTTATGAACCTTGAAATAGATATCCTAAATCTATATGTAAATCACCATAATTATAGTTATAATTATAATAATATTCATTCATTGTTATTATATTTACCATATTAATGAAATATGTGTGAATATGATATGTGTCTCGCAGAATTAAAAAGTGGGATGAAAATCCATTACTCGACGCTTCTATTTGGTTAAACTAGATTTAACCTATTATACAGTGGTTTAAAAAGTGAGATAAAATTATAAAAATATATATAAATATTTATTATATCATATATGATCCTTTTATAACATCTTATTACCCATTCATTAGAAATATTTCATTATTTTAATTATTTCGAGTGTTAATTGCCATGTTTTCTCATTCATGTTTTTTTCTTGAAAGTACCACTTATTTTTTAATATTATATAGATAAATAATATCTAAAATAATAATAATAAAATAATTATCAAATTTATATGTAAATTATACTTTTAAAACAAATAATAAAATATGGTATAGATAAATTAAGTATGTTAGGATCATGGAGATGGTAGGCCATATATAAGTATGAGTATAATTTCCATTTTCCAATTATTAGTATGGGAAGGTGGTATATTAAATTTTACCCTTAAATAATGATAATATTATCATATATATAATATTATTTTTTAAAATATACTTATATATCGAATCCATGTAGTGTGGTGATGAAAAGAGAGTCACATCACTTTGTAAAGGTGGTTGTCCACACATATACTAATGAGGTTATGATCATTAAGTTAATAAAAAGGTTAGAACGAAAAAGATATATTATCAATTTGGAATTATAATATGTTATGAATATCGCAATTATTTCATGTATATTACATATATTCATTATCTTGATACTATTCTCCTTCATTTTAACATGATAGGGAAAGACGAGTCACTTCACTTTGTGAGGTGGTAGTCTGCCATACACAATAGCGATGTTATTTTATCTTTTCAAATATGGAAATTAAAATGATATATATGCTATAAATATTCAATAGGTAAAATTGTGTTATTAATATCATATATATATCCTTCATATTCATCATCGTTACAAACCTTGAGAGGTTGTAATGGGAAAATTAACGACATCAGTTTCTGAGTTGGTAGTTCACCTTACACATGAACAATGATTTTTAACCCATTTTATGGAAGTGGTGATTGTTTTAGGTCATGAAACTATTAAAAAATCATCCCCATATATTGAAGATAAAAATTTTTTATATCATCATGGTTTAAAAATAATTAAAGTTGGTGGAGGAATAATTAATAAAAAAACTTCTCAATGAATAATGTTACATCTTTTTTTGGTATCATCCTAAGGTTTGAACCTAAAGAATTATTATTTTGAAATTCAGTAAAAAATAAATATTTTAGGATTATTTTTGGGTTTTTGGGAATTTACTTTAGGGATATTTTAGAAGAATTTTTGTTTAAGGATTGAATAAGAGAAGAGAGATGGTGGCCTTTTATAAGTGAGGTGAGTGGAACACATGTAAGTTTATGAGAAATTACACCATGCACATTTTTTACCAATAAAAAAGAATCCAAAATTTTCCTTTTAAAAACATTGAAGATATAAATTCAAAATACGTATAGAAAATGGTTGTTGAAATATTTTGGTATCTCATTTTTATACTTTTTTCATAGTTTAATCCTTATTAAATCACTTTTTACCTTAACAATGTCAATTAATTTTGATGTTTTCGCTATTTTTAAAAAAAATAATTTGAAATTATTATAAAATAAAAATTATTATTATTTAAATAATTTAATATATTTTCCCAAATTCAATTTACATATTTGGGGAAATGTAAAATACAATTAATCCCACATATATGATTGATAATCATAATTCATATATTTACTTTGGTCTTGGTTTTCCTATGCTTTCAATTAAAATATGTGATATTGAACATGCTATGTGTCTGATTTTTCAGGAATAAAAGATTCATAAGTTTTCAATAAATAAAAGTAATATAAAGTTCAAAACCAACCATTTATATATAATGATTCCATTATACACATCGTGTACCCTAAGGTCACAGCCTGATCCCAAGTCATGAAGCCCGTCGTGACCAAGCCATATAGCCAGCAAGAAAAAGCCACTACACATTAGGACCTACTTGTACAAGACATTATGACCATTAAAATTATCGGGTGAGAAATCTGTGAGGAATCCATGCAAAAAATAGATTGAACATTGGGTACACATCATTAACAATGGTTACATATCATGTACCTGGTCATACTTCTTAATGCATGAGACCTACGTGCCACGCTGGATATTTGTAGGAAAATGAAATGGATCAAGGGTACACTCATATACTATAGGTACACATCATGACCAAAATTTCCTATATAAGCAGAGCAATGGATGAGAATTGGAGACACTTCCAGACGAGCTTCTCTTTTCTCTCTCGATCCCTTTATAACCATTTCACCTGTTTTCCTCTCAATGTATCAATTCCTACATATTCTGTGAATTTTCATTAATCCATGATCCATGGAGTTTCCATTCATCAACACATTCAATTTATTCCATCACATTTAAATTTGGGTTCCATTACTCTTTCCCAAGTTTCTTATTTTTATAATTGTGAATTGCTTCATGCGTATTTCTTTCAGTTATCTTTCCCAAATATCATGCATGATCCTTATTCAATTAATGTTTATCAATATGTCAAATATGTCATCTCTTATTTATTTAATTTCATTTTTCCCCACCCTGAGTAGCTAAATAATTAGGGGTAGGGATCAAGTGATGTATCTGAAATACTCTAATAAACCATTAATTATAATGTTGGAAAGTATAATTGTATTAGTAATTTGGATGTTGATTCAAGGTTTATCCCATCTGTGTGAGAATCCCATACCACAGGACAATCAAACAAATGACTCGATCCTAATTAGAGTTGAATGAGCTACGAACACTAGCTCCAGAAGTTTTTTGTCTAAGAAACCCCACTTAATTCTCTATGGTTGTCCCTATTTCCTGACCAAGAGATATCTATTTCCTTGGTAGATCTAGGAGACTAAGACCAAAGTCCACTAGTAACCCCTATTTCCTTCACATACTAAGTCATAGTATCTTTCCAAGGTTAGACTTATAGGTTATCCTTTACTAGGATACATGAATTAATATCAATCCCTCATTTATTAATTTAATCCGTCCTAATTAGAAATCATACAAAAATTCACAAACAATAGACTTCTAGAAAGGAATCCTTTTAAAAAATTGAGACTAGAATTCTTAAACACAAATAAAAGTCTCCCTTTGGATTTGAACCCACACTACCACTATACTAAAACCTTGTAGTTAGTGAAAGTTTGAGACAAAATATAATTTCTAAATTTTATCCATTCTAGAGAAAGTAACGATACCATCACGCAAGAGGAAATCAAGTTTCTGGCACCATTTCTGGGGAGGGTGACACCCATTTTGAATAACTCTAGTTTTTTGGACCAAAGATTACCCTTCCCTCATCCTCTTTGTTCTTTCTAGCCTCTTATTTTTATCTTCTTTTGTGGATGTACCAAGGCCCATTAACCTGATAAAGTATCCTTTAAACACAATAAATGTTCTCCATCGATCACAAGATTGAAAGGAATCTATTTTTACTTCTACAGTCAACTATGGTCGAGAAACATCACAACAGAGGACCCAACCCACCAAATCATCAAGTTATAGAATGCCCAATGAAATCATATAATACCATCATGTATTATAATTTAACATCAATCCATGAGGATACATCATTCATCATTAACCCTCCAATTCAATCCCACGCATTTGAAATTAATACTGGACTCATCCATATGATCCCGAAAATAGGGTAATTCAATGGTTTTCAGAGCAAAGATCCCCATGAACATATCTCCAATTTCCTAGAATTTTGTGATTCCTTTTGCAACCATGGATTACAATCTAATGCTATATGATTTCATGTCTTAACCTTTTCACTCTGTGACCGAGAAAAATATTGGGCCAAAATCTAAGCTCTTGAGTCTATTACAACTTGGGATGAGCTTACAAAAAAATATTCTCGATAAATAGTTTCTACCAATCCAAACATAAAAACATCAGAATGAAATTACGAATTTTTCACAAAAAATGATGAGTCCATATGTATGGCATTGGTTTGGTTCAAAGAACTCTTGAGGATATTTCCACATCATTTTCTTGATACCTGGATTCAAATGAAATCATTTTATCAATGACTCCTGCAATTAGCGTGAACAGGGGTCAATGATTCCGTTGATGGAGGTCTGATGTTTAAAACCCCGAAAGTACAAAGAGATATTATGGATTAAGTTTCACACAATTATACTCTATGAAAATGTGACCGAGAACCACCATGATGTGGAATCCACCAATATGATGAGACAACCAGGTTAGAAACGCAAGTTGAGGCACTAACTAAAAAGCTCGAATCATTTCAAATACCTACCACAAAACCCCCCTCTGCCCCGTCCTGGATATCTGATCATGTGATATGTGTGGTGGACCAAAAAATTATTAATACTATAATACCAGATATGAGGAATCATAAGAATGTATTACATTAATTACAATTAAAATAATCAAACCTTTCAGTAGTAAAAATATCCACAACAAGCCTTTCTGAAGCCCCAACAACAACTTCCGCCCACCCAGCCAAGTCCACAACAGGCACGCCTAGCACCCTAAAGAAATGTGGAAAATATCCTAACATCATTCATTCAGAAACCCGATCAATGGATGACTACGAAGGAAAATGAGATGTAAAATTAGTGAGGAACTTTAATGATTTTAGAGATTCAAATGGGACAAATCTCAAAGACCTTATCTTTGAGTTTACTAGGTACCCTACCAAGTAACATAAAAACATACCCATGATAAGTGGCTAAAGATTTAGTAATAAGGACAATAAAAGAGTTGAAATTCCAACAACCAAAGGAAGCAAGCTCACAGGAGGAACCAAAGAAAATATTAGAAAAGGTAGAATAAGTCATCCCTATATCATCCCCAGAAGTAGTCCCAACTGAGAAAAAGATAACACTTGAAAAATATAAGGTAATTTTTATTTAGTCCCACCTCCATAAAAGCCACCTCACCCCTTTTTAGAAAGAAAAAACAAAAGGTAGTTTGGAAGCTCATTACAAAAATTTCCTCAAAATGTTAAAGCAAATTCATATCAACATTCATTTTGCTGAGGCAATCATGCAAATGTCGGTATATGAAAAATTTCTCAAAGATTTTCTATAAAAAATAGAATGATATAAGATCTAGGAATCATCTCGTTAAATGATGAATGCTCTGCTATTGTACAATAGAAACTCCTACCAAAAATGAGAGATCCTCGAATCTTTTCAATTCCATGTGCACTAGGAGAGTGAAAATTTGGAAGAGCACTCTGTGATCTCGGAGCCATAATTAACATAATGAAGATGAGTGTTTTCCACACACTCAGACTCGAAGAGATCAATGAAACAAGATTATCATTACATTTTTTCAATCATTCAGTCAAATACCCATATAGTAATCATGATGTTGTTCTGGTTAATGTCGAAAATTTAATTTTCCCAGTAGAATTTACAGTTTTAGTCATTGAAGTGGACAAAGATGTCCTGATAATTCTTGGAAGACCCATCCTAAAAACAAGGAAGGTATTGATTGATGTTAGTCAATAAAACCACATCTTTAGATTTAGATATGAACTTGTGGATTTTAATATTATAAAATATTCACAACATCCAAATGGCCTGGTTGATTCCCCCGCCATCTTAGTCTCCTAAGAAGGGGAGTACAAGGATATTGAGGAAGATACCAATGATTCTAGATCAGATGAAGAAGAAGACTATGACTTTGAGGAATTCAAATTTATTGAACCAATTACCAGAGATACCATACCACCATTTATCCTATCCATCATTCAACCACCCATGTTGTATCTAAAACCTTTACCCATTATGTTGATGTACTCATACATATGGGTGTCATTCTCTTTACTCATCTTTATCAACACTGAACTATCTCAGGCTCAGGAAGAAAAGGTAGTTTTTGTAAAAAGACTTAGGAAATAAATTTCTTGGAGAGTGGTAGATATTAAGGGAATAAATCTTTTAGAATGAACCCACAGAATATTTCTCAAGGAAAATGAAAAACTAAAAGGACAGCCTCAAATGTGGCTCATGCCACCAATGAAGAAGGTTATCAAGAAGGATGTGTTGAAGCTTATGAATTCTGAGGTAATATTTCCAATATCATATAGTTAATAGGATATTCCCCTCTATGTTGTTCAAAAAAATAGAGGACTCGTAGTAACAATAACAGAGGACAATGAACACATTTTAACTCGCACGATCACTGGTTGGTAATTTTATGTGGAATATAGGTATTTGAATACAGAAATAAGGAAAGATAAATTTCCCTTACCTTTCATGGGTAAAATTATTGAGAGTCTATCAAGACAAGATTTATACTATTTTCTGGATTTCTGTTTAGGTTACAATAAAATTGAAGTAGACCCCATTGATGGGCCCAAAGCCACCTTTACATGCCCCTTTGGTACTTTTTACGTATAGACATATGTCATTCGGTATGTGAAACACACCAACTACATTACAAAGATTCATGAACCACATATTTTATGATATGGATGAAGAATTTATCGAAATATTCATGGATGATTTCTCTTTCTATTAGAAATCATTTGATGTCGGTTTAAGAAATCTAGAACTGGTTCTCCAACGCTTGGAGGAGAAATACTTAGTACTGAATTGGAAAAAATGTAACTTAAGGGTGAAATAAGGAATTTTACTAGGACAAAATATATATATATATATATATAAGGCATTGATTTTGATCCTTCTAAGATAAAGGTCACCATAGATTTGTCAGATCCATAAACTATGAAAGGGATCAAAAGATTCCTTGGACATGCTGGATTCTACAGATGCTTCATAAAAGACATTTCGAAATTCATACATCCATTGACACAATTTTTTTCAAAGGACATTCCTTTTTTAATTTTTTGAGGATTACCAACATGCTTTTGAAACACTGAAAAAAAAATCTGATTGCCTCTGTAGTTATAATTCCACCAAATTGGGAAAAAGAATTATAGCTTATATGCGACGCCTGAGACCTTGTTGTATGAGTTGTGCTCAGAAAACATATAGACACCATCTTCTTCCCAATCCATTATGCTAGCCACACATTGAATAATGACCAAATAAATGTTACGACTATGAAGGATATGTTTTCAGCCTCAATTTCAACTGAACCTTAAAATAGTCAAGATCCAAATGTTAAAGGAACTGTTGACTGGGAGGCAACCCAGGGTAGGAATGTTTTTAGATAAGTTATATTAAGATTTTTGACCAATAATATCATGTTGAAGGATCAGAAAATTGGGCCAAGCACAACTTAGTACACGTCATGTACCACTGGTACATGTCATGACTTGTTTTCACCCCAAAAATTCATTTTCCACCCCATACACGATGTGAATCACCTGTACATGTCGTGTACAGTGGAAGGATGGTTTTTAAAAACTAAAGGTCGTGAACCAAAAAGTTACAACCCACATCACAAGAAACCCCTGACCCCTCTTCTTCCCTCGAACCCATTTCTATTACACTCGTCCACACCTCCCACACCCCCCCTCTGCGTTCAATCCCTCACCACACCCCTGCTCCTCTTCCCCCCCCCCCCCCCTTTATCGATATGTCATCCCATCCCCTCTACCCTAGCAATACTCGCCACCTCTACACTATATCCCCATTAATCACACCACCTACCTATTTCCATGGCATGCACCAAGCGCCCACAACTCTCTCCCTCCTCCTCGACTTCCACCTCTTCATATTCCCTATTTTAAAAATGGCATTCCTACAAGCATCTGTGGACCACCGCGGACACACCATCTGCACCTGCCACTACACGCGCAACACCAGCTCCTTAGGAGAGGTCCAACATAACCACAACATCCAGTGATGAAAACCTTCACCTTCACCCTGTCTAATATATTTCCATCCTTGTTCATAGGGTTAACCGTCTAAAGATACAGGTGAAAACCATGCATAAACACAAGAACTTGGACACGAAGACTCTCTCCCAAATAAATATTTCTGATTCCACCACTGACCTCCTCGACACTCTACACATTCGTACCATTATCGGAGTCTACAAGGTGACGTTTTGAGAGTTATTTTCAGAGTTTTTTGCAACCTTAAAAATGAGCATAAACAATCTCTTTTTCTAACAGTAACACCCCAAGCATCCACGGTACGCTTCTCTTTGAATAATACAATTGTGTGTGTTGTACGCAAGTTTGAGTTCTAACACACCACAATCAATCAAACTAGCCGTTATGAATAGTAATTCCAACTTTTTGAAATTTAATAAATTTTATCATTCAAAATGAACATCATTTTTGGATTCGGAATATCAAAATTAGCTTAGGGTGAATTTTTGGTATTTTTCTGAAAACATTCAATTTTTAATGAATAGTGAAAAACACTGAGTTATTGTTTAAAACCGACTTTTAATTTAAATAATTATTTATTTTATTTAAATTTATTTTAGGTAAAAATAGAAACATATTACCTATATATGTTCTATGTAATTCATTAGAGTCAGTTTATAAAAATTTTAGATATATAAAAATATTATTGAACTTTTTACCATCTTTTACCCACCTCCTAGGAGCACTTGCAAATTTACATAAAACATAATTTTACCGCTTTTACAAGTTGAATTTCTAAAATCTGAGAGACACAGTTGATATCAATATGTAAAATTTGGTTCAATAAGATGAAAATAATTTTTGATGAATAGCAACTTTTACTTTTATTACCACGGTTAAAAGTATATTGGGTAATTAAGGGTAAAAATCATATTATAATTACCCTAACACATGTAATAATTCTATTGGATAATTATAATTCGACCAAAAACAACCTTAGGTATAAAATATTATCCTTTAGGTTCACTTGGATTAGATTAGGACATTTATTATTATTTAATTCAAAGAAGAGTTAAAAGTGTTAAATTCAATATTTAATAACTAAACCAATTTTAATATAGGGATACACATAAGATAAATTCTACTATAAATATTCATTAGAACAGACAAATTTCCTACATAATGTTATTTTATTTATATTTTATATACAATAAATAATTTAATTTATTTATGACACAATGATGATTTAGTAATTACCTAATTAATGAAATATTAAAATAATGGAAGTTATAAATATCAAAATAAATGTAATTTGAGATTTTTTATGAATTACACTACTTTCCTAGGTTAATATGACATATTAGTGTTAGTTGGATGATTTTTTTTCGAAGTAATAATGTTGTTACAAATTTATGAAAAACAAAATACCAAATAGTGTCAAAATTGACATAAAAGAGTTTTTACAAGAAATATTATATTATTGGTTGATATTCTATTCCTAAAAATATAAGGGTCTTAAAAAAGACTTATATAGTGATAGTTGTATCATTAATGAACCACTTGGGGTTCTATTGGAATTTTATAGTTAGTTTATTAACCACATAATATAAAAATACAAAGAGACATGGTAAATGTCAAACTATTTAACTAAGAGTTAAATCTAAAAGATAAAGTTAATATAGTGACCCAAAACTATCTAAAACCTATTGGTTGAGTGGTTTTAGACCCATCACCACCTTATAATTAAATTAATTCATTTTGGATCCATTAGAAAAATAAAATTATTTTATTATAAAATAATATTTCTAGTTTTTCCTAAGGTGCCATTCACCCATCTTATAAAAGGGAACTCCCCATTATCTCTAATTCACACCATCAAAGTCATTTGGATCGGCCAAAACATTCCCAAATACCATCTAAATTATCCTCCCTTCAACTTATAGGCCTTCCTTTAGTTAGAAATCCAACCTAAGGAGCCCTTTTGATCAAATCAAAAGGAAGAACCCGAAGAAGAGGTAAATATCTCACCACCTCTTTCATGTTTTTCTTCTTCCACTTCTTCTTTATTTGTTCTTTCCATTATGAAATAATAACTACAGTATCTTATATATACTATAATTTTATTATAAATATGGTACAATGATATTCATTATTCTGTCCATCCATTGAATTACATGTCACCATACGTGCGTATGTACGGCTTACCGTCTCCACGTCATGGTGTAATTGTTATTCAATACATTATTATTTGGATGGGTATAATAATGATGTGTAATTGATGTATATAATAAATATAACATGATAATGATTATATATATATGATATAACATCCAATTATATATTATTTTAATATCAAAAGAATGATATTATCACTCGTGCGTACGTACGGATTACCGTCTCCACGAACGCGATGAAATCCATTCCCCGTCATGTCCATTCAACACTAATTTTCATTACATGATTAAAAATAATATTTAAAGACTTAATATCATTATGAATATGAATAAGATACATACTATCCATAAAAAACATTACTTATGTAACAAATCATAAAAAGGAAAACGAATCAGTTAACACCCAAAATGATGATAATACTAAAATATTATTAACAAATAAATATTATAAGATCATATGTGATATCTTATTAATGTATATGATTTTTTTTAATTTAATAAAAATTATTTCACCATTATACAGGAGGTTAACCTACCCTAGACCAAGTAAAAGTACATGGTAATGGTTAATTTTACAATCTCTTTATTATCAGATGTTTTTTTTACGTATGTATCTACTAGGACCTTTTTATAATCCACATCAATGTTTCTTAAAAATTTATTTCAAAACATTTTTACTATTTACTATACAATGGGGTAAGGTCATTTATACCATTATTTTAATTTATATATTTTAAAAGTAATCTTTCTGTTGTTTTCCAAAACAAGGTAATTTATGACATTTTTGATAAAATTTAGGTAAGAATGTTTTTTTAACTTATACATTGAGTGCGGCTATTTTCTGCCGTTATAACATTGTCAAAGATTCCCTTAGAAGATTATAAGAATATTTTTAAAACAAATTTCATCTTTATAATTATGTAAATCTTAAATGATTTCAAAATAGAAAGAGATATTTCTCTAAATAAAGGTTTTGATTTCATCTATTTGAATATCCTTTGACAGATTTTAAGCTTATTTGATGTTGATATATTATGATACAAAACATCCATATTTTATTTAATGTTTTGTGATATGTTTGAATATAGATGTGTTATTTTTACACTATTAATGGTTATGGATAATGTATTGACATTTCGTATGCTAGTTTTAATACGAATGTTTATGTTAGGTTTAAATATTTTCATATGAGAAATGCATTGGAATTAGTAACTAAAGGGTGGATCCCGCTATAGCTCCTCGATGCATCAGTATGTCTCATGAGACAAACTAGGGTCTTGGAACAAGACCTTGGCAAAATTTTATTTGTAGCCTTTTTCCATGGCCTTGACTATGTGGTTATGAAAGTCTGGCATTATGCATTCCATTATTATGAAAGTGGCTATTGATATTGCATGTGATTATTTGACTAGTAGAATATCCATGTGAATAAATAAATGGAGTTATTTGATTTTTATCATTCACATATTATGCTGATGTTCAAGTTAAAATGGCTTTTGTTTTAGTCTTATACATTGCCTTAGATTTTTATGTTTATTTATGAAAGTTTCTGCTATATTGTTATCCTTACTGATCATCTGAGCTCACCCCTTTTTTTGTTATATTTTTCCCAGGATGAGAAGATGTATATTATGACTGACCTTCAGGAATATTCTATGGGATCTTATTATTTTCCATGGAAACTATGTTGTTTTACTTTTATATTTCATAATTTAATGTAAACATTATGAATGTATCTAGTACTTCCAATGATACTAAACTAATCAGTCTTTATAGACTTGATCTTTTGTGATCATGCCAATGATATGTAATAATACACCGACTCTAATATTTGGGGGTCGCAGCGTTATAGTTGGTATCAGAGGGAGTTTTAGTACAAACCTTAGAAACTAGATTTAGAAAAACTCTTATTAAAGCACATTTCCCTAAGATAGACATTGCGGATTAGTATATATGAACTTCATAGAATTTTGGTATTATAGATATTTTGTGAGTTTTCCAATAAATACATCTCTTTCTAGATACGAGAAGGTAGAGGTGACTCTGGAACAGATGTACATAGGTGTAAAACCTAAATACACCGCTTTGAGCAAGACTTGAATGGGAACTGGTGCTCAATAACAAGCCTTGCTGCACTCTTGGTTACGACACTCCCAGGGGATATGCTTAGGATAATTCTCATTTTCATTACAAACCATTATGAAGGGTTTATGAGAATATAAATCCTCAAGGAAAACATTTTTTATGATTATGGATTATATCCATAAACTCTCCAATTTATGTTATGTATTTTACAAGTTTGGAATAATGTATTTCGATTCATAAACTAATTTAGTTTATGCCATTGTTTAGAAATGGCACCTAGTTGAAGGAATGGAAACCGTATCAAAGCATGCACTCCATGTAGGGATTTCCCTCATGATCAAGATAATTATAGTGGAGCTGGTGATACAACTGGTGTTGATCATCATATCACTATATTGGGACTACTCACTCAGGTTATGAATAATAAACTTACCAGTATAGAGCACCCTGATCTGCAGTATGGAGGATCAATGTTAGATCGCTTCATGAGGAAACAACCACGAACATTCAATGGGGTACAAATCCACTAGTATCTAAGCAATGGATAAATTCCTTAGAGAAAATATTTCATGCCTTGGGGAGTAGCAAAAGGGAAAAAGTTGTCATGGCAGTTTACCCCCTCACTGGAGATGTTGATCAATGGTGGTCATTGATTCAAAATACAATGAAAGATGATGAAGTATAAAATATGGAATGGAGGGAGTTTAATGAAATTCTCTTAGAAAAATACATTCAACATGACCATCGAGTGGATATGGAAAAACAATTTCTGAGTCTGAGGAAAAAGGATGATGAGAATGTCGCATAGTTTGAAGCTAACTTTACATGGTTAGCGAGGCATGCTGTCAATTATATACCTAACCCAATAAGTAAGATTGGTCATTTTTTTTATGGGATAAAACCATTTTTCTGTCAAGAATTGGTCTCATAATCCTTCTTGCCGTATGAAGATATTGCCTCATGTGCTATCAAGAAAGAAAAAGAATTCTCTAAGTCTTATGACTTTAAAGAAAATCAAGAGAAGAAGAGAACAGTTGAACACTCTGGAAATAAGAACAAGGGTAAGAAGGGAAAAGATGAATATCCACCCCATAGTAAATGTTGGAAGAAACACCTTGATACTTGCCTGATGGTAATGGAAGTCTGTTACAAGTGTGGTGAAAAACACCACCATGCTCGTGATTGAAAAGGGAAGAAAGAGGCTGTCGATGTAGAATGATACAATTGTAGAGAAAGGGGGAATTATGAAAATGAATTTTATAATAATCATGGTAAATTACATCAGAAAAGGCCAAGGGATCAAGGCCAAGCATATACTATCACTACTACTGAGGTTGAAGCTCTGAAAGACGTAGTGGCTTGTAATTTAATGGTTTCCTCCAGATTAGAAAATGCATTATCTGATTCTATATCATCACATTGTTTCATATCTTCGGAGTTTTCTAAAAAAATTAGATATTTCTAATTTCATTTAACAAGGGAGTTGTTAGTCAAAACTCCTAAGGGAAGTATCAATGCAATAATGTTTTGTGAATCAGTCCCCATTAGGGCATATAAATGTTCTTTATCTGTTGATCTCATCATCATACCCATGATTGAATTTGATATAATCCTCAGTAGAGATTAGTTTTCAAACCGTGATTCAAAACATTATTGTAAGAATAAGGAGGTTACTATTTTTGATGACAAGGATAAAGAACACCTTATCTTTAGAGACAAATATTAACCACCTAATTCTTATCTAGATCCACCCCTAGTAGCTCATTTAAATTAAATTATTGGAGAGGAAAAGAATTAAATAACTATGGGTGAGGAAAAGAATGTTCAAATATATGATGTACCTTTTGTGAATGAATATGTTGATTTGTTTCCAAAATATTTACTCAGACATCCTCCAGAACGAGAAATTGTGTTTTCCATTGATTTAATTCCTGGTTCAAGGCCCATATCGAAGACCCATTATAGAATGGACACTGTGTAATTAGTAGAACCAAATAAAAAACTAGAGGAATTGAGTAATAAGGTATTTATTCAGCCTAGTGTTTCTCCATGGGGAGCCCCATTCCTTTTTATTAAGAAGAAAGATAGATCTATGAGGTTGTGCATTGACTACAGGTAGATCAATGCTATAACAATAATTAACAAGTATCCCTTACCTCACATTGATGATTTATTCGACCAACTTCATGGATCTCAATACTTTTCAAAGATTGACCATCAATCTGTATATCATCAATTGTGTGTGAAGAAGGAAGACATTCCGAAAACAGCATTTCAAACCAGGTACAGGCATTAAAATTTTGCAGTAATGCCTTTTGGATTGACTAATGCACCCTCTGTCTTCATGGATCTAATGAATATTGTTTTCATGGAATATCATGTTGACTTTGTAGTGGTATTTATTGATGATATCTTGGTATACTCCAAAATCTATTAAGATCATGAAAATCACTTTTTCATTATTCTAAAGACTCTTAGAAGACTTGAATTATATGGAAAGTTTAGCAAGTGTGAATTCTGGATTCAGAAGATTTCTTTTCTTGTCCATATTGTCTCTAAGGATGGAATCTCTGTTGATCCTTCTAAGAGCAAGGAAATACATGAATGGCCAGCACTGACGAGTATAACTAAGGTATGCAGTTTTATTGGTTTAGCAGGTTATTATCGACGTTTCGTCCATAATTTTTCCCGGTCGGCTAACCCATTAACAAAGATCACACGTAAAGGGGTTAAATTTGTTTAGACAAAAGAGTGTGAAGAATCTTTTGAATAATTGAAGAGAATAATAGTCAATGCTCCTATCCTAACTCTACCATTGGGGAATTATGGGTTTGTTATTTATAGTAATTCTTCAAAGAAAGCACTTGGTTGTGTCCTTGTGTATAAAGATAGGGTTATTACCTATGCATCACGATAACAAAAAATTGATGAGAAAAAATATCCTACTCATGATCTTGAGTTAGTAGCTGTAATTATTTCCTTGAAGATATGGAGACAGTATCTCTATGGTGAAAAATGTGAGATATATACTGATCACAAGAGTTTGAAATATATTTTCTCACAGAATGAACTCAACATGAGGCAAAGGAGATGGCTTTAAATACTCAAGGATTGTTATTATACTATACACTACCACCCAAGGAAGGAAAATAAGGTGGAAAATGCTTTCAGTAGAAAGGATCATGGAGTTTTGAACAAGATGAGAGTTGAAAAGGATCCTATATACATGGATCTAGTAAAGATAGATATGGGAATCACCATGGAAGGTGAAACATTAATACTTTTTCAAATGGTTGCGAAACCATATTTACTAGAAAGGTTAAATAGTTCTCATATTGGTTATGAATTGTTTAAAAATAAGATTAAAGTTGTGAATGATGGGAGATTGTGTGACTTTGTGTATGAAGGTGGAATTTTTAAATTTGGGAGGAGACTATGTGTTCCCAATATACCTGAAATATAAAGGGAATTATTGGATGATGCTCATAGTTTCAATTTCTCTATACACACTGGTAGCACTAAGATGTATAGAGATTTGAAGGAATATTTTTGGTGGGACAACATGAAGAGGGAAATTGCTGAATTTTTGTCAAGATGTATGGTTTGTCAACATGTGAAAGTTGGAAGGGAATAGGCAGGAGGAGTCATGCAACCTCTTCCCATACTTGAGTGGAAATGGGATAATATTATGATGGAATTTATCATGGGTCTACCAAAGACTCCGATAAGGAATGATTCAATATGGGTCATTGTTGATCGTCTTACCAAGTAAGCACATTTTCTTGCTATAAGGGAAGATTTACCACTTGAACGTTTAGCAATACTATATATTAATGAAGTTAAAAGACTTCATGGAGTACCACTATCAATTGTTTCTGATCATGATCCCCATTTTACATCAGGATTCTAGAAAAGTATTCAAAAATACTTGGATACTGAACTTCATTTGAGCACTGCCTAGCACCCCCAAATAGATGGAAAATTAATACGGACTATTAAAACCTTAGAAGACATGTTGAGATTATTTTCACATGACTTTCGTGGTATATGGGATCGATATTTACCTCTGGTATAATTTTCCAATAATAATAGCTTCTATTCAAATATTCATATGGACCCATATGAAGCATTATATGGAAAGAGATGTCACAAAGCAACCTATTGGGATGATGTTGGTGAAAGAAAAATCATAGTCCCATAACATGTGGAGGAAACGATGGAAATGGTGAAGGTAATACAAACCCACATCAAAGCAGCTTAAAGTAGGCAGATGAGCTATGCTGATAACTGAAGGGAGGATTAGGAATATCAGGTAGGGGATCATGTTTTCTTGAAGGTATCTTCATGGAAGGGTGTTATACATTTCGGTAAGAAGGGAAAATTGAGTCCCAGGTACAGCAGACCTTTCAAAATTCTAGAATGAATTGTGGCTATAGCATACTGTTTGGAAATGCCGCCAAGTCTCTCCAAAGTTTACAATGTATTCCACATATCACTGTTGATAAAATACATGCCTGACCCAATGCATGTACTCACCTATGAGGAATTAGAACTGGAACCTGATATATCTTATTGTGAAGAGCCTGTCAAGGTTCTTAATACAAGAGAACAAGTGCTAAGAAACCAGATGACTCGTCTGGTAAAAGTTCTATGGAGAAACCATATGATCGAAGAGGCAACGTGGGAACCCAAGGAACTTATGATGAAGAACCACCCGAGTATTTTTATGCAGTAATAATCTTGAAATTTCAAGGAAAAAAATATTTGAAGGAGTGGAGAATGTAACACCCCAAGCTTCCACGGTACGCTTCTCTTTGAATAATACAATAGCATGTGTTGTATACAACTTCGAGTTCTAACACACCACAACCAATCAAACTAATAGTTATTAATAGTAATACCAACGTTTTTAAATTTTATAAATTCTATCTTTCATAATGGACTTCATTTTTGGATTCGGATTATCAAAATTAGCTTACGGTGAATTTTTGGTATTTATCTGAAAACATTTATTTTTTATGAATAGTAAAAAACACAGAGTTTTTGTTTAAAACCGACTTTTTATTTAAATAAATAGTTATTTTATTTAAATATATTTCTGCTCAAAATAGATACATAATACATATATATGTTCAATGTAATTCATTGAAGTTTGTTTATAATAATTTTAGATATATAAAAAATTTATTGAACATTTTACCGTCTTTTACCCACCTCCTTAGAGCATTTGCAAATTTACATAAAAATTAACTTTGCTGCTTCTATGAGTTTAATTTTAAAAATTCCAACAGACACAGTTGATATCATGAAATAATATGTGGTTCAATAATATGAAAATAATTTTTGGTGAATAGTAACTTTTTACTTTTATTTACCAAGGTTAAAAGTAAATAGGGTAATTAAGGGTAAAATGATATTATAATTTCCCTAACACATGTCCTGATTCTATTAGATAAGTATAATTAGAAAAAAATAAATTTAGGAATAAATATGATCCTATAGGTCCACTTTGATTAGATTTGGACATTTATTATTATTTAATTCAAAAAAGAGTTAAAAGTGTTAAATTCAATGTTTAATAACTAAAAATTTTTTAATATGAAGTTACACATTAGATAAATTCAACAATAAATATTCATTAGAAATATAAAAAAATTTCCAACATAATGGTATTTTATTTATATTTTTTAGACATTAAATAATTTAATTTATTTATGACACAATGATGGTGAAGTAATTACCTAATTAATAAAATATTAAAATAATTAATAATATAAATATCCAAATAAATATAATTTGAGACCACTATTGGAAAACAAGGTTATACCAATGGTTTTAAACTGTTGGTATAGGATGTAAAACTGTTGGTATAGCATATACCAACGGGTTTCTGAACTGTAGGGCAGTAAGCCGTGAGGAAAGCCCTATACCAACGGTTTGATCTAAACCGTTAGTATAGGCCATGTATGTATGAATTTACCAACGGTTATAGGCTAACCATTGGTATATGTTTGTATAGAATTTTTAACAGCAGTTTCAATAAAACCTTTCGTATATATTAAAGACTAAACACTTTACCAACAGTTTTAAAACCATTGGGAGAGTTTTTAAATTTTACTCAAAGTATACCAATGGTTTAAAACCGCTGGTATTGGGTATTTACAGAACTATTTCATAGCAGCCCCTCCAGTAGCCCATCTAGTATACACTTGCATAAATTATAGAATACATAACACATACAAAAAGACTTAAAACAACATACAAAACACCTGCAATAGCACAAAAAACACCTAAAACCATCAAACTCTTCCAACCATGTCATGTACTACAATTCCATATTTCAATCTTCATATGAAAACAATCTTCCAATAGAGTTGAATAACAGTTTCAATAACTCAAACATTATTTACACCCATTTCAATCTTCATATGAAAACCACTCTTCCAGTAGTAATGCACCTCACCCCTACACAACCCCCCAACCAGCATAGCCCCCCCCCCACCTCCCCATCAAATTCTAATAAACAGAATAGATTGAGAAATACTTATTAGAGTTGAATAAGAGTTTTAAATTGGCTCAAATCCCATTTTTTTCTAATCCTAGATTTGGGTATGTAATTATTTGTGATGCATTTTTCATTGAACATGTATTTTTATAATATATGGTGAAAATGTATTTTCATAGGAGTCTCATCACTTATGACCCCATGAGTGAAACTACCCAACTCATGAAAAAGAGTTTTCAACTATCATTGATGGGTGTAAATTTCAGAGACACCACCTTATTGATTAGAGACATGTTATATATTCATTCCGAAATGTTGTTGTGGTTTTCAAAAATGTTTGGTTAGTTTTCTGTATGTCAGTTGTTTTTTTCACTTAAAATGTTGTTCATTTTAAAAAAAAAAGTGAGACACTTAGAGTGATACCGACCACACCATGCCTTAGATGGAGGCAGGGTTGACTTGTACACATCAGAAATGACACAAGTATCATTGTCCTAAAGTATTAATACAATCTGAAAGCGTTTGGTCAGTTTTCTGTATGCAAGTTGTTGTTTTCACTTAAAAATCATGTCTAATTCAAATAAAATAGAGACACTTTGAGTGATACTGGCCACACCATGTCCTGGATTTAGGCGGGGTTGACTCGTACACATCACAAATGACTCATGAATTGTTGTCATAAAGTATCAACTGAATTTGAATGTGTATGGTCGGTTTTCCGTATGCCAGTTTTTGTTTTCACTTAAAATGATTTCCATTTCAAATAAATGTGAGACACTTTGAGTGGTGTCATCCACACCATGCCTCATATTGAGGTAGGGTTGAATCTTACACGTCACATATGACCCATGGATCGTTGTGATAAAGTATCAACACAATCCAAATATGTTTGGTTGGTTTTCCATATGCCAATTGTTTTTACTAAAAATGATATCCATTTTAAACAAAAGAGAGACAGTTAGAGTGACACTGGCCACACTGCACCTCGTATTGAGGCGGGTTTGACTTGTACACGTCAAATCTGACCCATGGATATTTTTCCTAAAGATTCAAAAGAATCCGATTACGTTTGGTCTGTTTTCTATATGTCAAATGTTGTTTTCACTTAAAATGATATCCATTTTAAAGAAAAGATATACACATTGAGTGGTGTCAGCCACACTACACCTCATATTGAGGCGATGTTGAATCATACAGATCACATATGACCTATGGATATTTTTCCTAAATTTTAAATAGAATACTAATGCATTTGGTCAGTTTTCCGTATGTCAATTGTTGTTTTCATTTAAAATGATGTTCATTTTAAACAAAAGAGAGACACTGTGAGTGGTTCCAACCACACTTCACTTTGTATTGAGGTGGGGTTGTCTCATAAACATCACATATGACTGATGTATCTTTTTCCTAATGTTTAAAAAGAATCCAAATGCATTTGGTCATTTTTCTGTATGTCAGTTGTTGTTTTCACTGAAAATAATGTCCATTTTAAACAAAAGATAGAAATTTTGAGTGGTGTCGGCAACACCACGCCACAGATTGAGGCAAGGTTGACTCGTACATTTCACAAATTAAACAAGGATCATTTTCCTAAAGTATCAACAGAATCCAAATGCGTTTGGTCAGTTTTCCGTATGCTAGTGGTTTTCACTTAAAATCCCCTCTATTTCAAATAAAAGTGAGACAGTTTGAGTGGTGTCGGCCACACTGGCACTCGGATTGAGGTGGGGTTGACTCATAAACATCGCATATGACCCATCGATCATTGTCCTAAAGTTTCAATAGAATTATAATTCCTTTAGTCGGTTTATGTATGTCAGTTGTTGTATTCACTTAAAATGATGTCCTTTTGAAACAAAAGAAAGACACTTTGAGTGGTGGTGGCCACACCGTGGCTCAGATTGAGGAGGGGATGACTTGTACACATCAAAAATGACCCATGGATCATTTTCCTAAAGTATTAACACAATCTGAATGTGTTTGTTCCGTTTTCTATATGCTTGTTTTTTTACTTAAAAGAGTATTTATTTTAAACAAAAGAAAGACACTTTGAGTGGTACCGACAACACCATGCCTCGAATTTAGGTAAGGTTGACTTGTACATGTCACAAATGACTAATGGATCCTTGTATTAATGTATCAATAGAATCCAAATGTGTTTCTTCTATTTTCTGTTTTTCAGTTGTTGTTTTCACTGAAAATGTTGTCTATTTAAAAAAAAGTGAGACACTTTGAGAGGTTTCAGCCACACTGTGCCTTGGTTTGAGGCGAGGTTGGCATATACACATCGAAAATGACCCATGAATCATTGTTTTGAAGTATGAAAACAATATGAATGGGGTTTTTTTGGTTTTCCTAATGAAATTTGTTGTTTTAATTTAAAATTTTGTCCATTTCAAATAAAAGTGAGACACTTTGAGTGGTACAGGCCACACCGCACCTCAGATTGAGGTGAGGATGACTCGTACACATCTAATATGACCCATGGATTGTTTTCCTAAAGTTTCAATAGAATTTGAATGACTTTGGTTGGTTTTTCGTATGTAAGTTGTTATATTAACATAAAATGATGTCCTTTTGAAACAAAAGAGAGACACTTTGAGTGGTGCCGGCCACACCACGCCTCATATTAAGGAGAGGTTGACTCGTACACATCAAAAATTACTCATGGATTGTTTTACTAAAGTATCAACACAATATGGATGTGTTTGGTCGGATTTCCTTATACCAATTGTTTGTACTTAAATGAGTATCCATTTTAAACAAAAGAAAGACACTTTGAGTGGTACTGGCCACACCGTGCCTCGGATTGAGGTGGGGTTGACTCGTACATATCCCAAATGACTCATGGATACTTTTCCTAAAGTATAAACAAAATCAGAATGCATTTGGTCAGTTTTCCATATTCCATTTGTTTTTTTCACTTAAAATGTTGTCCATTTCAAAGAAAAGTGAGACACATTTAGTGGTGCTGGCCACACCATGCCGAATATTGAGGAGAGGTTGACCCGAAAATGTAAAAAATGACCCATGGATCATTCTGTTGAAGTATCAACACAATACGAATATGTTTGTTCGGTTTTATGTATTCCAGTTGCTGTTTTCACTTAAAATGTGGTTCATTTCAAATAAAAGTGAGACACTTTGAGAGGTACCGTCCTCACCATGCCTCGGATTGAGGCGGGGTTGACTCTTACACATCAAAAATGACCCATGGATCATTTTGTTGATGTATAAACACAATCTGAATGCATTTGGTTGGTTTTCCGTTTGCCGATTGTTGTTTTCACATAAAATGTTGTCCATTTCAAATAAAAGTGAGACACTTCGAGTGATACTGGCTACATCGTTCCTCAGATTGAGGAAGGGTTGACTTTTACACATCACAAATTCCCCATGGATCATTTTCATAAAGTATCAACAGAATCCTATTGCGTTTGATCAGTTTTCTGTATTCCAGTTGTTGTTTTCACTTAAAATGTTCTCCATTTCAAATAAAAATGAAATACATTGACTGGTATCGGCCACACCGTGCCTTGGATTGAGGCGGGGTTTGTAGAGACCCGAAGCCTGACGTACATGGACATTACATTACATTTGAGGAATACTTAGTACATAGCAAACACACACACACAAGGACCGTAATAGTTTAGTGTCTTTGGAAACTCGGAATATAATCTTCTAATCGTGGTGAAAGATCTTCAAAATCTCCCATAAAGATCTTCCCTTTTTTTTACCTAAAACCTTTCTTTATATCCTGGGTAAAAGAAAACATAAAAGGGTGAGCTCAAATGCTCAGTAAGGGTAAACAAAAGAAATATCAATCACATCATATTCATAAGAACATAACATTTTGGAAATCTTAACCTGCAAAAGAGAGCATAATTTCATAACATGGGATAAATCATGGCAGTGAAATGTAATCACAATAATCATGACTTAAAACATTAAACTTTGTGGCATACACACATAATCATAGAGAATCATTTCTTGTTAGTCAAGACTCATTGCCAAGACTATCTTAGTGGACAAAGTCCCTTTCTGAATCGAGTGACCCTCGTTTCAGTCCTGTTTCACTGAACCGGTATAACCTACCATTCCAGCCATGTCTATCTCATGAGATATAAAATCTTTACCCAATGCGTTGGAGGGAGATATAGGTCCCACCCATCTCATAATGAATCCTTTCTTATGTGTGCCACAAAATCATAAACCATACATCATAGAATAACCCATGTAATAAAAATGGGATTCTTAAACAACATGACATCATAAAACCATTCATATAAGATAAAGGAATTCATAAACATAATTCCATCACAACATAGTCAAATCAATGTAAAAATATTGATAGAAACAGAACCCTTTATTATCTTAGATGGAAAATAATTTTGATAAAACACTTGAAATGAATACTTGAGGAAAATATCCTTTCTTCTTCAAAAACATTTTTCCTTTCATAACATGTCATACAACTTTAAAATAAAAGAAGTTGATTAAAAATAAACTTGAAAACTTGTAAAGGAAGCTTCTTGGAAATAATGTTTTAAAAATCCATTCATGCCATATAAGTTAAAAAAAACATTCTTTGTACTTTTGTCGGAAAAGTCAAAAAGTACCTCGTACAAAAAATGAAAAAAGATTCCTTTCATATCCTTTACTAAAAACTCATCGAAGGGTAAAATTGGATTTAAACAATTGTAGGTGGATGGAAATAATATTACATATTGAGGTAACATGGATTTTGATAATAAAATACACCCCAGTAAATTTCAAAGTATAAACAATCTCGGATAAAAATGAGATTGTGATATTTCCCTTACCTTAGGTCCAATTTGCTTCGTATGTGTCCGAACCTCCTGTATAATGATTTAAATAATGTCATTGACTTATTACAGAATCCTATTCATTGTTATGATATCATATATGGTTCACTTATGACATTATATTACCCGTTCTTTTGTAAATTCCATGTTAAAGAAGCGTTTTGGGTAAAATCGTTTCATTTATCGTAGGTGTTTTGACTTGTTGTTCTTGACATCATTATTACTTATATCATGATTTACTTACTTCCAGAATATAAAATATGATTTATATATCATATATATTCAGTATATATATATATAATAGATAGATAAAATGAAAAACACCGTTCATGGAGACGGTAGTCCGTACGTACGCATGAACACTGTTTTTCTTTCCTTATTGTCTTGAAATGGAAGTAAGTAGATGACATACATATGTATATATATACATAAATCCAGTAGCTTTATAATGTCATATATTTCATTATTATTTCTTATATATACTTTATAATCATTCTTAAATGGTTAACATGGAGAATGAATCTCATCGCGTCGTGGAGACGGTAGTCCGTACGTACGCACGAGCGATGATATCATTTCTATAAATATTGAATTGAATTGGAGTGGATTATACAATATATCATAATCAATATGATGTTTTAATAACTATGTATAGTTATTCTTTACACCATTATACCCATCCATGTAAGGTGGTGGTGGAAAATAGATTACACCACGGCGTGGAGACGGTATTCCGTACGTACGCACGCGCGGTGATTTCTTTTTCCGTAGGATGGATAGATGGTGAAATAGGGTTGTTTCATACTTATAATAACATATCCGTATATGAGTGATACTGATGTTATTACTTCATAATGAAACAACCTAAGAAGAAGAAGTGGAAGAAGAAATAATGATGAAAGAATTGGTAACGGTAATTACCTCTTCTTTGAAGCGCCTCTTTGAGACCTCCTCTTAGGGCACTAAAATTGGTCTTTGAGGAAGACCAGAACCTCTATGATGTTCCTAGGGAAGTGGAGAAGAGATTTTGGCAGGGGTTGGCCGAGCTTGAGTGCTCAAATTGGTGTGAGGAGGAGGGGGAGGAGGTGTCCTTTTATAGGGGAGGAGAGGGGCACCTTAGGAATATCTCAAACTATTATTTTATATTAAAGTCAAAATCGGTTTATAATGGTTCCAAAGGGTCTTATTTCTAAGCTAAAGTGGGGATGGGTCGAAATCCTATCAACCAATAGAATTTAGACAAGTTTAGGATATTATTTTAACCTTATCAATTAGATTTAACTCTAAGTTAAATAATTTAACTTTTACCATGTCTTTTTGTTTTCTTTCACTATATGGTTAATAAACATACTATAACATGCCAAACGAACCCCAAATTGTTTATTATTAATATATATATCCTTATCTAAGTCATTTGGCCGATCCTTAGATTTTTAGGAATACAATAACAATTAATAATATAATATTTGATTTAAAAACTATTTGGTGTCAATTTTGACACTATTTGATATATGATTTTTTTGAAAGTCATAACAGAATTAAATGTTCGAACCAAGTTGATTAAATCAACACTAATAAATCATAGTAACCTATAAAATTAGTGTAATTCATAAAAAAAACTCAAATTACATTTATTTTTGTGTTTATAACATCAATTATGTCAATATTTCATTAATAAGATAATTACTGCATCATCGTTGTGTCATAAATAAATTAAATTATTTGGTGTCTGAAAATTACAAATAAAATACCATCATGTAGGAAATCTTTTTATCTTTCTAATGAATATTTAAAATCGAATGTATCTAATGCATAACCCCATATTAAAAATGATTTACTTATTAAACATTGATTTTAACTATTTTAACCTTTTTTTAAATAAATTAATAATAAATGTCCTAATCCAATCC
The DNA here is from genome assembly GCA_963277665.1 of Viscum album. Classification (NCBI taxonomy): domain Eukaryota; kingdom Viridiplantae; phylum Streptophyta; class Magnoliopsida; order Santalales; family Viscaceae; genus Viscum; species Viscum album. The sequence continues at coordinate 1,969,486,619 of OY728147.1, read as the reverse complement.
AAGTGGGCCTAAATGGTCATATTTTATTCCTAAGTTTGTTTTTGGTCTAATTACACTTGTCCAATAGAATTAGGACTTGTGTTAGGGTAATAGTAATATCATATTTACCCTTAGTTACCCTATTTACTATTAACCGCGGTAAAAAAGTAAAAAGTTACTATTCACCAAAAAATTATTTTCATCTCATTGAACCACATTTTAGTCCTGGATATTAACTGTGTCTCTCGGATTTTCGAAATTCCATTCACAGAAGCGGCAAAATTAAGTTTTATGAAAAATTCAGTTTTTTTAACTACCACTTAGTAGTTTCACTATTCATCAAAAATTGATGTTTTTCAGAACAATGCCAAAATTTCATCCTAAGCTATATTTCATATTCCGAATTCAAAAAATGAAATCTATTTTTACCAAATTCATAACATAGAAGTTGCATTAATTAATTTTATAATTAAATCCTGTTGTTAAAATAAATAGCGTGTTTTTTGGAAACAATATATATCAAAAGATTGACACTTGATTATGTCTGGTTTAAATGTGAAATTACAACCAATGACCAACATTGTATTAAATTGTAAAAATATATTCTAAATATACTTTAAAACCACTCAAATTAATAATTTATCACTATTAATTATTTCGATTAAAAAATTTGTTTTTAATTATAATTTAGTAATTTTCACTATTCATCAGAATATGAAAGTTATCCGAAAAGTACCAAAATTTCACCTTAGGCTAAATTCGATACTCTGAATCCAAGAATAAAGTTCATTTTGAAAAATAAGATTTATAGAATTTTAAAAAGTGGTTATTACTATTCATAACGGCTAGTTTTAATAATATTTTAATAGCACATCGTTGTTTAGTGAAACTCGGTATTGCGTATTACACACGCTATCGAGGAAGGTCGCGATTGCGTGTAATGCAAGGCAAGACAAGGATGCGTGTTGTGCAAGCTCCTTTTGGTGTAGCGTACAACACAAGACATTAATAAAATTAAAAAGAATATTTTTTTATAAAATCTTGTGATGTTACATTCTTTCCCCCTTAAAATGAATTTCGCCCTCGAAATTCGTCGGAGTTATAAATGGTTTACTATTAGAAAGTTTCTTTAATAGAAACCCACATCGTAAAAAGGAATATCAAAACCAATCTTTAAAAACAAAAGTATGAAACGTAACGGTTACCCAAATAAACTAATCATTGGGTTTCCACATAGGTGAAAATATGGATATGGAAGAGAAATCTAACCATCATGTTCTGATGGAGAGTGGTAGAGAACATGGCTATGGAAAAGCCAGTAATCAAAAATCCATAGATTTGTGGTGATATAAGGTACCATCTGATTTATCAGGTATAAGATCACTAGGACAACATTTTTGGTTTTCAAGATCATTTCCCCTAAAGTTGAAAATTTAAATTTTAATAAATACTTACTTTATTTTGGTACAATCTCACTGTTGTTCGTGCCTTGAACAATTTCCACTTCATCTCTTAAATAAATGAAGTTGAATTTGTTATTCGTGAAGTGTTAGCAGATCATGTGATAGAATGACTGTTCATTCCATTTCTCTCAAAGAAAAGTTTAGCAAAAGTTATTAAATATATATAAGTCATTCTATAGTGAGATTAATCATATATGGTTCCTAAAATGGACTTATACTTCATATATCATACTGCTTAATATAATAAAACTAGTTTCTACTAAACAGGGACTTCCTGTAGGCCAGTGGTAAGCGATAAAGTCCAGTCGCACTTCGGTTGTGGGTTCGATTCCTACGACCTTGTCCGACACGATGGGCTGTCGCCCGTCCTGCAGGTTGTCCCTTTTTCTAAAACTATATTACTATAACATCGAAAAAAAACTTCTATCCTTAAACAATACTAACTTATGTCCAACATAATCCATTCTAATCTTTAGGCTTATCCATAATACTGCAGTCCACTCTCATAATATAGTGAAAACGATTACCAGAGATTTAATACTATCGTTAATCCCCATATATATGTCTTGTTGGTCCCATCCCAAACATTCAAAGGCCTTAATCATGTATTCTCTTGAATACCTTAGAGAAAACATGAATGCAGTTTAAAGTTAACACTTTCCACATACCAAACTCCTCAAAATTCTATATACTCAAACCATGATATCACTTAGTCCTTATATCAATCATGAGCTCATGAATACTATTAAACATTTCATTTTCTTGTCTTCATTATGCGCATATCATCTTATTTCCAAAAAAATATCTCAATCACTTTGAATACCACATCAATAAATATTGCAATACTCAATGATACAACATTATTTTGGAATCCCATTACATAAACGCTTAATCATTCCACCACATCGTTATCATATTCAACGTCGCCAATACTGATCGCATGTGACTTCCCTTTGTCCTTTGCCTTCAGTGGTTGCTCATGTTGATCATCACTAACCCTTGGATTAGGGCAATTATTAGCATAATGCCCCATTTCCTTGCACTTGAAGCATTGAAGTGTTGGTGGTGCGTTCTCTACAGTGTTTGATTTATTCACATCATTAGAAACCCTTTTTCCATTACTTCGACTCTCAGCTGCTCGATGACCTTCTTTTCCACACTTAAAACATTTTCTAGTTCCTTTAAGACAATCTCCACCATGCTTCTTTCCACACTTTGTGCATAAGGAAACATTCATCTTCTTTTCACCATTATTATGAGATTTCTCCTTGAACTCCATCTTTCGTTTCTTGTCAAAACCATGAGATGGATATGTAACACCAACTTCCATTTCTACCTTGATAGCACAACACACAATTTCTTCATAGCTACTGAAGTCTCTTATAGCTAATTCCCTTCGAAGACTTGGTTTTAAGCCACTGAAAAATCGATCAACTTTACTTTCAGGTTGGATGATAATGCCAGATGCATACCTTGCAAGTCTTGTAAAATTCGCTTCGTATATACCAACAGATTCATCATCCTTCTGCTTCAGCTCAATAAACTCCTTTTCCATCTTTGTTCGAAGAATACGAGGGAAGTACTTACTGAAAAACAAGTTCTTGAACTCGTCCCATTCCATGGACTCAATTTCATCCCTTGGCCTCGTATTCTTGATAAGATTCCACCATTGATCAGCTTCACCTTCCAAACGATATACTGCTAAGATGACTTTATCATGTTCAGAACATTGAAGAACTGAAAATATCTTTTCAGTGGTACTGATCCATTGTTTAGCAACAAGTGGATCGGAAGTCCCACTGAAAGAAGGTGGACGTTGCCTCATGAAGGACTCAATAGAATATTGTTCCCTTCTCTGCTCATTTGGAAGTCCAGAATGATTCATAGCTTGTGTAAGTATAGCAATAAGATTTTTCACTCCATCTCCCATAACATTTGTTTGTTCAGGAGGGCAATCATTGCATTGTCCATTGCATTTATCAACACGGTTCTTTCGGGTTCCAGCCATCGTCTAAAACCCAAAAAGAATAGTGTGAGAGGCAAAAATCATGCTAGGGAAAACAACATAATAAAGGGGGAGTACCTTCAATATCTAACATCTTAGGTTTAATTCTATGATCTTTAGCGTAGTTCTAGTACTATAACTTATACGTCTACTTATCCTTAGGGACATCCCTAGACATACCGTAGAAATATCTCTAGGGATCTCACTAACGTTTTCGCATCCTAGTTTCCAAAGGTTGACTAAACCTTTCCTCTGATACCAACTGTAGAGACCCAAAGCCTGACGTACATGGACATTACGTTACATTTGCGGAATACTTAGTACATAGCAAACACACACACACAAGGACCGTAATAGTTTAGTGTATTTGGAAACTCGGAATATAATCTTCTAATCGTGGTGAAAGATCTTCAAAATCTCCCATAAAGATCTTCCCTTTTTTACCTAAAACCTTTCTTTATATCCTGGGGAAAAGAAAACATAAAAGGGTGAGCTCAAATGCTCAGTAAGGGTAAACAAAAGAAATATCAATCACATCATATTCATAAGAACATAACATTTGGAAATCTTAACCTGCAAAAGAGAGCATAATTTCATAACATGGGATAAATCATGGCAGTGAAATGTAATCACAATAATCATAACTTAAAACATTAAACTTTGTGGCATACACACATAATCATAGAGAATCATTTCTTGTTAGTCAATACTCATTGCCAAGACTATCTTAGTGGACAAAGTCCCTTTCTGAATCGAGTGACCCTCGTTTCAGTCCTGTTTCACTGAACCGGTATAACCTACCATTCCAGCCATGTCTATCTCATGAGATATAAAATCTTTACCCAATGCATTTGAGGGAGATATAGGTCCCACCCATCTCATAATGAATCCTTTCTTATGTGTGCCACAAAATCATAAACCATACATCATAGCATAACCCATGTAATAAAAATGGGATTATTAAACAACATGACATCATAAAACCATTCATATAAGATAAAGGAATTCATAAACATAATTCCATCACAACATAGTCAAATCAATGTAAAAATATTGATAGAAACAGAACCCTTTATTATCTTAGATGGAAAATAATTTTGATAAAACACTTGAAATGAATACTTGAGGAAAATATCCTTTCTTCTTCAAAAACATTTTTCCTTTCATAACATGTAATACAACTTTAAAATAAAAGAAGTTGATTAAAAATAAACTTGAAAACTTGTAAAGGAAGCTTCTTGGAAATAATGTTTTAAAAATCCATTCATGCCGTATAAGTTAAAAAAACATTCTTTGTACTTTTGTCGGAAAAGTCAAAAAGTACCTCGTACAAAAAATGAAAAAAGATTCCTTTCATATCCTTTACTAAAAACTCATCGAAGGGTAAAACTGGATTTAAAAAATTGTAGGTGGATGGAAATAATATTACATATTGAGGTAACATGGATGTTGATAATAAAATACACCCCAGTAAATTTCAAAGTATAAACAATCTCGGATAAAAATGAGATTGTGATATTTCCCTTACCTTAGGTCCAATTTGCTTCGTATGTGTCCGAACCTCCTGTATAATGATTTAAATAATGTCATTGACTTATTACAGAATCATATTCATTGTTATGATATCATATATGTTTCACTTATGACATTATATTACCCGTTCTTTTGTAAATTCCATGTTAAAGAAGCGTTTTGGGTAAAATCGTTTCATTTATCGTAGGTGTTTTGACTTGTTGTTCTTGACATCATTATTACTTATATCATGATTTACTTACTTCCAGAATATAAAATATGATTTATATATTATATATATTCAGTATATATATATATATAATAGATAGATAAAATGAAAAACACCGTTCATGGAGACGGTAGTCCGTACGTACGCATGAACACTGTTTTTCTTTCCTTATTTTCTTGAAATGGAAGTAAGTAGATGACATACATATGTATATATATACATAAATCCAGTAGCTTTATAATGTCATATATTTCATTATTTTTTCTTATATATACATTATAATCATTCTTAAATGGTTAACATGGAGAATGAATCTCATCGCGTCGTGGAGACGGTAGTCCGTACGTACGCACGAGCGATGATATCATTTCTATAAATATTGAATTGAATTGGAGTGGATTATACAATATATCAGAATCAATATTATGTTGTAATAACTATGTATAGTTATTATTTACACCATTATACCCATCCATGTAAGGTGGTGGTGGAAAATAGATTACACCACGGCGTGGAGACGGTATTCCGTACGTACGCACGCGCGGTGATTTCTTTTTCCGTAGGATGGATAGATGGTGAAATAGGGTTGTTTCATACTTATAATAACATATCATTATATGAGTGATACTGATGTTATTACTTCATAATGAAACAACCTAAGAAGAAGAAGTGGAAGAAGAAATAATGATGAACGAATTGGTAACGGTAATTACCTCTTCTTTGAAGCGCCTCTTTGAGACCTCCTCTTAGGGCACTAAAATTGGTCTTTGAGGAAGACCAGAACCTCTAGGATGTTTCTAGGGAAGTGGAGAAGAGATTTTGTCAGGGGTTGGCCGAGCATGAGTGCTCAAATTGGTGTGAGGAGGAGGGGGAGGAGGTGTCCTTTTATAGGGGAGGAGAGGGGCACCTTAGGAATATCTCAAAATATTATTTTTTATTAAAGTCAAAATCGGTTTATAATGGTTCCAAAGGGACTTATTTCGAATCTAAAGTGGGGATGGGTCGAAATCCTATCAACCAATAGAATTTAGACAAGTTTAGGATATTATTTTAACCTTATCAATTAGATTTAACTCTAAGTTAAATAATTTAACTTTTACCATGTCTTTTTGTTTTCTTTCACTATATGGTTAATAAACTTACTATAACATGCCAAACGAACCCCAAATTGTTTATTATTAATATATATATCCTTATATAAGTCATTTGGCCGAACCTTATATTTTTAGGAATACAATAACAATTAATAATATAATATTTGATTTAAAAACTATTTTGTGTCAATTTTGACACTATTTGATATATGATTTTTGTGAAAGTCATAACAGAATTAAATGTTCGAACCAAGTTGATTAAATCAACACTAATACATCATAGTAACCTAGAAAATTAGTGTAATTCATAAAAAATCTCAAATTACATTTATTTTGGTGTTTATAACATCAATTATGTCAATATTTCATTAATAAGATAATTACTGCATCATCGTTGTGTCATAAATAAATTAAATTATTTGACGTCTAAAAATTACAAATAAAATACCATCATGTAGGAAATCTTTTTATCTTTCTAATGAATATTTACAATCGAATTTATCTTATGTATAACCCCATATTAAAAATGATTTACTTATTAAACTTTGATTTTAACTATTTTAACCTTTCTTTAAATAAATTAATAATAAATGTCCTAATCCAATCCAAGTGGGCCTAAATGGTCATATTTTATTCCTAAGTTTGTTTTTGGTCGAATTACACTTGTCCAATAGAATTAGGACATGTTTTAGGGTAATAGTAATATCATATTTACCCTTAGTTACCCTATTTACTATTAACCGCGGTAAAAAAGTAAAAAGTTACTATTCACCAAAAAATTATTTTCATCTCATTGAACCACATTTTAGTCCTTGATATTAACCGTGTCTCTCGGATTTTCAAAATTCCATTCACAGAAGCGGCAAAATTATGTTTTATGAAAAATTCAGTTTTTTTAACTACCACTTAGTAGTTTCACTATTCATCAAAAATTGATGTTTTTCAGAACAATGCCAAAATTTCATCCTAAGCTATATTTCATATTCCGAATTCAAAAAATGAAATCTATTTTACCAAATTCATAACATAGAAGTTGCATTAATTAATTTTATAATTAAATCCTGCTGTTAAAATAAATAGCGTGTGTTTAGGAAACAATATATATCAAAAGATTGACACTTGATTATGTCTGGTTTAAATGTGAAATTACAACCAATGACCAACATTGTATTAAATTGTAAAAATATATTCTAAATATACTTTAAAACCACTCAAATTAATAATTTATCACTATTAATTATTTCGATTAAAAAAGTTGTTTTTAATTATAATTTAGTAATTTTCACTATTCATCAGAATATGAAAGTTATCCGAAAAGTACCAAAATTTCACCTTAGGCTAAATTCGATACTCTGAATCCAAGAATAAAGTTCATTTTGAAAAATAAGATTTATAGAATTTTAAAAAGTGGTTATTACTATTCATAATGGCTAGTTTTAATAATATTTTAATAGCACATCGTTGTTTAGTGAAACTCGGTATTGCGTATTACACACGCTATCGAGGAAGGTCACGATTGCGTGAAATGCAAGGCAAGACAAGGATGCGTGTTGTGCAAGCTCCTTTTGGTGTAGCGTACAACACAAGACATTAATAAAATTAAAAAGAATATTTTTTTATAAAATCTTGGGCTGTTACAGGGTTGACTCGTAATCTTCAAAAATGACTCATGGATCATTGTTCTAATGTATCAATACAATCGAAATCCGTTTGGTCAGTTTTCCATATGCTAGTTGTTGTTTTCATTTAAAATGTGGTAAATTTCAAATAAAAGTGGCACACTTTGAGTGGTACCAGCCACAACTTGCCTCGGTTTGAGGTGGGGTTGACTTGAACATGTCACTTGGGAGTTTTGAGGGCTGTTAAGTCCCCACCCCATTAACTATGAGTGGGTATTGTATCTAAAACAATATCTTGGTATCATACATCGAATTCCGACAGGACTGCAAACTGCCACAGGGAGTCATCCTGAAGCATGGCCAAATCACAGCATTACCGCGGCGTGACCAGGGAGTGACCACAGCGTGACCACAGTGTGACCATGGTGTGACCGTGGAGTGACCGTTGTGTGACCGCGGCATGTTGGCCTGGTCCAATGACATCCACGAGGCAGCATCTTCTAGGTTTCTCTGTAATATAAGGTCACAACAGACATGATAGAACAAATCTACTATTTAATATGTTATAAAAAGGGATCATCAGATGGTTGTAGTGAGTGGCACAATGATGCAATGTCTAAAGGGAAACAAAATGACAGAAAAGAATCATACACCCTAAACTATCACTGTGAGTTTTTGAAGACAACATACCTCCTTTGGAGGGGTTTTATTATAAAAACATGACTTTATTTATCACATGAAAAAATTATATTAAAGAACACTTAATCAAGATATGCAATTCAAAATAATTAAACAGAATTAATAAAGAAGCTAAATTCAATTTAAAGCATTCTTAAATTAAAGAGGCTATGAGAGGGACTCTACCTCAAGGTGGAACCAAGCCGTCCACTTCTTCTCTTGGTGCTTTCTATCTAAAATCTACTACTCCTCCACTGGGTATACACACCTTCACACACATGCAAGAACAGATATACTCTATGCACACACCTTCTGGCCATGAGCATGTGCAAGGGGATCCTTTCACATATGCTTATATGCATATATCAGTCTCCAATCACCTGCATATGCATATATATATATATATATATATATATATATACATGGGCACACCTAGCCCCATACAGGAATAATCACTACCATGGGTGACTATACACGTAATAGGAGAACCCACATACATATACTTTCTTACCTATGCACACACAGGCGAGTCACCCTTGACTTGGAAACTCAAAACCAATGAGTAGGGATCAACGCACTACACAAAGGATATTAAGAACATTAAAACACATGAAGGACGCTATATAACCAGTGAGAAACTAACCAATGGAATTAATGCCTTACCTAGATTGGAAATGGACAACCAAATCCACCTGAACCAACACAAATAGATCCAACGCCCTACTGAAAACATAATATGGAGTAAAAAACACAAAATACCCAAATAAACGAGGTGCGAGACAAGTAGTAACCATATAATCTTACCTCGGATCAAATCTGGTGGACTGAATCAACCTAAAATCTTTCTGGAACCCTTCACAGAATATAACTACCCTCTGTCCATAGAAAGCAGTCAAAGATCTATGTGACCAATGCGATAATGAAAATAAAATAAAAACTAAACTAAAACATACCTGTCTCTTGTGACTATACATGTCACCGCCCAACATATAAGTACCACAGCACCCCATGGGTCAAATAATGTTCCTACAAGAAAAGGGTAAACAGATCAATGTTTCAAATTAATACTATCAAATATTGCATTCCTATTAATTCACAATTACTCTTCCTATTAATGGTATATAATCAATTTGGCCCAACATTCAACTTAGTTTGGTTTTGTTCGATACAAGGGATGGGGTCTTATTATTCTTGGTTTTTATGTTTACACGTGAGATATTTATTTGAAAATGATGCATGTATTTGGAATTATTATTTATGGTTTTAGTTCTAGCCTATTTCCATGGGGCCTGTCCACACGAATAATTCTTAGAATGTAGGGTTAAGTTTACATTTATGTTATTTAATGTGATTGATGTCACTAACGATGAGGATTTAGATCAAGTAAAATATTCCTATGAGGATTGGGCCTTGTAGTGATAGGTGTGGAAATTGTACATCTAGCATTTAATGAGGAAATACTTATGAGGATGGCTTGGAATCTTAGTGGGCTATTAGAGTGGGATGGTCCCTCTGAGTATATAAAATGTATTATGAAAGTTTTTACTCCATTTAATGATTCAAGAGTTCAACTAAAGAGATTAAGGATGAGATTCTAGTGTGGGTATTGGGTATTTTCGGACATATTGGCATTATAATTCCAAGAGTCTTGGTGTGATTTAGATTAGGATTGAACCTGGTTAGTGGGGCTGGATTATAATACATTATTTTGATGAGTTTCTTGACCAGATTATTGAGAATATAATGTAGATGGGTTCGACAAGGTGTGCTTCTATGTCTTCGACAATCATAAGGTGAATAATCCTCTTTTTCTAGTTGGATGATGAGATGTTCGTCAAGGCATGATATAATCCTTGATAGAAGAGTATAGACTATGTGGCTAAGAGGATAGACTAGGATAGGTTTGATAGGATTGGGTTAGTGGCCAACCCATGTGAGGATGATACGATGTATGAGGACACTTGGAGACACTTGGAGTTATTTATGCTATCTCGTAGAGACACTTTAGGTTATTTCATGACTCCAACATACTCAAGAAATTTTCCCACACAATGTTTTAGAAAAACAATTCCATCTCATGGAAGATCCCAAGTCTCTTCTATCTTCCAATGTTTCCTCACACTCACACCTCATTGTATTACAGTATGCAAGTGATCTGTGCCAAATAATCAAGATAGCATCACTACCCTCCATCTGTAGAAAGAAGTAAAATATCTAAGTGGACAATTATATAAAGAAAATAAAATAAAAAATAAACAAAAACATACCTGTATCCTATGACTATACATGTCACTGCCAAATATATAAGAACCACACCGCCCCATGGGTCAAATCATTTTCCTTCAAGCAAGGGGGAAACAGTTCCATTTAATAATCTCTTCTTTTTTCGTTATGTTCTTTATATATAACGTTGTTGGAAACACCATACTAGTATACTTATCCATTGGATATCCACATTTTCTACATTAGTGGAGTTGAAGATTGTGCACATAACCCTCTTCACAATGGAAAGAACCTTAGATGGACCACAATCAATGTTTAGTAGTTGATCCTACTCTTGAACCTAGTTATACACGAGTCCATGAACCATATGGTCTACATGGTCATGAGGGTGTAAACCATTTTATTATACTATAATAAGAAAAAAGGTGTTGGTATCTTTTCTACTAGTAATGGGAATTTCTCAAGGCTTGAGTGCCAATCGACTTCAGTTCCTATGTTAATGGCCCCTTAACCATCCATAGATGTCAAGGGGTGTCTCCCATTGGTGTTTTATGGTCTGTAGTGTCTATAAATGATTTCTGTGGTGCTTCTGTATTGTGGGAAATGTGTATTTCATGGTCAGTTTAATAAATAAATTAGTTAATTGGAAAATACATGCATAGTCAATAGAGATATACCCACTTTTGATATAAAATACCATCCAAATAACCTACTCGGAAATCTGAGACAAAGATTTTACTTTACCAATTCCAATTACATAATATATGGAGCACCAAATTATGTTTTATGAACCAATCAATTGAAGGGAAAGAAATTCTTCACAATAACCAATAAAATCTCATATAGCATCACTCACGTCCAATTACTTCATATGTTTCACTAACTACACAGAAGGTGTGGCTTTGAAGACTTCAAATAAAGTTCATCCATACAATAATAAAACATAGGTGTTGAACAAAAATAGAAAACAAATGAAAGTTCACTTATTGGTTATGCCATTCCAGAGACATCACGACATGGTTTAGATAAAATAAAAATAGAAAATAAAAAAAATAGATGCAAAAAATTAAAACTAAGGTAGTACTTACAGATATGAAGTGTATAACTATTTTTTTTATTTAAGATGGATCTATCGGGTGAAGTAGTTTCCCAGTCTGGGTAAAGAGAACGCCCTCTCATTTAGGCCAAATAATAATAGAGAAGAAAAAAACATATTAATAAGATTAAAAGTAATTTAGGACTTACAGATTTGACGTTGATTGAAGAGGATAGAAAGATTCTCCCATCCTCGGTAACTAGAGTGATTTAGCAGATCTAATTTTTTGGGCTGCAGTCCTGTGGACAGAGGAGAATTGGGGCTACTGTATTTTTAGGGAAACCTTTCCCAACGGTTTTTAAAAACCGTTGCGAAATTTATTCCATACCATCAGTTTCTAAAAACCTTTGGTATATGTCGTTGTAATGGGAATTTAACCAACTTTTTCATTGAAACCATTGGGAAAATGAGGCATTTCCCAATGGTTTTCCCAAACTGTTGGGAAAGGCTGGTAATAATGGGATTTTACCAATGGTTTGTTCAAACCGTTGGGGTAGTCCACCTATGCCAACGGTTTTTTCAAACCATTGGCATCAAAGTGTTGGTATATCTCCACATTCTGTTAGTGGACATTTTATTAATTCCACTAATTTTATAGGTTAATATGACATTTTAGGGTTGGTTAGAGGATTTTTTTTGAAGTAATAATGATGTTATGAATTTAGAAAAAAAAATACCAAATAGTTTCAAAATTGACATAAAAGAGTTTTTAAAACAAATATTATATTATTAATTGATATTATATTCCTAAAAATATATGGTTTGGTCAAAAGACTTATATAATTATAGTTGTATCGTTAATGATCCAAATGGGGTTTTCATGGAAGTTTATTGTAAGTTTATTAACCATATAACATAAAAATACAAAGAGACGTGGTAAATGTCAAACTATTTAACTAAGAGTTAAATCTAAAAGATAAAGTTAATATAGGGACCCAAACCTATCTAAAACCTATTGGTTGAGCGTTTTTCAACATATATCCACCTAATCCTTTAAATAATTTATTTTTGAGCCATTAGAAACCGAAAATTATTTTATTATAAAATAATATTTTTAGTTTTTTCTATGGTGCCCCTCACCCCTCTTATAAATGGTCACTCTTCCTTCTCTCTAATTCACACCATCAAATTCATTTGGCTCAGACAACCCCTTCCAAAATACCCTGTCAACTATCCTACCTTAATCCTTGAGGCCTTCCTTTAGTTATAAATCCAACCTAAGGATCCCTTTTGATGAAATCAAAAAGAAGAACCTGAAGAAGATGTAAATATCTCACCACCTCTTTCGTGTTTTTTCTTCTTCCACTTCATATTTCTTTGTTGTTTCAATTATAAAATAATAAACCTAGTATATTATATATACTTTAATTTTATTATAAATATGTTACAACTAAATTAATTATTTTATCCATCCTTTTAATGATATCTCACCATACGTGCGTACGTACGGCTTACCGTCTCCACGTCGTGGCATAATTGTTATTCAATACATTATTATTTGGATGGGTATAATAATGATGTGTAATTGATTTATATAATAAATATAACATGATAATTATTTTATATATATGATATAACATCCAATTATATATTCTTTTAATATCAAAATAATGATATTGTCGCTCGTGCGTACGTACGGTTTACGGTCTCCACCAACGCGATGAGATTCATTCCCCATCATATCAATTGAATACTAATTTTTATTATATGATTAAAAATAATGTTTAAGGAATTAATATCATTCTGAATATTAATAAGATACATCCTATCCATAACAAACATTACTTACTTAACAAATCATATAAAGGAAAACGAATCAGTTAACACCTGAAATGACGATAATACTAAAATATTATTAACAATGCAATATTAGAAGGTCATATATGATATAATATTAATTTATATGATTCTTATAAAAATTAATAACAATTATTTCACCATTATAAATGCATTAAATTTACCCTTTACCAAGGAAAAGTACAAGGTAAGGGTTAATTTCACAATTTCTTTATAATATGAGGTTGTTTTTATGTAAATATATACTAGGACCTATTTATCATCCACATCCATTTTTCTTTAAAATGTATTTCAAAAATGTTTTACTATTTACTAGAAAATGGGGTAAATTCATTTATTCCCTAATTTTACCTTATATGTTTTGAAAGGAATGTTTCCTTCATTTTCCAAACAAGGTACTTTATGACCTTTTCGACCAAATTAAGGTAAGAATGTTTTTTAATGTATACAAAGGGTGTGGCTATTTTCCACTATTATAACATCATCAAAGCTTTATTTAAAAGCCTATAAGAATACTTTTAAAATAAATGTATTCTTTATAATTATGTGACTCTTAAATGATTTTAAAATTGAAAGATGTATTTCTCTAAAAAAATGTTTTGATTTTATCTATGTTAACAACCTTTGATGGATTTTAAGCTTATTTGAAGTTGATTTATTATGATACAAAACTTCCATATTTTATTGAAGGTTTTGTGATAAGTTTGACTATGGATATGTTATTTTTACACTATTCATGGTTATGGATAAAGTATTTATATTTCGTATGCTATTTTTAATACGAATGTTTATGTTATGTTTAAACCTTTTAATATGAGGAATGCATTGGACTTAGTAAGTGATGGGTGGAGCCCGCTATAGCTCCTTGATCCATCGGTAGGTATCATTAGACAAACTAGTGTCTTAGAACAAGGCCTTGACTAAATCTTATTTATATTCTTGGCACAAGGCCTTCATTATGTGGTTATGAAAGTCTGGCATTATGAATTCCATCATTATGAAAGTTGCTATTGATATTGCATGTGATTGTTCGACTAGAATAATATCCATGTGAATAATTAAATGGTATTGTTTGATTTTTATCATTTCCATATTATACATATTTTCAAGCTTAAAATGATTTAGTTTTAGTCTTATACATTTCCTTAAATGGTTACGCTTATTTATGAAAGTTTCGACTTTATTATTATCCTTACTGAGTATCTGAGCTCACCCCTTTCTATGTTTTATTTTTTCCAGGATGCGAAGAAGTATATTATGACTGACCTGCAGGTAGAGTCTATGTGATCTCAGGGTTTCCCATGGAAACGATGTTGTTGTAGTTTTCAATTAAATGGTGCAATGTAAATCTTATGAATGTATCTAGTACTTCCAAGGCTACTAAACAAATCGGTCTTTCGAGACATGATATTTTGTGATCACGCCAAAGATATGTAATAATGTATTGACTCTGGGCATCTGGGGCCGGGGCGTTACACTACCTCGGTGGATGCCCACACAAGTTGTCTCTTTCTCAGTTTAGGGTTGGCGTTATCATATATACCACGGAGTTTTTCGTTTTTGTGATTAATCTGATGATTTAACTCCAGTAGCCTCACGATATATCTATATAGTTATGGTTATTGATTTCCCATGAACCCCCAGTCAAATCATGACCCTTGACTCATGAAGTAAACTTTTCTATGGGGCCTGGCTTTACATATGTTACATAGAGCCATGAAACATGGCTGGTTTGCATGAGTGGAGACACATGGCCGCATCAACAAGATGAATGTGATGATTTTGGCAGCTTCCATGTGTGGCCAACCCATAAATATGGCCTCCCAGTTCACTTCTTACTTTAGATCCCTAACTCAGAGGAATTGGGGAACACACATGGGTGGATCTTTTATCACCTCATTGTCCCTATATCTTGGATTCTTCGAGGACTCTGTGGACCTCACCCCCAATGCACCAGTGGAGCTGATAGATCATGTACTATTACCCAAGATGAAGATGACTGTAATGGAGGAAAATCATTATTTCAGGGCACTAGGTGTACAGACACCCACACCTCTTGAGCAGGAAGACAAAGAAGTAGTAGCAGCCCCACCTTCCTAGTCATCTACCTACACCACACCACCTCCACCTAGTCCATTCTCCAGCACAAATACCACCCCTTCAACTACTCATCCTACTCCCGTAGAGTTATGGGGTCTTCATAATTTTATTATAGTGATTCTTCAATGGATCACTACCCATCTTCATCTATCCTTCATTGAGCCACCATATTTTAGCCCATCACCATCACCCACCCCATTCAGTCCTCTTTCATCAACCATTCCCCCACCCCCTTCCACACAACTGGACCTCCCTTTTGTTCCCACAGAACCTACTGCCTAGTATGAGTCTCTAGCAGTGTTGGCCCAACGGGGCAATGGGCTTTCCATTATGCTTATACCTATAAAGGTACCATTCATTTATCATTCTTATAGATCCACATCCCTTGTGTGTATCGTCACATCTATACCACCCACCCTAGCCCATCTCACTACATTTGTTCCCACACCCCCAACTGCCCCTACCATCCCACCACTGACTGATGCTGCCACAACTGTGATGACCCAGTTGGTCGAGGCACCCGAAAGTGGACTGACACTTGAGAATATATTTTTTGAGGACCCATGATCTTACTTTTTTCCATGTTTGGGGATTTTCAGGAACTTTCATGTTTTTGAGATAGTTTTTTACTATGTTATGTTGTATTCCATTTCTGTATGATCTACGGAAATTTTATATAAACAACATTTTTCCACTTGTAGTTGTGTTTTTTGTCTATGTCTTAACTTTCTATCTATATCATTTAAAACTCTTCTAAGTCCTCTATCATCCCCGATGGTCTAGTTCTACTACATGCCCTAGAACGCAGAGTACTCGTGCATGCCATATCTCACCAGTACCAGCAGCCATCACGACCGATGATTCCTTTCTTACCACATCTATTCCATGATCATGTGTATGAACCTAATGTGATCCACCCACCCAAACGATCATTCATGCTCAAGGACACAACCTCGAGTAGTTGTAAGAGGAAATGGAGCCATTGAGCTACTAGTCCCTATGAGGGTAGTCCATGTCCAACTTTTCAAACCATGTATTTTATTGATTCATTATTATTGTGTCATTTTAATGTTTTTTTTCATTGCATTTCTTCTTGGAACTGTTCTGTATATCTTCCCCAAATTGAATAAAATACATCTCTTAGTTTTTCATTTTCCCTATTTTCCATTATTCTTCTATTCAAACTCCTTTTCCCTGTGAACCAATATTTTATATCTAGTGCAGGAATTTCCTTTTCTAACAAATTGCAGGTACATTTTCAGGCTAAGACAACTTCAATCATCCCCATGGAATACCACATACTCTATAGACCTCTCAATTCCATTTTATTCAAATTTTATCAAAAAATCCATTTCTAATTCTTTTCACTCTCAAATATAAAACCACTCTCACTTTTATTTCACTAACAGTGCAGATACTGTCTCATTCTAAGTGGGGGGTCTCATGTTTCACTAGTTTTGGAGACAATTTTCATAGTACAAGCATGCTTTAAACTTTAAAGTCTTTATTACCTTGTAATTAAATAAAACGTTAAGTGTAAAGTGTTAAGGACCATGTTTCACTCCGCTCTAGACTTGTTTAGAATGATTGATGAGTTTAGAGAATTAATTCAAAATCAATACATATCAATTATGATTAATTGACAAACTATTAAAATTTAATTCCATTTATGATTTCAAGATTTGTTTTGAATCCCATTACCCATGAGGGCTCTCAACCTATGATTACATTTTCTTATTTGATCATATTTTATGCGAAATACCTTGGACATGTGAACCGAATAGAACATGCACTGAGATCTTCTCAAAGTGATGAATAAATAAGAATAAAATTAAATTGATTGAGGCACTTGTTCATAGACACTTCCCTAAGGCCAACCTGACATATATTCAATTTTCATCACATAGATTCCATGAATGACCTATGTGAATATATTTATTTCAAGACAATTTCCCTTCCTACCCTGGTCTTTTTATAATGCTTAAAGATTACCTTTAAACAAGTGTGGGGGAGGAATTTAGACAACATGAGATGATTCCACTCCTAGGGATATATGGTGAACTCTTCGGACAATAAGGTTGCGATCCATATACCATTTGTTGTATTCATTTTGAATTAAATTACTTTCTAAATACCAAAAGAAAAGAAAGAAACAAAATTGATATTCGTTGTGTACTAAGATAGTCAAAAATCACCATTTTCTAGAATAATGAATCACTCAAAGGATTATTTGTGGGTAGGTGATGGCTGTGAGATTTATCCTAGGAAATAATTTTGAAAACTTAAATAGAAAAGAAAAAGAAAAAGTAAAATAATGAAAATGAAGGGAACAAAATTATTTTTTATACATATGGATCCAACTCGTGATGACAAAGTAAAAATTTGACCATCCAGAAAGAGGAACGACATAAAACTTGTTCAGAAACCATTTTTCATGGTATTGTAGATCTTAACCTTCTTTTTGAGCCTATTTTTCACATTTCCCTTTCTACGCATAGTCGTAGAGTCATCAAAGCCCAAATTTCTTAAGTCCTCAAGATTAATTTTACACTTGTCTTTACAAAGTAGAGATGATAGAACCAGTGCAAGAATATGGTTGGGAACATCTACTCAGGGTACGAGCTTAACTCTAATTAAATTTCCACTCAGTGTAATGAGGGAAATAGTGAGGTAATTTACAATTGGTCATAAAACATAGGGAATAGTTAAAATATTTTAAATAAAGGAAGAGAATTTGTTTTGAAACATCCATACTAGGAAGCATGACTAACGTTATCTACAGGATTGATTCTGGAATTTGACCCTTTATCTGCTTGCACCTAATTTAATTACATAGATATAATGCATATTTCTCACTTTAAAAATTGGTTACCCTTTATGAAACATTTTTTGCAACATTTTTCCTTGAGGACAAGCAACTGTTTATGTGTAGGGGTATTTTATAATCATAATTCATATATTTAATTTTTTTTCATTTTTTCATTTCATTCCATTAAATTATGTGATAATACATGTGGTATGTGTATAATTTGGTAGGAATAAAGGCATCACCGTTTTTCAATAAAAAAAGGCAGAAAAATTGAAAAACCAACCAAGTACACATCATGATTCCACCATGCACATCATGTTTCCAAATCTCACAGCCTTATCCTAATTCTTGAATCTAGTCATAACCTAGCCACACAACCAGTAAAAAAACTGCTACATGTTGGGACCTACTCATACATGATGTGATGACCTTTCAATGTCTTGGGAAAGAAATCCATGAGGAATCTGCGCAAAAATAGAATAAAGATAGGGTACACGTCATTTAGAATGGTTACAAGTCTTGTACCTGGTCAAACTTCTTAATGCGCAAGACCTGCATGCTGCACTAGAGGTTCACAAGAAAATGATGTGGATCTAGGGTACACTTTGTGTACGATAGGTACACATCATGACCAACATTTCCTAAATAAGAAGAGTAGTGGAAGAGCATTGGAGACACTTCCGGAAGAGCTACTCTTCTCCATCTCGATCCCTTGTGAACTCTTTCACCCATTTTCCTCTCAAACAGACAATTCCTTCATATTATGTGTATTTTTTTAATCATGATCCATGGTGTTTTAATTCATCAACGCATTCAATTTTCTCCATCACATTTAGATTTGGGTTCCATTACTCTTTCTGAAGTAAGTTCTTTTTATAATTGTAAATTTCACCGTGCATGTTTATTTCATTTATCTTTTCCTAATCTCTTGCATGATCCTAATTCCATTAATGTTTATTGATCCAAAAAATATGTTTTCACATATTTATTAAATTTAATTTTACCCATCCATGAGTATCTAAATGATTAGGGGTCAAGATCAAGTGACGTATCTGAATAATTTAAATACACCTTTAATTCTAAACATGTCAAGTCTAATTGAAGTAGTAATTATGATATTGATTCATGGTCTATCCCATTTTTGCATACATTCTTGACCACAGGAAAATCAAACAAATGACCTAATCCTCATTGGAGTTGAATGAGATAGGAATACTAGCTCGGGAAAATTTCTATCTAAGAATCCAAAATTAATGCACTTAAGCTATCATTGTTTCCTGACCATGGAATAGCTACTTCCTGGGTAGTGCTAGGATACTAAGACCAAAGCCAACTAGTGACCCCTATTTTCTTCATAGACTAAGTCATAGGATCTTGTAATAGATAGACTTACGGGGCATCCTTCACCTAGATACTCAACTGGATCCCAATCACTCATTTATTAATTTAATTCATCCCAATTAGAACTCATACCAAAATTCCAAACAAAGGACCACTAAAAGGGCTCCTTTTCTGAAATTGAGAACAGAATTCTTCAAGAAAAACAGCAGTCTCCCTATGTATTTGACCCCAAACTACCACTATACTAATCCCTTGTAGTTATTGATTGTTTTGGAAAAAATATAATTTCTAAAATTGATCCATGTTGAAGGAAGTAATGGAACCACCGCGCAAGAGGACATTAGAGACAGGAAAGCAGGTTTGTAAAGATAAAATCTTCAAACATTAACAATGTTTTTATATAAAAATTAATTATTAATATGATTAAAATGAACTAAGTTTGATTAATTTATAAAATATTTAACAAATTTGGAATTTAAACTTTTTAAATTTATTATTCAACATTACAAATTATTTAAATGAAAATACAGTTTTCAAATAAAATTTAGTATTTTTCACTATACATTAAAATGAAATTGTTCAAAAAAGTCCTAAAAATTCACCATAAGATAATATTGATATTTTGGTATAAAAAAATAATTTCATTTAATCAAATAAATTTTCTAAAAGTGGTAATAATTATTTTTAAATTATGTGCACAAGGCATGGTCGTTCCGTCTTTTAGGAAAATACAGTTGCTCAAAAAATATTTTATTTTTCATTTAAATGGATATTATTTTATTACTGGAAAAAAGATAAATAATAATATTGTGTAATATATATATATATATATATTAATCCTATTAATACACACCATGATAATAGCTTTGTGATAACTTTCATAATAAATAATAATATTATTATTATATTGATGTTCGGTAAAACTCAATCTTCTATGTAGTGAAAGATATTGAAGAAATTCATTATTTCATGTAACACATCATAGCATCATTGTTTCATTTAATAAATTCTATCAAATAAAATGTTTTTTTATTATAATATTGGGGTGTTCCATATAAATGTGAACTTTTTTCTATGGTATATACCCAAATAAAATGGGTTAATTTTGATGATACATTTTTACCAGGGTAAAGGATTAACATTATAATATAAATTATATCTATTTTAGAAAAAATTAAATTAAATAATATTCTATATTGATGATAAGTTGGTGTAACTTAATAGTAGTTTTTATGATAAGATCTATATTAAACCACCTGAGGGTTATTTATATTGTTATGAAGAAAAAATGTTTTTGAAAATTAAACAAAGATGTACATGGTTTGAATCAATCACAAAGAGATTAGTATTCAAAGGTAACAACATGTGAATTGTTTCTGAATTTCAAGAAAGTAAAGGTATAAAATAACATATATATCTAAGTTTCATGAATTAACTTATTTTTAACATAGATGTAGACAATATTAATTTTAATGTAATGAAGATAATGTTTTCAATGAATTCTACACCCAAATAATGTTTATTATGATTTTTTTTTCTTGATGAGATGAAATATTTCTTGTGAAGTTAAATTACCCAATAAAAGGATAATAAGGTATGGAATTAAGAGACATATACTTTGGAGTTGTTGTTTGTTTTTTGGAAAAAAGGATGAGAAGTTTTTTATACTACAAGTTACTTGTGAACAAAGAATTTAATAGTTAAAAAAGTAAAATAAGTAAATCAAACAGATTTTCACATACTTTAAAAAAAATTAAACATGGTGGTAGATTTATGATTGGACCTGATTTATTTTTGTGATTTTATGCAACTGATTCAAAATTACACCATAAAATATCATTTTGGTCTTAATAAAATGATTATAAGATATATTAAGGTAAATAAAATCATGAGTTTATGTATTCTATAATGAGAAAACTATATTTTGTTGAATATAATAATAAAATCCAAGTTGTAAAGATATAGGAAAATATGTATACCTTCGAAGGTATTTTTTTATTAGAGAATTTCAAAATAAGAAACACAAAAAAGAAAACTATTTTATGGATGTGGAAAAGTTTCTTATCCTAATTTAGAAAAGAAATTAATGATTCGTAAATAATTAAAAAATATATAGTTTAATATTCATGAATAAACCATTAAAATACTAATTACCACTTTATAAAAGGTAATTCGTAACATGGTTTTTTGATTTGGATTTTGTTGAGCATTAAAAAATTATTAAAGGATGATGTTATGAAATTTCTTTGAAAATATGGTTTTAAAATGTTGATATTGATTATGGATATTTCTAAAATGAATATATATATATATATAACATTCAATACCATTCTAATTATTCATTGGATAATTATTTTCACTGGGGGTTGAAAAATAAAACTAAAGTAATGTTAAGGTTTTTCCATAGTAAGTATAACTATAAAGAGGTATAAATCCATTAGTGGTAAATGTGAATTTAATGTGTCTGTTTATGTTATTATTAAATAATTTAATAAAATGTATTGTGGATTATTTGAAGTGGGATTTAAATGATAATAATATGTGTCTCTCATAAATGAATATATTATAAATTAATATAAAGTGCCCAATGATTTAAAACTTTTTTTAATAACATATAATCCTTCTTATTCCCAACACCATGTTTTTTTATATTGAATCATAAATAATATATATATATAATCTATATATTAAATGAATTATACATAATTTTATCCCATTTATATTTATGATTTGGTGGAGTTTAGAATTGGTATTGTTCATATTGGAGATTTAAGTTTAAAAGAGATGTATTTTTGAGAAATTGATAATAAATTTATGTTTTCAAAAATGAAAATGGTGTATTATTGATATTCTATTATAGCATATAGATTAAGGACAATTTCATGACTGATAGTGAAAGTGTTTTATTATTTTATATTTATTTAACTCCAGTACATTATATTTTTGTTTTATTTTGAGATCAAACACTAACCAAGTAGTTTTAGAGAAGGCTTACAGACATGTTTCATATCCTTTAGTGATGATTGTAAGTAAATAAGTATTGTAAAATTAAATCTATATATTATAATAATAAGTAATGAATGGTAAAAATTGTTATAAGTTCATTATAGTTTCATTGTAATTTAATATTAATTTTAGTGATCTAAATTTTTTCATAAATGATGAATTGTGGTCATTATAGTTATAATGGACTCTACTATATTCTTTGTGGTTGAGACATAGGTATGTTTTAAAGTATTAATCACTATGAGAGTTCTTATAGTGGCCTATGAGGATATATTGGTACCAATATAAAACATAGAAAAAATTAATAATTTTATTCATTATAATGATGTAAATTCTAAATATAGATTTTGATATACTTATAATCATCCCAATACAACCCATAATTATATCTAAAACATTTTGGATGAATGTATAAATATTTCATTATCTAATTTGAAGATGAATTATTAAATAATTATTGTAGATACTCTTTTTTGAACATGAAAATGAAAAAATTGAAGTTGTCATATTCTGTATTGTGGGTTTAATATAATGTCATATAATATTAACAAGTTGAATATATGATCGTGACATCTAAAACCATATAAGAATTAAAAATTTCCATAATCACATTTATTATTTAGTTTTAGATATGATATTACTCAACCTAAAGATTGAAAAGTTTCTATGAAGAGTATGATGTCACCAATTATTTGTATTTCATTATTCATTGTATATCAAATTTTTTTTAATATCTAAAAGTGTTATATGACAATTAACATATTATAATTATATTTATTAATGATTTGTCATTTTTATATTAATATAATGTTCTTTTAAATCAAAATATACACTTGTAATGATTAATAAAATTCATATTTTCGGAAGAAAAAAATTCTTAATGTTATATAATGTAATTTAATCATTAATGAATAATATGAAATGGTGTTTAGTGATACAATAATAATTTTAAAAACCTTTATTATAGTGAATATGTTTAAAATAGTGTAACTTGTATAAGTGAACTGATTAGATTCAAAATTCTTAATTTATTTCATGTTCAAGGATATACCGAAAATCATGTTATATTAATATTATTTTTATATTGAATAATTTGAATAAATATTTTTAAAGATCATTAAATGTATTTATTTATTCACGCTAAATTATAAACATTATAAATATCTCAGGAGTATCGCTTTATTTTATAGTATCTATATCACATTGATTGAAAAGTTGTAAATAAAACATGGAAATGTTTTCATCTTCATGGTAAAGAAAGGATGAATAATGGAATATAAAAAAGTTAAAAGGAATGTAAATTTATACATTGATTCACCCCTCCTAGTATACTATGATCTCACTATGGGAATCCCCTAGAAGATCTCATGTCAATGTGATGAACACCGAGAAAGAAGGGAGTTAATTAGTGTACATTACATTTTACCTATTTTATTTTTATTATATCTTACTCAATTTAACATTTCATAACTATTATAGAGTCAATTTATATCTTTATATTTTTACCAATCATTAAAATATATATAATTTTACTCATGAACATAGGGAACAAAATGTTTTTATAAGGTTTTCCCTTAGTCTGGTTAATAAAACCCATTTAGTGAATCTTGAATCATCAAGTACACATATATTCTACTAATTTTATAAATCATATTTCATTGAGTTTCATAATTTATCATCCTTAAACTATCTAAAACAACTCCTATTAAATTTCAATAATCCCACTCAATATCTAAATATAACATATATATTCTTAGTTTTCTATTATAGAGTATTTGTTGAAGAAACTCTTCTACGAAGTATTATAGATCTGTTATAAGAAGAAATAGAGATCCTCCTGGATATATTAATTTAGGGGAACAATAAAGAAAATATTATCAACCTATTATTTTCTTCAAATCCAGAATGAGCTCATATATAGAATAATGGATTCAGTATCTCATAAAAAAACTATCAATATCATTTATAAATTTATTTTCCCTTTTCTTTATCAATGATCTCTTTACAAGATCTATATATCACACTTTATCTTATTGTTTTTTAGTTTAGGAAAACTATTAGAGTATATTTATCTTTTAATTATTATTTTATATTATATTATAAATTTTTAGTTAATTTATAATTATAAATAAATACATGAATTCTAAAATAGATATTCTTTTAATTACTATATTACAAAAATCCTAACATTTTAGAGATTCCTCAGAATTGTTTTTAGGTATTATTTTACACTCCCTTTTATACCTTGGCTGGGGGTCTATTTGGGATTTATTTGGGGTAATTTTTTGAAATTTGGACGCATGTGGGGTGGTTTACATGGCGTGTAGGCTTCTTGGCTGGGGAGAATCATTGAAACCAAGTACACTCCGTGTTTCCCTTGGACATGCCATGTAGTCTAGCCATTTATGAGGTATATACATGGAATGTGGGTAAGTCGGCGAGGAAGAGAAGAGAAACCAAGTACACGCCGTGTACTCATTTCGGCAGGTCTGGAAAGTAAGGTGGCAGAATTCAGCCATCTTATGAATAGTTAAATGACCTACAAGGCATTTATTTTTGAAGTACATATCGTGTACTTTATTTTTTTCGTTAAAATGGGCAGTAGCTTCGTATTGAGGCAGAACCTCAATTTTGTCGCCCTGTTTCGCGAACCAAGTCAGTCAGTGCTCTTTCCTTCTTTAGATCGTCTGTCTGAGACCCGATTCAAACTCTGATTGATGCGTTGGAACCCCCACGGTAAGGCCTCAAATCCTCTTGGTCCGTTTGGTTTTATTTTAGTTCTAGAACGATTTATAGGGGTTTGAGAGGTTTTGAATCTTTTGTAAAATTACTGTGTTTTAGACTGAATTGGCGGCTGTTATCGGAGTAGTAGCATCGTACGAGTCTCTAGTAAGTGGTGAATACCTCTTTTTGTGTTTTTGTGGTTGTTTGGGTGACGCGGACTTGGGCGCATTTTCAGGTATTTTGAGCTAGACCCGTTTTATCTCCTGTTTCATATTGAATTTCTTGTTGGTCCTATGGGATGCCTTTGGGTATGCCATGTTACCAGTTTGCGTGAGCAGGGCCAGGTGAGGGGTCATTGCTCATCAGGGCATTTTGGCCGGGGAATGCCAAAATGGTTTTAATTGAAATATTAATGTGTTAAACTATTGTGTTTAATTTATTAAGCCTCTTATAAGTTGTTAGTGGCATTCAAGACCTTGGTGCTGTTGTTCGATAGCCATTGGGTTGGGGCAATTCAACTGTTTAAATTATTTTTCATATTATGAGTTCCTTTGAATTTGAAATATATTCAATTGCTGAATTGCACATGTTGGACCCTTTGGGTTGTGTTGGTCTTATCCCGGTTACGCTTGACTGATACTGATCACGGGTTAGGCTTGGCCTGGGTTACTTTGGGTAGTTTTGACCATGGGATTGGGCGTCATGGACATCAGCTTATGGTAGTACAACTGTCAGGTTGGGCATGTCCCAGGTTACAAGGATCTGATGCCATCAAACTTGAGCGGCATGGTTGTAGGTACATGAGGTGTCAAATGTTTTGGTGACTTAGGTTCTATTTTTTTGATTACCTCTCACCCAAGACATTGAGTAGTGTGCACACAGAGATACTCTATGATGAGGTGGTTTTGACCACTCATGTGGGTAGAGTCCCCCGTAGCCGCGGTTAGGTATTTTGGTTGGGGGTGCTTTCCATAGAAAGCCACGTGGGAGGTGAGGAGCCTTCAGAGGATAGCATAGAGACTATTAGGTTAGGGGATAAGGCTCGCTGTGATTTGAGGGCAAACATTGTTGTTCCTCCGGGTAATCCTTGGGCGTGGCTTAGGGAGGTCGGTACTTGATCCACGAGGTGTCAGGAGGCACATGGTGCCAGGTTACTATTCTTGGGAATGCCTTCGGGACGTTGGTACTTGAGACACGAGGTGTCATGGGGCGCAAGTTGTCGGGTTACTTGGTAGACATTCCGGCATTGGCCGAAGCAGGTGACACTCCATGGTGGTTGGTGAGCACCAGAAAAGTTAGTGTTTATTTTTTCATTATACTGCTTACAACTTTCCTTACACTTGCATAACTTCTAAAACATATATATTTGGTATGCACCATTGGGTGGTATCCTACAAATATTTTTCTTACACCCTGCATGGGCCCTTTGGGAATTGTGTAGACTTTGTTGATTTACATGCACGAAAGAGCCCAGCTTCAGGAGTTGGGCTGCATTAGTTGTTGCATGGAGATGGTATGGACCATGCGGTCATACCTAGATGGGGTCACTTGGTTTTGTTTTCCTTCCTTTATCAGCATGCGTACTTTATTATGAAGCAACTATTGGTTAGCCATTGGCGCTGTTATAAATTGATATTTATGACTTGCTATGGATGCATGTTGGTTTTTTACATTAGTAGTTGTCTATGATATTCAACATGTTATTCTGTTTAATTTCCATTGTTGTTGATTATATTTATTGCATCCGCTATTTATCTATGTTGGTTATGCTTCCTCTTTGCGGTTCTGGTTTTAGTCTGCTGAGTCATTCATTCCGCTGCATATTTATTTTTATACACGAACCAGTACCCTTATTATGATCCTCCGAGAGGGTATAGCCTCCCCACTATACCTAATATACCATCGCTGCTAGTCGGAAGCCTTTTGTGTTTGGTGAGGTGCACCTAAGTTAGTAACACCCGACCCATTTGGCATAGTTCAAGTGGCTGGCCGGGTCCGGGTCATTACAAAGTGGTATCAGAGGAGTTCTTGATAGGGATTTAGTAGTAGTGTTTTTTTGGCTACTAATGAGATTGAGACTTCTCTTTTATTTCTGCTGGTTTTACTATTTGGGATACGGTAGACTGTAGATAGGTTGTTACTGGAACTGGGTTTCTAGCTTGTGCTTGGGTGCCTGCAGCCCCAGGTATGAGGGATGTACCAAGTTACCTTGGGTGGGAATTTCTGTTTTCTTTTCGCTCAGATTGCAGTTTATATGATATCCACCTCGGTGGCTCACGTGGTGTGTGATGTTATTTATTTTGATATGTAACCTTTGACCCGGTGTGGAATGGGATAATTGGACCTTACCCCAGTATGGAAAGTCTTGGTTTCTTGGATTTTTATAGGAACATTTTAGGGTATTTCAATTTCATATTTGCATGTTTGCTTTGTGAAGTGATAATTCCATGTGAAGGAAATATCAATTACCACGATTTATATGATTTGAAATGTAAAATGAGAAATTCTTTTCATAATTTCTTGTATATTGCAATGTGTTATTCTGTGCATTGTATATATTGTAAATTTCATGTGGTATGGTATTTGGGTATTGCTCTTATGAGAGCATGCAGGTACTATGGTTGAGGTAGTGTAACTGTCAGGATTGGGCGACTCGATCGTTGGTTTGAGAGAACGTGAGTTGTTAGGACAGGAATGGCCTGAGGTACTATTGATACTTGGATCTGTTAAGGGCAGGTAAGGAGGTCGTGAGGTCGGGATGCCGAGGGCACGAGTTACAATAGGGGACAGTAAGGGTATTTGTTATACACTGCCTCTTTACAGCTTTCCTTAACTGCGTAGAATATATGGTTATATATATATGGGTTGTCTGACCATTTATGGTATTCAGTGGGTTACTCCTTCACGAATCGATGGAGCATCAGGCAGGAGATGATACAGTGTTGCATGATTAGGTTCAGGATTCAGTACATGCAGAGCACGAGCCGCAGGGACAAGCTCAGGGACAGGAGCAGGTGTAGGATTCAGTGCAAGCAAGTCAACAGCCAGGTTTGGCAGCATTCGGACCTTGGCTCGATGAGCATCTATGAGCTATCCTGGTACATGTCTTGCAGTGGATCGACAGAGGTGCGTAGGGTATAGAGTGTTCTATGGCGTATCTGACGTGGGAGTTCCAGTCGCAGCACCCACCACTTTTTCAGGGTGAGGGTGGTCTGCAGGCGGCTGAGAACTGAATAGAGAGTATGCAGATGATCTTTGAGCAGCTCGAGACACCTCTAGGGAGGAGGGTCAAGCTGGCGACGTACATGCTGAGAGGACCAGCGAAGCGTTGGTGGGATGTACTGGTTCAGGCTCGTAGGCAAGAGGGACTGGCATGGTAGGACTTCGAGGACAGGTTCTTTGAGCACTTCTACCAGGAGACACTGAGGGAAGAGAGAGATCGATAATTCTTGAGTCCTCATCATGGAGACATGTTCTTCATGGACTACACAACTACTTTTATAGAGTTGTCTCACTTTTCACCTGGTATGGTGAATGATGACATGGCTCGGGTGAGGCGCTTTGAGGATGTCTTACGACACGCCATTCGGGACAAGGTGAACATCTTCAGGTTGGGTTCCTTCTCCAAGGTAGTGAATCAAGAGATGTTAGCTGAGGTTAATGATAGAGATAAGTCTTGTATAGGAAGGGAGAAAGATTCATGTGATGGTTCAGACAACAGGAAGCGAGAAAGGGATGAGTTCCAGTAGGGCAGTTAGGCTAGGGATTTAGCTAGACCACCTCATGGTAGTTCTTCAGTGGTTTTCTTTCAGTGTAGATAGCCGGGACATGTTCAGGCTCAGTTCAATAGGCCTCCGAAGGAGTTCCGGGCATGTGGAAAAGATGGTCATATGGATAGGTTTTGCAGGCATCCTTCTCAGATAGCTACCAGGTAGGGATCAGGACGGACTGTAGCATCTGGAGTTAGTTTAGGTTCGGTATCCAGAGAGGGTAGTCAAGGTTCAGCTGTGCGCGGAGGTCATGATAGAGATGGTGGGACCCAACTGAGGGGTTACTGGTCAGTGACTGGATCAGCACCACAGGGAGGTCAGAAATTAGGCAACTACTTCAGGCCTGGTGCACACCGTAGAGCTTCCAGAGGCTGATCAGGATGGTGAGTCGACAACAGTTATAGGTACACAACGGTATGGTTGTGATCTCCATGTTTCCTTTTTGGCATGACCTATAGAGGCATGTCTGTTTTGAGTGCACGTGGTGCACAGGATCTATGTGGACGTACTAGATGCTAGTCAGTGGGATTGACACCATATTAGGTGCGTGATATAGTGTATATATATGTATGTATGAGATGTGTGGCATCGGGACATTGAGGGTGCATGTTACATGAGGTGCCATGGGCAGCAGGGCATCGAGGATGCGGGTTACTTGAGGTTCCAGACACCAGGACCTCGTAGAGGTGGACACCAATGCGGTGCGGAATACGTTGGGTGTCGGAAATGACATAGGAGAGCCAATGTGTCACAGGGGTGACGATGCATCACGAAAGGCCTATGCATCTGAAAAACTGGTTAGTAAACCTTGGTTGCTTTGAGTTTAGATGGGTTGAGACTGGGTTATGCCATTATTAAGGTGGGGATCCCCCTTGAGGAATTTAGTCGGAACCTTTGAGACTGGGGAAGTCTGAGTTACTTTGATCAGGGTGGTATGTACGGTACCATCTCCGGGTTTCATCTGATAGTTCAAGGATGAGCTATGTTAAGGTGGGGATATTGTAAGAACCCAGGTTTTTAGAAAAGGTCAGAATCCCGACCCTGTTTGAATTTTTGACTGGTTTCTGAGGAAACTGGAGAAAATGGGATGCTTCTAGAAATTTCCAGGCTACACGCCGTGTAACTTTAAGTACACGCCGTGTATATGTTAAGCGAGTGTCGGACATGTGCTCGCCAAGTACATGCCATGTGATGACTGTGTAAAACTTTCTTACTACACGACATTTAGTTTTAAAAATGTCATGTACCCCCGACCGTGTGGTGGCCATACATTATGTGTAGGCGTGTTGGCTGAGGAGAATTGTTGAAACGAAGTACACGCTGTGTTCCCCTTGGACACGTCGTGTAGTCTAGCCGTGTATGAGGGATATACATGGCATGAGAGTAAGTCGGCGAGGAAGAGAACAGAATCCAAGTACACACCGTATACCCATAGGTACATGCCTTGTACTCATGTCAGCAAGTCTGGAAAGTAAGGTGGAGGAATTCGGCCATCTTATGAACATTTAAATGACCTATACAACATTTAGTCATGAAGTACACACCGTGTACATTCTTTTTTTCGTTAAAATGGGCAGTAGCCTCGTATTGAGGCAGAACCTCAGTTTTGTCGCCCGGTTTCATGAACCAAGATGGCTGGAGCTCTTTCCTTCTCCCGATCATCCATCCAAGACCCGATTTGAACTCTGATTGATGCGTTGGAACCCCCTCGGTAAGGCCTCGATTCCTCTTGGGCCATTTTGTTTGATTTTTATTCTATAAAGAGTTATAGGGGGTTGAGAGGTTTTGAATATTTTGTAGATTTACAGTGTTTTAGACCATATTGGTGACTCTTACTGGAGGAGTAGAATCGTACAAGTCTCTGGTAGGTGGTGCATACCTCATTTTGTGTTTTTGTGGTTGTTTGGGTGACGCAGCCTTCAGCGGTTTTTCTTGTATTTTGAGGGGGGGCTGTTTTATATGCTGTTTCATATTGAATTGCTTGTTGAAAATATGGGATGCCTTTGGGTGTACCCTGTTACCAGTTTGCGTGAGCGGGGCCGGGTGAAGGGATATTGCTCATTGGGTCATTTTGGTTGGGGAATGCTAAAACGGTTTTAATTGAAATATCAATGTGTTAAACTGTTGAGTTTAATTTATTAAGTCTGATAGAAGTTGTTAGAGGCATTCAATACCTCGATGTTGTTGTTCGATAGCTATTGGGCTGGGACAATTCAACTTTTTAAATTGTTTTTCTGGTTATGAGTTCTATTCAATTTGATATATATGCAATTGTTGAATTGCACATGTTTGACCCTTTGGGTTGTGTTGGGCTTTGCCCGGTTACACTTGAGTGATGCTGATCACAGGTTGGGCTTGGCCTGGGTTACTTTGGGTGGTTTTGACCACGGGATTGGGCATCATGGACGTCGGCTTGAGGTAGTAAAACTATCAGGTTGGGCATGGACCAGGTTACTAGGATGTCGATGCCATCAGACTTGAGCAACATGGTCGTATGGACATGAGGTGTTAGATGTGTTGGTGGCTTAGTAGCTATTTTGGTGATTACCACTCACCCGGGACATTGAGTTGTGTGATCATAGAGATACTCCATGATGAGGTGGTTTTGACCACTCGTGTGGGTAGAGTCCCCCGTAGTTGCGGTTATGTATTTTGGTTGGGGGTGCTTTCCGTAGAAAGCCACGTGGGAGGTGAGGAGCCTTCAGGGGATAGCATTTAGAATATTAAGTTGGGGGTCGAGACTCGCAGTGATTTGAGGGAAGACATCGCTGCTCCTCTAGGTTATCCTTGGGTGTGCCTTCAAGACATCAGTACTTGAGTCATGAGGTGTCAGGAGGCACATTGTGCTGGGTTACTATTCTTGGGCATGCCTTCGAGGCATCAGTACTTGAGACACGCGGTGTTAGGGGGCGCATGTTGTTGGGTTACTTGGCAGAGATTCTGGCATTCGCCGAAGCAGGTGACACTCCATGGTGGCTGCTGAGCACCATAGGAGTTAGTTTTTATTTCAACATTTTACTGCTTACAATTTTCCTTACACTTGCATGACTTCTTAAACACATATATTTGGTACGCACCGTTGGGTGGTATCCTACTGAGATTTGTCTCACACCCTGCATGGTCCTTTCGGGACGCGTACAGACTTTATGGATTTATGTGCAGAAAAGAGGCGAGCTTCAAGAGCTGGGCTATGTTAGCTGTTGTATGGAGATGGTATGGACCTTAAGGTCATACCTAGCTGGGGTCACTTGGTTTTGTTTTCCTTCCTTTATCAGCATGCTTAATTTATTATGAAGCAACTGTTTGTTAGCCTTTGGCGCTGTTATAAATTGATATGTATGAATTGCTATGGATGCATTTTGTTTGTTTATATTAGTAGTTTCTTGTGATATTCAGCATACTGTTCTGTTTACATTCCACTGATGTTGATTATATTTATTGCTTCCGCTGTTTATCTATATCGGTTATGCTTCCTCTTTGCGGATCTGGTTTGAGTCTGCTGAGTCTTTCATTCCACTGCATATTTATTTTTATACATGGACCAGTAACATTACTATGATCCTCCAAGAGGGTATATCCTCCCCACTATACTTAATAGACCCTCGCTGCTAGTCAGCAGCCTTTGGAATTCGGGGAGGTGCGCCTATGGTAATAACACCCGACCTGTTTGGAACTGTTCAGGTGGCTGGCCGGGTCTGGGTCTTTACACCTAAGGAGGGGTGCATGGTTAGGAATCATGATTTTGAAAACCCCACACTCTGCCCTAAAAAGCATGAATTAAGAATTTAATGCCCCCAATTTTTTATTTTATAATTATAATACCCAATATTGTAAACCCTAATCACCCTATTTCGTTTTGACATACATACCTTCAATTTTGGAGAAACTATATAGGTTTCTAATATTCCCCAAAACCCTTTATTAGAGATTCAAAGATCAACATGATTGATTGCATACTCTTTGGTAAGTTTTTTATTCTTCATTTTGATTCCCTCACTCCCTTATTTTATTCCCTTTAGAGAGGGATGATATTTTCATACATCATAAATTAGTTTAGATAAATGTTTTAATGGATCTTGTAATTTGGATCATGGACCCAGGTTTTGATCCAAGACCTTCCTCAACATTGTGACTTTCACTATTACACAACAAATGTAAGTTTATAGTATCTGAGAAGTCATTAGCGATCATGAAGTAGGTGGTATAATTTTTAATTCACATGGTCTTGAATATAATCAGGTGTATGAAATTGGGAAATTTAAATTTCCACATTAAAAAATTTCCTTTTGAGTTGAATTAATTTATTGATTTTCCAAAGTGATTAGGGGGCCCTTCAAATATCCTATTAGAACTATTGGTGATTAATCATTTATCTTAGAGGAAACCCAAGGGGTCTTCCAAATATCATTGCATAATAATCATGAAATGTAAAAATATAAATAATGGGTGTATGGAAATTAATTGAATCCTTAACGTATGGTTGATAAATGGAATAATGAAATTGGATGAATAATAGATTATAAAAATGGCTAATAAAATTAATTATGAAATTTTTTGAATATTGGATTATAGAAATGGTTTTTATTGGGATATGAATTTAGAACCATTGTATGTGATATTTGTGAATGATTTGAACAAGAAGTTGTGGGTCAAGGGATGCTGCATGAAATTCCCTTGGGGTGCCTGACTATTAAACTAGGCCCACATATATATATATATTCATGTGATAAATGACATGTACGAAAATGACTACTTCTCCGAATACCCTTGGGGTTTCAAACTACTACTCTATTCCCCCAAAGTATGACTGCGAAATTGGAATTAAAGGAATAATGAAATCCCACAAAAGAATGATTTGTGAAATTATTATGGTGTTTGGTTCAGAATCCAACATGAGTTAAAGTAACTAGGATTGGTTTAGGTTTCACCATGAATCCAAGGCTTATTTGGCTAATTAAAGGGTAATTAAATGAAAATCATGTTTCCTTTTTCAATTATCATTTATTATTTATACAAGAATATACACTATTATCGACAGGATATATAGATTCCATTAGTGGTAGACTAAAAAGTTGTTCTCACACCCTACTTCGGCTTCTTTATTGGTACCTGAATGGTCTACATGTATTCATTATAGGATAAGGGGAGAAGAAAAATTTTATATGGTTGAGTTGGTAATTGGGATAGAACATGGATGGTGGAATGAAACATGATGTTGATAACCACCTATGAGTTGTCATTTTTTCTATATTTTGGGTTTTCTTTAGATGCATTACACTGATATGAAATGAAAAATTTACTTCTTTGGTTTTGGATACTATTTTCCTATTTTTCATTCATCATGTGACACATGGTCTTATATTGGTTTTGGTATTATATTGGTATTTTATTTTTAATGCTTGGATATTATTCATGATTTATACTATTGTGATGCTTTCATAATAAGATTATAGTCTCCTGGTGTTACATATTATACCCTTACTGGTAGTCATTCACCTCTGGAATACAGGGAGGCATGACTGAGGTGATGTGATGAATCAGAATGGGGCACTATCATGTGGAACCATGGTCAGGATGATACAAAGTGGAATCAAAGTATTTTTCTTTTGATTTATGTTGTCTATTATTTGGTAATGGTATAAAAAATGATAGGTTCAGTTTGTCCTAGTTCATGAGCTCATGCATGGGAGTGGCTATGTAATATCCAAGAAAAACCGCAAGTACCCATGGTGGGACTATTGTTTTTTCGTGGTTGTTGTTACAATTGAATGTTATTTCTTGTCAAGTTATGCACTTGTGGTGTGATGTCATTATTTTTTGATATTTTTTACATGGACCGATATGGACTAAGAATTTATTATACATTCATCATTATAGGAAATTAGAAATTCATTAGACATTAATTAATTTAGGATCACAGAGAAAAGAAGGGTTTTTGTAGTTATGGGTGAAGGATCAATAGAGAAGTTCTATAAGAACTATTCGATCTTCACGTAGTTTATAAAGTGATACCTAGGGTGGGTTGTGTAGAATATGACTAACATAATAGGGGAGTTCTAGATGCATCACACTATGATCTTCACCATAGGGGGTAGACCTGAGTTAGATGAGTTATAGATTGATTTTATACAGATAATACTTTACCATTTAGAGACATTTGTGGATAATAGTGTCAATCTGGATAATATTTTTCTTTGTGGATTAGTGAAGTACTGGTGGGATATTTAGACTCAGGATGACTAGTTGAAGATTATGTTTTCAAAAATATTTATGGGATATCTTTCAGAACACTTTTACCCTAAGATTCTCATATTGGAGTTGGAATCTGTGTTTATACATTTGACCTATGGGTGTTTCCCTAATAGAATATTATAGTCACATCACCAATTTAATTTTCTTTTTTCTATCATTGTCAAGGGATGAGGAAAATTTTGTGAATTATTTTCAAAACTAAATTAAATGGGATATTATTTCCCATGTTAAAATATTCTAATTGAAGAAGTTTTCTAAGGTGTGGAATGAGGCTCACATGTAGTAGGGAAGAATAAAAGAGGATTTCAGTGGAATAGAGGTGGTTTTGGTTGGGAGATAGAGAGATGCATCTTTGAGAGTATGAAGCATCAGTATGAGAACATCAACTGGATAAATGAAAAAAAAAGTAGTCAATGCGATGGATCAGTTACTCAGAGTATTAACAAGTGATACTACCACCAATGTAGTAGGTTGAATCACATTCATAGTTAGTGTCCCCGAACACTAGTGGAATTACACTAATATGACTAGATGGTTCACATACAGTGGTAGTCTAGAAACCCTTGACCGATGGGTTGTGATGAATGAGGTAGGATGAAGAATGTAATTGGAAGGGGCTCTTCTACCCTGTATCAGTCATGCAGTCATAATTATTTTGGACATGGATTTTGAGGTAGAGGATGTGTTATTTTAACTCATGACCACCCATATCAGAATATTAGTGAAGCTCTAGGGACATACACTAATGCAACAAGTAGAGGGACTAGACAGTTTCATGCATTTTAGCCTACACTTATGGATAGAGCAGTTAGGACATTAACATTCAGAGGTATTTTTCTTTTAGATTATATTATTTATTTTTATTTATTTTATAAATGATCCAAAAATATTTTATATCTACTCAACTTGTGAATGGTTTGAGACTGATAGTATAGTTTTTAATTTGGTTTATTAAAATTGACACACAATGAGGAGTATGTTTGAGGGACAACTTTTTATATAAGGGTTTTTCTTTATTGGGTGGGGAGTATCAATTTTCTTGTGATATATACATACTTTAAATGTTATATTTTAACTTGATCTTGGGTATATAATGACTGTTATTCTATCAATACCACATTGGTATTTTCCATAGTCCTCCAAAGGGTAAAATTTATGCATTCCATAGTGAATGGGATATCATGGAAGGATGAAGAGGGATAGTTCATTAGAAAATATGGAATATCGCCACCAATATTTCATATATTTTGTTGGATGTTGGGGGTATATAACTTTATGCCTTTCCCTTATTAGTGTACCATTTTTAGGTTGTGTTTTTGAAGGAATTTTTGGGGATTTCATCTAATATGTATTTTGAGTTTACGATTGAGCTCATCCCTAGAGATAAAATAGATTTAATTCCACCTTAACAGATGGAACCAATAGATATTTAATATTTAAATACTCATCTAAAAGAGTTTAGGGATGAGGGGTTTATCAATCCAAGTATATCTCTCGGGGGTTCCTCACTTTTGTTGTCTAAGAATGATTATAGGACTTTGCATTTATGTATTTATTACTAGAACATTAACAAGATGAAAATTAATAAATGGTATCCTCTTATGTGTATCTATTCAATATTTTACCATTTTAGAGGAGATTCTATTTTCCAAAATATTTACATGAGTTTGGGGTGTCATTATTTTAGTGTTATACATTCTCATATACTAAGGGATGCATTAAAAATCTTATATGAACTATATTAGTTCTTCAAGATACAATTAGGGATGATTAATTCTCATGTTGTGTTTATATATTTTTTTACTGAATCATTCATCTTTACCCAATTTAGTTTGTGGTTTTTATATATGACATCTTGGTGTACTTCAAGACTCGTGACGGTCAAGCCCAAAATCCTAAAATCTTTTTGAGTACACTAAGATAGCATCAATTATTTACCAATCTATCTATGTATCGATTCTAGATCAACAGAGTATATTTATTAGTCCACATAATATCAGAAAAAGGTGTGATAGTGGGCCTCGAGATGGTGTAGGTCGTGGATTCTAAGGATAATCCAAAATAATGTTTTTGATATCAAGTGATTTATGGGTTTGGAAGGTTATTATCTGAGACCGATCCAAGAATTTTCTATTTTGGAATCACTATATTCAGTCTTGACCAATAAGGGGTCATGTTTGAAATATTTGGATTATGTGAGAATGATTTATAAGAATTAAAGAATAGTTTTATGAATGTAATTATCTTGATCCTAACCTGAGTTGGGTGAGGAGTGTACCGGGTTTTGTGATGCACCCGACATCAATATTAGAGCAGTGCTGACTTCAGGAGATCATGTTGTGGCATATGGGTCAAGGTAGTTGAGGCTAGATGAATATAATTACCCTATAAATTTTATTGAGTTGGCTATGATGGTTTTTGACTTAATGTTATGGTGAGATTAATTTTATCTAGAAACATTTACTATGTATATTAATCAAAAAAGCTAAAATTATATCTTTTCTCAATGAGACATAAATCTCAGGTAGCAGATGTGGGTTGATTATATTCATTATTTTGACTTTGAGATATCATATACACATGGGAATGAAAATGGTTTTACTAAAAAATTTATAAGGAAGAAGCATAGATAGGATTTTTAGGAGCCCAGTTCTGAGTGTAGGATGATCTCCCTACTGGATAAAATGTATATTGAAGCTAATGATGGATAGAGTAGATGAACCTATTATCTTTATTAGATGATTCCAAACATCCAATCCAGATCAGATAGATGTAGTATTAGGATACATAGTATTTGACCTTATGGGAATTTATTGATGGTGGGGATTCACCTTTTTATTAGACTGTAGATGATGATGAGTTCATCTGTGTCTGAAACCTTGTTGTCATTCCTAAATGTATGCATGAGGATGATGATGGGTTAGTTTCAGGTCCTAATATGGGATGTTTACCATGAATTTTCCAAAATATACCACGACCTTTGGAGATAAGATTGGGCACCATGCATGAAAAGGTAGATTTCAATATTTGTGGCACCTTATTACACATTTCAATAGGTGAAAGTCGAGCATCAATAGCCTAGTTGTTTATTATTGTTCGTTCCTATTCTATAATGGAAGTGGGATGATGTTACCATGGAATTTGTGGTGGTTCTTCAGAAGATAAATCATAATAATTATGTGATTTGGGTTATTGTAGACCGGTGGAAAATGATATCCCATTTCATTCACTACTGGAAATGTGACCTTTCCCAACACTTTTATACCCCCTTTCCCAATGGTTTGGACAAACCGTTGGTAAATCCAACTTTGTTGCCACTTTTCCCAACGGTTTTGGAAAACAGTTGGGAAAGGGTGGGCTTTCCCAATGGTTTGGCCAAACTGTTGGGAAAAGTCCAATTTGTGGCCACTTTTCCCAACTGTTTGGCCAAACCGTTGGGAAAGGTCCACCTTGTGGCCACCTTTCCCAACGGTTTTCCAAAACCGTTGGGAAAAGTCATCCAAAACCAACCTTCCAAACAAAATTGCTCCAGAATCAAGGAACAATACCAACGGTTGTCAAAACCGTTGGTATAGTTCCTTTTATTTTTTATCAGATCCTCTTAACCAGAGCATTCTATAAATCAAAATTTTAAATAATTATGATAATACATATATATATTTATGAAATTATGTTCAAAAAAGTCATGTTAGGTTAGTGGTTAGGTCGTTCAACTATAAACTGGAGGTCGTGGGATCAAAACCCAGTGAATGTTTTTTTTGGAAATACATATACCAATGGTTTTATGGAACCGTGGGTATAGATTTTTATATTACTTAAACCAACGGTTTTCAAAACCGTTGGTATAGGTCTATACCAACGGTTTTCCAAAAACTGTTGGTATAGACCTATCCCAACAGCTTACTTGCCTATGGTTCTCCAAACCGTTGGTATAGGCTATACCAACGGTTTGAAGGCCTATACCAACTGTTCCAAACCGTTGGTATAGGTTAGTTTTCCAGTAGTGATTCCTATCCAATATTCTGTTACTGTAGACTAATTGAGTGAGATTTATGTTCTAGAGATAGTCGGTTTGAACGAGGATACATAGATTATAGTTTTAAAACATGACTCACACCTTACTTTGTGCTTATAATTGTGATTATATATTTTTTGGGGGATCAAGGTGTTTCTATGTATATGTTTTCACCCACACTAATATGGGAAAATATAGCACACCATCTGGGTTCTAGAGGACATGATCAGAGCCTAATTCCTTAATTTTGGTGCATCTTGGGAGAAACACATAACACTCATTGACTTCATCAATGATAATAATTTTTAAGAGACTATTTATATGTTACCATATGTGGCACTTTATGGTAGGCCATTTTGATAACCTTTTGGTTGGATAGAGGCTGGATATTTTGAAATGTTAGGGCAAAGTCTCATACAGGAGACATCATAACAGGTTGAGTTGATTCAGAAACAAATTACTAGGATTTATACTTGCATAAATAATATGTTAATCGACATCATCAACCCATTATGTTTACTATTGGTGTTAGTGTATTCCTTAGGGCGACAATGAGATTGGGTCATCGTAGGATTCAGAGGAAGGGCATGTTGGTTCCCATGTTTGTTGGACCATTTGAGATTGTGGAAAAAAGTGGCCTAGTGACATATTGATTGGATATTCCACAGAGGTATAGTTCCATGAATGATAATTTACATATTTCATAGATTTAGTAGTATCACCATTACCCTTATCTTGTGATATATTTTTATGATGTTGATATTGAGTCTAATATGTCATTTGATTAGAGTCTGATTCATGTTGTGGATTGTAGTGAGAAATCATTTTGAGGAATTACCACACTGATAGTCCGAGTGATGTGGAATCATATATGTGTTGATAAGGAAACATGGGAAACAGAATTGGATACATGGGCCTAAGGTCCAAAATATTTTGATTTGAGGCTTAAAGAAGCCTGATATAACATCTTGAGGAGGATCTATTATAGGGTGAGGAGATTGTAAAACCCCTCCTTTCTAGAGATTCCTTCTTCTCATTTTCATGTATTCATTTACACTTTTTTATAACCTTTTTAGGGTTTTCTCTATGTTTATTTTGGGATATTTTTTAGAAATATCAAATCCAATTATGCTTTTTACAATTGTTGTATAGATAGGTAAAACCATGCAGTTGGCCTAGGAAACCAGGAACCCCATTTTGGAGCCACGTGAAGTGGTGCATGGTTTATCCAAACAATGTGGCCTATGTA
Organism: Viscum album; assembly: GCA_963277665.1. NCBI lineage: Eukaryota > Viridiplantae > Streptophyta > Magnoliopsida > Santalales > Viscaceae > Viscum > Viscum album. The sequence continues at coordinate 1,969,445,658 of OY728147.1, read as the reverse complement.
CCTAAACCATTCATACTCATATAGAGGTAATTTTCATGGTTTGTTCATGGTTATTCAATTCATGTTCTATTTCATAGAAATTGTGCACTCTATTAGGGGGAACACAGATTGGAAAAATGTGCACCTCCTCCTTAGAAACCATGCACAAATGATTTTAAAACACTATTTTCTTATTATAAAATTTATGAACACATGGATATTAACTTTATGAACCTTATTTTAGAATAACATCATTTAATTGTATTATTTAGTCTATAATGAGGGTTCCAATTCTCCTCATAACCCTTTCTCGATGAATTATAGATCTTGTTGGAAGATCGAGTCCTATTTAGTATGTGTTTTCTTGGCCATTTGGAATTCTCTATCTCCTATATTTTTTCCCTTTGTAGAGGAATGAATTTTTCCTCTATTTTAAATTGTTTTATATAAAGGTTTTGATGGATCTTTTTCATTGGATCATGGTTCTATGTTTTTATCATAGATTATCCTCACCATTTTGATGTAGGCCTTTCCACATCAAATTGATTATTACATATGGGGACTGTTAATCAACGATCTATAAGTTCATGATATTATTATCAATTCATATATTTTGGATTATAAATGGTTGTATATAATTGTAAAATTACAATTTACACAATTGGTAATTTCATTTTTAATTTAATTAAATATATAACTTTTCAGATGTGAAAATGGGACCCTTTACTGATCACGTTGTACCCTGTTGGCGAATATGAGATCTGATTAAGTGAAACCCATGGGGTGCAACCAATATCATAGTATGATAATCATTAAATTTAAAAAGGTTATGTAATGAATTTATAGAAAAGAATTAAATTTCTAATGCATGGTTGAAAAATGGAATTTTAAAATTGGTTGAATAATAGATTACAAAAATTGTCGATAAATGGAATTAAGGAATTGGTTGAATAAATGATTTTGGAAATGGTTGATAAATGGGTTATGAATGTGGAACCATGGTATTTAGTATTATTTAATGATGTTGACAAGGAGTTGTAGGAATGGAATTACTACTCTAAATACCCATGGGCTGCCAAAATACATTCCTAGGCCCCTAGAGATATATAAATATTCATTTTCATGTAATCCATTATTTTTGGGATAGTTAATGTTTCTTCAAATATCTACAGGGTTCTAGAGTACTTCTCTAGGATCCCAATGAATGAATTTTAAATTAGAAATGAATGAATAATGAAAGTCCACGAGATAATTATTTCTAAAATTCATAACAGTCATGGTTCATAATCTAGATCGAGCCAAAGGAGATATAATTTGTTCTAGTGTCACCATGAACCTAGGGACTATGTGAGTTTAATTTTAGGATAATTTAATGTGAATCATATTTAAATATTTATTTATTCTTTATTTTTTTAACAATAGAAAACAGTTTAATAGATTCTATAATTCTATAGATTCCATTGGTGGTGTCTACTGAGTAGTAATCACACCCTACATGGATGCTAGATCTATACCCAAAATAGACTTCATGTTTGAAGGAAATGATAAGGGAATATTCTCATTGTTTTATGGTTTATTTGGGAGTTTGGATAGATCATGGATGAGGAAACCATACGTTATTTTGAGACCTACCTAGGTGTTGTTAGTGTGTTTTATTTTGGGTTTTATTTGGACACTTGTCACTGACATGAAATGATGTATTTACTACTTTAGTTTTGGATACATTTTTTTCAATTTTGGATTCATCATGTGATTATTATTCCTATATTTGTTTTTGTATTATATTGGTATTTTTTTGTAATAATTTGGCTATTTTTAATTGATTTTGGTTATTTTTCTCTGTTATAAATAGGGTATTGTCTCCCCCCTTTACATATTAGTCCTTCGCAGGTATTCAGAATCCTCTAGTGTTTGGGGAGGTGTGCCTGAGGTCATGTGATGAACCGTCTTGGGAACTGAGAATCCTTTTGAACATACTAACACAATTAGATAACTCTATAAAGTATTTCCCTTTATGGCCTAATTTTTATATTATATTATTGTAACATGGCCTATGAAAATAATATTTATTGTGTTATTATCTTGATAAAATATTCATAAATCTTGATATTTTCCATTTATTCATTGATATGTTCAATTTATTTTAATACATTGAGAATCATTTTTAACTTACTGAGAGAATTTTTTCGATTTTTTTATAATTATCTTTGGATTTAATATTAAAGTATCAATCTAGATTTAAAACACATTCTGACCATTTAACTTCAAAATAAAAATATTTATAAAATGATCTAAAATTCTCGTACCTATAATTTTATAAAAGAAAAGAATAATAAATAATATTTTATGTTCTTTAGGATTTTGCTAAAAAAAATTCATTTATTTCACATATTTTTTATCTTAATAATTTAGGGAATAATTTTCATCTAATAAAAAATTTTCAACATAATAATCATATAAATAGATAATGTTGAATATATATGATTTTTTATTTTATAGTTATTTAGTGTTTTAGTAATCATTTTGGAATTCATGATGCACTAAAATTATATACAATTTAAGAAGTATAAAGCTCTTAATCCATCCTCAAACTTTTTCAGGTAATATATATATAAAAAAATTTGTTTTAATAATTGTTCTAAATTTTATAATATTTTTTAGTCATATTAATAGAAATTTTATCATATACACTTCAGTAAATTGATTCCACATATTTTTCTACTTTATAAGAATTTTGTACTTCATTAGCGTTAAACACTAAAATATTTCCTATAACATAAAAAATATGTTCTATCCTTAATAAAATATTATGATAGTGTTTTATTTGGATGTAAACTCATAAATTATTCAATAATTATTCAATGTCAAAAACTCTATTGAATTTATCCTCCCATAAAACATCACGTAATATATAATCATGGTAATTTACTTTTTTCTAGATATTTAACTCGAATTCTTATAGATTTATTAAAATCCATTTGAAAATAACATGAAATGGACTATTCAGTTTTTAAAAAATCTCTCAATTTCATTGGTTGTAAAATATTAATTTTATAACGGTTCATCAATCATCTACTTTGAAACTTTTTTTAATAAATGTATCTTGAAACCTTATCATATTAAATAATTTTTTTTCATTTATGAATGATTAATTAATAATACATGATATAATGAGTTATAAATAGACCCAAAACCCTTATTTATTTTCTATTCCATTTTGTTATCTTTACGCTCCCTCAGATAAGAAATATTCCCAATGAATGTGTTTTTCATTTCCACCCCTTTGGAAATATAATTCATGAAAATAGATATGGAATCTGGGAAATATTCCTTTTATAAATATATTTGGATCAAAACTTTTACATTAATGCATATGAATCTTGTTAATTGTAAATTGAGTATAAAAGAAATATTTGTATATGTGTAGAGTTCTGGTATTAATTCAAAATTTAATGAGGGTAAATTGTGAAAAACAATTAGTCAAATTCATGGTCATATAATATGAATTTAAGGTTGGTTTTTTGTATCCTACATATTGATTAAGATTGATAATTTATATTATTTTTTAATTGATATATTTCTATGATAAAAGGAAGATATCCTTGTGTATTATATTAAATTAGTTTAATTTGTTGTGTTTTTTTATTGTTGCAAAATTACATGGTTTTAAGGATTAGGTAGGAGAGTACAGAGAATTATTGAAGGTTTTTTTTGAAGAGAACCAGTTTGAAAATCACTATATTCCCCTGATCCATGAGGTTTGTAATGACTTATGTGATTAGGATTTGGTGGATTTAAAGTAAGAATTGTTTCCTATTTAATTAAAGATATGTATGTATGATTTTTTAGGAATCATTTTAAAATTATTTACGATAGGGTATCCTTTTACCTGTATTTTTGACATGCTCAGAGGTAAGGATGAGTTTTAGAGGCCTAGTTAGAGTTGTGTCTTGGAGTGGTGTTATAATTAAGGGAGGATTAAAACATTAAGTGTCAAGTGGTTGTGTACATGTTACCGAATGAATTCTATAAGTGTAATGACTTTTTTATCCCCAACTATAAACAAAATAGTATTTTAATATGTGCTTGATGGGGTGTCTTGATGTTATTTGAAGACCAAGATGGCCACTGCGTAAACATTTAGGGTCTACCATGAAATTGGTAGTCCCAAAACTATTTTTTATAACGGGGGATAATTTAGATTTATCCTTATAGAATTATAAACCCATTTTTATGTTATCTTCTCTAGGTTGGAAAAAATGAAGGAGATCTACCCATAATATTCTCTTATCATTATTTCTTTCATACTTTATTCGAATAAATTGGGATATGTTTCTTAGAAATTTCATGGATATCACCATAAATTTTCTTTATTAACCTATCAAGTTGACACATATTTTGTATAACATGAATTTAGAATTATATTTTTATTTTAATATTAAATGATCGAATTAAATCACAATGTTGGGTACTTTATGTGTGGATGCTAGAAGATTCTGATGGATGATTAACAAGGTGTAATTTTTTCCATTTAACAAGAGTTAATTATTTTATAAAGTAAAATTTTTTTGTGATCATTTTTTTGTGGAGTTTTATAATAACATTAAGGCGGAATATCAGAAATATTTCATATTGTATCCCCCTATGCATATAGGGAGGGATCCATTCACTATATTATAATATTTTACAATTGTTACAACAATTATAGAGGTTTAAATCTATTATGAAATAATTAATTAATTAGTGAAATTATGAATAATTGTTTTCTAATTAATAGATTGATCTTTATAGTGAGATAAGTGCTCACATTTGTGGTTTATTACTGATTTTATTTTTTAAAATGTTAGTTATGTTGGATAAAGTGGATTTAAATATCATAAAATGGAATAAATATGAGTTTTTAGTAAGAAATATTTGATTGTATAAATTTTATATGTATTGGAATTTATTATCTGATTTGTATATTAGGGAAAGAGGCTGTTAATGATCTGGTACGGAAATATAGATTTATTTACATCAGGGAAGTGAGGCAAGTGAGTTTATTTAGAATCATAGTTTTCCTTTGAGTAATTTTTTGATCAAATTTACAAAGGGGTATTTTAACTATATGAAATTATTTTTTTGGATTAGATGATGAACCCCATATGGTTTTTAGATTTAGTTATTTCATTAATTATCGAGGAAGGACTTATATATTTACATGTGAAAATTACCTAGCCTGAATGGCCCGAAGGCCTTCTTTTTAATTGATTTTTGATAACCCCCCCCCCAAGAAATGAGGGGGAACCCTTACAAGGCCCATAGGCTTTAGATATTACATGACCTGTAGGCCTTAAGAAATTATAAATACTATACTTGGAACTCATCCTCCCAGCTTGTTCATCGTGATATTAGCTCTCCACCTTCTCATGGTTGTTCGGTTGGGATTCCCATTAAAGAACATGGGTGAATTATTATTAAATCCACTATATGAATATGGTATTCCCCATAAGTCTTACACTTGGTGTTATTTAAAATTATTAAAGAGTGTATTTAGTAGACTAGGTTTCTATAAATATAGTCTAATGATGGTTTATATGGGAGATAGACACATAGTTCCTAGTTCATATTATTTTTAAATTATATATTGGTCAAGATACAATCCTTTTGGTGAAGTCACTGGGTGATGCGTGGGTATTTAGATGGGATTGAGCTAATGGAGAAAATAAATATATTAGATGTAAGATTATGATATTTGAATATCAAGGGAAATGTTTTATATGATCAATAGGTTATTGTATTATAGTCCGACCATAGATATATAAGATTTTTATTTATGGTCTAAGGACCTATATAATGATATAATCAGACTCCATGAGTTTGGGAGTAATCCTGATTTTGTTAATCCCTACTAATAGAGTTGGATTCACTGAGGAAAATTCAATGGTTATGATGTTTAAACAAGGGAATTTATTTGGTTACATTATAATTCATTCCACATGATGTGTGGGGGGATATAGTTGGGGGATAGATTAATGATAGGGTGACAAAAAATTATTATTATGAATACATTTTTATTTTTATACTATATGATACATTAATTATCGACTTCTAGTTAAAATGGAGTTAAGTTTTCTATTATTAATTTTTTAGATCATACCTACATGTATATTTTATGTATCATTAATACAATTGTTTTAGTAGAGATTATATTAATAAACAATGTAATTGATGGTTATTATAACCATTGAAGAACTACCCATTATTTTTCTATAATATGGATATTGGTTTTTTTACTTTGTAGAGTTAATAAGGGGTTCATGACTTTTGAGTATAAGATAGTATTCAATTATTGACATATTTTTGGGTTTTGGATAAGGTTTATGGGGATGGGGTGATGAAATGGAAGAAGGTGATATTTATTTTAATAGTAAAAAGTACCATATGGATATTGGGAGTTGTTTAATAGGTTAATGGTGTTACTAGAGTGGTTCAATAGAAAAATAAAGATACAACTTGGTGTCTTGTTTTGGTGTACTATGAACATGGAGGGTTACATGAAGTTAGTATATTATAGGGAAGAACACTTAATATTTAGTGGGGTCTAACTAACACATGGCTTTCCAAATCATATTTTTTAAAAACATGGGGGAAAACTATTAATTTATAAAGACCTCATATTTTCATACATAAAAATTAATTCATTTTTTGTAGAATATTTATTACATTACATGATGACATTCCCAAAAACTACAAATATTTTATTGCCTTTCAAAACATGGAAACATAAAAATTGGTAAAATGGTGTTATATTCCTTCTAAATATTTGTTTACCATAAATATAAAATTAATTATACGCATCATACATAGTACATATATTCATAACCTAAGTTAATAAAACATAATATATGGTGAACTAATATTCTTTGTAAGTTCAAATAAGGCATAACGTAAACATAAGAGTACGAGAGCGTGAGAATATCATTTGAAGACAATTTTCTATATATCAATGATAATAATCATTAGTCATGGAATAAACATTGGATGTTTATAAGACATGATCCAAAAATAAATTAATGATCATAATATATGAGAGCACAATTCAAGGAATTTTTTCCATACAAAAATGTATAGAAAATCATTTTAATATTAGTTAAGTATCACTAGAAAGACCATAATAGTGAAAAAAATCGACTAATAAACTGGGTTTTCTCCCCATTCCAACCCTTTATTACTAAACCCAATTCACATCCAATTCCAACCCTATATTAATAAAATGAATTAACTACCTATTCCAATCATATCTATCTAGGAGATATAAATATTTACCCAATGAATTGTAAGGAGATATAGGTCTCTCCATTCACATAATGAAATAATTCATATGTGTTCCACAATATCATAAACATTCATAATATAATATCATATTAAATTAAATGGGTATCATAAGCATTTTATCATATCCAAAACTATGGAAATTTAATAGGTTTCATAATTATTTCATCATAGAATAACCTATAGAAATTAACATGTTTCATAAGTTTTTTATCATAGTATTACTTGTGGAAGAGAAACAAGTTTCATAAAAAACGGTCCATAAAAATATTGACCATTATTTAGAATAATAAAAATGTTATTATTATATAATATCCCTAGTAAATAATAATTAACACCATTAGATATCATTTTAGATGGAAAATAAAATTTTAAGACCATTTAGAATATATCTTGAGGAAAAAATTTATGCATAAAAAACTTTAAAACCCATTTTATTTGAAGATAAAAATATAAACATATAAAGGAATATTTGAAAAAAAATGTTCATGATGGTTGAAATTTTTTTCCATCCCATACATAATAAAATGAAGTTTCCTTCCACATTTACAGTAAAATAAAAACATGCATTGTTTTAGAAATCGATATGAAGATTCCATTCAATATTTTTTTATAAGAATTGTACTATGAGTAAAAATGTATTTAAAAAATTAATAATTTGGTATTAAAACATTTTCAAATACATTTTAATAATATAAGGTTTTGGAAGAACATATATTTCCGAACAAAGGCATAAATAAAGTGTATTTTTTATAAAAACACTTCTAAATTAACATAGGTACCATAAAGTGAAAAAATAATTTACTTTAAATTATGATATCATGAATAATAATAGGAGAAAAAAATTCTTCATAATCGTTGGGATGTGGATAATAATATTTTATCAATAAAATCAGAATCATAAACAATCCAGATAAATAATGAAATTATAGTAATAAACTCTTACCACTTTTGTATCATTGATTCATGACCTGATGAAATAATAATGTCACATGAATCTAGAAATAACATTAAAAGAAGGATATTCATGATAGGGAATGTGATATGGGAGTTATATAGACCTCATAAAATGATATAGTTTAATAACATTAACAGTGTATCAAAGATGGAAAATTGATATAAAATTCCCTTATTACTTGAGTAACATTTGAATTGCACTCCACATGAAATAATAACATATAGAAAAAATTAATTATCATGAAATGGGGTATTATAATGATATAACATTTCCTAGTGTAGTTTATACACCACCCAAAATAAACGAGTGGGGAACATGACATCAGTCTCTCAGAAATAAAACCGAGACTAGAAATCCCCTAACATTATGTCATGACTTTCGTATTTCTCTTTCAATCCTCATGTATAATAAATATAAGTGTTTAACTTTTATATAAAATAGAATTATTCAAATATATCATACCATACGTTATTTTATTATGAATTTATATTACATATTTATTAATAATTCCATGTTAAAGTTCTATTTCGGGTAATAATTTCTTTATTTTTTGTATGCTTTTTGACTTTTTATTATTAGTCCCTGAAAATAGATCTTGGTTTCATAATCTCCACAATACAAACCAATATATAGATATAAAAAAATTCAATATATATTTACTCATAGCACTTAATATGATTTAGTGATAGAAAATGAGATGCACCCATCATGTGGACGGTTGGTCGTACGTACCCATTATTGTTGTTTCCATTTTCTTTTAATATTAAAGAATTCAAATTAAATGAGACATGAATATATTATAATATAATTAGAATTTTTAATTTAATATATATAATAAATTTCTTTTAAATTCATATTTAATACATTCAATAAAAAGAGTGAATGAATCACATCGCTTCGTGAGGTGGTAGTTCGTTGTTCACAAAAAAGACTTTATCATAATCCCACAGAATGGAAAAAATAATGGTATGATTTATATAATAATTAAATACGAATATATAAGTCTTAATTATATTATATATCATTTATTAATAGTATTTCTATCATTATTACCAAACTTTAATGGTGGTTATGGAAACATTAATGTTTTCTGTTGATGATATGGTAGTCCACCGTAAAAACAAACAATGATTTGGCAACCCCTTTAATGGATGTTTTTGTGGATGTATGTCATTATATTAAGATAAAAAAAATATAATTATGTGGGAGAAACTTATTTTATCCAATATTAAGGATATGAAAATAATTTTAGGGATTTGAGGAAGAAATAAAAGAAAAAAAATCATTGATGAACATCACCTCATTTCGATTATATCACTTTAGTTTATTCCAATGGCCTTACTTGATTAAAATTATTCCCAAATTAAGGCTTAAAGGAAGTTATTAGGAAATGTGAGAATATATTTTTGTAGGTATTGGCTGAATAATTTGGGTTTTAATGTCTCGTGATAGGGGTAGTGGTGGTGGCCATTTATAAGGTAGGTGAGGGGCACTATTTTAATTTTTTGAAAAGAGAGAAGTACAAGCACATTTTTTACAAGTAAAGTGGATAAAATAATGTAACAATATCTATAATATAAGTGATAAGTTCTATATATTTCCATAAAATGTTTTTGGAAATGTTTTGCGTCATATTTACACCTTATATTATATGTTTAACCACAAAACAATCATATTTTTAGCTTAAACATTGTAATTTATTTTAATTGATTTCAATAATAACTTTGGTAAAACATTATGATTGAATTATTATACATTATTAATTATTTTTGTTGTAAATATGGAATCTTTTATTATATATTCAATTTAAATAAGTGGAATAAATTAAAATGAAATTAATCCTGCATACGTGTTGAGAAAGTGGGTTTTTAAAGCGAAGGGATCAAAATTTACAAGGTTTTTATATTCAATTTCAGTATTAAATTGACTAAAATTTGTAAAATAGGATTAATAGATGTATAATTGAAAAAAATATAAATTAAAACCAAATACAAATATAATTTATTTATGTAAATAAATAATATTGAAAGGAAATTTTCAATTAAAATTTAGAATGTTTTACTATTTATTAACAAATGAAACATTTCAGATAAATCCCACAATTTCACCCTAATATGAATGAGATATTCTTAATTAAAAAATGTTGTTTATTTTATCTAATTCATTTCATAAAATTTTAAAAAAATATTATTATTATTTTTTCAAAAAAATACATAAAAGCATGTTTTTTGAGAAAATAGAATTTTCAAAAAATAAAATGATTCTTTAAAAAATATTTATTTTTTATAAATATGTAGTATTTATATAAAAATTTATATTTTAAAATTATTTATTATTACTCATATTAGTATTTTTAATTTATAAGTTATAATGGTTGGGTTTAAATTATTATATTAATGATATATCATTGTTTTGTTAAAATATAGTGTCACGTGTAATACAAGATAATATAGTTTTTCACATAGAACATGAAAAACTTGGTTAATGTATAAAAAAAGATTAACATAGTGTGTCCTTCAATTCAATCCATAAAATAAATTTAATTTGTTGAATATAATTAATAAAAACTCAGGTTGTTTCATTATACACCACATAAAATCCTTTTCAACCTTGAAATTTGTTAATTTGATATAAAAAATGAGGGTAATTATACCAAATCATATAGTCAAGTAACCATATAGATTCTTCAATCTAGTGGATTCTCCACAAAACTTGGACCAATTGAGTGGTATTGTTATGTAGAACTTTCTCAGTATGATCCAAAATATCTATGGAATATTCCTCGTAAAAATATCTTGCTATGTTGGTATGAGCTTAAAGTTCAGTACATGTGATGGGTTAGGTATTTACATCCCCAATATTGATATATGGAACAAATCATGAACATGAGGGTGATTTGGTGTAAGTATCTAGAGATGGGATACCGTGCTGATACAATTAAGAATTTAAAAGGGATGAATATACCTATGAATCAGTTTCCCATTCTTCGTGGATCTCATAACCTTATTCCACAGGGAAATTACTAGAAATATCTCATCACCAACTTGAAGTTATAGACCACGTCGACTATCATCATCATAAAAATTCTTTCGACTTTCTGCTTCTTGATAAATTTTTGAATGGCTCGGAACTTCTCTACAATTATTCAGCTATCTAAGACCACAATAGCTTTATTTTAAAAACATTAGTCTAGAACATTGGAGATCTATATATGTTTCCATAGAATGATTCATAAGGATCTATATGAATGTTTGAGTGAAAGCTATTATTGTAAAAAAAACTCAACTACATGATGTTGTTGATCCCAACCTCGTTAATTTTCTAAAGAAAAAAATCTCAACTTATCCTGTAGGGTTTGAATTTTTATTTTAGACTAATCAACTGTTTGAGGAAGACATACAGTTCTAAAACACAATTTCAAATCATGATCTTCTTGAAGACTTTTAAAAAAACTTTTTGGCAAAACTCATATCTTGATTAGATACAATTCAATATGGTACTCTACGAAACCTTAACAATTCCTTAAATCATTTCCTGTAAATCGAATCCCTATAGAATTATTATCTAACAATGATATTGTTCTATAACTTATTATGGAAATTTACTTCCACCCATATAGAATTTTATCCTTTATAGGTTTTGGGGTGTCTGTGAGAAAATCCATAGTGATGTTCTCCTATATCCATTATTTTATGAGTAATGTGTAAAACTTTTAATTCCATGGAAATTATTTTTATTAAATACATGGAAATTTTACGAGTCTGCCAGAACTGACAGCGCGTGATTCTAAGGCCCGGTGTGCTCGGAATCAATTTCCGAAGTTTTGTTCAGGTACGTTTAGTAAATGTACAAGCAGGATTTTATAACTATTGGGGTGCTCGGAACTGAAATCTGAGGGCACCGTTGAACTCGCAGCACCGGTATTCACTTAAGAGGACTTTCACCTCGATGACAGTTGATCGAGAATGAAATATAGTTTTTGGGTTTTTATGAATAAATTAAATAAAAGTAAAGTTGTAGCTTTATTTTTTATTTTTTTAGTTGGTTAAAACCTTTAAGAGGATGTTGTAGGTGGGGGCCACCACACCTTAACCTCCCATGAGAGGTTATGGTGGTGGGGCCCACTCAAGGTCTAAAACCCCTCTTCATGTGGGGTTAATGTGGTGGGGACCACCCGAGACCACTTAAACTCTTGAACTCCCCATTAAGTGGGGAGAAACCTTTTGAGTTCCCCACTTAATAGTGCCACCATCCTCCACATTGATTAAGTGGGGCTAGACTAATAAATTATTTAATTTTAATCTTTTTGAAATCTATGCCAACAACTAAATAATAAGATAAATTTATTAATTTGTGGAGGGACTCATTTTCTTTTTGGTGGATCTTGGGAAGAGGGGTGAATTTCGGAGAAACTTGTTCTCTCCAATGAAGAACGCTCCTCCCAATGAAGGACTTCTTCTGCCAATGATGATAAACTTCTCCTTTGATCTCCAACTAGAACAAGGGAGGAAGTGCCGTCCTTTTAGAATGCCGACGACGTCATCCTCGACTTCTTCATCTTCGTTCCCAACGTCAACGAATCTGAGGTAGGGGTTCGAACTTTGTTTTTGTTCCTCATTCTTCGTTTTCCATCGTGGTTTAGAATTCGAATCCGCTTGATATCACCCTAACGTGGAGGTCACGGGCCGAACAAACACTTCTCGACCTCTCCGCCTTCTTTGTGGAAATTTATGATTAATTCGGATTGAGACCATAATGAGGGACTCTTGTCAACAATGATTGCGGATCGAAGGCAACGTCCCGAGGTGTGTGTGGCTTATACCGGAATGAGAAACGAACCACCGTAACTCGTCTGGTGACCCCCAGAAATATTGATGGCAGATGGAACCGATGAGCATCATCACGTGGTGGCGGCGGCACAACCGTGCCACTGAAAGAGTAGCCGCGGCCCCTGGCTGCGGCAGGGCAGCAGCGGCCGGTGCAAACCAGGCCGTGAAGGACACCGGTGGCTCAAGCCACTGGGTTGCCGAGGAGGGCGCGACGCAACCACACCACACGGTGGACCAAAAGGGGGGCCGGAGCCCTTAGCCTCGGTGGTGCAGTGGCGGCCGGCACAAGGCCGACCACAAGGAAGACTAGCGGCCCCAGCCATCGGGCCACCAGAAGAGGCACGACACAACCGGCGCCACCCGAGGAGTCGGCTGGCTACTCGGCCAGCTGAAAATAGTGGGACCCTTCTTGGTCCCACATGACACACCAGCATCATCCTGGAACCGGTTCCACCTGCCCGAATGACTAATCCATTCAGGAACCATGGGGCGTGGCCTCCCCCGTGGACTCAGCTAGGGCTGACCCCCGCTGGCCGCTGGGCCACTAAGTCGGACCCAGCACGGGCCGGACCCAGTGTGGGTCGGACCTAGCGCGTGATAGGCCACCAGCGTGGGTTGGGTTGGGCTGCGCTCGTAGGCTGGGCCACCCCTGCGGACTGGTTCACACCCTATTCTGGACCGGGTCGGTCCGACTGGGCTAGACCAGACTCGGACCCATTTCTACCCATTTTTACTTTTTCTCTCATAACATGGGCTACAGGTATATGATTGATGAACCATCTGTGGAGATTTAAATATTGGATCAAGATGGTTTTTTGGTTATAACCAACTTGAGGTTTGGACATTGTTGGGGTATGGTAAGGTTGGATCATACATGAATCCAACCGGGCTCCCATGACTAAAAGGCTAATAACTCACAGATCGGGCATCTGATCAATGCGTCATCTATTGTGTTGAGTCCCCAATGATGTGGCATACCAATGAGATAGTTCTACATGGGAATTTGTGTTATTTTTTGTATTGAATCTTGTCTTGAAGAGCAGACCCTCCCGGAATCAAGCATGCTTTGTTGAAACCCTGTGGTTGGCTGTGCTCGAACTTCTGTTCCTGGATCATGTGTTGGTCTGACAGAATAGTTGGTCCTAGATCTTTTGTGGGTCCAACAGCTCTGACTACTATTCATGGATCGTGTGTGGGTCCGAAAGTTCCAAATTATGTTCCTGGATGATGTGTTGGTCCGACAGAATAGCTAGTCTTGGATCTTGTGTGGTTCCGACAACTCCAACTTCTGTTCCTGGATCATGTGTTGGTCTGATAGAATAGATGGTACTGGATCCTGTGTGGGTCCAACAGCTAAGATAATTCAGTGGCTATATATGATCATATCTATCTCTCTACATAAGTTGTATACCTGTGTGATCTGTGTGAGTGAATTTTGATTTTTCCTCGTGATTGAGATGGTTTACCTGATACCTTAGGTATATGTAAGGGATTATACCTAATTAATATATATCTATTGATTTCATACTCTGTGGTTTTTCCTTGGTAAATTTTTAGAGACCATGGTGGTTTCTAGGTCCCTACTGAGTGTCCTTACACTCACCCCTGCACGGGCTATGCCTGCACGCCGTTGTGTTGGATGCAGACAACAAACAGTGCTAACCAAGGCAGAGTGTACCAGGACTGGACGGTACCCGGAGGTGGACCACACGGCGTGGTGGTACACGGAGGAGACAGACAGTTGTGGATCACAGTGGTGGCTATCTATACCTACCATTCAGGTAGGATTTTCTGGAGGATGATCTAGCAGCTCTTTTACCTTTCTCCAGTAGTACTTGTACTTTTAGTTTCCTTGTACTTTGCATTTGCGCTTGTATTTCTGGCCCCTTTTACTTTTATCACTCTTTTGTATACAGTTTTACATAGTGTTTTTTTTTCATCTCGTACTCTATTTTGTGTGTTTATTTTTATAATGGAAATTCCTTCCTAGTTTAGGGATTTACACCTACGGTGCTAGTGGCTAGCCCCTGATCTATGGAAGGTGGGCTTGGGGTAGTCTCGACACGGGCCCGGAAGGATGGGTTGTGACAAATTAGTATTAGAGGCATCAGTTCTACCGTAGAACATAGGACTCTGATAAATCTTTTTTGTGAAGAAATAGTGTTAATGGTACTGATTTTGGTTCTCAGTTTAGGGAGTCTGGTGTTGATGCGGTGGTAGACGTATCCAAACACCCAGACCCTGACTACTGATTTCCGACTTAGTGCATGAAAACACTGATTGTGTGTGTGTTTTCAAGAGTTTTATTTGTGATCTCTTTAAGTCAGCTCACCAAGTATAACTTATTGACCATGGTGCACCTATTCCTTTTCTGGATTATTCCATGCAGACAAACATCCATGGTTTTGAGAGTTGTATGTACGGATAGCCCACCGAGCAACGAGTCCTCGGTGTAGGGACCTTTTCTAGTGAAGGCACCAGTGGTGCCACTACACGTTGGGCCACCGATGCCACCATCCCCTGCAATAGAGAGTGCATGCATCCTGAACACATTTCATGAGTTCCAGTTCCAGAGACTACCCAGGTTCGGGGGTGAGATGGAGCCACAGACAGTTGAGGATTGGCTGGAGGCTGTAGTGAGAGTCTTCAGACTGGTAGGAACACCAGCAGACTTCATGGTGACTCTTGCTTCCAGTATTCTACAAGTAGCATCAAGAAGATGGTGGAGCCTGATGCTCTAGGTTCACGGCAAGGTGACACTTCTCTGGGAAGACTTCAAGATCCTATTCTGGGCAGAATTTTTCCCAGCCACCCTGCGTGCGGTGCGGATAAAGGAGATACTTCATCTGCAACAAGGAATTATGACTGTAGCTCAGTACTTAGCGGGGTTCACCGACTTCTCACGCTACTCCATGGATATGGTGTGGGACCTATTCTTCAGGTCCTAGACATTCGAGAAGAGGCTCAGGCGAGAGATCAGGGCATCGATGATCTCCCTTAGCATCCCGACAGAGGTGGGAGTTTTAGACAGAGTCCTCCTAGGGGAGAGTTTCCTTACTGAGCAGTCTCCAGTAGTGAGACCCACCACTAGTCGACATGCAGTGGAGTCTTTTTTAACTGACATTAGATATATGTCACATAGTTCCAAGCGGACCAGACCTTCCAGTGGAAAACCTCAGGACACATGTTTAGTTGTTTGGGGCACATGAGACAGATCCAGTCATGCCACGAGCGGGCAATGTTACTCTTGCGGCGGGCACAGACACATGACTTGTGACTATCCAACCCTCCATAATAATGATCATCAGACAATTGAGGGACCTCCCAGGTAGTGTAATAGGTTCAATGGAGCTGCACCACAGGGAGCAGGCTGACGTGGCAGAGGATATGGTAGTGCAACTGGTAGTGGATGAATATTCGAGGTGTTACCACCACCACCACCAGGAGTTCCACCCCGACCGTGGGGAGCAGGTGGATAGGTGAGAGCTCATCTCTAGGTAGCTGAGGCTTATGATCATGGCTCTCCAGAGATGATTTGAGGTATAATCTATGTCTAATCCACTTTAGATTAAGTTCTTATAGACGCAGGTTCCAGTCACTCTTTTATTGCCATTGCCCTCATTCAGAGCTCGGAGATTCCGATGGAGCTGTTGGATTGATCCTTACGGCTAGAGACTCCTATGGGAGCAGACTCGACGATTTCACACTAGTACTGGCAGTGTGAGCTTACTCTTAGAAACGAGAGCTTTGGCTGGGATCTCCTCGTTGCGGCATCGCGGCCTTACGACATCATCTTGGCCATGGACTAGTTATCTACAGTCTATGCTCAGATCGACTGTATTAGGTGCAAAGTGTGGTGTGTCTGCATTGATGGGACCAGGTTCACCTTCACGATCAATAAGAGAGCCTTTGCAGTACAGGATAGACTTACTCGGAGGAGGGTGCAGCCAATCACTCATCAGTTGGCATGCCTTATCCTCGGAGCAGTTGATGTGGAGAATCCCATCTATCCTTTAGTGGTGGACCAGTACATAGATATTTTACCTGAAAATGTTCCAAGACTACCTCCTCTCAGAGAGGTGAACTTCTACATTGACATGTGCCCCGGGATGGCACCAATATCTACAATAGCATATCAGATGGATCCCGCTGAGCTTTATGAGCTGAGGGTAGAACTAGAGGACTTGTAGGGAATGTATTCATCTGGCCCAGTGTTTCTCCCTTGGCAGCCCTGATTCTATTCTCCAAGAAGGCAGATAGGATCTTGAGGCTCTGTGTTGACTACTATCACCTAAATCAGGTGACCAAGAAGAAAAAGTACCCACTCCCGAGGATTGACAACCCTTTGATCAGCTGATGGGAGAACAATGTTTCTCAGAGATAGACCTCAGATCAAGTTATCACCAGATCAGAGTTTGAGATGAGGATGTGCAGAAGACGGCCTTCAGGTGTCGGTATGGCCACTATGATTTCTTGGTTATTCCCCTAGGTGTAACCAACTCTCCATTAGTGTTCATGGGACTCATTAACAAGATCTTATAGCCATACCTCGATAGCTTTCTTGTAGTTTTCATCGACAACATTATGATCGACTAGACTACTAAGGTGGATCATGCCTACCATTTGCGGGTAGTATTGGACACACTCCGAGAGCACCATATTTATGGTAAGCTCTCGAAGTGCCAGTTTTGGATCTGGGAGGTTCACTTTTTTGGACATGTCATCTTGAAGGTTGTAGTTGTAGTGGATCCAAGGAAGATTGAGGTTGTACATTCATGGGAGCCACCCAGGAGTGTGACGGAGGTACAGAGTTTCCTAGGATTGGCTGGTTATTATCAGATGTTTGTACTAGACTTCTCTAGAGTTGCAACACCATTATCAGCCTTGACTAAGAAATGGAAACCCTTCGTACGGTCGGAGAGATGCCAGCAGAGCTTCCAGGAGCTAAGGAAGAGGCAGACTACTGCCCCCATATTGTGGTTTCTAGAGGAAGACGTAGGGTACATAGTCTATGGCAACGCATTAGGGACCAGACTGGGGTGTGTCCTGATAAAGGAGTGAGCAGTGATCGCGTATGGTTCTCGGAATTTGAGACAGCATCAGCAGAACTACACTACCCATGACCTAGAGTTAGCAGTATTGGTCTTCGCCTTGAAGATATGGCGACACTATCTGATGGGTGAACATTTTACAATGTACACTGATCAAAAGAGTCTCAGGTATATATTCTCTCATAAGGACCTGAATCAGAGACAACACTGATGGCATGAGTTCCTCCAAGACTATGACTTTGAGATAGTCTATTCTTCTGGGTAGGGGAACATTGTTGCAGATGCACTCAGCAGGAGGTCTACTATATAGCTTTTAGGAGAGGCGATAGAGTACCTAGCCAGTTGGCAGATATCCTTTGTGGATAGAGATGAATCAGCCTTTCTTCAGTCACATACGATCACTCCCCCACTCCTTCAGCGAGTCAGGGAAGCACAACAAGGGGATGCTGACTACGAGACATGATGTGCTCAGATATCCACAGGGCATGCACCTGATAGATTTTATGAGGGTGGGGAGCATGTCATCCTCTTCAAAGGATGTACTATGGTGTGAGTTTCACTTCGGGAGGAAATTTTGAGGGAGTTTCACACACCCTCTCTAGAGGTACATCTAGGAGTGGAAAAGATGTACTTGGACATTCCACAACTGCACTGGTGACCAGGTATGAAGAAGGCAGTAGTAGATTTTGTCTCTCAATGCCTCAATAGTCAGCAAGTGAAGGCAAAGCACCAGGTACCAGTAGGCTTGGTTCATCCATTAGAGGTCCCACAGTAGAATTGTGATGGGATATCCATGGACTTTTTCACGATATTCCACATACATCCAGGGGTCATGACTCAATTTGGGTGATCGTCGACCGACTCACTAAGTCATCCCAATTTCTAACAATCAGAGAGGTGGGTTCAGTAGAGAGAATGGGACACCTCTATGTGCAGAATATTGGGTGGCTAAATGGAGTACCTTATTCTATTGTCTCTGACCATGATGCATGATTTACTTCCCAGTTATGGAAGGAGTTGCAGGAGGCTTTTAGGACGCAGCTACATCTGAGCACCGCCTTCCATCCTCAGAAAGATTGCCAAACTGAGAGGACTATACAGACCCTCAAGGACATGCTACGTGCTTGTGTCCTTGACTTCAGTTGCATCTGGGAGGATCACATACCCTTGGTGGAGTTTTCCTACAACAACATTTATCAATCCACCATAGAGATGGAACCTTTTGAGGCATTTTACCAATGACCATGTAGATCACCCTTGTGCTGGACTGACCCAGAGGAGTCAGCACTAGTGGTACCATAGATGGTATGGACTACAACAGAGAAGGTGCAGATCATCCAGGAGTGAATAAAGACTGCACAGAGCAGGCATAAGTCATATTCTGACAGGAGATGGAGACCTCTAGAGTTTGAGGATGGTGACCACATCTTTCTACGGGTCTCAGCTCGATGAGGTCTTTGGAGATTTGGCTGAGGCGGCAAGTAATCTATGATGTTCATCAGACCTTTCCAGGTCTTCAGTAGAGTAGGTGAGGTGTCTTACTGCTTAGCTCTTCAACCTCAATTACACTGGGTTCACGGCGTCTTCCATGTATCCTAGCTAAGGAGATATGTGCACGACCCTTCACACATCATCGACCTTGGAGAGCTAGACATCGATGATGGGGCGACTTTTACGGAGGTTTCAATGGATATTGGGGATCGACAGGAGCGGGTCCAATGTGGACAGTCGATACCTCTGGTGCACGTACGCCGGGAGCACGGGAACCTCTAGGAGAGCACATGGGAGATGGAGGCTGAGATGCGTGCTCAGTACCCCCCATTTGTTCCCTTAGTTTTAGTTGTATCTTATGGGGATGTAAAGCCCTAAAGTGGGGAGAATGTAAAGACCTAAAATTATGTGGAAATTTTTTTTCCTAAATACATGGAAGTTTTATGAGTCTGCGAGAACTGTAGGTGTGTGATTTTGAGGCCCGGTGTGCCTAGAATCAATTTTTGATGTTTTTTTCGGGTACGTTCAGTAAACGTACGAGCGGGATTTTATAACTTTTGAACCGGTGCTCAGAACTAAAATCCAAGGGCACCGTTGAACTCACAGCACCAGTATTCTCTTAATAAGACCTTCACCTTGATGGTATTTGATCGAGAATGAAAGATATTTTTTGGGTTTTTATGAATAAATTAAATAAAAATAAAGTTGTAGCTTTATTTTTTATTTTTTTAGCTGGTTAAAACCTCCAAGAGGAGGTTGGAGGTGGGGGCCACCACACCTTAACCTTCCATGAGAGGTTATGGTGTTGGGTCCCACACGAGGTCTAAACCCCCTCTTCGTGTAGGGTTAATGTGGTGGGGACCACCCAAGACCACTTAAACTCTTGAACTCCCCATTAAGTGGGGAGAAACCTCTTGATCTCCCCACTTAATTGTGCCACCATCCTCCATATTGATTAATTGGGGCTAGCCTAATTAATTTTTTAATTTGAATATTTTTGAAATGTGTGCAAAAACTAAATAATAAGATAAATCTATTATGTTGTGGAGGGATACATTTTATTTTTGGTGGAGCTTGGGATGAGGGGATAATTTGGGAGAAACTTGTTCTCTCTAAAGAAGAACACTCCTCCCAATGAAGGACTTCTTCATCCAACGAAAAACAACTTCTCCTTTTATCTCAAACCTAAACAAGGGAGGAAGCGTCGTCCTAGTATAACCCCGATGAATTCTTCCTAGAATTATTCATATTCTTTCCTGACGTCAAAGAATCTGAGGTAGGGGTTTGAACTTTGTTTATATTCCTCGTTCTTCGTTTTCCATCATGGTTTAGAATTTGAAGCTTCTTGATATCACCCTAAGGCGGAGGGCGCATGCTAAACAAACATGGACCGACCTCTCTACATTCTTTGTACAAATAGACGCTAAATGATGCTTAAGTCCAGAATGGGTGACTCTTATCAACGATGTTTGCAGATCGAAGGAAATGTACCTAAGAGTGTGTGAATTCTACCGGAATGAGAAACGGTCCACCAGAACTCGTCTGGTGACCCATGGAAATATCTTCAGCAGATGGAACTGACGATCATCGTCATGTGGTGGAGATGGTGCAACCGCGCTGCCAAAAGAGTATCAGTGGACCCTGGCCATGGTGGTGCATGCCTGGCCATGAAAAAGACCAGTGGCTCAAGCCGACAGGTTGCCGAGGAGGGAGCGGCGCAACCGTGCCCCATGGTGGACTGAAAGGGGGGTTGCAGCCCCTGGCCGCAACATAGAAGCAGCGGCCAGCACAAGGCCGGCTGCAAGGATGACCGGTGGCCTGAGCCACCGGTCTTCTAGAAGAGGAGTGGCGCAATCGACACCGCGAGAGGAGTCAAGCCATCGGGAAGGACCTAGTGCAGGCTGGACTCAGCACCGGCCGGACCCAGCACAGGCCGGGCTGCCAGCGTGGGTTGGGTCGCCTGCACGGGTCAAGCCACCCTCATGGGCCAGGCTAACCCCATGGACCATGTCAGACCCACAGACCGGGTCGAACACTCAGACCAGGTCAGACTGCAGTTCGGACCGGACCCGAACACGTTTTGACCTGTTTTCACATTTTCACCCATAACTTGGGCTACAGGTGTCTGATTGATGAACCATCTGCGACAACAGAAATATTTGAGAAATATGGTTATTTTGTGTACCTTGATTGAGGTTTGGACACGGTTGGTGTATGATCAGGTTGGATCATACACGAATCCAACCCGGCACCTTGGAATAAAAGGTTAATTACTCACAGATCGGGCGTCTGATTGACGCGTCGTCTATTGCATTGAGACCCCTATGACATGGAGGACCTCTATGATACTTATACGTGGGACTTTGTGGGATTTGACATATTAACTCTTGGATTGAGGAGCACACCCACCCAGAATCAATCATTCTTTATGGAAACTCTGTGGTTGGCTGTGCTCCAACTTATGTTCCTAGATCATGTGTTGGTCTGAAAGAATAGCTTGTCCTGGATCCTATGTGGGCCCAATAGCTCTGAATACTGTTCCTGGATCCTTTTTGAGTCTGAAATTTCTAAATTATGTTCCTGGATCATGTGTTGGTCCAACAGAATCACTGGTCCTAGATCTTGTGTGGGTCCGATAGCTCAAACTTTTGTTCCTGTGTCATGTGTTGGTTCGACAGAATAGCTGGTCCTAGATCCTGTGTGGGTCCGACAGCTCAAATGATTCCGTGGCTATATCTGATAATCTCTATCTATTTACATATGTTGTATACCTGTGTGATCTGAGTTAGTGACTTCTGAGTTTTCCTCAGGATTGATATGGGTTACAAGATAACTTAGGTATATGTATGGGCATATACCTAAGTAATAGTTATCTGTTGATTTCATACTCTGTGGTTTGTCCTTGTTATATTTTGAGAGACCTTGGTGGTTTCGGTGTCCATACTGAGAATCGTTATACTCACCCCTGCACAGGCTATGCCCACACCTCATTGTGTTGGATGCAGATGGCAGACAACGCTGACCGAGGCAAAGTGTACCCAGACTGGACGGTACCGGAAGGTGGACCACATGGCATGATGGTACACGGAGGAGACAGACGGACGTGGAGCACTATGAAGTCTATCTGTACCTACTCTTCAGTTAGGATTTTCTAGAGGATGATTTGACATCAGTTTTACTTTTCTTTAGTAGGTCTTGTACTTTCAGTTTCCTTGTACTTTATAGTTGGGCTTGTATTTCCATCCCATTTTACTTTCAACACTCTTTTGTATACAATGTTATATAGTGTTTTGCTTCTAGCTTGTAATCTATTGTGTGTGTTAACTTTTTATAAAGGAAATGACTTCCCAGTTTAGAGATTTACTCCTTTGGTGCTAGTCGCCAGCCCCTGGCCTATTGAAGGTGGGCTTGGGGTAGTCACGGCACGGGCCCCGGGGGAAGGGTCATGACATAATTGATGAAACATCCACTTATAAATTAGTCATTTAGACTTATCTTTTTGACACACCAAGCATCGAGTTACAAACTCTGTGATATAATTATTTAGGCAATCTCACCAGAATAATTCCATCAAATATCTATATATATTCGTACTTATGGGATGAATATTGAATTAATTTCCAAGATATTCTTCTAACATAACCTTCTTCAAGTTTGGTTTTTAAAGAATGAACACACTATTTATGAATCTTATAATCCCATCGTAATCAAGGTTAAACTTAGGAACATCTCTTACCTTATTTTTTATCTCTTCATATTATTTATACACCTCTTTAATATTCAAATAGATATATTCTTTAACATTAAATTTATAAATACAAGGTTTTATCGTTCCTTCCAGATTTTTAGATCTCTCCTTTGGAAATCTAAAAATAATTGTTATTTTTTGGTCCTCGTCATGGATAATCATGCATGGTCCTTTTTACACAAATAATGAACCACCTTGTTTTATTTTCTAGTGTATAAAAGTATTGAGAAGTCAGAATCATTTATCATATCTTGCCAAATTATATGACTCATGTTCAACTCCTTTTATGTGAATATATACATAAAAACAGTATTATCAGTATATATATCTCACTTTTCTCTATAATGATAATTCATCCATATATATAATAGAAAAATTTCCATAGGTAGAACTATATCATGATTTGGGCATGTTTTCTCACGAATCTTCAATTTTCATGACACATAACCTATAATCATTTTATTTTCCATTAAAACACAACCCAATCCATTCTCATTTATTTCACTATAGATTACAAATACATCTCAACTACATGGTAATATATGAACATGCAAACTGAATAACCTTATCTTTAATTCCTTTAAATTTTCCTTACATTCATCTTTCTAGATGAACATTGATCACTTCAAAGTTAAATTGGTTATATTATTAGATGCTCATGAGAATTTTTATAGAAAATTTCAATAATTTTCATCTAAACCATGAATACTATGGATCTCATTCATAGTGGTTAGTCTAGGAAAACATTCAACAACCTAAATATTTGATTGATTAACTCATATACCCTTCCTTTAGATTATGTGACCCAAACATGAAACCTTTTTTTCTAGAATTCAAACGTTATAAATTTTTCATATATTTTCTATGACATTAAGGTATTTAGTATAATTCTCAAGTGGTGTCCATTATCTTCATAACTATTTGAATAGATAATAATAATATCATTTATAAAGACTACCATAAATGGATCATGGTAATTTATAAAGAATGTATTCATTAAATACATGAAGATATAATGGGAATTATTAAGACTAAAATTCAACCCTATATATTAATAGTGTCAATACCTTTTACAGAATTCTATATTGGGTATATCCTCATTCTTGACTCTCAATTGGTGATCTATAGAATGAATTTGAATCTTGGAAAAGTATTATCCTCTACCTAGTTGATTAAATATGTCATCTATATGTTGAATATAGTAATTTGTCTTAATTATGATCTTGTTCAGCTCCTGATAATAAAGAGAGATTCTTATTGGTCTATCGTTCTTTTTTTAAAAGGAACTGGTTCCCCCTACGGTGAAAAACATGGACGAATGAGTCCCTTATAAATTTTTTTCAAAGATATTATCCTTTAATTCTCGTAACTCAATCAGATCCATTATATAGGGAGTATTTAAAATATTTTGGGCATTAGGTATGATTTATTTTGAGAAGTCAACTTCACATTTTTGTGAAAGGAAAGGAAAATATTTTGGAAAGACCTTGGAAATTACGGAAGAACATGCATATAATCGATGTTGAGTTTCTCCCCAAACATTTGAGATAAAAACCCATAAAAATGATTTAATCTCCATATAATGTTCATAATTATATTCTAATTTATATAAAATAATAGTTTTGTCTTGGAATATCAAATATAACTTCTCTTACTCAAAAACTATTCTGAGATTTATGCATAGAAAGGCAATTCATGCCTAGGATGACACAAATTTCAATTCCAACCATTGAGGATTTACAGACATGATATGAGATCATTGTTACATTATGGATATTTACTAATAATTTGACATCTAATTATTTATGTGGAATATTTATACACTTATAAAATTCACTATATATTAAAGAATGGGTAGACCTTGAGTCAAATAAGATATTATTAGTTCTAGATTGGATGGTAAATATCCCTTTCACCACATCATTATCACACCCCTCATTAGAAATAGTGATCACATGATATTTCTCATTAACCCTTGGCTTAATAGGTTAATGGCATCGATCACCATCATTAACCCTCAGGTTTGGGTATTAGTTAACATAATGTCCATTCTCCATACACTTGAGGCACTAATGTGTGGGAGGTTCATCCTGTGCAACTATATCTCTATTCACATTATTATCAAACTTCATCCCATGACATTTATAATAAATTTCCCCTTGATCTTCCCTTCAACACTAAAAAAATTTTCTATTCCCCTAATGCAATTTTCTCCAAACATTTTATCACCCATAGAGAATAATGGAAATCACATTTATTTCTCTCTATGGTTATTATATTTTACTTTAATATCCATATTCCTTTTCATAACAAAACCATGATATTTATATATAACTCCATGTTACATTTCCACCATGATTGCACATAAAAAAATAACTTCATATCTACTCTTTTCTATTATGGATGACTATCATAGAAGATATCATTTTAATCGAATGAAGAATTTATCAACTTACATTTGGGCTGGATGACAATACCATAAGTGTTTTTCACAATTGTTCTAAAATTTTATACATAGGTACCGAAGAATGATCATCCTTTTTCTTTATATAGAGGAACTCTTTATCTCTATTTTTATAAAGAACAATTTGAAATTAATTATTTAGAAATAAGTTCTTGAACTCTTCCAATTTCATTGAGTCAGTTTCTTCTTGTTTTCACGTATCTAGACAAGAGTCCACCATTGATTTGGTTCACCTACAAAATGGTAGAAAACCAAAATGACATTGTCATATTCAAAATAATGGATAATAGAAAATATATTTTCAATGGTAATAATACATTATTCATAAATTAGTGGATCAAATTACCACAAAAAGAAGGTGGATGTCTTGTTATGAAGGACTTAATATAATATTGTTCGTTGTTTTGTTTGTTTGGATTTAAGACATGATTTGTAGCTTGAGAATGTTATGTGAGATTACCAACAAAATTGTTCAATCCATCTCCCACAAAATTTGGATTTTTAGGAGGAAAATAATTTAATTTATTGTTTCAAAAAAAATTAAGGCAGTTCCTTCTGGTTACATCCATTGACTAAAACAAAAAAACATATAGTAAAAACAAATCAGACAAGGAAACCACATGATAATAAAAATCACATAAAGGATTTATAAATTATGAAACCGATATTAATCTATGAAACAATAGTTTATCGTTGGTCATTCATAACCACTATCCATTTATATCCTTTATGATGGTTCAAGGAGTGTTTTGGAACTTCCAAATCTTAAACTTTGAGTTTTTTAGACTAGGAGTGTAGTAAGTCCCGTTGGCATGCACTAATTCCGGATCATGTCTAGATCAACACATAAATTTATGGGTAGTTTCCCCCATGAAAATATATTCCAGGTCCACATCCACATATAGTATATATATTGGGATGTATTTTTTGGAAACCACTCGCTCAATCATTTATTATAAATACAATACATTTTCCTATACTTTCAATCAACCTTATACTTATCCTTAGACATTTATTTATGGTTTTCACTAAGCTTTTATCATCTTTATTTACAAAGATTAACTAAAACATTTATATGATACCAAATATTTCAACCTAAGATATTAATACTTAGACAATACATAATTTTTTCAAAATATTTATTACATTACACAATCACACTTTTGGGAGTTGTAATAGTTCAGTGCCTTTTGAAACAAAGAAACATAAACACTAGTACAAAAGTGAGGTATGTCATATACCACCACATTATTTATAATTATAACCCCTCTTAGATATATCATACATAATATATATATTCATCATATAGGGGAATGAAAAATAAGAAAATGTGGGCTCAGATTCCAAATAATTTGAAACATTGAATAACATGAACATAAGGGTATGATAACATCATCATAAAATTTGAAAACCATGCCATACTTATCAATGACCATAATAAAACTTCATGGAAAAAATACTGGAAGTTTATAATACATGAGTCAAAAGGGAATCATATTACATAATCTATGAGAGTATGGGACAAGGAATTTGTAAAAAAAATAATCATTGAAAATCATTTATATATTAGTCAAGGATTACTTACAAGACTGTCATAGCAGAAAACGTCCTTTACTGAACCGTGTACACTTCCTATCCCCACTCTATTTTACTTAATCAATTTCACATACCATTACAACCCTATATTACTAGACAAATTTCACTCCCTATTCCATTCTTGTCTATATCATGAGATATAAATATATACCCAATGAATTGAAATGATATATAGGTCCCAGCTGTCACATAATAAAATCAATCATATTTATTCCAAAATGTCATAAAAATCCATCATATCATAAACCATAAATTTAAAAGGATATTAAAAATATTTTATCATATCATAACCAATGTAATGTACATAGGTTCCATTATTATTTAATCATAGCCCATCTCATGAAAAGAAGTGGGTTTCAAAATTATTTTATAAAGGTATAACCTATGAAATAGAAACATGTTTCATAAACATTTTTTAATCAAAACATATATACTTTGAAGAAATAATATGAATGTTATTGTTGAATAATGTTCCTATTGAGTAATATGGAACACAAACATATTTCATCTTAGATTTAAAATAGATTTATGTCCGAAGGAAAAAATAATGGAATATTTTATTGAAAACATTTTAATAATTATCTAAAGTAAAAAAGAGTGATTTTTTTATTACATGAAGATAACATGGATAACTATAAGGGAATAAAATTCATCATAATATTTGATATATGGATACTAATATTTCATCAATGAAGTCATAATCATAAGTAATCCTGATAAACAATGAGATTGTAGCAATAAAATCTTATAAGTTTCTTAAAATTGAATCATAACCCCATTGAAATAATAACATCACATAAATATTGAAATAAAATGAAAACAATGATATTAATTTTTAATGTATTCATAGGGGAATTATATACAACTCTTAAAATAATATATATGAGTAACATAACAAATTTCTCAAATAAGAAAAACTGAGAAAAAATTACCTTCCTGGTTGAGTAACTTCCGAATCACAATCCCCATGAAATAATAACAAAAATATAAACATTATTTATAATTAAATGGGGGTATATTAATGATATATCATTTCATATTATAGTATATATTATAGAATATAAATAAGTTGTTAATATAAAATCCGCCTCTCAGAAATAAAAGTGAGTCTATAAATTCCCTTACCTTAAGTCTTGACATCCATTATACTCATTCAAATAGAATGTATAATAAATATATTTTTATTATAAATATATCATAGAACCATATTCATATATTTTATACAATATATTATTTTATAATGAATTTATATTACCCACTGATTATCTATTTCTTGTTAATGTTATGTTTTTTGTAATAACCTGTTTATTTTCTGTACATGTTTTGACTTCTTATTCTTGGTCCCCTTACAAAGATCATGATTTAATAGTATCAATAATTTAAATCATGATATATATAATATATAATTATTATATATTTATTTAAAGTAACACATAGAATATTGTTATAGGAATCAAAATTCACTACTCATAGACATGGTAGGCTATATGTACACAACAACATTGTTGCTATTTTATTGTAATATTTAATAAATAAAAGTAATATAATTATAAAAAATATAATTAATATATAATTTTTAGTTTCATATATATCTCATATTTCTATTTAACCCATATTTAATATATTACATGCATTTTTTGAAAAAATCACGTCACATCATGAGGAGGTAGTATGCAATACACACGAATGATGTAATCATATTACCACAAAATGGAAGGCATGAAGGCATGTGTTATATAATAATCAAAAACTCTTACCAGCATCATAAATATAATAAATATAATAGAAAAATAGTATTTTTTTTATTCCCAAACATGGGAGGAGGTAATGGAAAAAAGAATGATATCGATACATGAGGCGGTAGTCCACCATACATAAGACTAATGATTTCATAACCCATTTTATAAAGGTGTGTGTGGATTTAGTTTATAACCATAATTAAGATATTAGTAAAATAGTCAAGATAATGTGTTTTTTATATATTCCTTATATAAAAATAATGGATGTTTTTTTGGTAATAAATAAAACATAAACATTCATTGATGAACACTACCTCTTCTTCTGGTATCTCATTTTGGTTTGCACTAAAGGCCTTCCTTGTTTGGATTTCTATAAAAATTATTCTGTTTATGATGTGACGAGGTATGTGGAGAAGTAATTTGGGTAGGTATTGGATGAACCAATTGGGTTTTAAGGTGTAAAGAGATGAAGAGAGGGGGTGTCCTTTTATATGGGAGGTGAGTGGCACTCTTGTAAGTTTTTCAAAAGATGGAATTCCACCAACATTTTTTCCATGTCATTTGGATTCAATAAAGGACTAATCATAATATTATAATTTATAATGTCAAAATATGAGAAGATAGTGGGGTCTGAACATGTTTTGGTTATTTTTTATACATAATACTCTATTGTTAACCACCATGTAATCTTATTTTTTACCTTAATACCAATAATTAATTATAATTTCTAACACTAATCACATTGGTAAAAAATTAATCTATACATATTTTAAATTATAAATTATTTGCATTACAAATATGTAATAAATTGTTTTAAATTAAATTCACATAAATGGCATAAATTAATTTAAAAACAGTCCCACGTACATGTTAAGAAAAAGAGTTTTTAAAGAGAAAAGTATCAAAAGTGTACATGGTTTTTATATTAAATTTCAATATGAAATATATTCAAGTGAACTAAATTTTATTAATATATTTATATTTCAAAGAAATAAACTTCAAAACAAAATTAATGTATAATTTATTTAAATAAATAAATTATATGGCAATGATGTTTTCAATTGAAATTCATTATTTTTTACCATTCATCAGTAAATAAGAAAATTTAGAATAATCCAAAAATATAAACCTATTATAATTTTGACATTATGAATTTATAAATTATGATTATTTTAACAAATTAATTCTCTAAAATTATGAAAAATTAATTTTATTATTTTTTAGAGAAGACATAAATAAGAAGTTTATTTTGAGAGAATAAAATTTTCAAAAAATATAAACACTCTGTCTAAAATTATGTATTTTGTTATAAATAGTTTATCTTTATATAAAAGAATTATATTTGAAAAATAGTTATTAAAATTCATATTAAAATTTTTATGTTTAGGTTATAATTATCATGTTTAAAAAGTATATTAACCATATAGAATTGTTTTGTTAAAACTAAGTGTCACATGTAACACAAGTTAATCTTCTATTATGTGTAACTCAGTATTAACATGGAGTAACATGTAATGAAATATTAAATTTTTGTATAAATCCACAAAAGCTCTCAAATAAATTTAATTTAATAAAATTAAATCCTAACAACATGGGGTGCTACACTATTAATTGTCAACTACCATTAAAATGAGCATCAAGGGAGTAATAAGGGAAGGACATTTGGATATATTTTTATTCCAATTCATCCATTGGATTACATTTAAGAGAGGTATATATAAATGTGTTTCTAGGTTGATTTCATAGTGATTTTCCCCTTATATCACATATTATTTTTTATCCCCCTTCCTCTAATTTTTTGGTGATATATAATGGGATTTAATGATAATTCAAATTGGATATAGTGGGGTTATGCTAAAATCGTGATGTTTTAATGTTTTAATGTTAGGGGACATTAGAGAATTTTTAACACATGCTAATTATGAGAATCTCACTAAGTTATGTCATTCAACTAGTTATTCCTTATATTTCATTGATTAAACATTATTTTTATCATATAATTTTAATTACGGAATAATGATTTTGTTTTTTCTTCCCCTAGATACATGTTAGAGATGATACGAACCTCATTTATTTTTATTTTTATTAGTTTATGCATCTTTATGGTAATTTCCAATTTATTAATTTTTAATTAATTATAAAATTAATTTATTTTTTTAGAAATGTTATATAATAAATTTGTGGGTCCCTTTATTAATATAGTAGGATAGGGATGTGAATCATAATTAATGTTGGCTTGGTCGATGGTGGAATGTGTATAGTTTATTAGGTACACCATTGTATTAATGTGGATTTTACCTAATTTAACAACATTATAAGTTCTTTCATATATTTTTTGATATGAAATTGGGGGTAAGTTGGCATGAATAACCCAAAATAAATTACATGTAGGTTTATTTGGGTGATGCATGATTAGTGTGGCATGTTTGTTTTTTTGTTGTTCCATTGGGAGTTTTTCTTTCATTATAGATCCATTGAGTGATGTTATTAATATGATAATTTATTTATGAGAATTAAATATTAATAATAGGATGGGTTCAAATATTTTAATAAGTATCTATTTCTCTAGGATGTTCTTGTTCCTTGGTGCAGAACATTAAATTCATAAAATGGGCTAGATGTTCATTTTGTATGTGTTTATTAGAGAAAAATCATGGGATATCAGTTATCCAAGATTCATAACCAATGGTTTTGAAATTTTATTATTGGAAATTTATTTAATTCATTATGTGGGTTATAAAGGAAGTTTTATTGAGGACACACTAATAAGATAATTTCTCAACTATTGATTTTTCTTGAGAGATTATGTTCAGTATAAGGAAGTGATGAGTCTTTTAGGATCAGCCACTATATGAGGGGTGATGATTGAGATAAGAATGAAGTTAAATATTTTAACACTAAAATGATTAAAAAAATTGACAGATTAATTATCAAGTGTAGAATATCATGTGTAAATCACATAATGGGGTACACTATAACTACATGTATATATTTAATGTGATATGGTTTAGGGATTATGACTTTAGTAAAGTGATAGATCCTAGGATTCTTGAGGCTTCCATGTGGATTGATTCATGAGACACATGTGATGTAATATGTTTTATTAATTAAGGGATACAATTTATTTATGTTATGTTTAATTTTTTATTAGGTGTGATAGGTTATAACTTAAGGCAAGGATTTGACTAGGGTGACACCCATTTTTATTGATTTCATCTAAAAGTTTTTATTTTATTTGATATTTATTATTATTAGGGACTATTTTAATGGAATTAAACCTATTTATCTGATAGTTTAATTTTCATGATATTTTTTATTTTTCATTCACTACTAAGAAATAGTTATTTGTATTTTTGACATATCACAGTAATGACATCTAATATCATGCTAAAATTTCTTAGTATTAGGAATAGTGATAACTCATTCAAAATTTACTTGATAATTGGTGATAACCCATTCACCCCTACATTTTTTGATTAATGGAAATAACCTATTCACCATTTCTAATATTAGGATGGGTTATTACCCATTCATCCTTATTTTTGTGGGTATGGTTACCCTTTGACCACTTACTTGAGGATTGGTGATATACCATTCACAATTTCCTTTTTAAATATCAAGTGATATCTCATTCACTATTACTTTGTATAGTAATAGTGGAAACCCATTCACCATTATATTGTTTTAGGAGTTGTGATGAACTAATCACC
This sequence comes from Viscum album, assembly GCA_963277665.1. Lineage (NCBI taxonomy): Eukaryota > Viridiplantae > Streptophyta > Magnoliopsida > Santalales > Viscaceae > Viscum > Viscum album. Next base: position 1,969,412,779 of record OY728147.1, on the reverse strand, counting down.
AATGTATTGTGGATGGGTGATAAACCATTCACTTTTACCTTATATGATGGACAATGATACCAATAACATCATTGGAGATATTATATTAATTATAAAGAGGGTATAATTGTCTATCATGAGTATGTTATTTGATGTCCCATTCAATATAGGTGATACTACCTTCACCACTATGTGAGGTATGATTTTCTCATGTAGGACAATGTAAAATGATATTTTGTTTCCCGTGGTTATGGTTGGGTTCAATACCAACCCACCTGCAATGTTGATTAGGGGGAATACATTCACCATATTAAGAAAATTGAAAACGTATTAACGAACCATTAGAAAAATCCCATCTATGTTGTATGAAAAACCAGTTTATGGTGTTCTAGGTTTATTTGATATAGACATTCCAAAAATTTATAAATAAATATAATTTATTTTGATTATATAATTTTTTATTATAAATATAAAACATATTGTATCATGTAAGTTCAACTGAGGCATATCATATACCATGTTAGGGGATATTTTATAGTCTGATATTTACATATTTCCTCATTGGATTCAACTATTTCATCGTGTATGATTTAATAATATAACGATGGATATGATAATATTTAATCTTACAATAAAATAAAATAAAATTTTGTAATGTTTAAAATTAATGGTCAATCATTATCCATATAAACTATCTTTAATTATTAGTTTTTTATATGATGAAATATTTAGGAAGTGTCTTGTATTACATGAAATGATACATCCATTGTGGCCAAACATTTTCAATTAATATATAAATGGATATATATACTCAGCTATTTTTTCACAATTTTGTAAATTCCATAAATGATCTAGTAATGTTTTGAGACCTATATACGTCGCAAAAAAGCCTGAATACCCTGGTACACTGATTCCTAGACGAGTTTTAACATGGCCTGAAGGGTATTCCCAATCCTTATGGGTTGGTGACTAGAACATGGAATCATACAAGAATCTCAAGTGAACAATTTTTTCAAAATGTAGGGGAATTAAAAATATAAAAGTATGTATGCTCAACACTCATCAAAGAGGAAGTAACATAATCGAACTGGTGAAAAAACCCAAAATAGTACATCATTAAGTGACACAACATATTCCAATAAAAAAATATCAAACATATACCAAGTAGTATGTGGATCATATCTCCACCAGCCACCTCTATCACTCAAGGTCCCAAGGTTTAAGAACATCCACACTCTCTATGTGGTACTTTATATTTTCATGTACCTAACATAAGATAATATGCACAATCTCAACCGAAAAAGTAAGGTGTTAGCTAGAAATACCTATGGGGTTACATTATGAGTTCCTTAAATACTACCATAATAATAAACCATCTATGGTTTCTATTTAAATAATATAATTAATTGAATGTAATTTAAATATATTCAAAAACATTGTTTCTATTCAATAATATGGAACGTATGTTGAAATGGGATTAAATGAAAATTTTATTTAAAAAATATATATAAATAAATTTATATAAATAAAATAGTTCTATAATCAATGAAATGGAAAATAAAATTATTAAATCATATAACCATGATCATAAGTACTATATTACATTGTTTTCAAAAACTATTTTCCTCACAAACTTCATTCATTAACAAAGATCAATATATGTGTGCACGCATTCCTAGGATCAGGCCCTTAGGGAAATTTATCAACACCGCATTAGGGTTTTCATCATGGAAAATCAAGCTGAACTAGATGTAGTTACTACTTCCATTATTTATCAATTTCTATGTAATTAGGTCCCTAACATGTTTTTCCCAGTTATCTATGAATTACTCATTCTAACATATGATTCAATAAATAAATCAATCCTATCAAATTCAATCATTTCAAATAAATTCCAAATAAAATTACCCAATTTTATTTTTTCAACATGCCTTTCTCATTTTAAAATCAAATAATAAGTTTCCATAATTTATTTTTATTTACAACAAACATAGAATTTAAGAAATGCTTATAAATAATCATTATCAAATAATTTTATCAAATTAATTTCCAAATCAATCCATCAATTTTCTCAAATTCTCCCAATTGTTTCTATTCAATTGAAATAGGAATTTTTCATGACATCCATTCACTTTTGAAAGTAAACCATCAATCATATTAAATATATTCATTTAAATTATTTAAAAACCCATTTAAATTAAATTAAAAATCAAGGTTTCAATTAAAGGGTTGATAATTATGGATCCATATACCATCAATAATGTAATCAAATTAACACAACAACAATAATAACAACATGATCCAGAAATAAAGGATAATGAATAATAAATCATAGTAACATGTCTATAATCATTAACCATCAAAACACTGATTATATCTATATGAAAAATGTTGATCTATAACTCTCTAAAGAGGATAGAAGTAGAGATCAGATTAAACTAAAAAATATGAGAAAAAATATTTAAAAGGAGAACCATCATGATCAATAATTCATTAAAACACAAAGTGAAAGGGTTGTAAGATTCAAAATTGTCTCTGAAGAGCCTTCAAGGACCAAGGAATAATGCTAGTGTAAAATTGGGGTGTCTAGTATCTTAAATGGAGGTCCTAATATTTTTAATTAAATTTTCAGGAAATTAAAACCACCATGAATAGTTAGCTGGATTAGCTACTTGGTTAGAATAATAGTGTGGAACAATAGTGTTCCTCTAATGGACTTTAATATGGGGTGCACAGTTTGGAAACATTGTCAAACTAGCCATGATCCAACCATGAAAACACCTTCTATCATGTGATTCACTATTTATAGGGGTGGCCTCATGGTTTGTATAAACCATGCACCCTATTCTAGATCACCATCACACAATTCATAATTTATAGGACTAAATTGCGCAATTTTACCTAATGATGGGCCAACCATGCACAACTGCATGGTATTTTAAAATTTCAAAAAATCACTTAAAATAACCCAAAAGCAAGAACTAATAAATAATGATCAAAAAAGGTTTATGAAAAATAATACAAAAGGTAATAGGATGTTACCAATTCCCCAAAATAAATAATTTCTATCCCTTAAATTCCTATTAAGAAGATTCAATTTCAAATAAATTAGACTAATAATCTCTCATTATTGAATCATGATAATATGAATCAATTGATTTTAAATAATCCTAGAATAGAACAAATACCAAAGGTATCATATTTTCCTAAATAACATTTGTATCAAAACCAAAAGTCTTTATTGGATACTTTGTCATAGAAAAATTAAGCTCAATATTAAGATCCTCCTATCCTAAGACATGTGAAGTCTTAGAAATAAATATCCTAATCTATGATAAAAAAATAATAATTGTGGACCAAATCTACTTTTTGGAGGTGAAAAATAGTAATACACTTTACCCACATTCTCTATAATCTCAAAAGGTCCCAAAAATAATGAAAAACAATTCCTTGTATTCCATGATTTTGATGACCAAAATGATGTGATACTCTCAAAAACACATTTTCACATAGAAAAAACAAACAGTTATCAAAAATGTTAAAAATATGATTTATAACAAACCTATTTCCACTAAAATTCTATGTTCAATTGACTGAATCATTAATTTCATCTCTTGGACCAAACTCCTTCCCATCGATGAAGCTTCACTAATCTTTGACCAGCCAAATGAAGTTTTAAATTCTCAGCCATATAAGGCCCCCAAAATGATTCATCCTAATATAAGACAAGGAACCTTTTTTAATATGAAATATAATCAATTCTAAAATGGACATCACAATATTCACCAGAGTCATGAATATTGGCATATAAAAGGTCTTCAAGAATCTATATAGATCATTTTGTCTGGATATCTTTTTGTGGATGATTTTTTGTGCCCAAATGAACTTAAGAACCTAGTTCCTATTTGAGGACTCTCTAAAAGAGATATGTAAAACTTGGGACCCTATTGAGGACTATAATTGAAGGAAATATAAGAAAATTAATGATCTATCTCACATAAAGGATTCCCAAATCATAAAAATTGGTTGTATCTTAAATGGGTATGATTTGAGAAGATTTGGTCATCTTATCAATCAAAAACCATTTTTATTATTCCTTATAGGATAACATGGAAACCAAACAAAGATATATATAGAGATCATATATCACAAAGAATTTTGAACTGGAATTGGATGAAGTAAACATGAAGGTCTCTAGTACTAATCATTGACCTGTTGGAATGTATAACAACAATAATAAAGATAGTGATATCTCATATCATACCTAGGAATTAGAATTATCACCATATACCAAAGATAATCTTTGTAGTTTTTAGGTGCACTACCCACTAGGAAATATGTAAATCCCCAATCATATCCTTTATTACTAAAATAGGTAGGACATACTATTTCTTGAAACATATGATACATTGAGAATAGAATGACCACTCACTAATGGTATCCCCACTGTAAAAAGAGTCCTTTATTCAAAATAATTCATCAATTATAGGATTCTCTTATAGAATCATATCGAGAAGAGGGTGGATAATTTTATAATTGAAAAAAAACTTGTGGAAGTCCTCCCAGACTCCCAAATGTAACTAATCAAAGAGATCCATCAAATTCCACACTTCTAAAGATTCTTTCAAAACCTAGGTCAGAAGTTTCTTACTTAGTGGATTAACTATTTTATTATATTTACTAGGGGTGTAATTAATATTGAAATAAAAATACTCTAGGTACTTTACCAAATTACACTATTGGTGATTCAAATGTTTTTGGGAGAAGACATAAATAATGATTTTGGGGTTGAAAAAAATTACAATCCTTACTCTGAAATTCAAATTCCACTATATCGTAATAGAATATATAATAGATATAATTTGGAAATCATGGGTTCCATAGTTATTCTCATGTGTCCTAATCTAGGTAGAACCATATACCACCACATGACCCGCTTGCATAAGGATACAACCCAAACCCTATGAATCATAGAAAAACATATTTATCTTTACAACCTCTATATGAGTTATCACTAGAAAATAATTCAAAATGTGTTTCAAATAAATGAAGGTACTCAGATATTTCTTATCTCACATGAACTTCACTCGTTTCTGAGTGAGAATGTTCCTTAGAGAATATTTCTTTATGAAATTGGTAACAAACATATGGTAATACCCCTCTAATTCAAAGAATATCTCAATCTGAAAAACAATGTGTGGTTTTTACCATGTCATAATAGTTTTCACCTTATTAGGATCAACTAAAATACTATGTTCATTGAACATGGGTCCTAGGAACATCATTTCTTGAATATAGATATTATATTTTGAAAGCTTCAGACATAAATTTTATGATTTCTCAAAATTCCCAAAACTTCTCTTAAATAATAAATCATATGAAAATTGGTTTTGGAGTAGACCAATATTTTCTCTCTAAAGACTACCAGGAAATAGTCATGGTACTCATGGAATATCCTATTAATCAGTTCCATAAAAACTACAATATAATTTTTTATATTAAATGACATAAAAATATTTTTATAAGTTCCATTCATACTTCTGAAGGTAGTCTTCTAAATGTCAAATTCCATAATTCACAACTAGTGACAACCAATACAAAGGGTAATGTTTAAGAACCAATTCATCCCTTTGAACTAGAAATATATATAAGCAGTCTATGGAAACAAATAAATGTTCTTTAGAATAACTCAATTCAGTTTTTTTTAAACAACACAAAAGAGAATTTTACCATCTTATATCATTTCTAGGATAATAGGATATTCCAATGGTGACACACTCATTTGAATAAATTTTTTCTATAGAATATACATCAACATATAATTATACTCTTTCAGATCTACTATTGGAATATGGTAAGAATGAATATACATTTGTTGAGTATTGGGTAATAAATCAATGGAAAACTCCACCTCTATTGCTGGTGTAAGAAAATCATATGGAAACACATTTTAAAACTTGAAAAAAATGGGGTGATATCATCACTCAAAGTCCTCCACTCTAACTCAAAATAAAAAATATATATTACCCTACCCAACTCCTGAAAGTGGGGACCTGATATACTTTACATCGAGTCTCACTCTCCCTAAAAAACAAGATACACACCATCGGACCAAGTAAATGTGCCCTACCTATGATAATAATAATCTCAATCCTTATGATAAATCTTCCAATCCATCCTAATAATGACATAAATAGATTACATGTGTATAACTAGAATATTCCACGTATTCACAATCACAGATAAAAATGAAACTTATACAGGATATTTAAGAACCTTCTCCCTCTTCATTCTGATGGGTGTAGTAACTTAGATCATATTAGGAAAAAATTTATATAAATATTTATTATTTTTATAAAATTAGATGATATAAGTTATTTAGATACACAATTATCAAATAGAAAAGTCATTACCGATGAATCTATTATGATGGTAAATCTCATAGTTGTTGAACCCACATCCACTACCACTTGAGTCTCTTTCATTATGTAATGAACCTTCATTCAAATGCCTATGGATAGAACCCCTTTGTTCTTAAAGAATCTAAATGAACTGAAGTACCTTTTAGTGGTTATGATCCCATTACATTTTTTGGAGCTAAATTATATGGTATAACTTCTCTAGGTGGATTGAGTAACAATATAGTTATAGATCATGGGTGCCTTAGTGAAAACCCATTTTGAAAGGCCAATCTTTCCAAAATTAAAACAAGTCAATGAGCCTCTAATATAAAATTATTTAGTTTTAGATGATTTCTTCTATTAATATACTCTATACTACAAACAATGATTTGTATTTCCTTTAATGGATCTCATATAACTTTTTTTGTGTTAGAATGGGACTACAATCAACCCTGACATACCATCCAGATCAAGAACATCCAACAACATACTAACCATCATGTTAACATAAGATGTGATGATCAACATGAACACTTGAGATCAAATATCAGATCAATGAAATATCTCAAAAATGTATCCCTTCAGTTTCCCACTTTTCACCACCTTAGGAAAAAACTAAACAATCTTTGTTAAATAGTTCTCATAATTTTTCACAGTATTATAATATTTACATAACCTAAGAATATGCATGGATTTCTCTATGACCGTCAACTATGTGTAGAAATGATCGTTGAAAAGGACTCTATAGTCTTTATACTACCTGGACTCTTGTTTCTTTTCCATCAACATAAAATCTCACCATATCCTTTTATATCCTTCAATCTTGAATGTAGTACATTTCACATTAATTGAATCAAGTGTTTCCAAGAACTCAAAAATATTCTCTATTTTTTTATCCAATCCATAAAATATTAGGTATCATTTGATTCGATAAAAGTTAGTGATTTTTTATGAATAAATTCTTGATAATGATCTCTTGATTTTTCTCCTTCAAAGATCCATTATAGGAACCTAAAAAGAAATGTATGTAAGTACTTTTCCTAGATCTCAACAAAAAATCACAACTATTTTAACAAGTTTCTTAGCCATTGGAGGGTTCTTTCACTATGGTTCGCTAAGAACATTCATTTATGGCCTATTCAAACATCTTCTAGGTGGAATAATGATTCAAAATATTAATTGAAAACACATAAACATCAACAATGACACTCAGATCCAAAACACAATTAGGTGTTACAATGATATAAAAATAATAGATGGCCTATTAAAATTCTACAATCATACCATACATCCCATAAAGACCCCTTTCCCAAACACCCATATTGAATTGAGGATCATCACGATGAGATATCACCACACACATACTCAAAACTTCATCCTAAGTCCAAATAATCAGACATTTGTTCTTACATGAGAACCTAAACTATATATCAACATCATGGAATGATTCCCAAACTGAACATTTGATACCATTTTGTCATAAAATATCCCAAATAACCTTGTACACTAATAATGGTACCTATACTAACAGAGCCCATAGACCATTCCTGGTCCCCATGAGTTGGAGACTTGTATGTGGAATCATAAAAATTTACCAAGGGAATGTTTCTTCCACAAAATGGTGCAAGATAAAATATGCAAGTCAGTATCCTCGACAACCCTTAAAGAAAAAGTACCAAAATCAATGTGGTAAAACAAACCCAAAATATTAAATCATCATTTGAAACAACATTTTAAAAGATAATATATGGGAAATATCCCATCAATTTTGAGAATCACATATCTTCTATTCACCTACATCACTACGGGTCACAATGATCAAGAATATATAACACATCAAAGTGAAACATTACCTTTTCTTGGAAATGACTTAAGATAATCATAAAAAACTGAATCCAAAGGTAGGTTTTGAGCTAGAAATCCAAATAGGGTCTTAAAAAGTGTCTCTTAAAAAATAACATAAGAATAACCAATTTTGAATTTATATTTACGTAAAACAGGGCATGAAATGGAATTTACATCTTTCAAACAAAACAATATTTGAATTCAAAAATATGGCAGGTACTTCAAATTTGGATTAAATTAACATTTTATGTAGAATAATTATGTAAATTAATTAATATGTGAAAAATAATCCTATAATCCATGATATGTATAATCAAATAATTAAATCACATGTAATTTCTTGTGATTTGGACCAAGAGAAATATTTAGGGAGAATTTCAATTTATCTTCATCAGTGGATGGGTCGTCGGATGAACCAAATATTGGAACAAGGTTTCTAGTGTTTGAAAATCCAAAAATGAAATTTTTTATTGTGTTTTATGTATTGGTGGATTTCATGAGGGTTCAAGAAAACACTAGAGTATGAATTTGTTTATGGGATACTAAAAACATCTTTTATGAGTTTGTAAGATCTTGAATTATTTACATAAATTGTAATGAATTTTAGGGTGCATCATGGAAGATTCAAAACATGTATGATTAGCAGATTTCCCTAAGGAATAAAAACTATGTACCTTATTAAATATCAAAAAAATAACATGTAGTGTAACATTAGAGTTTGTTTTTTTATATAGAATAGGGCCCCTCTCCATTTTTTGAAAAAGATGGATGCACACATGATCTCTTAGCTGATTCTCACAACCCTCCATTCATCACATATCATGAGAATTTTTAGTATTATTTGATGAAATTGGAAGGTAGTATATTCTACTTCATTATTAATATGTTGGTTTCCTTATGATTATCCTAATATCAGATGTTTCTTTTTTGGTTACATTGACTATTCCCCTAGAGTGTGGTGGAATCAATCATTTTGGTTGCATATTTTTGTCTTTCGTGGAATAAAACATTCCAAGAGGTTGTCAACAATTCATTTCATGATATTTCTTTAAGGTATGTATTTATGGGGATCGTATAAATATATAATTCTAAAAATTAATTTTTGAGAATTTTTTTAATACCTTTCATTAGGGATTTATCTAGGGATGGTCTCAGGGGTACCCAGAAGACCTTCAATACAAGTTTTCTGTGGTTCTCATTGAGTGATTGACATATGATGATATATCTCATGTTATTATTATTTTTGTTTTAATTTTATAATAAATTTTATAGATATTCAATTTATTATTTTATTCAATTATTTAGTTTTCCATTGCTGGAAGGAGATTAGACGCTGATGCATCTTGGCTCAAACATCAACGAACTTGGATGGAGCTGTTGAGGGATGGTTATTAATGTATTAAATATTTCCAAAGAAAGGTTGTATCTCATACCTTACCATCAGTATTTATACGTGTTTAGGATTTTATATTGATTATTGGGTTATCTATTAGGGTGACACACTCGATTTAAATCATTTTTGATAAATTTATAAATTACAAGTAATGGGTAAATGGTACTTTGTAAATTCCTACAATGACTAAAAAAAATAGGGTGTTTGCTTTATCCCGTGGCCTAAGGATTTGAACATGAATAAGGATTCCCTATGTGATTGTCAAAAATATTCAACTCTAAGATATCTAGAGGCATTCCTTACTTACATACTGAATTAGAAGACACCAAGTGGGATTCCTCTTTTTACCAATGGACCGTAGAGGATCCAATACAGGATGCCTCTTCTGTTTCTTGAAAAAAGGGACCCAATGGGTACCATGGTGTTTAAAAAAAACTAAGATAGTATATTGGGATTTTTTATGTGGTATTAGGTGTCACCATAGAACTCATTCAGGAATTTTAATCCATGGTACTATGAATGAAGTAGTTGCATTAGGTGTTCGACCTCCCCCACATTTTTGCACGTTAACTTGATTGTGATTGCAGTGGAGATAAATACTAGATGTGATTCTTGGTAAGTGGCTAATGGTCCTGATGTTATGTGAGTTTATTTATTTGGATGTCTAGACATATTTATTAGGATCCTACTTTTGAGACCTCTCTTCCATGTATTTAGTGATTCCAAAATAAATTCCTTGAGATCTAGTTATTCAACCTATGTTTATTCTATTGGGGTATGATGTCCCTATGTTTATGATATTTCAACCTAAAATATCTTTTTTATGATATTCAGGCATGAAATCCCTATGTTTATGATATATGGTAATGAATCCCATTTGTTTATAGTATATGGGTATGGGGGCCTTTTGATGATGGAATTTTAGCACAACATCCCTATTGACGATACTCATGGATGATTACACTCTCCTGGGTGATGTTGATAAATAAGGTATCCCTGATCGATTACCTGATCATCGCGGTGGACATGGAAATCTTCACTACTTATATGAAAAATATTCATGGATGATTACACTCTTCAGTGCGACATGGATGATTATTATCTCCATGGATTATTTCGAGATTGCGCTGAGGAACATGGATCTACTCGCCATTTATGAGACATATACTCTTGGATAATTACACTCTCCAAAAGAATTTGAAATATTATGTTTTGAATTATTGATTACTTATTCGTGGTGGTTGACATATAGCTCTTTACTACTGAAGTTTCATATAATTTATGGATGATTATGATCCCCTCAAGAGATGCTTATAATTCTCCCTAGGATCTTGTGGATGCACCACTATTACTCTTCTAGGCAATCGATGTCAAGCATATCCTTTGGTCTAAAGAGTACTCCTTTTATAGTTCACATATGGGTCATATACTTATGGTTCATTTGATCTTTCATTTCATGAATGCCTACTGACTAGGACCTAGGGATTAATCATTAGAATATTTTTTCTTGGCAAATGTGGAATGACATCTTGCTTCATACCATATTTGTCGGATGTTCATCAGTATACAAAATTATTTGTCATAGTGATTGGAAATAATTATGTGTGAAACCATGGTCAAGAAATGTACCCCTTATGTTGATATGCCTTCCTAAGATACATTTTTGGCACTATAAAAATAATGTATTATTGATTGAGATTATGGACTTAGAGATCAACATAATTATATAAGGCTTAGGTGGTACGAAATCTCACTCAATTCCCTTTTAATAGGATATCCAAAAAATTGGGATTATGGAACCAAGGATTGACTCTTTTGGTTTGTGATAATTATTTCACCATAATAATTTATATACATATTTATGTATATTGTTACATTCTTCCCCAAATTCCTATTAAAACTGTTATCCAAATTGATGAGTCACATGGTCTTAAGTGCACCTATGCATACTCCAACAACTTCTGTCAAGTAGCGAGGGTCTAGGGAGGTGATGGAGGGGAGACTATACCCTCATGATCAGAGTCACACATTGGTATGATAGAAATAATTAGTAAAAATCGGTGGAAATATTAATAACAAAAAAATGATGACAGTGGAAGGAAAATAATAATAAACTGAATTAAAAGGGTGGCCAACTCCTGTTTATACTGGGCATGTAGGACAGATGATATTATGTAAGATAAAATAGTAAACATAAAACATGAATTAAAATATAATATTTAAATAAAGAAATATATATAAATCCCAAAGGTTATCTCCACGAGAATTCTTAGCACTTTCTCATACCTTTTCTCTTAACTCACAGGTACAACACAAAACAACATATGCCTAAATCCATGGTCCTACGAATAAGAAAGTGTACTCGAGTACCCCAATGAAATGGTGGCACGTACATGGTGTGAGATACAAATATTAGTAGGCCATAACTCATGATTTCGAGCCAAATACATTTAGTGTAATATAAATAAAGCAATGTTCTATATATAGAAATCATAGAGGATAACAAATATAAAGACAACACCATAGCATGGGTTCTTAAATAAGAACCCATCCCATATCTTGTACATTAGCCTATGATGGATGTCTGAATATAGTACTTGTGAAAGGAAATGTATGTATGTAATGGTTGAGTAATTTCATCATCAAAGAATGAAATCCCCCAATATTGTGCTCTATCTAGGTATATCATTAACAATAAATCTCAAAAAACCCCACATTATTAATAATTAATGTCACAAAAACATGATGATAACAATATTAAAGGATACAACTCAAAAGAGAAAGAATCAAAAAATCATTAAATTTGATTCGTGGGATAATTTTCCAATCCAAAGTGATCTAAAAAAAATCTCAATTATCACAATAGGAAATCCAATAAAATAAAATACCCCCAAGTCTAACCTAGGAAACACATATGGGATTCATAGTTTCACTTGAGTTATGGTGACTCTAAGTCTATCTAATGTATCTCACAAGAGGACTATGTATCACCCAAGGCATAGCATATCCATCATTCCAAAATACCTATCCTAGATTTCTCCCATGGGGAACTAGTATCGCTCATGAGTATAGTAAACTAACTAGGAAGCTCTCACAATGAAATTCAAATCATATCCCTACCACGTCATGATATAACCACCCAATCATGGTTAGTACTATAAGGACCTGAAATTAAACATTACTTATTATTGAATTAAATGAATAATTCACATAGAGAATCTTTTTAGGTTTAGTGTTTTAGAGAATCAGGATATAACTATTACATCTCAAAACATTACAAAGTATTCACTTCTACTATGTTTCCATAAAATAAAAACTCTTAAAAAGAAACTTGTCTAGTTCAATGTTTTAGATAAATGACGTTTCCTCATTCCCATCCTTGTCCTTATTCCACATTAAGTCCTATGAAAAACATTTCAAAAAAAACTTGCGGTGAGCATAAAAAGCTCAGTAAGGGATACACAAAGAAATTAAAATTTTAGTTTTTCAAAACAACAAGTAAACCATTAGTACTTTATCAAAGTAATACTTTTCACCTTTATGAAGTAGTATAAACTCTTCAATGAATAAAATATCATTACTTAACCTTTTTTAACCAAAATATTACCATAAAACCCATATACATAACATATAAAGGTAACTTGGGACATAAACATACTTAAATGTAATAACCATACGGTCGACTACCTCACATATCACTTAATGGAATATCCATACAGAAAACTTCCATACCCAATACATTGGAGGTTATAACATAACCACCCATCCTGGTATTCACAGCACAACCCGTCATGTGGTTTATCACGTAACCACCCATAAAATGTCCAAGTACCATTATAAAATCATAATACATAAAACAAATATAATGGAAAGAAAACATTTCTACATTTCGACCACAATATATCACTTAAATATATTGACATAACAAGTTCATCATAAAAAATAATTTTCAATACCAAAATACATAAAATATTATATGTTATTTATTTCATTTCAAAAACATTATGGCTTGTTGAGGAAGCCAAAGACCAAATAATACTTGCGGTGGCGGAAAAGGTCGTTGTCACCGTGTACGTTAAAATAAACATTCCTTTTTGTTGTTTAGTAAAACTCTTCATAGAAAAAGATTCCTTTTGTATAAAATTAAAAGTAAAAGGTGTTTATACACCGTATAAAAGAAATACTTGTATTAGAACAAAATATACCTCAATGAAAGGAGATTGAGACGAAGTCCCTTACAAAGATGGTATCGTTGGATTAAGGATAAATCAATTACATAATTATGTGTGACAAACGAATTCACCAAATAAAAGATGATATTAAGTGTAAAACAATCAGAGGTCATTCACATATATTCATAGAATGACATATTCAAGGAGTACAAGTTTATCCCAAAGATTCAAAACTGGGTTAAGAAGTTTCCTTGCAAAAATTTGACAGCCTAACGGAGTCACTTCAAAATTCAGAAAATGAGTTGATGAGAGATAAAAAGGGTATCTAATCACTTGTACATTAAATTTATATCAATAAGGATATATGATAACATATCCCAACATAATAATATGTAATTTAAAATACATAACAAAAGAAGTCCTTTTAAAGAAGAGGAGGGTGAAAGGTCCCCTTACCGATTTGGGTAACTTTCGAAACGTACACCCCATTGAAGAAGGGTCATACAATGAAGATGTAAATACCCATAAGTGAAATTATATTACAAAACGAGTATAATAATGGGCAGTACATACACCACTAAAAGGAAATGGTGGCAAATGTAGCATAAATCTCATGGAAATAAAAGTGAGATGAAAAATCCCTTACGAAAACTCGGCAGCCTAACGACGCCACATAAAACTTCCAAAAATAGATTGATGAGATCAAATAGAGTAACTAATAATATTAACATAAAATTTAAAGAAAGTGTAATATAAAAGAACATCCCACAACATAACAAATAGGAGCTTAAAATAAGTGACATAAAGGAGAGTACTTAAAAAGAAAGAGAGAGGTTGGATCTCTTACGGAAATTCGGCAGCCTACCGACGCCTCTCAAAACTTCTAAAATGGATTGATGAAAGAAAATAGGGTCTCTCATCATATGAACATAAAAATTACCTTATGTTTAATATAAAATAACATCCTAATCATAAGAAATATGAGCTTAAAAGGAATTACATAAAAGAGTGTACTCAAAAATAAAGAGAGAGGTTAGATCTCTTACGAAAATTCGACAGCCTAACAGCGCCACTCAAAACTTCCAAAATGTACTGATGAGAGAAAATAGGGTCTCTCATAATATGAACATAAAAAGTACAGTAAGAGTAATATAAAATAACATCCCAATCATAAGAAAGATTAGCTTAAAAGTAATGACATAAAAGAGTGTACTTAAAAAGAAAGAGAGGGGTAGGATCTCTTATGAAAATTCGGTAGCCTAACGGCGCCACTCAAAACATCCAAAATGGATTGATGAGAGAAAATAGGGTCTCTAATTATATGAACATAAAAATTAAAGTAAGAGTAATATAAAATAACATCCCAATAATAAGAAAGATGAGCATAAAAGGAATGACATAAAAGATTGTACTTAAAAAGAAAGAGAGTGGTAGGATCCCTTACCTCAAGTCTAACTTGTCTTGTTCATTTCATTATATTCCTGTATAATAAAATTTGGTCAATTTATAATTTCTTAATGACCTCCTTTAAATATTATTATTCAGTTCATATCACATTTTATAATTTTATAATAATTTTTTAATAATGTTAGTTCATATCAGACGTTTTTGCCAATGTTTGGTACATGAGTAAAAAATGAACTTGTTTAAAAATGATTGCCCATGTATTTATAAGTAAATCATTTCCAGAATATTATTATTGGTTAAAATATCATATATATATATATATACAGTAATGATTCATTTTATACTATTCCATAACATTTCGAGATAAAAAATGAAAAGCACCGTTCATGAAGACGGTAGGCCGTACGTACGCATGAACGCTACTTTCATTTTTTTTGTCATATTAATGGAATTAAAAATAAATGAGAGATATATATATTATAATTCAAGTATGATATTTATGTTTTATAGGTCACATAAGTTCATTAATTTCATTCTTCATACATTCCATGTATTGCATGAACGAGTCACATCACTTGTGGGGGCGGTAGTCCACACTTCCTCGTATGAAATTATCGCATTTGCACAACATGCAAAGCATAATGGTATGTTTTAAATATAAAATACAGAAGCATATAGAAAAAATAAATACCATATATATTGTATATAAAATACAGTGACATCATAATGGCCACTATGAAAGGTGTTAAGAGAAGATTGAACAATCATCGTTTCGTGAGGCAGTAATTCGCCATCCACAGAAACAATATGTTCTTTAACCATTATACGGGGGTGTGTGCAAGTGTAGCTCGAATCCTTCACATAAAAACATCCTATTATATTTAATATACTTCTTTTGTTACAAAATAAATTAATAAAAAGTGTTTAGGGGTTTGGAGAAGCAAAATAAAACAAATTAACACAAGTGAATACCTTACCTTTAAATCGGGTAACTCTTTTGGATTTGAGCTCAAAGGCTTCCTTGGGAAGATTTCTGCCCAATGTGAGGCTTCTAAGAGTAATAGAGGGGTGTGGAGAGACAAAATGGGTATGGTTTGGCCGAGCCAAAGGCTTGAGAGGTGTGGGTAAGGTGGTAGAGGTGGGGGCCTTTTATAAGAGGAGAGGAGGGGCACTCTTGGAATGTCATGAAAAATAACCCTATTATAAAATGATTTTTAGGATTTTAAAGGTCCCAAAATTATATATTTCTAGGATAAGGTGATAATAGTTATAAATCCACACATCCAATAGGTTTTTGACATGTTTAGGTCTTAGATTTAACATTCTCTTTTCATTTTATTTAAATCGTTAAATAATGAGGTAATCACTGCATCATCATGGTGTCATAAATAATTTAATTTATTTAATGTCTAAAAATTATAAAAAAATATAATGATGTATTAAATCTTTTTATATTTCTAATTAATATTTATAGTCAAAAATATGACTTTTATAACCCCAGTTAATAACTGTTTTAGTAAAACAACACATGTTTGTGACATTTCAATTTTAACTTTAAATAAAAAGTTATTAATGTCATTTTCCTACCAAAGTGGATCCATGGGGTCCCCAAGTTGACCCATGGATTGTCTTGGTCGTCCATGAATCATCCAATAAGGGTAGGACATGTTTCAAGGTCATTTCATATTATTATAACATTATCTTTTCCTTAAATTACAATAATTACCTTTAATCGTGATTAATAAAACTTAAAAGTTACTATTCACCCAAAAATTATTTTTATCTCATTGAAGCAAATTTTACTTCTTAATTACAACAATGTATGTTGGATTTTTGAAAATCAAATCAAATAAGTGGTAATGTTTCATTTAAACGAAAAATCAGTTTCTTTAACTACCACTTAGTGGTTTCACTATTCATCAAAAATTGAAGTTTTTCAGAAAAATATCAAAAATTCACCCTAAGCTATATTTGATATTATGAATACAAAAATTATTTCTATTTTAAAAAATTCAAAACATATAAGTTGCATTAATTAATTTAATAATTAATTCCCGCTGTTAAAACAAATAGCGTGTTTTTAAGAAACAATATCTATTAAAAGATTGACACTAGTTTAAGTCCAATTTCAAAGTGAAATTAATTCCAATGACCACCATTGGATTAAAAGATAAAAATATATTCTAAGTACACCTTAATATCAATTAAAAAGATAATATATCCATATAAATAAATCTGATTAAAAGAAGGTTTTTAATTAAAATGCATCATTTTCACTAAAAGTGATCTTTATAGAAAAAATAACAAAAATTTACACCAACTAAATTTTGATGTCCAGATTTTAAAGAAGGATTTTATTTTGTCAAATAAAACATATAAAATTTTCAAAATTATATTTAAAAAATGGTTCTCCATCAAAATGCGGTTAATCGACCTTTTAAAGAATATTAGAAGATTTATGCTTAAAAATGGATTCTTTTGAATTTTAAGCCTAAAAAATTTATTGGATAAAAGTAAAAATATTTGAAAAAACATATATAATCATTTTTCAGTTATTTCCATTCATTCCCATCATTACAACGGCTAGGCGTTAACTACCATTTAAAATAATATTATTTTATTATTAGAGTGCAATGTAAGATTTCAAAGAAACTCGTTGTTGCGTATTGGGTACACCATCAAGCATAGCGTTCCCTTTAAATTAATATTAACATTTTATTCACAAATAGGGATAAATATAAAAATATCGTATTATTTATTTACCTGGGGTGTTACAAGTATAACCAAGAGTCATTAATATAGAACACATGTTCTATCTTGACCCACGTCATTTAATCCATATTCCTACACATCACAAGTAAGGAATAGATATATATATAATATAATTAATTTATGTAAACATATCATAAAAAACACAACAAGATATTCATAATGATAAGGGTAATAATAGTAAACCACAATTGAAATCATACACAACATATGAAAAATATTATGGTGTAGTTAGAGTCCATATAGTTTGATCTGAAAAGAATCCCAGGTATCTCTATAGTACATCAGATACAATCCAATACCACTGAGTCCATCAATGGCGGTCCTTTAAGAATCCCAAGTATCACTCTATGGATAGTGACTTTGAGACCATTCTAGGAATCTCACTAGAGGACCGAGTATCACCAAAGGTATAACATAGCCATCTTTCCAAAAGTTTCATCCATGGTTCCCCTCTAAGAAAACCAGTATCACTCAAGAGTATAATAAATTGCTCAGGAATCACTCACCTAGAAAGACAAAGCATCACCCCTGGAAAATTATTGTATAACCACCCGAGTATGGGAGCCCATCAATGATTCCTTAATATAGAACCCATGTTTTCTCCCAAACTATATCAAGTGAACCATACCAGGAAAGGGTTAAAATAATTAATAATCATTTGATATATCATGGAATAAAACATGGTTATAATAATAATTAAATATCCGAGGAAAATGATTCTCATGCATATTGTTATATGAGGCCAAATCCATCAAGGCATTACATTTCATTATAAGAATTTACTTATACATAAACAAAAGGGAATGACCATACTATCCATTGGGGTTAATCTATTTAATACAGTTTGATTCATTTTAATGGCGTCAAACCTGTCATGAATTATACATTTCTTTTAAAAAACCGAATCAATTTACCACAATATAAAAAATTATCTAACAAAAGTTGAACGAATAAAAATTAAAATGTTATTTAAAAAAGAGAAATGTCATACACTGGAAATTCCAATTTATAAATCAATCCATTTAGTTTATAATAAAGGCCAAAAACTATATTTTATTTGGGTTATTAAACATCTTCCCAAAGGTGGAAAACTCCATTTTTTTAAATCGGATATGTTTATACAATAAATTCAATATTCCAAACAAAACCTTAATAATAAAGATACTCTGATGAGATAGGATGAGAAAGAAATAATATATAAACATTATGTTTTTATCTTGAAGACAGTGCACCTCCGCTAGAGGGGTTCTATAATTAAATTCCGACATTATGTATAAAAGAATTAATTTGTTTAATTAGCCATCTTATCCAATTTACCAAAGGAAATAATTTTATAAAAACTACCATACATGGTAGAACATTAATTAAATATGTGAATGAAATTAATTAATTCATAATAAAATTTAAGGGAAAAGTAATGGGATCCAACCTTAAAAATTAATCCAAGATTAACACTTTTCACTATATTATTTTATCATAAACCTCTCAATGTTCATGATACCCCCCATGAGCATATATGTGTTCACATACACATAAGGACACCTAGACCCTATGCACATATTCAAATCACCATTAATATGTGCAAGGGGATCCATACATGTATGCTAATATTCATACACCCTTCTCCACATACCTATGTGTGAATATTTCATATATATACATACACACACCTAGACCCATACATATATATTCACTACTATGGTGAATATACACATAACGCTAGAACCTACATATATATACATACTGAACTATGCTTATGTAGGAAAGTCACCTTAGACTCCGGTGACTATAACCCAGACAGAAGGGTAAAATGCACTACAGATAAAATCTAGGTACTGAAAAACAAAAAGATAACCCAAATAAAACTAGGTGAGAAAATGAAAGAAGAGTAAATCCTCACCTAATATGTTTGTGGTGACCTTAATTGAAGCAGATATTCCTTATCATTGAAATATGATGTTGAAACAATCACAATGTGGTCTTGGGAGAGGCACCCGAGACCCAACATTTTGAAGAAAATCAAAATCCAGGTTAGAAATCACCCTTGGGTTTTGGTCGAACCATACAGGGAGATGGAGAGGCCAAAATTAAGATTTAAACCAGGTAAATAAGGAAGGAGGAGCCTTACCTCACCGGATCAAAGATGAATCATGAAGAAAATAGGTGCAATCATCAAACGGATAGGCAGCTAGGAGAAGGGTATGTCGAGTGTCGAGAGGGAGAATGGAGGAGGATCGTGTTGTGTGAATAAAGAGGGGATAAAGTAGACCCCTTTAGGGTATAAAAAATAACCTATTAATAGTAATAATAATAATAATAATAATAACAAAAAAAATTATAATATTATTAAAACATTTCTTTTATTTTATTTTTTTATTTTTCATTCCACTCATTTATTTATCTATATTTTACAATTTAATTTAAATTTTAATAATTTTAATTTATTTAAAAAACTCAACCACAATAATGTATTAATGTGATGAAAATCTCAAAATTACATTCTAAAGATAGGTTATTAAAAAATTAACCATCCAGTAACCATAAAAAAAATCAAATTCCCTTGGAATTCTATCTTTCTCAAATCATGAGTCATTACAACCTCACCACCATATAAATTCTCATCCCTGAGAAACCTTTGGGAACAATTAAAACATTACCTGACCCACTAGGGTCATGATTCATTGTCCAACTGGTCACGTTGCATTTATAGACATGTAATGCACCTCGAAACATATTTTCAATCACACAACACCTATTCCAAAAAAAACCCCAATACAACACTTAATTTTCTAACTGAAAATTATAAACAACCCTTACTCGAGCCTCTTTATCAAGAGACATTATCACATCACTGTCTCTCCAAAACATTTACTGATGTTTCTCCCCACTGTGGGTCTTAGAATTAGAAGGGAAAAACTCCAAGCCATGACACCTCCACCAATGGACTTGACTACAAAGCACCACTCATAAGCATCTTAATGGTGCTCTTAGTTTTGTGATGAGATACTCAATAGGTCATTAAATAACTAACCACATTTATCCTGGTTGAGATAGCTTCTTAGTAAATGTCTTGGTCGAACCATGCCACACACATCTCCACACGATGATGTTCCAAAAATGGTCCTCTAATGTCTGCTTCATTGACTAATAAAAAACAAGTTAATACACTCTGGCTGACCATCAAAGAGGATTCTAGGCTTCTATGGTTTATGTTTTTTAAAATGAACCACAAATGCCTTTATCCAAGTCTTATTACATTTACAATTAACACACTCACTGAAACTCATATCAGACTTTTGATGAAGTTACATTGGTCAAACAACATTTGACCATTTTAAACTACCATGTACCCACATGAATGAAGGTATAACCCCAATCCAGCCCACTAGAATATTCACTCCCTTTTTAAACAACAAATATGATCCCAAAAACAAGTGAGGTATAACCTTAGATTCATTAATCGAGAGTATAATAAGTTATCCCTAAGTAGTCTATATGTCATGTATATAATCGATACATTGGTACAAAGCCATGTTGCTCACATCAGATCATTATTGGATCCTAGAGTGTTATCTTCCTAGATGTATGGTAAATGGAAATGTCTAGTATTCACAATTCCATTATAAAAATTCCTACATAGTAACCCCAGTGTGAATCTGAAGAACTAATCCCCGACTAAAACCACAAATTTAGCATAGAGCACTAAAAGAACCAATCGAAGAAGACCAATGACTTTAAATCATTAGAACAACATAATATTTACACTCTCATAGTAAATTCAGAATAATTTCAATGTAGGGGACATTCCCACCACTAAAAAGGATCATAGTAAGAGGGTTTTGAGGAAAAATAAGCATATTCAAACCACTGTCATAAACTCACTAGAAGAAACTAAAATTCACTTTCTGACACACTTCCATTAAGAAAAGCATGATTCTCTCACAAACAGATGCATCACATGAATGTTCAAGATTAATGACTGAAGTCCACCCAATACAAATAGTTCCATCAAATGCTTAATTAAAAAAGAAACACAAAAACATAGTGCTTCCAAGAAAGCACCGAAATTGTTTACAACTCACCATCTACAAGAGAATTTAAGTAGGATCAACCATTTCTAAATGGTTTCTCTTGGTCAATTCTGTATCCCCAGAAGGAAAGGTGTTATAGATTCTACATGATGCTCTCCACCTTGGGAGTTTCTTAGTCTCCATAAGAGAAGACATACCATCCACTCACAGGTGCACTAGTTCATAATCACCTTAACGAATGTGTGATTCTCTTCTAAGCCATGAACACCATGTCAAATCATAAAAGAAATGTTAAAAACAGAATGATTGGCATGTCAAAACACCTGGGTCTCTAATAAGTCATCCTTGGAATTGGGAAAATCTTTATTTACTTATTTCCATGTCAATATACTTCAGATATGACCCAAGACAAAAGTAACAATGCAAGGTTCACTAATTTCACTGAACTCAATCAGTTTGCTTTATCATTTAAAAACTTGACAGTCACGACATACATGAATGCATAGTACCCTGTTGATTTAGAATCATGGAGAAACATCCTTGATACTATGAATAGGATATAATCCTTATACATATATATATTCAATTTCCTTCCTAGAAAATTGGCTCAAGTGGCATTGTCTTAGATGACTAAAAAACATACTAATGTCCTTATGAGTCATCCAAAGAGAATAATAAATTGGGTCCTGAGACCTACTATGTAGTGTACCATATAAGGCCCCGACCTTAGACCTTGCTTAATATTGAATTAAATGAATAATTCACATTGAGGATCTTTTCAGGTTTAGAGTTTTAGAGAATTAGGACATAACTATTACATCTCAAAAGGTTACAAAGTAGACACTTCTACTATGTTTCCATAAAACAAAAACTCTTAAAAAGAAACATGTCTAGTTCCATGTTTTAGATAGCCTGACTTTACCTTGATCCCATCCTTGACCCTAATCCACATTAAGTCCTATGAAAAACATTTCAAAAAAAACTAGGGGTGAGCATAAAAAGCTCAGTAAGGGATACACAATGAATGAAAACTGTTAGTTTTTCAAACATCAAGTAAACCATGTATACTTTATCAAAGTAATACCTTCACCTTAATGAAGTACTAAAAACTCCTCACTGAATAAAATATCATTACTTACCCTTTTGTAACCAAAGATTACCATAAAACCCATATAAAGAACACATAACATATAAAGGTAACTTGGGACATAAACATAATTAAGTGGAATAACCATACGGTCGACTTCCACACATATCACTTAATGGAATAGCCATACGGCCGACTTCCACACATACTTAATGGAATAGCCATACGGCCGACTTCCATACCCAATGCATTGGAGGTTATAACGTAACAACCTATCCTGGTATTCATGGCACCACCCGTCATATAGTTTATCACGTAACCACCCGTCAAATGTCTAAGTACCATTATAAAAATCATAAGACATAAAATAAACACAATGGAATGAAAACATTTCCACATTCCGATCACAATATATCTCATAAAAAATACATTATAAAAACCATTTTCAATACCAAAAATACATAAAAGTGTACATGGTATTTATTTCTTTTAAAAAAACATTACGGCTTGTTGAGGAAGCCAAAGACCAAATAATACTTGCGGCGGCGGAAAAGGTTGTTGTCACGGCGTACGTTAAAAAAATCATTCCTTTTTGTCGTTTAGTAAAATGATTTGTAGAAAAAGATTCTTTTTTTATAAAAGTAAAATTTAAAGGGGTTTATACACCATATAAAATAAATTTTTGTATAAAATGAAATATGCCTCAACGAAAGGAGATTGAGACGAAGTCCCTTACCTCAGGTCCAACTTGACTCGATCGTTCTTTAACGTCCTGAATAATAAACTTGAGTTAATTTCTATTTTGTTAAGAACATTTTTCAATTTCATTATTCCATATATATCACTTATTACCAGTTTATGAACACTATGTAATTATTTAAGTTAAAAATGGTCGTTTTGTCGATCCTTGGTACTTGAGTCAAAAATAAACTCTTTATAATTACAAGTTGTTCATGTGGTAAAACATCCATTATATCAAGAATTATATTCATGATGTAGATATCATATATATATCATATATATCCAGTATATACATGAGTTTATAATATTACATAGTCAATTAGAGGTAAGAAATGAAATGCACCGTTAATGGAGACGGTAAGTCGTACGTACGCATGAATGCTACTTTCATTTGTATTTCATATTTTTATGGAATGGAATGGTAATGATATAAAGGTATATTATAATTACATTATAATATCATATATAATACCATTAATTAAATCCTTTATACATCCCACATATGGCATTAACAAAATCAAATCACTTTGAGGGGGCGGTAGTCTGCACTTCCTTAAATGAAGATATCACATTTACCCATAATGGAAACCATAAAGGTATACCCAAAATGAAAAATACAGAAGATTAAGGAAAAAAACATATTATATATTATATATAATTATAGTTTCATCGTAATGGCCACCTTTGAAGGTGTTGAAATAATTTTGAACAATCATCGTTTCGGGAGGCAGAAATTCGCCATCCACGGAAACAGAATGTTCTTTAACCATTAGATGTAGGTGTGTGTAATTGTAGCTAGAATACTTCTTATAAAAACATCCTAGTATATTGAAGATACTTGAGTTGTTACAAAAGAAAGAATAAAAAGTGTTTAGGGGGTTGGAGAAGCAAAATAAAACAAAAGGACTCAAGTGAAGACATTACCTTAAAATCATGTAACTCCCTTTGGTTTGAGCTCAAAGGAATCCTTGAGAAGACTTCTGCCCAAAGTGAGGCTTCAAAGAGTAAGATAGGGATGTGGATAGACAAAATGGGAAGGGTTTGGCCGAGCCAAAGGCTATGGAAGTGTGGGTAAGGAGGTAGAGGTTGGGGCCTTTTATAAGAGGAGAGGAGGGGCAGTCTTGGAAAGTAAGGAAATGTTACTTTATTTTAGAATGCGTTTCGGATTTTAATGATCCCAAAGTGATGAGTTTCAAGGATAAGATGATAAGGGTTCTAAATAAACCCATAAAATAGGTTTTGGACATGTGTAGGTCTTAGATTTTACATTATCGTTCCATTAAATTTAAATCTTTAAATAATGAGGTCATCACAGCATCATCATGATGTCCTAAATAATTTAATTTATTTAATGTTTAAAAATTATGAAAAAAAATACTATGATATAGGAAAAAAATTATATTTCCAATGACTATTTATAGTCAAAAATCTGACTTTTATAACCCCATGTAAAAATTGTTTTAGTAAAACAACTCATGTTTGTGACATTTTTATTTTAACTTTAAATAAAAAGTTATTTATGTCATTTTCCTACCAAAGTGGATCCATGGGGTCCCCAAGTTGACCCATGGATTGTATTGGTCGGCCATGACACATCCAATGAGGTTAAGACATGTTTCAAGTTCATTTCATATTATTACAACATTATTTTTACCTTAAATTACACTAATTACCTCTAAAAACGATTAAAAATTTTATAAGTTACTATTCACCAAAAAATTATTTTAATCCCATTGAACCACATTTCACTTCTTAATGACAACCATGTATGTCGGATTTTTGAAATTCAAAACACAGAGGTCGTAAAATTTCATTTAAACGAAGAATCAGTTTTTTAAGTACCACTTAGTGGTTTCACTATTCATCAAATATTGATGTTTTTCAAAAAAATACCAAAACATCACCCTAAGCTATATTTGATATTACAAATTCAAAAATGAAGTCCATTTTAGAAAATTCAAAACATATAAGTTGCATTAATTAATTTAATAATTAATTCCCGCTGTCAGAGCTAATAGCGTGTTTTTTTTGAAACAATAAGTATCAAAAGATTGACACTAGTTTAAGTCCAATTTCAACGTGAAATTAATTACAACGACCACTATTGGATTTAATGGTAAAAATATATTCTAATTTCAATTTAAACCTAATTCAAAATATAATCTAATAATATAAATAAATTAGATTAAAAAGGGGTTTTGAATTAAAATACAACATTTTACACTATTCATTAAAAAATGAACTTTATCGGAAAAATTCCAAAAAATTTACACAAAGTAAATTTTGATGTCCCCTTTCTAGAGAAGAGTTTTATTTGGTCCAATAGAATGTATAAGATTGAACAAATCTATATTTAATTACTGTTCGCCATCAAAAGGTGATAAGTGAACCTTTAGTGAAAAATAGGGCATATACGCCTAAAATTGAATTCTTTCCGTATTTTAAGCCTTAATCTTTTATTAGATAAAAGTACAAACATTTAAAAAACATATATAATCATATTTTAGTTATTTCTATCCATTCCCACCAATACAACGGCTATGTGTTAACTACCATTTAAAATAATATTATTTTATTACTAGTATGCAACGAAAGATTTCAATGAAACTCTTTGTTGCGTATCGGGTACGCTATCGAACATAGCAACCCTTTTAATGTAAAATTAATATTTAATTCCTAAATATTAAAAAATATGAAAACATTTTATTCATTATTTACCTGGGATGTTACATACCATGCCCTAGGAATGTCCATCCTATAGAAACAAAGAAATCTATATGATCATGCCTGTAATAAAGGGTGAAGGATACAACAACCACCCCTCCAAAAAAGGATTTCATTTAGAAGCTATGAGTCCTATGTGGGAAGAAGACACCCCAATGACACCAAACATTAGGAAAGATCACCACATTTATCAAGGCACTAAAAATGTAAGGGAAGAACTTAATATAGGACCGCCCCTTACAAAAATAGAAATGTTGACACAAAATGAGTTCACATTGAACACAATCTACTAGGCTTAAAAGATAATTATTTAATACATTGTTAAAAAGGTATAAGCCTACAAAAAATGGTCACACTTTCAATCCAAGAGAACTCAAAAAAATAGTAAACTACACTTACATGAGGGTTTCAAACTAAGGGAACCTCATAGGATCCCCTTTCTAGTCCTTTCACATTTAAACCTAAAACATTAAAAAGGTTTTACGCCATAAAATCAATTACCATTTATTAAAAAAAGAGCTTGGTAAAATACAAAGCAATAAAAGAATGTCTTATAAAAAATAATTTTGAAAAAATTAATAATTTTATTTATATACTGTCCATGATTAAGAAATTTATTATATAAATTAATTTTAAATGGGAAAGGATACCTAATAAGTTCGCACTAAGCCAGCCTAGTTTCATCAGAATGAAACCCAATAGAAATTTCTTAATTATTAAAATTTCAAAGCAACAATAATATGTTATAATATAAAAAAGGTATGCCATAACTGAACTAATTGGGTATAGTTGTGCATTTATAAGTTAAAAAATTCATTTTGAATTAAAATTAAATATACCCTTTTCATATAAAATCATTTAAAAATGATATAAGCTCATAAATAACAATTCTATTGTATGGGTAATCGTCTACCAATCCAAAAAGTGCATATAGTATTTACAGGTTGTCATTTGGCTCCCATTTAATTTCAACCAATACAATTTAACCCATGCAACCACTTATATTTCAAAATAAGCTAGAATACCACCAAAATTTGTAATCACAGAATCATGTCCAAACATACTAAAATTAAACACCCAAACATGAAATGGAACATGCATGAAATGTAAATTATCTATGTGCCTAATTTGATGCATGAAATTATTCATACATTCCATACCATGACAAGGGTGAAATACCATAAATCCATAAATTTGTATGCAATGGAATGTATAAAAATAACTCAATTTAAATCCCATCAACTATAATAAAAATCAATACTAACAACAATCACAGCCCTAGACACATGGTTATTACACCGTACATTGGGTGATAATTCCTAGGAATGGTTATTTACTAAGAACTGACACATTTAATGTCTCTTATATTCCAACCCAAAATAGTAATAAATGAGAAAAAATATTCTAGGATACCAATCTGTAATGTCTTGACTCGAATTATCATTAAAACCAGTATGAAGACCAGTGGGTTACATGACCACAAGAGCAGCTCCCCATATGTAAAAGGCTACTCACTAGAAGTGAGGTTCTATAGAGGTAATAGAAGGGAGAATATACCCTCATGATCGGAGTCGCACAATGGTATGACAGAAATAAGAAGAAAAAAATAGAAAAAGTAGTATTAATAAATGAAAGATAGCAATGGATGACAAATAATAATAAACTGAATTAAAATCATGGCCAACACCTATTTATAATAGGAATTCATGAAATATGATGTTATATAAGCTAAATAAGTAAACATAGAATAATATTTACAATACAATACAAAAATAAAGAAATAACTATAAATCCCAAATGATATCTCTATGAGCATCATGATCTCATTTTAATTCCTATTCTCCTAAATCCCACGTACAATGCAGAACAACATAAGTAGGAATCCATGGTCCTACAAACAAGAAAGTCTAATTAGGTACCTTAGTGCAACGACCGACCGAGTAGGCTTTGAGATATAAATATCAATAGGTTATCATCCATGATGTTTTACCTAATCCATTTCATTTAATATAAATAAATAAGTGTTCTATATATAAAAAAATAATAATGTATAAAAAATAAAATGACAAAATCATGTACTGTGTTCTTAAAAGGACCCTCATACCATATCATTTGCTTTAGCCTATAATAGATGTCTAAATAGGGTAACTTTTCAAGGAAAATTATGTATGCAAGGTACATGTAATGAAGGAATAAAATAAGGAAATACCCAAATATTGTTCCCTAAAATAGGTTCTCATAAAATTGAAATCTCACAAAATCACATTATAAATATTTAACATCAAAAACACATACCCATAAAAATATTAATGGATACAACTCAAAAAATAAACAATCAAAAAATTTGTTAATTTGATTGGTGGAGTCACATGACCAACCAAGGTGACATAAAAAGAATATAAATTATCCTGATGGGAACCTCAGATACAATCCAATACCACCGAGTCCATCCTAGGTAACCCATATGTTATGCCTAGTGACACTCAAGGCATGAGGACTCTATGTTCATCCAAGGTATCTCACTATAGGATCAAGTATCACCCAATTCATGGAGTATCCATATTAACAATAGTTACATCGAAGGATGATCATATAGAGAACTATTATCACTCTAGATAATAACAAACTGCTCGGGAAGCCCTTTCCCAATAAGACAGAGCATCACCCCTGGAATGTCATGGTATAACCACCTAAGCATGGTGAGTACATCCATGAGTCCTTAATATGAAACCCATGTTCTCTCTTAACCCACATGAAGTGATCCATTTCCCAAGAACATTACAAAAAAGGAATAGATATATATAATAGCATCCATCAAGTAAACATCTAATACTAAAGTCTAGAAATATATTTGTATTAACATTGTTAATAATCGAAAACCCAAAGTGAAACCATAAACAACATCTTAAAAATCATATGGCGGAGTCCGATCCAATCCCTGACAATCTAAAAAGTAATCCCCAGTATTGCAATAGTGCATTTGATATAATTCAATACCACTGAGTCTATCCAAGGTGGTCCCACTAGTACAAAAAGTTTTTTTAATGTTGCCTTTTTTTCACATAGGTTTTTTAGAACCGACATAAAAATCTCTGAAAATATATTTTTCATGTCGTTTATTATATAATGTACATCAAAATCCATTTTAACTGATTTTTCATGTCTGTTATTTAATAACCTACGTGAAAAATCTATTTTCCTGTCTTATTCATGTCAGTTCTAAATAAATGATGTGAAAAATAGATTTTCATGAATTTTTCAGGTTGGTTATTTAATAAAAAATGTGAAAAATGTTTAAAAACATGTTGTTCATTTCCTAATATTTGATTTCACAAGTCACAGATCTCAAACAGGGTTATGGATAAAAAGTAATGGGCATTAGAATTTTATCATCTCTAAACATAGTCTTGGGGAATTTGTATTTTTGAAGGCCATAACCTTTAATCCGTAACACTATTTGAGCTTCACGACCTATAAAATAAAATACTGAGAAATTAAATACATATTTGTAAACATTTTTCACATTGGTTTTTAAATAACCGACATGAAAAATAACTTTTAACGTTGGTTATTAAATTAATGATGTGATAAAGTCATGAAAATTGATTTTTCATGTCGGTTATTTAATAAATGATGTGAAAAAAGTGATGAAAATTGATTTTTCATGTCAGTTATATAAGAATGACATGAAAAGTAAGTGAAATTTTTAATATATTTTCATGATGGTTATCATAAAACCGATTTGAAAGATAATTTTAGTATCCCACCGAAGCGAAATTAGAAATTATTTACATCGCGACATCAAAATTTCCAATTTCCACCTAAAATTTTTAATATCACGTTTTCTTTTATCATCTCAATTAATTGTTTTAGATTTAAATAGATTCTAATTTAATGGTCATTTCATTCAACCATCATCGTTCCCCCTACTTGACTTGTTTGATCTTCAATATAAATTAATTATTTCTCCATTCTGTGATATCGTCGAGGTATTCTTAATTATTTATCCATGATTTATAGTTTTCATGATTTCTTATATTCATTGAGATACCATTTAACAATAATTTCATTCAACCATAATCATTACAATGACTCAACTTGTTTTATATTTCATTTGAATCCACTATTTCTTCTTTTTGCGATCTCATCAAGGTATTCGCAATTATTTTTCTATGATTTATAATTTTTTGAGTAGTTTTCTTAATTGATATACCATTTAATGATTATTATTTTATTATAACGATGGATAATGAATTATATCCGGGTGAAACTACAAATCCACTTTCTAATTCTAATATTATTTCTAAGATGAACCTACGGTTGGCTAATTAGAACTTTTCTCAAAAATAATATATCAATCTTATGATGGTCATAACTTTTGATCTGTTAATCCGTTTGAACTCTACGACCTATCAAATAAAATATTAGAAAATATCTACAAGATGGTAAACATTTTTTAAACCAATTATTTAAAAACTGATGTTAAAAATGACTTTTAATTGTTGTTTTTAAATAAACAACGTAAAAAATGACCTTCATCATCAGTTTTTTTAAAACGGACATAAAAAATGACTTTTTAACAGCATGTCTAGAAGTAAATTCACATTTTTTTGAAAAACCGACATTCAAAACCATAAAACCCCATTTTTAACGATTGTTATTAGATAACTGTTGTAAAAAATCATATTTTTAACATCTCTCGCAATAACGTCGCCTCAAAACCGACGTTAAAAAGATAAAAATTACATAAAAAAGGATTTTCTAGTAGTGTACTTTCAGAATCCCATGTATCACTTGAGGCATGGTGACTATAATTCCATCATAGGTATCTCACTATTGGACCAAGTATCATCTAAAGCAGGGCATAGCCATCATTCCAAAATATATGACCACGGTTTCTCCCATAGGGAACCAGTATCACTTAGGAATATAATAAACCTCCCATGAATCCATCACCAGGAAAGACAAAGTATCACACCCAGAGCATCATGGTATAACCACCTGAGCATGTGAGTATATCCCTGAGTACTTAATATGGAACCCATGTTCCCACCCGTCTAATACCAAGTGAACCATATCACGCAAGGCTTAATAATTTTAAGAAGCATTTGATATAATGTAGAAATATAGCATGTCAATAATCATAATTTAATATATGAGGAAAAGTCCAATCATGTATTTAATTATCCATTTCCAAATCCATTAAGGAATTACATTTAATTTTAAGAATTTAATTTTGTGTATGCAAATGTGAACGACCATACCATCCCATGGAGTTAACCAATTTAATAACATTTTATTCTTTTTAATTGAGAAAACCCAATCATTCTTTAGCTATTGATTTTAAAAAAAACCCATTCAATTGACCAAAATATGGAAAATTTACATACATAGGATCATAATTCAAATTTAAAGTGTCATTAAGGAAATTACCTACATTGGTAATTCCATTTATAAGTCAATCCATTGAGTATATAGGAGAAGAAAAACAATAAAGGTTTTTTATCTTATTAAACATATTCCCAAGGGTGGACCACTCCATTTATGAATATCAAAGATGCTCCAACACAAAACATTCCATACTAAAAACATAACCTTAAGCATAAAGAAACAACGATGTAATAGGACAAGAAATAAATAATATCTAAACATTAATTTTTAGCTTGATGATAGTGCACCTCCGCTGGAAGGTTTTATTATTAAATTATGACATTGTTTATAAAACAATTCATTTGTTCAATTAAGAATCATATCTAATTTACCAATGGAAATAATATTATAAAAACTACCATATATATAAAAACATCCATTTAAGGTGACAAGACTATTAATTAATGCATAATTAAAATTTATGGAAAATAAATGGGACCCTACCACTAAGAAGATTAATAAGCTAAACACTCAGCACTTGACAATTTCATTAGTGACCTCTAGATGCTACTGCTACCCCCTCTAATCATACAAACCATCATATATATATATATATAATAAAACCTATCATTCATGCACATATATGAATGGAAATCAAAATATTAATGGGGATCTATACATATATTCTTATATTCATACACCTGTCTCCACTTACCTATGTATGTATTTTTCATAAATATATATAAATGCACACCTATCCCCGTACATATATATTCAATTATATGTTTAAATATACAAATAATGTGGGAACCATCATATATATACATGCCTATATATGTATACACAGGCTAGTCGCATTAGAATCTGGAAACTCTAAACCACATGGCAAGGTCCAATGCACTACATATAAAATCTTGGAACTCAAAAATACCTAGAGAACCAAAATAAAACTAGGTGAGAAAATTTAGTATGAGTGAAACCACACTTTGAATGCCAGAAGTGGCCTGAATTAAAGTGAATTCACTTCACCTTCAGTAGAGGATGTCATAACTCACACAAAGGGGTCCTAGGAGAGGCATTGCACAACCTAAATTCAGAAGAAAACCAAAATCTGGGTACGACCTAACCATAGGTTTTTGGATGAACCATATTAGGTGGTAGAGTGGCCAAAACATGGCTGAATACAAGGTGAATAAAAATGGAGGATGCTTACCTCACTAGACAGATGAAGAATCATGAAGAAATGAGCTGAAATCACTAAATGGAGAGGGTTCTAGGAGAGGGGATGTCAGACATCGAGAGGGAGAAGGGAGACAATTGTTCTATGCGGGTAAGGAGGGGAGAAGGGGTACCTCCTTTGGGGTCTAATAAAACTTTACCTAATAATTATAGTTCTGACAAAAATAACAAAAAGAATATTATAATAATAATAATTATTATTATTATTATTATTATTAAAACATTTATTTTATTTTATATTTTTCTTTTTCATTCCCCTCATTTTATTTATCTTTATTTTAAATTTTAATTTAAAATTAAATTATTTTAATTTCATTAGAAATAAATTATATTAATTTCTTTAAAAACAAAATATCTAAAAATATCACGTTAATGTGATGAAACTCTCAGAAAAATGTTCTAATGCTCGGTTTTTAGAAAATGGTATGTTCACTACCCGTAAAAATTTTAAATTCCCTTAGAATTTTTTTTTGGTTAAAAAAATGGGTTGTAACATATATAAGAATAGTTATGTGTATAAGTATATTGTTATATATATATATATTCATTATAGAAAAAAATCGAGTCTGATGGGATCAGAAAGTCAAGGATTGATTGTGATTTCAATTTATTTATTTATTTTATCTTCAACAGATTTAGGCTAAGAC
Source organism: Viscum album (assembly GCA_963277665.1). Lineage (NCBI taxonomy): Eukaryota > Viridiplantae > Streptophyta > Magnoliopsida > Santalales > Viscaceae > Viscum > Viscum album. Next base: position 1,969,378,971 of record OY728147.1, on the reverse strand, counting down.
ACATCCTTGAGTATTTATTACATAACTTGTGTCTAGTTTTTTTCTATCAATTATTATTAATATTATAATAATGATTATTTTACATACACATTCACTTCATATTAAAATATATATATAAGGAAACATTAGTGGTTACATACTGAGTTTTTACCTTACACCCATCTTATGCCATTATTGCATTGAGGTTCCCAAGCTGTTGTTCACTTGGTTTAGGTACTGGTAGGGATGAGTCTGAAGAATGATCAAGCAGTATACTTCACATATATATATATATATGGATATCAATTATGGTGTAGGGGTTGGTTTAGTAGTAGATCCTTGAAAATTAATTTATGTTTCTTGTATTTACTCATGTATGTATGGTTAGCTTAGTGGGTGGCCAATGTTGTATGTCTCACATTGCTATTTGATCCTCTGTTAAAATTCATTTATTATCATTTCATATTCTATTTTAGTTTATTTACTTCTTTTTTACTTTTATTTTCACTTATTTGGATGATATTTGGTTATTTTTGTTGCCTTCTTACTTTGATATGAGGGCATAGTCTCCCCACTATCACTCTGTAGGCCCTCACTGTAATTTGTATGCCTTTGGAATACTAAGAAGAGCGCTTGAAGACTTGTGTTGAATACGCTCAGGTACTAGATTAGCGGTATATGCTTAGGTATGATACAATGTTGTATTATAGTAGGTTTCTTTCTATTTTTATTTAATATTTTGGATATGGTAGACATGTGTAATAGTAATACATCAGAACCATTGATGGATATAAGAGAGGTGCTTCGAGATCACATGTTTCATTGAGTAGTCCAAGTTACCAAGGATTTAGGACTGCAGTTCTGATCCATGATATTATAATTGTATGTTATTTTGTATTAGTGATAAACACATGTTGTGTGTATTTTATGATTTATTATGGATCTATGGATCTTGGACCATTGGAAAGAGTCTATTGACTGATTTTGACTCTTGGACTGAAAAGTAAAGAGGCGTATCATGCATCATATTTGGCACATAGGGTTCACATGTTATATTCCAAATAGAGAGTGATTTTTAATAATGACAACATATAATTTTATAATGTTTCCAAAAGAACAAAATATTGTTTTCTTTTATAGGATTTTGGTGGAATTTTTCTCAATAAAAATGAATTTTATATAAATTTCATTATGATGGCATGTAATGTCGATATACATTGATATGTTTAATGAAGAGGATGATGACCCAATCCTCATACAAAGGTGGTGTATCCACCCTAGTTAGTATATAGGGAACATGATTTTCGTGTGATTAATCCCTCATATGTAATTAGTACAAAGTATTAGGTATTAATGTTTCAGTGACATTCAATAAAGTGTTTTTCTGTATATCTTAGAATGACATTCTACTTAACCAAACCATGTAATTATCTTATTGACCCATGTAGGTCAATATCACTTGATTATTTTTTTCTAGTATAACCTTTGTGTGTATATACTTTTATTTTAAGAGATATAGATGGGTTACTTTGTACGATGCCAATGGACCCCAAACATTTCTCATGAGCGATACCTCAATAGAGGTATTACCATATATGGATTCCTAGTGAGTGTTAGTTCATTGTAGTTTTCTAGGTTTATATCATGATACACTAGGTGGTAGTACATTGTGAGGATTCTCGGAGAGTAATATGGACATATTAGGATGATTCTTGATAGTTGTGATACTCTTAGGCCTATGTTATATTTTCCATATTTAGAGAGGTTTTTCCTTTGGGATAGTTGTTCATACCTACAAACCCCATTTTCGTACATGATTCATAGTTATAAGTGGTAAACCTAGTGACCCTTATATTTTTTAGGAAGAACCCAGGGTAACTATTTTTGAAGTTTATCATTAATTGGAATGAATATTTGGGTTTTTGTCATGGATTAATTGTTTTCTCATCAGTATCAGTGTAGTTAGAGATCTGGTAGACACTCGTGATCAGAGTGATAATGGGTGATAGGCAGCTACGGGAATAAATTTTGGTATTAGTGAGGTGCACATTTATGAGAGGAGTTCCATGGGAGATTCTAGATTAATGATACTGACGTACCATGTATCACTCTAATAATATCCTTGTGATATATGACTCATGGAAGCATGAGTCAGGTGATAAATTTATGCATTAGTTATACATGGCACCATTTAAATCATAAATTTGTTTGGTGATGGGTGAAAGTTAAGGGCTAATGGTTTCAATGAATTTCAATAGGAATGGTTTCGCAGGAGATGTGATAAAAGGATAAATGTCCCTCTGTGGTAGAGGATACATCGATATAAATCATGTGTCATTAGTTGGTTGACATGTGGTGGATTCTTGACACACATTAACATGATTTGTGGTGTTAGTATATAGTTAAAGGAATGTTTATATAGATTTTATGTAATAATGGATCGAATGATCTATACAAAAAATCATGAAATATTATAGAAAAACAAGTTAGAGATGATCTATCTCTATCTTAACATTTCCTTGGGTAAGTTGAGGGAGCATCAGCTGTATGCCAATCTAAATCAAATGATTTTCTGGGTTGATAGAGGGACTCCTTGGGTGTTTCACTTGTGTTTCAATAAAAATTCATTCCATAAGATGAGTAGAACACCATTGTACATTTAAAAGTGGTGATCCATGTTATGTTCTTGAAATTTAGATCTTTTCATGGGTACCATTTCTATGGATCTTGAATGGTTGATGAGTGATGGTTATGTTAATTCTCATGTGTGAGAGTGATAATAACCATTCCCGTTGACATGATCCAGAATAGAAGGGTCTTGTGATGTTATGTTTGGAAGTGAATTATCTAGTATGATGATATAAAATATCCTAAGGTGTGGAGTGGGGTGAGACCTATCATAAGAGGTTGTTGGATCTTTTATGATGTTAGCCAAATTGAACTAGGTAATGCTAGACACCTCAAGGTCCATGTTCAAATATAAACTCGGGTGGAGTCATGACGCATGTGTTGATCATAGAAGACCTTATAATTATCCTTGAGTATTTCATTGGGCATACATAGTGGGAATTTTATATAATGACAATAGATGTTCACAAGGCATGGTTTAACTATGATTTTCATAGAGAGTCAGATATGGGATTTGGTGACCAATATTAGAATGAGTTCATTTTAGAACACCACTGACAAGAATTTATAGCTAATTGCAAGAGTGTTTTCTTCATGTCTCAAAACTGGATATTGAAATTTAGAACCAATGGCGAGGAGCACTATAGGTCAGTTAATGAAATAGATGATGACATGATCAAGTATCGGGTTAGAAGGGCTTACGTAACTTCTATCTCAATGTAATAGATTTAGAATCCAAAATTGGTTTTAGATTCAAAAATTTAAGCTCCATACTATTAAAGTTGTTCTTGGAATCATATTGGAAATTCTAAAATGCAATATGGATTTTTTAGTGAGAACAAACGACCTAGGTAGTTCTGGTGATGTATTAATGGTTCCACAAGTATTCTTGGGTATGAGATGTTTTACGATGGGGAGGTTGTAATGTCCAATATTTATGATAGGGATGAATGTTTTGGGATAAATTTAAATTTTCTCCATTAGTGGATAGTTCTTCCAATGAATCTGAAGATGAAATGAGGATCAAAGTGAATTAACATCCAACAATGATGTTTTTTGATGTGGTTATGTTTCTATGGATTTCCCAAAGGTTTTATCGAACACTAGAGGATGAATGGGTAGCTAAGATGTGGAAAATACCTACTGTGCTTTTTAGACATCATGTATTATTGAATGGATTTGTATTGGTTTCTTAGGGTGACGCTTGGTAGATTAATGATGTGAAATATTGTGGGATTTATATAATGAATACATGACATGTATATAATTACACATCATGACGTTATTATATAATGTATAATAGATACACATTGTCCAACATGAAATGTAGGCTTTTTAAAAATGATCGAAAATGGGTCCTCCCCTTTTTAGTTTATTTCTAAGTAGGCGACATGTATTATCTCTCAGTAGATTTTGTCCCTCCATAAATTCTTCAAAAATAATGGGATATTGTATATGATTCAACAACATTGATGGGTAGGATATTCCTCATACATCCTTCTATGTTGTTTTCCTTCTATTTTTCCTGATTTAGGAAGTTTTCAATTAGGTTTCATTGATGATTCCACTAGAGTATAGTGTTCTTTACCACTTTTGTTAGGGATTTTTCTTTGCCTAGGACAATAAAATAACTAATTCCCATTAACAATTTTTGGTGTTGTGTTTCATCAAGTTATGTCACAATAGAGATTTTTAAAATATTTAATTATTGAAATTAATTTTTGAGTAGTTTTTTTACCTTTATGGTTAGGCATTTTTCAAGGAATGGTCTCAAGATTACTCGATAAACCTTCTACACATTGATTCACAGGTTCTCATGCATCTATAAGCATCATGTGAGATATATAATGTTAATAAATTATTCTATTTTTTATTTAGTTTTTTAATGATGTAATTGATTTTTTAGAATATTCTTGAGTTTTATAGTGTTTCTAAGAGTCAAAAAACTAATATGGCTTGGATAAAACATCGATGAAAATGGATAGAGTGTCCAAGGGTTGCTTATTATTGGTTAATAGATTCCTAAAATTCAATATTTTATTGTACATTGCCTTTAATACTTATTCATGATTAAGTTTTTATATGGATTATTGATCTTTCCACCAAGGGAGAATCCCCATATTTAAATTTATTCTAATAAATTTTTTTGTCACGGCCCACCCTCGGGGCCCGTGCCGTGACTACCCCAAGCCCGCCTTCCATAGTCCAGGGGCTGGCGACTAGCACCAAGGCGTAATTCCCAGTAAAAAGGGAAGGCATTGCCTTTGAAAAGTAAACAAACACCACAGAGTAAGCAAGTGGAAAGTAAACACTAAGTGAAAACAGAGTACAACTGAAAGTGCGAAAAAGTAAATGGGCCAGTATACAAACCCAAACTGAAAGTAAAGTACAACTCAAAAGGGAAAACAACAACTGTAAAGTAAAAGCCTCTACACCGAGCTGTCCACTGGAGATCCCACCTGAAGGGTGGGTACAGATAGCTCCACTGCTCCACGGGTCCCACCGTCCGCTCCGAGTACTACCCGCCCAGTGGTCCACCTCCAGGTACCGTTCTGCTCTGCAAGCCTCAACCACGATCAATGTTGTCCGTCGTCTGCAACCAACACAACGTAGTGCGGGCATTGCCCGTGCAGGGGTGAGTATAAGCTACTCAGTAGGGACCCCGAGACCCCCGATGGTCTCCCAAAATCCACAAAGGATAAACCACAAAGGTAAGATACAACCACTAAGTAACAACCGACACTGCTTAGGTATATGCCCATACATATACCTAAGTCATCAATTCCAACACGCTCCAACCTCCGAGCCCAAGTACAACTCAGTCCACACAAAAAAGTAAACGTATTCCACACAGGAAAGCAAAACAAAATCCACACAGGATAGCACAACACAATCCACACAGGAAATCAGCTGGATTCAGCTCACACAGGTATACTTCTTCGAAAGATGATAAAGATGATCTCTGATCCATCTAAGTCGTCGGACCCATGAAGGATCGATAGGTAACTAACCCCCGCAAAAGACCCACATAGGATCGGGCCCACACAGGACCTGTAGGCGCTGGTTCACATTGGACCGCTGAGCGCAAAGACCCACACAGGATCGGGCCCACACAGGACCTGTAGCACTGATCCAAATAGGATCGCTGAGTGCTGTAGTCGTCGTCAAATCCACACAGGATCTCTGTACTGTCGTCGTCGCAGTCACAGTAGCAGTAGCAGTAGTAGCAGTCACAGTAACAGTCGCAACCAGCACTAGGGTTCCCGCACACAGCAAGCTCGTTCAGGAGGGTCCGCTCCACGAGCCGAGAGGCTGATACATCAACTGTCACAAAGTCCAGAGTTGATGTATCCAAAAGTTCCGTATCGCCAACAGGAACTCAACGCAACAGATGGCACATCGATCGGACGCCCGGTCTGAGAGTTATTGGCTTTTTTGTCCCAGGGGCCCGGTTGGTTTTTAAGGAAAAACCAGCCCGACCGTACTCCACCTGCGTCCAAACCTTGGGCGGAGTATGCCAAAAGATCCGTCTCACTAAGAGGAACAGAACAAAGCTGACGACACGTCAATCGGACGTCCGTAGCTCAAGATATGAGCGTTTCCGCTCCGAGGGCCCGGTTGGTTTCGTGAACGAACCAACCCGGCCGAAGTCAAAGTATTCCAAAACCCTGAGTGTAATATAACGAAACGACCGTCTCGATCCAAGGATCATGTTGCCGTAGACGGTTCGTCAATCGGAGGTCCGTAGCTCAAGTTATGAGCAAAAGACCGAAGTCAATTCGAAAACGGGGGGTCCGGGTCCGGGCCGACCCGGCCCGACCCCCCCCTGGGTCAGCCCGAACCGGGTCCGACCCGGACCGGCCGGCGGCGGTCCAGCGCGGACCGGCACGGCGGTGCGGTCCGGCGCGGCCCAGCCGGCGGCGGCGCGGCCTGGCGCCGCTGGGTGCCACGCACGGGGGGCAAGGCCCCAGCTTCTACATGAGGGCGGCGTGGCTTTTAGTCGTGCCTTTGGAGAACCGCCCCCCCCCCCTCGCGGGGGTCTGCTTTGAGGAAAACCGGAGGGCCGCCTGTCCCCCTTAAAGAACCCCCCCCCCCCATAAATGGGGGGGCATTTGAGTTGATCGGGGGAATTAAATTCCCCCGGTTTTCCCCTTCTGGCCGGCCCACCTGGCCGGCCGGTTCTTCTTCAATGGACCGGCAAAGCCGGTCCCCTTTCGGATTCCGACACCATCGGCCCGGCGAGCCGCCGGTCTTCCCGTCCCGCCGCGGCCCCGAACCGGCCGCGGTGTTCGTCGTCCGGCACGGTGCGACGGCACCGCGCCTCTCCGCCGTGGCCCCGCTCCGGCCGCAGCACCTTCGGTTCCCTTCGACGCGGCGGGACGACGTCGCGTTCATGATAATTCATCCATGGCGCGATGTGACAGCATCGCGTAAATAAGCCGGGCGATTCCCGCGTGGTGCGACAGCACCACGCCTTCTCGTTCATCACAAGATTATATAAATAACCAAAAACAAAGGAGGGGGAATTCGGCCGTGTTTGTGCGGTCCGACCCCCCTCTCGTTAGATGATAACTCTTAAATATTTAATCAAAAGATTATCATTCTAGAACCAAGAACGACAGTAAATAAATAAACCACAACAAACCCCTACCTTGGTTTCAAGATCGAAGATCGTCAACGACCCGCGGAAGACAACGTCGCGGAGGTCGGGCATCGCGGTAATCATTCGTCAAATCCGTTGACGAAGAGGTACGTCCGAGGAGGTACGTCGTTGGCGAATCTTCATAAGCCGACAAAGGAAGTCTGAGGAGGAAGTGGCGTTCCCTTTCGTTGACACGGAAGATGTCGTCGATCTATGGAAACAACGGCTACGAAGAAGAGAGGAGCGCCATTCTTCGTCGGAGTTCGAAGGTTCTTCGCGTTCTTCGTCAAGCTTGAAGAAGAAGAAGAAGAAGAAGAAGAAGAAGGCTTCAAATCTCTCAAGAGGCTAGAGAATTCTAACCAAATAAAATAGGCTAAGAGATTATTTTATTTACTCAACCAAACCTTTTTAAATTCAAAGGTTTGAAAAAGAATAAACAACTCAACCCAATTAATAAGCTAAGTTTTCAAGTTCATTTAAAAAGGGAGTTAAGGGATTTTTAAGAGGAGATGAAAAGTTGGGGTTCGTGTGGGCCCCACCACACTTAATCCTCCCAAGGGAGGTTAAGTGGATGTGGGTCCCACTTTAACTTCCTTTGAGAGGAGTTAACCAACAAGTAAGAAAAATAAAAAGTGTTCCAAATTTTTATTTAACTTCTTATAATTCTCCCAAAAACTAACTTTCGTCCCGCAATAAACGCAACTATGGAAAAGGTCTCCTTAATCAAATATCGGCACTATGATTTCATCGGTGTCCTCGGATTTCAATTCCGTGCACCGGATCAAAAGTTAGAAATTCCCGCTGGTTCGTTCACTGAACGTACCCGAGCCAAACTTTAGAAATTGATTCCGAGCACTTCGGACCTCAGAATCAGGTGCCGTCAGAAACCGCGCTCTTGTAAAATTCCAAAGGAATTTAAGAAAAAAAAATTCCTTTGAATTTTATGGGTCTTTACATTACTCCCACCTTAGGGCTTTACGTCCCCGTAAAGATACATCAAAAACTAGGGAAACAAATGAGGGTACTGAGCACGCATCTGAGCCTCCCGCTCCCATGTGCTCTCCTGGAGGTTCCTGTGCTGCCATCTGATGTGCACAAGAGGAATCGATCGCCCACGTAGGACCCTCTCCTATCGATCCTCTATCTCCACCGGGACCTCCGTAAAAGTCTCCCCATCGTCAACGTCAAGTTCCCCATGGTCAATGATGTGCGTCGGGTCGTGCACGTATCTCCTCAGCTGGGACACATGGAAGACGTCGTGCACCCGGTGCAACTGAGGTGGTAGAGCCAGGCGATAAGCCACCTCACCAATCCTGCTGAGGACCTGGAAGGGTCCGATGAAGCGTGGAGTTAACTTGACGCCTCGGCCAAATCTCTGAATACCACGTCGAGGTGAGACCGACAAGAAGACGTCGTCACCATCCTCGAACACTAGTGGCCTCCGCCTCCTGTCAGCGTATGACTTCTGCCGGCTCTAAGCTGTCCTCATCCGCTCCTGGATGACCTAGACATTCTCTGTCGTGGACTGGACCATCTCCGGTCCCACAAGTGCTGACTCCCCAGGGTCTGTCCAGCACAAAGGAGATCTACAAGGTCGGTCGTACAACGCCTCGTACGGTGCCATCCCGATGGTGGAGTGGTAGCTCTTGTTGTACGCAAACTCCACCAAGGGTAGGTGGTCCTCCCAGCTATGACCAAAGTCGAGGACGCATGCGCGGAGCATGTCCTCGAGAGTCTGAATGGTCCTCTCCGTCTGACCATCCGTCTGAGGTTGAAAGGCTGTGCTCAGACGTAGCTGCGTCCCAAACGCCTCCTCTAACCCCTTCCAAAGCCGGGAAGTAAAGCGAGCATCTCATTCGGAGACGATAGATGATGGCACGCCATGGAGCCTCACAATCTTCTGAACGTAGAGACGTCCCAAGCTCTCCACTGAGCCCTGCTCTCTGATGGGTAAGAAGTGTGCCAACTTGGTGAGTCGGTCAACAATCACCCAGATGGTGTCGTGACCTCTAGATGTGCGTGGAAGTCCAGTCACGAAGTCCATAGATATGCCGTCCCACTTCCACTCCGGGACCTCCAAGGGCTGTACCAAGCCTACTGGTACCTGATGCTCTGCCTTCACCTGCTGGCAGGTGAGGCATCGAGAAACGAACTCGGCTACTGCCTTCTTCATGCCCGGCCACCAGTGCTATCGTCTGAGGTCCTGGTACATCTTCGCCACTCCAGGATGTACCGCCAAAGGAGAAGTGTGAAACTCTCTCAGCACTTCCTCTCGCAAAGCGACTGGTACCATGGTACGTCCTCTGAAAAGGATGTTGTGCTCTGCTCCAAGGGAGAAACCATCAGGTGCATGTCCCGAGGATATCTGTGCACGCCGTGTCTCACAGTCAGCGTCCTCACGCTGTGCCTCTCTGACCTGCTACAGTAGAGGAGGGGTGACTGTGGGAGACTGGAGGAAGGCTTCTCCATCTCTATCCACGAAGGATAACTTCAAAGTGGCTAGCTGCTCCGTTGCCTCCTCGAGTAGCTAAATGCCCGTCCTCCTGCTGAGGGCATCGGCTACTACGTTCCCCTTCCCAGGAGTATAGACTATCTCAAAGTCATAGTCCTGGAGGAACTCGAGCCATCGCCGCTGTCTCAGGTTCAGGTACTTTTGCGAGAAGATATACCTGAGACTCTGATGATCGGAAAAGACTGTAAAGCGCTCGCCCATCAGATAGTGTCGCCATGTCTTCAGAGCGAAGACCACTACTGCTAACTCCAGGTCATGGGTAGCGTATTTTTGCTCATGCGGCCTCAACTAACGTGATCCATAGGCGATCACTGCCCTCTCCTGCATCAGAAAACATCCGAGTCCGGTCCATGATGCATCACAGTAGACTACGTACCCTACTCCCTCCTCAGGCAACCTCAAGATAGGTGCGCTGGTCAATCTCTCTCTCAGCTCCTAGAAGCTCTGCTGACATCTGTCTGACCACACGAAGGGTTTCCCCTTCTTCGTCAAAGCTGTGAGTGGTGCCGCAACTCTAGAGAAGTCTGGCACGAATCTCCGATATTATCCAGCTAGTCCCAAGAAACTCTGAACCTCAGTCACGCTTTTGGGTGGCTCCCATGCTAATACAGCCTCGATCTTCGCAGGATCCACTGCAAATCCCACCTCAGAGATAACGTGTCCCAAGAAGTGGACCTCACGTATCCAGAAATGGCACTTCGAGAGCTTACCATAAAGCTGGTGCTCTCAGAGTGTGTCTAGTACAACTCGCAAGTGATAGGCGTGCTCCTCCTCAGTCGTAGAGTAAATCAGTATGTCGTCGATGAAGACCACGACAAACCGATCAAGGTATGGCTGAAAGATCCTGTTCATGAGGGACATGAACACTTCTAGAGCATTTTTTACGCCGAAAGACATATCCAAGAACTCATAGTGGCCATACCGACATCTGAAGGCCGTCTTTTGCACGTCCTCGTCTCTGACTCTGAGCTGACGATAGATTGACCTGAGGTCTATATTCGAGAACCACCGTGCTCCCTTGAGATGATCAAAGAGTTCATCAATCCTTGATAGAGGATACTTGTTCCTCACTGTCACCTGGTTCAGGCGACGATAGTCAACACAAAGTCACAGGCTCCCGTCCGCCTTCTTGGAGAACAATATCGGGGAAGCCCAGGGTGAAACACTGGGTCGGATGAACCCCTTGCCCTGCAAGTCCTCCAACTGTACCCGTAGCTCTCGAAGCTCGGCGGGGGCCATCCGATATGCTAGAGTGGATATCGGGGCTGTCCCGTGGTACAAGTCAATATAAAAGTCTACCTCTCTGTGAGGAGGTAGCCCTGAAACGTCGTCGGGAAAAACGTCCGCAAACTGATCCACCACTGCAGGAAAACCAGGACTTCGCACACCAACTGCTCCAAGGATGAGGCTAGCCATCTGATGAGTGATGGGATGTCCTCTCCCCCGCGGAAGTCCATCATGTGCTGCAATGGCTCCCTTCTCGCTGGTGAAGGTGAACCTGCTCTCGTCGGTGCGTACACATCGCACCTTACGCCTAAAACATTCAATCTGCGCATGGACCATAGATAGCCAATCCATGCCCAAGATGACGTCGTAAAGCCTCGACGCTGCTACAAGAAGATCCCAGCCAAAGCTCTCGCCTCCTATAGTAAGCTCACACTGCTGGCACCAGTGCATAATCGTCGAGTCGTCTCCCGTAGGAGTCTCTAGCCGTAAGGATCGAGCCAACGGCTCTGTCGGAATCTCCGAGCTCCGAACAGGGGCAGCGGCTATGAAAGAGTGACTTTCTCCTGTGTCTATAAGAACTGCATCAAGGGTGGAATAGACACAGATAGTACCTCGAATCATCTCAGGTGCGCCGTGGTCGTAGGCCTCTGCTGCCTGGAGCTGTTCCTGTCTCTGCCCGCCAGCTCCCTGTGGACCGCCACGGTCGACCCTCTGCCTCTGCCTCGGTGGTCCCTCAACTGTCTGCTTCTCCTCGGCACGGCGTGTCGGGCAGTCACAAGCCATGTGGCCCTGCCCGCCGCATGAGTAGCACGATCAGCCTCTCGAAAGACTAGCTCCTCGATGTGTGCCCCGCACTGTTGAGCCAGTGTCCTGAGGTCGTCTGCCCGAAGGTCTGGTCTGCCTGAACCCCTGAGTCATCTGTCGACTGCCTGCTGCAGATGACTCTGCCACGTGCCACCCTGCGGTGGGTCTCGGTGCTGGTGTAGACTTAGCAAGGAAGCTCTCGATCAAAAGGGCCCGCTCAAGTACTCCTGTCTGAGTCGGTATGCTGAGGGAGATCAGCGATGCCCTGATCACGTGTCTCAAACCCTGCTCGAAGGTCCGGGCCCAGAAGAATGGGTCTCGTACCATGTCGGTCGAGTAGCGCGAGAGATCGGTAAATCTCGCCGAGTACTGAGCGACCATCATGCTGCCATGCCGCAGCTGAAGAAGCTCCTGGATACGCACCACACGAAGGGTGGCTGGGACGAACTTCGAGCAGAAGAGGCTCTCAAAGTCCATCCATAAAAGAGATGCTTCATCGTGCACCTGGATCATCATGCTCCACCATCGTCCTGCTTCTGCGTGTAGTAGGCTCACAGCGAGGATCACCATGAGGTCTGTTGGTGTCCTCACTAGCCTAAACACACGTACCACTGCCTCCAGCCAGTCATCGGCTGCCTGGGGATCCGTCTCCCCGCGAAACCTGGGTGGTCGCTGGCGCTGAAACTCATGCAGTGCACTGAGGCGACGTGCATCGTCAGCGGCTGGTGCTGGAAGTATCGGTGGCTCGACGGGTAGAGCTACCGCTGGTGCCACTGCTGACAAAGGGCCCTACACCGAGGCCTCGTCGCTCGGTGGGCTGTCGTCACACTCGACTCTCGGAACCCTAGCTGGCTACCGTCGTGGGGCCATCCTGAAAAGGAAACAGGTGCGCCACGGTCAGAACAGTATACCTGGTGAGCTGATATAAGTAATCACAAAGAAAACTTTGAAACACACACGCAATCAATGTTTTCATGCATTAAGTCGGAAATCAGAAGTCAGGGTCCTGGTGTATGGATACGTCGGCCGCCGCACCAACACTGGACTCCCTGGACTGAGAACCACACTCAATATGCTAAACATCATTGCTTCACATAGAAAAGATCAGAGTTTGCGGTAGAACCGAACTCCTTTGATACCAATTTTTCACGACCCGCCCTCGGGGCCCGTGCCGTGACTACCCCAAGCCCGCCTTCCATAGGCCAGGGGCTGGCGACTAGCACCAAGGCGTAATTCCCAGTAAAAAGGGAAGGCATTGCCTTTGAAAAGTAAATAAACACCACAGAGTAAGCAAGCGGAAAATAAACACTAAGTGAAAACAGAGTACAACTGAAAGTGCGGAAAATTAAATGGGCCAGTATACAAACCCAAACTGAAAGTAAAGTACAACTCGAAAGGGAAAATAGCAACTGTAAAGTAAAAGCCGCTACACCGAGCTGTCCACTGGAGATCCCACCTGAAGGGTGGGTACAGATAGCTCCACTGCTCCACGGGTCCCACCGTCCGCTCCGAGTACGTCCCGCCCAGTGGTCCACCTCCAGGTACCGTTCTGCTCTGCAAGCCTCAACCACGATCAACGCTGTCCGTCGTCTACAACCAACACAACGTAGTGCGGGCATAGCCCGTGCAGGGGTGAGTATAACTTACTCAGTAGGGACCCCGAGACCCCCGAAGGTCTCCCAAAATCCACAAAGGATAAAACACAAAGGTAAGATACAACCACTAAGTAACAACTGACACTGCTTAGGTATATGCCCATACATATACCTAAGTCATCAATTCCAACACGCTCCAACCTCCGAGCCCAAGTACAACTCAGTCCACACAGGAAAGTAAACGTATTCCACACAGGAAAACAAAACGAAATCCACACAGGATAGCACAACACAATCCACACAGGAAAGCAACTGGATTCAGCTCACACAGGTATACTTCTTCGAAAGACGATAAAGATGATCTTTGATCCATATAAGTTGTCGGACCCACGAAGGATCGATAGGTAACTAACCCCCGCAAAAGACCCACACAGGATCGGGCCCACACAGGACCTGTAGGCGCTGGTTCACACAGGACCGCTGAGCGCAAAGACCCACACAGGATCGGGCCCACAAAGGACCTGTAGCACTGATCCACGTAGGATCGCTGAGTGATGTAGTCGTCGTCAAATCCACACAGGATCTCTGTACTGTCGTCGTCGCAGTCACAGTAGCAGTAGCAGTAGTAGCAGTCACAGTAACAGTCACAACAAGCACTAGGGTTCCCGCACACAGCAAGCTCGTTCAGGAGGGTCCGCTCCACGAGCCGAGAGGCTGATACCTCAACTGTCACAAAGTCCAGAGTTGATGTATCCAAAAGTTCCGTATCGCCAACAGGAACTCAACGCAACAGACGGCGCGTCGATCGGACGCCCGGTCTGAGAGTTATTGGCTTTTTCGTCCCAGGGGCCCGGTTGGTTTTTAAGGCAAAACTAGCCCGACCTTACTCCACCTGCGTCCAAACCTCGGGCGGAGTATGCCAAAAGATCTGTCTCACTAAGAGGAACACAACAAAGCTGACGGCACGTCAATCGGACGTCCGTAGCTCAAGATATGAGCGTTTCCGCTCCGAGGGCCCGGTTGGTTTCGTGAACGAACCAACCCGGCCGAACAGAAAGTATTCCGAAACCCTGAGTGTAATATATCAAAACGACCGTCTCGATCCAAGGATCGCGTTGCCGCAGACGGTTCGTCAATCGGAGGTTCGTAGCTCAAGTTATGAGAAAATGACCGAAGTCAATTCGAAAACGGGGGGTCCGGGTCAGGGCCGACCCGGCCCACCCCCCCCCCCCCCTGGGTCGGCCTGAATGGGGTTGACCCGAACAGGGTCGACCCGACCCGGGTCCGACCCGGCCCGGCCGGCGGTGGCGCGGCCTGGCGCCGCTGGGTGCCACGCGCGGGGGGAAGGCCGCCGCTTCTACATGATGGCGGTGCGGCATTTAGCCGCGCCTTTGGAGAACCGGCCCCCCCTTGTGGTGGTCTGCTTTGAGGAAAACCGGGGGGCCTCCTGCCCCCCTTAAATAAACCCCCCCCCCCCTCATAAATGGAGGGCATTTGAGTTGACCGGGGGAATTAAATTCCCCCGGTTTTCCCCTTCCGTCCGGCCCACCTGGCCGGTCGGTTCTTCTTCAACGGACCGGCAAAGCCGGTCCCCTTCCGGATTCCGACACCGGCGGCCCAGCGAGCCGCCGGTCTTCCCGTCCCGCCGCGGCCTCGAACCGGCCGCGGTGTTCGTCGTCTGGCGCGGTGCGACGGCACCGCGCCTCTCCGCCATGGCCCCGCTCCTGCCGCGGCGCCTTCGGTTCCCTTCGACGTGGTGCGACGGCGTCGCGTTCATGATAATCCATCCACGGCGCAACGCGACGGCGTCGCGTAAATAAGCCGGGCGATTCCCGCGTGGTGCGACAGCACCACGCCTTCTCGTTCATCACAAGATTATATAAATAACCAAAAACAAAGGAGGGGGGATTCGGCCGTGTTTGTGCGGTCCGACCCCCCTCTCGTTAGATGATAACTCTTAAATATTTAATCAGAAGATTGTCATTCTAGAACCAAGAACGAGAGTAAAGAAATAAACCACAACAAACCCCTACCTTGGTTTCAAGATCGAAGATCGTCAACGACCCGCGGAAGACAACGTCGCGGAGGTCGGGCGTCGCGGTAATCGTTCGTCAAATCCGTTGACGAAGAGGTACGTCCGAAGAGGTACGTCATTGGCGAATCTTCGTAAGACGACGAAGGAAGTCCGAGGAGGAAGCAGCGTTCCCTTTCGTTGACATGGAAGATGTTGTCGATCTTTGGAAACAACGGCTACGAAGAAGAGAGGAGAGGCGTTCTTCGTCGGAGTTTGAAGGTTCTTCGCGTTCTTCGTCAAGCTTGAAGAAGAAGAAGAAGAAGAAGAAGAAGGCATCAAATCTCTCAAGAGGCTAGATAATTCTAACCAAATAAAATGAGCTAAGAGCTTATTTTATTTACTCAACCAAACCTTTTGAAATTCAAAGGTTTGAAAAAGATTAAACAACTCAACCCAATTAATAAGCTAAGTTGTCAAGTTCATTTAAAAAAAGGAGTTAAGGGAGTTTTGAGAGGAGATGAAAAAGTTGGGGTTCGTGTGGGCCCCACCACACTTAATCCTCCCAAGGGAGGTTAAGTGGATGTGGGTCCCACCTTTAACATCCTTTGAGAGGAGTTAACCAACAAGTAAGAAAAATAAAAAGTGTTCCACATTTTTATTTAACTTCTTATAATTCTCCCAAAAACTAACTTTCGTCCCGCAATAAACCCAAATACGGAAAAAGTCTCCTTAAGAGAATATCGGCGCTGCGAGTTCATCGGTGTCCTCGGATTTCAATTCCGAGCACCGGATCAAAAGTTAGAAATTCCCGCCCATTCGTTCAGTGAACGTACCCGAGCCAAACTTCCGAAAATGATTTCGGGCACTCCGGGCCTCGGAATCAGGTGCCGTCAGAAACCGCGCTCTTGTAAAATTCCAATAAAAATTAAGAAAAAAAATTTCCCTTGAATTTTATGGGTCTTTACATTTTTATGTGAAATTTAATGGGTAGATGGTACTGGATTTACGGTTTGGTTCATTAAAAACCGTAGTGCTCTATATTGACTGAAAATTTTATTTTAATTTTAAAATAACTTTTGTGGAATAAATTCAAAACCACGCATGTTACAACCAGAAAACATTAGACATAATAAGAGATTATGAAATTATTGAAGTAAAACATGAAAAAATTATAAGAAATATCTCTATATAATTTCTAGTAAATAGTTTTTACCATTGTATCCAGTTCGTATTGGATAATTTATTAAGGTTAACAAGCTATCTTTTCCCATGTTTGGATGAACTCCTCTATTGTCATCTTCCGTTCATGAAATAATCTCTTCAAAATTATATATTTCTAGTTAATTCAATCATAGTTCTCATTATTTTTGTACACTTTTATTGGTATTTATTCCATCTTATCTTCATCCTCATGAGAAAAATCAATAAACAAGGAATCCTCCAACATTTATTTCTCTAAGTGTAGTAGAATTTTAAATGGATTTTCCCCTACCTCCTTACATGCTTCCCACTAGGTGCTATCCAAAATCTCCAATGATATGTCTTCATTTGTAGCCTCCTTCACTAACAGACCCTAAAGAATAATTAGAGTATCCTAAATATTTAGAGAGCCTCCCAGTATCTGAGATTGATCTCCCTAATGTTACTCACAGCCTCAATATCTTATTCTTTATAATCAAAACCATTATCCATTACACTTCCAATCAAAAGGATTGAGAAAATCTCTTTAACCATCTCATCCTAAGATGGATCACACTTGATCACCTTGGGCCCAAATTTTCTGGACAGCCTTATCTCTATTGGAATATATATGTTGTATTAATCTTTTCTCTATTCTGACTTCTTCAACTTTCTCCCAATGAAACTAACTAGATCCTAATTTTATTTCATCCCCTTCTTCCACCTTAGGTTATGAAGTCCTCTGCCATTTCCTCTATTTTCACTATCATTCAAGATTTTTCCATAGTTCTCCTTTTAACTCTTACCCAAAGAAGAATCACGATTTTTTGGATGTCACGACCCGTCCTCAGGACTCGTGCCGTGACTATCCCAAGCCCGCCTTCCATAGGCCAGGGGCTGGCGACTAGCACCAAGGCGTAAATCTCGGTAAGAAGGGAAGGCATTGCCTTTGTAAAGTAAACAAACACCACAGAGTAAGCAAGCAGAAGAAGTAAACACTAAGTAAAAACTAAGTACAACAGTAAGTGCGGAAAAGTAAATGGACCTGAATACAAACCCAAACTGAAAGTAAAGTACAGCTCAAAAGGGAAAACAACAATTGAAAAGTAAAGCTGCAGCCTCGATCCGTCCACTGGACTCCCACCTGAAGGGTGAGTATAGACAGCCTCCACAGCTCCTCCGGTCCAACCGTCCACTCCGAGTACGTCCCACCAGTGGTCCACCTCCAAGTACCGTCCTACTCTGCAAGCCTCAACCATGATCAGTGATGTTCGTCTTCAGCAACCAGCACAACATAGTGCGGGCATAGCCCGTGCAGGGGTGAGTATAAGCTACTCAGTAGGGACCCCGAGACCCCCGAAGGTCTCTTGGAATCCACAATGGATAATCCACAAAGGAAACATACAATCACGAAGTAAAATCCGAAACTGCTTAGGTATATGCCCGTACATATACCTAAGTCATCAATTCTCATTCGTCTCCAACATCCGAGATCAAGTACAACCCAGTCCACACAGGAAAGCAAAACTTAAATCCACACAGGATAGCACAACACAACCCACGACAGAAAAATAGAATTTAGCTCACACAGATATACTTCTTCGTATGACGATAGAGATGATCAGATATTGCCACTGATTCATCTAAGCCGTCAGAACCACAAAGGATCGATAGGTACTAACCCCCGAAATGACCCACAAAGGATCGATAGGTAACTAACCCCCGCAAAGACCCACACAGGATCAGACCCACACAGGATCTGTAGGCGCTGGCTCACACAGAACCGCTGAGCGCTGACCCACACAGGATCGGACCCACACAAGAACGGTAGCACTGATCCACTTAGTATCACTGAGTGCTATAGTCATCGTCATCGAATCCACTGAGGATCTCTGTACAGTCTTCGTCGTCGTCGTCACAATCGCAAACGCAACCAGCTCTAGGGTTCCCGCACACAGTAAGCTCATTCGGGAGGGTCCACTCCACGAGCCGAGAGGCTGATACATCAACTGACAAAAATTCTAGACTTTATGTATCCAAAAGTTCTGTATCGTCATCAGGAACTCAACGTCGCAGACGGCGCGTCAATCG
The DNA here is from genome assembly GCA_963277665.1 of Viscum album. Classification (NCBI taxonomy): domain Eukaryota; kingdom Viridiplantae; phylum Streptophyta; class Magnoliopsida; order Santalales; family Viscaceae; genus Viscum; species Viscum album. The sequence continues at coordinate 1,969,360,300 of OY728147.1, read as the reverse complement.
GATGCCCGGTCTGAGAGTCATTGGCCTTTTCGCTCCAGGGGCCTAGTTGGGTTTTAAGGCAAAACCAACTCGACCGTACTCCACCTGCATCCAAACCTCTGGCAGAGTAATCCAAAAGATCCGTCTCACTAAGAGAAATCCAACAAAGTCTACGACACGTCAATCGGACGTCCAGAGCTCAAGTTATGAGCGTTTTTGCTCCGAGGGCCTGGTTGGTTTCGTGTACGAACCAACTCGGCCGAACCCAATGTAATCCGAAACCATGAGTGTGATATACCGAAACGACCGTCTCGATCCTAGGATCGTATCGAAACTGACGGTACGTCGATCAGATGCCCGTATCACAAGTTATGGGCGTCCGACCGGATAAGATTTGGTATTAAGGGGTTCGGGCCCGGTCCGACGCGGCCTGATACCCCCATGGTCGGCCCGAACCGAGTCGACCCGAACCGGGTCCGGGTTCGGCCCGGCCCGGCCTGGCGCGCGGCGCGCAGGGCGCATTGGCCGGGCGCTCGGCCTAACGGCCGAGCCGTTGAGAATGGGGGGGGCCTGCCCCCCTGGTTTATAACCGCGACCCCCCTTTAATGGGGGCCATTGTGCTGGCCAGCCGGGGGTCTGAACCCCCAACTTCCTCTTGTCCGGCCGGCCCACCCGGCCGGCCAGTTTCTGCCGCCACGGGACCATCGACGGCTGGTCCCCTCCCTGCTCTGACGCCGACGGTCCGTTTCTGGCCGCCGGTTTCCATGCTCCGCCGCGGCCCGGTTCCGGCTGTGACCTTCATTCATCTGGTGCAGCACGATGGCAGCACACCCCTCCGCCGCGGCCCCGCTTTGGCCACGATGATTTAGCAGTTATCCGGTGTTGCACGACGGCCCCGTGACTTGGTTCAATTTCACGGCGCGGCGTGACGGTGCCACACATTACATGCCGCACGATCCCACACGGTGCGACGACACATCGCCTTTCCCATTCCAACTACATTAGAAACAATAACATGAATAAGGGAGGAGGGTCGGCCGTGTTTGTGTGGTCTGACCCCCTCTTGTTAATCGATATCATTTGGTCGTATTTTCACGAAGAACGACAAGGTGGTAATCACGAACAAAATAATTAAATAAACCCCTACCTCAGCATAGCTTGTACGGAGGTTCGTCGAATGAGGATTCGTCACGGTAAAACAGTCGCAGAAAGAGACGTCGCGAAAGAAGACGTCGTTGGTGTCGCAGTATATGGTGTCGCGTACTCGGTTTCCAAGAACTCGGCGTTCTTCGTCAGAGGCCGATTCGTTCTTCACGTTCTTCGTTGTTGAAGAAGATGTTCTTAAAGCTTCCCAAATCCTCCTAACGTGACAAGACTCTAAACAAAAATAAAATAAGCCCAAGTCTTATTATATTAACACAAGATAAGAAATTGAATTTCAAAAGTTTGAATTAATTCCACTTAATTAATTCAAGCCACGTTGTCATCATTATAGGTGAGTTGAGGGAGTTAGGAATTTGAAGGGGTGGGGTTCTTGTGGGCTTCACCACCCTCATAACCTCCCTTGGGAAGTTGGGTAGTTTCCCAACTTCCACCCAAATCTTTAAACCACTCAATGAAAAATAAAAATTGTAGTTATATAGTAAATTAAACTTCCAAAATTTTTATCATCTTCTCTCATAAAAATGAAACTCCAAAACAGGTGTTCCAAAGCAATTACCGACGCTGCAGTTCCATCGGTGCCCTCAAAATTCGATTCTGAGCACCGGTTCAAAAGATAGAAATTCCCGCTCGTTCGTTCACTGAACGTACCTGAGCTAAACTTCGGATAGAAATTCCAGGCACACCGGGCCTCAGAATCAAGTGCCATCAGAAACTGTGTTCTTGTAAAATCCCAAAGAAAATTAAGAAAAACTTTCCCTTGATTTTTACGGGTCTTTACATTGGAACACTCTACCTATACTGAATATCATTAATAATAAAATAAGGACATCAATTACCAGACCTTCAAAATGATTACTAAGATTAATATATTATAGGATCCTTATCAAATTTTTCCTTACCTCTTTATTCAATAAACCCACAATCCCATATATAGAGATCTGAATTTGATTCTAATTTCTTAATATGGACACTACCACTTGTGAGGTACAATATCCATGATCAACAGCTTCTAAATAGGTATAACCCTTGGTAATATTGTTTTATGGTTTTGGAGGATCAGTAGGAGACAACTATGAAATTCCCCTTAAACCTGGAAGGCCATGAAATGTTGGATTGTGTTCATCAAAATAATTTCTATCTTGATCAAGGATTTATACCAAATTCAGGTTATGTTTTTATTGTCCTTCTTCTATCTTATTAGGAACTACACTTATTGAATCCTTGATACTCAATTGATCCCCCATGAGGGAACACAAAGAACCCGACCCTAGCGACCCCCTAGTTAACATATCAAGCACTCTATATCGATCCCTATGACTCTATCATTATGAGGAGAAAAGGTGTCCTAGATGTTTACAGGTTGAGAAATAACCATTCTAATAATTTAGAACACATCAAACTTACTTAAAAATTCATCCCCAACTACGATCCAAATCCTCTATGTTGGTGGTCTTGAAACATTAACTTCAATGAATAAATAGGGTGAAATCTAATAGAAAAGAAAAATTTTCCTACTATCAGAGCACAAAAATAATCCAATCAGGTTCCCAATAATGAAAATAATTATGTGTTTTTGAAATGGGAGATTATTTTTTATAAAAAATACCCACAACGCCATCATAGGAGCATCAAAATTAATAAAGAAATCATACGATCATCAAAATGAGTAAAAGGAGACCTCATGGTAAGTACTTTGAGCTCTGTAATAGGAAAGAATCAAATAATCCTACAAAAAAAATAGAATAACCCCTTGTTTTTTACCAATATATGCCACCACCGCTCAGTCCTGATGACTGCAAGATCTGAAGAAATGCCTATCAAAATAATAGACCGAGTGATGGTTCTTTCTGAATCGAGCCACAAAAATTAGATTATAAAGACCCAAAACATCTCCAATCACCGAAGTCAATAGAGATATCTATAGAGAGCCAACATAAAGATATAGAACATTTAGGATAATTTTGATAGATCAAAAATTTTGAGGAATTCATGGGTTAGAGAATAGAATAAATTTACATGTCTGAGAAGGAGTAAACCAATGATTGGGAGCTTCCCACCACTCTATTGAAGTGGGGGTAAAGTTAATCCATGACCATCGCCACCTAGGGCATCCCAATGGGGAAGATAAAATAGCAAGAGGGATTTAATGCATGCATAATAACATAGAATATCCGAATAAGAATTCTTATATTTACCTGTGGACATTAGAAGATCCTAAATAGGATGATTCTCTTATATCTTAACATGAGGGAACTAGTAGGTTCCCTGATGTTTAACTGGCCCTAATATAATATGTTGAGTTTGTGTAAATATGGTATCAAGGGTCAAATTAGTACTAATTTAAAAGTATAGTCCATTGAGATATGGAATTAGTTTGGGGTTTAAGTGTTCAAAAAACTAAATTTTATTTATTCATACACTTGTTAATATAATGGTTATTAGAAAATGTGATTCTTGTTTTGTGGATGAGTAGCCGAATGAAATACAACATTCTTTTATTGGATTCCAAAATGAATTTATTGTGATCCAACATGTGATCCCTTTATATCATATATATTTGGATGCACAATCATATTATCAAGGATCCATCATTTTACCCCTTTTTTTATGATACCTGGTCATAGCATAGTAATGTTTAATTTATATGGTCATGAAATCACTATTTTTATGATATTCGAGAATATAATCCCAATTTTTATGATATAAAATCATGAATTATATTTAATTATTATATATGGGAATGACACCCCTATGATGATGATATACATTCATGGAATCCCTTTTGATGATACTCATGGATCATTACACTCTCCTAAGCGATGGGGATGATTACGCTCTCATTAATTGATTACTTGATCATGATGGTTGACATGGAATTCCTAAATATTTTTGTGACATATGCTAGTTGATGATTAATTTCTCCCAAGAGATAGTGATGATTACACTCTTCATGATCAATTAGTTGATTATGTTGGTTGAAATGGTGCTCTATATACATGTGGATGATTACACTCTCCCTGATTGATTACATTGTTGTGGTGGTGTAAATGGATCTCCACCCCATTGATGTGATATATACATGATGGATGATTATTATCTCCTTGATTGATGTCTATGATACTCCCTAAGGATGGGTGGATGCACCAGTGAAACCCTTTTAGTGAATTGAGGTTGGGAATTTACTTGGGTCTATAGAGATTTCTTTTTTGCAGTTTTCGTAAGGGTTAGGCCCTTAGTCTTAATATAAGATCCAATGTCATGATGACTTACATACCAAGATCATGGGTATAATCACTATGTTATATTTTTCCTGGTGAGTGTATCATGATGTCCAACTTAGTACCATATTCATAGGATGTTCATTGATATATAAAATTATTTATTATAGTTATTGGAGGTGAGTATGTGTGAACCTAGGGTTAGGACATGTATCCCCGTATAGAAAAATGGATTTCTCAGAGAAATAATTAGTTCTTGTTAGAGAATATATTTTCAATTGGGATAATGTTTCAATATTTTTGAATTAATTATACAATACTTGTCTGGTTCAAAATCCACCATAATTTTCTTTCTATAGGATGCCCACATGAATAGAATCATGGTCCCAAGGATCATCTATTATTTGTTTATTTTGTTTCTATCACCTTACTCATGAATGTATATCTATCTATCTATAAATATTTATGGGAATATATATAAACACTTATAAATATATATATATAATGTCAAACTACCTAGTTGATTGGGATCACAGACCCATAGATTGACCATGGTTTAATATCATTTTTTATTTGCCTTTTCTAGTTGTGTCTTAGCTAGGATGAGAACATTATTTGATAATGACTTATGTGACTTGTCTTTAGTTTGTTTCTATCAATTATTATTATTATTATTATTAATGTTATCCATATGATTAGTTCACATACATGTACACTTAGTATTACTGGATATATATGGGATCAAGTTAGCAGTGACCTATTCAGTTTTTTAGTTGCACGCTACTCGAGCCTCCATTTCACTATAATATTCAAATATTCATTCACTTTATTGTAAACATAGGTTGTTTCGAGGCCTAGTACATATCTAAAATGTTGTATTGGATATATATATATATATAGAGAGAGAGAGAGATCAAGTATGTTGTATGGATCAGTGTAGAAGTAGATCCTTGTAATTCAATTTTTTGTTTCCTATATTTAATTCCATATATATGGTCATCACAGTGGTTTTCCTGTGTTGAATGTCGGAAATTTCCATTTTGTTCATTACTACATTTCAATTATTATTACAGTATATTCTATTTCAGTTTTTTAATTCTTCGCAATGTGATTATTGCTAATTTGGATTGTATTTATCAATTTATGATATTTTTTACACTAATATGAGGGAATAGTCTCCCCAAAATAACACCCTAGGCCCTCAATACATGTCTAAAACCTCTGAAGTATTGTTAAGAGTGCTTTATTTATTTTGACAAACCAACTGGGCACTAGATTAGTGGAATCTTGGTCCAGAAATTCCATCATATCATAATTCTCATAATCCCTGGAATACAGTAGTTCTAGGAATAGGATCCTCACACTTCTCATTCATAAATATTACTCAACATATGTGTGAAAAATTCACTAGGATCATTTCATTAGGATAATATATTAACACACTATCAGGGGGGCCATTATGGGAAATTGTATTGGACTAGTTTTTGGTTGTGTTCTCATCATTAATCTGTTTCAAAGTAATCCATGTCTTAGCATTCCAGTCCCATTTACTAAATGACTAACCAAGATTACATATTCATCAATAAATAAATAAATAAATAAATAATGCGGAAATAAATTAATTCAAATATTTTTAAATAATAATTTCCCAATTTCAGTTTTCAACATTCATTTCCCATCTCAAAACCAAATCATAGGTTTTCATCAATCCATGCCTTTTCAAATCTTATTTTAATTTAAGAAATTTAAATAAAGAGTTAATATCAAATAATTTAATAAATTAAACTTCCAAATAAAGCCATAAATTTTTACATATTAACCCAATTATTTCAATTCCATCTAAATTGGGGGGTTTCCAAAATTCCATGCCCTTTTAAAAATCAAGCATCATTCATATCAAATTTGGTTTTTTAAGTCATTTATAAAAATTATTTAAATTAAATAATGAAAAAAGCTTAAATTAAAGGTTGAATCCTTTTCTGAAAAACCAACCTTTATTCAGGTCATTAAATAAAAAAACACCCAAATTGGGATCCACCAATGAAGAAAGAAGGCCTATGATATTATGGAAAGAAGTATAGAATATAAATACATTAAAAAAAATATTATATCTATAAAAAATGAAATTATATCTCATAATATAATGAGGATAGAATATGATATCATAGTAAACCATGTGAAATGATAAAAAATTATCCAAAGGAGATCCAACATGATCATTAGTGATTCAATTCACAAAGAGAATGGGTTGGATGTGTCAAGATATCTTATTGACAGCACTCAAGGACCAAGGAATCATGTTACATTCAAGTTGGGATATTTATAATCTTAAAAGTAGTCATAAAATTTGTAATTAAACTTTTAGGGTAATTAAAAACCATGCTCATGGTTTTCTATACTTGTCACATGGTTAGAAGTAACCATTCACCTTAATTGTATGCCCATACTAGACTTCTTGATGGGGTACATAGTTTTTCAGAATTGGAAAAAAATATGTGAACTAACTACGAAACCCTCCCTCTATCCACTGGTGCATGGTTTAGAGGGGTGGTTTCCAAGGTTGTACGAACTATGTATCCCGTTTGAGATCCCCATCACATGTAACACTATTTCCTAAGACAAATTTCATGGTTATCTGTATCCATGTGGAAACCATGCACAACCCCATGGGAATAAAAAAATCATGGAATGACCCCAAATCAACACCTAATAAATGTATGATGAAAACAAGGTTCATGAAATACCTGAAAGAAGGCAACAGGATGTTATAATATAAATCGGAAAATGAAATTTAGATGTCTGGTCAAAGCTTCCTACTGATTCTACCAAACTAATCATTATTCAATATATTCCATTTCATTAAAATATAAAATAATATAGATTAGTGAATTATAATCCCACCCAAATATTGAGTAATTTTTGATATCCCGTGGATACACCATAAATGAAGGATCCAATTGGTTTCTTTTTTGTGATATTCATCAAAATCAGGATTGAAGACTGTATATATGACCTACATTATTGTAAGGTACAAATTTTCAAAAAACAAATTGAAACATGTTTTAAATTTTATAACATGATGATAATTGGTTATATGTTTCTTTAGGTCTTATTCTTCTTGAATTATTTTTATTAGATCAATAAAAAACCCTAAAGTTATATCATATTTATGACTTGTTTATGGATTATTGAAATCATGTTTTAAATGAAGAAAGAATTGAGATCGTATAGTATATCTAATCTAGGTTAGAAATTTTACTTTTGAAAATGGATATCAGATTTAGTATAGTGAAATATGATATTGAATTTTAATTATGGATTTTATAATGATATAAGATATCATAAATTGTGATTGGTTCATCTTATATGATATGTGATATGCTATTTTTTTTTAATATAAATTCTTTGGAATAAACATATTATAATTTATGGTATGGGGAGGTGTATCAAATGATATTGCCTTTCTAAACTACTTAAATAACAATAAATTTATGCATCATTTCATCATTATGATATACCATATATTATAAAATAAAACTTCACAATCACCTAGGGTTGTATAACGTGCCAATTTTATAGCTTAATAATGATTTTGAAATATTAAATGACCTACAATATGGAGACATAAGTAAATATGATAGATAATGAATTGTTTTTTATCATATGATGTGTCCCATAAGTCAAAAATAATGCTTTCATTTTTAAACTTAACTGATACTTCTGATATTACAATAACATAAAATATATGATGGAGAAAAATTAGTTTTTTTATTTTCTAAATTATGAATTGAATCATACAATTTATACGATGTTTATAAATTATAGGAAAATTTATTTTGGGATATTAATATGATTTATAATTTCATTTGAATTATATAACAATAAAATTATTATAATTATGTAATATATTCTTAAGATCTATTTAATATTTAAATATCTATAATAGTAGATATTAATATAAAATAACTTTTAATGTATACAATATGAATTTACATTTTTATATTTAATATTTATCGAAAAATTATAATGGTAATTAAATAGATGATTATAAAATGTTGAATAATGAAAAATATATAGGGTTTAATATTGAATTATGTATTATTCAAAATTATTATTATTAAATGTTAAAATTAAATTCCATATTTGAGAAATTATATCAAACATATAAAAATTTGTTTTGAAAATATATTATTATTATGGTTTAGGAATTATTAAATGAGTTATAATATGATTAAGTAAATAGTTTATAATAGAAATGAAATATAAAATGTTCATATTTAAAAAATCATAAATTTATGTTAATTCTATTCAAATGATAAATATGATGTGTTCATACTAGAGATAAATATAAAATTTTATATTTAATTAAGTATGGAATGTACATAATTAATGTATAATTTATAAAGTATTTATAATTTCTTGAATTAATAACTCTTCATAAAATAATATATCATGTATAAATTTATGAATTGTTTAGTTATTTAATTTTTCTAGCTATATTATTCATAAATATAAATTTTTTATTTTGAATAGATGTATACATTAGTTAAAAGACTTACTTTTCTTATAATAATTACCATACATATGTTGAAGGAGTCCAATTATAAGTATGTTAATTGTTATATTTTTTTCTACTATGATATTTTTATTTTACTTGATCATGGGCATGAATTAGGAAGTTAATTATAATTTATACAATTTAGGAGTCAGAATTGTGAAGGAATTTAGATATCTCTTGGGTAAAGAACTGGGGGTAGAGGATCTTTAGATTGTACATGTCATTGTCGAAGGATCTTAAGTTTTGTTTTTGAAACTATGAGTGGGATACTTGTCAATACATTCTTAATATTATGTGGGTTATTAATTGAATATTATTTTAATAAATTATATGAAATTATTTCATAAACTATATTCATGGGATGAATTTTAATGTGTAAATATAATTGAATTTAAATATTCATTAATAACACAAGCTATGTGTTCTGTAATATGTCACACATCAATATGGTAAGTAAATATTCATTTAGTGTAAATAATTGAATTAAAAAATAATTCACTTGATGAATGAAAAAATGTAAAGGTAATACATGATAAAATATGATGAGATACTAAAAACTTCTAAAAACACTAATTTTCATATTATACAGAAAATTATAATTGTTATGGCCTTGATCATCCAATAGGTCAGAATCTATCAATGTAGAGTTCCCATGAATTGTCTTGTGCAAGGAATGAAAGTTATGAATAACACTAAAAGTATTAGGTTCTTTTATTTTGTCTATTTATTAAGTTAGACTTATCTAATGAAATCTAAAGGTTTGGGTACCATATGAATAATTTTGAGTTTATTGATTTGATTGATTTCACAGAGAGTAGTTATATTTACTATTTATGAGTCATAGATTCAATGATTGGAATGATATCCTTCTAATATGACTATGTAGTGGGCCTAATTCCAATGGTTACCCATTAAATCCTTAAATATGTATCTTGGCACAAAAGTAGATAAGATTGAATTTTATGGGGTGAATATTTTACTGGGAGTAAATTTAATAGTAGTCAATATTAAATGAATGGAAAACATGATACTCGCATGATGAAATAATTTTTTATAGCAAAACAGAATCATAATTAGTAAATAAACACATTGAAAACATTTCATGAGAAGGCGAAGAATTTTTCATATTCATGTAAAAAACAAAAAATATATTTTGTTTGTAGGAAAGTTTTATGTGTCAGATAAATACATTTTGTAACAAAATTTACTATTATTACATATGAACATTTAATTATAAGACCCCTAATTGAATCCAAAAAAGTTTCTAATTACAAAACAGTGAAAACCATAATAAATTAGAAAAAAAAAGTCAGAATAATCCACCTATTATCATAACACTGTAGGATCGAAATAGTGATGTAGATGCTCAATTACAAGAGGGGGGGGGGTGAATTGTATACTTTAAAATTCCTTTGGAACTTTTAAAGTTAGTTATGATTTACTATGTTTTCCTTAAGCAATGGAAAGGACTAAGTTTAACAAAGTTAAAATAAGAAAATTCACAACACCTCTAACACCGAATGCAAACTTAGAAAGAGATTCCGAAAGTAGGAACCAGATATATAGTTCCAGAAATTGAAACTTAAGCAAAAGATTAAAATATGAGATTATACCTTAAAGCGTATAGAATCTAAATGAAACAGAGTACAAGTAAGGAAGTATAAGAAAGTTATACTTTCCCTATAACACAAAATGCAGCGGAAAATAATCAAGTAGTAGAACTACAAATAACAGTATATAAGTCTTTTAACCCAAAGAGAAGGGTATCTAACAACCTTGGATAAAGGTCCCTTGATTTAAACGTTCAAGCAAGTCTGTCTTACCCACACCAGGGTAATCCCTCGATACGAAGATCAGAGTCTCTGTCTTGCTATCCCCGCAAGCCCTCAACTTCAAGGTAGTTGGCAACCTCTGTCTTCCTCAGCAAGGAAGCCCTCGAACTTCAAGGTAGTTGGCACCTATGTCTTCCTATCTCTGGAAGTCCTTGAATGTAATCACCAACATTCGGAGTCGCACAAATCTTTGAGAGTTAATAAGAGCCTCTCTCTCTAGAAATCACTTCAAGCATGTAATCACATGAGTCGAAGATTAGTCAGCCTTTTTCTAGAGCGAGCTCTTTCAAGTGAGCTCCTATTTATAGGTAAGGTCGGCTCCTTCTTCAACGGTCATATTTTCCATAAAGACCGGAGGGACCTGTACACGTGTCACATAGACAACGGTTAGTTTATAAAAAAATAGACGACATCGTTTTATAACAAATTAAGGGTAACAGAATGTACGACATCGTTTTAAAATCCAACTCAAAAGTTCGAAATGAAAAATTCGGAGTGAAGGTTCGGAGAGTAAGGAATATCATAAAGAGTAGACATATTATAACAACGTAAGAAAGATGAAAGTTCAGAGTCTAACCAAAGATAATTTTCGGAGTCAAAATAAATTTGGAGTGTATAAAACAAAGATGATCAGATTCTGTTTAATAGATGAATTCGGAATGAGAATTCATCATCAGAATTTGTAATGAGAATTCTTTAACAAAATTTGTAATGATAATTCTTTATCAGAATTCGTAATGAGAATTCCTCATCAGAATTTGTAATGAGAATTCCCCATCAGAATTTGTAATGAGAATTACTCATCAGAATTTGTAGTGAGAATTCCTCATTAAAATTCGTAATGAGAATTCGTCATCAGTATTCGTAATGAGAATTAATCATTAGAAATCGTATTGAGAATTCGTTATCGAACTTCATAAGAGTTTGTATCCTGATTCTGGATTAAAACTGTATCCGGAATTCGGAATGAAACTCAATCACAGTTCTCATTCTGGATTTCGGAGTGAAACTTTATCACAGTTCTTATCCAGAATTTGGATCCTAAAACAGAATACTTCATATCAAAGTTTCAAGTAATTCTGATAAAATAGAAATGAATCTGAATCTTATACCTAAGAAAAAATCTAGATGAAAATATGATAAGGATAGTTTTTCTTATAAAAGCGATTTTCCTTATAAAATCATTTTTTCTTATAAAAGCAATTTTTCGTAAGAAAACAATTTTCCTTAAGAAAACAATTTTCCTAAAAGGTAAGGTGTTTGTGATATTCAAAACAAGAAGGAATGGAAAAGTCATAAGGAAAACCTTATTGACTCAAAAATCTCCCCCTTTTTGGAATGCAGAAACATCCTTATGAAAAAAAATTCTAAGAAGAAAGAAAAACATTATGTCTTATCTCCCTTGGCTTTAAGGAAATTGATGAATACGACTAACTCCCCCTTAGTCTTTGAAACACTAAGGATCGTATTCTAGATTTCCGGAGTGACATTGCATTATGAAAAAGAAAGTCTTCTTTAATGAAAAACTCCCCCTTAGATAGACACTTATTAGAGTTCTTTTTCCTTAATAATCTTTTCCTTATCCCCTTTAGATAAACTCTTATTGGAGTTCTTCTTTTTCTTAAGGATTTTTTCCTTCTCCACCTTTGTTATTTTCAAAATGAAATTGAGGGAATGGGAAAAAAATAAAAAAGTAGCTGAAAATTTTGTAATAACAAAAAAAGAAATGATAGGCACAATTTTCATTAGGTTTGAAATCTCGGCAACAAAGAAAATTAGATACAACAAAAAGATCGGATTTAGTTATTTCGGATCTTTTTCCTTTGAAATGAGCCCCTTAAGAATAGTCTTGATATTCTTCAGGTCTTTATGATCTTCTTCATCTTGCTTCTCTAAGACAACTATTCTTGCAGATTGAGCTTTAATATTTTCTTCCTGGGCTTTCATCTTTTCTTCCTGAGCTTTGATCATTTCTTCCTGAGCCTTCAACTTTTCTTGAAACTCAATCCGTTGATCCCTTTAAAACTTCCAGTTTTGAGAAACGGAATTCAGCTTCCCATTCAGATCTCTGACTTCTTTAATCCAGAAGTTCTTTTCATCTGTCAGCTTCTCTTCAAAGGATGAAGTCAGATCATTTATCTTCCTTTCCTCAGTCTCAAAGGCATCTTTAACATTGTCTTGAAACTCATTAAATAGCCTCATATCTTCTATAGTCTTCCTCGACCAGTTTTTCATCCTCTTGCAAGATTTTCTATGGGCTTCATATCCAACAAAGAACGTTTTTAATTGAGCCTCTATTTCAACACACTTGTCCATAACCATAGATACGGAGTCTGTTTTCTGATTCAAAGCATGTTGGAGCATCTGGCATCTTGAATCAATACTTGAGAAGGTCGGAATGGTTCCCACCAACTTTTTCAAAGACTGAACAACAATGTCATGCCCTACTGAAGATGACTCTGAATCCGAAACTTTGATTGGAGAATTTTCTTCTTCAACAAGGTCGAGCTTTCTATTTGAATAACTACCAACTTCTTTTCTCTTTACCACTACTAAACTCGGAGTATCAGTAAGAATTTGCTTTCCCTTGTCTTTTTCCGGAATAGAATCTTGTTCTGGAGTTTTCTTTTCACTATTAGAGACTTGGACAACAATATCTTCCTCATCAGCAACTTCTTAAACACCAACCTCTGCGTTTTGCATCTGAGAAATATCATGTAAAAGTTGGTCTTCTTCTTCATGATAAGCTACTTATTCATCTCCTTTCTCTTCTTCCATTGCTTGAGTAACTAGCTTCGAAGATTCAGCTTCTGAAGTTATGAGCGATAAGTGTTTCGAAGGTGTCCCCTTATAATCATCTACTTGTTTCAACACATCCCCAGTTTCACCACTTCCTTCAGCAACATCTTCTTCTTGTTCCACTTGATCAACTTGCTCACCTTGTTCAACTGTCTTAGCCACTGCCTCTTCCGGAGCAACAAACTCTCTTCCTGGATTCTCAGGTAGAGATTCCAATGAAAAGGATCTCGGAACAGGAATGTTCGCAGAAATCATCTCATTGAATTTTAACAAAGCCTGGGCTAACTCAGCCTCAGACATATTCTTCTTGAGCTTCTTTTCCTTTACTTGTTTTTCAAGCTCATCAGTAGTTCTTTCCTTGAAGGCTTTAGCCTCCGCAGGGTCCAAGCCAAACTGAGGCTCCCCTTGCACTCTCTTTTCTTTCATCTCCCTCCATTTGGCAACAACCTCATCTGGGTAAGATTTCTTCTTCTTTGGTTTTGGAGGTGCAGAATGAACTTCCTTAGACTTGGGATCCTCGGCTTCTACTTCCACTTCCTCCAGCTTTCTCTTCCTTATCGTCTTAGAAGATTCCGGACTAGCAGCTTTCAGAACTGATTCTTTTTGAGCAGGTAGATCAACAAACTGTCCAGACTCCTTGTCAAAGGAAACATCCATTCTATTAAGAGTACCATCAATCACCAGCATAATCTTGCAAACTCTTGGCTTAGATTTGTGAAAGTGCGGCCGATTGTCGCCTATAGACCGTTCAAGGTTCCGGTGCTCTGCTAATGTGTATAGCAGCACTCGGGTCGAATCCTCGACGATGACACTTTGTGATAGTCGTTTGTTTTTAGTTGATTGTATTTTGATTAGGGGGGTTTGTTTGCAGAGATTAATTGAAATGATTTATGGATGATGTTTGATTTACCAAATTGATAAAGATTGGGGTGAGTTCATTATTGGGGAGTTAAGCATGTGATATCCTTGATCCTTACTTTGTATTGCATTAAATTAACACTCATGTCATAAGTTGACGTTGATTGGAATTCCTAAGTGTGAAGGCTTTAATAAAAGCCTTAACACAACTTAGGGTTCTAATCTAAATCAAAACTAATTTTTGGTAGTGTATTTATGGTTCCAATAATCCATGGTAACCACTCGTTAAACAAAACATATCATTAATCCATGACATATTATGTTTAACATACACAATATTAATTTAAAGAATACTCATCGAGAAAAACTCTCAATCACTTAACATCCCCGAATTATAACTCACCTCAATGAGAGATTTACTCAGACATTTGGATGTTTAATATTCTGGTTAAAATAATTATGATGATAAATTAAGAATAGAAGAAAAAGAAAGGGATTAGAAAAGAGTGGTACGTTGACACACACACACGAACGATGATGATAATTAAAAACGGCTTTTCGATTGAATGAGGAAGAAAAAGAAGGGAAGGGGATTCAACTGAATTTAAACTATTTTAGGAACACAAATATTAAACTACAGAAGGTGGATGAGAATAAGAGATATTTAAGAAGTAACTTGCATTAAAACAGAATTACAAAGAAAGAGAATTACAAGATTACAAAAATGAAGAACACAAAAGTAAGTGAAAACAAAGAGAGGAGGAAAGGTCTCTCAAGAGAAAACTTGAGTATGTAAGGTCCTCCCAAGACTTTGGCAAGGCTTTGGTCGTGCCAATATGATATCCTCTCTTCTGAAATGCCAACCCCTTGCAAGGAGAATAGGGGAGTGAATTTATAGCCAAAGGTAGTGGACTGTTTTCATTCCCAAACATCCCCTCAAGTTGGCCCGCCAATATGACCTTCCATACAGCTGAATATCGAGAGATATCCTTCTTCAATATTGTATATATGGATGTGTAATAGTCACCCACAAAATTTGGCTATCATCGGACTTTTGTGGACAAAGTTATGTCCGGATTACTAAAACCCTTTCTACTGTCCAATTTTATCCAGAAAGTTTCCATGGCCTAAATGTGAATGCATTTATGGCTATGTAGATGCCTTCGAATCCGAACCATTTCTTCTGGAAAGTTGATCACCCATATCGTATCTTTCACACCACAAAATATGAGCTGCTTTGGACAAGTGGATAAGTTGAAAAGTCAAAAATTGTGGGCTGATTTAAAATCCCGGACAGAATGGTGGGCTTGATTTCAATGGATCCATTGGGCCCCAAAATGGTAGAGTTGGGCCTTTAAATTTTTATCCATGACTCCTTAGGAAATTCCCGATCTTGAAAAAGAATATCCACTCATTTGGGCTGGGATATGGAGCCCAGTAATGAAATCTTCAAGGCTGGTCTAGAAATTAGGCAGATCCGGTGGGTCATCTTGTGTGGTCCATATGGCCCTTCAAATGGCCGAATTAGCCAATGCTCCAGTTGAGTGATTTGTAGGAAATTGAATTTATAACCCTAAAGGACAATAATCACACAATTTGGATTAGTAGGGTGATATTTATATTTAAAATACTAAACAAACATGAATCTGTATTATTCGAAACAATACTCCAAAATAATATTTATTATTAAAGCATGAGTATTTCACATAAGTTATGAACATTTAATTGAAAATCAGTAGAGGGAGTATATAAAATGATATTAATAAATGAATAACATCAACTCCCCCACACTTAATATTGTGCATGTCCTCATGTACAACAAACACAAAAGAAAATCAAAACAAAACCATATTCATTCACCAACAAATATTAAAATTTTGTTTTCACCAATCAGGGGAGGTTTAGACTATTTCACTCATCCATATTGAATTCCATCATAAATTTGGTTCACAATAATTCATCAGAAACAATTCATTTTTTTCATGTTCAAGGTTTGAATTGGAAAATGTAGACACTCAAAACTTACTCCTCTCAAGATGATAAAAATGTATTTTAGGAGGTTCACTCATTCACCAACAAAAAGTGTAAATCAAGAGTTTGTAAGAGCTCTCAGATTCCATTCCCAAATATAATGTGTACAATAATCAAGAGGTCTTTTAAGGGGTTTTTCAGTGGATATGGGACGGTAGGTATATAATGTCCAAAGTAAAAGAGGGGTTAAAAACACCAACATGGAAAAATCAATGCACATTTTTTTTGAAATTTGATTTGAAAGGAAATAGAAACACATATTTACAAGGGCATGAATGTGTGATGAATGAAAAGTGAGGGAGATAGAAAATGGAATAGGGTGAGATGATGGAATATGTACATCATGGAAGACTTCCAATAATGACACAATACAAGATGATTTAAGTGTTCTTTTTTTCTCTTTTTGCTTTTTTTTCGAAAGTTGTGCTTGGAACAAGTCTCACAGTCATCTCCAAACCCATGCTTGATCCCCTCATGGAACTAATTTTAGTAGTTATAAAAAGATCAAAGGTTGATGATGAATGATTTTTTACCCACCCAAGACACAACCGATTCCTTTTTTTTTATTTTTTATTCATTTTTTTTAATATAACATTTTTCATTTTTTTTGAACACTTTTCAAGGACTTTTGTACAAATGACAATTACACATATACACCCCAATGCTCACAGAATTACAACCTCTCCCCCACACTTTAATGGATGCTTTCCCTCAATCATATGATGACACATTGGAAATCAATGAAAATACGCCCAAAAATGAAGTGCATTCCCCCCACACTTAAATTTCAATAAATTGTACAATGAAAATCCATGAAGATGTTGGGTGGGACAAGGTATTAGGCTTGTAATATGGCTATCAAAAGAATGGTTTTCATAGGCTCAAAGGGGCTTTCAAAAGTAGGATCAATGTAAGGTTAACGGGAGGCTATTTGGCTATTCTGATTCTCATGTGGCTTAGAAAATGCCTCTATCATATCAATGCACACAAAAGATGGAAATTCAGCTCGAAGGTCCACAAACTCAAGACTCAAAATCAGTGGTGAAGACACATAATGAAAAAGATGGCCATAGATGACCTTGGCATGAAGGCTAATGTTATTCCTCACAGTAGGGGAGAATCATTTTCCACCAAAAATTGTTCAATCAAAATGTTTGTTATTGACACAAAATTTTTTACCCAAGTTTGAGATAAAAATTCAATATATTTGAGTTTAAAACAAGCCTTTTGACACCCCAAAATGGTTGGATAGAATTTCAATATTGGATGATGAGTAATTATGACACCCCTTTTTTTGATAATTTTCATTTTTTTTAATTATTTTTTTTAAATTTTTTATTTTTAATGACACATCCACACAAAAGAGAAAATACAAAAAAGGTTGGGGAAGAATATTGTAAAAAAAATGATAGGGAGAGAGGAAGAAGAAGGAATAGAGAGAATAAGAGAGGGGAGAGAGATTGAGGAGAGAGAGAGAGTTAAAGGGAAAGAGGTGCCCCTGGTTTGGATTTGGTGGGTCGTCGTTTCCATCTAGTGGTGGGTCAATGGAAGTCGATGTGGAACCTGAAGTGAATGGACTCTCATGATGATTCTTTAAACGGTGTCCATTTACCATGAATGTTCTTTTTGAAGAAGGGTCTTGGTCTTGCACTGCCCCAAATGGGTAAACATTAGTAATAATAAAAGGTCCATCCCAACGAGAATTGAGCTTACCTGGGTGAAGTCGAAATCGAGAATTGAAGAGCATTACCTTTTCACCTTCATGAAATACCTTTCGAATAATGTGCTTGTCATGGAGTGACTTTGCCTTTTCTTTGTAGAGAATGGTGTTCTCATACGAATCGAGTCGAAGCTCCTCCAATTCAGTCAACTGCAACAATCTTTCTTCACCAGATTTTTCACAATCAAAATTACAAGTTTTGACAGCCCAAAATGACTTATGTTGGATTTCAACTGGTAAATGACAGGCTTTACCAAAAACTATCCTAAATGGAGACATCCCAATTGGTGTCTTATAGGCTGTTCGATAGGCCCAAAGTGCTTCACCAAGTCTATCGGGCCAGTCTTTTCTTGTGGGATTAACAATTCTTTCAAGCACTCTTTTCACTTCTCTGTTAGAAAGTTCAGCCATTCCATTTGTTTGAGGGTGATATGCAGTGGATGTTTTATGTACAACCCCATTCTTTTTCAAAAGTGACTCCATGGTTCTATTACAGAAATTAGTTCCTAATTCACTTATCAAAGCACGTGGTGTTCCGAATCGATGGAAGATATGGGTTTTGAGGAACTCACTCACAGTTTGAGCATCATCTTTACTAGTGGGTTTGGCCTTGACCCACCTAGAAACATAGTCAACAGCACGAAGAATGTAGGATAATCCATTGGAAGGGGGAAAAGGTCCCATGAAATCGATGCCCCAAACATCGAAGAGCTCACAGAAGATTAATGGCTTTTGAGGCATTTCTTTTCTTTTGGAAATTGTGCCCAACTTTTGGCAAGTGGGACATGATTGACAGAACTCGTGTGAGTCCTTGAAGAGTGAAGGCCAAAAGAATCCAGAATCTAGGACCTTTCGAGAAGTCCTTTGTGGTCCAAAGTGGCCACCTCCAGGCATTGAGTGGCAGAATTCCAAGATAGAGGATTGTTCAGTTTCATCAACACATCTCCTAATTACCATGTCAGCCACAGTTTTCCAAAGTTTATTATCTTCCCAAAAAATAATGCTTTGAATCACTTTTTATCTTTTCTTTTTGTTCTTTTGAAAAATATTCAGGGAAAACACCAGAAACCAAGTAATTGACAATTGGGGCATACCATGGTAACTTTGGAGTGAGAGATGAGAGGTGTTCTGTTGGAAATTCAGGACCAATTATTTCAGAATGAGAAGAATTAGAAATTCTACTCAGGTGGTCAGCCACAGGGTTTTATTTTCCAGGTTTATCTTTTATCACAAGGTCAAACTCTTGAAGCATTAAAATACATCTTATTAGCCTTGGTTTAGAATCACTTTTCTTAAGTAAGAACTTTAATGTTGAGTGGTCCATGAAGATGATGATTTTGGAACCTAAGAGATATGGCCGGAATTTATCCAAGGCAAAAACCATAGCTAAAAGTTCTTTTTCAGTCACAGTGTAGTGTGATTGAGTTTCATCCAATGTTTTTGAGGCATAAAAGATGACATGAGTAATGTTTTCCCTTCTTTGACCAATAACATCCCCAATGGCCCTATCAAAAGAATCACACATCAATTCAAATGGTAATGACCAATATGGGGGTTGGATTATTGGATCTGATGTGAGAGTAGATTTGAGTTCAATGAAGGCTCTCTTGCAAGACTCATCAAAATTGAATGTGACATCATTTTGAAGTAAATGAGTGAGTGGGAGGGAAATCTTGCTGAAGTTCTAAATGAATCGCCGATAGAAACCGGCATGACCAAGGAAGGACCGAATGTCTCGAACTGATTTGGGTTCAGGAAGTGATTGGATCACCTCAATTTTGGATGGATCAACTTGGATACCCTCTTGAGAAATTATGTGCCCTAGAACAATCCCATTTGAAACTATGAAGTGACATTTTTCAAAATTCAGCACAAGGTTGCACTTGACACACTTTTGAAGGACCAAAGAGAGTGAATGTAAGCAAGATTCAAATGAATCGCCATAAATGGTAAAGTCATCCATGAATACCTCCATGCAATTATCAATGAATTCAGGAAAGATACTCATCATACACTGCTGGAATGTTGCAGGAGAATTACAAAGGCCAAAAGGCATTCGCCTATAGGCATAGGTTTTAAAGGGGCAAGTGAATGTGGTCTTTTCTTGGTCTTGAGGTGCGATTGGAATTTGGAAGTAGCCGGTGTAACCATCAAGAAAGCAATAGTGTGACTTTCCAGCCAATCTCTCAAGCATTTGGTCAAGGAAAGGAAGTGGGTAGTGATCTTTTCGTGTTTCAGCATTCAATTTGTGATAATCGATGCACACACGCCATTTGTTTTTCACTCGAGTTGTGACCACTTCTCCATGTTCATTTGTGACAACTTTTATCCCACCCTTCTTAGGAACGACTTTAATGGGACTAACCCATTCACTATAAGAAATTGGGTAGATAATACCAGCTTGAAGAAGCTTTGTAATCTCTTCCCTAACTACCTCAAGTATGAGTGGATTGAGTCTTCTTTGAGGTTGCCTAATTGGGTTGGATGATTCCTCTAGATGGATGTGATGCATGCAAAGGGAAGGGTTGATTCCTGGAATATCCTCTAGGGTCCAACCTAAGGCATTTTTGTTTTCCTCTAACACTTGAACAAGTTGGGACTCCTCTGTTTCAGAAAGTGAAGCAGAGATAATGACAGGGTAGGAGGGATCATGGAAAAGGAATGCATACTTGATGTGTGAAGGAAGTGGTTTTAGATCCGTTTTAGCCTTGATTTGAGAGCTAGACAATTTAGGAGTAGGAGAAGGGATTCCAGATGGGTTTGGACCATTTTCCTCAACACTGTCCAAGGTGGAGCAGTAGAGATCCGAGTTGATGTGGGATTCAAGAGAGTTTTCAAGTTCCTCTAGATTGATGGAGTCTGTGAATGAGAGGTCCACATCAACTTCACCATTTATGACTTTGTTAATCATGGTGCAGATTTCACAATATCCTTTATCATTAGAACATGAAGAACATGGTGGATTGGGGTTCGATTGAATCTTAGAAGTGTCCTCAAAATCATGGATTGAGAATGCAGAGTGATCCTCAGATGGGTATCACATGGCTTGGAAAATGTTGAACTTGACCAGTTGGTCACCGAATTCCCTGGATAAGATGCCTGAATGGACATCAATCTTGGTTCTCGCAGTCATGAGGAATGGTCTCCCTAGAATTAGGGGAGATCGAGAAGAGGTCGTCTCACCTTCCATGTCAAGGACATAGAAATCAGCTGGGAAGATAAGATCATTGACCCGAACAAGAACATCCTCAATTATCCCCTCAGGACTGGCAGTACTTCGATTGTCTAATTGAATGACAACACCCGTTGGGTGCAAGGGACCTATACCAAGGTTGGAGAATATGGATTTGGGCATGACATTAATTGAGTCTCCTAGGTCTATGAGTGCATCATCAAAGTGGGAACTCCCTATTTGACATGGAACTGTGAAGGTCCCTGGATCTTTGCACTTCATGGGAATGGACTGTTGGGTTGAAACATTTTCAATGTTTCTAAGTTGCCTCTTATGGGTGCATAATTCCTTAAGAAACTTGGCATACATAGGGATTTGTTTGATGGAATCTAAGAGGGGGATGTTCACTTCAACACGTCTAAACATGTCAAGCATTTCATGATCAGGTTCAAAGGACTTATTAGGCTTGGATATGGCTTGAGGAAAAGGAATTGGGTTCCTTAGAGGAATGGAAGGAGGTGAAGGAGTGGATTCAAGTTCCTTTTCCAGCTTTTTGTTCTTTTAATTTTCTAGATCAACATCGAAAGGGGAGGTAGAGGAATCAGCATGGGGCATAGCAATTTGCTTTCCCGATCTAAGTGCAATTTCACTTACATTACCCTTAGGGTTGGGTAATGGTTGAGCTGGGAGTTGGGACAAATTGGATGGTTGTTGCTGGCTAAGGTGGGATGCAAGTTTACGTATTTGGGTTTCAATGTTCTTGAGGCTAGAACAGGTGAAGGAAGCAAGATCCTCTACAGCACTTTCCCATGGTGGTTTAGAAGAAGAGGCTTGTCCCAAATTGGGTTGGCCTTGATTTTGGTTCTTGGGAAAACGATTGTATTGGGTGGGGAATTGGGAAGGCTCGTTAGGATAGTGGAATCCAGGAAGAGGATTGTTCCTTTGGGTTTGAGGAACAAAAGGATAAGGTTGATGGATGTTACCACCACTTTGACCATCTTGGAACTGGTTTGGATTTTGATTAGGGAACTGAGGAGGATGAGAAATGGGATTACCATACCTCAGAGGTGGGTTAAAGGTA
Source organism: Viscum album (assembly GCA_963277665.1). Lineage (NCBI taxonomy): Eukaryota > Viridiplantae > Streptophyta > Magnoliopsida > Santalales > Viscaceae > Viscum > Viscum album. The sequence continues at coordinate 1,969,337,888 of OY728147.1, read as the reverse complement.
GAAGAGAAGGGCTTACAGTGGGGTTGGTTGAAGTTTCTAACAAACTAACTTGATTGTTGAGGGTTGAAGTTTCACTGAGCATATGCCACATTGAGCTCCATTGGACTAGATGAATCAGATGGATCATCTTGAAGTTGTGGACATGTGTCAGTCGGATGAGTTGGTGAGTTGCGGATTCCACAGTTCTTGACAGGCCCAGTGAAAAGAGATTGTTGAGGAGAGGATTTAGGGGCTTTGGAAGCCACAACTAGTTGACGCACAAGACCTGTAAGTTCACTCATCCACTCAGTCATTTTTTTGGGCTCTATGGATTGATTCTCTTGGGATTGTTTCACTTGAGCATGTGCTCGAGTATGGAATTGTTGCGTGTTTGCAGCCAATTTGCTTATGAGTTCTCATGCAGCTGTAAGAGTTTTGTCAACAAGAGCACCGCCACTTGAGGCATCAATTAGAGTTCGCTCCATAGACAATAACCCCTCATAGAAGTATTGGATCAGGAGTTGGTCAGGGATTTGATGGTGTGGTCAAGTGGCCACAAGCTTTTTGAACCTCTCCCAATACTCATGGAGTGATTCATTAGGGAATTGATGGATGGAACTTATTTACTTTCGGATAGAAGCTGTTCGGGAAGCGGGGAAGAACTTCTCAAGGAAAAGTCTCTTCATGTCAACCCATGAGTTTATGGAACCGGGTGGGAGGTAGTAGAGCCAAGACTCGGCAGAATCCGCTAGGGAAAAGGGGAAAGCTCTAAGCTTGATTTGTTCTTTAGAAACCCCTTGAGGCTTCATGGTAGAGCATACTACTTGGAACTCTTTAAGGTGAAGATGTGGATCCTCACCGGCTAGCCCGTGAAAATGAGGGAGAAGATGAATCAAACCCGATTTGAGTTCGAAGTCAGCTTCAATGTTTGGATATTGAATACCAAGGGGTTGGTAATTCATATCAGGGGCAGCAAGTTCTTTCAATGTTTGTTCCCTAGGATTGGCCATATCAAATTCAATTGGTAGGGCAATTGTTGGTTCTTGGGTGATTTGGTTATCCCTAATGGTCCTCCTAAGTCGACGAAGAGTTCTATCAATTTCAGGGTCAAACAAATCCGAGGGATTGTTTGGGAGGCTGCGGGGCATTCAGAGAGATTTAGAATGGATGAGGAAGACGGGTTTTCCTTTGTATTTTTTTAGTTTATGATTTTTAAGAGGAAGACGGGTTTTTCTTTGTGTTTTTTTTCACTTTTTTTTCAAAAATTTTGATTTTTTTTGTTTTTTTACAATAACCAGAAACTAATGACTACTTAAAGCACCATCCCTAGAAATGGTGCCATTTGAAAGTGCGGCCGATTGTCGCCTATCGACCGTTCAAGGTTCCAGTGCTCTGCTAATGTGTATAGCAGCACTCGGGTCGAATCCTCGGCGATGACACTTTGTGATAGTCGTTTGTTTTTAGTTGATTGTATTTTGATTAGGGGGGTTTGTTTGCGAAGATTAATTGAAATGATTTATGGATGATGTTTGATTTACCAAATTGATAAAGATTGGGGTGAGTTCATTATTGGGGAGTTAAGCATGTGATATCCTTGAGCCTTAATTTGTATTGCATTAAATTAACACCCATGTCATAAGTTGACGTTGATTGGAATTCCTATGTGTGAAGGCTTTAATACAAGCCTTAACTTAACTTAGGGTTCTAATCTAAATCAAAACTTATTTATGGTAGTGTATTTATGGTTCCAATATGTAAAGACTCGTAAAATTCAAGGGAAATTTTTTCTTAATTTTCTTTGGAATTTTACAAGAGCGCGGTTTCTGACGGCACCTGATTCCGAGGCCCGGTGTTCCCGGAATCAATTTCCGAAGTTTGGCTCGTGTACGTTCAGTGAACGAACGAGCGGGAATTTTCTAACTTTTGAACCGGTGCCTAGAATCGAATTCTGAGGGCACCGATGGAACCGTAGCGCCGGTAAACGCTTAGGAACTCCTGTTCTGGAGTTGCTTTCATACGAGTGTTGATAATAAAAATTGTGGATGTCTACTTTGTAATTACACTACAATTTTTATTATTTTACTCTAAGTGTTATCTCTTGTTGGAAGTTGGGTAACCACCCAACCTCCCTTGGGAGGTTATGAGGGTGGTGGGGCCCACACGAACCCCACCTCTTCATATCCTCTAAAACCCCTCAACTCCCACATAAGTTATGATATCTTAAGTTATAACTTTAGACTTAAATAAGGTGAGTTGTGTGTGTGTTTTGAATTTCATACTCTTGAAATTCTAGTGTGTTGTTGTGTTAATAAAATAAGATAGAGTCTTATTTTATTTTGGGAATAGTTTTGTCTCCTTGAGAGAGTTGGGAAGGTTCTTCTTGTTTCTTCATCTTCTTCAACCTCGACGAAGAACACGAAGAACGCCGTTCTTCAATGAAGAACTTCTTCGCCGAAGAACACGGTTCTTCCGCGACGCCATATCCGCGACGTGACGTTCTTCTTCCGCATCATCTCTTCCGCGACGGTTTTCCGCGACGAATGCCATCGACAACAACTCTTCCTCCGACGTCAAAGGAATCGACACCGATATTCCACGACTACGTCAACGTGCAACTATCAAGGTAGGGGTTCTTGAGTTCGTTGTTTACATTTTATTTGACGTTCCTCAAGTATATCTAAGCCAATTGATAACAAACTAACGGGAGGAGGCCGGACCGCACAAACATGGCCGATCCTCCTCCCATCGTGGTTTAGTTTTATTGTGGTTTGAAGCGGGGTAACACGGTACCATTGCACAGCGCGGAAAGAATTATTTAAGGCCGGTTTGGGTCACGACGAAGAACCGCGACGCTATAATGCCGCGCCTTTGAGATCAGATGAGACCGCGGCCGGAGTCAGGCCGTGGCGGTGGGGCGCGACGTCGTTACGCTGCGAAAATCTTACAAGGACAGAGCAAGAAGGGGCGGCCGGAAAACCGGCCACCAGCGGAAAAAGAAGAACCGCGGCCGGACGGCCACGGCGGAGCAACAATAGGCGGCCGGCCTCACTGGCCGCCGGAGATCGAAGAGGAGCCGCGACAGAGAAGAGGAAGGCGGCCGGCCGCGCTGGCCGCCGGTTTGGACAGGAGGCAGGTCCCGCGGGTCCCGCGTGTGTAAAGAAACGGCCGGCCTTAGGCCGGCCGAGATCCGGAAAAGGGGGGGGGGGGGTTTCACCCCCCGCGTGCGGCACATGCGCGGAACGCTGGCCGCGCCGCCACCGGCCGGGCCGGGTCCAGCGGACCGGGTCGGGTCGACCCGGTTCGGGCCGACCCAGGGGGGTCGGGCCGGGTCGGCCCGGACCCGGACCCCCCGTTTCGGATCAGATTCGGTCTTTTGGCCATAACTTGAGCCAAGGACCTCCGATTGACAAACCGTCTACGGCAACGCGATCCTTGGATCGAGACGGTCGTTTCGGTATATCGCACTCAAGGTTTCAGATTACTTTGAGTTCGGCCGGGTTGGTTCGTTCACGAAACCAACCGGGCCTTCGGAGCGGAAACGCTCATATATTGAGCTACGGACGTCCGATTGACGTGCCCTCAGCTGTGTTGTGTTCCTCTTAGTGAGACGGATCTTTTGGCATAGTTTTCCCGAGGTTTGGACGCAGGTGGAGTACGGTCAGGTTGGTTTTGCCTTAAAAACCAACCGGGCCCCGGGGACGAAAATGCCAATAACTCTCAGACCAGGCGTCCGATCGACGCGCCGTCTGTTGCTTTGAGTTCCTGTTGACGATACGGAACTTTTGGATACATCAACTCTGGACTTTGTGACAGTTGATGTATCAGCCTCTCGGCTCGTGGAGTGGACCCTCCGAACGAGCTTGCTGTGTGCGGGAACCCTAGTGCTGGCTGCGACTGTTACTGTGACTACTACTGCTACTACTGCTATTGTGACTGCGACGACGACAGTACAGAGATCCTGTGTGGATTCGACGACGACGACTTCAGCACTCAGCGATCCTACGTGGATCAGTGCTACAGGTCCTGTGTGGGCCCGATCCTGTGTGGGTCCGATCCTGTGTGGGTCTTTGCGCTCAGCAGTCCTATGTGAACCAGCGCCTACAGGTCCTGTGTGGGCCCGATCCTGTGTGGGTCTTTGCGGTGATTATCTACAGGTCCTACGTGGGCCCGATCCTGTGTGGGTCTTTTGCGGGGGTTAGTTACCTATCGATCCTTCGTGGGTCCGACGACTTAGATGGATCAGAGATCATCTTTATCGTCTTCCGAAGAAGTATACCTGTGTGAGCTGAATCCTGTTGCTTTCCTGTGTGGATTGTATTGTGCAATCCTGTGTGGATTACGTTTTGCGTTCCTGTGTGGAATACGTTTACTTTCCTGTGTGGACTGAGTTTTACTTGGGCTCGGAGGTTGGAGCGTATTTGAATTTGATGACTTAGGTATATGTATGGGCATATACCTAAGCAGTGTCAGTTGTAACTTCGTGATTTTACCTTTCTTCGTGGTTTATCCTTTGTGGATTTGAGAGACCTTCAGGGGTCTCGGGGTCCCTACTGAGTAGCTTATACTCACCCCTGCATGGGCTTTGCCCGCACTACATTGTGTTGGTTGCAGACGACGGACAGCGTTGACCTTAGCTGAGGCTTGCAGAGCAGGACGGTACCTGGAGGTGGACCACTAGGCGGGACGTGCTCGGAGCGGGCGGCGGGACCCGTGGAGCAGAGGAGCTATCTATACCCACCCTTCAGGTGGGATTTCCAGTGGACAGCTCGGTATAGCGGCTTTTACTTTTCAGTTGCTGTTTTCCCTTTCGAGTTGTACTTTACTTTCAGTTTGGGTTTGTATTCTGGCCCATTTACTTTTCCACACTTTCAGTTGTACTCTGCTTTTGCTTAGTGTTTACTTTCCGCTTGCTTACTCTGTGGTGTTTGTTTACTTTACAAAGGCAATGCCTTCCCTTTTTATCGGGATTTACGCCTTGGTGCTAGTCGCCAGCCCCTGGCCTATGGAAGGCGGGCTTGGGGTAGTCACAGTACGGACCCCTAGGGCGGGTCATGACAAATTGGTATCAGAGGAGTTCGGTTCTACCGCGAACTCTGATCTTTTCTATGTGAAGCAATAATGTTTAGCGTATTGAGTGTGGTTATCAGTCCAGGGAGTCCAGTGTTGGTGCGGCGGCCGACGTATCCGTACACCAGGACCCTGACTTCTGATTTCCGACTTAATGCATGAAAACATTGATTGTGTGTGTGTTTCAAAGTTTTCTTTGTGATTTCTTTGTGTCAGCTCACCAGGTATACTGTTTGACCGTGGCGCACCTGTTTCCTTTCAGGATGGCCCCACGACGGCAGCCAGCTAGGGTTCCGAGAGTCGAGTGTGACGACAGCCCACCGAGCGACGAGGCTTCGGTACAGGGCCCTCTTGCAGTTGAGGCACCAACGAAGGCACCATCGATACTACCATAGGTTGGGCCATCGATGTCACCAGCCCCAGCAGTAGGCGATGCACGCCACTTGAGTGCGCTGCACGAGTTCCAACGCCAGAGGCCACCCAGGTTCCAGGGAGAGACGGACCCGCAGGCGGCTGAGGATTGGCTGGAGGCTGTGGTGGGAGTCTTCAGGCTAGTGGGGACGCCGGCAGACTTCATGGTGATCTTTGCTGCCAGCCTCCTACAGGCAGCAGCAGGCAGGTGGTGGAGCCACTTGTTTCAGTTTTTCGACGGGATGACCTTCGCATGGGAACACTTCGAGACCTTCTTCAGGGTGGAGTTTGTGCCAGTAGCTCTACACCCCGAGCGTGTACAAGAGCTTCTGCCTTTGCCGCGTGTTTTTCGATCAGTAGCCGAGTCATCTGTGGGCAGTAGACAGATGATGCAGAGGTCCAGGAGGACCAGACTAGCAGTTGGAAGATCTCGGGTTTTAGGACCGGTGGTGCGGGGCACCCGAGGTGGGGTCAGAGCCAGGCGTGCCAGAAACAGACAATGTTACTCCTGCGGCGGGAAGGGTCACCTGGCACGTGACTGTCCGACTCCTCGTACGATTGATCAGCGGGTGTTAGAGGAGCCACTGAGACAGAAGCAGCGGCGAGTGCTTGAGCAACAACTGAGTAGTGGACAAGGCAGTAGAGCTCCGAGAGCAGGTGGACAGGAGAGGAACTAGTGGATACGTCCCTTGTACTTATAGTTCCATTTTACTATTGTATTCGTGTCTTGTACTATGAGCTACAATAATAAAAAGACACTTATCTTTGTTTGCTTTACTGTCCTTTTGTTTGATTGATACTGAGTGGTCCCGATTAAACTATTGACTTGACCCTCACTTTCGAGATTTCAACTGGAGGAGACCCAGTAACCTCACACTGATGCCGACAGTGTGACTCGACCCTTGGAGGCGAGAGTGACAGTTGGATCTCTTGGTAGCAGCGTCGAGGCCTTACGACGTCATCCATGCCATAAATTAACTAATCTTGATGGAATTGACTGTTTTAGGCAAGGAACATGGTTCATCCAGGGGATGAGACCGGATTTCACTTTTCGGCAAAGGAGAAATCTTTGCAGCTATCCTCTTTGCAGATATCCTTCGTGGATAGAGATGGAGCAGCCTTCCTTCAGTCTCTCACAGTCACTCCTCCACTACTGCAGCGAGTCAGGGAGGCACAGTGTGGGGACGCTGACTGTGAGACACAGCGTGCACAGATATCCTCAGGACAGGCACCTGATGGTTTCTCCCTTGGAGCAGAGAACGACATCCTTTTCAGAGGACGTACCATGGTACCAGTCGCTTTGCGAGAGGATGTTCTGAGAGAGTTTCACACTTCTCCTTTTGCGGTACATCCTGGAGTGGAGAAGATGTACCAGGACCTCAGACGATAGCACTGGTGGCCGGGCATGAAGAAGGCAGTAGCAGAGTTCGTTTCTCGATGCCTCACCTTCCAGCAGGTGAAGGCAGAGCATCAGGTACCAGAGGGCTTGGTACAGCCCTTGGAGGTTCCGGAGTGGAAGTGGGATGACATATCTATGGACTTCGTGACTGGACTTCCACGCACTTCCAGAGGTCACGACTCCATCTGGGTGATTGTTGACCGACTCACCATGTCGGCACACTTCTTACCCATCAGAGAGCAGGGCTCAGTAGAGAGCTTGGGACGTCTCTACGTTCAGGAGATTGTGCGGCTCCACGGCGTTCCATCATCTATCGTCTCCGATCGAGATACTCGCTTTACTTCCCGGCTTTGGAAGGGGTTACAGGAGGTGTTCGGGACGCAGCTACGTCTGAGCACAGCCTTTCACCCTCAGACGGATGGTCAGACGGAGAGGACCATTCAGACTTTCGAGGGCATGCTCCGCGCATGTGTCCTCGACTTTGGTCGTAGCTGGGAGGACCACCTACCCTTAGTGGAGTTCGCATACAACAACAACTACCACTCCACTATCGGGATGGCACCGTACGAGGCGTTGTACGACCGAGCATGTAGATATCCTTTGTGCTGGACAGACCCTAGGGAGTCAGCACTTGTGGGACCGGAGATGGTCCAAGCCACGACAAAGAAGATCCAGGTCATCCAGGAGCGGATGAGGACAACACAGATCCGGCAGAAGTCATACGCTGACAGGAGGCGGAGGCCACTAGAGTTCGAGGATGGAGACCACGCCTTCTTGCGGGTCTCACCTCGACGTGGTATTCAGAGATTTGGCTGAGGCGGCAAGTTATCTTCGCGCTTCATCGGACCCTTCCAGGTCCTCAGCAGGATTGGTGAGGTGGCTTATCGCCTGGCTCTACCACCTCAGTTGCACCGGGTGCACGACGTCTTCCACGTGTCTCAGCTGAGGAGATACGTGCACGACCCGACGCACATCATTGACCATGGGGAGCTTGACGTTGATGATGGGGCGACTTTTACGGAGGTCCCGGTGGAGATAGAGGATCGACAAGAGCGGGCCCTGCGTGGGTGATCGATTCCTCTTGTGCGCATCAGATGGCAGCACGGGAATCTCCAGGAGAGCACATGGGAGCGGGAGGCTCAGATGCGTGCTTAGTACCCTCATTTGATTCCCTAATTTTTGATGTATCTTTATGGGGACGTAAAGCCCTGAGGTGGGAGTAATGTAAAGACCCGTAAAATTCAAGGGAAATTTTTTCTTAATTTTCTTTGGAATTTTACAAGAGCGCGGTTTCTGACGGCACCTGATTCCGAGGCCCGGTGTGCCCGGAATCAATTTCCGAAGTTTGGCTCGGGTACGTTCAGTGAACGAACGAGCGGGAATTTTCTAACTTTTGAACCGGTGCCCGGAATCGAATTCCGAGGGCACCGATGGAACTGTAGTGCCGGTAAACGCTTAGGAACTCCTGTTCTGGAGTTGCGTTCATACGAGTGTTGATAATAAAAATTGTGGATGTTTACTTTGTAATTACACTACAATTTTTATTATTTTACTCTAAGTGTTATCTCTTGTTGGAAGTTGGGTAACTACCCAACCTCCCTTGGGAGGTTATGAGGGTGGTGGGGCCCACACGAACCCCACCTCTTCATATCCTCTAAAACCCCTCAACTCCCACATAAGTTATGATATCTTAAGTTATAACTTTAGACTTAAATAAGGTGAGTTGTGTGTGGGTTTTGAATTTCAAACTCTTGAAATTCTAGTGTGTTGTTGTGTTAATAAAATAAGATAGAGTCTTATTTTATTTTGGGAATAGTTTTTTCTCCTTGAGAGAGTTGGGAAGGTTCTTCTTGTTTCTTCATCTTCTTCAACCTCGACGAAGAACACGAAGAACGCCGTTCTTCAACGAAGAACTTCTTTGCCGAAGAACACGGTTCTTCCGCGACGCCATATCCGCGACGTGACGTTCTTCTTCCGCATCATCTCTTCCGCGACGAACGCCATCGACAACGACTCTTCCTCCGACGTCAAAGGAATCGACACCGATATTCCACGACTACGTCAACGTGCGACTATCAAGGTAGGGGTTCTTGAGTTCGTTGTTTACATTTTATTTGACATTCCTCAAGTATATCTAAGCCAATTGATAACAAACTAACGGGAGGAGGCCGGACCGCACAAACACGGCCGATCCTCCTCCCATTGTGGTTTAGTTTTATTGTGGTTTGAAGCAGGGTAACGCGGTACCATTGCACCGCGCGAAAAGAATTATTTAAGGCCGGTTTGGGTCACGACGAAGAACCGCGACGCTATAATGCCGCGCCTTTGAGATCAGATGAGACCGTGGCCGGAGTCGGGCCGTGGCGGTGGGGCGCGATGTCGTTACACTGCGAAAATCTTACAAGGACCGAGCAAGAAGGGGAGGCCGGAAAACCGGCCACCGGCGGAAAAAGAAGAACCGCGGCCGGACGGCCACGGCGGAGCACCAAGAGGCGGCCGGCCTCGCTGGCCGCCGGAGATCTGAACAGCCGCGGCCCTATGGCCGCGGTGGAGGAGCTAGGGGCGGCCGGCCTCGCCGGCCGCTGGGAATCAGGAAGGGCCGCGGCACTACTGCCGCGGCGGACCAGCCAGGGGCGGCCGGCCTCGCCGGCCGCCGGAGATCGAAGAGGAGCCGCGGCTACGGCCGCGGCGGAGAAGAGGAAGGCGGCCGGCCGCGCCGGCCGCTGGTTTGGACAGGAGGTGGGACCCGCGGGTCCCACGTGTGTAAAGAAACGGTCGGCCTTAGGCCGGCCGAGATCCGGAAAAGGGGGGGGGGGGTTTCACCCCCCGCGTGCGGCACATGCGCGGCACGCTGGCTGCGCCGCCGCGCCGCCACCGGCCGGGCCGGGTCTAGCGGACCGGGTCGGGCCGACCCAGGAGGGGGGTCGGGCCGGGTCGGCCCGGACCCGGACCCCCCGTTTCGGATCAGATTCGGTCTATTGGCCATAACTTGAGCCACGGACCACCGATTGACGAACCGTCTGCGGAAACGTGATCCTTGGATCGAGACGGTCGTTTCGGTATATCGCACTCAAGGTTTCGGATTACTTTGAGTTCGGCCGGGTTGGTTCGTTCACGAAACCAACCGGGCCTTCGGAGCGGAAACGCTCATATCTTGAGCTACGGACGTCCGATTGACGTGCCATCAGCTGTGTTGTGTTCCTCTTAGTGAGACGGATCTTTTGGAATACTCCGCCCGAGGTTTGGACGCAGGTGGAGTACGGTCGGGTTGGTTTTTCCTTAAAAACCAACCGGGCCCCGGGGACGAAAATGCCAATAAGTCTCAGACCGGGCGTCCGATCGACGCGCCGTCTGTTGCGTTGAGTTCCTGTTGACGATACGGAACTTTTGGATACATCAACTCTGGACTTTGTGACAGTTGATGTATCATCCTCTCGGCTCGTGGAGCGGACCCTCCGAACGAGCTTGCTGTGTGCGGGAACCCTAGTGCTGGTTGCGACTGTTACTGTGACTACTACTGCTACTACTGCTACTGTGACTGCGACGACGACAGTACAGAGATCCTGTGTGGATTCGACGACGACGACTTTAGCACTCAGCGATCCTACGTGGATAAGTGCTACAGGTCCTGTGTGGGCCCGATCCTGTGTGGGTCTGATCCTGTGTGGGTCTTTGCGCTCAGCGGTCCTGTGTGGGCCCGATCCTGTGTGGGTCCGATCCTGTGTGGGTCGTTGCGCTCAGCGGTCCTGTGTGAACCAGCGCCTACAGGTCCTGTGTGGGTCTTTGCGGTGATTATCTACAAGTCCTACGTGGACCTGATCCTGTGTGGGTCTTTTGCGGGGGTTAGTTACCTATCGATCCTTCGTGGGTCCGACGACTTAGATGGATCAGAGATCATCTTTATCGTCTTCCGAAGAAGTATACCTGTGTGAGCTGAATCCTGTTGCTTTCCTGTGTGGATTGTGTTGTGCAATCCTGTGTGGATTACGTTTTGCTTTCCTGTGTGGAATACGTTTACATTCCTGTGTGGACTGAGTTGTACTTGTGCTCGGAGGTTGGAGCGTATTTGAATTTGATGACTTAGGTATATGTATGGGCATATACCTAAGCAGTGTCGGTTGTTACTTCGTGATTGTACCTTTATTCGTGGTTTATCCTTTGTGGATTTGAGAGACCTTCAGGGGTCTCGGGGTCCCTACTGAGTAGCTTATACTCACCCATGCACGGGCATTGCCCACACTACGTTGTGTTGGTTGCAGACGACGGACAACGTTGACCTTAGCTGAGGCTTGTAGAGCAGGACGGTACCTGGAGGTGGACCACTGGGCGGGACGTGCTCGGAGCGGGCGGCGGGACCCGTGGAGCAGAGGAGCTATCTGTACCCACCGTTCAGGTGGGATTTCTAGTGGACAGCTCGGTGTAGCGGCTTTTACTTTTCATTTGCTGTTTTCCCTTTCGAGTTGTACTTTACTTTCAGTTTGGGTTTGTATTCTGGCCCAATTACTTTTCCGCACTTTCAGTTGTACTCTGCTTTTGCTTAGTGTTTACTTTCCGCTTGCTTACTCTGTGGTGTTTGTTTACTTTACAAAGGCAATGCCTTCCCTTTTTACCGGGATTTACGCCTTGGTGCTTGTCGCCAGCCCCTGGCCTATGGAAGGCGGGCTTGGGGTAGTCACGGCATGGACCCCTAGGGCGGGTCGTGACACAATAATCCATGTAAACCACTCATTAAACAAAACATATGATTTATCCATGACATATTAAGTTTAACATACACAATATTAATTTAAAGAATACTCATCGAGAAAAACTCTCAATCACTTAACATCCCCGAATTATAACTCACCCCAATGATAGATTTACTCTGCCATTTGGATGTTTAATATTCTGGTTAAAATAATTATGATGATAAATTAAGAATAGAAGAAAAATAAAGGGATTATAAAAGAGTGGTACGTTGACACACACACACGAACGATGATGATAATTAAAAACGGATTTTCGATTGAATGAGGAAGCAAAAGAAGGGAAGGGGATTCAACTGAATTTAAACTATTTTAGGAACATAAATATTAAACTACAGAAGGTGGATGAGAATAAGAGATATTGAAGAAGTAACTTGCATTAAAATAGAATTACAAAGAAAGAGAATTAAAAGATTACAAAAATGAAGAACACAAAAGTAAGTGAAAACAAAGAGAGGAGGAAAGGTCTCTCAAGTGAAAACTTGAGTATGGCAGGTCCTCCCAAGTCTTTGCCAAGGCTTTGGTCGTGCCAATATGATATCCTCTCTTCTGAAATGCCAACCCCTTTCAAGGAGAAGAGGGGAGTGAATTTATAGCCAAAGGTAGTAGACTGTTTTCATTCCCAAACTGCCCCTCAAGTTGGCCCGCCAATATGACCTTTCAGACAGCTGAATCTCGAGAGATATCCTTCTTCAATATTGTGGATATGGATGTGTACTAGTCACCCTCAACATGTGGATGTCATTGGACTTTTGTTTCCAATGTTATGGTCGGATTACTAAAAACCTTTCTACTATCCAATTTTATCCAGAAAGTTTCCAGGGCCTAAATTTGAATGAATTTATGGCTATGTAGATGCCTTCAAATCCGAACCATTTCTTCTGGAAAGTTGATCCCCCATATCGTAGCTTTCACACCACAAAATATGAGCTTCTTTGGACAAATGGATAAGTTGAAAAGGCAAGAATTGTGGGCTGATTTAAAATCCCGGACAGAATGGTGGGCTTGATTTCAATGGATCCATTGGGCCCCAAAATGGTAGAGTTGGGCCTTTAAACTTTTATCCATGACTCCTTAGGAAATTACCGATCTTGAAAAAGAATATACACTCATTTGGGCTGGGAGATGGAGCCCAGTAATGAAATCTTCAAGGCTGGTCCAGAAATTAGGCAGATCCGGTGGGTCATCTTGTGTGGTCCATATGGCCCTTCAAATGGCCGAAGTAGCCAATTCTCCAGTTGAGTGATTTGTAGGAAATTGAATTTATAACCCTACAGGACAAGAATCACACAATTTTGATTAGTAGGGTGAGATTTATATTTAAAATACTAAATAGACATGAATCAGTATTATTCGAAACAATACTCCAAAATAATATTTGATATTAAAGCATGAGTTTTTCACATAAGTTATGCACATTTAATTGAAAATCAGTAGAGGGAGTATATAAAATGATATTAATAAATGAATAACATCAATTTTCCAGCCTCCTTGAAAGACTCAAGGCACCGAACTATCAACTTAGAGAGGATTGCTGGATACATAATAATCTGAGCTCTCAGATTTCGTTTCTTCAAATTCTCAAGAGTAATGAGAATGTGCTTCATTAAATTAAACTTCCCCAGACTTATCAGAAAATCTAGGATGTAGATCTCACTCTTCTTTAGGCTGTATTTGTCACCCTTCCTCGGTACGATAAGACCCTGTACCCATAACTCCAGAATCTGGAAATTTGTAGATAAACTAGAAATCTTCAGAGCCTTATCATCAGCTAGTCCGAGAGTTTCTAAGGCCTTTTCCTTGTCGATGCTACCCTTAGAATCCGGCAGCACATGAGAAATAAACTCAGCTTCACATTCATTCTTTAGCCCTACCAAGATGGCTGCCTTGGCATATTAAAGCTTATAAGTCTTACCATAAGACTTAAAAGACAATTTCTCCTTTCCATCTTCATTAAGAAAAGAAACTGTTTCATAGAATTCAACAAGTAAGTCTGAATACACTTCATCTTGATTCCTAGGTTTTAACACCGCAACATCTTCCCAACCATAAATCTTGTTATTCTTAGAAATAAGGGAATCATACTTGTTGAGGAAATCCGGATGAACCAGTCTCTCTCTGTATACTAACCACTTTGAAATTGGCTTAGAAGAAGATATGTCTTGAGAAGCTTCTTCCAAAGACATTCGGATCTGAAGATCTCTGAGAAGTTCGGAACTGTGAAAACTGATGTTCAGAACGACCTTAAAATAGAGAGGCAGAGCTTCGAGATGCTGGAGCTTGAAAACCGATGTGGGACAATCATTTGGGTTCCCCTTTATATTGGCAACGAAAAAACGGTTCAACTTCCAGGGTTGATTGAACGGTTGTGATAAGCTGAGATCAGATCTGACGGTCAAAAACCAATTCTCTTGAATCCAATCTTTTGAGGATTTAGTTAAAACAAAGAATTAAGAAAACTATAATCTAAATACATAATACAAGAAAATGCCAGTAAGTAAAATATGACTACGAAAACTTGAGTAAGGAAAAGATACCTTTCGGATTGGCTTAGGAGGATTATTCGTAATGGGTAATATAAAAATGACTACGAAAAAATCTTTATTATGAAAAGACAATGTTCGCAAAAACTTTACTTCAGAAAACAAACTCAGTACGTAAAACAAACTTCAGAAATTAAAAAAAACTTATTATTATAGATTCAGTACGAAGGTTCCGTTATGAAAATACCAGTATGAAATTTTCCATTCCGGAAGTTTTTCAATACAAAAATTTCTATTTTAGAAGTTTTCTTATATGAAAATGTCCATTATGGAAAATTGTAGTTCTAGACATTTCCATTCCGGAAATCTTAGTTCTGAAAAGTTTGAAAAAAAAACTTTGAAAAAAAACTTTGTTATTCTAACAAACAAATGTACCCCCCCTATGAATAGGAATTTATTACTATAAGGAGACTTTTTCAACAGAATGTTAATTGAGGAGGATTACCTTACGGTTATCATTCCTTACTTCTGTTTAATATATTCAAATCTATCAGAAGGCAAATATTTTGTGAAAATATCAGTAATTTGATCTTGCGTTCCAATAAACTGAATAATAATATCTCCTTCAAGTGTGTGATCCCTAAGAATGTGATGCCTAATATATATGTGTTTTGCATGGGAGTGATGTGCAGGGTTTTTACTGAGGGAAATGGCACTTATGTTATCACACAAAATTTGAGTTTTAGTAAAACTGCAGCCATAGTCTATGAGTGTGTGTTGCATCCACAAAACTTGAGCACAACAACTTCCAGCTGCTACATATTCAGCTTCAGCAGTGGAGAGTGCTACAAAATGTTGCTTCTTGCAGGACCAAGAAACTAATGAATCTCCTAAGAAATGACAAGTTCCGGATGTACTTTTTCTATGCATTCTACATCCACCAAAGTCAGCATCAAAAAAGATTTTTAAAACAAAATCATTTCCATAAGTATAAAATAATCCTATATCCATGGTTCCCTTAAGGTAGCGAAAAATTATTTTTACTGCCTTTCAGTGAGATTCCTTAGGATTGGATTGATACCTTGCACATAAGCATACTGAGAACATTAAGTCTGGTCGACTAGCTGTTAAGTAAAGTAAACATCCCATCATACCTCTAAAAGATGTTTGATCTTCTAGTTTCCCAACTTCATCAAGATCTAAAGAGTTTGAGGTACCAATGGGAGTACTTATACTCTTAGTATTGTCATAACCATACTTTTTAAGAAGATCTTTAATTTACTTATGTTGAGATATGTAGGTTCCTTCTGGTTTTTGAGAGATTTGAAAACCATGGAAAAAAGTTAACTCACCCATCATACTTATTTCAAACTCATATTTCATTAGACTTGAAAAATAGTCAGTCAAAGATTGCTGAGTTGAGCCAAATATGATGTCATCGACATAGATTTGAACAATAAAAACATTTTTCTTATCTTTCTTTATAAAAAGGGTTGGATCTAAATTTCCCTTAACATAGTTATTTTGAAGCAAAAATCCAGTGAGTCTATCATACCATGCTCGTGGGGCTTGTTTAAGGACATACAGAGCTTTGGTAAGTCTAAAAACATAATCAGGATGTTTTGTATCTTCAAATCCATGAGGTTGTTCAACAAAAACTTCCTCTTGAACGTAACCGTTAATAAAAGCACATTTCACATCCATTTGTAAATGTTTCAAATTAAATAATTCTGCAAAGGAAAGTAGAATACGAATAGATTCAAGTATAGAAACTAGAGCATAGGGTTCTTCATAGTCTATTCCCTCTTACTGATTATAGCCTTTAGCAACAAGTCTAGATTTATTTCTTACTATGACTCCATTTTCATCACATTTATTTTTGAAAACCCATTTGACTCCAATTACAGAGGTTTCCTTAGGTCTTTCAACCATGGTCCAGACTTTATTCCTTTCGAATTCATTTAGTTCATCTTGCATGGCTTTAATCCAATCATCATCTCCTAAAGCTTCATCAGTGCTTTTAGGTTCTAATTGGGAAAGAAATGCTAGATGTTCTACTTCATTTCTTAAGGAACTTCTAGTCCTTACAGGTTGATTTACATCACCAATGATACTATCACTAGGATAATTCTTAAGAAACATCTGATTTGGGTTTTGAGAAGCCTGTTCATCAACATAGGGTAGAAAATATTCTTGGGTAAATGTTTCAGGAATATCTTCTTGAACATTATCCTTATCAGAAGGTTATTCTCTCAAAGTTTGAGAATCAATTTTTGAAAACACATACGAGGATGTAGGCTGGGATGGTTTGAAAACAAAAGGATCTGACTCATCAAATTTACATGTACTATTTTCTCAACAGTGCAAGTATTTTTATTAAAAACTCTATAAGCCTTAGATGTTGTGCAATAACCTAAGAAAATTCCTTCATCGGATTTTGGTGAGAATATATGTAAGTTATCTTTAGTATTCAAAATGAATACTTTGCAGCCAAAAACCTTGAGGTAGGATAGTCTTGGTTTTCTACCATTCCATAACTCATATGGAGTTTTATAAAGAAAAGGTCTAATGAAAACTCGATTTATAGTATAACAAGCCATACTTACAGCTTCAACCCAGAAATGTCTAGCAATAGAATATTCACTCAACATGGTTCTAGTTATTTCTTGAAGAATTCTATTTCTTCTTTCAACTACATCATTCTATTGAGGAGTTCTAGGTGCTGAAAGGATGTGAGTAATACCTTTTCTACTACAAAAAGTTTCAAAATCAGAATTTTGAAATTTCTCTTCCATGATCACTATGAATAGTTTTCAATGGAAGGTTTTTCTCATTTTTAACTTGAGCTCTAAAACTTTTGAAATAAGAAAAAGCTTTATATTTATTTTCTAGAAAATAAACCCAAGTAAATCTAGTGTAGTCATCAACTAGAACAAACACATAGTATTTGCCTCCAATACTTCTAGTTTGTGTTGGAACAAAAAGATCCATGTGCACTAACTGTAATGCATCGGTTGTTGAGACTTCACTGATTGACTTAAAACTAGATTTATGTTGCTTGCCATATTGACAAGGATCACAAACTTTAGAAGAATCAAATCTATGCTCTGATAGATCCTTAACTAGTTTCTTCTTAGAGAGTTTATATAAGCTTCTAAGGTTACAGTGACCTAGTATTCTATGCCATAACCAGGAATGATCTTTCATTGCACTCAGGCAAGGTAAATCTTGGCTTCTAGGGTCTTCTAAGTTAATTGTGTAAACATTCTCTTGCCTATTGGCTGAGAGAACAAATTCTTCCTTGGAATTGTGAACAAAGAACTTATCATTCCTAAAATTCACAAGGTAACCTTCATCACATAACTGACTTATTCTAATGAGGTTGTGCTTAAAACCCTTAACAAAAAGAACATTTGAAATCATGGTTTTATGAAGAAGAACAATATTACCAATACCAAGAATCTCTCCCTTAGAATTATCTCCGAAAGTTACCTTCCCTCCTTTCGTTTTGATAATCTTTTCAAAATAGTTTTTGTTACTAGTCATGTGCCGGGAACATCCACTATCCATGTACCATGTGTTGTTGCTGGTACACTCTTTATTTTCCTGAAATCAAGAAGAAAATTAGAATTTCGGAATCCAAACTTGTTTGGATCCGAGATTTTCAGATAATAAAATTTTAGGTACCCACATCTTCTTAGAGAAATAAGCTTTGTGAAAACCTAAGGATTGGGTTTTGTTTAAGGAACAATTATTTGCCCAGTGACCACCACATTGACACTTGGTACAAAATGGGGCACTTTGAGGAAAAAAATAATTGTTACTAAAAATTGTTTTTGCATGGGTATAACCAAATCCGGATTTATTTCTTAAAGGTCATATTTGGGAATACATTTTATCAAAATTTTCCTTACCATGGGTAAAGTTTGATAAACACTTCTTTAAGGAAAAAATTTCGGACTTGAGTTTTATAACCAAGTTTTTATCCTCAAAATAATTAGTTTTAGAACTAGAGTTAGGTTCGAAAACATTTTTCTTAGAATTTTTTTTTTCTAATTCTTTACAAATTTTTTTCTTCTCAGAACATACTTCCTCAAGATTTTTTGAAATACCTTCAAAATCAGCATTTCTATTATCAAGATCTTTAGAAAATATGATATCTCTTTTTTAAGAATAGAATTCCGAGAGTTTTCCTTATCAAGTTTTTTATTGAGTTTGGAATTCTCAAATTCAAGAAGTTCAGAAAACCTAGAGACTTCTTCATAAGTAGGTAAAGTATTTTCTTCATCAGAAGAGTTATAATACTTACTATCATTTGAATTTAAAGAAACATTGGTCAATGATTCGGCATTTTGTACCTTATCCTTAAGACAATGATAATCAATAGGTATTCTGGCTATAAGACCAAGATTCTTCTCGCCTGAAGATTCATAATCAGAAGATTCATCTGAAGAGTCACCACCACTGGCACTCCAGGTGTCATTAGCTTTCAGAACATTCTTAGCTTTGGCTTTATAATACTTCTTTCTGTTCCTGTCTGAATGCCTTTCTTTCCTTTCTTTCTTTTTGAGAAAAGGGAAATCTGGTCTAATATGTCCAGCACTCTTGCATTCAAAACAAGTAACTTCTCCATCTTTCTTATCTTTCCTTTCCTTTTTTTTATACTTAGATTGAAAATTTCTCTAGCCATCTATCTTGTTCATCCTTCGAGCAGGATTTTCTAATTCATTTTCAGAGACTTCACTCTCACTAGATTCGGATTGGAAAATAACTTTCTTAGACTTGGATCTGGTTACTCTCTCAGGAGTCTTAGCTTTCATCTGATTTGAAGTTGTTGTAAAAGAAACAGTACCATTTCCATTCTTCTTTTTGATGTTGTTAGTATCTCTCTTCATTCTTCTTTCATGTTGTAGAAGAGTTCCAAATAGTTCATCAAGAGTAATTTGAGTGACCTTCCTGTTTTCATCTATAACAGTTCTCTTGGACTCCCACTCATTGGGCATAATATCAATTATCTTATCCACAAGAGCTTCATCATCTAGACCTTTCTCACCCATAGACTATAGGTTGTTGACGATAGTCATAAATCTCTGTTGAACTTTATATATTGGTTCACCATAAGGAAAATTGAAGCCATGATATTCAGCTCTAAGCATTGCTCTTCTAGTCTCAATCACCATAGAAGTTCCAAAGTGTGTAAACTCTAACTTCTTCCAGATACTATTTGCTGCTTCACAAGAAGAAATTTGGCCATATATATTTCTAGTCATTGAACATAGTAAATTATTGCGTACCTTATAGTTGAGTTGATATTCTTGATTTTCCTGGTTAGTAAAAGTTCTAACTTCCATGTCAGGAATTTTATATTCTCCAGTAAGCATAACAAAGTTGTCTACTCCAGTATTGATAACGAAAGTCTTCATTCGATCTCTCCAGTATTCATAATCATTACCATAAAATATTGGTGGTCTTGTATGATTTAGATTATCAATCGTACCAACATTAATTCATGTCATACTTATAATAACCTTGTACACACAAACTTCTTACTAGAAAAGATTCATAATAACAATGTTCGGAATGAGAAAGTTCGGAGTGGGAAAATTCGGAATGAGAAAAGTGAGCAAGAAAAACTTGTATGTGAGTACAAGTATTTCAGAGACCTCCTCTGATACAAATTTTAGGATCTAAATAGTTATGTAGATACTCAATTACAAGAGGGGGGGGGGTGAATTGTATACATTAAAATTCCGTTGGAACTTTTAAAGTTAGTTATGATTAACTATGTTTTCCTTAAGAAAAGGAAAGGACTACGTTTAACAATGTTAAACTAAGAAAATTCACAACACCTCTAACACCGATTGCAAACTTGGAAGGAGATTCCGAAAGTAGGTTCCGGATATATGGTTCCAGAAATTGAAACTTAAAAAAAGATTACAATATGAGATTCTACCTTAAAGCGTATAGAATCTAAATGAAACAGATTACAAGTAAGGAAGTATAAAGAAAGTTATACTTTCCTTATAATACAAAATGCAGCAGAAAATAAACAAGTAGTAGAACTACAAATAACAAGATATAAGTCTTTTAACCCAAAGAGAAGGGTATCCAACAACCTTGGATAAAGGTCCCTTGATTTATACTTTCAAGCAAGTCTGTCTTACCCACGCCAGGGTAAGACCTCGATACGAAGATCAGAGTCTCTGTCTTCCTATCCCCGCAAGCCCATAACTTCATGGTAGTTGGCAACCTCTGACTTCCTTAGCAAGGAAACCCTCGAACTTCAAGGTAGTCGGCACCTCTGTCTTCCTATCCCCGGAAGTCCTTGAATGTAATCACCAACATTCGGAGTTGCACGAATCTTTGAGAGTTAATAAGAGCCTCTCTCTCTAGAAATCACTTCAAGCATGTAATCACATGAGTCTAAGATCAGTCAGCCTTTTTTCAGCAACGAGCTCTTTCAAATGACCTCCTATTTATAGGTAAGGTCAGCTCCTTCTTCAACGATAATATTTTCCTTAAAGATCGGAGGGACTTGTACACGTGTCACTTAGACAACGGTTAGTTTATAACAAAATAGACGACATCGTTTTATAACAAAACAAGTGTAACAAAATGTACAACATCTTTTTAAAATCCAACTCAAAAGTTCGGAATGAAAAATTCAGAGTGAAGGTTCGGAGAGTAAGGAATATCATAAAGAGTATACATATTATAACAACGTAAGAAATATGAAAGTTCAGAGTCTAACCAAAGATAATTTTCGGAGTCAAAATAAATTTGGAGTGTATAAAACAAAGATGACCAGATTCTGTTTAATAGATGAATTCGGAATGAGAATTCAGAATGAGAAATTGTCGTCAGAATTTGTAATGAGAATTCTTTATCAAAATTCGTAATGAGAATTCTTTATCAGAATTTTTAATGAGAATTCCCCATCAGAATTCGTAATGATAATTCCTCATCAGAATTGGTAATGAGAATTTCTCATCAGAATTCGTAGTGAGAATTCCTCATTAGAATTCTTAATGAGAATTCATCATCAGAATTCGTAATGAGAATTAATCATTAGAATTCGTATTGAGAATTCGTTATCGAACTTCATAAGAATTAGTATCCTGAATCTGGATTAAAACTGTATCCGGAATTTGGAATGAAACTCAATCACAGTTCTCATTCTGGATTTCGGAGTGAAACTTTATCACAGTTCTTATCCAGAATTCGGATCCTAAAACAGAATACTTTATATCAAAGTTTCAAGTAATTCCGAGAAAATAGAAATGAATCCGAATCATATACTTAAGAAAAAATCTAGATGAAAATATGATAAGGATAGTTTTTCTTATAAAAGTGATTTTCCTTATAAAAGTAATTTTCCTTATAAAAGCAATTTTCCTTAAGAAAACAATTTTCCTTAAGAAAACAATATTCCTAAAAGGTAAGGTGTTTGTGATTTTCAAAACAAGAAGGAATGGAAAAGTCATAAGTAAAACCTTATTGACTCAACAAACACCAATATCATACAACCAAGAACAAAAACTAATGCATGATAAAAATACAATACACACAAAAATATAGTTACACTATGAAAAAGTCTGGGCCAATCAGAACCCACATAC
The DNA here is from genome assembly GCA_963277665.1 of Viscum album. Classification (NCBI taxonomy): domain Eukaryota; kingdom Viridiplantae; phylum Streptophyta; class Magnoliopsida; order Santalales; family Viscaceae; genus Viscum; species Viscum album. The sequence continues at coordinate 1,969,316,185 of OY728147.1, read as the reverse complement.
CACAAATAAACCAACCCCAAAAATTAACATCCACAACCTACCCTATCCAAAAACTATTAGGCATGCATATAAAATGATTTATTCTACTGATATATAGTAGATGATGCACCCACAAATACCATACCTATGACAGTAGGTCCAAATAAGAAATAATAAGAGCGAAATACCGACCATAAATCATACCTAACTCTGGAAAATAAATTTTTTGTGCATAATAATAGATTAAATGGATCAAAGAATCAATTTAACCCTATCCCCAAAAATACAAATCTATGAATGATAATTAATATCAACAATATTTTTTTTATCATACACTGATACAGGAATCAAATCTAGCATCAAATCACAAAGGAAATTCCAACTAAAATTTTATGAAATGAAATGATATTTTTGGAACATAGTCTATCATCTATTGTAATGAATATTTTTAATTTTACTTATTATTGGATTCATAATTATTGTATTGAAATAAGACTCATAAATAATTATATTAACATAAAAGGGATCCTTGCTATATAAAATAATCAAATATGTTGATATAAAAATCAGACAGGCAACCATGATAACCATACTTCTCCACATATGATAAAGAGTTAGAGATGATCCCAACTATTATAAAACAAAATAAATAAAATAATTCCATATATATCTAGGAATTAAAGTATGGATGATTCTACTGACTTTTAAAATATCATGAGAAGTAACACAATATTTATAAAAATGTGATCTCTAGTTTCTAGACACAAATCAATGTACATGAATAATATTGATTCAGTGGGAATAAATTTGGAATATGTCACCCATGTTAGAATTTAATCATGTTCCAATAACCACAAACAAAATCAATGTTTTGGAACACTAAATGGGACAAAAAAAACTAGGGTTTATTTGGGATTCTTAGCATTCCTTAAAGAAAAATAATATATTGAGTAGCTTATATAAAAAGGGTTTCCATTTCCTTTCAAATGACATAAAAATAAAAAAATGATCCAAAGTATAGAATTGTTCCAAAAATATATAATTTCCATAAATTTTTATGAGAATATTATCCTAGTAAAAATATATTAAAAATATGAACTATGAAGACAATATTAGTGAGTCCAGTGAATATGAAATTATTCATTCAAACAAACCATATTCTAGAGATATTTCATCATAACCAGAGTATTATATATCAAAGAATGATTGATACCCAAACCACTAAAATTGACAAGAAGTGTCATTTTTTCATACAATCGAGGATTTAACAGTAATAAAATTTTGAAATTGTTTAACATGTGGTTCTAGATTGTTATTAGAATATTAGAAGGATTCACAAGATTTTCTCTTGGAATATGATCTCAAATTACCAAAAAAATTATCCACTGAAATTCTAAATATAACCTGAAATGTGGAAGACTGGAGTACACTAGAGATTTAATTTATTTCTTGATATCAAATTATAATTTATTCTAGAATATATTTTGGAAATAATATGAAAATATATATGCATTGAATAAAATTTTAACCTATTTTTTCATCTTATTAAGGATAAATGTACAAAAAAATGAGATGTCCAAATTATGGTGTTCTATTAATATTAAAAATGTTTAAAAGATAAAAAATGAAAAAGAAAATTCTATTGGATGTTCCAAGATTCAATATTACAATATTCAATTAGAGTTTTTGGAACCTAAATGTGGTGTCAGAAAGAAGCGGAGTAGTTTACATATGATAGAATTGTTTGGGATACCTAAAGGGTTCCAGAAACTCCATAGAGAGTTTATAATTTGTAATAGTGCTATAGAAATCTATTATTCTATATTAAAGTGTATATGATATCAACTGAATTCATTAAAAATGTTGAAAATATAAAGTAGTTCAAAACCAATGTAATTTTTAATGGATATTATAGTTTTTCTTAAAAAATTGTAGCTAAGGTTACTATTATGAAAATTTATAATAAATAATCATACATGGGTATAAATAATGGATATGTATTAATTTATCATTTATCATATATTGGGAATCATGTTCCTCCAACCATTTGTATGAATATTTTCAAGGATAATTTCTTCATTTACGAATACTAATCCGAAACAGATATAATTCTATAAAATATATAATGGTTAATAATTTATTTATTATATATTCACACTAATATAAAATATGAATTATTTAGTAGAGAAACAACCTATTGAGTTAATTTATTTTTATAATGGTAATATTTAATAAATTTTTGAATGGAAAATTTCTCTGAGATTATTATTATAATCATGGAAAATATTCTATATGGGAAACAACGATAATTAACATAATAACATTGGATGTAATGATTTAAATAATTTTGAATCCTTTTGAAAGAGTTGGTCATTATTAATATGATTCCAAAATCTCAAAATTTTTCAAACTATCTTCATTTATAGACATTACGCACTAAAGAAGTTTTTTGGGAGGGTTTTATCAGATGGTCATATACATGTGTAATAATAATTATATCGAGGTGTAATTAATTTATCAAAACTAAAAAAATAATAAACCAAAAGAATTATAGAATTATTTCTTATAATATATGGTACGGAATATTATGTGTAGTTTTTTTGGTAATCAAAACATAATTTTAAGAATAAAAAAATATCATGTTATAAAAAAGTCATACCTATGTTTATTATTCATTATTATTGTCTCCAATTGATATATTAACTGAATAATATATAAACAATAAATATATAACTTTTAGATATTCCTAATAAATGTGTACCATGGGGTATTTTATATTTTAATGAAATTTTAAGGCTACTATGGGAAGGATTTAATATAATGATTTTATATATTCACATTAACATGGAAATTCAGTTTTTTTATAGATTCAAAAATTAATTACACAAGAATGAGTATCATACACTACATATCAAGTATAAAAGGGGGAAAGATTCACATCAATTGTAACACCATGACCCCTATAGCCCAGAGACAGTTCATAACTTTATTAAATTTTCATGTTTACAAGGAATCAAATTGAAAATTATATATCAGCATAGTAGTCTTGATAAACTAGATAAAAACAAATGTCTTCTATTATAATTCAATACGCACATTAAAAAATAATTTTTTTTGTGAAAATAACTCTAGTCCCTCTTGAATTTTCTCTCATATCAATCATTAAAAACATCACGGAATCCTAGAGAAGGGAAACAAAAGAAATTAGGTGCTCAAATAATCAGTAAGGGTTATGTAAAACTAAAGAAATAATGATTCGATGAGCATAATAAACATGGAATGATAAATAACAAATTACACATTCCATTAAATAACTAGATAGATCATAATATATATGTAAATAACAAAATTCAATCAAATAATACAATATAAATAATCAAATGAGCTCAATACATGACCATTTATATTTTATCTAATTATATAGTCACATAGAATAACAATAAATAAACAATATATAATATTGGAAATATGAACTCTCAAGATCTATCCTAATGAATGTTCCTTCTTAGATCTACCCTCAAGGAAATTTATGTATCTGGGTAGAAACCTATCTAATTTTTCTTGGAAACAAACATGTATAGTTTGTGGCCGACTGATTTCATCTAAAAATACTATTTATGCATTGAGGGGATTCCATTAACCAATCCCTGAACCATGCCTTGCATGTCCAAAACATTAATAATATATAAAATAATAATTTTAAATCATAAAAAATGTGTCTTATTAAATATCCATATTGAGTAAAGTATATAAATATATCATTATTTCCCCAATAAATCATATTACATTCCATGTTAAAACCGTATGTAAAAAATATATATAGTTTATAAAATAATCATATCCACAAAAAATGAATATGGATATTAAAATTAAATACAATTTCTAATGAAATATGATTACAATAAAGTGATTGTTTTGAAATAAATTTTACTATTAGGAAAATGAATTGATATAGTATGATGACTTTTACCACTTGGTAATTTTAAATTTCAAATCCCCTTGGATGAGATAATTAAAAGTGATATTTAAAATACCATGAAGTGAAAATGAATAATGATATTAAATTTTAAAATGGAATAATATACACATAATAAAATTGAATTAGTATATAATAAAAAATAAGACTCAACGAGATGTACATTTTGATGAAATCCTTTACCTTACACTTACTTTTGGTAAAATTCTATTTATCCTCATGTATAATTTTATTAAGCATGTTATTAACTTATAAAAGTATAATAATAATATTTATAATATCATATATAATCTTATTATAAAATCTAATCACCATTTTTTTAGTAATCATTCATTATTTTCACTATTTCAGGTGTTGATTACCTAGTTTTTTAGTATGTCTGACTTTTTATTTTTTATTCCTATCATGTCAACCATGATTTCATCATATCCCAAATGTAACGCATGATGTAAATATAATATATATTTAGTATTAGTATATTTATAGTAATCCATAATATTTATTTATAGTATATGAAATACAAAATTCAAGGTGAAAGTGGGTCGTACGTACACATGAATGCTGCTTCCATTTTCATGTCATATTAAGAGAAAGAAAAGAAAATGATATATATGTATATTATAATTATTGTATAATTTTTATTTCATATATATCTCATTTGTTTATTAAGCACATATTTAATACATTAAATGTAAATCATGAAAGAATCACATCAATTTGAGGAGGCTGTAGTCCGCACATCCACAAAAGATGTTACTCCATTCCCACAAAATTGTAATAAAGAAGGTCTATGTTATATAATAATTATAAAATAATAAATACATTATAGATATAAAAAATGTAAAATAAAAAAATAAATACAACATTATTACCAACCATTAAAATCAGTAATGGAAGAATGAACAACATCATTTCGTGGGGCAGTAGCCCACCGTATAGACAGACGACGATTGTGTATCTCATTTTATAGAAGCATGTGAGGATTTTGGTCATAAACTGAAATAAAAAAACTCGGTATATTTTGGATATATATATTTTTTATATATGAAATATATAATTTATTTTAAGGTATGGACATAATAATAATTCAAAAAAATCATTGAAGAGTTTTACCTCTTCTTCGGGTAACTCATTTTGGTTTTTTCCAAAAGACTTTTTTGGTTTTCCTTCCACATAAAGTGAGGCTTATATGATTATTTAAGGGTATTTGAGGAGATTATTGGGTAGTTATTGGATGAAAAAATGTTTTTTTATTGGTTTGAAGATGGGGGAGAGGGGGATGCCTCTAATATGTTTGGGAGAGGACATACATGACATTTTTGAAATGAATTATGGGTTGCCCACGTTTTTAACTAAAAAGAGGTTTCAATAGCACAAAAAAATCCATATATTAATGTTTAATGTTTAGATTTGGTCATCTAAAGGGTTATTTAAATGTTTAGTGTTATTTTACACCTTATAGTTTAAGTTAAACTACTAAGTAAACTCGTTTTTAACTTAATCAAAATAATTAATTTTATCTCCATTCACTGATGATTATAGTAAACAAATAAGTTTACTTTTTGAAACATAATAAAGTATTATTATTCCAAATTTGTTATTTTTTTTTGAAATTAATAATCGCACAAGTGGAATAAATTAATATAATTATTTCTTTTGAGGTGGTGGGAAATCAAAATTTCAAAGTGAGAATGTTCGAAAGCTTGAAAATTTTTTATATAAAAATTAAATATAAAATTTATCTGAATTACCAAATTTGGATTCATATATGTAAAATTTATCAAAATATACTTTAAAAAAATTAAAATATAATTTATCCCTAAAAATTATTTAGATGAAAAGTGATTTTTCAATTAGAATTCAATATCATTCCATATTCATCAAAATATGAAACTTCTCAGAAAAATACCAAACATTCATCCTATTATAATTTTTATATTTCCATTTTAGAAAAAAAAAGTTTAATTTTTCATTTTATATTTATATTAATGTAAATTTTTATTTTTAAAACATGTGTGTCATTAAATGGAGTCAAAATTGCCTTTAAAAAATATAGCTTTTATGCGTAAAATTTGATTTGTTCTAATATTATGCCTATCAAATATATTAAATTAATGTAAAAAAATATTTGATTGAATAAATAATGTATATATTTCATTAATATAATTCAATAATATTAACTAATTTTATTTATTAAGATAAAACACCTTTGAGAATATAAAAATGTTTTTTTTTATAAAAATATTTTGTTTATATTTAATTTGTTTTATTTTAATTTCCAATTAATTGGTAATAAAGGAATTTGTTTTATATTTGTGTAAACCCTATAAATTAAAATGATATTTAATACTATTCATAATCACCAGTTTAATGACTAATTGATAATTTCCGTATTGAATAATAATATTAATAGTATTTAGTAAAAATTGGTATTGCGTGTAACACACGCATCCAATACCACCATTGTTGCATGTAATGTACGGTAACCTAGTGTTTCATGCATTGAGAAATATATTATATGTTGTATTTATATAAAATATTAAATATTTTGTAATTTCTTAGGATATTATATTTTCTTCTACATATTGTATTGTGTGTCATAAAAGTTATCAAATACAATGTCCTTATTTTAGAATTTTGGGGTGTTACTTTCACCCCACAATAAACAAATTGTGTAATTCCAATTTGAACATTACCATTGTGTTATAGTGTTAAGCATTTGAAAATTAATTTTTGGAGAAAATCACATCATTAAAGGGTTAATAACATATCCTCTTAATTTGATAGACTGTGAAGTATGAAGTCCACATATAACTAGGTTTATAAGTAGGAAACATTAGTGTTAAGTTAAGAAATGTTCATGGAATAAAATAATAAATAGTTATAGAGAGTGATTGAGTTCATTAATCACAAAAATGTGAATGATAAATGAAATATTTAGTCTCTTAACACCATAAATCTATGATTATTTAAAAGGCCACTAGATCATCAAAGGAAAGGTGTTTGGATAAAATTTTATTTTAAGATCATTTTTCTAATTTTGATTAATTATTTTACTACCGATTTATATATGTAAATATGAATACATGACATATTTTTATTCTATAAACATAATTTCATCATTTTTTGAGCTTCTATAAATTTAAAATTTATCCCTTTACTCCATGAAATGAATACCCAAAGAATGAAATTTTTTTCGAGGCTGAAGCACAAAAATATACCTTTAATAACTTCTATGATCTGTAAAAATTGAATAGTCCTTCCATATATCTCTAAATATTCTCTAAAACCGATATGGTTAATTTATTAATCTATAAATTTTAAAATTAAAAATATGGTTTCATCATTAATATTTATTCATAAAATCGTTAATCTAAAAACAATGACACATTGTACATGATATTGCATAGGTCAGTGGTTGGCGTTAAACCCTTATCATCCATCAGTTATGGGTTCAACACCTACAACCTTACCAAATTCGACGTGTTGTCTCCCATAATGTAGATTTTATTTTTTCTAAAATACAATAATATAATTCCTATAACAGTCCCAAAAATTACTATAGACATCCTAGAAATTTAATTATTAAAAATACTTTTTCTTAAGGGTTTCTATCTGACCAATTATTTTTTCACAAAGTCTCATAATCTTATTTAAATATTATTAAAATTATATTAATGATCATATTAACCCTAAATGTTATCAATAACATTGATCATATCTCTATAAAATGTAAATTAATTATTACTCTGATATATTTTCCACAAAAAATGTAATTTCAATAAATTTCTCCAAACTTTTCTCAATCACGGTAGACTCAAATAACATAAAAACAAAAAATATCCTTTTAAGAATTAGAACATTCTTTAATCTTAAACTGAAAGACCCATGATACTATCTCTACAAGGATTTTCTCCTAAGAAATTCCATATAATCTCTACCTTACCAAAAAATTAATTTCTTATTCTATACTTATCCTTTATTTCTATCATAGGGATGGGAATTATAATCAATATTTTTATAAATCTAGTTCCTAAGGTTCAACTATAATTTATTTAAACAATATGTAACACCTCAACCATAGTATCTCATAGCCAGTGGATTACTTTATTACATTTTTTTGACTAAAAGGATTCAAATCCCGATGTACCAATATGTTTAGTATTTATGGTAAAATAGAATCATAAAATTGTCTTGTATTATCATTGAATACAAAAATTAACAAATTTTTTTTTTATAAAATATCATTACTACATCTATTATATCCATACATATTAGTCATAGTAAAATTTATAGAATCTTGAGGAAAGGATATAAATAAGAGTGAGATCAAATACACTATAAGCGTTAAGTACAATAGATATAATATTGAATCAATGATAATAATAAAAATGGAAATGTAAATAAAAGAGAACCATTCAAATAAGTAATTGGATAAAGAAAAATAAATAAAGAATGAATAAAAGATGATTGAATAATACCATATAGATTATAGCATGAGATTCAAACATGACCATGGATATTCAATCTAATAAAATAATCACCAATATTAAAAAAATGTTGGAATGCATAATTTTTTATTTCTAAACATCAATTATCTATCCCAAATATATTTATTACCATGATCAATCCTCAATACAGTTTATGTTTGTGGGTACAAACCCATATGATTCTTCTTTGAAACAAACACGTAGGGTTTTTCAGCAATTGATTTCATCTCATGATACTATTGATTCATTAAGGGGCTTGCATTAACCAGTACCCCACACAATTATTTATTATTTAGAAATTCCTCATATATCAAACAATCAATTTTAATAAAAACTAGATGCCTTATTAAATATTTTTATTGACTAATGTATATTGATTTTTCGTTATTTCCCTTTTAAATAAAATAAAATTAAAAGTAAAAACCGAATGTAAAAATGGTATATGGTTTATGATTTAATAATATAAATGATATAATAACATGGATTTTAAAAATAAATATAATTTCCAAAGAAAATTTATTAAAATAATTTTATTGTTTCATGATAAATTTAACAATCACAAAAACAAATTGAGATTGTATGATGCATTTTACCCCAAGGTAATTTTCAAGTAATGTTCCCTTATATGAGATACTTCAATGTGAAACATAATATACCATGAAGTAAGAATTAATCATGGTATTATATTTCAAAAGGGATGAATGTACACCACATAAAACCTAATTTGTGAATAATAATAAATAAATCTCAATTGAATGTGAATTAAGGCGAAATCGATTACCATACACGTCCTTTAAGTTAATGTATCTTTAAACTCCTATAATAATAGTTTTAAGAATTTTATTAACTTATACCACAATAATAAAACAATTATAATACCATATATGACCTTATAATATCTTATTACATGTTTGTTAATAATTATTCATTATTTTTACACTTTTAGGTGTTACTTTCATAGTTTTAATGTATTCATAGAATTGTTATTTTTAATTACTCTTACTTCAATAAGTATTTTATAATATATAGAAATTAAAAAATTATTTAAATATCATATATATTCATTATAATTTTTATTATATAAATCTATAATATACAGTTATAAGAGATGAAATGCATCATTTGTGGAGATAGTAGGTCATACTTACGCATGAACATTGTTTCCATTTTCTTATTGTATTAAATGAATGAATGGAAAATGATATATATTTATATCATAATTCTAGTATCATTTTTCTCATATATATAATATATTTTTAATAAAAACATCCATAATAAATTCTAGGTTAAGAGTGAATGAATCAGATTTCTTTGAGGATGAGGTAGTCCACACGTCCACAAATGACGTTATTACATTCTCACAAAATGGAAATCATGAAGGTATGTGTTATATAATAATCAAAAAATAATATATATATATATATATCATATATAATCTTTAAATAAATCATTATTCACGAATTTTAAAGTTATTAATGGAATAAAAAATGGCATCAATTTGTGAGGTGGTAGTCCATTGTACAAACAAACGTTGATTGCATATCCCATTTGATAGGAGGGTATGATGTATTAGGTTGTAACCTCGAAATAATAAAAATATTTGTATATTAATTATATTTAGTTGATTATATAATAAATATAAAAATAATAATTGATGGGGGATAAATTAATAAAACCAAATTGTTCATTGAAGACACATCAACTCTATTTTTGGTAACTCTTATTGGTTTCAACCAAACGACTTTCTTGGTTTTCTTTGTACCAAATTATAGTCTTATATAATCAAGGTATAGAATTTTGAGAATGAATTAGGTAATTATTTGATGAACCAATGTTGTTTGAGAGGTTTGAATAATGGGATAGTGAGGGGAATGCCTTTTTTAAGTGTGGGAGAGGTCACACTTGGCATTGTTGAAAAAAATTGTGTGCTCACCATGTTTTTACTGTCCAAGAGGCTTCCATGACGCCACAAATTAGTTAAATTAAGGGTTAAGGTTGAAATAATTCCTGAAACTGGTTATTGGACAAGTGTAGGGTAATTTTTACCCCATACAATCAATGTTTAACCATCAAGTAAAATTGTTTTTACCATATCACTATAATTAAATATAACGAATTCACTAATAATTATGGTAAAAAATTAATTTTAAATTATTATGAATTATAAATTATTCTAATTTAAACTATGGAAACCATTTTTCAAAATAAGAAAACATATAAATGTAAGAAATTAAAAAAAATCCCAATGGCAGTGTGGGAAAGAGGGGTCTTAATATGAAAATGTTTTTAAAGCCTCAAATGTTTTTGTATCCAAAATCAATAAAAAAGTAATCTCAATGTCCTATATTAGATAAATAGTTTTATAATTTATCTATTTAAAATTAAAAACAATTTAAAAAATAATTTATTCTTATAAATTATATTGATTATAGGTCAGTGTTCAATTAAAATTCAACATTCTTCATTATTAATCAAAAAATGAAACTTCTTAGAAAAATTTAAAAAATTATACCAAAGATAATTTTGAAATTATTATTTTGAAAATGATGTTTATTTTTTAGTATAAAATTTATAAAATTTTAAAAATTTTAGTTTTAAAACAAGTCTTCCATTAAAAGGTGGTAAATGGATTTAAAAAAATACAGTGTTTTATGCGTAATATGGGATTTATTATTATCTTATGTCTATAAATTATATCAAATGAATTTAAAGAATATTTTATTGAATATATAATATATATCTAATTTATATCATTCACTAATAATAATTAATTAAATTTATTATGAAAAAACACCTTCGGAAGCATTAAAATATGTTTTTATACAAAAAATTCATTTATATTCAATTAGGGTTTATTTTCATTCCCAATTAATTGGTAACCAATGGATTAATTTTATATTTTTTAAACCATTTATTTTCATAATATATATAATAATAATAACAACCTCAAATTTGACAACTTGTAGATCATTTTACTGTTAAATAATAATATTAATAGTATTCTCTAAAACTTTGTATTGCGTGTAATGCTAGCCATCGAAGAATATTGCTATTATGTGTTATGCAAGTTAACTAAGTTTTTTTGCATTTCTAAATATATCATATATTAAATTCAATATAAGTATTAATTATATTTTAATGTCTTTGTATATTATATTCCCTTCTATATTTAGTGTTATGTGTCATACATGTTGCCAAATTAAATTTCCATAGTTTAGAATTCCAGGGTGTTGCATCCATATTTTGATATTTCTTGTGATTATAAAAAATACATTGAATTTGAAAATTTTACATTGATTCTTTTCTTAAACCACCCTAAAGGCTGAGATAGTCTAGGGATGGTTGGTTATTGTTAGTCCCACTACGATAAATACTCTGAAAGGGGGATAAATTAGGGTATGATAGATCAAAACTACTTCCCCATCAGATCTTATTTCATATTTAAAAAAAACACTCTTCTATACTTATCACATAGTAATGTGTAAAAAAATTAAATCCTGCATGGGAAACAACAATATTACTTAGTTCACCCTCAATAGGCTACATCTATGGAGCATACACAGGAGATGTGACGATGTAAGAAATCTACTAAGGATCATTTTAAAATACATGGTTTGAGTTAGATCACTTTTATAACCATGATCACTTCTTTTACAAGGTTTATGGTCAACTCACAACATTCCCAAGAGTCACCCCCCGAGTCTCTTTCTCTAGCTCACTCCGTGTGGAAAGGATCAATATGATCCCCTACATTTTCTCACTACTTTGGAGGGGATCCACACATAGTTTAGGGGATTGAAGGTCCCCTAATTATATCTAATTAATACATCCTCCAATATATATGGATTCTCTATTGAACTAAAACTTTCATGAACTTTATAGATCTCATTTTACAATTCGTCACTGGGAAATTCCTTTTAATAACTTTCGTGATAATCACTACATTCATGAATCTCAAAACATCATGAATATCAACCAATATTCACAAAGAAACTAAATTCCGTGAAGCTAAATTCTTTCCTTAATTTCAGTTAGCCTTCACCAATCTCATAACTTTTAGTTGTCTTTTAATATCATTTGCGAACCCCAACAATTGTGCGAATCTCAAATATTTTTGTTACCCTGAGGGATATTTTCTCAACAAGTATTCTTTCGATCATGTCACCAATTTAGTTTGATTATGATGTGATTTATCATGTTGTGATATGAGTATAAAATTTATACCCTATATTGAGATGTATTAAGGAGTGTCTAAATACACCTATAAAAGTGACATGTGATGTGATTATCTATTATATGAAGTGTTTGTGAAGTCTTCATCCATTATGGTGAATTATATATGATATGTTTATATGTCTAGAAGTTTTATACTTGGAGAATCAAAATTTTTTGAGTATCTATATGAGATATACATACTCTATGTACTATAGTTACTCAATGTATTGGAAAATGTGATCACATGAAAAATATTTCTTATTTGTGGTATAGATAGTGTAAATTGTTTACAAGATACATGAATTTGTTGTAGAATACACCAGACTCTTTTATTTATTGAGTAACACTAATTCTTTTCTAAAAGATTAATTTTTATAAATTTATAAATTATCGAAATTATATTTATTATTAATAATATAAATGCATATAGGGTCATATATTATAGTTAACGGAATAGGTATTAATTTTTTCAAAACTCAAAGAGGTTCTCTTATAGTGTTTTAGTTTATATCCAAAATATTTGGATGGATATGTAATGGTATGTGCCTTCATGACCCATCACTTTGGTAGTTTGGGTATTCATTAGTGTTCAGAGGATGCTCAAGGAGTTTTAGTGGAGGTTAGAGATGTAACAAAACTGTAGTGGTTATTTTAAGCTATAAAAGAGGGTTTTACAATGTAAATTTGTGGTTTTTAGCTTATGTGGAAGGCTGGTTTATAGATTGAGTTCATCATAGGAGTAGCTAAGAAATTGGTTTATTCTATAAAATAGAAGAATACATATTAAAATATTTTAATCTTGAGGTGCCATGGATTTTAACAGAAAAAGGGGTTTATTCCCCAATGGTTGGTTTTATGGTGTATTTTTTTCAGACCGATGGATTTTGAGATGATATATATATTTTACAAAAACTATTAAAGACTAGGGATAGTTTCACAATATTTAAAACAAGAGGCTTTGAAAAATCCATTCCTTCTTTATTCATTCCCTATTAGTTTTTTCATTGACCCTAGAAACTCTGGGAGATCTTCCGTCCCACTTTTTTCCTTATATTAACTATTGGTTTCTATGTTGGTGTTTTCGTGTTCAATAGAAATACAACCTTTCTTTACTTGTGTTTTCATTCTATTTTTTCTTAGATATCCATTCTAGTGATGTCACTTTGTTAGGGGAATGATTGTGCATCGTTTTTTATTACCATTTGGTATATTTTAGGATGATCCTAGGTTTCCATGTGGGGTTGTAGTTTGCGAATACTTTCTTCTTCACCCTGCAGTGTAGAATGGTTTGGGACAAATTATTTAAGGTATATTATCCGTATTATCCCTATTTTACATGCTATATATGGAACTATATGCTTCTTATTTCCTTTGCGTGGATATTAAGAGTCTTTATAATATGATAATTAATTTTCATAAATTAAATTGATTGGGATAGGGAGTAATCATATGCTTTAATTCTTTGTTATATATTATAGATGAGTTTATTCAATTTTTATATTGAAAATAATGGTTATTGGGATACTTGTATGAACTATGTATGATATGATATCATGATTATAACTATGTAGTTTTCTGATGACACCCTGTATAATTTTTTAATTAATGTGTACACGGATAATAAAATAGTGGACTATGTAATATGGTTTTTGTGATAATACCCATGAAAATTAAAGACGTAATGTGAAATCCCCCTAAAATTAAGGATGTTATCCATAATGTTTATCTCCCATGTGTAGTTTTTTTATTGTGTTTCCTTGTGTGTTATAGTACTTTGTTAGGTGGTGGTGATTAATGGATGAGATTTTTACTACATGAGGTTGTGATGTGATGTTGTTGGTTGGCTTTGATGTGATGTGGGTAGTTGTGCGATGTGGGGTATAGAGGTTTTGGTGCACAATGGAAATGATATGTTGGGGATAAATGTGGTGGTAATGTGTAGTTTATCCATGTGGAGGTTGTGTAGTGATATTTTTTTGGTTCTGAAATATGTGGATTTCATAGAGAAATGGATTGTTTATTATGGTGAAACGATGATTAGTTATGTGAGGTGGGATAGTTTTTTGTTTCACAGTCATGTCTATTTTCCAATTAACATGGAATAAATTTTTGTTTATAAAAAAAATTAAATAGGATGTAAATTAAAGAGGTGGGTTGGAAATCAATGTTTGGTAAATGGATTAAATTAATTTAATGTTAAATGAATGGATAGTGTAAATTTAGATGATTTGGACTTGTAAATGGAAGATAAAATTGTTTCTTGTGTGGTGGTTTTTTGGTGTGATTCATATTGTGGTGGAAGATTTTGTAGCTATTTACATGTGGGGAAATAGTGTTGGATGTATATTCTATTTTAGTTTTTTTAACCCATGTTTTTGGTATTGTACATTATTTATAAATCAGGTATCTGATGTTATTTATATATATTCCCCACCTGAGTTGGATAAACATTATTAATGCTCAGAGGTTTTGGTTTCAAGGTGTTTCTTTAATATCATGTATGATAGTGATAAAGATAGATGGGTTGTACTTCTTTCCCACAATTCTATCAATAGTGATAAACCTGGTGTTTGTGGGTGAGATGTTGTGTGATGTCCCAAGTGTATTCTGGTTAGATGAGGTAATGAGGTGGTGATGTGATGTGATGAACCAAGTGTATTAGAGAGGTATGTGATGAGATTTTATATGTGGTGGGAGTCATGTATGGTAGTAGGATGGCATGAGTTTAATGTCATTCACATTCATAATACCTTACAGTTTAGGTTTTGTGATAGGATATGGTGTAAAAACCCACGTTTCCTTAAGGGATATGTGTTGTGATGTCCTAGGTGTCATTAGTTGGGATGATATGTGATGATTCTTAATGCTACCACTAGATTCTAGAAATTTTGATGGTGGGATGGGTAGGGATGTGTTTCAAATCACAATAGAGATGGTTTTTATGTTATGTAATATATATTAAAGGGCAGGGAAACCAGAATATTGATTTTGGGGTGTTATACTAGAATATTAGTTTGGAAGGTCTTCTGGGGAACCTTTCATGGTTGTGAATTTGATTAATATATTACTATATTGGACGTCTCCTTTGGTGAGTGAGCCATGGTGTTGGTGGGATTGGTTAGTCGACCTATTTTGGTGCTTGTTGGTTATGATGTTTTTTCATGGGTGTATTATCTTACTATTTTAACAATTTTTTACATTAAAGGATAATGCCTATCATATGTGGGATTTTTATACCCTCAATAATTGTCGCCATCCTAGGGCATATTTAAGGTAGGACTTTGGGCGTCAATATCCCCTTATATATTTCCATCATAGGAGGGGTATCTCTAGATGGAGGGGGTCATGACAGAGTGGTATCAAAATTTATGGTTGATAGTAAGGATGTGAATCAGAGTTATGTACTATGAGGTTTTCATGGGTTGGTAGGGTAATTGTGCCAGTTGACCTTGGTGCGTGACAAATGCTATGGAGAAAAGCTATGAAACATGATTTTAGACCCCTCATTATCCAGTGTAAATAATCTAATCTTATTTAATGAATAATTAATATGGAGCTTTTTTTAAGTGTAGTGGCCTTTTATGGGTATATTCATCATGATTGATGGTATTCGTGTTTTAATTAGGTAATTGTGGAATGTTAGCTGAGTAAAATTATTAATTAAATAATCATGTGATAAAATACAATAATACTAGGATTATGATTTTCTAATTTCTTTTGAAGAATGGATATTGGTTTTTTTATAGGATTAGATCAATCAATTTATTTTTAACAATATAATGTGGATTATTGGAAGAGAGTTAGTTCGATAAGGAGGATGAGTTTTGGAAGAGGTCTTTTCATGCCTTCTAATGGAAGTGTTTTTGAAACTATATGGGGAGAATCTTGGCTATGGGGAAGGATCTATTGATGGATGAGCTTAGGAATAATTTCAATATGATATAAGAATGATTTTTGTTATGGGTTCTATTGTTTGTTACTCAATGTTGGGGAGACAAGCTGCATGGTTGGATGTTTTACATTAGTGACCCAAAAGAGGTAGATTTTTTGTGGATGGACATTGAGAGGTGGTTTTGTTCAAGTCCCCATTCATCGATGACAAAGGTAGAAAAGTGGTTAGATATTATATCATTGAAATTGGGGAGTGTGTGTGTGTGTGATCTTATGATCAGGTTAAATGACATTTTACTCTTTTCGATAGATATTTTTTCTAGATGAGGAGTCTAGATCTTAATGTCTATAGGAGGATTTTCGGCTAATTATTCGGTATCTGTCCACCTCATTTGTACTACTTATGATTTTAGAGGTGTAGAAGAAGTAATGTGTTATTGATTTGGTTATTTCTCTAAGATTTTATCCCTAAGAGAGTGGTCAGTAACGCGTCTCATAGAGTATGGATTCTGAAAGTAGGATATGGGTGTTTAGACAGCCCAGGTTTCAGCCAGTGTGAAACTAACTGCAAAAATCACTTTATATTCTTCTAGGGGAGGTGGAATCCATGAACCCATGGGTGGATTCATGTTTTCCCTCTTTATATTAGGGGGTATCAAATCGTTTTGCCTAGTTTCTGACTACTCAGGGAGGCTAGTATCAGGTGTGTGTTCTAGCCACTTTTTAGTAACAAAAAAAGTAGCCTCAAAGATAGTTTCAGTAGTAGAGATCACTGGAACTTATTCAGCAGCCGATGGTATATGGGTTATCTATAGTGGACATTTATGATGGTCACCATCGATAAGGACCTATTTTATATCATGTTTAAGTATGATAATAGTAGATAGATAGAGGAGGTTGGTTTAGTCAGATAGACATTCTTGAATCGGTCGTGCTAGCAGATTCAAGAGTTGTTTGAGGTATAATCAGTTTATCATCTAATAATGTGTGTGATTTTATAATTATATATCCTCAAAATCCATTGTTTCTTCTACCATGGTATATTTTATTCAATTTGATATGGTGAGACCTATTGTTTCCATAGTGTTATCTATTCTATTTGGAGGCCATGCTACATTATTTCATGTGTGTGGGGGCATAGTCTATTGATGGGGAAGCCCCAATCAATGGAATATTCATTCTTTATATAGATTAAACTATAAGATATTATATATAAAATAGACTCAAAATATTCTATACATTCATTCATCAACTATTTATAAAAGTTTGTTTAATTTTTTGATGTGTAGGGCCAGTTATTGGTGTTCATTGGTGAGATTGGTTATCAAGTGTTTTATAGGAATGAAGAGATTATCTTGTTTTATATGGAAGAGATTTATATACAATCTCATGAAAGGGGTTTTTAAGATCTATATAGGTGTTATTGAATATTATCCAATGGGAGGTCATGGCCCAACTCAGTGATGAAAAATTGTGTTTGTGATAGAGTTTCTTTGGGGTAAATCTCTAATTTAATAGATCCCTATCAAATTGTGTCTATGGAGTTATGTGAGATGACATTACAGTTGTTTGATCTGATGAAAAGGTGATTTATCTAACCTAGTGTGTCTTCATAGGGGTCTCTAGTGTAGTTTTCTAAGACGTAATATAGTAGTCTCAGGTTGGGTATAGACAATTGGAGAAATAATCATGAAATTTTCATGAACTATTATAGTATTCATAGTATTAATGATCTATTAAACTAGTTGAGAAGAGATAGTTTTTTAATATCTATCTATCATCTAGTTATCTTCAATTGAGGGTGAAATATTGGGATATTCTAAAGACATCTTTTAGGTGTAGTTTTGGGAACATCAAGATTATGGTAATTTTTTCAGTATTATAAACACACCATCTATGTTCATGGGACTGATGAAATCTATTTTTCATGAATTTCCCAACCACTTCATCATTGAATTCATCAATGAAATACTGATCTACTCAATTTAAGAGGTGGAGCACAATGAGCAACTCAGAGTTGTTTGTATTTTCCTTCAACTCTATCAAATCTAGGGTATGACTTCCAAGTGTAAGCTCTAGATGTGAGAGGTTTGTTTCCTCATGTATGTAGTGTTTTCGAAGGGTGTGATAATAGACTCCATAAAGGCCAAGGTGGTTGTTTATTTGGAATTACCCATGTACATGAAATATGATTGCAATTTCCTTGGTCTCGTATGATGGGATTGATTCATATGTAATTAATATCTTTCTAATAATGTTGACCAAGAATGACTAAAGTTTTTTTTGGAATGATCAGTTCTATATAGCATTCAATTACCAAATGGGGAAGTTGGTATGTGCTCTAATACATCAGTTGCAAGAGGAGGGTATACTATTTGAGGGGTTACAAGAGACATGTCATCTGGACCTGGGATGCATGTTCATGCAGTAAATAGAAGTGATCTCTTATGGGTCTATGAAGTTACATCCCCAACGCACACCTGTCATAGGGTGTGGAAAAAGAAAATTATTTTCCTTGTGCAGCCCAGTGGTTTACTAGGGTCATCTCACTCGAGGAGCTTCTTAGTTTTCTGACCTACTTAATCTAATTTGCCTAAAATATTTATTTATATTATTTTGATTAATTTATGAAAACAATAATAGTATTTTTGGGTTTTTTGATTAATGAAATGAAAAAATTGAAATTTAAAGTAACATACAAATATAAACATAATTATGTAAGAAAACAAAATGACTTGGTCATGGGTTAGGTTTGAGATTTAATCATTATTCTCATCTAATTGATTTATTTTCATTTGATAATCCAAATAGGAAATGTCATGTTTTAATTACTGTAACTTATTTAGAAATTATGATATATTTGATAGACTATGAAATCCTAATTCCATATCCTCCTATAATCATGGTTGAAGACATGGCATAGTCAAGGATGTTCCATCTACCAGGACCCTAATCAATCGATGATGTTTTGTCCATTGATTAGCTCAAATCCTTCATATGAATATTTAACCATTAGAGAGATGGGGAAAATATTTAAATAAAAGAATAGAAATAAATTGAGGTGCATGTTATTGGTGGTAAATCTATAAATCAGTTACATTCACCTCACTATTCATGCAACTCAGATATACCACACACTTTAGAAAATGTTTAAGGAAAATTCAATAACACCTTGACATCCCCTAGGGCTAATCCTTGGGATTATTCTCCCATTTTTTTAGAGTAAGATATCACTTGGTGGAGTGGATTGAATAGATAAATAAGAAATATAATAAAATAAAAAAAATAAGTTAAAAAGAATGGGGTTGAGAAAATGAAAATAGTAAATTAAAAAGAATACAGGTGAGAGAATAAAATAATAAAATTAAAATCGGATTAGGATGAGAGAGAAATTTATGAGAAAATGAAAAAATAGATAAAGAAAATAAAATATAAAAAATTATATAATTTATAAATATAATAATAATAATAATAATTTATTATTATCATTATTAAGGGAGATATAGATTAAGAAAAAAATAAAAATAAAAAAATTTAAAAAGTTAAAAACATTAATTATGTTAATATAAATAGTAATACTAATAATATTAATAATATTAATTATAAAAAAACATAAAAAGTTTAATAAGGGAGGATGGATAATGACTGCAACAAGTACTAAAATTTCATGATATTTATTTCTTAAAACAAAAAATGTAATTTAAAACTACAATTTCAAATAAAAACTATTACATAGAATAAATAAATTAAAGAAGAGAAAAAAACAGAGAATTATGTGGATAATAAAGTGTATATCTTGTTATCTTTTGGATGAAAAATCTTCTCCCTCAACTTCATCTGGATCCTGAGGTCATGGTGGCATGCCATCAATTTTATAGGAAGAGGAGGAGGTCTTCGGCATCCTTTAATCATAGAGGAGATATTGGGGGATTTAAATTCCCCCCGGGCTCATGAATGTTTTAAACACTACACATAAAGGGGATTCCTAGTAAGCATCTCCTTTGGTGAATGCAGGGTTTCCTCAGTGCATGGTGAATAGAGAGGTGGTAGTGGCGAGTAGGCAGACACAATGGGAACAACGTGTAGCGAGCAGTGGAAGCTTATGCGTGGTAGCAATGAGAGTGGCTCTCATTCTCTATATGGCCTAAAAATGTTATGGATAAGGGTCATTAGGATTAGTGCTAGTGGATACCTCGTTAGATAAGAGAGAAGGCAGTATGGTGGAGATGGTGGGTGTGTTGGCATGGGGTGGTCTACTGTGGCAAAGAGTGGAGGTGGTGGTGAAGTTCCTATATGGAGTGCAGCTTTGGTGGAACTTTGGGGTGGTAAAGATGGTGGCGATGCTCGGTGGTGATTCTAGGAAGTGAATCTATGATAGAGTGAGTAGCGATGGTGATCATTTCCTCAACAGCAGAGGTGGCAGCAATGGCGGTCATGAGTGATAGTAAGGGTGTTGGTCCACTGAGATTGAAGGAAAAGTCATAAAGAGGGAGGCTCATGTGACATCCGGGGGCCGAGTATGATGAGATGAAAAGGTCACGGTGGTTCCAGGTGATAGAGGAGGCAGTAGTTGAAGTACCAGATGCAACCATGCTGGAGCACTACGGAGCTGCAGTGGAGCACGATCACAGTCATATACCACAACAAAACATGGGAGCGGGTGTTAATAACATTTATGATCATGCATGGTTTTAGTGAATCATAAAAGCTAACGGGTGTCAGGAGAAGCCCCTCACCACTGTAGTCTATCCCAACCTAAGGAGCATCTCCTCCCGTTGCCACACATATTCACCCCATACACCAGTGCATGATTTTGGTAGCTTTTCTGTTGGGATTTCAACTTCCACAAGCCCTGAATGGGCTTGATTTCCCTGTGCACCTCCGGCCTAGGCAGACCCTCCTGTGGCTTCATGAACAGTTGACCCCTTGGGTTGGCTATTTGGAGTAGAGCCCATGGATGAAGTCTGCCTAGGTTCATGGATAATTTTCACACAAAAATCACTGAAATTGCTAGAAAAATTTAAGATGATTCATAAGATATAAAAACAAGAATCCAAATTTAAAAATGAAACTTCATTTACTCATTTAACAAAAAAAAATTTATTTATTCAAAATTTCCAATAAATTACTAAAAAATTGAAAATAAAGGGTTTTAACATTGTAAAACATGAAAATATTATTGATATTTTCTTAAAAATATGCACATAATTTTGTTCTATTAAATATCTCATACTCAAACAGTTCTTTTCGTCAAGCATAAAATATCAACAAGGAGTTAAAGATGGTACCAATGTTATCAATATACAAATTTAAATGAAATAAAATCATATGAATATGAATTTTAAATCAATCATTCAAAATTCATAAAAGATGTCAATTTAAATTTTCAATTTTCAAATAAATAATTAATTTAATAATTTACTCTACTCCATTTGAAAAATGATGAAACTTATCTTCTCATTTATTCAAGTTCCATAGTTTATAATTATTAAATGTTCCAAATCGTGGTTTATCTCACCTAAATCTTATCTCTCATCACTCATGATAAAATTTACGTAATGTTATTGATATATAATGAATACATGATCCTTATCCATAAGATTGTAATGAATATACATCTTCACTTTTTAATGTAAAAAATTCATAAAAACATGAGGACACACAAAAAAGGTTCAAATGATTATAAGGATTATAGTCAGTAGGATTTAATGCTATAAAAATTAAGGATTATGGAAGAGGGTTATCTATTATGTACAATGCTTGATATGAAAATTAAAAGTTTTCCAAAATTCTCTCATTCAAAATAGCAACTCCCATTTCCCTAAATATCAATGTAATGGTTATGATCATATAAAGAATATTGAATGATTAGTGCACCCTCTTGAATATTTTTTTATACATTTACAGTTGTTTTATTTTTAGAGAAACTTTTCATTTTACCCTTTTTGGGAATGCATGATTTGAATAAACTTCACATCCACCACATAAACACATATGATAAAAAACATAGGTCTAGTAACTTGGGTTTTCCCAAATCACTCCCCATTTTCAAATTTTTTGGGTTCTTCTTGTCATTTTACATTAAATTTAATTCACGAGGGGAAGATAATGATGTATAATGAACATAACAAAATCCTTAATTCATTTCCACAATAAGCACTAACACAATATTTCCTTACATTGAAAATCATCCCTTCCCCCATTATTCCATTTATCCCCACACTTCAACTTTAAAATATATTTGAAATACTTAGAGGAGGATACGAATGGATAAAAATAGATGAAAAAATAGATCTTCCCTAAAAAACACATTCATGGTTTCTATGGGATAAATAAAGATTTAGGTAATAGTTGTTTCTAGGGATATAGGCTTTTAAAAATATTCCTCAATCATTTTAAATGAGTTTTTTTTACTATCCTAGATTTGAAGGGATTCAATACAAGTTCTAGTAGGTGACATTTCCCATGATCCCTGAATAAATATTGTCAATATAAAAAAGGAAATACTTTTTCTATAAGTCCTATAGGGAATGGTAAATATGATTTTTGAAAATCACTTAATGAATGACTAATAACAGAAAATAAATTTACATGAATTTCATATATTAAAATCATAAAAAATAAATGGTAAATTTTATTTACCTGAATCTATTAATTCCTTTAAATCATGAGTCCCCATTTTAAAATCAATGATTCACTAGAATCAAAAAATTATCCATTTTACTCATTCAATTTCATTAACATTGAAATAAAAAACATGGTATCACAGGGTTCTTAAAAAACTCATGTCTTATAGATCAAGTCATGTAAATAAATAATTAATGTTTGGGCATGCAATTTTCTAATTTAAATCTCAAAACATGTTGCAGGACAAAAAATTAAAAATATTAAAAGATAATAATAAAATTTAACTCATGTTTCTAAATGAATCTCAGTCCTCTCCCCTCCACTCACTGGTGGGACTACCTTCTTCCATCATGAACATACAAAAGAGAATTACTTAATTAATCACAATGATCATGTCATTAAAGATAAAAAATATTAGACAGAGTGGGATGCATGTTATTCAATTTATAAAAATTAAAATGAAATCTCGATTCATAAAAAGAAAATGTAAAGGGATAAGTCTTGGTACGATCCCCCAAGTGGGACCAAAATCTTTACAGCCTCCAGAGGGTAGTACCATCTCTTATCCAAAGTCATATGGCAGATGAGGCTTCATTTATTTGAACAACCACATATGGATTTTAACATCTTATACTTCATCCTTTTCCTTAATGAATGTTCCTTGTATAGAGTATAAAATATCATCCCCCTTAAGTAGTAGGTAAATCTTTCATGGTAGGTGTAGGATGATGTATGAATCACTTATTATTTGGTTGCTACTTATGGAAACTCCTCCTCTTCTTCCAATTATATCATTTCACAGGCTATATAAACTGACTAATCAAAGGGGGAGAAAACATTTATTACTTATGGAATTAAATTTCATTTATTTATAAAAAAATTTTCCCCTTTAATATGGGAATCAAAAATCTATAATTTCTTCAGGATAAACAACTTGGATCTCTTGATGGGGCTCCTCAAATGTGTGCTCATTGACATAAGGGAGCTTCATGTGTTCTTCAATAGGTGCATTTCCAGTTTCATTATATTACTCCCAACGTATATCAAATATTGGATTAATCTAAATAATTAAAATATATGGGAGTGATTCAAAAACAAGTTTTAATAAAATCAGAAGAGATAAATTCAATGAAAGTTTCAATTCCCTGAGTTTGATCAGTATCAATATCTCTCTTAGTGGTGAGTGCTTCCAAGATTATATTCTTAGTGTATAGAGGTATGAAGTCAAGCTCCTCCAACTTGACTTAAAATTACACCACTTGGGTGACTTCTTTAATGGTGTTGGATTTTCTTCTTTGAAATATTTTAAGATATCATGTTGTTCTATACATGAATTCCTAATGTAATCTAGTTCTTATTGATCTCAAACATATATCTTGATAGGAAAGTTTTCCTTTTTGTCCTCCTTAGTTAAATTAGTGGAGAAAATTCGATCATATTCTGGTTCAAGTTGAAATTTCTCTAATGTTCCTTGACAATATGCAGTTATAAAATCCATTTTTCCTTGCACATGTTTCACCATGTCCTTCAGATCATAAATTTTATATTTTATCTTGTGTATTTCATGTTTTTAAATAAATCTTCTGGGGGTACTTCTTCAAAAAAATGGGAGTAATTAAGGGGTATATTCTTGTTTTTTAGAATATTGTTTATAAAATTCCTGAAAGTATTCCAAGGATTCAATAAACTCTCCAGATAATCCATCAAAAATTAATTGCCTACAGTTCTCTTTGACAACCTGGATGAGTTCATTTAATTCATCATCGTTTCCAATTTTTCTCCAGGCTCTCCATGTTTGTTTAGCCCAAAAGTTGCTTCCAATTATATACGAGGGTGCTTCAACTTCAGGCTTTGTCACCTATGAGTAATTGTACAAATAATGGAAAAAACTTCATTTTAAAACATTATTTTTTTAGTTTTAATTTTTATAAAAGAAATAAAATCTATCTATGATGTGAAATAGAAAAGGATAGTAAACTTTTCATTGAGTCCCCAAAAACGTTACTAGTTTTGATACACACCCATAAAGGGGTGTAGAAAAAAAAATTATGTCCTTTTGGGTTTTTGATTAATGGAATTGAAAAAATGGAAATTTAAACTAACATAAAAATCTAAACATAATGATGAAAGGAAGAACGGACATGGTCTTGGGTTCGGTTTTGAATTAAATAATTATTATCATTTAATTGTTTAATTTTTATTTGATAAACCGAACATGAACTCTCATGTTTAAATTACTATTGTTTATTTAGAAATTGTGAAATCAATGATAGCCTAAGAAATCATAACTCCACATATTCCTATAATAAAGGCTGATGAAATACCTTGGTCTAGGATATACCATCTACTTGGACCTGACACAATTGATGTTGTTTCATCCATTGATTTTCTATACTTCTTAGTATAAAGAGTTAACTAATGGATACACTACTAGAAACTGGGCCTATATCAACCGCCATTGGCGGTCGCTCTGGCCCTACAGTGACTACCTTGGGACCACCAATGGCGGCCACATTTGGCCCATCTTTCTAGGGCTACAGCGACCACCAATGGAGGCCCCTATAGGTGACCGGAAATTTAGTCCATTGTGATTGCTTGGCGGTCGCTGTTGGGTTGGCCTATAGAGACTGCCATTGACGGTCGCTGTTCGTATCAACCGAGAGAGACCGCCAATGGCGGCCGCAAATCTGGAAAAAAAATTAAAAATTTTCATTTATACATCACATTTCCAGCAATCGCAAAAACTATTGCCGAATAGAACAAACAAAACTAAAATGAAAAAGAAAAACAATTCAAAACATAATAAACATCAGGTTCCTAAAAAAAAATAAATTGTAGACATACTTCTCCACATACAGTGATCCAAAAAGCTCTAATCCACTCCAATATTCTTCTTCAATAAACTACAATAAGATACAAAAGAAACAACTAAATAAAGAAAATGCAAATTGAACATATTTATTAAGTTAGTATATTTATATAAATAAAATTAGGCCATTAGGTCAATAGGATAACATTCCATTATTCCATTTCATCATTACGGTGTTACACTAATATTCGACTATGGTGTTCAGGCAGCGTTAGCGCGTTACCCCCCCCCCCCCCCGGAACACCCCCCACACACACACTCCTGACAGCCCCCCACCCCCACCCACACCGGACAACCGCCGTCCCCACCCGCTGGTCCGCCCCCACCCACCGAACTTCCCCCTCACGCTGAACAACCCCCCTCACCCCAGACACCCACCAACCCTTGGACAACCCCCTACCCCCCAGATAGCTCCCCCCCACAAGGATATGACACATCATTCGGACACGTAGTTTGTGTGATACGACTGAATATGTGTTTTTTAGGTGTTTAACGTGCTTCAAAAGCATGTGTTTGGTGGTCAAAACAGGCTAAATGTCCTCAGAATGCCATTAAATAGGACGACAACAATGGGTGGGTGAATTGCAAAATGGTCGGGCTGACGCCACATCAATCAGAGGTTTCGTGAGACAGCGGCGACCGAAAACGCACTCTGCGCATCGTAAATGGACAAAACTTGTGTTTAATGGTCAAATGCATACCGAAAAACATCGTCATGACTTCAAATCACATGATAAAACCCTAATTATTATTGTTGAGGTGTACGAGGAGGAAACACATCATTCGAATCTGCAGTTTTCACGGCAGAGCTGAATATGTGTTTTTTGGGTGATTGGCGGGCTTCAAAAGCGTGTGTTCGGTGGTTAAAACCTGCTGAACAACCTTGTAATTCCATGAAATTGGACAAAAACAATGGTTGGGTGAATTTTGAAATGTTGGGAAGACGGAACGTCAATCAGAGGTGTCGTGAGACCGTGATGACCAAAAATGCACTTCATGCGTCAAAAATGGCTAAAAACATGTGTTTAACGGTTAAATGCATACATAACGACATCCTAATGACTTAAAATCACATGATAACACCCTAATTATTATTTTTGAGATGTATGAGGAGAATACACGTCATTTGGATGCATGGTTTGCATAGCACGACTGAATATGGGTTTTTTGGGTGTTCGGCAGGCTTCAAAAGCGTCCATGGGGTGGTCAAAACCAGTCAAACGACCACGAAATGCGATAAAATTAGATGAAAACAAAGTATGGGTGAATTTTGAATTGTTCAAGCAGAAGGCACATCAATCAGAGGTGTTGTGAGACTGCGACAACCAAAAACGCACTTCGCGCATCGTAAATGGCCAAAGCATGTGTATAACGATCAAATGCATACCGAACGACATTGGCATGACAACCTCATAATGCCATGAAATCAGACGAAAACAGAGGTTGGGTGAATTGTGAAATGGTCATGCATAAGGAATGTCAATCGGAGGTGTTGTGAGACTACGGCGATCGAAAACGCACTCTTCGCATCGTAAATGGCCAAAACATGCGTTTAACAGTCAAATGCATACCACAATACATCGGCATGACTTGAAATCACCATAGAACACTACAATTATTATTAGTGAGTTGTAAGAGAATATAGAACATTATTCAAACACGTGGTTTGCACAGAACGACTGAATATGTGTATTTTAGGTGTTTGGAGTGCTTCAAAAAGGTGTGTTGGGTGGTCAAAACTGGCCGAAAAACCTCGGAATGCCATGAAATCGAACGAAAATAAAGGTTGGGTGAATTGTAAAATGGCCAGGTAGATGAAACGTCAATCGGAGGTGTCGTGAGACCGCAGTGACTAAAAATGCACTTCGTGCATTGTAAATGACCAAAACATGCATTTAACGGTCAAATGCATACCGAACGGCATCACCCTGACTTGAAATCACACAAGAAAACCCTAATTATTATTGGTGAGGTGTAAGATGAGATAATAAGTCATTTGAAAATGTTGTTTGTGTGGAACAGCTGAATGTGTGTTTTTTAGGTGTTCGGCGCGCTTCAAAATTGTGAATTGGGGGGGTCAAAACCGACCGAATGACCTTAGAATTCCATGAAATAGGCTGACAATAAAGGGCAAGTGAATTATAAAATGGTCAAGTAGATGACACATCAATCAGAGTTGTCGTGAGGCCACGACGACTGAAAACGCACTCTACACATCGTAAATTGCCAAAACATGTGTTTATCGGTTAAATGCATACCGAACAATATCGTCATTACTTGAAATCACACGAGAACACCCTAATTATTATTGGTGACGTGTATGAGGAGACATCACATCAATCGGATGTGTGGTTTGCATGAGACAGCTGAATATGTGTTTTTTGGGTGTTCGGCGCGCTTCAAAAGCGTGCGTTGGGTGGTCAAAACTAGTCGAACAACCTCAAAATGCTATGAAATCGGACGACAACAAATGGTAAGTGAATTATGAAATGTTCATGACAACAGTACGTCAATTGGAGGTGTTGTGAGACCAAGGAGACTGAAAACACACTTTGCACAATGTCTATGTCCAAAACATGCATTTAACGGTCCAATGCATAATGAATGACATCTTTATAACTTTAAATATCACAATAACACCATAATTATTATTTTTTAGGTGTAAAAGGAGACGGAATGTCATTCGGATGCACGGTTTGTGTGGCAAAGATGAATATGTGTTTTTTGGGTGTTTGGTGCACTTCAAAAGCATGCGTGGGGTCTTCAAAACCGGTCGAACGACCTCAGAATTTCATGAAATCGGACGAAAACAAAGGGTGGGTGAATTTTAAAATGTTCGGGAAAACGGTAGGTCAATCAGAGGTGTCGTGAGGACCGCGGTGATCGAAAACACACTCTGCGCGTCGTAAATGGCCAAAACAAGTGTTTAACGGTCAAATACATATCGAAAGACATCAGAATGACTTGAAATCACATGAGAAAACCCTAATTGTTATCGGTGAGGTGTAATAGGAGATAGTATGTCATTAGAACGTGTGGTTTGCGTGGAACGAATGAATATGTGTTATTTAGGTGTTCGGTGCGCTTCAAAAGCATGCATGGGGTGGTCAAAACTAGACGAACGACCTCGGAATGCCATGAAATCAGAAAACCACAAAGTGCGGGTAAATTGTGAAATGGTCGGGTAGATGGAACGTCAATCAGAGTTATTATGAGACCACAGTGACTGAAAACGCACTTCGCGCATCGTAAATGCCAAAACATGCGTTTAACGATCAAATGCATAACGAATGACATCGGGATGACCTGAAATCACACGAGAACATCCTAATTATTATTGGTGAGGTGTACGAGGAGATGTCACATCAGTCGGATGTGCAGTTTGCACGGTACGAATGAATATGTGTTGTCATGACCTGTCCCTTGGGGCCCGTGCTGTGACTACCCCAAGCCCGCCTTTCATAGGTTAGGGGCTGGCGACAAGCACCGAAAGGCGTATTCCCTAAAACTGGGAAGGCATTGCCTTATATCCTGTAAACACACTAAACCAAGAACACAACAAGATCCGAACACAATTAAATTGTATAGTAAAAAGAGTGTGTACAGTAAGTAAAAGGGGCCAAAATACAAGCCCAACTCAAAAGTACAAGAAAACTAGAAGTACAAGTAAAATAAATAGCTCCTATGAACATCCTCCAAGGATCCTTCCTGAAGGATAGGTACATATCTCAAATGATCCTCTCTGAGGTAAGCCTCTTCTAAGGTACGCCTCTGAGCTACCCCCAGTCCTGGTACCCCTCATCCTCAGTCAGCGTTGTCTGTCGTCTGTACCAAACACAACAAGGTGTGGGCATATCCCGTGCAGGGGGGTGAGTATGATGATACTCAGTAGGGAACCTGAGACCCTAAAAGATCTCACAAAATCAACAAAGGATAAACCAAAAAGAATGAAAACAACTGACAACCCTACTTAAGTATATTCCTATACATCTACCTAAGTTATCAAGTATACCCATCTCATTCCTGAGGAAACTCAAGGTCCAAAATCTTTAGCCAAAGTACAACTGTTCCATGAAGGAAATAATACCATGAAAGTAACACCACAAAGAGATGTACCACAATGGTAACACCACACAGAAGAATACCATAAAGGTATCACCACAAATGTATGTACCACGAAAGTAACACCACAAAGGTAAGTACCACATAGGTAACACCACACAGAAGAATACCAAAAAGGTATCACCACGAAGGTAAGTACCACAAAGGTAAGCCACACAGAAGATTACCACAAAGGTAAATACTCATCTCACATCAGGTATAAATTTGTTAAGGTAGTAAATATGATTATATGTAACTACTGAGTCATCTTACTATGTTAAAAGGCTGACCCATGTAGGGTCCTAAATCATCAGACCCACATTGGATCCTAAATCATCAGACCCATGTAGGATCATAACATAGAAGACCCACATAGGATCCTAGAGTAGTCCCATTTGGATTCCTATAGTGGATCTAGGTGAGAATCTCCAACAAAGACCCACGTCGGATCCCAAAGCACATACCCACATAGGATCCCTTTCTCATGTTACAACCAGCTATAGGGTTCCCACACTAAGCTCGCTTGATTTCGGGAGGGTACGATCCTCAAGCCACAATTTGATACTCTAACTTTCAGAAATTCCCATGAAGAAGTATCTCAAAGGACCTCCATATAAAAGGGGTCTTAATACAACTGGTGGTGCATCAATCGGACGCCCAATCTGTAAGTTATTGGTCTTTTAGATCTGAGGGATCGGTTGGATTTGTGTTCGATCCAACCCGTCCGTACCCAAAATTTATACAAAACTAAAGTTTTTTATACCAACATAACCTTTTTGATCCAAGGTTTTTGGCACCACAGACGGTTTGTCAAACGGACGCTCGTAGCTCAAGATATGGCCGAAACAACGAAAAGCCGTCGAAACTGGTCCGGGTCCGGTCCGACCCGGCACGACCCGGCCTGGGCTGACCCGACCTGGTTCGGGTCGACCCAGCCTGACCCAGGCCTGAACCTAGGTCCACCTAGCCCACTCGGCTCCCCGGCTACCCAAACGGCTGGCCTTCTCTGCATTGCGCGGTCACGTGTCGCACCATCACCGGCGGCCAGCAGTGAGTTGGTCGCCCTGACTTCGCCTCCGCGGCCTTATATTGTGGCACCCACATGCCTGGCTACATAGACGCGTGCTGCCACCTCCCTTTCATGCAATTGTCCATGCACCAGCCACTACCTCTACTCCTCCATGGCCGATAGGCCGCGTCCCTTCTTCGGCAGAGTGGTCACGCCGTCGCCATCATTACAGCCGGCCGGGGTGCCGACCGCCGTTCCCGAGCCCCACTGGTGTCGGTCACCAATAACGTTCTTTGGGTCACCAAGCACGCCCTAGTAGCTCGTTCTTCATTTCGTAGACATCGGCACTCGTCTCAGGATGTCACCATTGATTTAAAAACACCACAATCCACAAAGGTTGCGGAGAGGTCGGGTCGTGTTCATTTGGCATGAACCCTCCGCGTTAGAACGGTAGCAAGTGGGTTATTTGTTCTTGAATCAAGAAGAATGCCAAGGATGGTTAAGGGGTATTCAAAACAAAAATAAAACCTACCTCAATTGCTATCTAGAATATGTCACGAGGAAGAAGACGAAGTCATTGGGGATGGTGATGTCGGTGTTCATCGCTTCTGTAAGATGGTTCCGATCTGGGCTCAAGCATCATTCTCATTCTTCAATTCTACTGTATGTTCATCATTAGAGAGGGAATTCTTCATTTAGAGGAAATGCTTATCCAATGATCTCCAAGTCTCTCTCCCAATTCTCCTTTGCCAACCAATCCTCTCCAATGTAAATAGGATCCAATATAAATTAAAATATGTATATAAATTTAATTCCATGTTGGAACAATTAAAGTTGACACATTTAATTAATTGTAGTTGGCCTAATTAATTAAATAGAGAGTTGAAAGGTTTTCCCCCATTAAGAGGGGCTTAGGTGGTCCCCACCACTATAATTCAAAATGGGGGGTTTTCTAGTTCGGGTGGTCCCCACCCCTATAACCCAAAAGAAGGTGTTTCAAAAGAAAAATAAAATGATAAATATTTTATTTTTCTTCTTCCACAAAAAACTGAAAAACTATCTTCTACCCTCAACCTACAACGATCGAGGTGAAAGTCTCCTTAAACAAATATCAGCAATGCGAGTTCAACGGTGCCGTCAGATTTTAATTATGAGCACCAGTTCAAAAGTTACAAAAACCCGCTCGCACATTTACTGAACATACCTGAAAAAAATTCAGAAATTCATTCCAGGCACACCAGGCCACGGAATCACGCGTCGTTATTTTTTTCGGACTCATAAAATTTTCATATAATTAAAAAAATTACATGGAAATTTTCAGGTAATTACATGTGTTTTTAGGTGTTCGGTGCGCTTTAAAAGTGTGTGTGGGTTGGTCAAAACTGGCCGAATGACCTCAGAATTCCATGAAATCGGACGAAAATAAAGGGTGGTAAAATTGTAAAATGTTTGAATAGACGACACATCAATCAGAGGTGTTGTGAGACCGCGACGACCGGAAATGCATTCTGCCCATCATATATGGCCAAAATATGCATTTAATGGTAAAATGCATACCAAACAACATTGGCATGACTTGAAATCACACGAGATCACCCTAGTTATTATTGTTGAATTGTACGAGGAGACGACACATCATTCAGATGTACAATTTCCATGGCACGACTAAATATGTGTTTTTTAGATATTCGGCGCACTTCAAAAGCGTGTGTTGGATTGTTAAAACCATCCGAGTGACCTCATAATTTCATGAAATTGGATGACAATAAAGGGTGGGTGAATTTTAAAATGGTCAGGCAGAAGACACCTCAATCGGAGGTGTCATGAGACCACGATGACAAAAAACGCACTTCGTGCATCGTAAATGGCCAAAACATGTGTTTATTGGTCAAATGCATACCGAACGATATTTTAATGAACTGAAATCACAAAATAACATCCAAATTATTATTGTTGAGATGTAAGAAAAGATTTGATGTCATTCGGATGCGCTGTTTGCGCTACACGGCTAAATATGTGTTTTTTGGGTGTTCGACGCACTTCAAAAGCATGCATTGGGTGGTCAAAACTGGCCGAACAACCTCATAATGCAATGAAATTGAACCAAAACAAAGGGAGGTTGAATTTTTAAATGTTCAGGCAAATGGAACATCAATCAGAGGTATCGTGATACAGTAGAGACAAAAAATGCACTTCGCATGTCGTAAATGGCCAAAACACGCGTTTAACAGTCAAATGCATACTAAACAACATCAGTATGACTTTAAATCACACGAGAACACCCTAATTACTATTTATGAGGTGTACGTGGAGATGGAACGTCATTAAAACATGTGGTTTTCATGGAACAGCTAAATATGTGTTTTTTGGGTGTTCAGCATGCATCAAAAACGTGAGTTGGGTGGTCAAAACTATTCAAATGAAATCATAATGCCATGAAATTGGACGAAAACAAAGGGTGGGTGAATTGTAAAATTGTTTGGCAGACAACACATCAATGAGAGGCGTCGTGAGACTATGGTGACCGAAAATGAACTTCGTGCGTCGTAAATGCCCAAAACATGCGTTTAACGATGAAATGCATACCGAATGACATCGACATGACTTGAAATCACACGAGAACACCCTAATTATTATTTTTGAGGTTTAAGAAGAGATGACATGCCATTTAGATGTGCGTTTTGTACGGATCAGCTGAATTTGTGTTTTTTGGGTGTTCGACGCGCATCAAAAGCGTGTGTGGGGTGGTCAAAACTAGCCAAACAAATTTGAAATTCCATGAAATCGGACGAAAAAAATGGTGGGTGGATTGTGAAATGGTTGGGCACACGACATGTCAATAAGAGGTATCTTGAGACAACGTCGACCAAAAATGCACTCCACGTGTCGTAAATGGCCAAAACATGCATTTAACAGTCAAATGCATACCATATGACATCATCATGACTTGAAATCACACTAGAACACCCTAATTATTATTGGTGAAATTTATAAGGATAAAACATGTCATTCGGACATGCGGTTTGTGCGTCATGACTTAATATGTGTTTTTTAGGTGTTTGACGTGCTTCAAAAGCTTGCGTGGGGTGGTCAAAACTGGCTGAATGATCTCAAAATGCCATAAATTGGACTAAAACAAAGTTTGGGTAAATTGTGAAATGCTCAGGTATATGACATGTCAATCGGAGGTGTCATGAGACCACAACGACAAAAAACGCACTATGCGCATAGTAAATGACCAAAACATGAGTTTAATGATCAAATGCATACCGAATGACATCATCATGACTTGAAATAACACGAGAACATCCAAATTATTATTGGTGAGGTGTAAGAGGAGACGAAATGTCATTTAGACGCGCAGTTTGGGTGGCATGGCTGAATATGTGTTTTTTAGGTGTTCGACGTGCTTCAAAAGCATGTGTTGGGTGGTCAAAACCAGTTGAATGACCTAGTAATGCCATTAAATTGTACGAAAATAAAGGGTGGGTAAATTCTACAATGGTCGGGTAGACGACACATCAATCGGGGGTGTTGTGAGACCACAGTGACCGAAAATGCACTCTGCGCGTCGTAAATGTCCAAAATGTGCGTTTAACGGTCAAATGCATATCGAACGATATAGGCATGACTTTAAATCACATGAGAAAATCCTAATTATTATTGGTGAGGTGTACGAGGAGACGACACATCATTCGGACTCACGTTTTGTGCATCATGACTGAATATGTGTTAGTTAGGTGATCAGCGCACTTCAAAAGCACGTGTGGGCCGAACAACCTCAGAATGCCATGAAATATAAGGATAATAATGGGTGGGTGAATTTTGAAATAGTCAAGTAAGCGACACGCCAATCAAAGGTGTCGTGAGACCACAACGACTGAAAATGCACATCGCACATCGTAAATGGCCATAACATGCTTTTAACGATCAAATGTATACCGAAAGACATTGGCATGACTTGAAATAACATGAGAACACCATAATTATTATTGCTAAGGTGTAAGAGGAGGCAACACGTCATTGGGACATGCGGTTTGCACGGCACAACTAAATATATGTTTTTGGGTGTTCGACGCACTTCAAAAGCATGTGTGTGGTGGTTAAAACTGGTCAAACGACCTTAGAATTCCATTAAATCAAACGAAAATAAGGGGTGGTTGAATTTTGAAATGGTCAGGTAGAGGGAACGTCAATCGGAGCTTTCATTAGACCGTGGTGACCGAAAACACACTCAGCATGTCGTAAATGGTCAAAATATGTGTTTAACGGTCAAATGCAAACTGAACGACATTGGCATGACTTGAAATCACACGAGAACACCCTATTATTTTTTATGAGGTGTACTATGAAACATCACATCATTCAGATGCGTGGTTTGTGTGATACGGCTGAATATATGTTTTTTAGGTGTTCGACACGCATCAAAAGCATGGGTGGGGAGGTCAAAACCAGCCGTTCGACCTCAGAATTCCATGAAATCATACAACAAAAAAGGAGGGATGAATTGTGAAATAGTCGGGTAGAAAACACATCAATCAGAGGTGTCGTGAGACTGTGATGACCAAAAATGCACTCTGAGCATTGTAAATGACCAAAACATGAGTTTAACAGTCAAATGCATACTGAACAACATGAACATGACTTGAAATTACACAAAAAAACCATAATTATTATTGCTGAGGTGTATGAAGAGACGACACGTCATTCGGATGCACGGTTTTCATGACACGGCTGAATATTTGTTTTTTAGGTGTTCAGTGCGATTCAAAACCATGAGTTGGGTGGTCAAAATAGGCCAAATGAACACAAAATGCCATTAAATCAAATGAAAACAAAGGGTGGGTGAATTGTGAAATGGTCGGGTAGACGACACGTCAATCAGAGGTGTCATGAGACCACGGCGAATGATAACGGACTCTGCGCGTCGTAAATGGCCAAAACATGCCTTTAATGTTCAAATTCATACCGAATGACTTTGGAATGATTTAAAATCACATGAGAATGCCCTAATTATTATTGGTGAGGTGTAGGAGGAGACATCATGTCATTCAGATGTGTGGATTGCACAGAACGGTTGAATATGTGTTTTTTGGGTGTCCAGCAAGCTTCAAAAGCATGCGTTGGGTGTTCAAAACCGGCCGAATTACTTTGGAATGCCATGAAATTGGATGGAAAAATAGGACAGATGAGTTTTGAAATGGTTGGGTAGACGGAACGTCAATTGGAAGTGTCGTGAGACCATGATGACCGAAAACGAACTCTGCGCATTGTAAATGGTTAAAACACGCGTTTAATGGTCAAATGCATACTGAACGACATAAAAATTACTTGAAATCACACCAGAACACCATAATTATTATAAGTGAGGTGTACGAGGAGACTACATGTCATTCGGACGTGCAGTTTTTGAAGCACGACTGAATATGTGTTCTTTGGGTGTTCAGCGTGCTTCAAAAGTGTGCATTGGGTGGTCAAAACCTGCCAAATGACCTTGGAATGTCATGAAATCAGATGAGAACAAAGTGTGGGTGAATTTTGAAATTTTTGGGGAGACGACACGTCAATTGGAGGTGTTGTGAGATGCAGAGACCAAAAACGCACTTTGCATGTCGTAAATGGCCAAAACACACGTTTAACAGTCAAATGCATACCGAATGACATCACCATGGCTTGAAATCACACGAGAACACCCTAATTATAATTGGTGAGGTCTAAGAGGAGAAAAAACGTCATTCGGACACGTGGTTTTCTCGTCACGGCTGAATATGTGTTTTTTGGGTGTTCAGAGCATTTCAAAATAATATGTGGGGTGGTCAAAACCGGCTGAACGACCTCAAAATGCCATGAAATTGTACGACAACAAAGGGTGGATGAATTGTGAAATGGTTGGGTAGAAGACATGTCAATCAGAGGTGTCTTGAGACTGCAGCAACCAAAAACGCACTCCTCCCATCGTTAATGGCCAGAACATGCATTTAACCGTCAAATGCATGACGAACAACATCGTCATGACTTGAAATCACACGAGAACCTTCTAATTGTTATTGGTGAGTTTTACGAGGAGACAACACGTAATTTAGACCCGTGGTTTGCATGGAACATCTGAATATATATTTTCTTAGTGTTCTGTGTGCTTCAAAAGGATGCGTGGGGTGGTCAAAACTTTCTGAACGACTTCAGAATGCCATGAAATCCAACGAAAAAAAGGTGGGTGATTTGTGAAATAGTCGTGCCGACGACACATCAATAGGAGGTGTTGTGAGACCGCGGTGACTGAAAATTTACTCCGCACGTTGTAAATGGCCTAAACATGTGTTTAATGATCAAATGCATATTTAACGACATCTTCATGACTTGAAATCAAACAATAAAACCATAATTATTATTGGTGAGGTGTATGAGGATATGATACGTCATTCAGATGCACAGTTTGCGCGACACGACTAAATATGTGTTTTTCAGGTGTTCGGTGTGCTTCAAAAGCATCCATGGGGTTGTCAAAACTAGACGAACAACCTCATTATTCCATGAAATTAGAAGAAAACAAAGGGTGGGTGAATTTTAAAATGGTCGAGAAGACAAAACATCAATCAAATGTGTCATGAGACCTGGTGACCGAAAACACACTCTTCACGTCGTAAATGACCAAAACATGCCTCTAACGGTCAAACGCATACCGAACGACATCAGTATGACTTGAAATCGCATAAGAAAAACCTAATTATTATTGGTGATGTGTATGAGGAGATGGCATGTCATTCGGATGCATGGTTTGTGCGACACAGCTGAATATGTATTTTTTAGGTGTTCTGTGTGCTTCAAAAGTATTCTTTGGGTGGTAAACACTGGCCGAATGACCTTAGAATTCCATTAAATTGGAAGACAACAAAGGGTGGGTGAATTTTGAAATGGTCAGGTAGACGACACGTCAATCCAATGTGTCGTGAGACCGCGATGACAAAAAACTCACTCTGTGCATTGTAAATGGCCTAAACATGCGTTTAATGGTCAAATTCATACTGAACGACATCAGTATGACTTGAAATCACACTAGAACAACCTAATTATTATTTTTTAGGGGTAAGAGGAGACAGTACGTCATTCAGACACATGGTTTGCACGGCACGGCTAAATATATGTTTTTTAGGTGTTTGGCATGCTTCAAAATCTTGCATTGGGTGGTCAAAACCGGCCTAACGACCTCAGAAGATAATTAAATCGGACGACAACAAAGGGTGGAAGAAATGTGGAATGGCCGGGCAGACAGAACGTCAATTGGATGTATCGTAAGATTGCAGCGACTGAAAACGCACTCCGCGCGTCATAAGGACGCGTGATTTTCATGGTTGAAACAAATTCTAAAAACCTCAGTTTTTTCACACAATAAAATTACACATAACCCCATATTATACTTGAATCCTATTTATAGTTGTGTGAGTAGGAGAAAAGGTGGGATTCAAATTTTACATTTCCACTCAATGAAAACTTGAAACACAAATCTATCACTTAATACATTTTACATGGATGGTTTATAAGGATTATAGAGTATTCTTGAAACATCTTGTAAACTGGAGTTTCTAATCTATTCAAAAACCATTCATTACCTTAAGGGATGATTAGGGATATTCCTCTCCTGATATTTTGAACTTTGAACGATCAACATAACATCTCTAAATTTTATATCCTTATGAAAATTTTATAAAGAACTTCAAACTAGTAATACATTAGAACATTGAATTTTAGTTCGTAAAAAACATTTAAAAAATCTTACATTTAGATAATCACCACAAATAAAAAATTCATAAAATTAAAATAAAGGCTTCTTGGAAAATAATGTTTCCCTATTACGAACAATTCCAATAACGCTTTCATAGTGCTTCAACAATTTACAAACACAAAATCATATTAGTAAACAATCTAACTAGCCCCCCCCCACACACACGCACCCCCTGAACAGCCCCCTGGGACAACACCCCTCACCCCGAACAACCCCCCTGGACTGTCCCTCCATGAACAGCCCCCCCCACCCCGGACAGCCCCCCCTCACCCTAGATAGCCCCTACTCACCCCTGACAGCCCCTACCCCTGGACATACCCCTTCTCCACGAACATCCCCCCATCACCCCGGACATGCCACCCCCACCCCCTGAAGTGCCTCCCCGGACAGCCCCCCCCCCCCCCCCCCCCACCGTCACCCCCGGACAGCCCCCCTCACCCCAGACCGCCCCTGCTCACCCCTGACAGCCCCCACCCCCTAGAAAGCCCCTCTATCACCTTGAACACCCCCCATCATCCCAGACAGCCCCCACCACCCCAAACAGCCCCCCACCCCCCCGAACACCCCCACCCCGGCCACCCACCCCACCCCGAACAGCCCCCACTCACCCCTGATAGCCCCCACCCCCGGACAACCCCCATCACCCAGACAACCCCCCATCACCTTGTACATCCCTCCCACCCCCAGGACATCCCACCTCACCCCCGGACAGCCCCCCCCCCCCCCCCCCGACCCTGGAAAACCCTGCCACCCCCCGGACAGCCACCCTCACCCCAGAAACACCCGCTCAAAAGAATTTAAATTTAAATTCTAAATCAATATATAAAACTAATTCAATAATAAATATAAAATAAATTCACCTCATGAATATGATGCGTCATGCGTGGTCATGACTGCTACCTCCATCCGGTGTGCCAGGGTCCTACAACAGATAAAAATTATAAATATTTAATAACTAAAATAATATAAAGTAAATAAATAAATTCAGTATAAAACTGTGTCGAATGATATCCTGAACCAGTACCAGATCACACATATTCATGCAATGGTCTAACCTCAGTGATAAATTGTGCATTTATCTCCTCAAAAATGCACAACCGTGCCTTGAAATCTGAAATTTGTTGTGTCATCTGAGCAAAAACAGAACTGACAACCTCAATGCGTGATACTACAGAATGAGTAATCCCCATTCCAGAGATCAAACTATATCCATGTCTATCACAACTTATGATGGGATGGAATATCGCATCCCTTCGCAGGGGAAGTTGTCGTTGATCCTCTGGCAGCTGTTCGAAATCAGCATCAAATTGAGTCTGTGCAATATTTAAATAAATATACATATATATGTTTATATATAGATGCATGTAAGTACTGGTAATGAGTATTATCACTTACTATAAGAGCTATAGCCTCAGGATCATTTCGATCATGAATCCCCATCCACACCGACATTTTATCAGTCAGTGCACCTTGCTCCTGTAACTGTATACCAATATAATATAATAATATTACACAAAACCATAATAAATAAATAATAAATTAATAATAAATACCTCATGTCAGATCTGAGACACATGAGGAGTCCTGAGCCTGTGAGGGGGTCCATGCAACACTCGATTCTCAAAATGGCGTGCTGACACCACCTACATACAATTAATTCACATTTCAAGCAAATATAATTTCACACATTCTTGAAAATATATATACCAAAATAAATATACTAACCACGGTGGGCTCAATAGACCAATATGCAACTAATTCATGCCACTGAGATGGGAGAAAACTCCTTAAGACATTTTCTAGATATATCTGTGGCACCCATATTTGGTACCCAGTTCTCCCTCTTGAATTTTCATTTATAATCGTTCCACATATTATGGAATTTTCTCCTACACACAGGCGAAAACTCATTGGGGAACACTTTTAGATTTTTCTATTTATGAAAAAAATCACACATGTTAGTATTTTTTTAAACAAAGGGAAGAATCTAAATTGGTCTTTTTACCTTAACTTCCCTCCAAATTAGATCTAATGTATCCTAAGGGATAGAAGCCCAGTCACATGTGGAAAATGGAAATTGATGTCGGTCGTATATGATATGGCCCAACTGATGAATAAATGCAGGGGCAGTCAGTCCCACAGGATGAAATCTTTTATCAAATAAAATATCATAGATCGTGTCGGAATTCCATGACAAAATTCCATGACCAGGGCCTCTCTTGTGATAGGAAGAAGAAGTAGAGTCTGATCCTGTTGAAAATAATTTTATATATAATTTATACAGATATTCACATATACATATACATATATATATATATATATATATATGTTTAGAAATTACAAAAAAATCAGAAATAGTTACATTCAAACATACCTCGACCCTGAGACGTAGATGGATCAAATGAATGATGTGAATCTGCTATCTATTCCCCTGACATGGCTACGATCATACAAAACATTAATAAGGGGACCATTCACAATTTGAAAAAGATAAATCGGATTTTTTTTAAAAAAAACATGAACAATAGTCAATCAAACAATAAGGGATAGAATAATTAGTTGTGAATGGATTTTAAAAAATTAAAAAAATTAATAAAAGAGAAGTAAAATTATGTAATAAAAGGCTTGTATATAGATGGGGTGTTGTGGGGCTGTCCAGGGTGGGGTGGGTGTCTGGGGTGGGGGGGTTGTCCGGGGTGGGGGCTATTTGGGGGTTCGAGGGGGTGGGTTGTCCGAGGTTGGGGCTGTCCGGGGGGTTGTTCGGGGGTGAGGGGGCTATCTGGGGTGGGGTGGGGGCTGTCAAGGGGGGACTATCTGGGGGTGACATGGATGTACGGGGTGAGGGGGGAGTCTGAGGTGTGGGGGGAGTCCGGGGGGTGGGATATTCCGGGGGTGGGGGGGTTGTCTGGGGGTGAGGGGCTGCTCGAGGGTTGGAGGGCTATTCGGGGTGGGGGTGGGGGCTGTCCGGGGTGATGGGGGTTGTCTGGGGGGTTTGGGGGTGTCTGGGGTTGGGAGGAGCTGTTTGGGGTGGGGGTCTCCGAGGTCTGTTGGGAAAACAATTATACACCTTTCATTAAACTTGCAAATCGACCATTTCTCCTTCAATAGCTGCGCTAACCCCATAAATATCTTCTTCACATTGAACTATGGTATGTTGATCAAGTTGTTGGGAAACAAAAGGATCAGTCTCAGGTTCATCTTGTTCAAATATAAACACTCCTCTCCATGACATTTTCACAACAACTTGCCAACTAGGATCTGAAGGCAATGTAACCAGGAATATTTGTTCCGCTTGTGATGTCAAAATGAAAGGTTCATTATCAACTCATTCATTTCTTTATAAAATGTAGTTAAAATTAACCATTGTAAACTGATATTGATTGACTTTACTTCCATGCACTAGATCAACCCAATTACATTTTAACAATATG
The DNA here is from genome assembly GCA_963277665.1 of Viscum album. NCBI lineage: Eukaryota > Viridiplantae > Streptophyta > Magnoliopsida > Santalales > Viscaceae > Viscum > Viscum album. Next base: position 1,969,273,817 of record OY728147.1, on the reverse strand, counting down.
TACTTCAACCCGTGTTCGTATAAAACTTCAATGATATCTATCAATTGACCATAGTAATAACCAGAGATGACGAAAGGAAAACTGATGCCACTATTTTGTGTTTCTCGTTTGTCTTCAACATATTTAATATGAAATCGAAATCCATTAGCATCTATAGATTTATAACGATGAGCTGTTATATATGGACCCTCAGCTTGTTAAAAAAATTCTTTAGTTAGCATGGGGTCATCTAACTCCCTCAGCTTATGAACCTACAAAATTCACGTAATTCACATAATTCAATAATGATTTCTACATAAAGAACTTATTATAATACTTCAATCATAATGAAAATCAATTTATACATAAAAATCATTGAACCAATCATGAAATGATGCATAATGAGATTGTTGAATTTGATAATCAGTCGCACGATACATCTTTTCTTTTAGCTCATTAATGTGTTTCCTACAAATGAACAATCTCGATGATTAAATGAAAAACTTATGCAAACAAAACATGTAAAATTTAAATAATAAAATTGACAAGACACTTACTTCATTAATGGTGAAATTGAGGGAGTATTGAACAAGATGTATCGATGCGCTTGTATCTACTCAGTGTAGTCATATCAAATGTGGTTCCTTCTCTATCTGGAAAATCATGAATCTGAGAGGGATTATCTAATTTTGTTTCAACATCCATAAGATATTCTGCACAAAAAGTAGTACACTCATCCATCAAATAACCATTGGCTATTGATTCCTCCGTATGAGCTCTGTTTCGTACTAATCATTTCAATGTATTCAGATACCACTCAATAGGATACATCCAATGGAATTGCACTAGACCAGCAACCATTAATTCATCAGTTAGGTGAACTGTCAAGGGAACCATAACATTGAAAAATATGGGGCGGGGGGATAGTTTTTCAAAGTGAAAAATAGCAAGTAGAATTCGGTCCTGCAAACTATTTAAATCACTCATTCATTGATTTATTAATCAAAGTTGTCTAAAAAAATTACCCATCTATATCAACAGTTGAACAACATTGGGGGATAAACAATCAAAAATTTCCATTGGAATTAACAGTTGATGTAGTATAAGATTTTCATGAATTTTCAGCCCTTGTAATTTATTTCTCGTAAAATTCACACACTTTGAAATATTAGAAGAGTAACCCTGAGGAACCTTGAGCGTCTTCAAAATGGAAAGAAATGTCTCTTTCTTATTTGTATTCATCGTATACTGTGTATCAGGCATATATGCCTTGTTTCCCTCAATTAACTGTAAATGCAGCTATTTTCTTAAACCCATTTCTTCCAAATCAATATGTGCCTTAACATGGTCCTTTAATTTCCCACTAACACCTAAAATGGTCCAAAATATATTATCACAAACATTTTTTTCAATGTGCATGCCATCCAAATTGTGCCTTAGCATGATAGTTTTACAATAGGGGATATTTTAAAAAATACTTTTCTTTTTCCAATTGTGACTATTTTTCCTACCTGTACCACAAATATTACATAATGGATGAGCCACTAAATCCTGAAATTCATATACCGTGTGGATGATTTCTTCCTCAATCTGCGATAACATTTCGACTCCTGTAATGATCTTTGGTGCTAGGATGAACTCTCTAGAACTATCAAATGTAACTATATCCTTTCTGAACCTGTGTTGAGGGGGGAGAAAACGTATGTAACCCATGTATGCCCATTTTTTATAATGCTTAATCCATAAAGATATTTTACTTTTATTGAAACAAGGGAATTCCAATTCCCCTTTCTTACTCCAGCCTGATAAATTTGCATAAGCTGGTAAATCATTGATTATCCACAATAAAGCAGCCTAAAATTTTTACAGTTCATTCTTTTCACAGTCATAAGTCCTCACACCATCGCCCCAAAATTAATTCAACTCATCAATCAATGGATGAATGTAAACATCAATCTTATACCCCAAACTTCTAGGTCCATCAATAACAGTGGAATGTAATATAAATTGTTCCTTCATACAAAGCCATGGATGAAGATTATACAGAACCAACACCACGGGCCATATGCTATGAGTTTCACCAAACATAAACTTGAATTTATTGAAACCATATGTTGCCAACCCCAATTGGACATTACGAACATCTTTAGCAAAGTTGGGGTGTCTCTTATCAAAATACTTCCATACACGAGAGTCTGCCGGGTGGGTTAACATATCACTTTTTGGATATCTTTCTGCATGACATCTCATTAAATTAGAAACTTTAGATGTCATGAAAAACCTTTTCAACCTCATATTTAGGAGAAAGTAACACATTTTCTTTACGATAATCAGTTTTCCCTATTTCACAGTCTGAATTTGATGAGTCTGATTTCTCATGTTCTCTTTCCACCTGGAAGTGCCACAGACCATACAAATATCCAAATGAGCAGTTTTCTTTCTAAACAACATACAATTGCTTGCACATGCATCTATAGTCTCATATGTAAAACCCATGTTCTCTTTAAAATTACGAGCATGGTAATACAACTCATGAATCTTAGCATCGATAGAAAGAACCTTTTTCAATAACGCCCATTGCATGCCGAACGATGTGTCTGACCACTGATTCAAAGTCTTCAAATGCAACAACTCCACGATAAACAACAATTTATTGTAAGCAGTGCATCTAGGATATAATTCTGTTTTCCCACCATCAAGTACTTCATAAAACCTTATCGAATCACGATCTGCACCAGAGCGCAGATTTATTTCACCAGTCTCAACATTCTGGATGTCAATGCCTTCAGGAGCCAACCCACATACCATTTCAGTAAGCATTTCATGCATTGGATAATTCATCCTCACATCAACATCCATCTGAACTGCATCTGTATTTTGACAATGAATATATTTTTCCCTATGACGAGTCCAACTCTTATAATTTTTCAGAAATCCATTCAAGAATAGGTGCTCCCTCACAGTATTTCGTGTGAATTGATATCTATTTGCACACTTTCTACACGAACAACTAATATAGTCACTTTTAAATCCTCCAGTGAACTCAACGAACTGCATAATGCCTTAAAAATATTCTCTAAACATTCTTTTTTGGAAGATAAATCCAACTCTTATCCATAATAATATCTTTATAACAAACATTTAAAAAAAATGTGGTCAATCCTCAAACATTTTCTGATGGGATAAACCCACAGACTCAAGAATGTTATAAATCAAATAACAACACAACTTAATATTAATCCAGTCAACATATACATGGACTGTACATTGTATGTAACTTCAAACCTCAGGTAATATGTGATTTCTACTTATACAAACACTGTTAACACACATTGTTTCATAATTTTTCATGCACACAAGCTCGTACAAACATGAAATTCAATTTCCACAATTTTTATTCACACACAATATTAATATAATCTCCATGCATGTCAACATTGTACTGTAAAATGCCCAAAATAAAAACTCTTAAATGGAAGTTAGGGAATACCTGACAGCGGTACAAATCTGGAAGGGAGGGTAGCCAAAGGTGGTGCTGCGAGAGAGAGAGGAGGGGCACCGGAGGGGAGCTGGAGTCTTAGGCAGTGCAGTGAGGGAGGGGAGGGGAAACAACCCAGAGCCGGTGGCGGTCATGCGGCGTTGACAGTGACGGGTGGTGGTGGTGCGACGAGGGAGAATAGAATCTGCGAGTAGGGTTTGGGCGTGAGGGGGCTCGACCGCGAAGGGGGTGAAGGTGGAGACGGTCGCGCAACGTCAGCGGTGTGGTGTCAGGTGACGAGTGACGACGGTGCGACAAGTGAGAATAGGCGATATGGGTAGGTTTCGGGCGAGATGGGGGTTCGACTGCAAGGGTGAGGGAGGGCGGGGTGGAGGTGGACAATGTCGGTGGTGCAATAAGGGAGGATAGGCGTGAGGGCGGCGGTGGTCGGTGCGAGGGAGACGATGGTCGGTGCTGTGGGGTACGGGTTCCGCGGCGCGAAGGGGGTGCGAGCGCGAGTGGGGGGGGGGGATGAGGGGTTTTTTAAAGCTTAGTGACCGCCAATGATGGTCGCCCATGTCAGGGGGCTCTAAAACCCCATTTTCTAATAGTGATAGTGGGATAATATATTTAAATAAAATAATTTAAATAAATTGAGTTGCATGTTGTAGGAGAGAATTCACAAAATCAGTGACATTCACATCACCATGGTTTCAACTCAAATATACCACAAACATAAAATAATCATCAATGAAATTTCAAGAACAACTTGACCCCCCCCCCCCCCTGAGCCAAGACATAGAGTCAGTCTCTCATTTCTGAGAGTAAGAGATCACTAGATAGTGTGGATAAAATAAAATAATATTAAATGGAATAAAATAGAAGAAATAATTAGTTAAAAAGAATGGGGATGATAAAATGAAAAGAGTAAAGTAAGAAAAATATTATAGGTGAGAGAATAAAATAATAAAATAAAAATAGAATTGGAGTGAGAGAGGGAGAGAAGAGAAAATAAGAAGAGGTAAAGAAAAAATATAGAAAAATATATAATTTATAAATAACATAATAATAAAAATAAAAATATATTATTAGTATTATTAAAATGAAAATAATAAGAGATTAAAAAAGTAAGAAAAATAAATAAAAATGTTACAAGGGCGATAATATTAATTATAGTTAAGAGTAATAATAATAATAATAATATCATTTTTATTATTAATATTATTAATGATGATAATAATAATAATAAAATTAATATTAATATTATCAATAATAGTACAAATAATACTAATAATAGCAAAATTAAAAATAAGAAGAAGAGAGGATAGATAATGATTGAAACAAAAATTAAAAAATCATGATATTTATTTCTTAAAAACTAAAATGAAATTTAAATTTAAAATTTAAATGAAACAAAAACATAAAACAATGAAATTAAAGAAAAGAAAAGAAAAGAAAATGATGAATGATGAGGGAGAAGCCAGTGTGCAGCATAGTAGCCCGTGGGTAGAGATCTCCACCCTCAGCTTCGATCGGATGCCTTGGTCTTGGTGGTGCCTAAGTGCATAATGAATGTCTGGGTGGTGGTGATCGAAGAGAGTGAATTTCATTCCTCATCCTTCCTTAAAAGTTTCTAGATGAGGCTCATGGTTATTGGAGTAAGTTGTGTCATCGACATAGAAGAACGAATGCACTGCGTCAGAGATTGTCGATGAGGTGGCGCGAGGTGATGAGTGGAGGCAGTGGTGATGATCCTGCATGGATTACATAGTACAGAGAAGCTATGGAGGAGTGTGATGGTGCTTGCGTCCCACATCAAAACATGGGAGCAGGAACATTCCCTCCTTTGGGATTCACTGTCGCCTTACCCTTTTGCTGGCTCTATAGAGGGAAGCCCATATTTCATGTTGGCTAGGTGTTTGGCTAATTTTTTTTATAAAAAATCATTAGACGTGTTTAAAAAAATTATCAATATTCATTATAAACTCATAATATTTTTAATAAATAATCCAAATTTAAAAATGATCCTTCAATTACTCATTTAACACCACATTCATTATTAATTCCGAATTGCCCATAAATTACTAAAACATTGAAAATAAAGGGTTTTAACAATGAAAAAGATCAAAAGATGATTGAAATTATCTTAAAAACATGAAAATAATTTTGTTCTGTCAGTCCTAATGAGCATTATTATTCCACCCATGATCTAGATTTTATAGAAGTTGTGTTTACACTTATTTTTTATCAATATTACCTCATTGGAGATTTCTTTATAGTTTTCAATAACTGGAAGATCCTAAAATATGTTGTCTCTTAGTCGTATCTGAATATATGATAGTATATTTGGATGAAGTTTATTTTGGATTATTATATTGAGATCAATTACACCCAGGGAAATTGTATTTTGGCTACTGATGTGTTGAATATGAATTCCTTAGGTGATGGGGCTCAATAGTCTGCATATGTTCGGAAGGGGATGGAAGAGATTTCACTGATGCATCTTGATATTGGGGGGAGTAGTGGATGAGTTTTTCTTGGCTAGAAGACCACTAAGTCATATTTTATGCAGCATTTGGTAGAGTCTATGTGGGTAGACTTAGCCGAAGAGGTGATGAATGACCATGTGGTACATAATGATATTTTGAAGGGAAATTTATAGGATAGTTAGAATATGGAATTATTCCCATGGATTGGTTTTCTCTATTAACAGTACATGAGTTTTTTCATCTTGAGTTTCAAAGATCACCCTTGATAGTGCATCATAGTGTGATAATGATATTTCATGGTGTGAGAAGATAACATTAGTGGTTTGGATAAAGCGATCAGCATAAGAGTTTATGGATAAGTTTTTGATTTTTTTAGTATGTGAATGAAAAGCACTGTGCTCCTTATTGTTTATTGTAGTCCTTGGAAGTTTTTGAGTGGGAGTGGGAAGGAATTTCAGTGGATCTCAACACAGGATTATCCTAAGATAAGAAAAATTGTAATGAAAATAAGGTGATTGTGTACTGGATGATGATGTCAACACATTTTCTATGAGATTTATGAATCATGTGCCAAGGATGTTTTTTGATGCAACATATGGGTTATTTTATTAGGATTCAGGGGGTTCTGACGAATATGATTTATGTTTGTAATAACTATATTTCCTCAAGAATCTTGAGGGGAGGGAAACATTATTTTGGATCCTAGTTGTGACTATGCAAAAACATTTCACCCTCATGTGACTGGGAAGATGGATCAGACCATCTAGATGCCAAAAAATATTTTGTAAGCTTGTGTCATGGAATTTGGTGGATTTTGGGTAGGACAGATGATTCTGCTCAAGTTTTTGCACAATAAAAATTATCATTCATCAATCAACATGGATACATTTGAAGGGTTGTACAAGAAACAATGTCATTCTACATTGTATTGGATAAAGGTGTGGGAGTCAGTGGTTCTTGGTCTTGATGTGGTGGAGTGCATGGATGAGAAAGTACATTTGGATTGAGAGAGGATGAGGGTGGTTTAATACCATTAGGAGGGAAATATTGATCATAGATGTAGGCTCACTAAGTTTGAGGTTTGATACCTTATGTTCTCAAGGTGTTTTCTTTGAATTGGGTAGTATAGGTTTGGTAGGGGGAGTAATCATTCTCCCAAATTCATTTCTCCCTTTGAGGTGTTAGGGTTAATTAGAATGATGGAATATCAGTTGGTGATTTTACTATGGATGTAAAGGATCCACAACATCATCCACATATCACAACATAGTTGGTATCTTCACAATGATTACCACACATTTGACAGTGGATTCTTAGATATAGAGTACGATGTAGCATTCATTGGGGTCCAGAAGAGATCAAGGACTATTAAGAGAAGACTTTTTAGGTGAATAACTTACTTTATTTCCATGTTTTAGTGGATGGTGGCCTTTAGGATAGTACGTGGGAGTGAAATACACAAATGTGTGCTCAGTATGAAAAGATGTTTTGAGTTGTTCCTTACCATGATTGTTTTGATGATGTGATGTGTGGATCTTTCTATTTTTTTGATATGTGTTTTTCATAATGCTATAATATGTTATAAATATTGTTACATAAAAATAGGGTGGGGGATGAATCCAAATCAACACATGTTATGTTACTATATGATTAAAACTGTGTTGGAATGTCAGTGATGGCCAAATAAAATAGTTTTCTAACATTGAGGATGAGATTCCGTGATTCTGGTACTTTGGGAAGTGATGTTTGTTGGTTATGATGGTAGTTGGCTTGGGTTGTACAGAGGTTGAGATAGATGTGTGGGCAGTTATTGGAATTTTTATTCTTGTGTCCATTGTCAGATGTTTTGGTGTTGTTTCTAGTGAGGGGTGATAATGTGGCATCATGGTGTGTTTGTGTGAAATTTAGTTTAGCATGTTCGACTAGTGGATTCGTTGATGTGTAATGAAATCCCTGAGAGGTATCTCATGGGGTGGGTTTTCTGACCCCTTTATATTTTTAGATTTTGATTTGATTCTCAATGGTGAGAATGATTTTAGAGGTATCTAATGTGACAGTCTATTCCTTCCCAGCCTGTTACATTTATTGTTTTGGAATTCAAAGTTGTTCATAGGAGGATTGTGTAGTTTCGATGGATCTTGGAGATATAACATAACTGTAGTTGGTATTTAATGCCATAAAAGAGGGGTTTTCGGTGTAAAAGTGATGTTTTTGGCTTCTGAAGCAAAGAATTTAATGCATTGAGTTCATAAGACGAGTATCCATTAAACCGGGTTACACTACAAAAAATAGAGTATGACATAAAATAATTTAAGCCTGATACATCATATTTTTCGGTAGAAAAATGGGTTTATAGGTGAGATGATGGTTTTACACCATATTTTTTCATAAATGTGGATTTTATAATATAAATATATATTTTATGTTTTGAATTGGGAAATATTCACACTATATAAAATGAAAGTCTTGTTCAATTCTAGTCATTTGGACTTCATTCATTCTTGGTTTTTTGCTGAAACCTATTAGCCATGGGATATTTTAGATCCCATATTCCATTTATTAAATCCAGGGTTTGTGTCCATGATTTTTCATTCGAGGCTAACCCTTCTTTCATTTTCTTAAAATTTTAATCCACTTCATCTGGGAGATCCAGTGTGATGATTTTTTTATTATGTTGGGGTGCTTTTGGGCTGTGTTTTTTATAACTCTTTGTTGTGGTCTAGGATTATCTAGAGGTTCTATTTTCATTTGTGGTTTTGTATATAGTTATACTTTACCTTATTTTTCACGACAGATCAAAGGAGAATTATCAAGGTAAGTGATCCTCATTCTAAATAAAATTTATGGAGATGGGTAGTAATCACTTTCTTTGATGATTTCTTATATGCTGATGATGAGTTTATGCCATGATGTTCATCTAATAAAAACAATGGATGTTTGGATCCTTTTTTTCATGGTGTACAATATGATGTGCTTACCCTTTCTCTGTAATCATATTATTTCAACCTGAATAAATATTTAATGAACATATATATGTCTTATAAAATTGTTTCCCATTGATTCTTTTTTTGTGTGATAATACCCATGTTAATTATTCATGTAATATGATGAAATCCCATGAAAAAATTTTGGAATATAGAAACTGTTTTTTTACTATAGTTCCTTTAGTGTGTTTCCTTGTGTGTTATAGGCCATTTTGAGGCGGTGGGGTGAAAAATGTGATTTATAGTGCATAAGGAATTATTTATATGTCGTTATTTTCGATGGATTTGACGTGGGGTGTAGAGACCCGAAGCTTGACGTACATTGATATTAAATTACATTTGCGGAATACTTAGTACATAACAAAAACACACACATAAGGATCATAATAGTTTAGTGTATTTGGAATCTCAGAATATAATCTTCTTATCCTGGTGAAAGATCTTGAACATCTCCCATAAAGATCTTCCTTTTTTTTACCTAAAACCTTTCTTTATATCCTGGGGAAAACAAAACATAAAAGGGTGAGCTCAAATGCTCATTAAGGGTAAACAAAAGAAATATCAATTACATCATATACATAAGCACATAACTTTTGGAAAACTTAACCTGCAAAAGAGATCATAATTTCATAACATGGGGTAAATCATGGTAGTGAAATATAATCAAAATAATCATAACTTAAAACATGAAAATCTGTGGCATTCACACATAATCATAGAGAATCATTTCTTGTTAGTCAAGACTCATTTCCAAGACTATCTTAGTGGACAAAGTCCCTTTCTGAACCGAGTCACCCTCGTTTCAGTCCTGTTTCACTGAACCGGTATAACCTACCATTCCAGCCATGTCTATCTCATGAGATATAAAATCGTTACCCAATTCATTGGAGGGAGATATAGGTCCCGCCCATCTCATAATGATACCATTCTTATGTGTGCCACAAATTCATAAATCATACATCATTGCATAACCCATGTAATAAAAATGGGAATCTTAAACATCATGACATCATAAAACAATTCATATAAGATAAAAGAATTCATAAAAAAATATTTCCATCATAACATAATCAAATACATGTAATAATAGGGATAGAAACAGAACCCTTTATTATCTTATATGGGAAATAATTTTGATAAAACACTTGAACTCCATTCTTGAGGAAAATATCCTTTCTACTTCAAAAACATTTTCCTTTCATAACATGTCATACAATTTTAAACTAAAAGAAGTTGATTAGAAATAAACTTGAAAAATTTTAAAGGAAGCTTCTTGGAAATAATGTTTAAAAAATCCATTCATGTTTTATAAGTTAAAAAACATTCTTCTCGTACTTTTGTCGGAAAAGTCAAAAAAGTACCTTGTACGAAAAACGACAAAAGATTCCTTTCATATCTTTTACTAAAAACTCACCGAAGGGTAAAATAGGATTTAAACAATTGTAGGTGAATGGAAATAATATTACATATTGAGGAAGTATGGATGTGGATGATAAAATACACCCCAGTACATACTAAAGTATAAACAATCTCGGATAACAATGAGATTGTGATATTTCCCTTACCTTAGGTCCGACTTGCTTTGTAAGTGTCCGAACCTCCTGAATAATGATTTAAATAATGTTATTGACTTATTACAGAATCGTACTAATTTTTATGATATCATATATGGTCATATTCTTAGCTTCTTAGTAGTAATATTTCATTGCTATTTGTTATTTGGGTGTTTATAACTTTTTGTTCTTATGCGTGTTTTGTCAAATAAATTCTTATTATTCTCTTCAGGTTATAGATACCTCATTTACAGAATGGTATTAGTGCAATATATATCATATTAATTCATTCAATTCATTTATATAATCATTATGAAATGAAGATCATGTAGAACGAGTTGCATCACATCGTGGAGACGGTATTCCGTACGTACGCACGAGTGATAATATCGTTCCTATGATAGTGGAATTGTATTGGAGTATATGTATACTATTTCAGAATCAATTTTACTTTATAATAGTCATATATGGTCATTATTAACACCATTATACTCATCCTAGTAAGGTGGTGGTGGAAAATAGATTACACCACGGCGTGGAGACGGTATTCCGTACGTACGCACGCGCGGTGATTTATTTTTCCGTAGGATGGATAGATGGTGAAATAGGGTTGTTTCATACTTATAATAACATATCAGTATATTAGTGATACTGATTTTATTACTTCATAAAGAAACAACTAAATAAGAATAAGTGGAAGAAGAAATAAAGGTGAAAGAATCAATAACGGACATTACCTCTTCTTTGAAGTGCTTCATTGAGACCTTCTTTTAGGGCACTAAAATTTGTCTTTGAAGAAGACCAGAACCTGTAGGATGTCTCTAGAGAATTGGAGAGGAGAAAGTGGCAGGGGTTGGCTGAGCTTGAAGGCTCCAAGTGGTGTGAGGAAGAGGGGGAGGAGGTGTCCTTTTATAAGGGAGGAGAGGGGCACCTTTGGAATAACTAAAACTATTATTTTTTTATAAAGTCATGTTCGGTTTTAAATAGCTCCAAATTGATATATTTAGAAGATAATGTGGGGATGAGTCGAAATACTCTCATCCAATAGAATTTTGACAAGTTTAGTTTCCTATTTTATCCTTATCATTTAGATTTAACATGAAGTTAAATAATTTAACTTTTACCATGTCTTCTTGTGTTCTTATACTATAAGGTTAATGAACTTACTATAAGCATCCAAATGAACCCCAAGTTGTTTATTATTAATATATATAACCTTATCTAAGTCATTTGGCCGAACCTTAGATTTTTAGGAATAAAATAACAATTACCAATATAATATTTGTTTTAAAAACTATTTTATGTCAATTTTGACACTATTTAGTAATTGATTTTTGTGAAAATCATAACAGAATTATTAGTTTGATCCAAGTTAATTAAATCAATACTAACATATCATATTAACCTAGAAAATTAGTTGGATTCATAAAAAGTCTCAAATTACATTTATTTTGGTGTTTAAAACATCAATTATGTCAATATTTCATTAATAAGATAATTATTGTATCATCATTGTGTCATAAATAAATTAAATTATTTAATGTCTAAAATTACAAATAAAATACCATTATGTAGGAAATCGTTTTAGATTTCTAATGAATATTTATAGTCGAATTTATCTTATGTAGAACCCCATATTAAAAATTATTTACTTATTAAACTTTGATTTTAACTATTTTAACCCTTCTTTAAATAAATTAATAATAAATGTCCTAATCTAATCCAAGTGGGCCTAAATGGTCATATTATATTCCTAAGTTTGTTTTTGGTCGAATTACACTTATCCAATAGAATTAGGACATGTGTTAGGGTAATAATAATATCATCTTTACCCCTAATTACCCTATTTACTTTTTACCGTGGTAAAAAAAGTAAAAAGTTACTATTCACCAAAAAATAATTTTCATCTCATTGAACCATATTTTACTTAATGACATCAACCGTGTCTCTCGGATTTTTGAAATTCCACTCACAAGGGCGGTAAAATTAATTTTTATGAAAAAATTCAGTTTTTTAACTACCACTTAGTGGTTTCACTATTCATCAAAAATTGAAAGTTTTCAGAAAAATACCAAAATTTCACCCTAGGATAATTTCGATATTCCGAATCCAAAAATGAAGTCCTTTTTGAAAAATGAAATTTATAAAATTTAAAAAAGTTGTTATTACTATTCATAACGACTAGTTTTAATAATATTTTAATAGCATGTTGTTTTTTAGTGAAACTCGGTATTGCGTACGACGCAAGCTATCGAGGAAGGTCGCGATTTTGTGTAAAGCATGCCAAGCAAGTGTTGTGTAGAAAAATATTCCTTTGATTATTTATATAACATAAAAGTCTCGGGTGTTACATTCTACCCCCCTTAAAATGAATTTCTCCCTCGAAATTCGTCACTTTGTAACAAACAGATGAGGATACCTCTCCCTCATCATATCCTCAAGTTCCCATGTAGCTTCTTCTAATTGGTGGTTCCTCCATAAAATTTTCACCAATCGAGTGGTCTTGTTTCGTTGGAATTTTTTGATATGATCCAGAATCTCTATCGGTTGTTCTTTATAAGAAAGATCTTGCTCCAGCGGTACAACTTCTAAGCTGAGTACATGTGAAGGATCAGGTATGTACTTTCTCAGGAGAGATACATGGAACACATCATGAACTTGAGAGAGATTCGGTGGAAGCGCCAATCGATAGGCTACCTTCCCTACACGATCAAGTATTTTGAATGGACCGATATATCTAGGGCTTAACTTCCCCTTCATTCCAAATCTCATGACTCTCTTCCAGGGAGATATCTGTAAGAATAATTTATCGCCCACTTCAAACTCTAGGTCTTTTCTTCGGTTGTCAACATAAATTTTCTGTCGACTCTGAGCTGCTCTTATGTGTTGTTGAATAGATCTTACCTTTTCTGCCATTTCATCAACGAGATCAGGTCCTAATAGCTTTCTTTCCCCAACTTCATCCCAGCAAGTTGGAGTCCTGCATTTCTTTCCATAGAGAGCTTCATAAGGAGCCATCTGAATACTGGAGTGAAAGCTATTATTATAAGAAAATTCCACCAAAGGTAGGTGTTGATCCCAACCTCCTTTGAAATCCATAGAGAAATCTCTCAACATATCTTCTAGGGTTTGAATTGTTCTTTCAGACTGACCCTCTGTCTGAAGATGATAAGTAGTGCTGAAACACAACTCTGTATCTATATTTTGCTGAAGACTTCGCCAGAACATCGAGGTAAATCTCGGATCCCGATCAGATATAATAGAAAGTGGTACTCCATGCAATCTTACCACTTCCTTTACATATATCCTGGCAAGCTGATCCAGAGAGAAATCCTCTCTAATAGCAATGAAGTGTGCAGACTTTGTAAGACGATCAACTATGACCCAGATAGGATTATTGCCTTTGGATGTTTTAGGAAGTCCTATGATAAAGTCTATAGTAATGTTTTCCCATTTCCATTCGGGTATGGGTAATGGTTGTAACATCCCCTTAGACTTCTTTCTCTCAGCTTTAACTTGTTGACAAACAAAGCATCGAGAGACATATTCAGCAACATCTCTTTTCATTCCATCCCACCAGAAGTACTCTTTCAGGTCCCTATACATCTTCGTGCTTCCAGGATGAATAGAGAATGAAGAACTATGAGCCTCATCCAGCAGCTCATTCTTTAATTCAGGGATGGGAGGAACACAAACCCGATTCCTGAACTTTATTATCCCATCACAATCAAGGTTGAACTCAGGAACATTTCTCACCTTCTTTTTTAACTCTACATCTTCTTTATGTGCCTCTTTAATCTTCACATGTATAGATGGTTGAACATTCATTTGAGAAAGATAAGATTTTCCCCTTCCTTTATAATTCCAAGATCCATCCTTTGTAAATCCATAAATATTGGATCTTTTGTGATCCTCATCATGGATAAACTAGCATGGTCTTGTCGACTTAATGCATCTGCCACCTTGTTTGCTTTCCCAGGGTGGTAATGGATTGAGCAGTCGTAATCCTTAATCAGCTCCAACCATCTTCTTTGAAGCATATTCAGCTCCTTTTGTGTGAAAATATACTTTAAACTTTTATGATCAGTATAAATATCACACCTTTCACCATAAAGGTAATGCCTCCAAATCTTTAATGCAAAGATTACCGCAGCTAACTCCAAATCATGTGTTGGGTAATTTTGCTCATGGATTTTCAACTATCGTGAGGCATAAGCTATCACCATATCATTTTGCATAAGAACACACCCTAATCCCTTCTTGGATGCATCACTATAGATCACAAACCTTTCTCCACGACAAGGCAGTGTGAGCACAGGTGCACTGGATAACCTTCTTTTCAACTCCTTGAAATTCTATTCACATTATTCCGTCCAGACAAACTTAACTCCTTTCCGAGTCAACTTGGTGAGTGGATTAGATAATCATGAAAAATCATTCACAAAACGTCGATAATATCCATCCAAACCAAGAAAACATCGGATCTCAGTTACTATTGTTGGTCTCGACCATCTTTCGATAACCTCTGTTTTTGCTGGATCCACAGATATCCCCTCTTTTGAGATTATGTGACCCAAAAATGCAAATTTTTGAAGCCAAAATTCACACTTGTTAAATTTGGCATAAAGCTTCTCCTTTCTCAGGGTCTTCAATATAATTATCAAGTGATCTTGATTTTCTTCCTTGCTCTTTGAATAGACAAGAATATCATCTATAAAGACTACCACAAATTGATCAAGATAGTCTCTAAAGACTCTACTCATCAGATCCATGAAGATAGCAGGGGCATTAGTAAGACCAAATGGCATCACTATAAATTCATAGTGTCCATACCTTGTACGAAAGGATGTCTTTGGTATATCCTCCCTTTTGACCCTTAATTGATGATACCCTGAATGAAGATCAATCTTGGAAAAGTATTGAGCTCCACGTAGTTGGTCAAATAGGTCATCAATGCACGAGAGAGGATATTTGTTCTTGATAGTGATCTTGTTAAGTTCTCGATAATCAATACAGAGTCTCATTGATCCATCTTTCTTCTTAACAAATAGAACAGGTTCTCCACAAGGTGACGCACTAGGGCGTATGAATCCTTTATCAAGATTCTCTTGGATTTGCTTCTTCATTTCCTACAACTCAATTGGGGCCATTCTATAAGGTGTCTTTGAAATAGGCAAAGCACCCGGTACGAGTTCTATTGAGAACTCAACTTCACGATTTGGTAGAAGTCCCGGTAATTCCTCCGGAAAGACATCATCAAACTCCCGTACAATGGGAATATTCTTAATCGTGAGTTTCTCACCAACCATTTGAGATAAATAACCTTCATTTAGTGAAATCAAGACCCACAAGATGGATGAAATTTCCACTGCAAGGTTATATTCATCTTTGCATTGATAAACGATCATAGATTTATCTAGAACATGAAATGTGACTTCCCTTCTTTGGAAATTGATTTGAGCTCCATATAAAGAAAGCCAATCCATGTCAAGAATCACATCAAATTCCACTATAGGAAGGATCACAAGATTTTCAAGAAGCACATTCCCACAAACTTTGATCGGAGAAGAATTATAAACTTTTGATGCGGCTGTTGTGCCATTAGGCGTTGTCACAGCTAACTCAACATCTAATTGTTGAGGTAATACGGTGATACCCTTAGAAAATTCTTCAGAAATAAAAGAGTGGGTGGATCCAGAATCAAATAAAACATTTGCTACTTTAGAGTGGATGGTAAGTGTACCTTTCACCACATCGTTATCGTACTCCACATCGCTGATAGAAATTGCATGTGACTTTCCTTTGTCTTTAGCCTTAAGTGTTTGTTGACATCTACCATCATCATCAACCCTTGGATTAGAGAATTTATTGGCATAATGCCCCTTCTCCTTGCACTTGAAACATTGAAGTGTAGTAGTTTCATTCTGTGTATCCCTTCCTTTGTTTGCATCATTAGACATCTTCTTCCCATCATCGCGGAATTCAAATGCCTGATGACCTTCCTTTCCACATTTGAAACATTTACTTCTCCCTTTAAGACAACTCCCTCCATGTTTTTTTACACACTTTGAGCATAAGGGAAAGCTCATCGTCTTTTTAGTGTGCTCTTTAGATTTTCCTTTGAATTCCATTTTCCTCTTCTTATCAAACCCATATGACTGATGGGT
The DNA here is from genome assembly GCA_963277665.1 of Viscum album. Taxonomy (NCBI): domain Eukaryota; kingdom Viridiplantae; phylum Streptophyta; class Magnoliopsida; order Santalales; family Viscaceae; genus Viscum; species Viscum album. Next base: position 1,969,257,167 of record OY728147.1, on the reverse strand, counting down.
TACTCCAATCTCCATCTCGACTTTGAGAGCACATCGAACAATTTCCTCATAGCTATTGAAGTCCCTTATGGATAACGCCCTTCGAATACGTGGTTTTAAGCCACTAAAGAATCGATCAATCTTACTCTCAGGTTGGATAATAATATCAGAAGCGTACCTTGCAAGTCTTGTAAAATTTGATTCATAGGTACCAACAGATTCATCATCCTTTTGCTTTAGTTCAAGAAACTTTTGCTCCATCTTTGTTCGGAGAATACAAGGGAAGTACTTATTGAAAAATAAGTTCTTTAACTCGTCTCATTCTATGGACTCAATTTCATCCCTTTTCCTCGTATTCTTAATACGATTCCACCATTGATCAGCATCTCCTTCCAAACGATACAATGATAGGATGACTTTATCATGTTCAGAACATTGAAGAACTGAAAATATCTTTTTAGTATTACTAATCCATTATTCAGCAACTAATGGATTAGTAGACCCGCTGAAAGAAGGTGGAAGCTGCCTCATAAAGGATTCAACAGAATTTTGCTCCTTCCTTTGCTCGTTTGGAAGTCCTGCATGATTCATAGCTTGAGAAAGTTGTGTGAGCATGGCTACAAGATTTTTCATTCCAGCTCCCATAACATTTGGTGGCTCAGGGGTACAATCATTGCATTGCCCGTCACATTCCGCATTAACACGGTTCCTTCGGGTTCCAACCATTGACTAAAACCAAGAAGAATAGTGTGAGCAACACTAATTATAATAGGAAAACCACATAATCAAGAATAAAATTTCACACTTAAGGTCTTATCCTATGTTATTTATGGCCATTTCTAAAACACTAATATTGTGTTCTATGCTTAGACTTATCCTTAGGGTTCTTACTAAGGCTTTCACATCCTAGTTTCCAAAGGTTGACTATAAATTTCCTCTGATACCAACTATAACGACCCATACTTTACATACATTGTTAATACTTCAAAATTGAAGCATACATATTACAACATATAACAAAACCACGAAAGGACCGTATAGGTATAGTGTCTTTAGAAACTGGGTAACATAAACAACTGGTTCATAAAGCGTCTACACAGTCTCCCATTTATTTCATCATATCTATAGTCCCTTTTGGCATATCTTACTTAATAACCTTATTCCTAACCCGGGGAAAGAAAACATACAAAAGGGTGAGCTCAAATGTTCAGTAAGGGTAAAAAAATGAAGTATCAATCACATCATATACATAAGCACATAACTTTTGGAAATCTTAACCTGCAAAAGAGATCATAATTTCATAACATGGGGTAAATCATGGCAGTGAAATGTAATCACAATAATCATAACTTAAAACATGAAACTTTGTGGCATTCACACATAATCATACAGAATCATTTCTTGTTAGTCAAGACTCATTGCCAAGACTATCTTAGTGGACAAAGTCCCTTTCTGAACCGAGTCACCCTCGTTTCAGTCCTGTTTCACTAAACTGGTATAACCTACCGTTCCACCCATGTCTATCTCATGAGATATAAAATCTTTACCCAATGCATTAGAGGGAGATATAGGTCCCACCCATCTCATAAGGATACCATTCTTATGTGTGCCACAAATTCATAAATCATACATCATTGCATAACCCATGTAATAAAAATGGGAATCTTAAACATCATGACATCATAAAACAATTCATATAAGATAAAAGCATTCATAAAAAAATATTTCCATCACAACATAATCAAATCCATGTAATAATAGGGATAGAAACAGAACCCTTTATTATCTTAGATGGAAAATAATTTTGATAAAACACTTGAACTCCATTCTTGAGGAAAAAATATCCTTTCTACATCAAAAACATTTTCCTTTCTTAACATGTCATACAATTTTAAACTAAAAGAAGTTGATTAAAAATAAACTTGAAAACGTGTAAAGGAATCTTCTTGGAAATAATGTTTTAAAAATCCATTCATGCCATATAAGTTAAAAAAAACATTCTTCTCGTACTTTTGTCGGAAAAGTCAAAAAAGTAACTCGTACGAAAAATGACAAAATATTCATTTCATATCTTTTACTAAAAACAAACCGAAGGGTAAAATAGGATTTAAAAAATTGTAGGTGAATGGAAATAATATTACATATTGAGGAAGCATGGATGTGGATGATAAAATACACCCCAGTAAATACTAAAGAATAAACAATCTCGAATAAAAATGAGATTGTGATATTTCCCTTACCTTAGGTCCGACTTTCTTTGTAAGTGTCCGAACCTCCTGTATAATGATTTAAATAATGTTATTGACTTATTAAAGAATCATACTTATTTTTATGATATCATATATGGTCATATTCTTTGCTTCTTAGTAGTAATATTTCATTGCTACTTGTTATTTGGGTGTTTATAACTTTTTGTTCTTATGCGTGTTTTGTCGAATAAATTCTTATTCTTCTCTTTAAGTTATAGATACCTCATTTCCAGAATGGTATTAGTGTAATATATATCATATTCATTCATTAAATTAATTTATATAATCATTATGAAATGAAGATCATGTAGAACGAGTCGCATCACATCGTGGAGACGGTATTCCGTACGTACACACGAGTGATGATATCGTTCCTATGATTGTGGAATTGTATTGGAGTATATTTATACTATTTCAGAATCAATATCACTTTATAATAGTTATATATGGTCATTATTTTACACCATTATACCCATCCAAGTAAGGTGGTGGTGGAAAATAGATTACACCACGGCGTGGAGACGATATTTCGTACGTACGCACGCGCGGTGATTTCTTTTTCTGTAGGATGGATAGATGGTGAAATAGGGTTGTTTCATACTTATAATAACATATCAGTATATGAGTGATACTGATGTTATTACATCATAATGAAACAACTAAAGAAGAAGAAGTGGAAGAAGAAATAAATGTGAAAGAATCGGTAACGGACATTACCTCTTCTTTGAAGTGCTTCTTTGAGACCTTCTTTTAGGGCACTAAAATTTGTCTTTGAAGAAGAACAGAACCTCTAGGATGTCTCTAGGGAAGTGGAGAGGAGAAAGTTCCATGGGTTGGCCGAGCTTGAAGGCTCCAAGTGCTGTGAGGAAGAGGGGGAGGGGGTGTCCTTTTATAAGGGAGGAGAGGGGCACCTTTTGAATAACTAAAACTATTATTTTATTATAAAGTCATGTTCGGTTTTAAATAGCTCCAAATGGATATATTTATAAGAAAAGGTGGGGATGGGTCGAAATCCTCTCATCCAATAGAATTTAGGCAAGTTTAGGTTCCAATTTTACCCTTATCATTTAGATTTAACATTAAGTTAAATAATTTTACTTTTACCATGTCTTCTTGTGTTCTTATACTATAAGGTTAATAAACTTACTATAAGAAGTCAAACGAACCCCAAGATGTTTATTATTAATATATATAACCTTATCTAAGTCATTTGGCCGAACCTTATATTTTTAGGAATAAAATAACAATTACCAATATAATATATGTTTTAAAAACTATTTTATGTCAATTTTGACACTATTTAGTAATTGATTTTTGTGAAAATCATAACAGAATTATTAGTTCTAACCAAGTTACTTAAATCAATACTAACATGTCATTTTAACCTATAAAATTAGTGGGATTCATAAAAAGTCTGAAATTACATTTATTTTGGTGTTTATAACATCAATTATGTCAATATTTCATTAATAAGATAATTATTGCATCATCATTGTGTCATAAATAAAATAAATTATTTAAAGTCTAAAAATTACAAATAAAATACCATTATGTAGGAAAGCTTTTTAGATTTCTAATGAATAATTATAGTCGAATTTATCTTATGTATAACCCCCATATTAAAAATTATTTACATACTAAACTTTGATTTTAACTATTTTAACTCTTCTTTAAATAAATTAATAATAAATGTCCTAATCTAATCCAAGTGGGCCTAAATGGTCATATTTTATTCCTAAGAATGTTTTTGGTCGAATTAAACTTATCCAATAGAATTAGGACATGTTTTAGGGTAATAATAATATCATCTTTACTCTTAATTAACCTATTTACTTTTTACCGTGGTAAAAAAAACTAAAAAGTTACTATTCACCAAAAAATAGTTTTCATCTCATTAAACCACATTTTACTTACTGACATCAACCGTGTATCTCGGATTTTTGAAATTCCACTCACAAGAGCGGTAAAATTACGTTTTATGAAAAAATTCAGTTTTTTAACTACCACATAGTGGTTTCACTATTCATCAAAAATTGAAAGTTTTCAGAAAAATACTAAAATTTCAGCATAGGCAAATTTCGATAATCCGAATCCAAAAATGAAGTCCATTTTGAAAAATAAAATTTATAAAATTTCAAAAAGTGGTTATTACTATTCATAACAGCTATTTTTAATAATATTTTAATAGCATATCGTTGTTTAGTAAAACTCGGTATTATGTACGACACAAGCTATCGAGGAAGGTCGTGATTTCGTGTAAAGAAAGCCAAGAAAGTGTTGTGTAGAAAAAGATTCCTTTGATGATTTATATAACATAAAATTCTTGGGTGTTACATGGGATGTTGTGCGATGTGGTATATAGAGATTGTGATGAATAGTTGTGATGATGTGGAGTAGTCACATGTGACGGTGATGTGTAGTTTTTATGTGTGGTGGTTTTGTTGTGAGATGTGGTTGGGTTGTGCAATGTGTGGATATTGTGGTGAAATGGTTTGGTTTGTGTGGCACATCCATGATGCTCAATTTGAGTTATTCTTTTTGTGTTGTGGTGTGGTTGTGTTGGTTTATTGATTAGAATAGAATAAATTTATGACAATAAAACAAATCAAAATAAGATGAAAATAAATGATTTGTGTTTGAATTTTTTTGGTAAATTGATTCAATGAATTGAATGTTAAAATAATGGGAATTATAAATTTAAATGAAGTGGATTTGTAAATGTAAGTGTAATGCATGGTATGTATAGTGATTATGTGTTGTGTTTCATATAGCAGTGGTAGTTGTAGTTATGGTTGATGTGTGGTGTAATGGTGGTGGTAGTGTGAACTAGTGTAGATGTTGTCAAACCATAGGTTGGGTGTTGTTCTCAATCTATATATCATGTATTTTATGTTTTTTATTTATAAACTCCACCTAAGATTGATAACCTTACTAACTCCTAGAGGATCTAGATTCCAACTATTATCCCAAAAATCGTGGTTGGTGGTGATACAAATGGATAGATATCCCATATTCCCCACTCATCCTTCAGTAGTGATGCCCCATGTGTATTCAGTTGAGTTTTGGTGTGATGGTCTATGTGTATTCAGGAGAGATGATGGTATGAGGTGATGATGTGATGTGAAGGATTATGTTTCTTCATATGTGATGTGATGCTATGTGAAAAGTGTTGGGGACCATCTGCTGTAGGATGAGGGAATAAGGTTGATTTTATTCCCATTAATAATACACTAAAATAATTTTTATGTGATAGGATGTGGTGTGACGAGCCATGTGTCTTCCTGCAAGACGTGTTTTAATGGCCAAGGTGTAATAAAAAAGATGTGATATTATGATTATTGATTCTAGTACAATATACTAGACTTTGCGATGGTGGGGTTGGTAGGGATGCATCGCAACCCATATCAAATATGTATGGTAAGTTATGCGATATGTATAGAAGGTATGGAGGATTGTAAATTTGACATTACAGTGTGAGTGTGGAAAATCATAGGGGAAGTTGGTGTGGGATTCCTTGATTTGTTTTTTATTTTGATTAATATATTTCTATATTTGATGCATGATTTGTAGTGTGATACATGTTGAGGATAGTATTTTTTGGTTGACCTTTTTATGTTCTTTTTTGTTCTACTTTTTTTCACAATTGCATTAGGGTTTTGTTTTTATATATTTACTTGAGAACTAGGGTATGATCCTTTTGAGTGTACATTCATTATCCACTACAAATAAAATTTGTTTTTCAGGTTTTCAAGTGGAATTTATTTTTTGAGATATAAATTTCTTGCTTGGATTGAGAGATATTGTTGACTCGTTTCCATATAATATTTTTTTGTATATTTGGAGACTTATTTTATTAGTTCATTCATTTGTTCATGTATTTGGGGTGGTTTTGGGTTTAATTATATATTTTTTGACGAAGTTTCTTGGTGGGTTTTATCTTATCTTTGGATTTTTTACATTTGAGGGTAATTCCTCCCCTATGTGATATTTTTATACCCTCAGTGCTTATCACCTACTCGGGGCCTACTAAAGGCGGTACCCACGATTTATTTTCCCAATTTTTTCCTTTTTAGTAATGGAGGGTTATCTTTAGTGAGAGGGGTTATTATGGATATTCATAAGGTATTGTATATGATATTAAAGAAGAAAAAATATTGATTATAGATTTCCATATGTCATTTGGAAGGTATCCAATAGATGTTTTAGACATTGTTTGAAAATTAATTATATATGATACAATATGAGGTAAAATGAAACTAATTATATACTGTTGTTTTGAAATATCGATATTGATAGGGGTATTACCTAAATACACAAGTACATATGGTGTATGATTTCTATATATTTTTTGATGATATATATATATATAGATATATCCTGGTGTATGACATAAGTGGAACTAGGGAACATCGTATGACTTATTTTGGTATATTATATGGTATGATGTTGTGATATCACACCACTACCATTACCAATGTCATAGTATATGATATAAAAATATTATAAAGGTCATGATATTGGATAATAAAAGTACATAATGAACTTAGGAAAATGAATTTTAAATGTTAATGTGTTCTCATCATCCATGTAAACAATAATTTATTTTTAAATGTTTCATAAACTAAAAAATATTGGAAAGAAACTTTTATGTATTTAATTGTTGAATTCATTATGGTTGAAAATTTTCAATTCACATATAAATGAATGGATTTACTCTAGATATATTTAACATTTGATTAAATGTCATAATGGATTGAGGAATGTATCGAGGCCCATATAAATAGTCTAATCCCCTTGATAAGGTCGGTCAAGGACACCTATTTATTCTACAAGATTAATCTATCTTCTAATTATTCTTTTACCTAGATAGGTACTAGTATTTCTTGGTGTAATGGAAATCCCACACAAATATTCAATAATTTAGGTCATCCCATGTATACACCACCAATGAAGGATCCTATAAAATAATTCTTAGTGATCATCATCAAAATCATGATTGAAGATAATATCTATGTCTAAAAACTATGTTATGTCCCCATGTTGTTTACTTTTTACCCATTGTTTCATTTTCATATAATGCTGATTTTGTGTCAGAGGTTTCCTTTTTAATTTTCTTCATGAAATTTTTTATTCGATATTTAAAAAACCTTACATTTTTTAATGTGAAAAAACCACATGAAAATTAGTCTAATTATGGAATTGGATGAAGAAAATAGTATCTAACAGTTATTATGAATTCTTGTTCAGATAAAAATTTTACTTTTGTAAAAATGTTGTCATTTAAAATATATATATTTTATTTAGTACATGTTTGTTGATATATATCAGTTTTTGTTTGGGGAACTATTGGTGCTTTCAAACTAAGTATTATTTTACTAACCTAAACATGAACCTATATGGATGTTTAGAATTTTTTCCCTATATAGGATAGTGTGATGAGCCTGGTACATGTGGATGGGATGGTGTACCATTGTAAAGATGTAATTAACATGACTTGAATCAGTTATATTTTATAGAAATCAGTTTACACAAAATATAAGAATCTCTCTGTGTTACCTATAGGCTAGGGACTAGTGACATAGGTCTTGGAGTATTTTTGTCAAGTGATTTACCCACATAGAGTAGTTAATTATAATTAAATGAAATTGATAATACAAAAATTAAATAAAATTCATATGGTAAAAAATAATGTCCAATATAAATGTAAATGATCCATAATTGGTCTTTGGTATAAATTTCTAAGTTCCAAATATTATCTATAGTCTTTAGTTTCTTTACGAAGTGGAACCCGACTCACATAAATAATTACTATGCACAACAAGAACATAACATCCACATATCTACAAGTAACTGTAGGTACCAACATGATAGAAAATCAAACTGAAATCCCACTGGAGTGCACATATATGGTTGAGTATATAATATATAATAGAAAACCACCATGTTTCTATATATAAAATACTATAAGGTGACTAATTTAGAATATTATACTCATTTATATAGATACATGTAAAAATATTGGCATGTAGTTATCAATAAATGCATTGTAGTAATAGATAATAAGGAATATCACATTTCATAAATTACTATGAAAGACTACTACCAATTTATGAAGGATCCATAAATTATACATCCTTCATGTTAACACTCGGACCCATAGATTATTACACCATTATATCCTAAAAGGGAGACAGTGGGAATATTCATATATATGTAGTCATGTCCCAAAGACCCATCCTATAGAAAGGGTATGGTGTATAAAATTTCAGTGCCTTAAACCATTCCATGAAAGGGTGTAGGGTTGATCCTGGATCAAAAACCCATTAAATGAAATGTACATTCATACCATTCAGAAAATAAAAAAATAACCAAAAAACAATCTCTTCTTTTATAACTAGGTAATTACAAAGATCAAAGTAAACATACTATGTATAAATATAAACATGATCTGTAATAAGACATACTAAACATCCTAAGGAAGTACACCATTATGGTGAATAATATTATCATAATAAGTAGTACACTAAAAAAATTCAAAAGTGGAAAATGCAGATTCATTCCATAGTTTATATCATTAAAAAATGTGAATTTATATTTAATATAATTTAAACATAAGATTATTAAATCCATATAAATGACCTTACTGAATCTTGATAGGCATAAAAAAATTACTTCAATCATAAATAAGTTTATAAAGTATCATTCTTTTCCAAATACGTTTGTAAAATTTGACACCAATTATAAGATATGGGTTTAAATAAAATCTATAGTTTACTAATACCACGATAAACAAGGTACTAAATCAAGATTGGGTAAATGATAGATTCAATTAGTAAGATATGAGATGATAGAATAAGCATATTTTTGATGATATAAAACACATACTAAAATCATTACTGATAAATATTTGAAGGAGGAGTAGGTTATGAATTTAATAGACCCATTTTAAGGTGGTATTCATTTAAATGTTGGTTTCTAAATATGAAATTTACTTTAATGAAAACATAAATATGGGATTCCTTGTATTCAAAAGTTTTAATTTGAATCCAATATGTTTTTAAAATATTATATAAAACATATTCTAAGTAGTATGTGGTTTTATGAAACCAGGCTACTCTAATAATATTTTATATAAGAGTATTAATGAATCTAGGTCATTATGAAAAATAAAAAAGTTATGGTTTTCATAACAAGGTAACTTATTTGGATTATTAAATAAATAGTAAAACAAATCAAGTTTAGTTATCACATAATTACTTTAACTTGAAATCAATCCATCCATTTCCCACCAATGATGCTACTCTTAATTGTCATTAAGTACAGACCATTAACATATAGATAATGCATGTTTTAGTGGGAAGAAATGATTCAATGAATAATATAATTTAAATACATAAGAATAAATGTAAAAATTTTAAATGTGGTAACCCAGCCAGTTTACTCAATTCACATCCATAATTTGGTGGTTTTCAGAATCATTATAATACAACCAATGTTCAATAAGAAAACTTTAATGTTACATAGTAAAGTCAAACCTCTATAAAAAGTTCATTCAACAACCTAGATATAATATATTATGCATACATTTAGATAAAAATTTAATAGTTTCTTCTTTTAGTGACATGAAAAGGTTTCTAATGGGATAATAACATGTCTCAAACTTATGATAAAAAAATTACTTCCCTTGATTCCATTAAAATCAATAAAAAACAAAATTATTCAATATCAATTTATTAAAACATGGAACTTGTTTTTTACTCCACATATGAAGATTCATCAAAGGAGAAATTATGGAAATAATTTTCAGAAATTAATTATGTATTACAAATCTAAATAGGATGGATGTGATATATAAACAAAAAAATTCCAAAAAATTAATAAATTCTACATTATGATTAATCAATTTATCACAATGTATTAAATACACAATATAAAAATAATGTGAGTAAATATTATATTTTTCTATAAGTATTAAGTTGAATATTTTTAATATAATATTAAAATATAAAAATAGTATTCATAAAAAAAATTCATTCAAATATTTAGAAAACAAGGAAATATTATGGATGTATTTTAAATAATGTGGTGGTAGGTAAATAGAAAAAAATTATTAAGGTATTTGATATGGACCTAAACCACATAACAATTAATTAACCATGATATATTTCCCATTATACTACATATACATAATAAAAAATTCCAACCTTCCAAAACTCAACCTACAATCTGTTACATTAAATTACACAAGAAACTGAAACAATTATATTGAAAACTATATTGTGACCGAACTAAAAACTAATAATAACACCAAAATAATTATCCTAGTTAATAAATAGAAAAAAATTGGACCCAAAGAGCTTGAAATAATATTATTGAATCAATGAAACCCAAAATATTTGTTTCACATAAAGACTCCATCAGAATGTGATCAACCACAAAAAAAAGGACACATATATGAACACTTTACCACCTAAAATAGAGAAAAATAGAATAATAATGGATTTTACAATGACTTTGGTGAAATATATTGAATTTTGAGAAAAAGAGTACGAGAGGAAAATTATAGGATCAGTGAGTCTTTCCAATAATTTATCATAATGAAATCACATGAATCCACCATGATTAAGGGATAAAGAGGAGGGGTAATAAAGGGACCCTGAATGGAAATAGAGTAGCTCTCATCTTGTAGAAGAAGGAATGAATCGAATGATATAAGGAAGGGGATACAATAGTGTTAAAATAAAAATTATACACTTCTATCATAAAAAAGCTTCCCAAAAGCTATCATGCAGTAGGTTAGTGACCACCAGTTACTTGGTGTCCCCCATAGAACCCTAAGTACACTTCCCTCACATATAGTTCCTATATCCACATGTAGTCCTATGAATACATGTTTCAACACAAAAAATATTCATAAACTCTATGAAAAAAAATAATCCTCAAATATAATAAAAACAAAATTATAATTCAACATCAAAGACTCGTATTAAAATTAAATTTTATAAAAGAAAAATAACCACTCAAGAGGGACCAAATGTTAAAATGGCTCTTCCCATTCTGTTTCTATAATAGTTAAAAATTTACCTAAAGTAATATCACAAGGACACAATCCATTACAACCACCCCATGATATGACTTCTTTTCTCTCAAATGTCTAAAGGAAATATTTTCATAATGACTCATTACCCCTATATCTCTAAGGCATCCACAATGATATCCATAATTCCATAGTACAAAACTACAAAATTGATCTCAATTTTAAAAAACATATCCAAATCATCAATATATTACTAAAAATAAATGTCTAAACATATATGTCAAATTAAAATCTTAAATACCAAATAATATATGAACAACTAAAATAAAAAAATTATAAAATATCTCCAAGGAGTAAAAATAAATAATTTCCAACAATACATTCAAATTACTGATAATGGATCCACTATGTGACTCCTTAAATAGAAAATAAGACAATAATAACTATAATTTCTCTAAAAATATTTTGTACCTTTACCCATAAAATTCCCCATGTACCACTAATCCGCTTGGATTCAAAATAAGATACTCTCCACAATAAGAATTACCTCAGGTATGTTTATCTTATATTCCACCACTCTCAGTTTATGAAAACTATATCCCTAACAAAATAAGTTTCCAAATATAATTTTACAACTAATTAAAATTTTCTTACTAGAAAATATCATAAAATAAATAATACTTATTAGAAGTGAAATAATGAAATAAATTTCCCTTAATTGGCAAACCCCTTCTCCACTATTAGCTATATATTTTATTATGAAATAAATCACATATATTTTCATTGAAAAAAATGTTTACACAATCAATTCTAGGAAAATTCATCATTTAATATTGAAAAATGTTACAACTTTCTCAAATTAATTATATCACTCTATGAGGAAATAGAAAGTGGAATTTAAAAAAACACTATTAGATAATTATTAACTATAAAATGAAAAAATACATCATTAAATAATTAATTTAATGATCTAGCTAATGATAACCACTAAATTAGAAATAATATTTCAATGAATCAATAGAAGAATGTTTTAATGTCAATAATTATAGTATTAGAAGGAATAAACATTAAACTCTCTTAAAATTTATCATATTTCAACAATTTAAATGATTTTCATAAAGATAAAAAATGGTATGCTACCAAACATCCATGTGATTTCCTAAATTTATTACTTTACCCTAAATATATTATACAAGAAAATATTTTATACTTTTTTAGTTATGTTTAATTAATTATTATTTCACATGGACTAAATTATTTATAATAATCACATGTATAATGGATTATACTGAGGAAAATGTTGTAAAAATATATAAAAATTGTCTCCTTGTTGAGAAATATGAAACTTTATAGGTTTATACTTCTATAAAATTATGAAATTATAATTAGAACCGCTTTTATGATGGTTCTGCCTACCTAAATACTTAAACATATTCTATCCCTTGATATTACACAACAAAGAGGAATGAGGCACCTTTTATGGGTTTCTTTACATATATCGACTATACACCTTTTTGATTACTCTCATTCTTAAACATCTAGTGTTATCTAATTGAGAAATGATATCATTCACTTTTCTATGATACCATTTTGTAACAAATCAGACGAAAATAACCTCAATAGTTCATTTATCAGGTCCCCACATGAAGGCAAGTACAGTCCTCAATCCCTATGGGTTTTTTATTATCATAAAAAATATTATAATATGGTTGGGATGAAATTTAACCATAATGTAACTAAATTATAAAAAAATAAAACCCATTGTAGATCCCTAGTTCAGATGAACCACGGGGGGTGAATAAGTGGTTAAATTTTGTGAATTAAATTTTTTCAATTCAATCTATTTTATGGGTTAAATACTTGATCCCCTATTATTTTAAGTCTCTCCATTGTTATTTAAAAAAATAATGGAAGCATTGATAATCACTCATAGATTTCTACAAGGTTCAATCGTGATGTGATAACCTACTATTTTCTAGGAGAAAAATGTGGTACTACCTAGATTTTCATATCAGTAATAATTTTAGTGGTTACAAGTGTTTAAAAATTTGCACAAAAGTATTCAGAGATAATATCCTTAGCCTATAAAGAATTAATGTTGTTGTTTATACTTGAACCACTATCACTTCACTAACCTTCTTTGAACTGCCCTTCAACCGATTCTTCTTATAGATGTAGTGTACATTTTAGCCATGTTATGTGTCAATTCAATGTAGTTAAATAATATTTTATATCACTATAGGAGTTTATCACTTTTAATCATTAGAACATGTTAGATTCAGATATCTAACTAATATTTCTAGTATATTGAGTGTCTAGTCTAGCTTAGGGTCTTCAACATCTACTGAATATAATCAATAACATTGTATTCATGTCAACCCTATTCTATTCCTGAAAAGTAAAAGACATCAGTTCTAAAATATCTCACTGTAATATTAGAATTATATACAAAATGGTATTAAATATATTAGATTTTTTATTTATCTTGATTTTAGAACTTGCTTAATTCCCCTATAAAAAGTGTTCAAAGTTTTAGTATTCTTTCATAAATATAAATTTAATTGGTCTTATGATGTTTTTAATCCTTGTTACATATTACAATTCATTCTTTATTATTTTAGGGGATACTTATTATCCTATATATGGTATTGTCCCAAGAAATTATCCATTCACTCATGCACTATATACTATTATATCATTCAATTGTATATGAACCCTTCTCAATAATTTCTTATGAATTTTATATACTACTTCATCCATGAATTCACTATCTAACATATTCAAAACTGAATATGCATGTGAGTAATTTTTCTTTCCTTCAAAACTATTGATCACTGGTTTCTCTCACTAGATGTTGGATAACATAAACATGCATAAAACTATAAGATATCATGAAAAAATTTCTTCATAAAACTCCTTATATCATAATTAAAAATTTAGGAGGTTGTGGTATCCTTATTAATTTACACTAGAAGAATAATTAATATATCCATTTCTTCATGAATACTGAGCTTCATGGAATCCTATCCTTTAGGTAGCTGTGTTTGTCTCCAAGGATGCCATCAATTTCTTCTCCAATCCTTGGTGGCTCATAGTACTCTACCATTCATTCTATAAAAGAATCAATAAAGCCTTATTTTATTTGAGGATAACTAGTGATTTACTAAATTTTGAGTGGAAGAAACTTTCCACTAGTGGGATCCACTATATTTATAATAATATTTAACTACCAATCATTCTATCATTAAATAACCTAAAATCAAACTATGATACCATGTTAGGGATATTATTAAAACTCTCTAATGTATCAATATTATTTGATACTTTTAATGTAGTATCTTTTTTATCAGACATCGTCACATGAAACTGAGGAATACGGTGAATTAACAGAAATATTTTATGTGAATGAGAACATAATCAGCTGAATCATCATTTTAAATGTCAGAAATCACACATGAACTCTTGATTCATAAAACAGACCCTGTAACTTCATTTCCATTCATCTAATTCCAATTAATCATTTTAACTTAAGAATAAAAGATGCATATTTCCTAAATTATACGACGTGGATCCACCATGAATGATATCATTGGTTTGATCACGATTGATTTCCAAAACGTTGATCGTTAAATACTAGATACGAATAGTGGAGTAATTCCTCGTCAGGAGGTTGGAGATGTCATTGATGTAGATTGGGAATCCTGAATTAGCTGCATCATGTGGCCAACATTATATTCATATAATTTATCATTAGTGAACAATACCCCATATTCCCATGACCTACATAAAACTCTATTTTTGATAATAAGACATTTATAAATCAATTTGAGTTTCTTGAAAATCATGCCAACATAACAGGGGATCTGTATATGCAACACACCACACACTCATCTCACGGGATGCACCACACCTATGTTATTACACTTGGAATTTATCATCTATATAATTAATCACCTACATGCCCCAGTAATCCCACTATGTCCCATATTCCCATTCTCATCTATGTGGGGGCTGTAACATCCCAATATATCACTTTCTACCCATGGTTGGCTAGGTCGAGTCTCTCCCATGTTTTCGACCACCAGGTACCACCTATATGTTTGAGGGGGTTGATTTTTTTGAAAATGATTCATATTATTAGTTATATTCTATGTATGGAATACAGTACTAATCTCCACTAAAACTTAAGAATATTTAAATATCCCTTATGAAAAACATTAATATGTTTTTCATGACCTTCATTAAATCCTTTTTAGTTATATTATATCCATCACAAATAAAAATAATATTTTTCATGGTCTTCAAATTCCAAATAAAAAATATTTTCATGGAATTATTCGAATTATAATTCTTCATAAAATTTTCCAAATGTTATTCCAATTCACTCAAAATCTACATCACATTCTCCTCATTCCAAGATATGAACTTTCCATGACCTTCAACATTTTTATATTGTTGTAATCCATATGAAACACATTATAATGTATTCTTGGACTAATAAATAACATACATCAATCGAAATAGTTACTTGGTGATTTTATCAAGATTTATATGCAATTCCATGTAATGAATCCATAATAATTCTCCAAGCATCCCCACATTGTAAAATATTGCGGACAATGTGCACTTTCCTAGTATGGCTAGATAATTTATTTGAACATAAGAGAAATCCAAAAACATTCACAATACTCACATTTTTATTTTTTAATATACATGGGATATTCAATAACCCCCATTAATTGAAAAAACATCTTCAACATATTAAAATCAATAAAAATTTATAACTTCTTTATTATGGACTCAACAATATATCTATTTTAATTTTTTGGTCAATATTCATATGGAAATGACATGTCAAAATGTATTATTAAAAACATATCATTTCACTTTTATCCCACTTACTAACAAGAAAATAAAATTATTTTTGAAAATTAGAATTAATTTTTACATAGTAGAGTTCCATTAACAAATACATTTTATGTTTGAAGAATCATTTTTGGTTTGGAAAACAGGATGTGTTGACTTAAAAAACTAAGTTATCAATAATAAAATTTAATTATTCCAAATGAAATGAAAACTCACTATCATATTCAAGGAAATTTAGATAGTATTCAAAGCATAGAATAATTATAGATACCAATTGAGATACAACATATATCAACATAAATTCTTGCATTCACTTCATCAAATAGAATAAAAACACAAATGTTCAAATAGATGGATTTTCCTATACATTTCACACTTCTTCATCTTTCCATTTTCACATTATTGATAAAAATAATTTCCTTCCCATTTATATTATAATGTTTTAAAAAACAATTATGAGAGAGTTAAGATAACATATATTTTCAATAACACTATACAGAAGACACATTTTAGAATATTTGTATTTTTATAAGGCCATATTTTATACTATATTATTCATCATTATTCACTTGTCCCAAATTTAATTAAAAAACTCCAAAAAAATATTTATAATGGTGAATACCTTCAAAGATAAATTTGAATATGTACCAGAATGAGAATACACAAAAAAGGAATTATCAACTTGTGGTTGTCTAGACTTGACAACTTCCACAACCTCACTAAGGATGATCTTTTTAAATAATTGTTCTTCAAGATACCCAATATTAGATCAAACCATTATGGTATCCTCTTCATAAGTTCAATCCCATGTATAGTAGCACACTCATAAAATTCATCAAATATTTTTCTTCATTAGAATTGTATTTGAATGTTAATTGAGAGATCATTAAAGTATGGGGACTTCATCCTCATTGATATCATGAATTTTCAACAATCATTGCTTCATAGGTTCTCCCTTCGATAACATGCATCACCATTAATTCAATACATTGTAAGTGAAAATAAAACACATAATAATCAAGGGAATAAGGTGGGTATTCTAAGTATTCAATGTGAATAGTATGGTTGAGACTGCCTTCTTAACCAAGTTTCTCAAGTTCCCCTATTTATCATTCTTTCACATATAATATTTAGTTTTTATTTCTTATGATGAATCATGGATATCGTCATTTTTTTCAATTTCATTTTTTTGAATTTTCCATCACAAGATATGTGAATGCACTTTCACTACGGGAAAAAGTGGTATTAGTGACGGGAAATAATCCCGTCGCAAATGGTTTGGCGCGACTTGCATGCAAAACCGTGCAAAAAATATTTGTGAAGGGATCCCCTTCCCATCACAAATAACTGACGGCGGTAACATGTTATTTGCGACGGGAACGGGTTCCCGTCACAAATAACCCCTTTTATTGCCACCTATAATAAATGAGGCCTTGGTTATTTGCAATGGCCCCGTCGCAAATAATAACAATTGCGACAGTATTCCCGTCACAATAAATCCCATTGCAAATAATCTAACCTATAAATACAGCCAGCCTTGACATATTTTTTAAATCTGAACTACTTTTTACTTGTTTATATAAGTTGAGTGAATTTTGTTTTGCAATCTGATTTCAAGGTGGTAGTGGGGATCATCCTACAAGTACAACAAATCGAAAGCTTGAAAGCTCGAAAACCAATATAAGGTTTTTATTTGAATTTTAATTTAATATTTATTTAATATTTTTATATTATATTTTTACATTAGTTTTTATTATTTCTAATTAGATATAATTATGTTGTATTAAGGTTGTATTAAATTTGATTTGTTAGTTTTAATTGTTAGTAATTAACAATATTTAATAATTAAGTGACTGTAATAAGTAATTAATAACTGCAATTTTAATTAAAGATAGTAATTAGTAATTAATGAATGTAATTAGTAGTTAATGAATGTAATTAGTAGTTAATGAATGTAATTAGAAATTAATGAATATAATTTGTAATAATTAGTAATAATTAGTAAAATTTTCCAATAATTTGTAATAATTAGTAATAATTTGTAATAATTAGCAATAATTAACAAAAAAATAGGAATAATTCAAAAAAATAGTAACAATTAGAAAAAATTAACAATAATTAGTAATAAGTAACAATAATTAGTAATAAGTAACAATAATTAGTAATAAGTAACCATAATTAGTAATAAGTAAAAATAATTAGTAATAAGTGAGAATAATTAGTAATAAGTAACAATAATTAGTAATAAGTAACAATAATTACCAATAAGTAACAATAATTACCAATAATTACCAATAATTAACATTAATTACCAATAATTACCAATAATTACCAATAATTACCAATAATTACCTATAATTACCAATAATTACCAATAATTACAAATAATTACAAATAATTACCAATAATTACCAATAATTACCAATAATTACCAATAATAACCAATAATTACAAATAATTACCAATAATTACCAATAATTACCAATAATTACCAATAATTACCAATAATTAGGAATAATTACCAATAATTACAAATAATTACCAATAATTACCAATAATTAGGAATAATTACGATTAATTAGGAATAATTTGCAATAATTAGGAATAATTAGGAATAATTAACAATAATTAGGAATAATTAAGAATAATTACCAATAATTACCAATAATTAAGAATAATTACCAATAATTACCAATAATTACCAATAATTACCAATAATTACCAATAATTAGCAATAATTACCAATAATTAGGTTTAATTAGAAATTATTACCAATAATTAGGAATAATTACTAATAATTAGGAATAATTACCAATAATTAGCAATAATTAGCAATAATTAGCAATAATTAGCAATAATTAGCAATAATTAGAAATAATTAGCAATAATTAGCAATAATTAGCAATAATTAGGATTAATTAGGAATAATTAGGAATAATTACCAATAATTACCAATAATTAGGAATAATTAGCAATAGTTACCAATAATTAGGAATAGTTAGAAATAATTATTAATAATTAGGAATTGTTACCAATAATTAGGAATAATTACCAATAATTAGGAATAATTACAAATAATTAGGAATAATTACCAATAATTAGGAATAATTTCCAATAATTAGGAATAATTAGCAATAATTAGCAATAATTAGAAACAATTTGAAATATTTAGCAATAATTGGCAATAATTAGCAAAAATTAGCAATAATTAGCAATAATTAGCAATAATTACCAATAACTACCAATAATTAGCAATAATTAACAATAATTGACAATAATTAGCAATAATTAGCAATAATTAGGAATAATTAGGAATAATTAGCAATAATTTGGAATAATTAGGAATAATTAGCAATAATTAGGAATAATTAGCAATAATTTGGAATAATTAGAAATAATTAGGAATAATTTGGAATAATTTGGAATAATTAGGAATAATTATCAATAATTAGCAATAATTAGGAATAATTTTGAATAATTAGCAATAATTAGTAATAATTAGAAATAATTAGCTAATTGGAAAAAACAAGCGTGATCAGTATCTTTCTCAATTATCTTTTCATCTTTGTACTAGTTTTAAGAAAACTTTTGTCTCCACATGTAATATTTGCATTCATTTTCAAAATTATCAACCTACCCATCAATAGAGAGGTGGAAGTGAATGCAAATATTACATGTGGAGATAGAATGTTAAACACACATATGAAAATAGATTGGTAACATAATATTAAAAATTATATTATTTTAATATTAAAGATAAAAAGTAATAATAATGTAATAATGTTATTATTATATAATTAATATTTATGAAAAAGTAATATTAGTACTATTAAAATAATAAAAAATTTATAAAATAATAAAATTATCAATATTCGTAACAGGTTTTGCTCTCTTCTTAACATGTTTAATTCTTAAAGGGTTAAATTTTAGGTCTACCCCAATAAAAAGTTTGCGTCAGTCGTGTATGATGTAAAATTTATAATTATCATTACTTGGTTGATCATATTAATATTATTTTTTATAAATATTAATCATATAATAATAATTACAAATAAATATTGGTAAATATCGGTAATTATTAAGAAGTAGTTGTAATTAGTTATCCTCTCTTTTTGAGTGTTTTTTCTAACAAATTATTCAAAACCAGTAATGCTTTTATATTTTATAGAAAAATATGGAACAATGAGGTTTTCAAAAGTCATTATTAGATGAACGCATATGGATAAATCAACGTAGAAATCCAAATGGTTTTGGTTTAAATCTAGTATATATTGAGGGTGTGGAGAATTTCTTAGCATTTAAGGCATCAAATCCAAAATTTGTTTCAGAAGGCACAATAAAATGTCCTTGTAAAAAATGTGCACTAATAAAATTTGACACATTTGACAAAGTTGGGGGACATCTCATGCGTTTTGGTTTTCAACAGGATTATGTTTTTTGGTATCAACATGGTGAACGCAGTTCTATAGAAGGTGATACTAACTTGATTCCTGATCCATCCCGGTTTCAAAATTTAGTACATGATGTTACAGGTCCCTCTATTCAACATACAGAAACTCAGGATGATATTGATCAACTCATGAGTTGACACACTCTGAATTTTATGAGTTGTTGAGGTACACTGAGGATGTGTTATATCCTGGTTGCAAGATAAGAAAATTAGAAGCAGTTGTAAAATTTATGGCTATCAAATCAGATAATGGAATGTCAAACACGTGTTTTGATCAAACATTTTCTTTGGTTAAAACACTGTTACCGGAAGGAAATGTTTTTCCTACAAATTACTATGAGAGTAAGAGATTGGTTCAGAATTTAGGACACAACTGTCAGAAGATTCAGGCATGTTCAAATGATTTCATTTTATATTCTGGGGAAAATAAGTCGTTGAATAGTTGTCCCACTTGTGGGCAATCGAGGTATAAAGAAGATCAACATGGGATGTCTGGCTTGATTCCTGTAAAAAAGTTGAGATATTTTCCTCTTACATCCAGACTTCAGCGTTTATTCATGTCTAAGAATACAACGACAATGATTTCCTGGCACAAAAAGAATATTTCAACCAGTTAAACCTTGAATCATCTAGCCGGTGGTGATTCATGGAAACATTTTGATAGAGTGCATCCATCCTTTGCTTTAGAAGCCCGAAATGTGCGACTGGGTCTTTCCACTGATGGTGTCTGTCCATTCAGATATTTTGGTAGTCAGTATTGATGTTGGCCTATCTTTTTAAATCCATAAAATTTACCTCCATGGATGTTAATGAAGGAGACCTATATCCTTTTTACCTTACTAATCCTAGGACATCCGAAGAGTGATATTGATGTTTATTTGAAACCATTGATTGTTGAATTAAATATATTGTGGAGTACTGGTGTCAGTACTTATGATGTTGCTGTGAAATAGAATTTCATACTAAAAGTATCTTTGATGTGGACAATTAGTGACTTCCTGGCTTATGTCATGCTATCTGGATGGAGTACACATGGGTCAAAATCATGTCCTTACTGTATGGGAGAGAACAAGGCATTTATGCTTGTCCATGGAATAAAACCTTGCTATTTTGATTGTCCATGCAGATTTCTTCCAGTTGATCATCCTATTCACAGAAACAGATCTCATTTTAGAAAAGGCACAGTTGAAAGAGATGGACCTCCAAAAATGCTATCAGTTATAGAGTTAAAATCAGTTGTATATTCATTAACTCACATCACATTTGGACCCATAATAAACCAACCGAAAATTTCAGGTTTTGGGAAAGAACACAATTGGCTAAAACATAGCATATTTTGGGATTTTCCATATTGGTCTGATTTGCTGGTCTGCCACATGTTGGATTTCATCCATATTGAGAAGAACTGTTTTGATAATTTGTTTCATACAGTTTTGGATACACCAGAAAAGAGAAAAGATGATATAAATGCACGATTAGATCTTACTCAAATATGCAGGCGTCCAGAACTTGAACTGTTTGAGAATGTCAGAACAGAAAGGTTAATGAAACTAAAATCAGATTATACACTGTCCAAAGAAAGACGCGTATTATTTTGTCAATGGATTGCAAATTTGAGACTTCCAGATAGATGTGATTCCAATTTGGGTAGAAGTGTAAATAATGGTCATATTACCGGATTAAAAAGACATGATTGTCATGTTATAATGGAAAGACTTCTACCCATTGGATTAAGAGTTCAGTTGAATTCTGTGATATGGGATTCCATAACAGATGTATCATATTTTTTTCGGGACATTTTTGTGGTGACAATAGATTACGATGCTCTATAAAAACTTGAAGAAGATGTTGTGTAATTATATGTAAATTTGAAAAAATATTCCCGCCATATTTCTTTGACTCAATAGAACATTTGATATTACATTTACCATATGAAGAAAAATGTTGAGGTCCGATATAGTTTTGATGGATGTACCCATTCGAAAGATGCATGCAGAAATTGGAAAAAAAATACATAACAAAGCAACTGTTGAAGGATCTATTACTGAAGCTTATTTGCAAGAGGAGATATCTTTTTTATGCTCCCACTATTTTGAATCTGAGTATCCTTCAAAACACAACGACATGAGACAGAACGAGGGGAATATTGATGAAATTGACAATCAATTATATGTTTTTAACCAGTTAGAGCTTGGTTTTGGTGGAGTTCATGAATGATGGATTTCAGATGATGAACATCACAGAGTTCATATGTATGTTCTGCTCAACTATGAAGAGATGACATCATTTGTACTGTAATTGCTTCTTTTACTTATTCTATTATTTATGTTTCAATAAATAACTTTGTTTTTTATAGATTTCATGATAATCATATCAAGAAACAACTTCCACAAATTACATCAGGTGATTTCGAAAACACAGATAAAAAAAATTCCTCAGTGGTTTCAAATACTGGTAACATAAATTTTTCATACTTTAACATCTCCTTCAATTTATAGTTTACTATATTGATAATTATTTCAAAAATATTCAGGTGTCTCGACATGCTGATAAAATTGACAAACGACATTGTATATTGAGTAATCCACCATCCAAAATGGTGAAATCTTATAATGCATATGTGGTGAATGATTTTTGATTTCATACACATGAATATGGGGAATAAAAAAACAATGAATAGTAGATTTTTCTTGAGAGGATCTCATCATAGAGAAAATGAAATTGACTTTTATGGCATACTTGATGAAATCGTTGAACTCTGTTATCTAGGACAACATTACATAACGATGTTCCAATGTCGGTGGTTGGATATTGAGAGACGCGTGCTTGTTCATCCGACTCATGGAATCATCAATATTAAATGCTAAAGTGTTCTTGCAGTAAATGAAACCTTCTTACTGGCTCAACAGTCATATCAATTTTATTATGCAAAGTATTGTGCTATGTCTAGAGACTTGACTGATTGGTGGAGCATAATAAAAATAAAAATTCGAGACAATCAGTTTAGTCAAAGTGAATGTTCTTTTACTGAAGTGCAAGGAATTGAAGTTTTTCAAGAGAGTACTCAAAATCAATCTTTGTTACAAAGAGACATGAGTATCGATGATAACACCCCTCAATTAAGAGTTAGTGATGATGATGATGATTTTAATGACGTCACAAATGAATTTGAAATGGTAATAGATGAAGCAACTAGAACTCAAATGGATATCGATGATATTGAGGAGGAATATGAAGATGACATTGACGGATATGAAGATGATGATGAATCTGAACATTGATACAATTCAATGGTAGTTATATATAATCATAACTAATATATATGTATATATAATAATAATTATCAATTATTTTCTAACAACTTTTGTTTTCTGTTTCAGATGGACGATGATACATTTCATGAGTTGGCGAATGCTGACCTATCTTTCGATGCGGACGAGTTGCTGGCACCTGACCCTCATCCTGAAGGCACTTCAGGGGGTACGTGGAGGGGGCACGGTCTTGCACGACTGATGATTCTTGACCCCATCCCCGAGCGACGTCCACGTCTTGAGTTAGATCCACGCACCCGGAGGTGTGATAACCTGTGCATTTTACTAAGATTTAATTAATTTACTTACATAATAAATGTTTGATTATTGTTTTTACAATTTTCCACATATATCCGTCGGACAGGGCAACGCTATTTTGTGCAACTATTTTTCTCATCCATGGATGACATGGGAGCATATTCCCATTGATGTGCAGTAGGCCATGTTCGGCCATTGTTTGGTACGTATGTAAATAAATAATTTTTATTTTGAAATTTATTTCATTTATAACATGATATTTTGAATTATTTGAAGGGTTTATGGTATCCGATCGAGGATACCATGCGTGACGCCATACACGAGGCATGGGAGGTGGCCATGCGTGATCGCTTTCATCAGTTTTTGCACAATTTAAGAAAAGATGACATGAAGAAAGCATGAGTGTCAGATTTTGACAAGTCATGTAGAGCACACCGACCAGAGTACATTTCATCTCACGTATGGGATGGATTATGTGCACACTGGTTGAGTGGTGGATTTTAGAGGAGATAATCGGTGGGGAGGTAGAATCAGGGGAGATAGGAGGTGACTCATCGAGGTGGAAGTCATACTTTCAGTACACATAGACAACATTTGGTACAAACATTTTTTATAAATATTTTATATAACTTTAAATATTAACAATTTATATTATATAATCTTATAGGCTGTCGAGCACCCTGATATTACGGAGTATGACATATATCAGAGGATGTACAATGATCAAGCTGCTACGGAGCTCTGAGGTGATCACCAGCGTCACATCGTAGTCAGTATTATTTCTTTTCAAGTTTAAAAATTAACTCCATATAATATATTCACAATTTTAATTTTAAATTGCAACTACAGGAGTCATATGAGACCTCAACGTCACAGACTCGACCTGAGGGTCAAGCCGAGGCATCAGATCAGACTAGTTTCCATCAGTTTGATGAGACAACATGGATGCAGGCTACCCAATATGCCTTCGAGAAGGGCCGAGTAGTTGGTATCGGCTCTCGACTGACTCCCGGAGATTATTATGGCAGTGCTGCGATGTCAGCGTCCAGCTCAAGAGGAGCTCGTGCATCTTCTTCTGCTACACAGTATGAGGATCAGTTGCGATCTCAGACTCAGTTGATAGAGAGTCTCCAAAAGGAGCATGAGGAGATGCGTCGGCAGCAACAACAGCATGAGGAGGAGCACCGACGATAGTAGCAGGTGTACGAGGAGCAGATGAGTCGGTGGTAGCAGCAGCAGCAAGAGCAGATGGAGTACATGCACCGACTAACTCATGCCTTAGGGATGGAGTTTCCTCCACCAGAAGATCCCCCTCCCCCTCCTCCTTTAGATTAGTTATTGTTTAGATGTTATAAAGTTCATAAATTTAAAATATGACATTTTTTCTATTTAGAGTTTCTTTTTCTCTTATACTGGGGTCAATATTGTAATATTTAATTTCTTTATATTTTTAATACTTTATTATTTATTATTGGTATTTATTTTAATGTTTTTTTATTTTATTAATATTAATATTACTCTTAGTATTTTATTATTTGTTTATATTTATTTTTGCAAATCTTGATAATTTTCATATTTTTATTTTCAAATTATTTTAATAATATTATATTCAGTATTTTTAATAGATAAAAAGTTTCAAAAATTTTAATTAAAATTATTATTTTTTAATTATTTATAATAATATGAATTCGGTATATTATTATTATTATTATTATTTATATTACAATATTAATATGATTAATAATATTATTCATATTTTATAATATTAATTTTTTATATATATATTTAAAATTTTAAATATTTTAATTTAATTATAATTTTTTAAATAGTTGAATGATTTTTTGTTTTAATATCTGAATGAATTATAATTTTATTATTACTATTATAATATTAATTAATTTTTTTTATTAATATTTTATTTTTTTTTTAAATTTTTGTATACATATTTGCGACGGGAAAATCATCCCGTCACAATAGGTAATTGCGACGGGCTCATCACAATTACCATTGTTTAAAATTTATTTGTTAAAATTTTTTGCGATGGGAATATTTGCCCATCGCAATTCCATATTTCTTTTTTTTAATTTTTTTTAATTTTTTCGCGACAGGATTAGTGGCCCGTCGCAAATGTAATTTGCGACTGTCCCATTGCAAAAGCCTTATTTAATGTTTTTTAAAATATATCGATTAGTATTTGCGATGAGAAATATTCCCGTCGCGAATAATATGTTTAGCGGCGGGCCCATCGCAAATAGTGTTAGTTTCGACGCCATTTACAACAACGGGTTATTTGCAAAGGACCCCTGTCACAAAAGCCTATTTGCGATGGGATCCCGTCGTAAATAACTTGTCACAAATATGCTTATTTCTAGTAGTGTTTTATCCCAGGGTGGAATACTTATTCATTTTAAGAACAATCTCTGTGATATACGTACTTTTGAATAATATTTAATAGTATTCCCATCCTTTTTTCACCATCTATAGAAAAATTATCCAACATAAGAGTTTTTATTTTTTTATAACCTCTCAAAAAAAATTCCTCGTTCATGCATGGTATTATTTTTACCTTTTTAGTGGATTATACATCTTCTTAATACATATTTAGTTCATTCTCTATATCTATCAAGCCAACAATTAGTATTCCTTTGGGGTTATTAAAATCCTTCTTGGAGTTTCCACATTGATTCTTCTCAGTGTTCTTCACATTAGATAATATAATTATGAAACTCTTCATAATCATCCAAAACATTTCTTGAATCATACCTGCATTTGAATTATTATCCAAGGGTTACCTCTTTTGAAACATTATGGTTGTAATTAATTATCTAGTTGTCATTTTATTTACTCCCAATGTGTTTTATTCAGTAATATATTTTCTTATTTTTTTCATTTTTATTTGATAAATGTTGAGATTTAGATTTTTCACTTTTGTGACCACCACTTCATCAAAAATGATAAGATTCATTTATTTTATCAAATCTATTTGATGTAGAAATATTCTTGTTGTTCAATGAATATTGTATCCTTAACTACCTGCTCTATGTTATCATAGTCTTATTTTGTTATTTATAATTTATAAATTTTTAAGAAAAATACTAAGTGAAATTCATGAATCTATTTTAGAACCAACATTGTAGTACCCTCAGTTTCATGTTAGTAACCCTTTCTTTATTATTTTTATGTATGAAAAGAGTTTGGGTGATGTTTGGGAGTTTTTGGATGATTTTTTGGACATTACAAAATGGTAATAGTTTGAGCATGGCTTTTAGAAACCATAAAATTTCTACAGGAAACCATTCATAGTGAGATAAGGGCTAATGGGAAGGCACATAGTTAGGCACAAAGTTTGGCCAAAACGTGTGGCCACCCAATAGAAACTATGAAATATGGTACAATTGGATTTTTCATGGTTGGAAGATTTTATTATAACTATTTGGAAAAATAGTGTAAAGTGTCGTGTGAGGAAGAGGACAATGCATGGTTAGCACAAGTTTTTCTTAACCACGCTACTAACCATGCACATTTTAAAAACTAGATATTAAAAAATTGATCTAGGTCGAGGTTAACTTTTAACCCCATTTTCTTCATTTGGAAACTAACTTAATATTTATTCCTCCCAAAGGTTATCGATTCCTTTCACATTGAATCAAAAGTGATCCATATGCATTTCTTGGTTTGTTGAATCCTTCATCCCTAGGTATTTCCTCATTATTTGTCATTTTTCATGGTTTTTCTTGGATATACATTCTTCCCACCATCAGTTTATTAGATCTAATCCTCTTTAGATATATCTAATGTGGTTTATTCAAATATAGGTATGTTTTTTCTTGTTTATGTATGGTTAAGTGATAAAAGTCATGTTTTTAGAGATTGAACACACTTATGTGGGCATTTTCATATCATTCTTCTTTTTTGCCATAATTTCAGAGGTAAGTGGATTCACTCTCAACTCCACTTTTTAAATCATGGAGGATTAGATTCAAATTGTTATAATTTTTGAAATTTTATTTTCAATTTTTTGTGAAAATCCTGGTAGAAACCTTTATAGTGATAGTTTGAGTATTATGTGAAATTGTTGAATTGGTTATGAAAAGTGATTGGTTTTCAAGATTTTAAAAAGTTGATTTTAAAATGTGGCTATGATGGATTTATGAAAATGGGTTTTTTTGATAGATTTTTGATAAAATAAATATTTTAAAGGGATTTAAATGGTTGGTTTGAATGGGTTTTTTGATACATGGGTTGTGTGAGTTCATGCTTTCGATGTGACCCTAAATAAGGGGTGTGTACCTTTAGGGTATAATGGGACATGGCCATGGATAATGGGAATGTATCCTTGGGCACAAATATATTGGCCACTCAGTGACGACTTAGTGGGTGGATGGGGAACACCTCATGAGTATATAATTATTAGTAAAGTATGAATGTGTGGGTGTGTTTGTGAATCCAGAATTTGGTATGCCAAAAAGGATTTTAAAATCGTTTACAGAAATTTTTGTTTTATTTCATTGATATTTTTGGTATGAACTATTTTGATTTTTTATAGAATTTTGAACTATTTATAATTGTTTTATATAAATTGTTTCATATAAATGTACTAACTTTTTCTATCCTAATGGTAGTGTAGGGAAGTAATTGGGGGAAAGTCTACTGAGTTTCATAACTCTACCCCTCTTCATAAATTTGGTGTTTTTTGATATTTTTTATCATTATGAATGAAATGTAAAGTATAAAACTTATTTAGTGTTGCATTATGATACTTAGACTATATTAAGGAGTTATATATTGGAGCATGTTGGAAGGTTTGATTTTTTGTTTGGTGTCTTAGTGTTTTTTTTGTTTGTATCCCTCTTTTCACTTTAATGGTAGTAGTACTTCACTGTGGTAATCTATTGTGGTATGGTTTTGATTTCAATGGTATTACATTGAGTATTTTTACATTATTATAATTCATAATGCAGTATTATTTTGTTAAGGCATGTTTAGTTGGGTTGTTTTATTTTCTCAAAGGGAAAATAGTCCCCTAATTTTATTAAAGCCCTTGTCATTAATTTATAGCATTTGGCACCTTGTGGATGTCGATTATGGAAAAGTTACAATTCTACCTTGACTCAAGCCAATGAGGATAGGAATAATGATAATAATGGAATCATTCATGGATGACCCCTATCTCATTTTTAAAAATGGGATCATCTTCTTCAGTCCATGACTTACAAGTATTATTAGTCTTGGTTGGCCTTTGAATCAGATATCTGTTATCATTAATGGAGTTGAAATTAATTTGGTTCTATTTATTGATTTGGGATGGTAGAAAGGAGTTGGATTTTTTAGGACATAAAATGTAGATCATAATAAGAAATAGCAATTATGTTTTTATTGAATGTCACATTACTAAGGAGTTTGGTACATAATTTTTTTGGAGACACTTACATGATTTATAATCTCATTTTCATTGGTTTATCCAATGTGATGAGAATGAAATGCATTTTAAAAATTAATTACAAGTAAGATACCATATTTCATATTGATTAGAGATATATGATTTGGTATAGAAGTGTTATTTTTTGAAAATTGGTATTTTTTTTTCAAATGTGATATTTTGAAAAGACTTCAATTGGTTATTTTAACAATGTTTTAATTTTCAAAAGAATAAGGATGTTTTAATAAATGGTTGAATGTGGATAATGTTTAATTTTGAAAATATTTTTTTTCATCTATGTGATTTCGTATAATTTGAAATTATTAAGCCTTATGTTGCTGGAGAGTGAGACTTTTGGAACTTTTTGTGTTTATAGAAAATTGAACCTAGTAGGGGTCATAGAAATCAACCAACAGAAGGTGCTGAAAATGTTGTTTCACTTGAGCCAAATGTGAACCAATATCTAGTTTAGAGTATAGTTCAACCTTTTCATGTTGTGCACATAGGGAACTTGAGGGATAAACCAAGGAAAGTGGCTCATTCCGTCCTATCCAAGATGCAGAATCCACCCACCTTTCAGGGTGATTTGGATCCAGATAAGGTAGAGGTGTGGCCGAATTGGATTAATAAAATATTATATTTCCTTAGCACACCACCAGATTTCAATGTCAATATGGAAACATATATGATGTAGGATATTTCCCAAAAATGGTGGGATATATTAGTTCAAGGTAAATTAGACCAATTCCTTACATGTGAGTATTTTGAAGAATTGTTAAAAAAATTTCTATCCTCATACATTAAGGGTTGAAAGAATGATGGAATTCTTCAACATGGAATATTAGAGCCTCATAATGATAGATTAAGTAAGAAAATTTATGAAATTTGTCTTATTTTCACTCAAAGTTACTTCTAGTGCATCCTTGGAGGCACAAATATTTGTATCGAGGTAGAAGTAAGAGATTCGATCAAAGATTGGTGTGATTTGTATAGTGTATTATATATAGATGTGGAATAGAGATACAATGGAAGAAACGTACATCTAATGGTTTATGGGTGGAGTAAGCTTTTTTATACCAATGGGAAATGTTGATAACCCTAATGCTAGGAGTAAGAAGAAGAGGGACACATTTTTCCAAGATATTTGGATGACTTAGAATCAGAAAAATGGATTAATGAAAATTACTCCAATACCCAATAGAAAAGATAGATGTTTCCAATTTGGTTCATTTGACCATATGAAGTAAGAGTGTATAATAACACAAATATAATTTCATAATTACAATAATGTAGGGTAGCTTGATTTCTGTTGTACCCGTTATCTGAGGTTAGGTATTGGGGACACCTCTGACGTGTCACTGGAGTTTTATGATTTTATAGGATGAGGGTGGAATAACTAGGCTATCCATGGTGAATCCGAGAAGACCATTACTCTTCAGTAGGGGAAACATCAACATGGAAATAAAGAACAAAATTCCATGAGCAATAAATTATATGGATCCTAGAATGTTATCTTGTATGATCAGTCTTGACCATCAACTATGAGAGGTATTATTATTTTAAATTATACACTTATGAAATATTTTTTTGTTATGGGTGAATCCTATTCATTTATTTCTTCTAGTGAATATTTTTTTCTTGGTTTTGGTGTTGAGTTGATTCCTTCTATGTTAAAAATTCAAACTCCTCTTGGAAAAAGAGAATTTTGAGCCTCTATGTGTAAATAATATTCAATATAAATTAATGGAGAAGAGTAGATATGCGATTTATCTATGATTTAATTGGATTTCTATTATATAATAATGGATAGAAACTTGTTTACAATGTTCAAGACTCAAATCAACTGTTATACTAGAATGTTTAGTTTCATGACGGAGGATGGCATTGAGAATCTCTTTAGAGGGGACCCGAAAGTAAAGATAAGTGAAATGTGATTGCTGATACCAGTACATTGAATGATCTCATACAAGTTGGTTGCATTGAATTCGGTATCGATAGAAGAGATTTAGAATAGAAGTTTTTTAGTGTTTTTTTAATAGATTCAGGATGCATTTAAAAAAAATCTCAGGTTGTCCACCCATAAGAGAATTAGGGTTTGTGATTTATCTCATATTTGAGGACCCATCATATTTTCATTCCATCTTACCAGATAATAACAACATAATTAAGGGAGCTAAAAGTGTAGTCAGAGGAGATGGAATGTAGAGGTTTCATTTGGCCTAGAACATCTCCAAGGGCGACAATTATCATGTTTGACAAAAATGTGGATATAACACTTGGGTTGGGTGTATATTATCATAAGATTAACCAAGTTATGATAATGAATCAATATCTAATTAAAAAAATTATGAACATTTTTATAAATTGAGGGGATCCGAGTGGTTGTCTAAAATTGACATGTGATCAGAATATCACCAACTGTGGGTTTAGAAGGAATATATTCCAATGATGATTTTCCCAAGAATATATATCCATTAAGAATATGTGGTAATTATTTTAGGTATTATGAATTCACAAGTGGTATTTATGTAATTAATGAATAATCTATTTCATTGGTATCTTCATTTTTTGTGGTGTTTTTGGATGACATATTGGTGTACTCAAGGACAAGGGATGAGCATGATCCACACTTCGAATCACTATTGGGAATCGTGTGGGTTCATCACCTATATTAAAAATTATCAATGTGTGATTTTTGGATACAGAGGGTATGATTCCTTGGCCTCGTAAAATTTGAAAGAGGTGTTTCAAAAGCTCTAGAAAAGATGGAACCTCTTATCTCTTCAAAACTACAAATGCAAACCTTTAAGATACAGATTTTCCTTAGATTGGTTGGTTATTACCGAAGATTTTTTTTTTCATGACTAAAATCGCCTATAATAGCTTTGAAAAGGAAGAATATTCCAATCCCATAGAATGTGAAATTTCATAAGAAATTTAATGTTCTTAAAATTTTTCTTACATCAACACCTATCATGATATTTCTGGAATTAGGAAATTGGTACGCGGTGTATTGTGATGCTTCGAGATCGTGTTTGGGATGTGTTCTTATGTAGGGAGACCATGTCGTTTATTATTTCTCAATAAAGTTTCAATTTCATGATAATAACTATCTAACCCATTATTTGGAGTTACCTTCTATATTAATATCTTTGAGGAGATGGAATTAGTACCTCTTTGATGATAAATTTATAGTGTTTATGGATCATAAGATTTTAAAGCATATTTTATCATAAATGGATTTGAACATGATTAAAAGAATGTGTATAATGTATATCCAGGTGTTTAACTTTTACTTTATATATACACCTAGTAAAGAAAATTCTGTGTCATATGAATTTAGAAGAAGGTAATATGCTCAATTGGACAAAGAAGCTTCAGATGAGTGGAAGTTGGTGTCAGTACTTGTAGACATGCACATATAACATGAAGACCAAGGTGAATGTGAGGTTTTCATTAGAATTTAATTAATTCCTAATTTTATTGAGACAATTTAGGAGGCACATGAATCAGATTCAATTTTTTTTTACGATAAGGTTAAAAATCAATTGCAGGGATACCATTAATGGGTGTAGGCGGGAAGGGATTATAGTGTTGTGGTTCAGAAATTGGATGGTCACACCTATAGAATATCAAGAATAACTTCTTCTTGATTTCCACTATTTAAGATGTGTTTTTCAATTAGGAATATAGAGAATGTATAAGGCATTGAAAGCATAGTTTTGGTGGGTCAATATGAAAAGAATGTGGTCGAGTTTGTTTCAATATGATTAATTTATGAGAAGGTTAAGGAAAAGAACTAGAGACAAAATGAAATGTTGTAGTATTTACCTATCCAAATTTTGTAATTGGAGAAGACAAACATAAATTTCATAAAAGGTCTCCCAAGAATGATTCAAAAACATGATTCCATGTGGGTGATTGTGGATAGGCCCAGAAAGTGGATTATTATAATTAGACTATACGCACATAAGTATTGAAATTGAATAATTTAATGGATAATTTTCCATGTAAATTTTATTAGTGGTATTAAACTCAAAAGGAGTGAAAATATGTCACACTCTTACTTTTAATATGTATAGTGCTTTTAATATGTTCATAAATTGGAGATAATTACATATATTTAACATTAAGAATTATAAATGATTTTTATACAACCGATAATTTTACTTTTAATTTTTAGTAGGTAAAATATTATCATAAATAATTACAAATGTATGATGTTGTAATTACTGAGTTAATGAAACAATCAATTAAATGATATTATAAATATTAAAAGATATATATAGGCTTAATAAATGTGATACATGGAACTTATTGGTGATTAATACATGTTAGGGGTATGAAACATGAATTGGTTTTAATCTATCTTTCAATATGTATTTTTTTTAAATCCAATGTTATTAATAGTGTCAAAATTGACTATTATGATATTTTATGAATATAATATTGTATTAAATGTTTTAAAAATAATTAAAAAGTTTAATAAGGACAATGAGATGATATATGGTATAAAATATCCTATATTTTACATTTTGATACCAATTGTTTCTCTATATGGAAAAATTACATCCTCTAAATATTAAAAAATTTGTTACCTCAGTAAAAATTAAATTAGGTTTACTAATGGTTAATTAAAATAGAAAAGTTTTACAATTACATAAAATCATATTTAAAATTTATTTTTTGATGATTTTAAAAAATATCTAATATTATATTATAATATATGGTCTTTTGGATGTATTTTTATCGAGTTTCCATTTTTTATAAATCAATAGTTTTGAGAGTCTCCAAAAGTTATTCTCTTCTCTCTTATAAAAGGGAAGCTCTCTTTATCTTTTATTAACACCTCAAAAGACTTTTGTCTCAGTCAAAATATATGAAAGCCTCATACCAACATCCTTATAATCATTCTAGAGGCCTTAATTAGGGTTTAAATTCTACCAAATATTTCTGTTTTAACAATGAAAAAGAAGAAACCCAAAGAAGAGGCAACACTCATTAATGATTTTTTTTATTTCATCCCTAAAACCATAAAAATACATTTTTATTTCGTGTTTATATAAAAATATCTGTATCATATATATACTATAATGTTTATATATTAAGTGTTCATCCTAAACTCACACAAAATTCCTTCTAATGAGTAATTAACTAAACATTAATGTGTATGACGAACTACTACATAAAAAATGATGTTGTTTGTTTCTCCTTTATGACATATCATGGTTGGAAAAGATGAAGGAAACTCTTTTTTATATTATATATATATATATGTAATAATTAATATTTTTGAATACTAATATCATATAAAATTTTTTATCACCACATATTTTGGGACATTGATAACATCACTCGTGCGTACATATGGTTGAACATCTCCATGACATGTTGTGATTCGTTTCCCATCTATATTTCACGTGGATCATGTTAAGGATGAATTTAGTGAATATAAATTATATATATAACATAAATATGATTATATAATCTTAATATATCATATAATTTATCTCTATTTAATATGATAATAAAATGAAAAGAATATTCATGCGTACATACAACCTACCGTCTCCATGAATGGTGAATTTTATTTCCCATCTATAACTTTTATGAATCACCATGAATATATATATATAATGAATATATATATATATAATGAATATATATATATATAATGAATATATATATATATATATATTGGTTATAATTCTGGATTTGATGATTTCATGATCTATGTAAGAGGACCAAAGAGAACAATTCCAAAAATGAATGAAAAATAGAGCTATTATTTCCCGAAACGTAACATTAACATGGATTTGTCCATAAATGGTTAACATAAGGACATAATAAAATCATAGTTGATATGATAAAATTAAATAATTTTATTTAATATTTTTATAATGAATTTATATTTATAATATAGGAGGATTTTAAGAGTTCTATAGAAGTCAAGAAATAAGGTAAGAGAATTTCATATAACTTTTTATTTCAGTGAGATATATTCCATATTCACCACTCACTTCTTGTATGTTCTATATATATTGATAAATGAAGTTTTATATCATTAATTTAATATATATTATGATATTAAAATATTTAATTTATGTTATTATTTTATGGGCTTCATGATTATAATGTTACTTAAATAATATAGGAATTATGTCTCACTTTTATTTCCGTGGGACACATGTCTTATACACTACTTTATTCTTTTGAATAGTTTATATAATACCAATGAATATATATTTTGAGTATTATCCTAAATATTATCTTTATTTAAATATCAATTTAATGATTTATCTTTCATGAGATTTACAAATAAAAAGTTACGAAATCGATAAGTTAATTTTGTCTCAATTTTTCTTCTTTGGGACACATGTTATGTTACACACTAATATTATTTCAGGAGGTGTATATACTAAAATTTGACATGTTGAACATGAATCTATTTCTTTTCTGGATATTTTAATATTCATTTGATATTATTCCTTCTTTGGTTGTAAATTTGTGTTCCATCAATTTTTTTAAAATGTTTTAAAAGGGTTTTAAATAAAATTTTAATAATTTTCAAGAAAATGGATTTCAATTATTTTTTATAATATTACTTTATAATTTTTTAATGGTTATCATTAATAATTTTTTTTCGATAAATGTTTTATTATTTTAGAATAAATTTTCAAAGAGGAAAGTATATTTAAGTCAAGAAATGTTTTAAAAATATCTTTCAAAATTATTTTTCATACATGATGATATATGATGTCATAATACATGATTTAGTGGGGATATGATCCCAAAATTTCATTCATATTCTTTCTTATGTTGTTTAGGATTTTTATGGAATGATATTTATGAAGCATATTTCTTTTCCATGGGTTATAATATGATTGAATTATGTTTAAGAAACTCATTTCATTTCATGGGTTTTGATATGATAAATGATTTATGTTCTTATTGAACACATATGTCTGGTTTTCACTAGGTGATTGGTGGGAAATAAATATCCTTAAAATTAATTGGGTAATGATTTAAATCTCCGGATATAATTATGGGAATCATTTCAATGGGCTTGAAACAGTATGGGATGACGGGGAAACCCGATCCACTATGAGAAGATGGGGAAACCTGATCCACTATGGGAAGATGGGGAAACTGGTTCTCTTACAATGAAAGGACTAAAAATGGGTGTGGGGATGTGTATCACCTAGTAGGTTTAGTCCACATAAATTTCTATGTTATGTTCTAGAAATTCATATTAACTTATAGGGAATGATATTACATGTTTATGTGTATTACACAATTCTATGTCTTACTCATATGTTATTTATTCATGGATTATGTTCTTGATTCCATTATGTTTCATGTCTTATGAACTATCAATCATTATTCCATGATTTATAGTTATAATATTTTATATACACATTAAGATATTTTAATGTTATGATCACATTCTCATACCCTAATGTTCATGATTATGCTTACATGTCTCCCTTGAATACCCTTAATAAGCATCTGAGATCACCATTTATTATTTTTATTTTACCTAGGATGTTAAAAAGGAATTAATTATAGTATATCAAAAAGGTATGTAGTTATTAATAAGTAAGTGGGAAATGTAGTATATGGGTTATGAACCTATTGTTTATGTTTCCAAGTTTCCAAAGGAATTAAACTAATACGGTCTTTGGGTGTGTTTTTGTGTAAATTATGAAATGTTCCTAAAATATTATGTAATGTAAATGTAATTTAAGGCTAGTTCAATATAGTTTTTATCAAGGTAAAGGTTTAGTCATCATTTGGAAACTAGGATGAGAATATTTTAGTGATATACCTTTATATATTTATTAGGATACATCCATGGATATATCTAAGGATATGTCTATGAATAGGTTACAATATTATAATTTTTTTAAATTCATGAAACCCATAGGATTAAAACAAAAAGATATTATGTATTTAAATTACATTCCATTAATTATGTGGTTTTCCCACAATTCATTGTGTTGTTCACATTATATGATTGTTTTAGTCAATGGATGTAACTCGATGTAACCTCGTTAATGAGGAATAAAATTGACAATATAATGATGGACCTCCTGAGAAACTGAATATTATGTAAGATAGAATGAAGAACCTCTTTTTAATTAACACCCAATCATATGAATCTATGAATCATGCTAAAATTCCAAATAATCAATGAGGTGAAAAACGTTTTCTTGAATTTTTCTTGAGGCAACATCCACTTTCAATTAGTATAATGTCTGATTCACTAGTTTCTATGAAATGGATCTGTACTATTGAAAAGATATTTTTTCATTCTCTATTGTTCAAAATGAAAAAAATAAATGTTTGGAACTTATCACATGGAAGGTGAAGTGAGTATGTGGTGGATATTTATCAATAATATGGGGTAATAAGATAAAATTGACTATATAGATTGGGATGATTCCAATATCATATTTTTCATTAAGAAAATCCCCCATATTTTCCTTCCAAAATTATAGAATGAAGTTTCCCATCTATCATATGGTTATGATTATAAAAGAATATATAATTCAAATGAAACTTCTAAAACCATGGGGATAAGAATATTATATTTACATTATGATCAAAAAAATGGAAGGAAACATGGAGGAAATCAACTTAATGGGAATGGTGAGTGTTTTAATTGTGGTAAATAAAGTCATTGAACATTCTATTTCCAAAGCAATGTGAATAAAAATAAAAATAAAAAGAGTTCACCTCCCATGATTTAGAGTTTCAACTATAATGAGTTTGGGAATTACAAAAATAAGTTCCCCAATCCAAAGACTTATTTGGATGATAAGACACAAAAACCAATGAGGATAAGGAATAAATGGAAATAATATACTATTATAATGTATGAAGTGAACCATGATAATTATGGAATACATATCCTCCTTCACTTTTTGGAAGATTCTTATTTGATTATTAATGAATAACACCAATGAAAATTTTATTATTCATCTCTTAGTGAAATATTTTTTCATTGTCTACATGGATTTTAGAATAATGAAATCACATATTCTATCAGTAAAAGGATAAACACAATATTCCATTGATAATTATTTTATATAAGGGAAAATCTTATATAGGGAATGCAGAAGGATTCTTGTATTCAATATTCTATATGTTAATTATTATTTTTACAATGTATTAATAAAATATATGATGAAGGTATTTAAAGGTTTGATATTTTAAAATTAAGTGCTATATAATGTTGTTTAAGATATTATTTATATGTTGAATTAGAAAATTTGGTATCCTTATTTTGAATGTTTTGGATTTTTAACTTTTCATAAGGATTATAGGATTATCCATTTATGGAGTGTTTATGTTAAAATTTGGATAATGTTTTTGAGATTAACGTATTATCTCAACATAAATGGATTTATTCGTATTTGGTAACATGTGATAAACTTTTTTTTTTATAAAAAAGACATATGGAATGATATATTTTTCTATTTATTGATTTTATGATTTTATAACGCTTTGGGAATGTAAAATTTAACTGCATTTCTTGTAATAAGAAATAAATCGAAAATTGATCAATGTGCAACAAAGGTTGATTTTTTCCTGAAATAATGTAAGTATATCCCTTTTTGAATTTTTTTAAACATTTAGAAAAGGGTATTGAAATAAAATGTTATCCTATTATCTTAATTATTGATGAGATCAATAAACTCTTTCATTC
This sequence comes from Viscum album, assembly GCA_963277665.1. NCBI lineage: Eukaryota > Viridiplantae > Streptophyta > Magnoliopsida > Santalales > Viscaceae > Viscum > Viscum album. The sequence goes on along the minus strand of OY728147.1, from coordinate 1,969,217,886 downwards.
ATTTTTAGTTCATGGTTTTATGATTGTTATCTTTCACTAGACCACCCACTTTTTTTATCAGTGATCTTTATTGATCTCTATGATTTTCTATGATTTTCTTCTATAACCAAATCTTCACCTAAGTTATCTAATATAGAAACCTAGTTATGATTTACATTTTGTTACCGTTATTTTCAAACATGTATTATTTTAAGTTATAAAATTCATTATTTTCACATGGTGTTCATTAAAAATAACTTTAAAGAATGAAACCTTTGATATCCTGAAAAAAATTAAGTGAAAAATTCATTTATGGGGGGTAGAATGTAACACCCTGAAATTTTGTGAAATAATTTTTCTCAAATTAATAGAATATTTTCAATATTTATCAACTCACACAATACCGAATATATAATTTTTTATATGAAAAAAACATTTTATAGCTTACACTATATGAAACACCAAGTCAATATTTTTCTACATGAATAACTTAGATTGTATTGTGGTATATGTAACAATATTATTGGATTTTGTTACACACAACACCGAGTTTTTTTGATATCTTGCATTACATACAAGACTGTGTTTTATAGAGCAATGCCATTTCATTAAAATATTATTATTTTATATAATAATATATAACATATCGATTAAATTAGATATTATAAATAATATTAACTAACATATGAAAATATAATTTTTACAATATTAATTCATTGGTTAATAATTATTTATAAATGAAAATATATCCCAGTTGATTACAGAGGAAATAGGTTTAATTTTAGATATTTTTTCTTAATAAATTATGTTAATTAAAATTAGTGAATAATATTAACGAAATATATATATTATAAATTAAATCATATATTTTTTATATTCATAAAATATATTTTATAGGCCTAATATTTGACCAAACCCAATTTTATATATAACACCCTATATGTTTTTTTTCAAAAGGGAAATTTTCCCACATTTTTATCAAGAACCCATTTTAAATATAATTTTTTACTCTTTTAGAATTTTTATATGAAAAAATAAAATTCTTCTTTGAAATTTGGATATAAAAATATACATTGGTTGATTTTTTTTAGTTTTCTAATAAGTTTCATGTTTTAATGAATAGGGAAAAATACTAAATTTTAATTGAATTTTTTTTTTCATCAAACCAAATTATAGTGATTTATTATATATATTATTTATTTTAATGTATCATAACATCAATTTCTAACCATTTAATCCCATGTTGTCCATTTTAATCAATTTCACATTGAATATTGATATAAAAACATGTCAATATTTTGGACGTTTTTACATTAAAGAACCATTTTATCATTCATTCTATGACATTAATTTTAAATTAATTTTATGAAATTATTTGTTTTGAATTATTAGAAATATATTCAATATTTGGAATCAGTAGGTACAAATTCATTAAATATTCCCCTTTTAGTTTTGGATTATATAAATAGTCACATTAGTAATTTTTAATTCCATGATTAAGGGTAAATCAGGTAATTAAGGGTCAAAATAATTTATCTAGAAAACTACTCCAACACATTCCCAAAATATATTGGATAAATATAAGTAGACCCTTAACACCTATTTATTAAAATTTAATAATTTAATGGACATTTTTTCAAGAAAATAACATAAGTATTAATAAACTCAAATGTGGCCACAAAATGTTACACTCTTGCTTTTAATTTGTATAGTATTTATAATATAGGGATAAATTTAATATATGTTCAATTATATATATTCTTCAGGAAGATAAATTTTTTTGACGAATCATATAATTTTAAAAATAATTGTCATTTATAATTAAAAAATGACGATGCAGTAATTACACAATTACCGAAACAATCAATTAAGTGATATTATAAATATTAAAAGAATTATAATTTGACTTACTAATGGTCGTAAATTTATTTTATGGAAGATTAAAACTTTTTAGGGGAGTTTTAAGGTAATTAGTTAGAGGTTATCTTGATGTATGTATTTTCATAATGTCAATGTTATGAATAGTTTCAAAATTGACACTTATGATATTTTATAAAAAATAATATTTCATTAAATTATTTTAAAATTATAAAAATATTATCTAATGAAAATAGAATGAGATATGTTAAAAAATACCTTAAAATTTCAATTTATAGTGCAATTAAAACTTCTTATGTAAAAAATTACAACTTCTTAATATTAGAGATATTTTTATCGTAGTTAAAATTAAAATATGTTATTTAAGAGTTAATATAAATTCTATGGTTTAAAATTACATAAAAACAATATATGATCTTCTGGTTGATGGGAATACAACCTTATATTATGTTATCTTCTAATATATGACCTTTTGGAGTTTTTTTTTATTTTTTATTGTTAAGAAATTAATATTTGTGAGAGTTTCCAACATTACCCCTTCCCTATCTTATAAAAGGGACCATCTCTTTCTCTTTTATTAAATCATAAAAAACCTTTATCTTTGTACAAAAAATACTAAATTATCTTCCAAAATCCTTATATTCATCATAAATTCCTCTCTTTTGGAGAAAATGCATCCAATTAAGTCCTTTTGTGAAAATCAAAAGGAGATCCCCAAAGAAGAGGTAACATTCATCAATAAAGGTTTTTATTTTATTAATTCCACAATACCCTTAAATTAATTTTTTATGTCATGTTTATAAAATAAAATCATTTTTTAAAATATAATACAATGTTTTTATATTTAGTTTTCAACCTAAACTCACTCACAATTCCATCTAATGGGTAACTAACTTACCATTCTTTTGTACAACGAACTACCGCCATACGAAACGATGCTGTTATTTTTTACAAAAAATCAACTCATGGTTTGAAATAATGATGGAAACAATAATTTTATATTATATTTATGACATAATTATACATATATAATAATAATATCATACCTAACTTTTTACCTCCAAATCATTTGGGAAATGATAACATCACTCATATGTATGTATGGCATATAATCTCCATGACATAATGTGATTTGTTTCTCATATATTTTCCTCATGGATGGTAATAATGACGAATTTAATAAATAATTTATATATATAACATAAATATGGTATTTTAATTATAATATATCATATAATTTTCTTTCTTTTTAATATGATAAGAAAATTAAAACATTATTCATGCGTATATACGACCTACTGTCTCCAAGAACAATGTATTTTTTCTATCTCTATTTTTTTGAATCACCATGAATACATAGATACTGAATATATATATATATATATCATGGTTATCATTCTATATTTTATTATGGCATTATCTCTATAAGAGTACCAAGAATAACAACTCAAATTATGAATCAAAAAATCAGCCATTACTCAAATTGTAACATTAACTTAGAATTATTGGTAAAAAGTTAATAGTAGGCCATAACTAAATCATATATGATACGATATAATTATATACATTTTGTTAATAGATTTATAATAAATTAATATTTATTATACAAATGGTATTCATGAATATAATGTGTGTTAATACATAAGGGAAGATAATTTCACCTCACGTTTTATTTTTGAGAGATACATGTCATATTCAAAACATAATTCATCTGTGTATTGTTTATACTAACCTAAGACATGTTATAACACTAATTTAATTTATTTAATGTTATGAAAATCTCTAATTGAATTTATTCTTTTATGGGGTTCAGAAATCAAAAGTTACTCAAGTAGAAAGGGATTTATGTGTAACTTTTATTTCTATAGGATACATGTCTTATACACTACATGATTCTTCTATGTGGTGTATATAATGCCAATAAATTTATTTTATGAATATTATCCTGAATATTATGGGTATTTACAGATCCATTTTTAAATCTCTCCTCTATAGGGTTGATGGATCAAAAGTTATTGAATTGGTAAGGTAATTTTGTTTCAATTTGTATTCTCTAATACATATGTTATGTCATGAACCTATATTATATTAATAGGTTTACATACATCTAGTTGAAATGTTTTATCATGAATATATTTTATTTAATGATATTTTAAATGTCCTGGAATATCACTCTTTATTTGTTCAGAATTCTACATTCCATCAAAATAACAATTTCTAAAAATATTTTAAAAGTGATTTAATTGATACATTAATATTATTTTAGAAAATGGATTTCAAAGATGTTTAAAAGCTTAAATTATATGGTTTTCAAAGATATTTTCAATGAAAATGGTTAACTAATTTTTTTGTTTTAAAAATATATTTTCAAATAGGAAACAATATTTTCCTAAATAAATATTTTAAAAATATCTTTCAAATTATTTTCCATCAGAGATGACATAATTTGTCAAAGTTTATGATTTATTGAGGATATAATCCTAGAATACCATTCATATTCTTTATGTACCACATTATATTTATAGTGAAATGATATTTATGAAACCTATTTCTTTTCAAGGGGTTATGTTATGATTTAATGATGTTCATGAAAACCATTTGATTCTATGGTTTATGATATGATGAATGTTATTTATTCTTATGGAACACATATATATGATTTTCATTAGGAGATGTGTGAGACATATATCTCAATCTAATTCATTGGTTAATGATTTATATCTCTTTAGATAATGATACAAATCAAATCGACAAGGTTGATCCACTATAGAAAGATGAAGAAATTCAATCCACTAAGGTTAGATGGCGAAACATGATCTAGTATGGGATAATGGGAAAACCTAATCCCTTATAAGGAAAAGACTGTGATTGGGGATGGTGGTGTGCCCCAAATAGTAGGTATAGTTACCATGAAGTGACCTATTATGTACTATCAATGTATATTGACTTATAGGTAATGATATTACAAGTTTATATATTTTCAAAAAAAATTATGTCAAACTCATATGTTATGATTTAATTGATTATTCCCATGATTCGTTTATGATTCATATCTTTTGAAATGTCAGTCTTTATTCCATGATTTATGGTTATGATCTTTGATTTTTAGTGTATGACCTTATAATTTTATGATCAATTTCTCATACCCCTATTCTCATATTTATGCTCACATGCCTCCCTTGTTTACACTTAATCAGCATATATTCTCACCATTTCTTAGGTTTTTCTTTTACCTAGGACATGAAGAATGGTATTAAGTCTGATATATCAAATCGTGTTCTAATTATAAAGAAATGTTTAGGAGAATAAGTATATGTTTTATGAAAAATATTTGTATGCTTCCATGTTTCCCAAAGAACTAAAATAATATGATCATTGGCCATGTGTTTGTGTAAATTATGAAATGTTCTAAAATAATGATGTAATCACAATGTGCATTAAGGCTGGTTCATTATAGTTGGTATTAGAGAAAAGGATTAGTCAATATTTGGAAGCTTGTATGAGAAAAATTTAGTGATATCCCTACATATAATTATAATTATATGTCTTAGGATATATATAAGGATAAGTATATGTATTGGTAAGAATACAATCATTTCGGTAGAAATCATGAAAAACCTAGGATTAAAATTAATATTTTATAGATTTAGTGTACATTCCTTTAATTATTTGGTTTTTCTAGTGGTAATAGTGTTACTCACATTATAATGTTGTTTAAGTAAGTGGATTGAACCTTGAGTAACAATGTTAATAAGGAATACATTGGACAATGCAATGTTGGGCCTCCTACACAATTGAATTGTACAAATGATGGAATAAAAACCTTTTTTATATGACCACACAACCTTATCAAGAAGTGAATCACGTTGGAAATCTAAATGTTGAATAGAGGGAACTATATTTTCTTCAATACTTATTAAGGAAACATCCAAATTATTTTAGTGGAAATATTGATCCAAAATTTTCTAAGAAATATATATATGCCACTAAAATGATATATTTCATTATCCTTCATTATGAATGAAAAAAGTGAAGTTGATAACTTATTGCCTGGAAGGTGAATAAAAATATTGGTGTAACTTTAGCAATAATACGAGGCAACCAGATAAAATTGACTCCATGGATTGGGATTAGTTCATAAACATATTTTTCAGTAAGTACCTCCCCTTGTATTCTTCTGAAAAAAGTAGAGATTGAATATTCCCATCTATCTCATAGATATGAAAAGTACATAATGATATAATTCATAAGAAAAACTAGAAACTATGGAGATAATAATATTAGATTTAATTTATGATCAATATTTTGAAGGGAACATGGAGGAAACTTTCTTAAGGTCATCAAGAAAAACACATTCAAATTAATGGAAATAAATATAAATCTCCAAATAGTGAACCTCTAATGATTTAAGGTCACAATTGCAAGGAGTTTATACATTATGATAACAATTTCCCTAATCTAAGGGTAAATGTTGATGATAATAACCAAAAATCGCTTATGAAAAAGGATAAAAAAAATTCTTTTTTTGGTCTTAATGGATGAATTGAACCTTCATAATTTGGGAATACTTATCCTCACTACTGGAATTTGGTCTTTTCCCAATGGTAGTATACCAACGGTTTACTTAAACCGTTGGTATAGTGAGACTTAGCCAACGGTTTAATTAAACCGTTGTCAAAGGGAGTTTTGGTGGACCCTTTCCCAACGGTTCACTGGAACCGTTGGGAAATGTGTGCCTTTGCCAATGGTTTTTATAAACCGTTGGCAAAGGTTTTCCCCAAATTCCAGATCACGATATCCTCTCCCCATTCGGATAAAGCCCTAATCTATTCGCTCCGCTGCTCTCGCGAACCCCATCCGACTCCACTGCTCTCGCGAATCCGAACACCAGCACCCCCCATCCGAACAGGTACACCCCCATACGAATAGGTAAAATTTGATCTCAACCATATTGTTGTAGTTGTTTTAATGAATAGATTTTTTCCAGGTGTTGGTGGTTTACTTGATTATTGAAATTAATATCTAAATAGTATTTTGTTTGTGTTTGTGAAGACTTCTTTAATGTTTTTATATTCTATGTTTGGAAGGTGAGTGTTCAAAACATGTAAATCAGAGTTGGGGGAGGCTATCGTGAACGTTTACATGTTTTGGATAATGGATTGTGGGGATTATGGATTGTGTTCAAACAAATTTGATATTTTTTGGATAATGGATTGTGGGGGTATGGGGTGTCCACGAGGGTGGGTGGGTTGTCCATGGTGGTGGGTGGGGCTATCCACGGGGGTGGGAAAGGCTGTCCACGGGGGTGGGCGGGGCTGTCTAGGGGGTGTGGGCTATCCTGGGGGTCTGGGTGGGGTGTCCTGGTGGGGGAGGGTTGTGTAGAGTGTCCAGGGGGGTTGGTATGTCTAGGTGGTGGTGGAGGGGTTGCAGGGGAGGGGGGTGTGGGTTGTTTGGGAGGGTGGGCGGGGCTATCCAGGGGGGGTACAAGGTGTCCAGGTGTAACACCCCGAGATTTTATGAAAAATTTTCTTTTTAATTTCATCAATGTCTTGTGTTGTACACTATACCAAAAGGAGCTTGCACAACACGCATCCTTGACTTGCCTTTCATTACACACAATCGCGACCTTCCTTGATAGCGTGTGTAGTACGCAATACCGAGTTTCCCTAAACAACGATATGCTATTAAAATATTATTAAAACTAGCCGTTATGAATAGTAATAACCACTTTTTGAAATTTTTTAAACTTTATCTTTCAAAATGAAAATCATTTTTGGATTCGGAATACCAAAATTAGCCTAGGGTGAAATTTTGGTATTTTTCTGAAAACTTTCAATTTTTGATGAATAGTGAAACCACTAAATGGTAGGTTAAAAACTTAATTTTGCATAAAACTTAATTTTACTACTTCTATGAATGGAATTTCGAAAATCCGACAGATACGGTTGATATCAGTAAGTAAAATGTGGTTCAATGAGATAAAAATAATTTTTTGGTGAATAGTAACTTTTTACTTTTTTTGCCGCGGTTAATAGTAAATAGGGTAACTAAGGGTAAATATGATATTACTATTACCCTAACACATGTAATAATTCTATTGGATAAGTGTAATTCGACCTAAAACAACATTATGAATATAATATGACCATTTAGGTCCACTTGGATTAGATTATGACATTTAATATTATTTTATTTAATGAATAGTTAAAATAGTTAAAATCAAAGTTTAATAACTGAACCATTTTTAATATGGGGTTATACATAAGATAAATTCGACTATAAAAATTCATTAGAAAGCTAAAACGATTTCCTACGTAATGATATTTTATTTATAATTTTTAGACATTAAATAAATTAATTTAATTATGACACAACGATGATGCAGTAATTACCCTTTTAAGGAAATGTTAACATAATTGATGTTATAAATGCTCAAATAAATGTAATTTGAGACTTTTTATGAATTCCACTAATTTTCTAGGTTACTATGATATATTATTGTTGATTTAATCAACTTGTTTCAAACATATAATTCTGTTATGACTTTCAAAAAAATCATATATCAAATAGTGTCAAAATTGACACAAAATAGTTTTTAAATCAAATATTATATTATTAATTGTTATTTTATTTCTAAAAATCTAACATTTGGCCAAATGACTTAGATAAGGATATATATATTAATAATAAATAACATGGGGTTCGTTTGGCATTTTATAGTAAGTGTATTAACCATATAGTGTATGAAAACAAAAAGTCACGGTAAAAGTTAAATTATTTAACTTAGAGTTAAATATAATTGATAAGGTTAAAATAATATCCTAAACTTGTCTAAATCCTATTGGTTGATAGGATTTCGACCCATCCCCACTTTACCTTCGAAATAAGACCCTTTGGAACCATTATATACCGATTTTGACTTTAATATAAAATAATATTTTGAGATATTCCTAAGGTGCCCCTCTCCTCCCTTATAAAAGGGCACCTCCTCCCCCTCCTCCTCACACCAATTTGAGCACTCAAGCTCGGCCAACCCCTGCCAAAATCCCTTCTCCACTTCCCTAGAATAATCCTAGAGGTCCTGGTATTCTTAAAAGACCAATCTTAGTTCCCGAAGTGGAGGATTCAAAGAGGCGTTTCAAAGAAGAGGAGGTTCGGACACTTATGAAGCAAATCGGACCTAAGGTAAGGGAAAATATCACAATATAATTTTTATCCGAGATTGTTTATACTTTGGTATTTACTGGGGTGTATTTTATCATCCACATCCATGTTTCCTCAATATTTAATATTATTTCCATCCACCTACAATTGTCTAAATCTTATTTTACCCTTCGGTGAGTTTTTAGTAAAAGATATGAAAGGAATCTTTTATCGTTTTTCGTACGAGGTACTTTTTGACATTTCCAACAAAAGTACGTAGAATTTTTTTTAACATATATGGAATGAATGGATTTTTAAAACATTATTTCCAAGAAGCTTCCTTTACATGTTTTCAAGATTATTTTTAATCAACTTATTTCAGTTTAAAGTTGTATGACATGTTAAGAATGGAAAAATGTTTTTGAAGAAGAAAGGATATTTTCCTCAAGAATGGAGTTCAAGTGTTTTATAAAAATTATTTTCCATATAAGATAATAAAGGGTAATGTTTTTATCCCTATTATTACATGGATTTGATTATGTTGTGATGGAAATATTTTTTATGAATTCCTTTATCTTATATGAATTGTTTTATGATGTCATGATGTTTAAGAATCCCATTTTTATTACAAGGGTTATGCTATGATGTATGGTTTATGATTTTGTGGCACACATAAGAATGGTATAATTATGAGATGGGTGGGACCTATATCTCCCACCAATGCATTGTGTAAAGATTTTATATCTCATGAGATAGACATGGCTAGAATGGTAGGTTATACCGGTTCAGTGAAACAGGACTGAAACGAGGGTGAATCGGTTCAGAAAGAGACTTTGTCCACTAAGATAGTCTTGGCAATGAGTCTTGACTAACAAGAAATGATTCTCTAGGATTATGTGTTTATGCCACAATGTTTCATATTTTAAGTTATGATTATTGGGATTTCATTTCACTACTATGATTTGTTCCATGTTATGAAATTATGCTCTCTTTTGCAGGTTAAGACTTCCAAAATGTTATATTCTTATGGTTATGATGTGATTGATATTTCTTTTTTTTTACCCTTACTGAGCATTTCAGCTCACCCTTTTATGTTTGCTTTTCTCCAGGATATAAAGAAAGGTTTTAGGTAAAAAAAAGGGAAGATCTTTATGGGAGATGTTGAAGATCTTTCACCAGGATTAAAAGATTACGTTCCGAGTTTCCAAAGACACTAAACTATTACGATCCTTGTGTGTGTGTTTTTGTTATGTACTATGTATTCTGCAAAAGTAATGTAATGTCCATGTACGTCAAGCTTTGGGTCTCTACAGTTGGTATCAGAGGAAAGGTTTAGTCAACCTTTGGAAACTAGGATGCGAGAACTTTAGTGATATTCCTAGAGATATTTCTAAGGTATGTTTAGGGATGTCTCTAAGGTTAAGTATACGTATAGGTTATAGTACTAGAATTGCGCTAACGATCTTAGAATTTAACCTATGATGTTAGATATTGAGGGTACTCCCCCTTTATAATGTTGTTTTCCCTATCATGATTTTTTCCTCTCACACTATTCTTTTTGGGTTTTAGACGATGGCTGGAACCCGAAGGAACCATGTTGATCAATGCAATGAACAATGCAATGATTGTCCTCCTGAACAAACAAATGTTATGGAAGATGGAGTGAAAAATCTTATTGCTATACTTACACAAGGTATGAATCATTCTGGACTTCCAAATGAGCAGAGAAGGGAACAATATTCTATTGAGTCCTTCATGAGGCAACGTCCACCTTCTTTCAGTGGGAATTCTGATACACTTGTTGCTGAACAATGGATCAGTACCACTGAAAAGATATTTTCAGTTCTTCAATGTTCTGAACATGATACAGTCATCTTAGCAGTATATCGTTTGGAAGGTGAAGCTGATCAATGGTGGAATCTTATCAAGAATACGAGGCCAAGAGATGAAATTGAGTCCATGGAATGGGACGAGTTCAAGAACTTGTTTTTCAGTAAGTACTTCCCTCGTATTCTTTGAACAAAGATGGAAAAGGAGTTTCTTGAGCTGAAGCAGAAGGATGATGAATCTGTTGGTATATACGAAGCGAATTTTACAAGACTTGCAAGGTATGCATCTGGCATTATCATCCAACCTGAAAGTAAAGTTGATCAATTTTTCAGTGGCTTAAAACCAAGTCTTCGAAGGACATTAGCTATAAGAGACTTCAGTAGCTATGAATAAATTATGCGTTGTGCTATCAAGGTAGAAATGGAAGTTGGTGTTACATATCCATCTCATGGTTTTGACAAGAAACGAAAGATGGAGTTCAAGGAGAAATCTCAGAATAATGGTGAAAAGAAGATGAATGTTTCCTTATGCACAAAGTGTGAAACGAAGCATGGTGGAGATTGTCTTAAAAGGACTAGAAAATGTTTTAAGTGTGGAAAAGAAGGTCATCGAGTAGCAGAGTGTCAAAGTAATGGAAAAAGGGTTTCTAATGATGTGAATAAAGCAAACACATCAGAGAACGCACCACCAACACTTCAATGTTTCAAGTGCAAGGAGATGGGACATTATGCCTATAAATGCCCTAATCCAAGGGTTAGTGATGATCAACATGAGCAACCACTTAAGGCAAAGGAAAAAGGGAAGTTACATGTGATCACTATTGGCGATGTTGAATATGACAACGATGTGGTGGAATGATTAAGTGTTTATGTAATGGGATTCCAAAATAGTGTTGTATATAGTATCATGGAATTTTGGAATATTTATGTATTGGTCTATTGTGGTTTTCAATAATTTTATGAGAGTGGACTGAAGTATTATGGATAAGCCTAAAGATTGTAATGGATTATGTTGGAGATAAGTTAGTATTGTTTAAGGATAAAAGTTTTTTCTATATTATTGATGGGATGTTATAATAATGTAGTTTTAGAAAAAGGACAACCTGCAGGACGGGCGACAGCCCATCGCGTCGGACAAGGCTTTGGGAATCGAACCCACAACCGAAGTGCGACTGGCCTTTATTGCCTACCACTGGCCTACAGGAAGTCCCTGGTTAGTATAAACTATTTTTATTTTATTAAGAGGTATGATATATGAAGTATAAGTCCATTTTAGGAACCATATATGATTAATATCACTATAAAATGACTTATGTATATTTAATAACTTTTGCTAACCTTTTGTTTGAGACAGATGGAATGACCCGTCATTCTATCACATGATCTGCTAACACTTCACGAATGAAAAATTCAACTTCATTTCATTAAGAGATGAAGTGGAAATTGCCCAAAGAACGACAAACGGTGAGACTATACCAAAATCATGAATGTTTTTCTTCTAATTCCAATTTCATCCACTTTAGGGAAATGATCTTGAAATCCAAAAATGTTGTCCTAGTGCTCTTATATCTGATGAATCAGATGGTACCTTAGATCATCACAAATTTATGGCTTTGTGATTGCTAGCTTTTGTATAGCCACATTCTCTACCACTCTCCATCAGAACATGATGGTTAGATTTCTCTTCCATATCCATATTTTAACCTATGTGGAAACCCAGTGATTAGTTTATTTGGGTAACCGTTACATTTCATACTTTTGTTTTTAAAGATTGGTTTTGGTATTCCTTTTTACTATGTGGGTTTCGATTAAAGAAACTTTCGAATAGGAAACCATTTATAACCCTGACGAATTTCGAGGGCGAAATTCATTTTAAGGGGGGTAGAATGTAACACCCCGAGGTTTTATGAAAAATTTTCGTTTTAATTTCATTAATGTCATATGTTGTACACTATACCAAAAAGAGCTTGCAAAACACGCATCCTTGACTTGCCTTTCATTACACGCAATCGCGACCTTCCTTGATAGCGTGTGTAGTACGCAATACCGAGTTCCACTAAACAACGATATGTTATTAAAATATTATTAAAACTAGCCATTATGAATAGTAAAAACCACTTTTTGAAATTTTTTAAATTTTATCTTTCAAAATGGACCTCATTTTTGGATTCGGAATACTGAAATTATCCTAGGGTAAAATTTTGGTATTTTTCTGAAAACTTTTAATTTTTGATGAATAGTGAAACCACTAAGTGGTAGGTTAAAAACTGAATTTTGCATAAAACTTAATTTTACCGCTTCTGTGAATGGAATTTCGAAAATCTGACAAACACGGTTGATATCAGTAAGTAAAATGTTGTTCAATGAGATAAAAATAATTTTCTGGTGAATAGTAACTTTTTACTTTTTTTAATGCAGTTAATAGTAAGTAGGGTAACTAAGGGTAAATATGATATTACTATTACCCTAACACATGTCCTAATTCTATTTTATAAGTGTAATTCGACCAAAAACAACCTTATGAATATAATATGACCATTTAGGTCCACCTGGATTAGATTATGATATTTAATATTATTTTATTTAATGAATAGTTAAAAGTTTTAAAATCAAAGTGTAATAATTGAAACATTTTTAATATGGGGTTATACATAAGAAAAATTCGACTATAAATATTCATTAGAAAGATAAAACGATTTCCTACATAATGATATTTTGTTTATAATTTTTAGACATTAAATAAATTAATTTATTTATGACACAACGATGATGCAGTAATTACCCTTTTAATGAAATGTTAACATAATTGATGTTATAAATGCTCAAATAAATGTAATTTGAGACTTTTTATGAATTCCAATAATTTTATAGGTTACTATGATATATTATTGTTGATTTAATAAACTTGGTTTGAACATATAATTCTGTTATGACTTTCACAAAAATCATATATCAAATAGTGTCAAAATTGACACAAAATAGTTTTTAAATAAAATATTATATTATTAATTCTTATTTTATTCCCAAAAATCTAAGGCTCGGCCAAATTACTTATATAAGGATATATATATTAATAATAAACAACTTGGGGTTCGTTTTGCATGTTATAGTAAGTGTATTAGCCATATAGTGTAAGAAAACAAAAAGTCATGGTAAAAGTTAAATTATTCAACTTAGAGTTAAATCTAATTGATAAGGTTAAAAAAAACCTAAACTTGTCTAAATCCTATTGGTTGATAATATTTCGACCCATCCACACTTTACCGTCTAAATAAGACCCTTTGGAACCATTATAAACCTATTTTGACATTAATATAAAATAATATTTTGAGATATTCCTAAGCTGCCCCTCTCCTCCCTTATAGAAGGGCACCTCCTCCCCCTCCTCCTCACACCAATTTGAGCACTCAAGATCGGCCAAACCCTGACAAAATCCCTTCTCCACTTCCCTAGAATAATCCTAGAGGTCTTGGTCTTCTTCAAAGACCAATCTTAGTTCCCTAAGTGGAGGATTCAAAGAGGCGTTTCAAAGAAGAGGAGGTTCGGACACTTACGAAGCAAATCGGACCTAAGGTAAGGGAAAATATCACAATATCATTTTTATCCGAGATTGTTTATACATTGGTATTTACTGGGGTGTATTTTATCATCCACATCCATGTTTCCTCAATATTTAATATTATTTCCATCCACCTACAATTGTTTAAATCCTATTTTACCCTTCGGTGAGTTTTTAGTAAAAGATATGAAAGGAATCTTTTATTGTTTTTCGTACGAGGTACTTTTTGACTTTTCCAACAGAAGTATGAAGAATGTTTTTTATCTTATATGGCATGAATGGATTTTTAAAACATTATTTCCAAGAAGCTACCTTTACAAGTTTTCACGTTTATTTTTAATCAACTTCTTTTAGTTTAAAGTTGTATGACATGTTAAGAAAGGAAAAATGTTTTTGAAGAAGAAAGGATATTTTCCTCAAGAACGGAGTTCAAGTGTTTTATCAAATTTATTTTCCATCTAAGATAATAAAGGGTTCTGTTTTTTTCCCTATTATTACATGGATTTGATTATTTTTTGATGGAAATATTTTTTATGAATTCCTTTATCTTATATGAATTGTTTTATGATGTCATGATGTTTAAGAATCCCATTTTTATTACATGGGTTATGCTATGATGTATAGTTTATGATTTTGTGGCACACATAAGAATGGTATCATTATGAGATGGGTGGGACCTATATCTCCCTCCAATGCATTGGGTAAAGATTTTATATCTCATGAGATAGACATGGCTGGAATGGTAGGTTATACCGGTTCAGTGAAACAGTACTGAAACGACAGTGACTCGGTTCAGAAAGGGACTTTGTCCACTAAGATAGTCTTGGCAATGAGTCTTGACTAACAAGAAATGATTCTCTATGATTATGGGTGTATTCCAAAATGTTTCATGTTTTAAGTTATGATTATTGGGATTTCATTTCACTACTATGATTTATCCAATGTTATGAAATTATGCTCTCTTTTGCAGATTAAGATTTCCAAAATGTTATGTTCTTATGGATATGATGTGATTGATATTTCCATTGTTTAACCTTACTGAGCATTTGAGCTCACCCTTTTATGTTTTCTTTTCCCCAGGATATAAAGAAAGGATTTAGGTAAAAAAAGGGAAGATCTTTATGGGAGATGTTGAAGATCATTCACCAGGATTATAAGATTACGTTCCGAGTTCCAAAGACACTAAACTATTACGATCCTTGTGTGTGTGTTTTTGTTATGTACTAAGTATTCCACAAAAGTAATGTAATTTCCATGTACATAAATCTTCGGGTCTCTACAGTTGGTATCAGAGGAAAGGTTTAGTCAACCTTTTGAAACTAGGATGCGAGAACTTTAGTGAGATTCCTAGAGATATTTCTAAGGTATGTCTAGGGATGGCTCTAAGGTTAAGTATACTTATAGGTTATAGTACTTGAATTGCTCTAACGGTCTTAGAATTTAACCTTAAATGTTAGATATTGAGGGTACTCCCCCTTTATAATGTTGTTTTCCCTAGCATGATTTTTTCCTCTCACACTATTCTTTTTGGGTTTTAGACGATGGCTGGAACCCGAAGGAACCGTGTTGATCAATGCAATGGACAATGAAATGATTGTCCTCCTGAACAAACAAATGTTATGGGAGATGGAGTGCAAAATCTTATTTTTATACCTACACAAGCTATGAATCATTCTGGACTTCCAAATGAGCAGAGAAGGGAACAATATTCTATTGAGTCCTTCATGAGGCAACGTCCACCTTCATTCAGTGGGACTTCTGATCCACTTGTTGCTGAACAATGGATCCGTACCACTGAAAAGAAATTTTCAGTTCTTCAATGTTCTGAACATGATACAGTCATCTTAGCAGTATATCGTTTGGAAGGTGAAGCTGATCAATGGTGGAATCTTATCAAGAATACGAGGCCAATGGATGAAATTGAGTCCATGGAATGGGACGAGTTCAAGAACTTGTTTTTCAGTAAGTACTTCCCTCATATTCTTCGAAAAAAGATGTAAAAGGTGTTTCTTGAGCTGAAGCAGAAGGATGATGAATCTGTTGGTATATATGAAGCGAATTTTACAAGACTTTCAAGGTATGCATCTGGCATTATCATCCAGCCTGAAAGTAAAGTTGATCGATTTTTCAGTGGCTTAAAACCAAGTCTTCGAAGGGCATTATCTATAAGAGACTTCTGTAGCTATGAAAAAATTGTGCGTTGTGCTATCAAGGTAGAAATGGAAGTTGGTGTTACATATCCATCTCATGGTTTTGACAAGAAACAAAATATGGAGTTCAAGGAGAAATCTCAAAATAATGGTGAAAAGAAGATGAATGTTTCCTTATGCACAAAGTGTGGAAAGAAGCATGGTGGAGATTGTCTTAAAGGGACTAGAAAATTTTTTAAGTGTGGAAAAGAAGGTCATCGAGCAGCTGAGTGTCGAAGTAATGGAAAAAGGGTTTCTAATGATGTGAATAAAGAAAACACTGCAGAGAACGCGCCACCAACACTTCAATGTTTCAAGTGCAAGGAGATGGGACATTATTCCAATAAATTCCTTAATCCAAGGGTTAGTGATGATCAACATGAGCAACCACTTAAGGCAAAGGAAAAAGGTAAGTCACATGCGATCACTATTGGCGATGTTGAATATGACAACGATGTGGTGGAATGATTAAGTGTTTATGTAATGGGATTCCAAAATAGTGTTGTATATAGTATCATGGAATATTGGAATATTTATGTATTGGTCTATTGTGTTTTTCAATAATTTTATGGTACCGGTAAGCATGAAAAGTGATTGAGAAATTTTTGGTAAACAGATGATATGAGCATAATGAAGGGATAAGAAGATAATGAGATTTTTGATTGTATTCATGAGCTCATGATTGATATAAGGACTATGTGATATCATGGTTTGAGTATATAAAGTTTTGAGGATTTTGGTGTGTGGAAGGTGTTATCTTTTAACTAAATTCATGTTTTCACTAAGGTTCAATGGGTATTCAAGAGAATACATGATTAAGGACTTTTAATGTTTGGAATGTGACCAAAAAAACATATCTTATGATATATGGGGATCAACGATGGTATTAAATCTCTGGTAATCGTTTTCACTATATTATGAGAGTGGACTGACGTATTATGGATAAGCCTAAAGATTGTAATGGACTATGTTGGACATAAGTTAGTATTGTTTAAGGATAAAAGTTTTTTCGATATTATTGATGCGATGTTATAGTACTGTAGTTTTAGAAAAAGGACAACCTGCAGGACGGGCGACAGCCCATCGCGTCGGACAAGGCTTTGGGAATCAAACCCACAACCGAAGTGCGTCTGGCCTTTATCGCCTACCACTAGCCTACAGGAAGTCCCTGGTTAGTAGAAACTGAATTTATTTTTTTAAGCGGTATGATATATGAAGTATAAGTCAATTTTAGGAACCATATATGATTAATCTCACTATAGACTGACTTATGTATATTCAATAACTTTTGCTAATATTTTGTTTGAGAAATATGGAATGACCCGTCATTCTATCACATGATCTGCTAAAACTTCACGAATGACAAATTAAACTTCATTTCTTTAAGAGATGAAGTGGAAATTTCCCAAAGAACGACAAACGGTGAGACTATACCAAAATCATGAAAGTTTTTCTTCTAATTCCAATTTCATCAACTTTAGGGAAATGATCTTGAAAACCAAAAATGTTGTCCTAGTGCTCTTATATCTGATGAATCAGATGTTACCTTAGATCGTCAAAAATTTATGGCTTTGTGATTTCTGGCTTTTCCATAGCCATGTTCTCTACCACTCTCCATCAGAACATGATGGTTAGATTTCTCTTCCATATCCATATTTTAACCTATTTGGAAACCCAGTGATTAGTTTATTTGGGTAACCGTTACGTTTCATACTTATGTTTTTAAAGATTGGTTATGGTATTCCTTTTTACGATGTGGGTTTCGATTAAAGAAACTTTCGAATAGTAAACCATTTATAACCCCGACGAATTTCGAGGGCGAAATTCATTTTAAGGGGGGTAGAATGTAACACCACGACATTTTATGAAAAATTTCTTTTTAATTTCATTAATGCCTTGTGTTGTACACTATACCAAAAGGAGCTTTCACAACACGCATCCTTGACTTGCCTTTCATTACACGCAATCGCGACCTTCCTTGATAGCGTTTGTAGTACGCAATACCGAGTTTCACTAAACAACGATATGCTATTAAAATATTATTAAAACTAGCCGTTATGAATAGTAATAACCACTTTTTGAAATTTTTATAATTTTATCGTTCAAAATGGTCCTCATTTTTGGATTCAGAATACCGAAATTAGCGAAGGGTGAAATTTTGGTATTTTTCTGAAAACATTCAATTTTTGATGAATAGTGAAACCACTAAGTGGTAGGTTAAAAACTGAATTTTGCATAAAACTTAATTTTACCGCTTTTGTGAATGGAATTTCGAAAATCCGACAGAAACGGTTGATATTAGTAAGTAAAATTTGGTTCAATGAGATAAAAATAATTTTTTGGTGAATAGTAACTTTTTACTTTTTTTACCGCGGTTAATAGTAAATAGGGTAACTAAGGGTAAATATGATATTACTATTACCCTAACACATGTCCTAATTCTATTGGATAAGTTTAATTCGACCAAAAACAACCTTATGAATATAATATGACCATTTAGGTCCACTTGGATTAGATTATGACATTTAATATTATTTTATTTAATGAATAGTTAAAATAGTTAAAATCAAAGTTTAATAACTGAAACATTTTTAATATGGGGTTATACATAATATAAATTCGACTATAAATATTCATTAGAAAGATAAAAAGATTTCCTACATAATGATATTTTATTGAAAATTTTTAGACATTAAATACATTAATTTATTTATGACACAACGATGATGCAGTAATTACCCTTTTAAGGAAATGTTAACATAATTGATGTTATAAATGCTCAAATAAATGTAATTTGAGACTTTTTATGAATTCCACTAATTTTCTAGGTTACTATGATATATTAGTGTTGATTTAATCAACTTGTTTTGAACATATAATTCTGTTATGACTTTAAAAAAAATCATATATCAAATAGTGTCAAAATTGACACAAAATAGTTTTTAAATAAAATATTATATTATTAATTGTTATTTTATTCCTAAAAATCTAAGGTTCGGAAAAATGACTTAGATAAGGATATATATTAATAATAAACAACTTGGGGTTCTTTTGGCATGTTATAGTATGTTTATTAACCATATAGTGTAAGATAACAAAAAGTCACGGTAAAAGTTAAATTATTTAACTTAGAGTTATATCTAATTGATAAGGTTAAAATAATAACCTAAACTTGTCTAAATCCTATTGGTTGATAGGATTTCGACCCATCCCCACTTTAACTTCTAAATAAGACCCTTTGGAACCATTATAAACAGATTTCTAATTTAATATAAAATAATATTTTGAGATATTCCTAAGGTGCCCCTCTCCTCCCTTATAAAAGGGCACCTCCTCCCCCTCCTCCTCACACCAATTTGAGCACTCAAGCTCGGCCAACCCCTGACAAAATCCCTTCTCCACTTCCCTAGAATAATCATAGAGGTCCTTATCTTCTTCAAAGACCAATCTTAGTTCCCTAAGTGGAGGATTCAAAGAGGCGTTTCAAATAAGAGGAGGTTCAGACACTTACGAAGCAAATCAGACCTATGGTTAGGGAAAATATCAGAATCTCATTTTTATCCGAGATTGTTTATACTTTGGTATTTACTGGGGTGTTTTTTATCATCCACATCCATGTTTCCTCAATATTTAATATTATTCCTATCCACCTACAATTGTTTAAATCCTATTTTACCCTTCGGTGAGTTTTTAGTAAAAGATATGAAAGGAATCTTTTATCGTTTTTCGTACGAGGTACTTTTTGACTTTTCCAACAAAAGTACGAAGACTGTTTTTTTAACTTATATGGCATGAATGGATTTTTAAAACATTATTTCCAAGAATCTTCCTTTAAAATTTTTCAAGTTTATTTTTAATCAACTTCTTTTAGTTTAAAGTTGTATGACATGTTAAGAAAGGAAAAATGTTTTTGAAGAAGAAAGGATATTTTCCTCAAGAATGGAGTTCAAGTGTTTTATCAAAATTATTTTCCATCTAAGATAATAAAGGGTTCTTTTTTTATCCCTATTATTAAATGGATTTGATTATGTTGTGATGGAAACATTTTTTATGAATTCCTTTATCTTATATGAATTGTTTTATGATGTCATGATGTATAAGAATCCCATTTTTATTACATGGGTTATGCGATGATGTATGGTTTATGATTTTGTGGCACACATAAGAATGGTACCATTATGAGATGGGTGGGACCTATATCTCCCTCCAATGCATTGGGTAAAGATTTTATATCTCATGAGATAGACATGGCTGGAATGGTAGGTTATACCGGTTCAGTGAAACATGACTGAAACGAGGGTGACTCGGTTCAGAAAGGGACTTTGTCCACTAAGATAGTCTTGGCAATGAGTCTTGACTAACAAGAAATGATTCTCTATGATTATGTGTGTATGACACAATGTTTCATGTTTTAGGTTATGATTATTTGGATTTCATTTCACTACTATGATTTATCCCATGTTATGAAATTATGCTCTCTTTTGCAGGTTAAGATTTCCAAAATGTTATGTTCTTATGGATATGATGTGATTGATATTTCTTTTGTTTACCCTTACTGAGCATTTGATCTCACCCTTTTATGTTTTCTTTTCCCCAGGATATAATGAAAGGGTTTAGTTAAAAAAAGGGAAGATCTTTATGGGAGATGTTGAAGATCTTTCACCAGGATTATAAGATTATGTTCCGAGTTTCCAAAGACACTAAACTATTATAATCCTTGTGTGTGTGTTTTTGTTATGTACTAAGTATTCCGCAAAAGTAATGTAATGTCCATGTACGTCAAGCTTCGGGTCTCTACACCAGGGGGTACGGGGGTGGGTGGGTTGTCCACAAGGGTGGACGGGCTGTCCACGGGGGTGGCCGGGCTGTCAAGGAGGGGTGTGCAGGCTGTCCAGGGGGGGTGGGTGGGCTGGCCACGGGGGGTAGGGGTGTCCAGGGGGGTGGGCGGGCTATCCAAAGGGGTGGGGGGCTGTCCATAGGGATAAGGGGTGTCGAGCGGGGTGGGTGGGCTGTCCACGGGGGTGGATGGGCTGTCGAGGGGGTAGGGGTTTCCACAGGGGTGGGCGGGGCTGTCCAGGGGTTGTGGGCTCTCCTGGGGGTCTGGTTTGGGTTTCCTGTTGGGGGAGGGGTGTGTGGGGTGTCCAGGTGGGGTGGTATGTCTAGGTGGCGGTGGTGGGGTTGCTGGGAAGGGGGTGTGGGCTATTTGGGAGGGTGGGCGGGGCTATCCAGGGGGTACGGGGTGTCCAGGGGGGTACGGGGGTGGGCGGGATGTCCACAAGGGTGGACGGGATATCCACGGGGGTGGCCGGGCTTTCAAGGAGGGGTGGGAGGGCTGTCCAGGGGGGTGGGTGGGCTGGCCAAAGGGGGTAGGGGTGTCCATGGGGGTGGGAGGGCTATCCAAGGGAATGGGGGGCTGTCCATAGGGAGAAGGGGTGTTGAGGGGGGTGGGTGGGCTGTCCACGGGGGTGGTTGGGCTGTCTAGGAGGTAGGGGCATCCACGGGGGTGGGTGGGTTTTCCACGGGGGTGGGAGGGGCTGTCCACGGGGGTGGGAAAGGCTGTCCACGGGGGTGGGCGGGGGCTGTCCAGGGGGTGTGGGCTGTCTTGGGGGTCTGGGTGGGGTGTCCTAGTGGGGGAGGGGTGTGTGGGGTGTCCAAGGGGGTGGTATGTCTAGGTGGTGGTGGTGGGGTTACAGGGTAGGGGGTGTGGGCTGTTTGGGAGGGTGGGCGGGGCTATCCCGGGGGGGGGGCACGGGGTGTCCAGGGGGTACGGGGGTGGGCGGGCTGTCCATAAGGGTGGACGAGCTTTCCACGGGGGTGGCCGGGCTATCAAGGAGGGGTGGGCGGGCTATCCAGGGGGGGTGGGTGGGCTGGCCACAGGGGGTAGGGGTGTCGAGGGGGGTGGGCGGGCTATCCAATGGGGTGGGGGCTGTCCATAGGGAGAAGGGGTGTCGAGGGGGGTGGGTGGGCTGTCCACGGGGGTGGTTGGGCTGTCTAGGGGGTAGGGGGTGTCCACGGGGGTGGGTGGGTTGTCCACGGGGGTGGGCGGGGCTGTCCACGAGGGTGGGAAAGGCTGTCCACGAGGGTGGGCGGGGCTGTCCAAGGGGTGTGGGATGTCCTGGGGGTCTGGGTGGGGTGTCATGGTGGGGGAGGGGTGTGTGGGGTGTCCAGGGGGGTTGGTATGTCTAGGTGGTGGTGGTGGGGTTGTAGGGGAGGGGGGTATGGGCTATTTGGGAGGGTGGGCGGGGCTATCCCAGGGGGGTACGGGGTGTCCAGTGGGGTACGGGGGTCGGCGGGCTGTCCACAAGGGTGGACGGGCTGTCCACGGGGGTGGTCGGGCTTTCAAGGAGGGGTGGGCGGGCTGTCCAGGGGGTGGGTGGGCTGGCCACGGGGGGTAGGGGTGTCCAGGGGGTGGGCGGGCTATCCAAGGGGGTGGGGGCTGTCCATAGGGAGAAGGGGTGTCGAGGGGGGTGGGCGGGCTATCCAAGGGGGTGGTTCTATAGTGGTTTTGGATTGTTTGAGGTACTCTTAGTGTATTATAAACCCTCATTTGTTCCATATTCATTTAAATTGATTTAATATCATTTTTTTCACACACACCATTATATCCTCTCAAACTATATTTAGATTGTATTTTCAATCGTATGGTGTTAAATATTTTAGTAAATGTTCATACTAGCTTCTTTTATGTGTTCTAGGGGTTTAGACTAATGACTGGGCTGCATGATTATTGTGGGGGTATTCTTCTCATATAAATATACCTATACACCCCGACCCCGTTGGACAACCTGACCACCCCCACGGATAGCCCGCCCACCTGGACACCCCGACCCCCCTAGACAGCCCCCACCCCCTGGACACCTCCGACCCCCCGGACGGCCCCACCACCCCCTAGACACCCCGCACCCCCTGGAAACGCCACACCCCCCTTGGACAGTCTCGCCACTCCCATGATCCTCATCCTACTCCTCATCCTGATCTACTTGGAGAAGTTAAAATATAAAACTCATATACCCCCAACAAGACCCTTAAAGATTATGTATTCCTTGATCCACATCCAATATCTTACTGGTCAATCCGTGAATATAGGCATTAGAAATTTTGTATCTTATTTTCGTATATACACTGTATTTTTTTGTATTTCTTAATATGATTCTCATATAGAGTAATGTGTCAGTTATGCTTTTATATAGAGTAAACAATTGTCATTTACGTAAATATTTTTTTGATTAAACTTTAATATTATTGAATTGCTTTGAAATGACCTATTGTGATTTTTTTACAGAATGGATAAAAGTTGGATGTACGAAACTGATCGGATTTCAACCGATTTTCAAAATAATTTGAATAGCTTTCTAGATTTTGCATTCAAAAAATCTTCAGATAGTGGTCGCATACGCTGCCCATGTTTTAATTGTGTTGGAAGACCTTGGTTGATCCGTGAAGTAGGTAGCTATCATATAACCAAATATGGTTTCCAAACAAACTATTATGTGTGGTATCACAATGGAGAGAAAATGGAATCTCAAAATATTGATGATCCAAATGATAGGACTGAATTGGAGAGTTTGATATATGATAGGTTTCCATTTATTCGACATCATGAGAAGGAAAGGATGTCCAGCCAACAAGATTTCAATACAAGCACACATGATGCGTCCAATGAAAATGATGATGTTGATAGGGTGAAAAAATTGAATGATGCTGTGACGACTCCAGTATATCGGCAATGTGATAAAATGAAAATGTTGGAATTTTTAATCCGATTGTTTCATGGGAAAACTATGTATGGGATTTCAAATACTGCAATTTATTATATTCTTACCTTCTTGAAGTAATTACTTCCAGATGATGCAAATATTCCCTCAAACCACAATATGGCATGGAAGTTGGTTGATGAACATGGATTCTCAAAAAAAATCATGCTTGCCTGAATGATTGCAGCTTATTTTGGGAGGAAACTGCTGAAAGAAATGATTTTATAATATGTGGAAGCTCCCGATGGAAGCCAAATGATGATGGAACACCATCTCATGTGCCACAAAAAGTAATGTGGCACTTTCCATTGATCCCCAGATTACAGAACCTTTTCATGTCTGATGAAATATCCGTAAAAATGCGATGGCATGACACCGAGAGAAAAAAGAATAATGAAGAGTTGGTTCACCCTACAGATGGATTTGCATGGCAGAGATTTGATGTTCGATATCCTGAATTTGCAGTCGACGTGCATAACGTGAGACTGGGTCTTTCATGTGATGGTTTTAATCCATTTGGGCAGATTCTTACTTCGCACAACACATGGCCTGTTTTCATACGCATTTATAACCTTCCCCCTTGGTTGTGTATGAAAAATCCTTACACTATCTTGAGTATACTGATATCCGGCCCTTCTGATCCTGACAATGATATAGATGTATACATTCAACCTTTAATAAAAGAGTTGAAACATCTTTGGGATGTGGGTGTGTCCACATACGATGCATGTTCGAAAGACATATTTCAGATGCATGCTACACTTATGTGGACTATCAATGATTTTCCTGCTTATGCAATGATGTCTAGATGGAGCACAAAAGAAAAATTGTCATGTCCTATTTGTATGAAGAATACTCGATCGAGAAGACTGAAATATCGTCGTAGTTTTAGTTTTATGGGACATCGACGATTCTTTCCAATGAACCATCCATATAGAAACAATCGTCGAAGATTTGACAATACCATGGAGAATTACGATCCACCTCAGCGTATGTCTGGAACTGATGTACTTAATGAATTGAAAGATTTCAGTAATTCATTTGGGAAGAGTGTAATGAAATCTAGAAAGAGGAAAAATGTTTCCAATGATACCTGTTACAATTGGAAGAAGAAGAGTATATTCTTTGAGTTGTCATATTGGTCAACCAACTTGTTACGTCATTGCTTAGACTTAATTCACATTGAAAAAAATATATGTGAAATGTTGCTTTCAATTATTCTAAATGTCAAGGGGAAGACAAAAGATGATTTATGATCTCAGCGTGACTTGGTAGATTGGGGGATCAGACCAGAATTGCATCCTGTCTGTATCAGTGAAAATAAATGGCAAGTTACATGTGCTTCTTATGTGATGAATCCTGCTGAAAGAAATCAATTTCTGGAAGTGCTAGAGACTATGAAAGTTCATGATGGATATTCAGTCAATATATCAAAACGGGTCAACAGAAAAGATTTGAAGTTGAAATCTTTGAAGACTCATGATTATCACGTCCTTTTGAATGAGTTGATTCCAATTTCAATATGTCATATCTTGTCCAATAATGTTAGAGTCTCAGTTATTCGGTTGTGCTATTTTTTAGAGATCTCTGTGCTAAGAGGTTGTCCAAATCCCTCGTGCAAAAACTGTTAGCAGAGACACCATTAATTTTGTGTGAGTTAGAGAAAATATTCCCTCCATCATTTTTTACATGCATGTTGCATCTGACTGTCCATCCTCCGATCGAAATACTTCTTGGAGGACCCGTTGCTTTCCGTTGGATGTATCCAACTGAAAGAAACATGTGCACATTGAAATAATATGTTCGGAACAGGATTTATCCTGAAGGTTCTATTGTGAATAGTTACTTGGCTCAAGAATATATGGATTTATGCTCAATGTATTTGTCTGATCATACTACGAGAATAAACAGACCAATGAGAAATGAAGAAGAACAGTATGGGCAAATTGAACCCAGTTTTCCATCACTTCCTCAGACAGGAGGAATTCTGGGATCATATACATTGACAACACTAAGCCTTGAAGAGCGAGAGATGGCACATCGTACAGTGTTGTTCAATTGTGATTTGTTTGATGAGTATATAAAGTAAGTTAATTATACATGTAAATCTTATCTTATCTTTTGTAATTTTAAATATTTGTTAAAATATTATGATTTTTATCTATAGGGAACAAAAAGAATTGATATATAGAAAGCATCGTTCTTTATCTTTGAGAAAGAAGGAGACTTTGCATAGCAAAGGGTTTTCTGGTTGGTTGAAATTAAAGGTAAAAATATTTCTGTAATAACTAAATAAAAATAATATTTAATTAAGTTTACTATTTGTTTATATTTCAGGTATCGGGTTTTCCTACAGACTCTGTTTCTGAGGAAATAAGAGCTTTGGCTTTTGGTCCTAATACCATGGTTCGTGCTTGTAAGTCACTTGTGATCAATGGATACAAATTTGTTATCAACGAACGAGCAAGAAACATGATAACACAGCATAATGGTGTTATGCTAACTGCCACAACAGACTGTTATGCCAGTTCATCGGACACTAGACCTCGTTCTGAAAATGTTGCTTATTATGGTGTCGTGGAGAAAATAATAATTTTGGATTATTACTCGCATGGTCGAGTCACGATGATGAAATGTCAATGGTTTGATTCAATGACGAGGCCAGGCACCTTTATTGATGATTGTGGATTTCGAGTTATTGACATGACTCGCACTCTTGCCACCGATTAACCATATGTATTGGCATCAATGGTGAAAGATGTTTTTTATGTCAAAGATCATCGTCATCCTAAATTCGGTGTAATTATTGAAGTAAATCCCAGAAATGTTTTTGATGATGGTGATGATGAAGTTGACACTATCCCTACTGCAATTGGAAGCAATCCGTTTATTACTTATGATGACCCCAACAGCTCAATTGTCAGAGTTGATTGTGAACCCGAAGTTGTGGTGGGAAATATATAGAATCATACAGTCGTGTTCTCACCTACATGTTTCACCTACATCATTCAGAGTGTGTATCCTAGTACTTACCTTCATAACACCATAAATCTTCTGTTTCATTATGTTCTTTTTATCATAATGGTTTTTCTATATTTTGTTTTTTGGGTTACACATTAGTTATCTGTTTCTAATTACTTCCATATTTGTTTTCATTGTAGGAAATGACACCCATTGAAGAGAGGCGGCGGAAAAAGATGACAGATAATAATCGTCGCATGGTACAGATGGGTGTTCCTCCACTCATCCCTGTTGTGAGTATTTTATTTCAAATATAAATATTTCAATAACTTATAATATCATGTGTTTACATTTATGTCAAACTTTTTTTCAGGATCCACGCCCTAGACGACAGATATCTGACGAGGAGCCTGATATTGCTCCCAGTAGAGAGGTTGGTGGTACGAGGGCTCGTGGGGCGAGAGTTAGACGATCCACTACCACAGACGTATCTTCTACGCCCTATTTTGATCTTGGTGTGTCATCAGGGACATATGAGATATTTAGACCTCCGATGTTTACACTACCAGCTGGCCAGACGTCTATGCCATCATCTTTTGCTTCTGGTTCATTATCTCCAAGTTATTATATTCCACCTTCTTCGACTCCTGCTGCGACACAGTATGTGGATGAGGAGCATACACTGAGGGACACTCCACCTGTACAGGATATTCCATCAGCTTCTGCACCCATTGATCTGACTACCACAGGTATATTTATATAACTCTATCAAATTTTTATACCAAAATTTATTTTTATTATAACTTGTATTGATATTATTTTTCTTTAATAACAGATTCATCTACAGATAGGAGGCGGGGGAGGGGGCATACTCCCTTGTGTGCGGTATGGAACCTCTAGACATAGTTGATGGTAGAATACAATGTTGATGGACAAATGATTGAGAAATCTGGGCAGCAATGTCGGGGTTTTTTGGCGACGCAAGCCAAATACTCTAATATCATTCCGGTCAGCCCTCTCTCTTGGAGACATCTGCCACCCGAAGTCAAGGATAACACGTGGGCACAAATATGGGTAAAAAATCTATTGGATTTAATGTAGTATATTTTTTTATTTAAATCAACTAATCAATTTGGTTTTAGCTTCGGTTTAACTTCCCTGATGGCGAAGGTGCACGATCAGCTTGTTTAAAAGAGATAGGAGAGCTTTGGAGAGCTTATCAGCATGAGCTGTATGTTGGCTAGGGTGATAGAGTGGGCACGGAGTTAGATACATTACCTTTCGTGGATGACTGCCCGATAGAGCAATATCGCCAAATGATTACCCATTGGGCGACTGCCAAATTTAAGGTATTAATCTCATTTGTGTTATTTAAATGAGAATTTTCATATTTTTCATTAATATAATCTTATTAATTATTAATCATTATTTATGAATCTTCTGAAAAAAACAAAAAAAACATTGATTCAAAGAAATACCTCCACACTTCGGGGCGCACAACAATGTCAGATCATGAGAGGCAGCAGATACGATATAGTTGTTTATGATTTTTCATTAGGACTTTCCCTTTTTATTGGATCCAACATAAATTATGTGATTTATTGAATAATGAATATATGATTATACTTTCACTTTATATTGTTTCAATTTCATTATAGAAGCAAAAAATGAATATTGAAGGACTTATCCCTCGAGCAAAATTGTTTTGCTCGAGTAGAAGAAAAAAAGATGGAACTGCGGTAAATGAACCGACCCAAGAAAAGATTGTAAGTTTTAATTGGTTTATTTCAATGTCTAATATCTAATTTGAAATTTAATAATCTATTAATATTTTTTACAGGATGCTTTAGAGGCTCTTGATGCCCAGGAGCCTGACAATTTTGGGCCACACGATCATTTATATCAGGTTTTGGGAGATGAGCACTCTGGTCGAGTACGCTGCCGACCTGGTAAGAATATAGTCCCGACGAGGTATTGGTCATCTCCAGGTATCCATTCTAGTACCACCGAGTTGGAACAGGTCAAGGAGCATGCAAGACAGTCTGATAAAAGGGTCACAGAGTTGGAAGTACAAGTTCAAACAAGAGACAGAGAATTTATGAAACTGATGAGAGCTTTATCTTCATCACTTCCACCAGAGGCTAGTGCGGCTTGTCAGACATTTATATCGTCGATGGGTGCATCATCCAATGCACCAGGCGGAAGCTCTAGTGGCGATCAAGATGATGATGTTCTTGGTGATGACGAGGATGCTGAATAGGAAGAGGGCGAGGATGAGGATGTGGACGAGGGTGAGGATGGGGCCGAGGGAGAGGATGGGGCCGAGGGCGAGGATGATGCCGAGGATGAGGACGACGACGAGGACAGAGATGGCGGCGAGGATGAGTCAGATGATGATAGTAGTGATGGTGATGGTGATCAGAGGCAGATTGATCTATTACATTTTTTAATTCTGTATAACTCTTTATTTTTGAACATGGTTTTCCACTTTGGGGTTTTCGTCTTCTTCATAGGGAAGTTGCATTCAGATTCTATTTTTTTCACTTGATTCTTATTGTATGATTAGTCTACTACATAGACCTTTAGTATTCCTTGGTACTATGATGCTCAATTTTCTATTTTTTTTACATAAATTTCTTAGTTAGCCATGTATTTCATGTTTATGCATGTGGAAGATGATATGGAAAATGTGCTTTGAAGTAGTGGCCGACACCACTAACATTTATTTGAAATGGACAAGATTTTAAGTGAAAACAACAACTGGCATACAGAATATAGACCAAATGCATTCTGATTCTGTTTAAACTATAGGACAGCGATCCATGGGTCATATGTGACGTGTACGAGTCAACCCCGCCTCAATCCGAGGTCCGGTGTGGCCGGTACCACTCAAAGTGTCTTTCTTTTGTTTAAAATGGATGCACTTTTAAGTAAAAAAACCACATATAGAAAATGGACCAAACACATTCAGATACTGTTGATACTTTCAGACATGTATCCATGGGTCATTTGTGGCATGTAGGAGTCAACCACGCTTCAATCCGAGGAGCGGTGTGGCCGGCACCACTCAAAGTGTCTAACTTTTCTTTGAAATGGACAACAATTTAAGTTAAAAGAACAACTGACATACGGAAAACTCACCAAACGCATTCGGATTCTATTGAAACTTTAGGACCAAGATCCATGGGTCATATGTGACGTGTACGAGTCAACCCCGCTTCAATCTGAGGGCCGATGTGGCTAGGACCACTCAATGTTTTTCACTTATCTTTGAAATGGACAACGGTTTAAGTTAAAACAACGACTGACATATAGAAAACCAACCAAACGCATTCGGATTATGTTTAAACCTTAGGAAAACGATCCATGGGTCATATGTGACATGTAAGAGTCAACCCCACCTCAATCTGAGGGCCGGTGTAGTCGGGACCACTCAAAGTGTGTCACTTTTCTTTGAAATGGACAACAGTTTAAGTTAAAACAACAACTGACATACAGAAAATGGACCAAAGGCATTCAGATACTATTTATACTTTAGGACATGTATTCATGGGTCATATGTGATGTGTACGAGTCAACCCCTCCTCAATCGGAGGTCCGGTGTGGCCAGGACCACTCAAAGTGTGTCACTTTTCTTTGAAATGGACAATTGTTTAAGTTAAAACAACAACTGACATATGGTAAACGGACCAAACGCATTCGGAATCTATTTAAACTATAGGAAAATGATCCATGGGTAATTTTTGACATGTAGAAGTCAACCCCTCCTCAATCCGAGGGCCAGTGTGGCCGGTACCACTCAAAGTGTCTTTCTTTTGTTTAAAATGGATGCGCTTTTAAGTAAAAAAACCACATATGGGTAACCGACCAAACACATTCGGATTCTGTTGAAACTTTAGAAAAATGATCCATGGGTCATTTGTGATGTGTAAGAGTCAACCCCGCCTCAATCCGAGGAGCGGTGTGACCGAAACCACTCAAAGTGTCTAACTTTTCTTTGAAATGGACAACAATTTAAGTTAAAAGAACAACTGACATACAGAAAACTGACCAAACGCATTCGGATTTTGTTGAAACTTTAGGACAACGATCCATGAATCATATGTGACGTGTAAAAGTAAACCCCGCCTCAATCTAAGGGTCGGTGTGGCCATGACCACTCAATGTTTTTCACTTTTCTTTGAAATGGACAATGGTTTAAGTTAAAACAACAACTGACATACGGAAAACCAACCAAACACATTCGGATTCTGTTGAAACATTAGGAAAACGATCCATGGGTCATATGTGACGTGTACGAGTCACCCCCGCCTCAATACGAGGGCCGGTGTAGTCGGGACCACTCAATGTGTGTCACTTTTCTTTGAAATGGACAATAGTTTAAGTTAAAACAACAACTGACATACGGAAAACGGACCAAAGGAATTAGGATACTATTTATACTTTAGGAAATGTATCCATGGGTCATATGTGATGTGTAAGAGTCAACCCCTCCTCATTCCGAGGGCCGGTGTGGCCGGGAACACTCAAAGTGTGTCACTTTTCTTTGAAATGGACAATTGTTTAAGTTAAAACAACAACTTACATACGGTAAACGGACCAAATGCATTCGGATTCTGTTTAAACTATTGGAAAACGATTCATGGGTCATATGTGATGTGTACGAGTCAACCCCGCCTCAATCCGAGGTCCAGTGTGGCCGGTACAACTCAAAGTGTCTTTCTTTTGTTTAAAATGGATGCGCTTTTAAGTAAAAAAACCACATATGGAAAATGGAACAAACACATTCAGATACTGTTGATACTTTAGGACACGTATCCATCGGTCATTTGTGGTGTGTATGAGTCAACCCCGCCTCAATCCGAGGAGCGGTGTGGCCGGCACCACTCAAAGTGTCTAACTTTTCATTGAAATGCACAACAATTTATGTTAAAAGAACAACTGACATACGGAAAACTGACCAAACGCATTCTGATTCTATTGAAACTTTAGGAAAACGATCCATGGGTCATATGTGACGTGTACGAGTCAACCCCGCCTCAATCCGAGGGCCAGTGTGGCCAGGACCACACAAAGTTTTTCACTTTTCTTTGAAATGGACAACAGTTTAAGTTAAAACAACAACTGACATACGGAAAACCAACCAAACGCATTCGGATTCTGTTGAAACATTAGGAAAATGATCCATGGGTCATATGTGACGTGTACGAGTCAACCCCGCCTCAATCTGAGGGCCGGTGTAGTTGGGACCACTCAAAGTGTGTCACTTTTCTTTGAAATGGACAACAGTTGAAGTTAAAACAACAACTGACATACGAAAAACAGAACAAAGGAATTCAGATACTGTTTATACTTTAAGACATGTATCCATGGGTCATATGTGACGTGTACGAGTCAACCCCTCCTCAATCCGAGGGCCGGTGTGGCCGGGACCACTCAAAGTGTGTCACTTTTCTTTGAAATGGACAATTGTTTAAGTTAAAACAACAACTGACATACGGTAAACAGACCAAAGGCATTCGGATACTGTTGATACTTTAGGACAACGATCCATGGGTCATCTGTACCATGTAGGAGTCAACCCCTCCTCAATCCGAGGGCCGGTGTGGCCGGTACCACTCAAAGTGTCTTTCTTTTGTTTAAAATGGATGCGCTTTTAAGTAAAAAAACCACATATGGATAACCGACCAAACGCATTAGGATTCTGTTGAAACATTAGTAAAATGATCCATGGGTCATTTGTGACGTGTAAGCGTCAACCTCGCCTCAATCCGAGGTGCGGTGTGGTTGGCACCACTCAAAGTGTCTAACTTTTCTTTGAAATGGACAACAATTTAAGTTAAAAGAAAAACTGACATACGGAAAACTGACCAAACGCATTCGGATTCTGTTGAATCTTTAGGAAAATTATCCCTGGGTCATATGTGATGTGTACGAGTCAACCCCGCCTCAATCCGAGGGCCGGTGTGGCCAGGACCACTCAATGTCTCTCACTTTTCTTTGAAATGGACAACGGTTTAAGTTAAAACAACAACTGACATATGGAAAACCAACCAAACGCATTCGGATTCTGTTGAAACTTTTGGAAAACGATTCATGGGTCATATGTGACGTGTACGAGTCAACCCCGCCACAATCTGAGGGCCGATGTAGTCGGGACCACTCAAAGTGTGTCACTTTTCTTTGAAATGGACAATAGTTTAATTTAAAACAACAACTGACATACGGAAAACGGACCAAAGGCATTCAGATACTGTTTATACCTTAGGACATGTATCCATGGGTCATATGTGATGTGTACGAGTCAAACCCTCCTCAATCCGAGGGCCGGTTTGGCCGGTACCACTCAAAGTGTGTCACTTTTCTTTGAAATGGACAACTGTTTAAGTTAAAACAACAACTGACATACGGTAAATGGACCAAAGGCATTCGGATACTGTTGATACTTTAGGAAATGTATCCATGGGTCATTTGTGACATGTTGGAGTCAACCCATCCTCAATCCGAGGGCCGGTGTGGCCGGTACCACTCAAAGTGTCTTTCTTTTGTTTAAAATGGACGCACTTTTAAGTAAAAAAACCACATATGGATAGCCGACCAAAAACATTAGGATTCTGTTGAAACTTTAGGAAAATGATCCAATTGTCATTTGTGACGTGTATGAGTCAACCTCACCTCAATCCGAGGCGTGGTGTGGCTGGCACCACTCAAAGTGTCTAACTTTTCTTTGAAATGGACAACAATATAAGTTAAAAGAACAACTGGCATACCGAAAACCGACCAAACGCATTCGGATTCTGTTGAAACTTTAGGACAACGATCCATGGGTCATATGTGACATGTACGAGTCAACCCCGCATCAATCCGAGGGCCGGTGTGGCCAGGACCACTCAAAGTTTGTCACTTTTCTTTGAAATGGACAACGGTTTAAGTTAAAACAACAACTGACATACGGAAAACCAACCAAACTCATTCGGATTCTGTTGAAACTTTAGGACAATGATCCATGGGTCATATGCGACGTGTAAAAGTCAACCCCGCCTCAATCCGAGGGCCGGTGTAGTCGAGACCACTCAAAGTGTGTCACTTTTATTTGAAATGGACAACAGTCTAAGTTAAAACAACAACTGACATACAGAAAATGGACCAAAGGCATTCGGATACTATTTATACTTTAGGACATGTATCCATGGGTAATATGTGATGTGTATGAGTCAACCCCTCCTCAATCTGAGGGCCGGTGTGGCCGGGACCACTCAAAGTGTTTCACTTTTCTTTGAAATGGACAATTGTTTAAGTTAAAACAACAACTGACATACGGTAAATGGACCAAAGGCATTCAGATACTGTTGATACTTTAGGACATGTATCCATGGGTCATTTGTGACATGTAGGAGTCAACCCCTCCTCAATTCGAGGGCCGGTGTGGCCGGTACCACTCAATGTGTCTTTCTTTTGTTTAAAATGGATATGCTTTTAAGTAAAACAAAACGACATACGGAAAACCAACAAAACGCTTTTGGATTCTCTTGAAACTTTAGGAAAATGATCCATGGGTCATTTGTGACGTGTACGAGTCAATCCCGCCTCAATCCGAGGTGCGGTGTGGCCGAAACAACTCAAAGTGTTTCACTTTTCTTTGAAATGGAAAACAATTTAAGTTAAAACAACAACTGACATACAGAAAATAGACCAAGGGAATTCGGATACTGTTGATACTTTAGGACATGTATCCATGGGTTATTTGTGATGTGTACGAGTCAACTCCGCCTCAATCCGAGGCACAATGTTGATGACACCACTCAATGTCTCTCTTTTATTTCAAAAGGAAATCATTTTAAGTGAATACAACTGAAATTTACACTCATCAACAACTCTTTTTCATGAGTTTGGTAGTTTTACTCATGGGGTCATAAGTGACGAGACTCCTAAGAAAATATATTTTCACCATATTTTATAAACAATCCAAGTTCAATGCAAAATTCATCACAAATAATTTCATACCCAAACCTAGTATCACCAAAAAATGTGATTTGAGTCAATTTGAATGTCTTATTCAACTCTAATAGATATTTATCAAACTATTCTGCCTATTAGAATTTGATGGGTGAGGTGTATTACCACCAGATGATTGTTGTCATGTGTTTTTTTGGGCTATTTTAGGTGTTTTTTATACTGTTTGATGTTTGTATGTGGCTTTTGTGATATTTTTTATGCAGGTGTATAGTGGAGGGTATACTGAGGGCTGTTGTGCACTGTTTTTTTATGCAGGTGTACCTTCTGGGGGGGCTTCTAGGTGCTGCTGTGCAGCAGTTTTGGGAAACAACTTACCAACAGTTCGGAACCGTTGGTAAATCTTTTTCCAGATATCTGGAAAAACTTATACCAACGGTTCTGAACCGTTGGTAAATTCTTTTCCAGATATCGAAAGAACTTATACAAACGGTTCAGAACCATTGGTAAATTGTTTTCCAGATATCTGGAAGAACTTAGACCAACGGTTCTAAACCGTTGGTAAATTTTTTTCCAGATTTCTCAGAACCTATACCAACGGTTTAAATAAAACCGTTGGTAAAGGGCTTTCCCGACGCCTTACTGGCCAACAGTTTGGAAAACCGTTGGTATACCCTATACCAACAGTTTTCCAACCTATAGCAACGGTTATAAACCGTTTGTATATCCTACTTTTCCAGTAGTGCCTCCTATCCTTTTTTGGGATATTTATGTTTTATATTGAATGAATAATCCCAATGAAAATCTTATTTTTCATCAATTAGTGAAATTTTATATGATTATCTACTTGGAATATAGAATAATTAAATCACATATTATATCTATATAATGAAGAAACCATGCTCCCAATGAATTATTTTTATAATAGAACATATTATATAGAGAATAAAGAATAATGTGGGTATTCAATATTGTTTTATATTAATTTTTTTATTACCATGTCCAAATAAAATACATAATAATGATATTTAAATATTTTCTATGTAAAAATTAAGAGCAACATAATGTTTTTCACGGTTTAATTATATGTTTTTTGGAAATTTTGTAACCATATTTTGGATATTTTGGATTTTAGTCTTTCTGAATAATTATAGGATTATCCATTTGGGGAATTTTTATATTATACTTTGGAAAATGTTTTTGAAGTTATATTATTATCTCACCATAGGTGGATTTTTCAATATTTAATAACATGTTCTAATATTTTGTTGTGATAAAGACAAATAAAATAATCTATCATCATCTTTATTGATCTCATGATCTTATATGGCATCATGAATGACAAATTCAACTTCATTTATCGGAATAAGGGGTGATTTGGAAATTGATCAAGGAACAATAAAGGGTGATGTTATCCTAAAATTATGTAAGTATATCCCATTGTGAAAATTATAAAACATTTATAAAATGATATTGAAATTAAATGTTACCCTATTATCATCATTATTGATGAGATCAATATCCTCTTTCAAAACATATTATTTTATGCTTTCATGATTGTTAGCTTTCTCAAGATTACACAATTTTTAATTATCAGTGATATTTATCAATCTATATGACTATTTATTCTTTTTTTCCATTCCCAAATCATTACCTATGTTCTTTAACATAGTAACTTAGTTATAATTTACATTGGGTAACAGTTATTTTGCAATTTTTTCATTTTAAAAGTAAGTTTAGGAATTCATTTTTATGATATGGGTTTATATAAATGTGAACTTAAAGAAATAAACCATTGAAAGCCTGATAAAATTTGAGGCTCAAATTTATTTCAATGAGGGTAGAAAGTAACACCGAGATATTTTGTGATATGTATTTTTTTGATTTAATTTAATCTTCTTGATATTCTCCCTTTCACACAATACTAAATATAGATTTTGTTATAAAAAATTATTATGTTTGACTAGTATTATAAGAAAAACTAATTTAATATTACGGTACAAAAAACACTTAGATTAGGATTTGGTATATGAAAAACTATACATGGCATGTGTTATACACAACGCCGATGTCTTTTGATAGCTTTCATTACACACAAGACCATGTTTTACCAAACAATAGTTTATTATTAAAATATTATTATTTAATATAATAAGATATAAACTAGACATTAAATATTCAGTTATGAGTAATATTAAATAAGTAATGAAAATATATGCATTAAAATATGAAATCATTAGTTACCAATTATTTAGAAAAAAATATTCCAATTGATTATGAAAGAAAATAGTTTTATTTTTTGTCATTATTTCATAATAAATTAATTTAATTATAATTAATTATGGATATTAATTAAATATATATGTTTTATATTCAATAAATTTTTTTATATTCATATAATATATTTTATAGGCATATGATATGAACAAGTCCAATTTTATGAATAAAACCCGATATTTTTGAAAAAGGGTAATTTTACAGCCTTTTAATATTGAAGCTATTTTAAATATATTTTTTGAAAGAATGATAATTTTTATATGAAAAAAATATCCTTATTATTTGAAAGAATGATATCAAATTTTTCTTTGGTTGGGTTCTGGGTATTTTTTTGATATGATTCATGTTTTATGTATAGTGAAAAATAATGAATTTTAATTTAAAACATATATATGATCAAAGGAATTTATAGGGTTTAATTACCTATTTTATTGGTTTAAAAGATTAATTAGATCACATTTTTATTATTTAGTCCAATTTTATTAATTGGAATCAATGTCACATTGAATTTTAATATTCAAGCATGTCAATATTTTAGATTTTTTTACTTTAAAAGACCATTTCCTCATTACTTCTATAAGATTAATTTAAATTACTTTTATCAATCTCTATGTTTTGAATTATGAAAAATTGAATTCATATTTTGAATCATAAGGTTAAAATTTAGTAAATGGACCCCTTTTATTTGTGGACAATATAAATAACAACTTTAGTAATTTTTAACACCACGATTAAGGGTAAATCGAGTAATTAAAGGTAAAAATATTATAACCAAAAAAATATCCCAACACTTCCTCAAACGATATTGGATGACGATAATTTTACCGTTAATACAAAAGGATATAAACTGAAAAATTTAATGGAAACTTTTCCTTGAAAATAACTTATGTATTATTAAACTCAATGGGAGTGAAAAAAATTTCACACTCTTACTTTTAATATGTATAGTATTTTTAATATAGAGATAAATTAATGATATTATGAACTATATATATTATAAATAAATATAAATGGTGTATATAAATCTTATAATTTTAAATTTATTTTTTATATAGGAAATTATTTTCATAAATAATTACAAAATGATGATGCAGCAACAGCACAATTAATGAAACTATCAATTAAATATTATTATAAATATTAAAAGAAATATAATTTTATTAATAATGGTGATAAAAAAAATATGATGTAATATTAATTTTTATGGTTTATTAAATTTAATTGTTTTCATTTTATTTTGTTGTATGTATTTTATTAATGTCAATGTTATGAATAGTATTAAAATCGACACCGATGATATTTTATGAAAATAAAAAATTATTAAATTATTAGACAATAATAAAAATATGGAATAAGTACAATGGGATTATATATGGTAATAAATAACATAAATTGTCCATTTATGGTGCAATTAACACATTATATGTAAAAACTAATTCCAATTAATATTAAAAAATTTGTCATCAGAGTTAAAATTAAAATAGGTTAACGGAGGGTAAATAAATAATAAAAGGATATAAATTACATAAAAACCTATCTAAAATTTATTGGTTGATGAGATTAAAACCTTAAATCATCTTACATTTTAATATACAAAATTTTAGAGGTATTTTTATGAAATTTGCATTTATTATAAATTAATATTTTTTTCTTTTCCCAAAAGTGCCCATCCCCTCTCTTATTGAAGGGAATCTGTCCTTATCTTTTATTCACAACTCAAATTCCCTTTGAACCAGAAAACCTATACCCAAGTATCCTCCAAAAGTATTTTTATTTATGTTATATTCATTCCATTGGGTTGAAATCCAACCAATGAAGTCCTTCTGTGTAGATCAAAATGAGATACCTAAATAAGAGTTAAAGTTAATCAACAAATGTTTCTTTATTATTTATTACTTAAAACCCTTAATTTATATTTTAATTTAATGTTTATATAATAAAATAAGTATCATAGATTTAATTTTATGATTTTATATTAATTTTTAGACCTAAACTTACAAAAATATCAATCTAATGGGTAACAAACTTACCATTCCTATGCACATAGAACTATCACCATATGTAATGATGTTTTTCATTTTTTCTATTACCACCTATCATGGTTGGAAAAAATTATGAAAAATATGTTCTTTATATGGTATTTATGACATAATTATTTGTCTTTAATAATAATATCAAATCTACCTTTTTACCACTAAATCATTTGGGAACTGATATCGTCGCTCATTTATACGTATGGCATACCATCCCCATCTTGCAATGTGATTTGTTTCATTTATATATTTCATATGTATGGTAATAAGGATGAATTTTTTAATATATATGATATATATAACATAAATATTATTACCTAATTATAACATATTATATATCTTTTTTCCTTTTATTATGACAAGAAAATGAAAACAACGTTTATACGTACATACAACCTACCATTTCCATGAACGATGTATTTTATTTTCTATATATAACTTTTATTAATAACCATGAATGAGTATATAATGAATATAAATATATATAAATAAATAAATATATATATATATCATTTTATCATTTTGGATATGATTAATTCATTTTCTATGAAATATTACCAAGTATAACAAGTCAAAACATGAAATAAAAACATAATGGTTATAACATAAAACATAAATTTAATATGGAATTGTAGATAAAAGAGAATTAAATGAAAATAAGTAAATAATATATGATATTATATAATTAATTATGGTTCAATAATATATGTATAATAAATTTTTATTTATTATACATGATGTTTTAAGGATTACGATGCGATTCAAGACATTAGGTAAGGTAATTTCATAACACTTGTATTTATGTGA
Organism: Viscum album; assembly: GCA_963277665.1. Lineage (NCBI taxonomy): Eukaryota > Viridiplantae > Streptophyta > Magnoliopsida > Santalales > Viscaceae > Viscum > Viscum album. Next base: position 1,969,177,524 of record OY728147.1, on the reverse strand, counting down.
CATACATGCCATATTTAACACTCTTTTTTTTTCTTGTGGTGTATATACTGAACTATGAAATTTTAAATCATTAATTTAATTTATTTAATTATATTTAAATATTTAATTAATGATATATATTTATGGGTTTCATGGTTCTAAAGTTACTCACGTAGTAAGGGATTTATGTTTCACTTTTATTTCCATGGGACACATGTATTATATAGTACTTGATTCTTATAAATGGTGTATATTCTTAAAATAAATGTCTTTTAGAAGTATTATCTTGAATATTATGGGAATTTACATGCCCAATTCATGATCTCTCTTTTATGTTATTTACGGATAAAAAGTTACCAAACCAGTAAGGTAATTTTTTCTCAATTTTCCTTCGTTAAGACAAATGTGATGTGATGTAACTATATTATTTTGGATATGTATATAATACCCATTTAAATATTATATAATGAATTATGTTTTCATTATATTATAATATAAATGTAATATTTTTATCTCTTTGGTCGGAAATCTCTGTTCCTTCAAAATAGTATTTTCTTAATTTTTTTTAAAATAGTTTAAATGACATTATTAGAATTCTAAAGAAAATGGATTTAAAATATTCTTAAAAGATTTTATTATAATTGTTTCAATTTTATTTTTAATGAAAAAGGGCTTAAAATTATTTAGGATTGTAAAATCATTTTTTATTGGGGAAATAATATTTTCCCCATTAAATGTTTTAAAAAGATATTTCAAAATTATTTTCCATATTAGATGACATACATTATCTTAGTTTTTTCTTTATTTGGGATATGATCAAATATAACCATTCATATTCATTAATAAATGGTTTATTTTTATGATGAAAAGATATTTATGAAATTTATTTCATTTACATGGGTTATGTTATGATTAATTTAATTTGTGAAACCCATTTCATTCCATGGGTTGTGATATGATAAATGGTTTATGTTTCTATAGAACAAATATGAATATTTTTATTAGGTGATAGGTGATACCTATATCTCTATAAAATTCATTGGGTGATTATTTATATCCCATTAGATAATTATTTTAATCTAGTCTATGGGATCCATCCACTATGGGAAGATGGGGGAACCCAATCCACTATGGGAATATGGGGAAACCCCATCCACTATGTCAAGATAGGGTCACCTGATCCACTATGGGAAGATGGGGAAACCCATTAACTTTCAAGGAAAGGATTTAGAGTGGGGATGGTGGTGTGTATCACCCATTACGTATAATACCCTTGAAGTTCCATGTTAAGTACTATAAATTCTTCTTAACTTATAGGGAATGATATTACGTGTTTATTTTTTTCCCAAAATTCCATGTCTTACACATCTGTTATGATTTAATGGATTATGATTCTGATTTCATTATGATTCTTTTCTTATAAACTTCAATTATTTATGAAATGATTTTTTATGATATTTGATATATAGGTTATGATCTTCGAAATTTATAGTCACATTTACATACTCATATGATCATGTTTATTGTTACATGTCTTTCTTATTTACCCTTACTAGGAATTTGATCTCACCCTTTCTGAAGTGCATTGTGTTGCATTTGTTGTCAATGAGGCATGAAGTTGTCTTGGAATGAATGGATGTCAAGGAGTCAAGATGTGAATGTCAAAGGATGTGATGGTGATGGTGATGAAGGAGAATGGCCATGGTACCAAAATGCATGTCACTTAGGAGCTTCACTAAGTGACTTAGGAGATGATGGTTTGAAACATTCTCTAAGAACATCAGGCGATTGTTGAGCTGATCTTTAAGTTCATAGAACTTGTATCAACTGGATACAAAGTCACAACAATGTTTGAAGACCATGCATCGTAGTGACAATGCATGAGGAGTTGGAGATGAAAGAAGAGCCATCCACAACTTCTAAGTGGATGAAGTGAGCTGAAGAAGAACATGTACTAATCCTTAGTGCATGAAAATGTGAATGTGATCCAACTTGACCTCTAATTGGATCATTGAAGAACATTGAAGAATTATTTGATTCAGGAGCTTCGGTTGATGAAGAACCTTCGGAATTCCCTCCTAAGTTGTGAAATGTTGAAAAGTTATTAAGAACATGAGGAGGAGATGGGTAATTCCTAAGAAGAAGAAGAATTATGAAGAATGAAGTGGCTTGGAATTTGGCATTTTACATATGGGGATACTTTGTTCTTTAACAAAGTGTTTAACACTTTACTTGCCAAAAAAATATGGCCAGCCCGTGAGCACCTTGTGGGTTCAACCCCAAGGCTCATGTGGGCCAAAGGCGCCACGCCCAAGGGGGAACCCGTGGGGCGAGCTCAGGGCGGCAGGGGCGCACCCGCAGACACCACAGAGGCGCTGAGGCACGCCCGGAGGAGCGCATAGTGGGCGCAGCGCGCCCTTGTGTGTGCATGGTGGGCGCTAGAGCGCGCCCGCAGGGAGCATGGTGGGCGCAGAGCGCGCCTGCAGAGAGAACCCGGTGCGGGGCGGCACCGGGAGGGGAGAGGATTCAACTGAGCATTGGATGGCAGCGGCATATTGATAAAGCGCGGATAAACCGCGAGAGGTTTCGATGTGGGACGCGGATTTTTCCCGCAGAAGCGATCCTGGCCGTCCGAGCGATCTCGCGGCAGATCACGGCCGCCCGATGCATCGCGCCGTTCGCGATCTAATCCTGGCCGTCACGCATCACGATCCGACGGCCGAGAGCTCGTCCTCTACCTCGAGCTCGTCCGAAGCCTCCCGCGAGCCTCCGCTGAACTAGAGCCTTCCCGACGACAGTTTTGGAGTTTCCGGCCACCATTGCCGAAGATGAAAACACCACTGGACTCGTCTGGCCACACTGAACAGATTCATGTATACTAATATACATGCATGCAACGTATGGAGAATTTCGATGAAGGCCGAGGCAAACGAAGTTGCCAGGCCATTGGGGTGTTCGAGCTTTGCATGATTTGTGCCTAAACAGAGGCCGTGCATGCGTTATAAATCGCATGCACGAGAAGGAAAGAAAAAATGAGATCCCGCGGTGAAACAGAGGAGAAAATCAAGATTCACAGAATCTTGAAAACCCGAAGATCTCGGGAGTTTGAAGATTATTTCACGCGGATAGAACCGCCTCTCCTCTGCCTATATAAATGAGGCCGAGCCCTCGTTTATGCTTGCTGATGCGCTGATTTTTGAAGTCCCGTGAGCGCATCCCTCTGCCTCGCGAAGTTGAAGCCCCGCGCAAGGTATTTGCGCGGCTGAGTCTCTTTTGTGCCCTCCTTGCGCAAAAGAAGTTGGAGGAGACCCTGCGCGCCTCCTTTGCGCGACAGGAAGAACCCCAGCCGCATCTCCTTGCGCGCTTGCGGTTGGCACCCTCACTGCCCGTGTACCTGCGTGGCAGAAGGAAGTGCATGCGGGTGTTGCACTTGGGTGCCCCGCGGCCAATGCACACTTGCGAGCTCTTGTGCTCCAAGCACTTGCGCGGCCAGCTACACCCGAGGTGAACTCACACCTTGCGCGCCTTGAAGAGGAAGTGACGTCCCGAGGCCGTGTGTGCTTAACAAAACAAGAGAAAGGCCGTGGCCGTGTGTGTGCATAAGGAGGAAGGCCGTAGCCTTGTGCAATTCAAGTGAAGGCCGAGGCTTTGCCTCATGTATGTGCAAAGTGGAGATGAGCCCAAGGGCCTTAGTGCTTCTGTGCTAAACAAGCAGGACCCGAGCCCTTGCACCCTTTGAGTGCAAAGTGAAGAAGAAGAACATACGGGTGTTGTGTGTGAAATTACAAGAAGGTGGCTGTGGGTGTGCACCAAAGAAGACCCGAGGCCTTAGTGAAGTTGTGTGTGCACCAAGTGAAGACCACACATGTTGTGTGTGTGAAAAGTGGAGAAGCTTGTTTGTGCACACTTTGAAGAACAAACTAAAAGAACACTAAAGTGTTTGTGTGCAACAAGAAGAGGAGGAGGCCAACTCATGAGTGTGCAAAAGTAAAACAAGTGTGTGACAAAAAAAAAGGAGTGGCCGAACCTTAGTGTGTGTGCAAACCAAAGTGTGTACACACTAAGAAGAAGAGAAGACATCCACACTAGTGTATAACACACACGTATGTGTGTAATCAAAAGAGAATAAAGTGTGTGTTGTTCAAGAAGGTGTGTGTGCTAAAAGTATTTACACCCATTGTGGGTTTATCACACCAAGGAGAAAAAGGGGAGTGCATGCATACATGCATGCACGTGCACACGTGAACAGTGCTAAATCAGTGGTGTGCATCTGAGGAGTCCAAGACTTGAAGATCTTGAAGAGTTGCCATGCACTCAGTGCATGATGTTGAAGTGAACTGAGACTGGACCAGACTGAAGTTAAAGATATTATTTGTCTGAGTATTCAGTAGTTGAAGAGTGAAGCCAGGTCATCCTGAAGAAGGAGATAAAGCCTGAGCTAGACGAGAAGACCTGTTCACCACAAGTGATCAGAAGAAGAGCAAGGCCAGCAGCCTTTATCCCAGGCTGTTGAAGTTACTTGAAGAACTTGAAGAGAAGAAGAGCTACTCGTGTGACTCGAGGAGCCAAGAGAAGACCCTGTGGGACTCAGGGAGAAGAAGTCTTCAGTGGGATTCTGGAGCAGGCCAGTGGGACTCTGGTAACACTGTGGGACGCAGTATAAAGACCCTCCTGTGGGACTCAGGAGAGATACAGTGGGACTCTGTATCGACCATTGTAATACTAACAGATTATAATGGGAGAATCCATGCTGGGAAAGCATGGCAAGGATGTAGGCCTTTGGTGCCGAACCTTGTAAATCCTTGTGTCCTGTGCCTTTTCATTACTGCATTATCCGGGAAAGGTTGAGAGATACAAGAAGAGTGGATCGAGGCTTTAACCAGCCATAGAGGTTTAATTGATTAAGAATCAATTAGTAAAAAGTTTTAAAGGATCACTGATTCACCCCCTCCCCCTCTCAGTGATTCACACTGATCTGGGCACTTCAATTGGTATCAGAGCGAGGTTACCTCTAAAAGATCCAAGGGAGTCTTTATGAAGTGCAGATTTGAGGAAACGAGCGACCAGCCTCAAATGGAGATATCTGCCAAGACTCAGAAAAATAGAAAGAAGAAACAGGCCAAGAAGATGAAGAAAGCCTGTCCTAGCTGTGATGAAGTTGAAACAATGAATGATCTTCAGAGTGCACTCAAATATCTTCAGAAGACAGTTCCCATGGAAGTGGCAAAGTGTATAGCTACAGGCATCCATGATCTTCAAGAAGAAAAATCACAGTTAGAAGAAGAAGCCAATGCTATGGAAGATCAGCTGGCTAAAAGGGTTGGCATAACCAACACTCTCAGAAAGCTGGTAAATGCCAAAGATGAAACAGTATCTCTTTGCAATGAAAGATATGAAGACACTACTGATGAATTGCAAAAAAGTCTTTCTGAGAAATAATTCTTTAAAGTAATGGTCAAAGAAGTTTTCCATGCACTGGAAAAGAGGCACAAAGTGTCAATGGTTGTCAAAGATGCTCAACTATAAGACAAAGTCAAAAGGGTGAAGGAGATGGACAACTCATTGCTTGAAATGAAAAAGGTGCATGAAGACCAGATAAAGCAGCTGGAAGAGAAATGGGAAGGAAGGCTAAGAACTATTGAGGATGAGAAGAACTCCCTCAATATGAAATGCTTAGAACTAGAGGTGATGTTGAAACATCTGCAATCACCTAAAGCTGAAGCCTCCCAGACAGCTGGAAGAAGAAATGTTGCCACTCAAGTGAGCTTTGAGAAGGATGATTCTAAGAGAAAGACATCCTCTAATAAAAGTGCAACATCTTCTAGAAAGAAGGTACCATCCATACCATCCTGTATTGATGCTTCTAATTGTGTTTCCACAATAAGTGCAGGATGGAAGAATAATTCCAGACAAATATGGATGAAGACAGTAAAGAAGCAGAGCTCTCTTGAAACAGCACAACAGGTCAAGAAAAGTACCCTACAATCAGAAGGACTGAAGAGGTCAAGATTCGTGGGACAATGCTGGTGTTGTAACAAGTATGGGCACTGTGCAAAGGATTGTTGGTACAATCCACTGAATGCCAAAGCAAAGAGGAAGCCCATGCCAAGGGGGAGCAAGCCAGAAGAAAAGAAGCAGCATCCACAGGTCCAGAGACATCTGTTTACTGCTAATAGATTTGGATTACTTGACAACATCTGGGATGATTGCAAAAGTGGTCAAATAGATACATGTCAATCTCCAACTGTATCCAGAGCTCAAAAGAAGAAAAGATCACAGAACCTGGCTAAGAGAGATTCCTTGGGAAGCAAGAAGAAAGTAGAAAATGTTCCCAAGAAGTGTTTGAGAAATGAAGAGAAGTCCTTGGAGTCTGAGTCCAAGAAGGGTGATGCATCCAGAAGGACCACCAAGAAGTGCTTCTACTCTGGAAAGAAAGGTCATACCATGGATCTTTGTAAAGAAGCCATGAAATGCAATAGAAGCCAACTGGACTCAAACAGACAATCAATCCAGAAGAAGAAGAAGGGATTGATTGAAAATAAGTTGCCTAAGAAAGGTAGCTTAACAGCATCAAAATAACCATGTGGAACTTCCAGAACTGAGGCCACACTTCCAAATGACTTGTTAGTCATATGGCCAAATTAGTTGCAACTTGCCAAAGATCTACAAAGAGCTGAAGATGAAGTTCTGGCAATTGCTAAAGCAAAAGGGAAGAAGAAGGTTTCACATGAAGATGTTTTGAGAACCACACCAGCACAATCATCAATGAAGATCAAATGTGCAAGTGTGAAGACTGGTGAAAATGGGACATCTCGGTTGAGAGAATCTTCTCAACCTTGTTGTTCACATTGATGAACCAAGGAGGTTCCATCTTATTCCCTTATGCTATTGGTATTTACATGTGCTGACATTGCAGGGAATTGAAGATGATGATCATTCTCAGCTGGAGGATGGTTTGGAAAGAATGGAGTGCACCCCTTGAGGGGGAGCCAATCTGGAGAAGATGGTATTCTAAGATTTAATATCATCTTGAGAAAAGTGAAGGTATTCCAATCATACTTTCATCCCTTGTTTCTTAATTGAGTTTATCTTGTCAATTAAGGGGAAGTATGGATTGAAGGCAAATGGATGAAAGGGGGAGATTTATCTTTGCACCTGAACTTTCTAATGAGTCTTGTGAAGTATGTGCAGGATTTAGCAATTCATTGTTATATCTGAAAAATTTCAAACCCCTAAGCATGATCTCACATGTATAGTGAATGTTGGACATCATTGAGTTCCTTGGATACATCACTCTTGTTTTCTACACCGGGCTAGCCCAAGTAGACTTAGAGCTGATTTACTAAAGGTACATTGCTCAAGTGAACATGTGACATCATCCCTCTCTCAATGTTTTTCAAGAAAATACTTTTCAAAGGGAGGAAGACATTTTTGAAAGAGAACCCCACCACACCTTTGCATTTGATTGCCAATAAGGGGGAGAAAATATTGGCACACATATTGACCCATTCATATGTGCTGAAGTGGTGTATTGACAACAAATACAAAGGGGGAGATTGAAGTGCATTGTGTTGCATTTGTTGTCAATGAGGCATGAAGTTGTCTTGGAATGAATGGATGTCAAGGAGTCAAGATGTGAATGTCAAAGGATGTGATGGTGATGGTGATGAAGGAGAATGGCCATGGTACCAAAATGCATGTCACTTAGGAGCTTCACTAAGTGACTTAGGAGATGATGGTTTGAAACATTCTCTAAGAACATCAGACGATTGTTGAGCTGATCTTTAAGTTCATAGAACTTGTATCAACTGGATACAAAGTCACAACAATGTTTGAAGACCATGCATTGTAGTGACAATGCATGAGGAGTTGGAGATGAAAGAAGAGCCATCCACAACTTCTAAGTGGATGAAGTGAGCTGAAGAAGAACATGTACTAATCCTTAGTGCATGACAATGTGAATGTGATCCAACTTGACCTCTAATTGGATCATTGAAGAACATTGAAGAATTATTTGATTCAGGAGCTTCGGTTGATGAAGAACCTTCGGAATTCCCTCCTAAGTTGTGAAATGTTGAAAAGTTATTAAGAACATGAGGAGGAGATGGGTAATTCCTAAGAAGAAGAAGAATTATGAAGAATGAAGTGGCTTGGAATTTGGAATTTTACATATGGGGATACTTTGTTCTTTAACAAAGTGTTTAACACTTTACTTGCCAAAAAAATATGGCCAGCCCGTGAGCACCTTGTGGGTTCAACCCCAAGGCTCATGTGGGCCAAAGGCGCCACGCCCAAGGGGGAACCCGTGGGGCGAGCTCAGGGCGGCAGGGGCGCACCCGCAGACACCACAGAGGCGCTGGGAAACGCCCGGAGGAGCGCACAGTGGGCGCAGCGCGCCCTTGTGTGTGCATGGTGGGCGCTAGAGCGCGCCCGCAGGGAGCATGGCGGGCGCAGAGCGCGCCCGCAGAGAGAACCCGGTGCGGGGCGGCACCGGGAGGGGAGAGGAGTCAACTGAGCATTGGATGGCAGCGGCATATTGATAAAGCGCGGATAAACCGCGAGAGGTTTCGACGTGGGACGCGGATTTTTCCCGCGGAAGCGATCCTGGCCGTCCGAGCGATCTCGCGGCAGATCACGGCCGCCCGATGCATCGCGCCGCTCGCGATCTAATCCTGGCCGTCGCGCATCACGATCCGACGGCCGAGAGCTCGTCCTCTACCTCGAGCTCGTCCGAAGCCTCCCGCGAGCCTCCGCTGAACCAGAGCCTTCCCGACGACAGTTTTGGAGTTTCCGGCCACCATTGCCGAAGATGAAAACACCATTGGACTCGTCTGGCCACACTGAACAGATTCATGTATAAAAATATACATGCATGCAACTTATGGAGAATTTCGATGAAGGCCGAGGCAAACGAAGTTGCCAGGCCATTGGGGTGTTCGAGCTTTGCATGATTTGTGCCTAAACAGAGGCCGTGCATGCGTTATAAATCGCATGCACGAGAAGGAAAGAAAAAATGAGATCCCGCGGTGAAACAGAGGAGAAAATCAAGATTCACAGAATCTTGAAAACCCGAAGATCTAGGGAGTTTGAAGATTATTTCACGCGGATAGAACCGCCTCTCCTCTGCCTATATAAATGAGGTCGAGCCCTCGTTTATGCTTGCTGATGCGCTGATTTTTGAAGTCCCGTGAGCGCATCCCTCTGCCTCGCGAAGTTGAAGCCCCACGCAAGGTATTTGCGCGGCTGAGTCCCTTTTGTGCACTCCTTGCGCAAAAGAAGTTGGAGGAGACCCTGTGGGCCTCCTTTGCGCGACAGGAAGAACCCCAGCCGCATCTCCTTGCGCGCTTGCGGTTGGCACCCTCACTGCCCGTGTACCTGCGTGGCAGAAGGAAGTGCATGCGGGTGTTTCACTTGGGTGCCCCGCGGCCAATGCACACTTGCGCGCTCTTGTGCTCCAAGCACTTGCGCGGCCAGCTACACCCGAGGTGAACTCACACCTTGCGCGCCTTGAAGAGGAAGTGAAGTCCCGAGGCCGTGTGTGCTTAACAAAACAAGAGAAAGGCCGTGGCCGTGTGTGTGCATAAGTAGGAAGGCCGTAGCCTTGTGCAATTCAAGTGAAGGCCGAGGCTTTTCCTCGTGTATGTGCAAAGTGGAGATGAGCCCAAGGGCCTTAGTGCTTCTGTGCTAAACAAGCAGGACCCGAGCCCTTGCACCCTTTGAGTGCAAAGTGAAGAAGAAGAACATACGGGTGTTGTGTGTGCAATTACAAGAAGGTGGCAGTGGGTGTGCACCAAAGAAGACCCGAGGCCTTAGTGAAGTTGTGTGTGCACCAAGTGAAGACCACACATGTTGTGTGTGTGAAAAGTGGAGAAGCTTGTTTGTGCACACTTTGAAGAACAAACTAAAAGAACACTAAAGTGTTTGTGTGCAACAAGAAGAGGAGGAGGCCAACTCATGAGTGTGCAAAAGTAAAACAAGTGTGTGACAAAAAAAAAGGAGTGGCCGAACCTTAGTGTGTGTGCAAACCAAAGTGTGTACACACTAAGAAGAAGAGAAGACATCCACACTAGTGTATAACACACACGTATGTGTGTAATCAAAAGAGAATAAAGTGTGTGTTGTTCAAGAAGGTGTGTGTGCTAAAAGTATTTACACCCATTGTGGGTTTATCACACCAAGGAGAAAAAGGGGGGTGCATGCATACATGAATGCACGTGCACACGTGAACAGTGCTAAATCAGTGGTGTGCATCTGAGGAGTCCAAGACTTGAAGATCTTGAAGAGTTGCCATGCACTCAGTGCATGATGTTGAAGTGAACTGAGACTGGACCAGACTGAAGTTAAAGATATTATTTGTCTGAGTATTCAGTAGTTGAAGAGTGAAGCCAGGTCATCCTGAAGAAGGAGATAAAGCCTGAGCTAGACGAGAAGACCTGTTCACCACAAGTGATCAGAAGAAGAGCAAGGCCAGCAGCCTTTATCCCAGGCTGTTGAAGTTACTTGAAGAACTTGAAGAGAAGAAGAGCTACTCGTGTGACTCGAGGAGCCAAGAGAAGACCCTGTGGGACTCAGGGAGAAGAAGTCTTCAGTGGGATTCTGGAGCAGGCCAGTGGGACTCTGGTAACACTGTGGGACGCAGTATAAAGACCCTCCTGTGGGACTCAGGAGAGATACAGTGGGACTCTGTATCGACCATTGTAATACTAACAGATTATAATGGGAGAATCCATGCTGGGAAAGCATGGCAAGGATGTAGGCCTTTGGTGCCGAACCTTGTAAATCCTTGTGTCCTGTGCCTTTTCATTACTGCATTATCCGGGAAAGGTTGAGAGATACAAGAAGAGTGGATCGAGGCTTTAACCAGCCATAGAGGTTTAATTGATTAAGAATCAATTAGTAAAAAGTTTTAAAGGATCACTGATTCACCCCCTCCCCCTCTCAGTGATTCACACTGATCTGGGCACTTCACTTTCTTATGTTTCAATTCTCCAAGATTTGAAAAAATGTATTGTAATTGATATATCAAAAAGGGTTCTAGTTATTAAGAAATAGTTTGAAGAATAATTATACATTTTATGAACCAGTTATTTATGTTTGTATATTTCTAAGGTCACTAAACTAGTACGGTTTTTGGGCATGTGTTTGTGTAAATTATAAAATGATCCAAAAAAATGATGCAATATCAATGCATGTTAGGATATGGTCATTATAATAAGGGAAAATGGATGAAGTTCTCATTAAGGTTGAGGATGGTGTTAAAAAAGAACACATTTTTTCTAAATGCAAGAAAATCCATGCATGATTTAATAACTAGATCCTAAAAAATGATATTGGATAATATTAAATCTCAACCCCTCATTTTTTCACCATTTCAGCCGTAACTAAAACATTCTTGCTCCTAGAGGCCATAAAACCTTTATCTATTGAATCAAAAGTGATTTGGAGGCGTTTCTTGGTGCTTTGAATCCCTATTCCCTGGGGAAGTCATCATTTATTATAGTTTTTCTTGTTCTTTCTTATATCTAATTTCTTCCCTATCTTGGTTTCATATATATAATCTGGTCTGGATATATATAAGTTTTTTTATTCCAATAAAGGTTTGTTTTTTGGTTATGTGTTTTAACATATATCTTATTATGTCGGGATATGTTCTTTTATATCCTTATTGATGTAAAATTTATGTCCAATTGGTGAGATACCCTTTTTATCTCATCAACTCATTTTATGAATTTTAAAGTGATGCTGTTAGGATGTCATATTTTTACAAGGTAACTTCTTAACACAATTTCAATTCTTTTGGTTCAACTTGTACTTTTTGAATATGTTATCCTATAAATATGTGTGAATGTCCTTTGATTGTTTTACACTTAATATCCACTTATATTGGGTGTATTTATATTTTTCACACATAATTATGTGATTGATTTATCCGGAATTTAAGGATACCATATTTATAAGGGATTTCATCTCAATTTACATTTCCATTTATACTTCATTGTTGTTATGCACCAATTTACTCGTATATGGTGTATATACTATACTTTGACATATTATATCATGAATCCATTTATTCTCTTGATATTATAAAGTTCTAATTTAATGTTATTCCTCAGTTATTTTTAATCAAGAGTCTCTCATTTTGTTAAAAACTCTTTAACTAAAATATCATTTTAAATGTTTTAAGGATTTATTATTCTAAATAATTATCTTTAATATCCATGTTTTATAAATGGTTTTCAGTATTTATTTATTTGGACATTAATGTTTTGAAATTATAATTCCATTAAAAGATTCAAAGTGGTGTGGGACACTTTTATTCAGAAATATTTTTTTAAATGGTTTATGAAAATGGATTTATTATTTCAATATCTTGAAATTACTTCTTGTGACTTCAAATGAAATGTTATTAGTGAAATGTTTATATTTTCAATATTTTATGTGGTGTGATGGTACATGGACATTTTACGGGTGGTTACATGATAAACCATATGATGGGTGGTGCCGTGAGAACCAGGATGAGTGGTTATGTTATGACCTCCAATGCATTGGGTATAGATGTCGGCCGTATGGCTATTCCATTTAGTGATATGTGTGGAAGTCAACCGTATGGTTATTCCATTTAAGTATGTTTACGTCCCAAGATACCTTTATATGTTATGTGTTCTTTATATGGGTTTTATGGTAATATTTTGGTTACAAAAGGGTAAGTAGTGATCTTTTATCAAGTGAAGAGTATTTACTAATTAATAAAGGTGAAAAGAATTACTTATGTTAAAGTATTCATGGTTTAATTATTGTTTTGATAAACTAACAGTTTTACTTCTTTGTGTATCCCTTACTGAGATTTTTATGCTCATCCCATGTTTTTTTTGAAATGTTTTTCACAGGACATAATGTGAAATACGGTCAAGGATGGGATCAAGGAAAATTCATGCCGTCTAAAATATGGAACTAGACAATACTCTTTGTTTAAAAAGTTTTTATTTTATGAAAAAAAGGAAACTGTGTAGAAGTGTCGACTCTGTAATCTTTTGAGATGTATTAGTTATGTCATAATATTCTAAAACTCTAAACCTAAAAAGATCCTAATTGTGAATTATTCATTTAATTCAATATTATGTAACGATAAATGATAGGTCCTTATAGTTGGCATTAGAGGTCGGTTTAGATAACTTTAGAGGTTAGGGTATTCTTTAAGCATAAGCGACATAACCAAAATGGTTAGGATTTTAGAAAGATTCGTATTTTTTTTGATAAATTAAGTGAGTTTAAGATAACTTGAATAAGTATATATTAGTATTTACCCTCCTCATAATATATTATATTATGACTTTACTGATATACTCACACTGACCTTTTTGGTTTTAGTAAATGGATGGATATAGTAGGCATCAAAGTAATAGTGGATGTGAAGAAAACTGTGATGGTTTTATGAACGAGCAACTGAATGAAATGAGGGCTGTAATGAGAACTTTAATGGTTATTCTCAACCAACTATCTAGAGTCATGATTAACAACCTGAACATTGTTGATTTTTATAAGGCATCGTATATGCGAGAAACAAATCCATACATAATTTCAAGTAATAATCATAATGGTAAGTATGTTCAAAAACCTATGTGTCAAGGATATGGAATGAAACTCTTAGGAAAATGTCTCAAAGGGAAAAGAAGATGCTATAGATGTGGAAATTATGTTCATAAAGCAAGAACCTGCCATGGAAAAAGGAAGCATCCAATTTACTCCAGGAAAGGGAAATAAGTTCTTTCTGAGGGATCAATTGAATGTTTTAAATGTGGTGTGCATGGTCATTATACAAACAGATGTCCTACAAAGAAGTTTCGGGAATGGAATCACCAGGATCGTGCAAATACATGTTTATCAATACCGAATGTCATTCTAATTGAGGATGAAGAAACCGACAATGACCAATGAAAGGTATGGATTATTTCTTAACATATGTTTTGACTTTATTGAATATTAGGATATGATTCATGATTTTGTCTGTAGGAAAGAAGTATTTCAGAATAAGTTGTAAAGGAATGGTTAATGGATCATAAAGAACATTGAATGAGTAAGAAGTCAACATATAAGGGATTCAAGTGTTATGATAGATTTTAGGATGGTGAAATGCTTAAAATTATTAAGGATCTTTTGATTATGGGATTACATTAGGAGACTTTTCATAGTATGTGTAACCTTGAAGTTTGATATATGAAAATTTTATTCAAGGAATAATTATCTTTTCTTTTGTGGATATAGTTATAAAGAACCATTTGGGTTTATATGATCCTTGAATTTTATGCAATTACAGGTTAATACATTTTGGGATGAAAAATGAAAGTTATTAGATAAACATTGTGGATAAAATATGTTATGGTTATTTTTGATATATTTATCTCATTTTGGGAATGCTATAAAATTATATAGTTTTTGAAAAAGGACAACACGTGGACCGTGTGACAACCCGTCATGTCGGACAAAGCTACAAGAATAAAACCCACAACCAATGTGCGACTGTTATTTATCCCCTACCACTAGACTACATGAAGTCCCTGGTTAATATAACTTATTATATTTAGTTATATGAATTTATGAATCAAGAATACGTTTATTTTCGGTTATATATGGAATTGATTAACCTATCACGGAGAATATGTGATTAGGTTAATTACTTTTCAATATGAGAATTTAAGAGTATCTGATGTTATCTGGAGATAAATGTTGGAATTTATCTTGGAAGACTATGTGATTATATCCTTTTGAGATTTGGGTTTCAATATTAGTTTGGATTACTTTACAGAATTTTATGAATGGTCTTTGTTGGACTTTGAGTTTTGTTTGAAAATTTTTGGAGATTAATAGTAGTTTTTCTTTTTGTAAAAGATTATCCTTTTTGGGGATTATCTGATCTGGTGCTAACCATTTTGGTATTGGTTAATGTCTAAAGACATGAGAAATATATAGTTCATATTTTGTGGATTATGTGATTCTCTAGAAGTTGATTATAGCGCTCTCAATGTGAAAAAAAGTCATCCTAAATACTCATCATTTGGATAAAATATGAATTTGTGTTAGAAATCTCATAAAAGATGAATGTCTATATGGAAGGTAAGTATATTTCCTTATGTTTTTAGTTAATATCATAAATAAATTCCTTAATGAAAAGTAACTTAAAACAAAAACCTTTTCTGTTAAGTTTTCTTAATGGGGAATCAAAGACTATTTAACCCATCACAAGTTTGTGATTTTATGGTGGTTAACTTTCTCCTAAACATGTTTTCAATCACTCTCCATCCGAACTGGATGGTTTTTTTCTACTAAATACCCATTTTTCATGGAATCCTAGTATCTATTGTCTCGGGTATCCTTTTTTAATTTTCTTCATTTATTTTAAAGTGATAGTTTTATTGACTCTTTTTTTTTCAATGTGGGTCTTTCAATGAAGTTCCCGAGCCCAATTTTAAAACTGTGAGGACGCAATTCCAAATAGGGGGGAAGGATGTAACATCACAGATAAATGAAGAATGTGAAAATTTCATATTTATTAATATTTATGAATTAAATATTAATTTTACTTTAAAGGGGTTGGTATGTTCGATAGTGTACCCAATACATGACAACGAGTTTCTTTGAAATCTTACATCGCACACTAATAATCTAATGTTATTATTTTGAATTGTAGTTAACTCCTTTCCATTATATTGGTGGGAATGAACAAAACTAACTACAATATGATTATAAAGTATTGTTAAATGTATTTACATTTATCCCATAAAAATTTAGAGGCTCAAAATATGAATGAATCTAATTTTATGCATAATTGACATTACAAGGCTGATTTACTGCCTTTTAATGGATAACCCTCTTCAAATATTGTTTTGGTCATTTTTATATGTTCTATTTGACCAAATAATTTTTTTATTTGGATCAATATTTACTTTGCGTAATTTTTTTGGTATTTTTCTAATAAAGTTCATTTTTTAATGAATAATGAAAATTATTGTATTTTAATTCAAAACTACATTTTAATCTAATTTATTTATATGGATAGATTATTTTTTTAATGTGTTTTAAAGTGTAATTAGAATATATTTTTTCCATTTAATCCAATTTTGGCCATTTGAAATAATTTCACATTGAAGTTGGACATAAACAAGTGTCAATATTTTGGTAGTTATTGTTTCTTAAAAACAAGATATTTGTTTTAAAAACAGGAATTAATTTTAAATTAATTAATTTCAATTCTATGTTTCAAATTTGTAAAAATAGACATCATTTTTAAATTCTTAATATCAAATAATTCTTATGCTGAATTTTTGGTATTTTTCTGAAAAACTTAAATTTTTTATGAATAGTGAAACAACTTAGTAGTAGTTCAAAAAACTAACATTTTAATTTAAATGAAAATTTACCACTTCGGTGAATTGAATTTGAAAAATCTGACATACATGGTTGTTATTTTTAAGTAAAATGTTGTTCAATATGATGAAAATAATTTTTGGGTAATAGTAACTTTTGACTTTTATTTACCAGATTTAAAGTTAAATAGGGTAATACAAGGTAAAAAAGAAAATTATAATTACCTTAACACTTGTACAAACCTTATTGGTTGAGTTAATAACGACCATGGGAATATTTGGGTCGATTTTGGGATCCCATTGAGCCACTTGGGAGTGATAATGACAATATTGATTAGTTAATTTAAAGTAAAGGCAAAATAGACATAAACAAAAATCTTTTAATAATTAATTTTTATATGGTGTTATATAAGTAATATTTTAAACTATAAACATTAATTTGAAATCTAAAAATATTTCATACATCATGATATTTTTCTATAATTTTTTGACCTCATATAAATTAAATTATTTGTGACGGAATAATGATGCATTATTTACCTCATTAATAAATTATTTAAATAAATAAGATTATAATGATTAAAATATTATCCAAAACATGTCCAATTATTATTGGATGATTTTATTTAGAATTTGAGTCACATTATCTTCAACCTTAATGATTTTTTGACCTTTTGAAACCGAATATAATTATATAATAAAATAATATTTTCACACTTTCCTAAAGAGCCCCTCCCCCCTTATAAAAGAAGACCACTTCTAACCAAATCCTCACACCTCTAAAGCCTTTTGGCTCATCCAAACTCTACCAAATTCAGCTCCATTCATCCCTCTTCCCCTCCTAGAAGCCTTATCTTAGGTAGAAGGCATTTAAAGAAGTCATTTGGTTCAAACCAAAGGGAGTTACCCAAATTAAAGGTATCAGTTTCTCTTAAACGGGTTTCTTTTATTTTACTTCTCCAACCCCTAAAATCATTTAATTCCTTTCTTCAATAAAAAAATATTTATCCTCAATATACTATGATTTTTTTATGATAAGTATTTTTACTACACTTACACACACTTCCATCTAATGGGTGAAGAACATAGTGTTTCTGTGGATGGAAAACTAACACCTCACGAAACGATGATTGTTCTACCTCCTACCGTCTATCATGGTGGCCATTATGATGGAAATGTATTTATATATGATATATATTATGTTTAGGTTTTCTTTATGCTTCTGTATTTTCCATTTATATCATACCATTATGGTTTCAATTATGGGTAAACGCTATAATTTCATTTGAGGAAGTGCAGACTACCGCACCCTCAAAGTGATATGACTCGTTCATACCATATGTGGTATGTATAAAGGATAGATTTAATAATATTATATATGATAAAATACTGGAATTATAATACTACTATGTATCATTGTGTTTTAATTCCATTAAATATGAAATATAAATGGAAGTAGCGTTCATGCGTACGTACAGCTTACCATCTCCATGAATGGTGCATTTCATTTCTTACCTCTAAATGTTATGTACTATTTTAAATAAATGTATATACTGGATATATAATATATATATGATATCGACATCATGATTATAATTTTGGATATAATGGACTATTGACCACATGGACAACTTGTAAATATAAGGTGTCCATTTTTGACTCAAGTACCAAATATCGACAAAGCAACCATTATTAACTTAAATAATTATATAATGTTTATAACATGGTAATAATTTATATAAAAGGAATTATAAAATTTAAAAAGGTTATGAAGAAACTAGAAATTAACTTTAGTTTATTATTCAGGAGATTAAAGAATGATCGGGTCATGTCAGACACGGGGTAAGGGATTTTTTTATCTCACTTTTAATTTCGTGAGATTTCCATTATTCGCCAGTTATTTATTTCATGTGGTGTATGGAGGTCCTTCTGCTTTGGGGGAAATTTCTGTTTCAGACCTGGATCTCTTGATTCCAGGTCCTGTTCTCAAGTCTACTTGTGTGCAGTCTACTTCTGGACCTAAGGCAGGAGGTAATACTTCCAATCCTGAATCTCCTTTGACCAAAAAGGATAAAATCTGCTCTACTAGCAAAACCACTTCCCCTAGGAAAACTAGAGTCCAAAATGCTGGTGCCAAAAAGAAAGGGGGGTCAAACCCAAAAGGTAAATAATTATGCATATTCTATATTGGAATTGTTAGGGGATTGCAAACCCTAGTACCATTAATGTTTTGAAGCATATTATTCTTACTCACCGTCCCATGCTGATTGCTATTGGTGAGCCTAAAATCAACTTTTCCCCTAAGTTCATGCACCTAGATAACCTTGGATTCTCCTTCTTGGGTGGTTGTAATAATGGACGTATGGAAACTCTTTGAATTATCTTCCTCTCCTCTTTGAAAAATGTTAATATCTTTAGTCTCTCTTCACAAGCTTTGACGTGCGATTATTACCTTGGTAGTTCTCACATATTCATTACTTTTGTCTATGCCAAGAATAATTACATTGATCGTAGATCTCTTTGGAAGGAGATTTCTGACATCAATAGTTTGACTCAAGATCCCTGGGTCTTGGTTGGGGACATCAATGCTATTTTCTCCCCCTCTGAAAAAATTGGGCACTCCTTCTCCTCCATCTCCGCCAAGGAATTTAAAGCTGCTATAGAAGGTAATAATTTCATTGAGATTAACCTTACTGGCACCCAATTCAATTGGTATAGACACCAATTCAACCGAATGGTGGCGAGTAAACTAGATAGATCTTTCACTAATGAATCTGCTCTTGATAATTTTCATCAAATCTTATGTGCCACTCTTACTAAACTCGCTTCTGATCATCATCCGATCTTAGTCAGTTTTCCTCAAAATTCTCGGAAACCTTCTTTTCCTTTCAGATTTAATTTGGCCTGGTCTTCTTACTCGGAGTGTATCTCTCTTAAAAATTCATCCTGGTCTAACATGGGCAATCACAGGGGTCCCTTTGTTTGCACCACTAGGTTAAAAAATCTGAAGAGCATTCTTAAAAAATGGTGTGCTAATAAAACAGCTTTAATTGAAAAAGATATCCAAGACTTAGAAAATGATTTGTCTCTCATTCAAGTTAACAACACTTCATTCGTTTCTAACCACCAGGATGAAATCACCATCTCTACTAAATTGATCTCTCTTTTAAACTTTAAAGATGATTTAAAAAAGCAAGTCTTTAGAACTAAATGGATCAAGGATGAGGATAGAAACACCAATTTTTACAACGCTCTGCAACGGATTAGGAAAACTTGTAAGAATCTCTCTTGCTTAAGAGTTGAGGGTAAAATCATTGAGTCCGAGGAACAGATTTCCAGCTATGTTGTTTCTTACTTCACTTGCATTTTTAATGGTCCTAGCATTAACAAGGATATCCTTCCAAACATTATCCCTTGTTTGGTGTCCTCCAATGATAACTGTTTTCTTAACTGTATCCCGCTTGATTCTGAGATCAAGGATATTGTTTTTGGTCTGAACCCGGACAGTGCCCCGGGCCCCGATGGTTTCAACAAAGGCTTCTATCAAAAACATTGGGATGTCCTTCAAAATTATGTCTGCAACTTAGTTAGATCTTTCTTTGAAAAAGGTGTTCTTCCACACGCTCTCAACTCTCAGTTTCTCACGTTAATTCCTAAAGTTGATAATGCGGATGAAATTCACCTCTTCTGTCCCATTGCCCTCTTAAATTCTCTTTTTAAAATTATCACCAAGATCCTTGCTAAAAGGCTTTCTAATATTAGTAACAAAATTGTCTCCTGGAACCAGTTTGGTTTCATTAAGGGTAGATCCATTCAGGATTGTATTTTTCTCGCCTCTGAATCCACCAATTTATTGAATAGAAATACTAGAGGTGGGAACATTGCACTTAAGCTTGATATCACTAAGGATTTTGACACGATTGACTGGTCCTTCATCTTTAAGGTCCTTTCCAGTTTTGGCTTCAATGACTCCTTTATTGGTAAAATTAAAATCATCTTCAACTCTGCAAAAATCTCAGTGCTTATTAACGGCTCTCCCAGGGGTTATTTCCAATGCTCTAAAGGTGTTAGGAAGGGTGATCTAATTTCTGCTATTATTTTTACTATTGCCGAAGATTATCTTAGTAGACTGCTCCCCCTCAATGTTGAGGGAGGCAGACTCAAACCTATCATTTCTTCCAGGAATCTTCATGCTCCCTCTCACCTGTTGTATGCCGATGATATTATCCTTTTCCTTCAGGGAGATAAAAGAAATGTCAATAACCTTAAATCCATCAATGCTCATTACGAGGAGATCTATGGTCAATATATTAACTGGCAAAAATCTTTCATATACTTTGGTAAAAACTTCCCCTCTAATAGGAAAACTCATATCACCAATGCTTTAGGGATAAAGGAAGGATCCTTTCCTTTTACTTATCTTGGTGTTCCCCTGTTCTGGGGTCGGCCTAAAGCTTTCCATTTTCTTAGCCCTATTGATCAAATGCTAAATCATTTTTCTTCCTGGAAAGGTAAATCCCTTTCTATGGCCGGAAGAATTTGTCTTGTGAAATCCACTATTGTCTCTAAGCTTTTCTATTCCATGATGGTCTACAAATGGCCTTTGGGGATGATAAAAAGACTTAATACAGCTATCAGGAATTTCATCTGGAGTGGAAGTACTCTGGAGAAGAAATTAGTTACAGTTTCTTGGGCCACTTGCTGTAAACCTATTGAAAATGGAGGAATCGGCATTAAGAATCTTAAAATTTTTAATGAGGCCCTCCAAGCCAAGATCACATGGTCCCTCATTCATAATAACTCCCTCTCCATGAGTTTTCTCAAAAGTCGCTTTATTGATAAGCTTAAGTCTGGCTCCTCTAATTATATGACCTCCTCTATCTGGCCATCGATCAAAGTTTCTTTTCACTCTATTATGGAAAATTATAGATGGCTTGTTAGTAAAAATTCTTCTTTAAACTTTTGGTTTGATAACTGGACTGGCCACCCTCTCATTTCTGATATGCCTAATACCTTTTCCCAGAATATTTCTAATTGCTCCATTAGGGAGATGATCAATTCCCCTGATTCTCAACTTTCGGATTATATCAAGGGGATTGTGGATAATTATTATTTCACCTCCAATGAGGATCTTCTTGTTTGGGAACCTGCTCATAATGGTTTGTTAGACTCTAAAAATTTCGATCTCTATCAATTCCCTAATGAAGATGAAAATTTTCATTGGGTTTCTAAATTCAACAAAGCTTGGATTATGCCTTCTCGCCTTACCCTTATGTGGCGCGTTGCTCATAAAAAATTCCAACTGATATCTTCCTGCAATCTTACGGCTTTAACCTTTGCTCCAAATGTAGATTATGAAACCAACATCGCGAGGACATCAATCATCTTTTTTTATCCTATGATACTGCTATGGTCCTTTGGCATTACATTTTTGACCTTTTTGATTGCAGATGGCTTTTAGATACTTTTATTCTCTCTCAGCTGAAAAGATCATTGAAACTCCCAAGATCTCCCCAAATCAAGAATCTCTTTCTAATGGTTGTTGCGGAGCTTATGCATATTCTATGGTATGGTAGAAATTATTATGTTTTCAACGATAATCCCTTTAATATAAATGAAGGGAAAGTGCGGATTCTACTGGCTATGAGGGAAGCGGCTACAATCCAAAAGGATTGTTGTGACAATTCTGTCATAGATTTTGAAACCCTCCGCCGAATTGGTGTCAAAGGTAATTTCCCAAAACCTCGATACACTATCAAAGTTTTCTGGTAGGCTCCTTCCCCTGGCTGGATTAAAGTAAATGTGGACGGAGCTTCAAAGGGCAATCCTGGTCTTGCCGGATGCGGGGGAATTTTTAGAGATCATCAAGACCGGATCCTCGGATGTTTCTATGGAAGTTGTAGAATTGCTTCTGCGTTGGAGGCGGAGATGCTTGCCACTATTCATGCTATCTCCTATGCAAAGCGTTTCAAATAGAAGAATATCTGGATCGAGAGCGATTCCACTACCATTGTGCAAGCCATCTGGAAGGGTGATATTCATCTGGCATGGCCTCTCACACCCAGATGGATGGATTTCCTCGCTACGCTCAGTGACCTCAACTTTATTGCCACACAACCTTTCTGGAGGCTAATATGGTCGCAGATGGGCTTGTCAACATGGGTGTCTCTCAGGAGATCACATGGATGAATGATCTCCCGCCAGAGTTTTTTCCTGTTTTTTTAAGGATTCTAGAAAATTGCCCTCTTTTCATCTACTGTAATTCGCTTATGACGTTCTATTTTGAATAAATTTCTTGGTTCTGGTCTTTTTACCAGAACCCACCTAAAAAAAATTGCATGTGGTGTATCATGTACTACCGTTTGATATATATTATCATGATTATATTTTTATTCAAGGAATTCTATGATTCATTTGGTGGTTATTAACTTTTGGTGATACAACTCAGTTGATTACAACGTGGTAAAGGGTTTCATCTCACTTTTATTCCGGTGAGATAATGCTATATTTTCCACTATTTCCTTTTGTGTGGTGTTTTTACTGCCAATTATTGTACTATTTATGTAATATACTTTCATTTATGAGTATTTAAATCGTCATTGTATTATCCTTCTTTCATGTGGTGTATGTTTTGTAAGTTACCAAATCGGTAAGGGAATCTTTCACCCTCCTCTTTTTAAAAGACTTTTTTTGTTATGTCTTTTAAAATATATCTTATTATGTTGAGATATGTTCTTTTATTTATTTATTTATGTAAAATTCATGTGTATGTGGTGAGATACCCTTTTTATCTCATCAAATCATTTTATGAATTTTAATGTGATGCCATTAGGCTGTCAAATTTTTACAAGGGAACTTCTTAACCCAATTTCAATTCTTTGGGTTCAACTTGTACTTCTTGAATATGTGGTCCTATAAATATGCGTTAATGACCTATGATTGTTATAAAATTTATATCCACTTATATTGGGTGTATTTATATTTTTCACACATAATTATGTGATTGATTTATCCTTAATTTAAGGATACCGTCTTTATAAGGGATTTCATCTCAATTTACATTTCCATTGAGACTTCATTGTTGTTATGCACCGATTCACTCTTGTATGGTGTATATAATATACATTGACATATTATATCATGAATCTATTTATTCTAATGATATTATAAAGTTCTGATTAAATGTTATTCTTCAATTATTTGTATTCAAGAGTCTCTCATTTTTTTAAAAACTCTTTAACTAAAATGTCATTTTAAATGTTTTAAAGATTTATTATTCTAAATCATTATATTTAATTTCCAAGTTTTATAAATGATTTTATGTATTTATTTATTTGGAAATTAAAGTTTTGGAATTATAATTCCATTAAAATATTAAAAGTGGTATGGAACACTTTGATTCAGAAATCTCTTTTTAAATGGTTTATGAAAATGGATTGATTATTTCAATATCTTGAAATTACTTATTGTGACTTAAAATGAAATTTTATTAGTGAAATGTTTATAATTGAAATTTTTTATGTGCTATGATGGTACTTGGACATTTTATGGGTGGTTACGTGATAAACCATGTGATGCGTGGTTCCGTGAAAACCAGGATGGGTGGTTATGTTATAACCTCCAATGCATTGTGTATGGAAGTATATTGTATGGATATTCTCTTTAGTGATATCTGTGGAAGTCAATAGTATGGTTATTCCATTTAAGTATGTTTATGTTCCAAGTTACCTTTATATGTTATGTGTTCTTTATATGGGTTTTATGGTAATATTTTGGTTCCAAAATGGGAGGTAGTGATCTTTTATTCAGTGAAGTGTATTTACTACTTAATAAAGGTGAAAAGAATTAATTATGTTAAAGTATTCCTGGTTTACTTATTGTTTTAAAAACATACAGTTTTCCTTCTTTGTGTATCAATTAATAAGCATTTTATGCTCATCCCATGTTTTTTTGAAATGTTTTTCATAGGATGAGGTTCAACATAGAGGCCCTCCCATACCATCTCCATTAGGAGTGGAGTTTTTTTTTCTACTGTCACATTCAACATGGAGTCCCTCCCCATTTTCCAAGATTAGTTCAAAGCGGAGGACCTCCCCACCCTGTCGATGTCTGTCACGAAGGTACTCCTCATTCCTATAGTCCCTGATTAGGAGGACCTACCAATGTCACTAACATTCCATGTGAAGTTTCTCCTCACTCCATCACCATCTCAAGAAGTGTTTATCGCTACTCCAGCACCAATCAAAGGGGAGGTCCTCCCAAATCCATAAATAGACAACACTAAGGCCCCTCAATTGTTTAGTTTGATCAGTGTAAAGGTCCTCCTCACACTTCCTTCTACCAGTACGAAGGATCTCTCTATTTTGTCTCCACCATTAAATATATAGGTTCTAATCTTGTTATCACCAACCACAGAAAAGTTCCTCCTTGCTATGTTAACATCCAGAGTGTTGGCCCACCCCACTATCGTAGCTATCCAAGTGGAGGTCTTCCCTTCTACAATGACAACTGATGTAGAGTTCCTCAATATATCATTGAAAACAAAATGGAGGTCCTCCCCCTCCAAAATCCAACAACATGAAGTTCCTACTTCTTCCCAAAGAGTTCACTACCTCGAAGAGTCATTTTGAGGTAGAATGGAGAATCTTCGCTGATAAAGGAAAAATTATGGGAAGTGCCAGGTCATTGTATATCTCATTTGATTCAAAGATTCTGGTGCTGAATGTGAGACAATGATTTATCCATTCCCAAAATATTCAACATCAAAGTATAGGGGAGTATCCCAAGGGTGATTTTACCCCTACTATATGGTGAGGTCCATAAGATTTACGAATCCATTCATTGGTATATTTTGGTGGAGGAATGTTCCCTTATATGGTCTTATGGTGCAATCGTCTCTATCATCTCCAGCATCATTCTATACCCTTTCCTGAGATCACATAGACTTATCCTATAATATGATAGATCAAAATAATTTAGTGGAATCATATATGAATTCCATGACTGTAAAATATAAATTTTTGGTTAGTACACCATCCTATAGTTATGTGATGATGTGGTCGATATAGCCCTCAAGAAATGATCCAGCATGCAGTAATTAGTCAGCTCATGCAACGACTTCTGCAAAGTCAAATCAACCACAACGTCACACCACATCAGTGTTTACACCAGTTTCTAGGATGGAATCAATTGGATTTTGGGATATCCAAGAGCTAGGATGTCATTATGAACATGAAATCTTATGTGATAATCATGTTACAGACCAGTTTTGTAAAGTGTTGTGGCCAAATTTAGGACACAACATTAACATTACAGAGTCCCTCACTCCAGACGAAGTCGCGTGATTTTTCTGAACCATCTGGGTGATGTTTTATTTCCATCATGACAAAATTTTGGTCTACCATATTATGTAGGATCACATTGATGACATCATACATCACTTCTAAATAGTGGAGTTGGTATCACTCTCAGTGGAATACCATCAAGAATTACCCAACTACCATGAGAAACTTAAATACAGATGCTTCCATAGCTTCATAATTCTCCACATAATCATTGATAGGAATTTTTAAATATCAATATACATGTTTTTGGATAGTACACCACTATCCACATTAGTTCCTTTTGGTAGAAGTTTGATTCTCCTGGCGATATTGAGGGTACACCCCCTGGTATTGTCACTGTGAATATAGTTGACCTCACATTTCTAAAGAATGGGAGGAATATTAGGATCCAGTTTAGAGGAAAAACCTATTGGGGTAGAACAGTATTATGTGGACTACCACACTAGTTCCCTCAGTCTCCGAAAAAGATAGGCACATGGCCTTGGAGAGCCTTCAACATTATGTTTTGTCAGTTAGGACACCAATAAGGGTAAAGAAATGACCAGGACCTCCAAGCCACCTAACCCCTGATATACATGAAATTTCATAGAGGATAGAGGTTGACCCTACATCTCAACCCTATGATAGAAGATTACATATTATAATTAGATCATCAATGAGATCCTTGCTGAGTGACATCTAAATTATATCACCCCTAGACATGATCATGCACTTTCTCCACCAGGGAAGTAGGGGTAGGCATAATTCCTTCTCGAACAGTCCCCCCTATACTGAATCTAGAGATCATGCACATCATGACATGTGGGATACCAGGGATTATAGTAAGAGACCATGGTATCTGTCACCTAACCTACCCAAATAGTATGAGGACCATCCTTGGGACTCAGATTAAGCTATTCTATAGGCTTTTCTATGGGTTTCTCCTTGATATTTTGAAACTTCCTATAATGTTGATGAGTCATTAAATTCTCTAGTGGTCAAAAGTCCTCACTGAGATAGAAATAAACTCCACAATGATCTAATAGGTTCTCTTTCTACATAGTTAAATGACATGGAGACATGAAAAGTATAAATCATGCCTAACAGCAAGCTGTATACAACATGGTTGGATGAAATAAAAGAACCACTAAATTTTTGGAATCTTATGTTTCCCCTTTCAATGGGATGGTTAGCCCACTGTATTATCTGGAAAACAAAGTATACATGTGTGTACCCATGTTGGGAACCCTAGAGATATAGGAAGAATCAAAGCTCCAATGTTTCATTCAGACATTGGGTGGGTTTTTGTTCAATTGTTATAACAAATTATCCATCATGTCCATCACTAGTTATGAAGACTTATATAGATATTTTCACTACCAGTTCATCTTCACTATAAATAAGAAAAGTATTTCTAAACAATTAAAGCGAAATAAACTTCCATATAAGAATGTTGCAGGCTTCATCGCCCGATGGAATGTCTTTATGTACATACTAGACAAGTCACTGAATCTAGAGAATCTATTGATGATGTTCATCTAGAATATCAAGAATGAATAAGTTCCCACCCTGATCAATCAAAATTTCATTTATGGATTCTTTTATTTCTGTAAAAAGACTTTATTTCCTGAGGTATCAATACATGAATCCAAGAATCCATTTACTTTTCCTCTTCCAACTCCTACAAAAAGATCCCCCAAGGAAGTGGATTCCATCCCCGAACAAGCAGGTAAACTAGATCCACTAGATATGTTTCCTGTAGATCCTCACCATGTAAAGCCACACCGGGGATAACAACCTCAGTAAAATTCACCTCAACAACCTCTAAATCGGTAGGAACTTCATCAGAAGGAACCACCACCAAGATGAAAGAATGTGGCTCTACCCTCTTTCCACCAACCAGCCCCTCATTAGGGCCAGGCTTCTAGAGCTATATTTCCAGATATGAGAAACCACACCTACTGCTTCATAGTGTATAAGGTTCATGTTTATTTCTATAGTACATTGGAATAAGGGATTCTGATGCTTCTAGAATGCTGAAAACAACTTGAGGTAGACCTCACTGGTCATCCTGATCAGTTACCTTACAAAACTATCCTTGTACATACCATAAAGAAATGCTAATTGTTCAGGGATTTACTATAGGAACTATTGAATAATGGTGTCGTTATATTGGGAGATGTTATGGTGTAGGTAGCACACATATTCTCTAAGACTAAGAGTGACAAAAAAAATTCTGGTGAGTGTAAACAGGTTTCAAATCATGGTAATCAAAAGTATGACAATTGGTTGGCCTGTAGAGCAGTATAACTTTCCCATGGTGTCATCCATGTCTGTTTGGGCTGGCCTAATCCTCTTGAAGTCAATGCACCCTTTCATAAAATCACTTCAACAAAATCCTATCAGTCATCAATGTTACAGACTTGATGAAACTGATGACATAATGGAAATTAAATTCCCCCAATGGTGCTAAATTCATCTCATACACTCAACAAATTCATGCCTTTGAAGATGGGAATCACACCCAGTGTCCATCCTGTATTCGAATACTAATCTAATGATGACTAGAAGTATGCCTTTGTTAATAATATCAAGATAGTGTCCATATAAATGGATCCCAACGATGAGGAATATCAAGTAGGCCATCCAAATGTCCTCAACAGACACCATAAAAAATAGAGTCAAGAACATGAATAAATTTGGGATGAATAATCATGTGTTTCAATCTTAGATGTGTATGCTATTGAGACCAGAGAACAAGTTTGGTGTAGATTTCAGTAAGAACAATCAACTCAGGCATTATTTTCAGAATCACTACCACCGTCGATCATCCTACTTGAGTAGGATAATCAATGATGAACTCATCATGATTAATTGTGTCCATATGTGGATAGGTCTAATCCATCTGATAGTTAACCATTTCTTATCTTGGTTGAGTTTTCTAATTAGTATTATAACATTGATAAAACTAGTCAAAATTACCCGAATCGACCAGAAGTTCCCATCATGCTCCCCACCACTGAGTGACCTTATTTTCATAGAAATGTGCACCTAGAATTGATGTATAATATGTTGATTCACCATTCCATCATTTCCAAAAAAAATTAATCCTTGAGTATATCCTTATATATAAATATAAAAGAGATTCCCTCATAGAATCTTTGAAAATTCCCCTCTAGTTTCAAACATAATTTCCAGCCCATGACACTATCTATGCTGAAAAGGTGATGTCATCTGAATGTCAATTCATCATCTCTTTATCAAGAGAATATACGAGATCTACCTTTGAGGGGAAAATATACCCATTGTACATCATTTTCGAGTTCAATGGCATTAAGGTTTATCGATTTCTAGTTGACACAAGTTTTGGTATTAATATCATCTTGAACCAGTCACTTTGTAGGTTGGGACTCACTAAAGCAGACATGAGCCCCTCTTACAAGAAGATTCAAGATTGTGAAATGACCGAACAAAGACCGTGTGGAAAGATCCATTTGAAGAACCAATTCAATTGTTTGGTATAATATAATGAATTCATGGTTGTCTCATATGACACCACTTACAATGCATTAATGTCATGGACTTGGAATCATCTACATGAATCAGTTACCTCCTTATATCACAAAAGCCTCATGTACTCTATCAATTATTGAATAGCCATATTGCAAGGTGATTCACTTCCCATCAAAACTTTTGAGTCCCTTTATATAGATGAAGCCTATTACTAGAGAAATTACAATATTGTGTAGACCAATGAGGTTGAGGAAACATCCATCGTAGTCAGCCCATGGATGGATCTAGATGACACATTCTTCTTCCCTATTCAATAGTTGGATGATAAAAAACCAATCTTGTGGAGAGAGTTTTTCATTTCTAACAGAAAAGTGAAAAATATATCTTATTATAAGAAATGTTCTAGGGTTACCACATACTCCTACACAGGTCAGGATTTGGTGATACCAGACCCTCCTAGTCTGGTCATGTACCAAGATGTTCATCCCCTGGATACAAATGTACGTTAGACTCTCTTATTTCTCTGAGCTGGGATGAATCGTCATAATATAACCCATCATCATTCCTTTGATATAAATCATTTACCACATGGTATAATTTTATTATTGAATTGGTAAAATAGCCTCTATCACTATGGTTTTAGCAGAGTATGATTCTTCAAGAAAAGAGTTTAGTACTAACCAAGAAGGAACCAGTGTTCCCCTTAGAATCAGTCAATTTTGATGAACCATCTGCTCTTGGTGATTACCATTCCTCAGATGATAAAGAATATCTGGAAGAGGCTCCTCCAACATTTGCAGAAGGAATTTCCACCATCATCAATGAGATAGTTCAGGTGATCCTTGGTACTGAGATAGATCTAACACTGATACTGACTAGTGAAGCGATGCCTATAGTGGAATAATAACAGTACATGGATTTCTTGAAGGATGATGGTGATGTATTCTCCTAGAACTATCATGATATTATAGGACTAGACCCGAAGGCCTCAATCTATGGATAGATATCCTAGTGAAACATGGTGGGTTTAAGATGCCTCTCAGAAAAATGAACCGTTGTCATGGTACCATGGTCGAGGCCAGATTGGAAAAAATTACCAAATCTAGCTTCATTAAGGAAGTTCAGTACCCCAATTGGCTATCCAAAATTGTCCCTGTCAGGTAGAAGAACATATTGATTAGTTTCTATATTGATATTCAATATCATTACCACCATTTTATAAATAATTATTTTCCCCTTCTAGTGATAAAGTTGTTGAATAAAAAATAATTAGGTTCTAGTCTCCCTCTTACATGGATGGGTGCTCCGGGTACAACCAGATCTAGATGACCCCCAAAAATAGAATTCTATCGCATTTAGAGTTCTAAAAGGTATTTTATACTTCCATGAGATGACTTTCAGTCAGAATAATGCATTATATACTTATCATTGAGCCACATAATGGATAATCAAACTGGATCTTAGGATATTAGTGGAATTCTATGTTGAAAAATTGGTGGTCAAGTAATACAAGTGCTTGGACCATCTCAGGGATCTTGAAAAATGTTTAACTTCTTTTGTTTCTATAGTTGAAGATGATCCCCTTAATGTGTACCTTCGGGGTCACCTATGGGATGATTCCTGGAATTTTAATCATATATAGAAGCATTAAGATTGACATAGAGAAGATAAAGTCCACTAGACTGGTGGTGTCAATGAGAAACCATTAGGAGATCAAATCTATTAAAGGCCACTTAGCCTACATATGACGATTCATCACAGATATACCCATCACTTTTAAGCCCATTTATAGGGTCATGATGATAGGTGTCTTCTACCAATGGGATATAGAGTGTCAGACCGCATTTGAGGAGATCTTGAAATACTTACTACAACCTCCAGTTCAGATTCCACCCATCACTAGGAATCCATCGGTCCTGTTTCTTACTACACTAGAACTATAAATCAGCACCCTACTTGTCCATAAGAAGAAAAAAAGTATAAAAAATAGTTTATACTATCTCAGTTTCATGATCCTTGACATTTATTCTAAATAATATGCTACTGAGAAGAGCTGCATCGAACTATTTTTCACAATACATATGTTTAGGCACTCCGTACAACATCATGAGATAAAGCAGGTGTCTTGGGTGGATAATCAAAATTATATCCTGAACCACTTGATGTCTGCATGCTGACTATAATACTTGGTCGTGATTATTCAACTATTTTTCATCAGGATCATTCAATAAAAGGTCATCAAGGCCCAACCGCCAGAAGATTTCATGGTCAATCACATGGCCCTCTAGGAAGTTCCTCTAGATGTTGATTTACTAAAAAAAGGAAATCCTATAAGTGGATCATGATATTTCATGTTTGTATATTCATTTTGATGTCACCTACTGATGTCTCATCAGTTGAATGATGAAGAACCCAAGATTAAACAAAGTATTCTTGGGTGTTGTCTTCATTACCCTGGAAAAGGTTGTCCTTCCATATTCATTCCTACTATCTGTGGGTTGCACCGACAATGAGGTAGAGTAGCAAGAATTCATTAATTTTCCTAATATTTCCCTTAATATTTATGTTCCCTACATTAAAATAAGGGGATTATATGAGTTATTCATCAAGAAAAACAATCTTGATTACATCATCTAGTAGAAAGAAACTTTACCCTTTCTAGAACATGCTCCATATCTGATAGATGTGTTTCCTTATCATCTAGTGGTGACCCATGTTCCCTGGTCATAGAATGGTTGATCTTTTATATTGGCTAGTCTTTCCATATCCCCTAAAGAGCCTTCCCAGGATGACCTATTCATTCATGTGGTGCATCGAAGAGTCATTCCTCTTTTCATTTCAGATGATGATGAAAATCAACGAGTAAACCACTTGACTCCAAATTCTTCCATATTGGGACCTTATGATGCCCCTATAGTTGAAGAAACCTATGATTGGTTGATACCCTTCATCATGTTTCTCCAGTACAGTGTTCTCCTACATGACAACGCCAAACATGAGTGAAGCTATTGACATGAAGTGCATTTCACGGTCCAAAATGGACCAAAACTCAAGGATACTCTCTAAAAGAATGGGTTTAATGGAATTCCCCACTATATGAATCAAGGAAATTTGGTTCCTCAGGTTGTGTAGGAAGGTCATTCCAGGTCATGTGGTTCCCACCAAGAAGGGTTAAATTTCTCCCACTATGTAACACCATTATATTTTAGGAACTTTTTTTATTCAACAAATAATATTTTAATAGATATATTACATTGAAATAATTTTTTAATTCCTTTCAAACAAAACCAGTTGGGCATATGTTACATGAATCACTGACTTAGTGTATGTTAAACACAACACTAAGTTTCAACGAAACATCATTTTATTGTTATAAATATTATCAGTGAGATAATTATAACCAAGCCACTAAACATAGTAATATGAATAACGTTAAATACTATTATTTTTTTTATAATTTGTTTTATAAATAAAACATATTTATAATTATAGATTTTTTTGTAATGTCCTTATATGTTTAAAAATGATATTTTTTAAATGAACTACTTTTAATGAAATTAATTGAAAAACAATAAAATTTATTTTTGAAACATTGAGAAATTTAATTTGATAAAATAAACATAATTTTTGAATTTATAGTGTTGAAATTATCTTTGTGGGAATTTTTTGGATTTGTATGAGAAACAACATTTTAGATGAATAGTTAAAATTACTAGATTTTAATTCAAAACTTCATTTTTAGCTAAATTATAAATAAGGATATATTATATTTTATTTGGGTTTTAAAGTTTAGTTATATTATATTTTTTTCCAATTAATCTAATTTATATCATTGGAAAAAATTTACATTGATATTTGATATAAAATGTTAGCAAACTTTTGATCATTTTTATTTTAAAAATCTTCATTGTTGACCACACAACGAGATTAAATTTAAATAAATTTATGAAACATTTGTGATTGTAATTTTGAAAAATGGATTACATACTTGAATTAGAATAATTTATAATTTCTAATATGGTTAACATAGTTTTTGACCAAAAATATTAGTCAATGTAATTAATATTATTTACATTGATTATGGTATAATTAATCATAACTAATGACTAAATATTCATATCAAGGGCCCAAATGACCTAGAAACATGTCCAAGAACCATTGGCTATCCATATTTATACACTATCCTCCCATAGATTGAATTTAGTCCATTATGGGATACATATTACATGGGAAAACGTGGGTGGAATTCCTTTTCCCAAAATTTACAACATCGCCACTCCTCCTCCACTCCAAAAGGCCTCCTCTCCTCCCACATGCTCACACATCCCAAGAGACATTTTCTCAACCAATATAAAATAAAATATATTATAAATAACTTTAAACTAGTTCTATAATCATACCCTTTGGAATAAATTAATCCAGGGATGGACTTTGCTGAAAACTAAAAGGAGCTACTCGAATAAGAGATAACATTCTTCCTCAAGTTATTTTATTTTATATGAATTATCCACCCATAAACTCTTATTATTCCATGATTTTATAAAAATATTATCCCAATTATACAAGGATATTTTTGTAAAAAGTGTTATACCTACATTTAAAAACACATACATCTAATGGGTAATGAACATACTATTTACATGTACGATGAATTACCATCTCACGAAACAATGAATGTTCATTTTTCCATTAACAAAATTAATGGTGGAAACTATAATAAAAAATTTGTTTATATATTTCATATATTATATTCATTAAGTATTTAATCTTATGTAATCATTTTAGAGAAAATTTCTTTATTCTTTCTATTCGGTGTAAATATGATAATTTTGTTTGAGAAAGTGTGGACTACCGACCCCTCAGAGTGATGTGGTTTGTTCACACCTTAAATGGAATGTATTAAAGATGTGCTCAGAGATATAAAATTATATATATATGAAATTATAATTCTAATGGGATATATATATATATATATCATTTTCTTTCTTTCTTTTATTACAACACTAAAAATGTAAATAGTATTTTTGTGTATGTACGACTTACCATCTCAATGAACCGTGTATTTCATTTCATAACTATATATTATATAGATTAATATAATTCACATATACTTGATGTGTCAGTGTTTTCACACTCTTTTACACATCTTTTTTGAATTTTTATTGACTTTTTTATACCAAAATGATTGCTTTTAGTCAATAATTGATAAGTGTTGTGTTTTTGTTCTTTCTATGTAAAATAATCTATCTTTAGTTTAAAACATGTGTTTTAATGTACATTAGTGTAATTTTTAATAAGTCTTAAATTAACTTAGTCTCACCAATTAGACTTTTACTTATTTATTCATTTATTTTTATAATTTTTCATTCTAGTTAGTTTATTAATTCATTTATTAAATTAATTAATGATTATTTCTTTAAATTGTAAATCAATAACTCTTTGGTTTTTAGTCTTATAATAATTTAATTAGTTTTAAAAATTTAATTTTATTCATTTAATTTTTTTATTCTTCATTTTAATTAAATCTTTAATTAATTAAATAAATTAAGCAAGTTACTGTACATATTTTTAATTTGTTATTTAATTAAGTTTGTTTATTTTTTAAACCCAAATTAATTGATTTGTTTAAATAATGTTTTATTAATTTCATTATTTCACATTGTTGATTTTAGTTTTTTATTCCATTCTATTTAATTTTATTTATTGATTGATTTATTTTTTTTAGTTTTATTAAATTATTTTATTAATTTAATTTTCTCTGTTTTGTATGATTCATAGGTGTTGTGGTCGCACGTTAACCCACCCTTATCGATGACCTTCCTCATAGATACACAAAAACTCACCGTTACCAACCTCATCACTTCCCATTTTTTTATTTCCTCACTGATACCCTACCATTCACCATTACTAAGTCTACGGATACACCTCTGCCCCCTTCACTACCTCACTGATACACAATCCTCACCGCTACTGCTCTTCCGCTAAACCTCACCGATACAGCTTGAACCTCACCGCTGCTCCATTTCATCACTGATATTCCTCACCGTTACCACTCCTATTGTTAGCCCAACCTCATCCTCACCGATACCTATTTTCTCACCGATACAACTCCACCCATCCTCACCGTTACAACTTTTTCCGCAAATATCCACCATTATACCATCCTCACCGCTACTCCACTTCCTTACTGTTACCACAAATTCTCACCGCTACAGCCACCTCACTGATACACCCATCCTTATAGTTACCACTCCTCTCCATTTCCTCACCGATACTCCTCACCGATACACTATTTCAGCTACCGATACACATACACTCCACCTCACTATAAGCCCCTCTCATCCTCACTGATAATTTTCTCACCAATACGCCATTCTCTCCAATCCCTCATCGATACACATCTCTCACAGATACCCCGTCGCCGCTCCTCCTCTACTTACACCAGCCATTCATGCCCCAAATCAACAGTGACAAAATCCCTACAAATCACAATAGTATAATAGCAACAGGTGCTACAAATTCTAAAAATAAATGAATTTCAAGAACTTTTCAAGTGAACAAATCAATTCCAGAACTCAAAATTCGAACCCTTGCACAGTGGGGGTCCTGCCTCACCTTGCTCTTGCTATGAACCGCACTGCCTTGCTTCACCGCACACACTACCTACACCCTACCGCCGATGCCACTTCCCCTTATTTTTTGGTCTCACCGGACAAACCCCAGACTTCCTCCACACCCCCTAATTCTCGGACCTTGAACCACTACCCATTGCATCTCCTCCCTGTCTGTACCATGCTCCATTCCTGTCAAGAGCCGAGCTTACCCCTTGCTCCACCACTGTAACCCACCGTTGAAACACCCAAAGCCACTACGACCTGCCCCAATCACATCTCCCAGCACACCACCCTCCTTAGCCCCCTACTATAACAGCCGCCGCACCAGGACCACACCTGCATCCTGTGCAAACCCTCTCTGCTGAACCCCCTTCCGTAATCCCTTTATCCCCTTTTCCACACCGAAGCCTCCCCCTTTTCTTTATTCTCTTTTCATTTTTTATGTTATTATTTTGTTTTATATAATAATCATAATATATATATTACATTATATAATATACATAACATATAATACTTATATATATATAATGTTAATCACGTTTGTTTTATAATAAGTATATATTAATAAATGAATATAATAGTTATTAAAACATATATATTAATAATAATATTAGCTATTATATAAAAATATAGATATATATTAATAAGTATTTTTATGTTGTGATTTAATATATGGTATATAATAATTTCATTTTATTTTTATTCGACTCACGTACGTTTTGTTTGGTGTTCCATGCAGGGGGTGCTCCTCATTGAAGTAGTGATAAAAGATGCAGTACATGGGAAATGCATGAGAATATTTGAAATTCCGTTGCAGGGGAATGGTTTTCACTTACATGGTGGTCAATCGGGAGCTGGTGACGTTCACATGAAACCGCACCATGTGGATATGCTTCCTGTTAGTTTAGTTTTCTATTTTCATCTCTGAATAAGAGGACTCTCGACTCGGGCAAGAAAGGGGGGCCGAGAGTAGAGTACCCGGGGGGAATCATTCAACAGTGGTGGAGGAGACTCCACCACCATTCATGGACCATTCCATAAAATTTTCATCGGACTATAACTCATCTTCGTCCTGGAGATGGGTTCCCTCTCCTCCATTTCATCCATCCTCCCTGCTACATTTTCAGTGTTTTTATGTTGAGTCTATAAATACTCATGTAGTGTTTCATGTTTTATTAATTGAATTGTGAGGTTTGCTTCATT
The DNA here is from genome assembly GCA_963277665.1 of Viscum album. NCBI lineage: Eukaryota > Viridiplantae > Streptophyta > Magnoliopsida > Santalales > Viscaceae > Viscum > Viscum album. The sequence continues at coordinate 1,969,140,531 of OY728147.1, read as the reverse complement.
TATATTGTGTTTTTAATTCATCATTCTTTAATTATGTGATCTCGAATCTCTATAAATGGGGATCTAACATGCGGGGCTAGATCCAGTTTTTGAAACCCAACACGATCTGGAGATTCTCACATTAATGTGATGATGTTTCTTTTTATTCTCCTTGGTCGATCGCGACTGTGATTTAAATTGAGTGAGAGTGAGATCTTGCACAGGGAAATAAACTACTTTCTTGCTTAATTTCTTCTCCCATTCCTCTCTTTATTTCTCGAATTGAGAATCATGGTTGGTTGTGCGATGTGATGATCTTAGTGGAATCATTCTGGATTATGAGAAATCTTTTCCAAAATGACTTTGCCGAGTGAATTGCCTTGTAGTGAAGAGGAACACTTGAGTATTAAAGAAATTCAATGCTTGAGTGTTTAATTTCTAGGTGAGATTGAGGTGTGATCCGAGACATCGATCATGCAATGTGCGAAATTGAGAATTATTGATCAATTTCTTGAGTTGATCTAGGAAAGTAAGTAGAGGGTGGATTAACCTGGGTTTGAACTTGTTCTCATTGACATTCTTCTTCTGTGTCTTGGTGTCATGTGTCTGTTCTGTGTCTTTTGTTGTGTCTATAACTGTTTTCTTTTCTTGGTTTTTGTCCTACGTCTTTATGTTTTTTCAGTTTTTCATCATTTTTTCCCTCTCCACTGTGCTTTTCTGCACTGATTAGTGTTACCTTAGAATTGTGTTTTTTTTGTTTTCAAAGTATTTAAAAATACAAAAAGATTTTCAGAATGACCACTTAGTCATTTGACACTACTTCCTTGAGAGCGACCCCGAGGTTAGCCACTGTTCTATATCTTTGGTCTTTATAAATGTAAACTTGACTGTCCTCACGACAAGGACGCTGTCAAATTTTGGCGCTGTTGCTGGAGGAGAAAAAAGTGTCTGATTGGTTTTTCCAATTTTAATTTTTTATTTAAAAAAAACATAAAAAAACATAAATAAAACACACACACACACAAAACAGTGATGAACTCTAACGAAACTGTTATAGTTTCACTGTTTGACCCGATTCAAGAGCTTGAGGAGGCTGTTACTAAGTTTCAATGTTGGATGCATGAAAGAAAACATCGATAACTTACTAATGATGAGATATATTATTCTCATGAGGTCATGAAGTTGATGCAAAAAGCCATGGATAAGGTCAACGGATACCAAGAAGATAGTGCAGCACCACCACCTCCCATTGAAGCCCAACATTCTAGAAAAAATTTGAGAAGGAATGAAAAAATAAATAGAAGAAAGAAAAAGTTGGAATTTCCCAAATTTGATATGGATATATTCCTAGAGTCAAAGCTAGAAATTCCAGAACCAATTTCCAAGGATGTTTTCAAGGGCTGGCAGGAGGTGGAACTTGCAAGGACTCATGATGCTGGGCATTTCTTTGATGATCATTTTTTCCCTGATTTCAATTCTAATGATTTTTATTGCTATAATTATTCTAATGATTTTTTAATGCTTCAAAAGAGGGAGCGAACACATGACAATATATCATTATCATTAGAAGATTTGGAATGTGAGTTGGTGTGTTTTGAAGAGAGGTTCGAGGTGGTTGACTACCTCGCTCTTTCTATGGACCCACTCCCAGGATCACTATTCCATCATAAGGAGGAACAAGAATCACTGATAAAGGGTGTTGAAAATTTTATGGAAGAATCTATATTTCTATTAAACTTGGATTACATTGAAACTGATGTTAATTGTGCTTCTCCCTGTGAATTTTTTGAAGATGCATCTCTCTTTTGTGATTTCCTAGAGAGTGAGGAAGTTGAGGTTGAATCTGCTGAAGAGTTTATGGAACATCCAATTCTAGATGACACATCCAGTTTGGGAGTTATTTTTGAAGATGAACTTTTGGAGTTGTGCACTAAAATAGAAGTGGATGATGAAACATTAGTTTCTTTCCAAGATAAAATAATTTATTGTAATGAACTAGAATACAAGTCACATCCATGTTTTTCAACAATAAAACTTGTGCACTCTCAACCTCAAGCAGAAGAAGAGGGGAAGTACCCCTACCTTGTGTATTCCCCTCCATCATTCAACATGAAATACATCAATTCCCAGGAGGGGAATTTTGTTGAAGTTGCACATGGGGTACTCCAAAGACGGCATGTGACTAAAGATGGAAGGAATCACACCTCGTGGTTCTTGAGAAAGAAACCAAATCCCCCATCAGACTGGGGTTGATCCGAGGACGGTACAGCTGTGGACAGTCAAACTACAGCACCCCCTGGGGGGTTATCCGAGGATTATCCTTTTTAATTTCCTGTTTTACATACTTATTGCATGCTGTTTTTTTAATTGGGTTTTTAGATAGTAAAGAGTATGTATATCCCATGTGGCTATAATCCAAGTCCTAGAGGAAGAGTACACTAAAGATCATGGATAACCCTCCCTAATTCATACTCTGTGGTTTCTTTTTATTTTAACTTAAAATCTGTAACACTAATGTCAAACTGTTACATCATGTAGGTGCTAAACTAGAGCATCCAGGGTTCATGCCCAAGGAAATTAAAGGGATACATTGAAAAAACAAAAGGAATTAAAGCATCCATTCTTGGAGGTAATGTTTTAAGTCTACAAGTTGTTTCAGTCTTCACATTTTTATTTCATGCTGTTGTGAACTAAGTGGGGGGGTATTCTCACTGATTTTTGAAACTCTTGGACTGTGTTTTATGCTTGGGTGTCAGATGCAAATATCTACTTAGTTGAAAATGTATTTTGAGATGATTTGTGCAACATGCTTGCACCCACTGCTTTCAATTTCATTATGTTGCTGCTGCTGCACATCATTGATAAACATGTTACTGTTTAAAGTAAATTCAAAAAGTCTTTTGTCTTCTCACACTGATTTAAAGCATGAACAATTTAGTAATAGAATTGTACTTATTGCTGGTGCTGTTTAGTGGGGTTGGGCTGTTCTGTTTTCTATTGTTTCTGTTTTTATTTTCTTTTACTTTTTGTGTGGAAAAAAATTTTGAACTCTATTTCTACCTCTCCATATCCTATTTAATTTGTACTATCCATCAATCATGAACTTCAATTGTGTCTCACCTTGAGATAGAACACTGGGGACAATGATGGGTTTTAAGTGTGGGGGAGAGGGGCTATTCTATTGTCATGTGGAATAACCCCTTCTTGAACCTGAGTATGTGGTTGTAAAAAAATGGTTCAAAATTCCTTCAATTTTTTTTCAAATTTTTTCATCACATGATGTTCATTGGAGGTTCACTGGCATTTCAATTATGTCCTATTTAGTGGATAACTGTTTATTGGATGTTGAGAGTAGAACCGTGTCAGAAACTGTTAAGTATAAATGATTGTTGAGTGCAATTGTTCATTGTCTCTATGAACCTTTCTGTTTAGGAACTGAGGATGAGAGTGTGACAGAATAGGTCTTGTGGAATGAGGGTCATGGCTTAGGGTAACTTTATGTTCTCACTGGAACCCATGCGACTCACATTTCTATTAAATAATATTCAATCACTTTAGGAAGTCAATTCGAATGATTATTAATTAAGTCATTTGTAGCTGGAGTAAAATGGGAAAATGGGATTCCATGGTGAGTATCTGAGACAAGGTGCATTGGGTGCATTTTTGTGAATTAATAAATCCAATTTCAATCTTAATAAGTTCTATGCACAGTGCTCCACACTTGGAATATGGCTGGGAAAAAGTAAAAAAAAGGTGCCCTTGTCAAAGATAAAATCATTATGGTGAGGTGAATTTTGAACCCAGATGAATAAGGTGGAAATTGACTTGATTAATTTTCATTTGAGTTGAATCAATAAAGTGATCAAATTAATGGAATTTAATTTTTGGAACCAGGGGGAAGGTGAAAATGGAAGGTGCCCTTGGTTAAGTTTTGAGTTCCATTTTATCTAACCTGTCTACACTCCTTGAATCATAACTTGAACTGGAAGGTGAAGTATGACAGTTAATGAATACATATAGAATGCATGAAATACTTGACAGTGTATGAATTTGTGATGCTCTTAACTTCCAGTGGGTTTTTTAATCTAGATAGGACATCATTGTTGAACAACTTTTGAAAAAACCAGACTCATTGTTTGGTCCTGCTCCTTTAGACATTAAAGTTTAACTATGCACCTTTTGAACTGAAACTCACAAATTATATTTCTGTTTTACGATCTAAGGCATGTATTTGTTTGAGGACAAACAAAGCTTTAATTGTGGGGGAGTTTGATGTGGCAGTGTTTTCACACTCTTTTCCACATCCTTTTTTCATTTTTATTGACTTGTTTATACCAAAATGATTTTTGAGTCAATAATTTATAAGTGTTGTGTTTTTGTTCTTGCAGTGTAAAATAATCTATTTTTATTTTAAAACATGTTTTTTAATGTATATTAGTGTCATTTTTAATAAGTCTTAAATTAACTTAGTCTCACCAATTATACTTTTACTTATTTATTCTTTTATTTTTATAATTTTTCATTCTAGTTAGTTTATTAATTAATTTATTAAAAAAATTAATGCTTTATTCTTTAAATTGTAAATAAATAAATATTTGGTTTTTAGTCTTTTAATAATTTAATTAGTTTTAAAAATTTAATTTTATTCATTTAATATTGATTATTATTCATTTTAATTAATTTTATAATTAATTATTTAAATAATTTAAGCAAGTTACGGTAAATATTTTTAATTTTTTCTTTAATTAAGTTTGTTTATTTTTTAAACCCAATTTAATTAATTTGATTAATTAATGTTTTATTAATGTTATTATTTCACTTTGTTATTTTTAGTTTTTTATTCCAATTTATTAAACTTGATTTATTTATTGTTTTTTTAGTTTTATTAAATTATTTTATTAGTTTAATTTTCTTTGTTTTGTTTGATTCGCAGGTGTTGTGGTCGCACGTTAACCCGCCCTTATCGGTGACCTTCCTCACCGATACACACAACCTCACCGTTACCAACCTCACCGCTTTCCATTTTCTTTATTTCCTCACTGATACCCTCTCGTACACCGTTAATAAGTTTACTAATACAGCTTCGCCCCCTTCACTACCTCACCGATACACATTCCTCACCGCTACTACTCTACCGCTAAACCTCACCAATACAGCTTTAACCTCACCGCTACTCCATTTACTCACCGATATTCCTCACCGTTCCCACTCCTACTGTTATCCCAACCTCATCCTCAACGATACCTATTTTCTCACCGATACACCTCCACCCATTCTCACCATTACATCCTTTTCTGCAAATCTCCACCGTTATACCATCCTCACCGCTACTCCACTTCCTCAATGTTACCACAAATTCTCACCGCTACAGCCACCTCACTGATACACCCATCCTCACCGTTACCCCTCCTCTCCATTTCCTCATCTATACTCCTCACTGATACACTATTTCAGCTACTGATACACTTACACTCCAACTCACTGTTAGCCCCGCTCATCCTCATTGATAATTTTCTCACTGATATGTCTCCCTCTCCAATCCCTCACTGATACCCCATCGCCGCTCCTCCTCTTCTCACACCAGCCATTCACGCACCAAATCAACAGAGGAGAAATCCCCACAAATCTCAATAGTATAACAACAACAGGCATAAAAAATTCGAAGAATAAAAGAATTTCAAGAACTTTTCAAGTGAACAAATCAATTCTAGAACTCAAAATATGAACCCTTACAGAGTGGTTGTCCAGCCTCGCCATGCTCCTACTATGCACCGCACTGCCCTACTTCACTGCATGCACTACCTAAATCCTACCGACGACGCCACTTCCACCTGCTATTTGGTCTCACTGAACAAACCCCAGACTTTCTCCACACCCCCTGCTGCTCGGACCTTGAACCCCTACCTGCTACGTCTCCTCTCTGTCTGCACCACGCTCCATTCCCATCAAGAGCCGAGCTTACCCCTTGATCCATCACTGCAATCCACCGCTGAAACACCCGAAGCTATCACGGCCTACCCAAATAACATATCCCAGCATGCCACCCTCCTTCACCCCCTGTTAGAACAGCCGCCACACTAGGACCACACCCACATCCTGTGCAAACCCTCTCCGCTGAACCCCCTACTGCACTCCCTTTTTCCCCTTTTCCACGCCAAAGCCTCCCCCCTTTTCTCTATTCTCTTTTCATTTTTTATGTTATTATTTTGTTTTATATAATAATCATAATATATATATATATATTACATTATATAATATACATAACATATAATACTTATATATATATATATAATGTTAATCACTTTTGTTTTATAATAATTATATATTAATAAATGAGTATAATAGTTATTAAAACATATATATTAATAATAATATTAGCTATTATATAAAAATATAGATATATATTAATAAGTATTTTTAAGTTGTGATTTAATAAATGGTATATAATAATTTCATTTTATTTTTATTCGACTCACGTGCATTTTGTTTGGTGTTCTACGTAGAGGGAGCTCCTCATTGAAGCGGTGATAAAAGAAGCAGTACGTGGGAAATGCATAAGAATATTCACAAGTCTGTTGTAGGGGAATGGTTTTCACTTACATGGTGTTCACTTGGGAGCTGGTGACGTGCACATGAAACTGCGCCACATGGATCTGCTGCCTGTTAGTTTAGTTTTCTGTTTTCGTCTCTCAATAAGAGGACTCTCGACTCAGGCAAGATAGGGGGCCCAGAGCAGAGTACTCGGGGGGGGGGGCATCATTTAGCAGCAGTGGAGGAGACTCAACCACCATTCACTGATCATTCCACACCATTTTCACCAGACTAGAACTCATCTTCGACCTGGAGACGGGTTACCGATCCTACATTTAATCAATCCTCCCTACTCTATTTTCAATGATTTTTATGTTGAGTCTATAAATACTACTGTAGTGTTTCATGTTTTGTTAATTGAATTGTGATGTTTGTTTCATTTATCTTGTGGTGTTCATTCATCCTTCTTTCATTCTGTGATCTCGAATCTCCAGAAATGGAGATCTAACTTGCAGGTCTAGATCCAGTTTATGAAACCCAACACGATCTGGAGATACACACAATAATGCAATCATGTTTCTTTTTATTCACCTTGGTTGATAGTGACTGTGAGTTAGATTGAGTGAGAGTGAGATCTTGCACAGGGCGATCAACTACTTTCTTGATTAATTTCTTCTCCCCTTAATGTCTTGATTTATCGAACTGAGAATCATGGTTGGTTGTGCGATGTGATAATCTTAGTGGAATCATTCTGGATTATGAGAAATATTTTCCAGAATGACTTTGCTGAGTTAATTTCCTTGCAGTTCAGAGGAAAACATTAGTATTAAAGAAATTCGATGCTAGAGTGTTTAATTTCTAGGCGAGACTAATGTGTGATCCGAGACATCGATCATGCAATGTGATAAATTGAGAATTGTTGATCAATTTATTGAGTTGATCTAGGAAAGTGAGTAGAGGTTGGATTGACTTAGGTTTGGCCTTGTTCTAACTAACTTTCTTCTTCTGTGTATTGGTGTCATGTGTTTGTTCTGTGTCTTGTGTTGTGTCTGCGCCTGTTTTCTTTTCTTGTTTTTTTTCCTGCGTCTCTATGTTTTTGCACATTTTCATCATTGTTTCCCTCTCCACTGTGAATTTTAGCACTGATTAGTGTTACCTTGGGAGTGTGTTTTTATGTTTTCAAAGTATTTTAAAATACAAAAAAATTTTCAGAATGACCACTTAGTCATTCGACACTGCTTCCTTGAGAGTGACCCTGAGGTTAACCACTATGCTATATCTTGGGTCTTTATAAATGTAAACTTGACCGTCCTTGGGAAAAGGATGCCATCAATACTTAATATAAATGATATTTATGTCATTTTTAACATTCTTAAAATGATGATATTAGTATAAGTAAAAAAGATATAACAAATTATGACACATGCAAAGAACTGAGCATATACTACCTGAAGAGGAACCTTAACATATAATTTTTAAAAAGATAGTAATATAATGTCATAATAAAACCACATAAGGTATTTGATATAATAATATGGTTCTATTATTTATTTATAATAATCTTATATTTATTATACATTAATCTTGTATGAGTACAAAGAGAGTTAAGACACAAGGTAGGGGGATTTCATCTCACTTTTTATCTCTATGAAATACCTGATTTTTTAACCACCAATTCCTTTTGTGTGGTGTGTATAGTACCCAGGGATGTATTTAATGATTTATATACATATATTTATAATTATTTACATATCCATTCTATGAAATTTTTTCACAGGGTTAGTTTTTCAAATGTCACCAAATCGGTAAGATTGTTTTTTCTCAACTTGTCTTCCTTGAGACACATATTTTATTATGCACCAAAAATATTATTTGAGGTATATATAATTCCATTTGACACGTAATATCATGAATCTCTTGAATCTAATCAAATTATAATCATAATTTAATTTCATTTTCTAACATGTATAGTATGATCCCAAAATACCATGTGGTAAGATTTTATTTAAACAATCTCATCATTTGTCGAGATTGTTCATGATTATGGTTCCTTTTTTGAAATATTATGACCCATATCTCAAGATAACTCATGAAATTTATTATAATATGATTATTAATGATATATTTACGTTTTATTACCATTTTCCTACTCTTTTGAGCTTAATATATTTACAGAAATATTTTTTTCATAAAATCTTTATGTATTTCTCTCTTTGGTCAAAAATTTATTTTACTAGAAAACCAATTTTTGAAAAATGATTTAAAATATTTCTTGAAGGTAATTTTCACAAATAAATGATTTATTTTTTAGTTTTAAAATCTATTTTTAAATAAAAATGTTTTCAAAAATGTTTTTTTGATTTAAAAAGTGTTTTTATGATGAAATGATATTTTCTTCAAGATATGTTCTTAAAAGATCATTCAAAATTATTTCCCATAATTGTTAAAAAATTTTGGTGTTACTCATGATTTTTAGGGAAATTATTCAATTTTTACACTCTTATTCATTTTGTTAATGAATTATATTTTCATGGAACGATGTTTATGAAACCTATTTCTCTTTCACATGTTATATGCTTTTGAAACCCACTTACATTCATGAGTTAGGCTTATAATAAAATTATTATGATACTTTTATTTTTTTTCTAAAATTTATAATATGATTAAATATTTTTAATTACCATTTCATTTCAAGGTTTATGATATGATTATTTATGATATTATGGAAATGAATGAATGATTTCATTATGAGATGTGTGATACATATATCTCACTCCAATTCATTGGTTATATATTTATATCTCATGTGATTTACATGGATGGAAGAATGAGTGATATCAGTTTAGTATTATAGGGATAAAATAAGGATTGAACTCGATTCAATAATACCGAGATGAAACGGGGTGTGGACCCAGTTCAGTAAATGGATTTTTCCTATAATATAGTCTCGGCTGTAATTCCTTGAATACTAATGAAATCACTTCATATAATTATGTCACTAAAAGAATTACTTGTTTTATTACAATTTTATTAATTCATGGATTATGTTATTTATTTCATTATGATTCATATCTTATGAACATATAATATTTATTCCATGATTCGTTTTTATGACCTTTGATATTCAAGGTGTGATATTCTATTTTTACGATCATGTTTTCATACCCTTATGCTCATGATTATTCTTATGTACCTTCCTTATTTTCATTTATTGATCGTCCTAGCTCTCGTGTTTTTATGTTTCCTTCCCCTAAGTTATGATGTTTTAGATTATATTTTATGTTTCTAAGAAGATTTCTAGTTAAGAAAAATCTATTGGGAGATGATGTATCTCATTTATGTACTAGTGTTTATCAGTCCTTGTTCTTAAAGGCACTTGGCCTGTATGACATTTTGGAATCTATTATATAATGTTTTATATATTCCATAAAAGTTATGTGAGTTAATGTATGAAAATATATAGTTTCTATAGTTAGAATCATATAAATGGTTTAGTTAACCTTTAGAATCTATGATAATAAAACCTTAGTGGGAACCCTATGAAAATGTATAAGGATAAGGAAAATTGTAAGAAAATTTCTTCAAATTTTGGTAAATGATAGAGTTAGTGGTTTTCTATAAATAAATCCATGTCTAGATAATACACTTGTATGTGGATCTATCATCGCTTTAACTAGGAGTAATAACTATGACAATATGTTTTGGGCATAACTCAGTGTAATCTGGTATATGACAATGGTCCTTACTACACACCTAGTTTAACACTCCTAGGGGATTTGATTTACAAATTCAAAAACTCTCTAAGATCCATAATGATGGTTTAAAATAGAATTTGGATATGAATAACCTTGGATAAAAATATGGTGTCATAGATTGAGGAAGTTGTTATAATTCAGACGTCATATATGTGTATTTTCATAATTATGTGGTTCCTCATTATAGTAACTATTAATTACCTATGATGTTGGGTTTAATCAATGTATGGAACCTGAAGGAACCAAGTTAATATTGATGGTAATGGGAAACAAAAAAAATTTCCTCTTGAGATACTAAATTCTATGGTAGGTGGAATGGGAAACCTCATTATTATGCTCAAATATCATTCTCAGGATATGAATCTTGGGGGACTTCCAAATGAGTAAAGGAGGGAATGCAATTATATTGAGTCTCTCGCAAGGTAACATCCAACATCATTCAAAGGCACTTCTGATCCACTTATTTCTATATAATCAATCAATACTACTGAAATAATATTCTCATTTATCTAGTGTTCTGATCACGAGAAATACCTTATGGATATTAATTAGTTACAAGGTGAAGAAGACCAGTAGTTGAGTCTAATAAACAATATGAGGAAGTAAGATGAGATTGAATCAATTGATTGGTACAAGTTCAAGAACTTATTTTTCAATATTTAATTTCCTTGGATTCTTCATACCAAGATGGAGGAAGATTTCTTTGAGTTGAAGAAAATATATGATGTATGTTTTGGTACCTACAAGGATAATTTCACGAGATATATGGGGTACACTTCAGGAATTAATATCCAGCTTGAATGTAATGTTTAGAGGTTATTCATTTGAATAAATCCAAGTCTCACAAGGGTGATTTATAGAAGATAATTTAGTAACTATAAAGATATTGGGAACTATGGAATCAAAGTTGAAATATATGTTACAATTTCATATAAACATCAAGGTTTTGACAAGAAAATGTAGGTTGATTTCAACGGAAACTCTAAAAACCATGTAGAAAAGAATATGAGTTTTCAATTATGATATAAATGTGGGAAGAGACATGGATGAATTTTTCAAAAGGGTACTACTAAATGTTTTATGTGTATAAAGTAAGGTCTCTTGGGAAGTTATTATCTAAATTATGGGAAGATTTTAGCTCAGAATGATAATGGAGATAAACCTTCACAGAATACACCTCCCTCGCTTTTGTGGAATAAGTGGATGGATAATGTGGATTATGCTAACAAGTTGAAAATCTTAAGGGCTTGTGATGATGATCAATGTCAGCAGTATCTTAAGTGGAGGGAAAACATAAAATCTAATTCTAATGTAGTTTTTGATGAGAGGTGTGATAATGAAGTGATGATAGGTACACATAACGTCCACTCTATAACATCTAATGTCATATTTTATTATAGATCTACCCACACATTGATATATAATGAAATTTATAAGTGTGTTAGGATTACACAAAGACAATTAGATGTGTAATTAGTAGTTCAAAACCCTAATATTATGATGATTTCTCCCTAAGTATATTATTCCCCTTCGGTTTAATTTTTTTGGAATGTGCTTACTAATAATATTTTCATTCTTCCTTTGGTTGAATTTCATGTATTCTTAGGCATACATTAGCATTATTTACATAAATCACACATCAATTAATAATGAAGGTAAGTTACATTTGATATTTCAGACTCTATTATGACCATCCAACAATGTGATGATAATAATGAACTTCTTGTGGATATTACCAAAAGTGTAAAGGTCATAATTTCCATTTAAAATGATTGTTTATCTTAAATGGTTGGGGAGATAATCAACATCAATGATATTCCTATTGTTCAATAATTTATAGATATCTTTCTGTAAGAGTTTCACAGCCTTCCACCATAACCTGAATTTGATTTCCCAATTGAACTCATTCATAGTTTCATACTAATTTCAAAGACTCCTTATAGAAGGGCCTCGATTGAGTTCCAAGAATTGAAGAAGAAACTCATTGAAAACCACGATATGGGATTCATTCATCAATGTGTGTAACCTTGGGGTGGGACAATTATTTTTTTGAAAAATAAAGTTAGATAAATGTGACTATACATTGATTATTGAGAGTTGAACATAATCAATATCAAGAACAAGTATATGATTCCCCATATAGATGAGTTTTTTGATCAACTGTGTGGAGCTCAATACTCATCGAAACATTCCTTCATTTTGGATATCATTAATTAAGGGTTAATAATGAGAATATACCCAAGAAAAATTATGTAAAATATATGGACACCATGAGTATTCAGTGATGACTCTTGGTCTTACGATTTCCCCTACTATCTTTATGGATTTATAGACTAGAGTTTTATAGATTACCTCAATAAATTTTTGGTATTCTTTATAGAATATATTATTATCCATTCAAAGATAAATGAAGAGCATGCAGATCCCTTTCTAATTGTAATAAAGATCCTATGGAAGGGGAAACTATACAAAAAACATAGAAAGTGTTAATTTTGGTTGCAAAAGGATTCAATTTTGTGTCACATAATCTCAATATATGGTATTGTAGTAGATCCAAAAAACATAAAGTCTATTGAATGTTGTCCTAAACAAACCATGGTGATAGATATCCATTACATTCTTAGTTTAGAAGTATATTATTTATGGTTAGTGAATAATTTATAATGAATATCTAATCCTCCAAAAAAATTACTTAGATGGGTTTCAATTTCCTCCAGTCATATGAGTGTGCGGAAAAATTCATGGAACTGAAGTTAAATTTTGTCATTTCACGTATTCTTACATTACCCTGTAGTATATATGGGTGTGAATTATATCAATATTAATTACTAAATGGATTGGGATTTGTTATTATACATAATAACATGGTTATCAAATATTTCTCATAACAATTGAAGATTCTTGATAAAATTACCCAACTCATGATTTGGATTTATCAATGATAATCATTTCATTAATGATATGGATGAATTATCATTATGGGATAAAGTTTTATATATATACCAATAAAAAAATTTGAAATATATTTTCACAAATAATGAGTTTAACATGCACCAGAGAAGTAGGATAGTGTTGATAACGAATTATGACTGCTTAATACATTAAAACAATCTGAAAGAAAACAAGGTGGACAATTCTTTGAGTAAGAAGGATCATTATAGCTTAACCATTATGAGGATCATAAAATATTCAAAAAAAATTTTGTATTTGAAAAGGATGGACATAGAAATATTGAATAAAGGGGGAAAATATTATCTTTCTCAAATGAATTTTCAACCCTCCATTCTTGTAATGATTAACAAGGAGTAGAAGGATGATATAAATCCAAAAAAGAAATATAGAAATGTCCCTAAGTTTATCCCTGTCCATAACAGAATGATAAGGTTCATGAATCATGTATGTGTTTCTTCCATATTATATTTTAAAAATGATATGATACTGGAATTTTAGAGTTGTTCATTATCTATTCATCCTGTAATTAAAAAGATATAAAAGGACTTTAATGAATAATGATAGTGAGATGGAATGAAGAGTGATATCATAGAGTTTGTATATCTATTCCTGGTATGACAAAAATTTAAGGGTGAAGGAAAAAGGTTAAAGGGGGTGTTGCATTCATTACCCATACCATAATGTAAATGGGAAAACATAGCTATGGATTTTGTATTTGGACTAATCGAAACCTCTATGTGGTTTAATGCTATATGGGTGGTCATTTACCACCTTACTAAGTCATCACACATCACCGTTGTCTGAAAAGAATTCTCACTAGATCAACTTTCAAGGATATAAATTAAGTGAAAATGTTTCATGGAGTACCACATTCTATTATATCAAATCGGGATATGAGGTTCACCACAATGTTATTGTTAATTCTTTAGCAATCACTTGATATAGAATTGTATTTTAGCACAACTTATCATCCTTAGAAAAGTGGTTAGTCTAAATGAATAATTCAAACCCTATAAGATATATTGAGATATTTTTCAATGGATTTCAAAGGTGTTTGGTATCACCACCATCCATTAGTTGAGTTTTCATACCACAATAAATTTCACTCAAGAAATCATATTTTAACTTATAAAGCCCTGTATTAGAAGAAATGTAGAGCCCCAACATGCTATGTTTTGATTGGATAAAGAAAGCTATTGGGAGATTATATCACCAAATAAATGGTCAATAAGGTTAATACCATTCCATAGAATATCAAGGTAGTTCAAAGTCGACAGGATATATATAATGATAACTGATGGCATGATCTTGAATTTGATTTTGGTGAAAAAGCGTTTCTATGAATCTCACCCTGGATGAAATTTACGAGATTCAGAAAGAAAGGGAATCAAATACCTAGTTATATGAATACCTTTAATATTATTGATCATATTGGGAAGATATTATATCACATAGAACATCCTTTAAATATCTCTCAAACCCATGATTTTTTTCATGTATCTCTCCAAAGGAAGTATATAACTTACCCTTCACATGTACTGAACTCAGATATCATACTACTAGAGATATATCTTTCATATTAGGAACAACTCATTGAAATTATTGATTATACAGAGAATGATCCATGAAACAAGACCACTCACCTAGTTAATGTTTTATGGAGAAATCACCCATTAGAGGAAGATACATGGGAACTTGATGATATTATTAAGGGTTAGTATCCTCATATTTTAACAAAGTGAATAATTTTGAGGAAAAAAATCATTTTAAGGGGGATAGAATGTAACACCCCATGGTTTTGTAGACATTTTATTCTCGAATAAATTAAATTTCCATTGATATATTTCAATTCACTAATTAAAACATTCCATTCACATGAAACAAACTTCGCATATGTTACATGCAACACCGAATTGGTGCACATTACACACAACACTGAGTTTCTAAGAAACATCATTTTCTTGTTTAAATTTTCTAAATGATATAATTATAACCCGACTGTTAAACTTAGTAATATGAATACTATTCACTAGTTTTAATATATTTTTTATAATGGTTTCATATATATATAACACATTTATAATGAAAGATATAATTTTTGGTAAATTCCATATATGATTAAAAATTATATTTTCTCAAATGAATTACATTTAATGTCATTCTATAAAAAAATATAACTAATTTTAGAAAAATTTTGTAATCTAATTTTATAATATAAAGTGAATTTATGAACATAGAATTAAGAAATTAGGTTAGGGTTATTTTTTTCATTTTTCTGCAAAACTTCATTTTTTGATGAATAGTGAAAAATTACAGATTTTAATTCAGATCTTCCTTTTTATATAAATTATTTATAAGGTTAAATTATATATATATTTTTAAATGTTTAGGTAGATTATATTTTTATAAATTAATCTAATGTATTTCAAAGGAACAAATTTCAAAATGAAATTGGATATAAAATTTTGCAAACATTGGATCATTTATAATTGAAAAACCCACAATGTCGACCCTACTATGGGAATAAATTTAAATTAACTTATGCTAATTATAATATTGTTAATTTAAAAAATAGATGAAATATTTTTAATTTGAATAATTTATAATGGCTACTATGTTTAGATAATTTTTTGACCAAAAATATTTTGGAAAGTAATTAAAATTTATTATATCGATTATGGTAAAATTAATCTTAACTAAGGACTGAATATTAATGATAAGGGGCCATACGACTAGAAACATGTGAAATATCCATTTGATGGAAATATTTTGACTATATACTCTATTTTTACTATTTTTTTCTATTATGGGATCCACATGACCTTGGAAAAACATGGGTGGAATTCCTTTTTCCAAAATTTACAAGAGTGCCACTCTCCTCCACTATAAAAGGCCTCCTCTCCTCCCACTTACTCACACCTCTGAAGAATATTTGGATAAATCTGAATCTGAAAAAATATTTCATCAACACCAAACCAAATATCATAGAATCATCCCCTTTTGGAAAAAAGAAATCTAAGGAATCCCTTGATGGAAACAAAAAGGAGTTACATGAATAAGAGGAAGCATTGTTCCTCAAGTTATTTTATTTAGTTTCTATTATCCACCCCTTAACACTTCTTTTTAAATGAATGTATAAAAACAATAGTAGACTCAATATACAAAGAAATTTTTATGATAATGTTTTTAACTACACTTACACACAAATCCATCTAATTGGAAAAGAACATATTATTTATGTGTGTAGAGAGATACTGCCTCACGAAACAATGATTGTCATTTTTTATTTTTTTCATATCAAGGTGGACATTATAATGAAAAATGTATATATATTTTTAATATATTATAATTATTATTTCTTTAATCTTCTATAATAATTTTACAAAACATATCATTATACATTCCAATTAGTATAGATACGATAAATTTATTTGAGTATGTTTAGTCTACTACTCCCTCAAAGCAATGTGATTAGTTCAAACCTTATATAGAATGTATTAAGAATGAATTAGTGAACTTATATCATATATATATATATGAAATAACATTGTTAATGGAATTAATATATATACATATATTTCATTTTCATTCTTTTTATCAATGTGACAATAAAAATAGAAACAACATTCATGTGCATGTACGACTTACCGTCTGCATGAACGGTGTATTCCATTTCATATTTATATATTATATAGATTATAATAACACAAATATACTGAATATAAATTATATTTATATCATTTTTTACATTCTAGAAATCACTACACATATATAAGTACCAAATATATAAATAATTAAGACACATACAAAGGCATAGAGAATATTACCCAATGTGAAACCTTATCTTACAATTGATAACAATCATAAAATATAATGTCATAATCAAACCATATAAGGAATTAGATATAATAATATGGTTCTATGATATATGTATAATAAACAGAAATTTATGTTATAGTAATTTTGTATGAGTACGATGATATTCCAGACACAAGGTAAGGGGATTTCATCTCACATTTATTTCTGTGAGATAAATGCTTATTCCCCACCCATTCCTTTGGTGTGATGTGTATACTTCTCATGGATGTATTAAATGACTCGTATAATCAAATTTATGGGTATTTACATATCCATTATATGATCTTTATTTCTTTGGTTTAATGTTTCAAAATCTACCAAATCAGCAACACTATTTTGTCTCAATTTGACATATTTGAGACACATGTTTTATTATGCAGCTACATTATTTTTTGAAATGTGTATACTTTAACCTTAAAATTTATAACTTGAATATAATTAATTTAATGATATTATAATCTTCAGGCAATTTAATTTTATTATATGAGGAGTATGATCCCAAGTTACCATGGGGAAAGTGTTTATTGAGACAATCTCATCATTTATTGAGATTGTTTCTGATTATGCTTCCATTATTGAAATATTATGACCCACATACCAATAAAACTCATTAATTTTATTATAATATGTTTTTCATGATATATTCATTTTTTAGTACAATTTTTACTTTTTGTAACTTAATATATATAAGAAAATAATTTTTAAGGACATCTGAATGTATTTCACTCTTCAATTGCAAATCTGTTTTATTCAAAAAACATGTTTCAAAAAATGTTTTAAAAAATGATTTCAAATTATACTTGAAAAACATTTCCATGGAAAAAATAATTTTAAATATTTTTATGATTTTAAAATATTTCTTTATATGTGTTCAGTTCTATATTTAATTTTTTTTAAAAAAAATTTTGTTTTAAAAATCATTTTTATGTAG
Organism: Viscum album; assembly: GCA_963277665.1. Classification (NCBI taxonomy): domain Eukaryota; kingdom Viridiplantae; phylum Streptophyta; class Magnoliopsida; order Santalales; family Viscaceae; genus Viscum; species Viscum album. The sequence goes on along the minus strand of OY728147.1, from coordinate 1,969,122,525 downwards.
AAATGATATTTTCCCCAAGATATTATTTTAAAATATATTTCAAAATTATTTCCAATAAATAATGACATAATTTTTTTTACTAATTTCTTCATGTTAGAATTATTTAATGTTTCCATTCATATTCATTCACAGAATGGATTATGTTTTAATGGAATGATATTTATAAAACTCATTTCGGTTTCACAGATTATACAATTTTGAAACCTACTTCTTTTAAAAGGTTATTTTTATGATGAAATTCTTACTAAACCTATATTTTTTAATAGGTAATGATATGATTTCTTGTTTATAATACCTATTTCATTTCATGGGTTACGATATGGTTATTTATAATCTTTTGGAACATGTATGTATGATTTAATAATGAGATGGGTGAGACCTACATATCCCTCCAATGCATTGGGTACATATTTATTTTCCATGAGATAGACATGGTTGGAATGAGGAGTAATATCAGTTTAGTATTAAAGGGCTGAAATGAGGAGTTATGTTGGTTCATTAATATAGGGATAGAACAGGGTTTGAACCTTTTATAGTAATGGACTTTGTCCACTTAGATGGCATCAATAGAAATGCCTTGACTTCGATGGAAATCATTATATATGATTATGTGTCTTCTATAATTCCATGTTTTATACATATGTTATTCTATCATTGATTATGTTATTTATTTCATTATCATTAAAATCTTATTAATATCCATGATTTATTCCACGGTTCTTGTTTATGACCTTTGATAAGAAGGGAAAGATATTATATTTTCATGATCAAGTTATCATACCCTTATTCTATTGATTATGCTTGTGTATCTACCTTTTTTACCCTTAATCATCATTTGAGATCACCCCCTTTTATGTTTCCATCCCCTGATTTATAAATATATTTCTATTGTGTTTAATTTCATTAATAAGGGTACAAGTCAAGAAGAATCTAGTGGGAGACGATGTAGGTCATTTATGTACCAATGTTTATGTTTCCATGTTTCCAAAGTCACTAGAATAGTACAACATTTGGGTTCCTATTTGTATAATGTTTTATGTATTATGAAATAAGTTATGTAATGTGATTGTATAAAAATTGAGGGTCTCTATATATTAGATTTTAATGATGGGATACTTATGGACCACCTTAGACTACGACTATATCGATTTTTTAAGAGGTTCCATGTGTTTCTTATTCATGAAATATTCATGAATCAACAACCAAAGAGCCTCAATACAATAATGTAATCTTGGACCTTTTAATTTTGGAGAATAGATATTGTGGAACTGTATCCACCTGCAACAACTGACCAGTGCAGGTCCATTCTGACAAGGACTAATTTTTTTTCTCAGTGGTACGAAGTATGTCCTCTCAAGGAGGTCAAGGCCTGATCAATTGTTGAATCCGAGATCTCTGAAATCATTTATGGTTTTGAAGTCCCCTAATCCATTCTCACTGACAAAAAAACAATATCTAGGCATTCAAGATGAATAATTCTTGTATCATTTTTGGCATCTAGTCAAACCATATATTTTTTGATATCATGTGTAGGAAAATCTGCAATTAGATTCATTCAAAAAAATCATCTCCAACAATCTATATAAGATGGTGGTCCATGAAAAGAAAATTTGGCCAAAAAATCTCCCCAAAACCCTCTGGGATTTTTGAGTGTTGACTCAAAATTTCACCCATGTGACCCCATATTCCCCAATGTATGGGATAAAGGCAGTCCTACCTATATAGATTCACATATCTTCATTCCAAACAATTATTTAGGATTAAGAGGCATCATAAAATATATCCAAAGTCTATCTAGATGAACTAGAATACCTTGACGATAATAGTATTTGGTCATTTCAAAATCTGAAGAGGAACTATAATATGATTGGTACGACATTTAACAAGAAGTTTTTCCTCAAATGTTTTCTACAAAGTGAAACCATATTGGCTCTACGAACATCAGTGATACCTATAAGGAATCCACCAAATTAGTAAAACATATGGTAAGGATAATAATTCATCCATAAGATCTATCCTAGTGACATATACTATTCAGGCAAAATGGATGGGTAGAAAACCACTTCTCCAACCAATGCCAATTTCCTCAACAATTAAATCACATGAGATGGGGACTCCCAGGTCTGAATTATATAATAAGAAACTAATAACCAATGGTCTGAATTCTACGAACTCAAACTAAGAACCATATCGTTTGAAGCGGTAGAACTTTAAACTACATAGTTTTAGCATCCTAGATGCATAATGCTAAACTACACAACGCATATGGTCTTTTTTTGTGACCTTAAATGGAATGTACCTGATTTCCCTAGCACACAATGTTAAACTAGGTTCCTGAGTCCAATCATCATGATGCTAAACTATGTGTGCGATTTCATGGGGTGTGTGTGGTGTGGCATGTTACTTTATAGTCCTCATTCATTTAGAGTTATGGTTTTCACTCCATAAACATCCCCTTTGGAACACCTCTCCCTAAAATGTATTAGTTGCATGATGATAATATAAATTACAATCATAGTTCTTACCACATGCCATTAAAATTCACAAACCATTCATATCACACGACCATAAACTGCAACATCATCATCCTGCCCACATGATGAAAAAAGAACCACTTTGTTGTGTTCTTTACTTAGTGGACATTAGATATGGAATTGGTTATCTACCATTCCACATGTGGAAATTGATGTACGACTAGATTCATATCTCATAGGATATATAGCAATTATGATATCTTAAATTTTGGTCCAGCCACATAAAAAATAATAAGAATAGAAAACAACCAAAATTCACTTTTCCCTATATAGAAGTTAGACATACTCAGATAAATACTTTTTTCAAGAAAAATGTGTGGGTTTATTCCCATACTTTTTGGGATATATAGTAACACCCAAACATTTATTCTCTTTTCCCAACCATAAATTCAACCTTCCTTTTTTTTCTCCCTAAGGAACCATTTTTGGAACATGATCCTCCTTCGCTCTTTCATGTTATATGTTATTTCTACGGATTCCATAAAATTGTCTAAAGGTCCAATCTTAAAAGTCTCGTAAAAACATGTGTTGTGTATTCAGGTCTCCTAGGCCTCTATTCACATCAGATACATTAATTATTCAAATCACATATACCCTATTTGGGTAGTCTTCTCCCAAAATTATGAACTCCAAGACCTTAAGATATGATATTTTTCCAAAAATAAATACTTTAAAATATACGCTACTGTATTATAGAATGTTTTGCGTGGTTTTGGGCCTCTTTATCCCTCATTCACTTTAGGTATGTCATAACACCACACTCAACAATGCCACTTGAGATAACATCCCTTATGGTTTGAATTATATGACCTTAAACTAATATCCAACATCCTCAATTATTGAATTTAAACTGAAATAATCCCCTGATTGGTTTTTAGATCCCTCTGGTTAATAGTGGGGTGCCTTAGTGCTCCCAATAGAGAGGATTTACCTTATTTGTGTTGGCCTTATGCCACATGTTTCACAAGAACTACGTATAAATTGATTCATTCTTTTAGAATACATTTATTGACACCCATATTTTTAATCATGAGTCAAGAAAAGGTGTCCGATCCTTCCATGTTGCTTCATCTTCATCCTTACAACATGAAATTAAACTAGACAGACTGGTCCTATCATTAAACCTTAAATGATAATATCATCATTATAGTGTTCATTATTGAGAGGAAATCTCCTTTAGCACTAGTCCTATGCCATCTCAAAATTCAATAACCACATACGTCTTGATTCCCCTCCTCATGGGATACATAGTTATGCCTAGACAAATCTCCACTGGGCCCAACTATAAACTCCCTCAATCCTTCATCCCCTTGTCCTCGATTGTGGATCAATATTCCTGACCCTAATCTATATTAAATTCATCTGAAGGTATCTATGTCATACATGGTCTCATTTGGACCCCATTCACATCAAATGTTATCTCTTTTTTTCCATATATATAACATTAAAATAAACTTTTTTTTATATTCCATGTGACATGACTTTAAACTATCTACCATGATTCATGAAATATAACCATAAACAGTCTACAATGCTCGAGTTTTATTCCCACTCCATGATACATCCATTAAAAACTTCGAGTATTTTTAATTTCTTATTTTCACCATCTTTCATATCAGGATGGTCCCCCTAACAGTGATGGTCTCATTCCATTTTCAGCTCACCTCTCATCCTGAGCTAATGCCTTAATTGATTCTAATAATAGATAATGGAATTTTTTTTTGAATTTGGTCAATATTTGATCCATCAGTTTCTCACCACATACTTTATTGGAATGGTTATGGTTCATGTGTATTGAACATGGTTAGAGGACATCCCTTACCTTCCAGATTCCAATTTATTCAAACCATGAAAGGCTCAACATACCTCCATTACATGTTCTTATTTCCTTATGGGATTCCACATTTGGGTTCCTAGATAATGTGTGCTCCCATAGGTCATGTAAAACTACACATAACATTCTTCGATTCCCACACAAAGCATGGATCATGTGGGCTTAAGATTTCTGGTAGGTAGGGTATTTATGTAGTCAATACAATTGAGGTATTCTTGGTCTAAAATCAATGACCTTAATGTAGCAACCTCACTGAGATTTTTGTTATGGAATTGGTCATCCTTGGCCCTCATTCACATCATGTTTATCTCTTTCACATCACATAAGTTTTATTACCTTATATTACTTAATAATTTTTTGATACCCAATCCTTTTTTAACTTGTTCGCAATGTTTTTATTTCCCCTATTCGACACAAACTCTCTAGGAATAAATATTCAAATTTCCTATGCAATAATAATTTAAACTATGGGACATGGTCTAGATAGAATGACCTTAAACTTCAAGCCTCATCTTGATCCCATGATGATAGAATGTGTAATGTGTCGACCTCACCGTATAACATTAAAATAAGTTCTCATCATCCATGGTTACATGAAATCAAACTATAATTCATCCCATGACCTCACCAAAGAGGTCCCATCCCCCAATTTTGTTCATCTACCGTATTGTTACAATATTCTATTGACTCTCAATAATCGAGATAATGCACCAGTGGGTGATGATTTGGATCAGTGTTCAGACCAATAAACTTACACCAATGTGTTATAAGGACCAATTACACAATTTTGAGTGTTTAGAATCCATTATAACATTCCATCGCTCTTTTACCATTATTTTCAAGCCCCTAAAATGGATACTAATCCCCTTCTACATCTGAAGGGACCTCATAATGGAATTGTGTCTAGACAAGTCGGACCTACCATCCTGGAATAATGTTCCAAAATACTATGGATGACATTCTGAGATTTGTTTTAAATTATGAACATGGTCAATGGTCGACCCTCATTTTCCCCCCATTTCCAAATAACAATATGGATTATGTGTTTCAAAAAAGGATAATAGTTGTCTTGTTTCACCATTCCACACTCCTTTTGTCCCAAATTTTGGGTATCATGATTCAAAATTCCAATTTCCCTTTGTTCATATTAATTCCAATTCAACCAGAATTTATCCCTTTCATGAACTAGTGCACATTAGAAGAAGTAGGTTGGCTACTCGAAGAACCTTATTCTACAGCCACAAACTCTATCGGGATGAACACTCCCAATTTCCAGTAAACAATATCAGACCCCAAGTGATTGATGATTATCTGAAATTCTCATGAATAATAAAAAATCATGTGGTCGTCCCTTATTTCTCACACAGGTTATAACCCACTTTAGAATAGGTATTGGTCCTTATTTCTCCCTTAATTATGAATGAAGTGTGTTAATTAAGAAAAAAATAATACATCCATGTATTTTGAATGTTTGAATGTAAAAAAATAGTTCAATGGAATGAATTTTGAAAAACAACCCCAATAGCTCAACTCTTGTGATAGAGCACTCCGGTTCTATTAGCATTTGGAGTGTAGCCTCCATGAGTCCCTATATATTTTTGAGCTATAATTCTTCATAATTGGATGCCAGACAACCCTATTTATCAATTAACTAGACTCAAATCCACTCATCTTAGAGGATAGCGATTTGAGTAGTCACCAACTTCATCTGGTTCCCCACCTACTCCATTTGAGACTTCATCCAACTAAGGACCTGTTATTGAGCATTATGAAATGAAGAAAACTCACTCAATTTCTTATGAGGCTATTGGATCTCTTGAGTTACTTCACAAAGATTGTATATACTATAAAATTTCTCCTGGGGATAAGAATATTTCTATTGCAGGCTTCCCTCCCTCATCTTTTCGGTAAGGAAGTATCAGACAAGAATATATTGACTTTTAGAATATTCCCCAATGAGACACATGTTGCTTATCCAATGGTGAAGGGATTCCACTTGGATTTCTATATGTGACATTGAATTCTAATTTATGAAACATTGAATGCACCTCCAATCATTGTACCATATGTTGCGATTAGCCTCTGTCATCTCAGAATCAGAGTAATCTAGCTCATTAGTGTCTGAGGGACCATATTCTGACAAGGTAGCCTAGAATTCAATATCAATATCGTCTTCCAGTATTCTCTCTGAGGCAATAGACTCCATGTCATAGGGTATACCATCATCACTTGATTATTCATCATCAGTAGCCCCACCCCTACCATCCTCGGTTCCGCCCCATTAGTTGCCTCACCCGCAACAATAGTTTCATAATCATCTAGATCCATGGTAAAATTGGTTTGGATGAATTTTTTATCATGAATGGAATTGACCATAAAAAGTAATCTCATAGACTCCGTGACTTTATCTACTTTTTGGGTTTTCTTTCATTCATCCAATATAAGGAGCAAGGAACTTCAGTCAATATAGTCATCAAATGGAAGACATGATCTTATGAAACTAAATACTTATTGTAACATCCCAAGTAAGTAATGAATAATATATATAGTTATATATGTCTATGTATGAATTATATAGTGTTTCAGAGGCTTAAAATGAGAATAAATCCAATCTTAATCATGGAATACACTGATATTTTTAAAAGATTATTTTACTTCCTTTTGATGGAAAAGCATTTTTAAATCAAACTTTTGACAATTTTATATGATATATTTGTCAAAATAAACATATTCATTATGATTGGGAAATTTAAATTTACATTGGATAAATTGTTGGTATTTTTCTGACAATGTTCATTTTTTACTGAATAGTGAAAGAATACTACATTTTACATCAAAAATTCTTTTTCATCTAATTTAATTATATGCCTAGATTATATTCTTAATTGGTTTTAAATGTCAATAGAATCTATTTTTACCATGTAATCCAATGGTGGTCATTGGGATTAATTTCACATTGGAATTGGGCATAAACAAGTGCCAGACTTTTCATAGATATTGTTTCAAAAAAACCCGCTATTTGTTTTGACAGTGGGAATTATTTTTAAATTAATTTATGAAATTTATATGTTAAGAATTTGGTAAAATGGATTCCATATTATGAATCAAAAAGTCCAAATTAGGTAATTAAGACTCTTTTTTTTGACATTATGAATAGTAATGACTGTAATTATCTTTAATTATCTTGATTAATGAATAATTGGGTAGGTAAGGATAATAAAATAATATCTTAATAAAAAAAAATGAAACCAACATGTGTCCTAATGCTAATGGTTGTCTCATGTCCGACTATGGTATTCCTTGTCCCAATCTTGGGGACCCCATGGAATCACTTTTGTGGGAAAGTGACTTTTTATCTTTTTGTTTTTAAAGAAAGTAAATATAACAAAGAATGTATCACCTAAGTAAAACATTTGTAATTTTGTCTACATTGATGATATTTTGGACTATAAATATTAATTGGAAAGGTAAAAATATTTCCTATATCATAGTATTTTTTTCATTATTTTTATACACTAAATAAATTAAATTATTTATGACATCCTGATGATGCAGTGATTACCTCATTATTTAACGATTTAAATAAAATAAAAAGATAATGTAAAATATAAGACCTAAAATTGTCGAAGACCAATCGGATGAGTATATTTCGAAAAATGATCACCATATCCTCAAAATACATCAATGTGGGACCTTTAAAATCCGAAACCCATTTGAAAATAAAGTAACATTTTATAACTTTCCAAAAGTGCCCCTCCTCTCCTCTTATAAAAGGCCCCCACCTCTACCTGCTTACCCACACCTCTAAAGCCTTTGGCTTGGCCAAACCCTACTCATTTTGTCTCTAAACATCCGTATATTACTTCTTGATGCCTCACTTTGGGAATAAGTCTTCCCAAGGAAGCCTTTGAGCTCAAATCAAAAAAGGTAAACCATTTTAAGGTAATGTCTTCACTTGTGTTATTTTGTTTTATGTTGCTTCTCCAACCCCATAAACTCTTTTTATTCATTTATTTTGTAACAAAACCAGTATCTTATATATACTAGGATGTTGTTATGATAAGTATTCGATCCACACTTACACACACCTACATCTAATGGTTAAATAACATATTGTTTCTGTGGATGGCGAATTTCTGCCTCACGAAATGATGATTGTTCAATATTCTTCTAACACCTTCAAAGGTGGCCATTAATATGTAAATATATTTATATATGATATATAACATGTTTATGTTTTCCTTAAGATTCTGTATTTTTCATTTGTGGAATACCTTTATGGCTTCCATTATGGGTACACGCGATATATTCATTTTAGGAAGTGCAGACTACCGTCCCCTCAAAGTGATTTGATTCGTTAATACCATATGTGGTAAATATAAAGGATATATTTAATGATATTATATATGATACAATACTGTAATTAAAATACTATTATGTGTCATTATGTTTTAATTCCATTAAATATGAAATAGAAATTGAAGTAGCGTTCATGCGTACGTACGGCTTACCGTCTCCATGAACGGTGCATTTTATTTCATTCCTCTAAATGTTATGTAATATTATAAATGCATAAATATACTATATATATATATATGATATATATGATATCTAAATCATGAATAAAATTCTGGATATAAGGGATATTTTACCACATGAACAACTTGTAATTATAAAGAGTTTATTTTTTACTCAAGTACCAATGATCGTTAAAATGACCGTTATTAACTTAAATAATAACATATTGTTCATGACATGGTAATAAGTGATATAAAAGTAATAATTAACTTGAAAAAGGTTCTTAAGCAAGTAGAAATTAACTGAAGTTTATTATTCAGGAGATTAATGAACGATCGAGTCAAGTCGATCCCGAGGTAAGGGTCTTCGTCTCAATCTCCATTCATTGAGGCATATTTTGTTTTGTACACAACCTTCTTTTATATGGTGTATAAACCCCTTTGACTTTTACATTTATCCAAAAGGAATATTTTTTATACGAAGCATTTTACTAAATGACAAAAGGGAATGTTTTTGTCATACATATGCGGCGACAACAACTTCTCCGCCACCATGACCATTATTTGAGTTTCGGCTTCCTCTACAAGCCATACCTTTTTTTTAAAGAAAAATAAATACCATGTTTTACTTTTATTTTATTTTGGTATTGATAATGGTTTTCATAATGTTTTTACATCAATGTGTTGTATTGACATTTTGTGATTGAAAGGTGGAACTGTTATGTTTCCTTTATGCATGTTTTATGTGATACGATTATGTTGTGGTTCTTGGGCATTATTATGAAGACAGGTGGTTCCTTGATAAACTAAGGGTGGGTGAGCCCGATATAGCTCTCCAATGCATTGGTTAATGCGAAGGAGTTAATTGTTAAGGTTTCTACAAAGAGATATAGGGAATATACTGTGATGGGTATTCCAAACGTAACCAAGAGGGTTACTCCCTACGTAAGAATGTTATGAATGCCTCAAGTTGCCTTTATGTCTTATGATTTCTACGATTTATTCATAATTTTGCCGAGGTATGTTAATGTGCTTGTGTTTCATGGGTAAATTATGATTTCATTCTTATGTATATATGTACTCACATTTCCATTCCATATTTTTTTATACCTTACTGAGATTTTTATGCTCATCCCATGTTTTTGAAATGTTATTCACTGGTCAAGGGAAGGGTATATGATATGATGATAGTGTCATGGAAGTGTCAAGAAAGAATCCATGTTTTATCTTAAATATGTTTCCATTGATGGGATAAAATGAATATTATCTTTTATTGTAACCAATTTGTTTAAATTTGGGATGTAATGCATGTTTTATGATCTAATTATCTAAAACCCTAAACCTGAAAATATCCCCAAGGTGTATTCTTGAAATATCTCAAGAGTAAGTAATGTTTAAGGCTAGGGCCTTATAGTTGGTATCAGAGGTTGTTTTAGATAACTTTAGGAGTTAGAATTATGTTAAATGATTATCCAAATATATTTTTTTTTATGGTATGATTGAAATGATAGAGAATTTGAAGATTAGCATGTTGCTTCATCTAAGACATGTTTGTTCAGAATGGTTTTCTGTAGAGGAAATAGGGAAGCAGTGCTAGGAAGGCATACAGAAGGAAATGACTTTTCGAATTAGTATCCTGAGATGGTCGGAATTGGAACTAAATAGTTTGTTGTAGTAATGGAGTAGTTGACTCAAGCAATAAATGGTGGCGGTATCCATGCACGAGATCAGCCAGATCAACCGCAGAGGAACATGTCAGTGGTGGAACATTTCATAAGGCAACATCCCCTATCATTAAGAGGATCATCTGACCCTGTGATAGATGAAGGGTGGATTAAAGCACTAGAAAAGATTTTTGATGTCATGGGGTGTTCAGACAATCAAAAGGTTAGTCTTTCTATTTATTGTTTGGAGGGTGAAGCATATCAGTGGTGGTCGATGGATAAAAATATCAGGGATGCTGATGAGATTGATGCTCTCTACTGGGATGAATTCAAAGGTATGTTTTTTAGAAGTATTATCCTAAGGCTGTTCGACTAAGAATGGAAAAAAAATTCCTGGAATTGAGGAAAGAGGAAGACTCAGTGGCTACCTATGAAGAAAGGTTCACTCGATTGGCAAGGTATGCTCCAAATTGTTTCTGAGACCTTGATAGTAAAATCAATCATTTTTACTCAGGATTAAAGCCAAAATATCAAAGGGCATTGGCTTCTAGTGAGTTTAAAAGTTACGAAAAGATTGTTCGATGTGCTGAGAAGGTGGAAATGGAGATTGTCGGTGATCAAGTGTTCTATAACAACCAGTAGAAGAAGAGACCGAGGTGGTAGGAGAAAGGAAAGAATTCTTCAAAAAGGACTGACGGTAAGAAAACTAAGTTTCAAGTTTGTGATAAATGTGGTAAAAGGCATGCTACGAAATGTCTTCTAAATTCTGTAAAGTGCTACCGATGTGGTAAGATGGGACATAAGGCTTTTGATTTCACTAAAAAAGATCAGGGTGATGGTAAGACCAAATTTGATTTACAGTTAGTGAAATGTTTTAAGTGCAATGAGATGGGTCACTATGCAAACGAGTGTCTGACAAAGAGCTTGAGTGATGGGAAGCCGTTAGACTACAAGCAGAAAGGGGTGGTGAAATCTTCTGCAACTAATTCAGCAGATGTCGGGCCATCAAATGAAGTTGTATCAGGTAATTTGTTTGTTTTTTCAGATTATGCCAGTGTGTTTTTTGATTCGGGGTCTACACATTCTTTCATCTCTGAAACCTTTTCTTGTAAAATGGGAATACCATCTCAAGAAATAACTCCAAAACTTGTGGTAAAAACACTTGGGGGAAATGTTGAGGCAAAAAGAATTTATAAGAATCTTCCTATCCTTATCAGTGGAAAGAACCTACTTGAAAACCTTATTGGTTTACCTCTAGTAGAGTTTAATGTTATCCTGGATATGGATTGGCTCTCTATTTACCATGCTAAGATTGACTGTAGAGCTAAAGAAGTTTCTTTTCAGAAATGATTTCAGTTTGTGTACAGGAATGAACCCTTACTGTTGATAACATATCAAGAGTCTGCGAAACTTGTAAAAGATGGAAATGAATGTTAGCTTGCACACATCATTGAAAATAAAGTAACAGTTCAGATTAATGATGTGTCGTTGGTAAATGAGTATCCTGATGTTATTTCTCATGAGTTTCCTGGAATAATACTAGATCCGGAAGTTGAGTTTACTGTAGACTTATTTTGCGATGCTAAGCCAATTTCAAAACCCCCTTATCGAATGGCTCAAGTTGAATATTTAGAGTTGAAGGAGAAATTGCAAGATTTATTAGATAAAGGTTTCATTCGACCTAGAACCTCACCATGGGGTGCTCCTGTTTTATTTTTTAAAAATAAAGATGGTTCTATGAGACTTTTCATTGATTATAGAGCCTTAAATAACATCACTGTTAAGAACAAATATCCTTTTCCTCATATCAATGATTTGTTTGATCAGCTCCAGGGAGCTTGGTTTTTTTCAAAGATTGACCTGAGATCGGGGTACTATCAGTTGAAGGTAAAGGAAGCAGATATTCTGAAGACCACGTTTCGTACAAGATATGGCCATTATGAATTTGTAATAATGCCTTTTGGGCTAACCAATGCTCCTACTGTATTCATGGAATTATTGAATAGAATTTTCCATGAGTTCTTGGATAATTTTGTGGTGGTTTTCATTGATGATATTTTGGTGTTTTTTTAAGTAAAGAGGAGAATGAAAGACATTTAAGGGTTATTTTTAAATCCTTAAAGGAAAATAAATTGTATTGGAAATTCAGAAAGTGTGAGTTTTGGTTGCAACAAATTTCTTTCCTTGGTCACATTGTTTCTAAAGATGTGATAACTGTTGATCCGGAAAAAACAAAGGTTGTTGAAGAATGGCCATGAACCACAAATGTAACTGAGATTCATAGCTTCCTTGGTTTGGAGGGATATTACCGAAGGTTTGTTAGAAATTTTCCATGGTTATCTAGTCTAATGAGGAAGCTAACTCAGAAGGGTGTTAAGTTTATCTGGACAAAATAAGGTGATGATTGTTTTCAGGAACTGAAAAGAAGATCAGTGAATGCTCCAGTTTTGGCACTACCTTCCAGGAATGGTGAGTTTGTTATCTACAGTAATGCTTCATTAAAAGGACATGTTTGTGTCCTAATGCAGAATGATCAGGTAATTGCTTATGCTTCACGACAGTTGAAAACTTTTGAGGTAAATTATCCTACACATGATTTGGAATTAGCTTCTGTTTTTTTCGCTTTAAAATTTTGGAGGGATCATTTATATGGAGTAAAGTGGGAAATATATACCGATCATAAAAGTTTAAAGTATATATTCACTCAGAAATAATTGAACATGAGACAGAGGAGATGACTAGACTTAATCAAGGATTATGATTGTACAATTCATTACCATATGGGAAAAGAAAATAAAGTGGATGATGATTTAAGTTGAAAAAGTAATGCTTCATTAACGATGTTTCATTTGGAAGGTGATCCGTTGGTTAAGGATTTGATGAACTTTGGCACAGATGTTTTTGGGGCAGGATGTTCTTTTGTTTTGCTTCAGGTATCAGTGAAATCTTCTCTATCAGACAGAATCAAGCAAGCACAGAAGCAAGACAGTGAGTTGTAGAAAAAGGTAGATCTGGTTCAGAAGGGTAAGTTTCCTGAATTCAACATTGATAATGATTGTGTTTTGAGATTTGGAAAGAGATTGTGTGTGCCTTGTGATTCACAGTTGAAGAGAGAGTTGTTATTTGAAGCTCATAGTTCTCCATTTTCAGTTCATCCTGGTAGTACTAAGATGTACGGAGATCTGTAGGAGTATATCTGGTGGGAAGGGATGAAAAGAGATATTGCTGATTTTACTATGAAGTGTTTGACTTGTCAACAGGTTAAAGCAGAGCGGTAGTTACCTAAAGGGATGCTTCAGCCTTTACCAGTGCCAGAGTAGAAATGGGAAAATATATCCATGGACTTTATTGTGTGATTGCCGAATACACCTTGAGGTAATATTGCAATCTAGGTTATTGTTGATTGCTTGACTAAATCCTCTCATTTCCTTGCAATACGAGATAATTTTTCCCTAGACAAACTTTCCCGTTTGTATCTTAAAGAGATATCAAGGTTACATGGAGTTCCACTCTCCATTTTATCTGATCGTGATCCTAGGTTTACGTCTATCTTTTGCAAAGGCCTTCAGAAGTCACTGGGTAATGAATTAAATTTTAGTACAGCTTTTCATCCTCAATCAGATGGGCAGTCAGGACGAAAAATTCAGACATTGGAAGATATGCTACATTCTTGTTCGATGGATTATCAGGGAAGTTGGGACCAACATCTTTCTTTGGTTTAATTTTTATATAATAACAGTTTTCATTCCAGTATACAGATGGTACCATTTGAGGTGTTATATGGGAAGCGGTGTCGAACTCCAGCTTTCTGGGCTGAAGTGGGTGAAAGGAAGCTAATGGGACCAGAATTGGTAGAAGAGTTGGCAAAAAAATGTTCAGCTGATACAGAAACACATGATAATAGCACAGAGCAGGCAGAAGAGTTATGCGGACAACAGGAGGAAGGATCTATCTTTCGAGGTAGGTGATCATGTTTTTCTCAAAGTATCACCATGGAAAAGTGTGATGCGATTTGGTAAGAAAGGAAAGTTGAGTCCAAGTTTCATTGGACCATATGAAATTCTGGTGAATGTTGGATCAGTTGCATACCATGTGGCTTTACCTTCGAGTTTATCTTAGGTACAAAATGTTTTTCATATTTCAATGTTAAGGAAGTACATGCCAGATCCATCTCATGTTTTGAGTCTAGAGGTAGTTCAGCTGGAAGAGAACCTATCTTATGAGGAACCACCGGTCCAGATTCTTGACCACATGGATCAAGTGTTACAGAATAAGGCGATTCATCAGGTAATGGTTTTGTGGAAAAACCACATTATTGAAGAGGCAACATGGGAATCTAAAAATGCAAGGAGGGAACAATACCCCCACTTATTCGAAAAGTAAATAAATAGCGGGGACGCAATTTTCTAAAGGGGGGAAGGTTGTAACATCCCAAGTAAGTAATTAATAATATATATAGTTATCTATGTCTATTTATGAAGTAGATAGTGTTTTAGAGGCTTAAAATGAGAATAAATCCAATCTTAAGCATGAAATACACTGATATTTTTAAAACATTGTTTTACTGCCTTTTGATGGAAAACCATTTTTAAATAAAACTTTTGAAATTTTATAAGCTCTACTTGTCAAAATAAAAATATTCTTTATGATTGTGACTTTGAAATTTACATTGGATAAATTTTTGGTATTTTTCTGACAATGTTCATTTTTTAATGAATAGTGAAAAAATATTGCATTTTACATCAAAACTGATTTTTCATCTAATTTAATTATATGGTTAGATTATCTTTTTAATTGGTTTTAAAGTGTAAATAGAATATAGTTTTATCATGTAATCCAATGGTGGTCATTGGTATTAATTTCACTTTGTAATTTGGCATAAACAAGTGCCAAACTTTTCATAGATATTGTTTCAAAAAAACAAGCTATTTGTTTTGACAACGAGATTTATTTTTATATTAATTAATAAAATTTATATGATTGAAATTTGGTAAAATGGATTCCATATTTGGAATCAGAAAGTCCAAATAATTTAATTAAGACTCTTTTGTTTTTGGACATTATGAATAGTAAGGACGGTAATTATCTTTAATTATCTTGATTAATGATTAATCAGGTAGTTAAAGATAATAAAATAATATCATAATAATAAAAAATGACACCAACATGTGTCCTAATGCTAATGGTTGTCTGATGGCCAACCATGTATTCCTTGTTCCAATCTTGGAGACCCCATGGAATCACTTTTGTGGGAAAGTGACTTTTTATCTTTTTATTTTTAATGAAAGTAAATATAACAAAGAATGTATCACCTGAGTAAACATTTTTTAATTTTGTCTACATAGATGATATTTTGGACTATAAATATTAATTTTATAGGTAAAGATATTTCCTACATCATAGTATTTTTTCATAATTTTTATATAGTAAATAAATTAAATTATTTATGACATCATGATGATGCAGCGATTACCTCATTATTTAACTATTTAAATAAAATAATAACATAATGTAATATCTAAGACCTACACTTGTCAAAGACCTATTAAATGAGTATATATCGAACCGTTATCACCTTATCCTTAAAATACATCAATATGGGTCCTTTAAAATCCGAAACCCATTTGAAAATAATGTAACATTTTGTAACTTTCCAAGAGTGCCCCTCCTCTCCTCTTATAAAAGGCCCCCACCTCTACCTCCTTACCCACACCTCTAAAGCCTTTGGCTCGGCCAACCCCTGCACATTTTGTCTCTCCACATCCCTCTATTACTCCTTGAAGCCTCACATTGGGAATAAGGCTTCCCAATGAATACTTTGATCTCAAATCAAAAAGGGATACCCAATTTTAAGGTAATGACTTCACTTGTGTTCTTTTGTTTTATTTTGCTTCTCCAACCCCTAAACTCTATTTATTTATTTCTTTTGTAACAACACCAGTATCTTCCATATACTAGGATGTTTTTATAATAAGGTTTAAAGCCAAAATTACACACACCTACATCTAATGGTTAAAGAGCATACTGTTTCCGTGGATGGAGAATTTCTGCCTCACGAAATGATAATTGTTGAATATTCTTCTAACACCTTCAAAGGTGGCCATTAATATGGCACTATATTTATATATGATATATAAAATGTTTATGTTTTCTTTAATCTTATGTTTTTTTCATTTATGGCGTACCTTTATGGCTTCTATTATGGGTATATGTGATATCTTTATTTTAGGAAGTGCATACTACCTCCCCCACAAAGTGATTTGATTCGTTAATAACATATGTGGTATGTATAAAGGATATATTTAATGATATTATATATGATACCATACTGGAATTAAAATACTATTATGTATCATTATGTTTTAATTCCATTAAATATGAATTAGAAATGGAAGTAGTGTTCATGCGTACGTACGGCTTACCGTCTCCATGAACGGTGAAATTCATTTCTTACCTCTAAATGTTATGTAATATTATAAATGCATGAATATACTGGATATATATGATATATATGATATCTACATCATGAATACAATTCTGGATATAATGGATATTTTACTACATGAACAACTTGTAAATATAAACATTTTATTTTTGACTCAAGTGCCAATGATCGTTAAAACGACCGTTATTAACTTAAATAATAACACAGTGTTCATGACATGGTAATAAGTGATATAAAAGGAATAATGAACTTGAAAAAGGTTCTTAAGAAAGTAGAAATTAACTCATGTTTATTATTCAGGGGATTAAAGAACGATCGAGTCACGTCGGACCCGAGGTAAGGGACTTCGTCTCAATCTCCATTCATTGAGGCATATTTTGTTTTGTACACAACCTTCTTTTATATGGTGTATAAATCCCTTTGACTTTTACGTTTATCCAAAAGGAATATTTTTTATACTAATTGTTTTACTAAATGAAAAAGGGAATGTTTTTGTCGTACGTATGCGGTGACAACGACTTCTCCACCACTGTGACCATTATTTGAGTTTTGGTTTCCTCTACAAGCCATAACTTTTTTTAAAATAAAAATAAATACCATGTTTTACTTTTATTTTATTTTGGTATTGAAATTTTTTTTCATAATGTTTTTACATCAATGTGTTGTATTAACATCTTGTGATTGAAAGGTGGAAATTTTATGTTTCCTTTATGCATGTTTTATGTGATATGATTATGTTGTGGTTCTTGGGCATTATTATGAAGACGAGTGGTTCCGTGATAAACTAACGGCGGGTGAGCCCAATATACCTCTCCAATGCTTTTTGTAACACGAAGGAGTTAAAAATTAAGGTTTCTCCAAAGAGATTTATAGAATATATTGTGATGGATATTCCAAACGTAACCAAGAGGGTTACTCCCTACATAAGAATGTTATGAAAGCCTCAAGTTACCTTTATGTCCTATGATTTCTATAATTTATTCATAATTTTGACGAGTTATGTTAAAGTGATTATGTTTTATGGGTAAAGTATGATTTCCTTCTTATGTATATATGTACTCACATTTCCTTTCCATATTTTTATATCCCTTACTGATTTTTTATGCTCCTCCCAAGTTTTTGAAATGTTTTTCACAGGTCAAGGGAAGGGTACATGATATGATGATAGTGTCAAGGAGTGTCAAGAAAGAATCCATGTTTTATCTTAAATATGTTTCTGTTTATGGGAAAAAATGAATACTATCTTTTATTATAACCACTTTGTTTAAATGTGGGATGTAATGCATGTTTTATGATCTAATTCTCTAAAACTCTAAACCTAAAAAGATCCTAAAGGTGTTTTCTTGAAATATCTCAAGATTAAGTAATGTTTAAGGCTGGGGCCTTATACTTATAAGAGATGAATTCCATAGGTAAATATCTTCTACTACTGTAGGTACCTCCACCATATGAGATCCTCCCATACTTGGAATTTTTTTGAGTGTTATTGGTTCTCATTTTATCATCTGGACAGAGGATACATGATAGATGCAAACACATTAATGATAAGGAAATATTGTATCCCATTTATCACTGGATAGTTTGAGTTTTTCTTTTTTCCATAATGAAAAGGGATCTTAATAACAATCCATATTATGTGTTCCATCTCCTTGATAGTGGGTCCTTATGAATTATAGGATAAGGCCCCTCATAAATGATAGGTAGGGTGTGGGACTCTTATTAAATCACTCAGTCCATTTCAAAGCAAGCTCACCACCTTCCCCCACCCTAGAGGTAGGCTCCATGGTATTCTATTCTTTTCCCAATGGCTCTTCTTTCACCCTAGTGGTGGTGGTCTCCTGGTCACTATCAAGAGTCTCTTGTTCAGGAAAAGTTTTAGTTAGTGGACTTGGATGGTGAAAGGGAGGGGTAAAAAATGATTTCTCTTAAGGTTTACCTCAAGATACTAAACTATATCTTATTCAGAGAATGTGATATCACCTCTCTATTAGGAAATACATTGATAAGAATTAGTCTCTTAGTATTCCCTTTATTCTACATCATCATCATCATCATCATTATCATCATCATCATCTTCTACTTATCATTCTTCAATGCTTGAATCATTGGGAAATGTCTCCTCTAAATCCAATCCTTGACTAAGCATTCATTTCCCCTGGGAATAAAGTTTCTCATACTAATCTCTTTGGAATTCATAGTTTTACATAGCCATTATTTATGAATTTAGTTTATGTAATTCCAATATTTATACCACTTGCATGAAACCGACATTGAGAAGCTCATCACCACCCAGCTTCAGCTTCCTCTATAGATCCTCTATCGTAAGTGATGTCTACAGTGTCATCCAAGTGGACCATAAGGTTGGAAAGAGAGCATCAATGACTAGTTTCTAGAATTATCTCAACATCTTCATAGGGGAATTATTTCTATCCCTCAATGTATCTTTTGGGAGCACCTCCCTTCAGGTGGTGGCGATGTGGTAGCACCTTGTGACATCATTGCTATCGTGGTTCCATCTTGGGATCCCCTAGGGTTTTCCTCTACCCTTGATAAGAATCTAACCTACTTTCTATTAACTCAAGCCCCATGCTCATTAGTTTGATCACCCAAATGTACCTCTATGGGATTGTCTATGGATATGGTGCCTCCAATTTTTTGATGTATCCCATCAACCAGACTACATAAACGTTGGTTGGTGGAAATATAATTGTTTCGACAGAGCCTGTGATCATCAGTATACACCAAAATTGGGAAAGGATGCATGGATTAAACTCTTCAAAAACCTTTATATATACTTTCTTCACCACCAATTAAGGTAATCCAAATTTTCTGGTGAACTAGGATGGAACATAAATATCGAAGAGGATTTTCTCATCGATATGGGCCACCAACATCCCCCATCAGAATCATAGAAGTTACTCATTTTTCACCAGTAATCCATGCATGTTTTCCACTATTAGACCAAGCAGTATTGTAGAGGGGTAGAAGATTAAGTGTTTGTGGTTTTTTATTTGGATTTTGGCTCTATAATCATCATGTTTCCTTGGCTAGACACCTACTATATTCATCAATGATGACAACATACTAGCATCCAGTGGGAAAATAAAATTTGGTAAGTCATAACTTCTGAAATCTATTGTAATCCAACCACTATGAAACTATAATGGTCCAATTATTTTCATGTTTTTGTTTCCCCATGAAACACTACTCAATGTACTGTAAATCTTATCTAACATAGGCAATCCAAAGGTGACCATATCTTTAGCCTCCAAGATTGTTTCCATCATAGATTTTCCTGAGCAGAGTCCCATTATCATGTCCCCCATTGGAAGAGGCTACCATCTTAGGAAGGTAGTGATGAAGGGAGTGTAGCGTACCATTGGGTTCTAGTCTTACACCACGTTTTTCCCCAACTTATGATATTATCCTACCTACAAAATGAACCAGTATGATCTACCCTTCCCTCTATGAGATGAAGTAAGACACAACTCTCTATGACCTGACATATTTACCCTCTCATCCTTCTTAAGAAACAGGTCAAACCATGCATGGAAAATTATGTATTTCAATATGAATTTGATCATTAGTTTCTCCTTCATGACATATATGATGTTTCAGGTTGATATTGGGGTCCACTCTTGGTTTCCCTAGATATTTTTTGGCTGCAAGAATTTATCATATTGATATCCCTCTAGTGGGATGCCCCTAAAATAATTGAGGTCCCATATACTGATATTGACCTCTTCATGGTGGAGGTGGAACATGTTTTTTTAGATACTGAAAAATGATATGTTCTAGAACGTACTGTTGTTGAAGGTCTAAATTGAATTGTGATGCCCACACTGCTTCGTAAATCCCAATGTTGTCCAGTTCTGCCTCATACTCTTGGAATGTGAAGTATACCAGGTATTCCCATGCACACTCACTAGTGAAATTTATACCTGATCATATATCACAATCCTTTTGATAACCCTAGTTTCTATCCCTCATTCTTATTTGAGCGATGGTGACTATATGATCTGGGAACTCCTCTACTACTAGTTCGTTCCCTATGGTCATCTTGGTCCTCCCATTTAGGAAATAAATGGAAAATTCTATATGGTTCCCAACAACGTGGCCATGTATGTTGATGTTGTGGCATAGGAGGCCATCTTCTATAGTGAACCATGACCACAGTGAGACAATTGTAGATGCTGCAATAGTTACATCATCCAATAGTCAAAAAATCCACAGCGGCAGAGATTCACTCAAGAGATAGATCTTTTATGTCTATATTAGCATCCCCATCCACACCAATTTTTTTTGATTCAATCCTCTTAAAATAAATGATTTGATAGTTTCTGCCATTGTAATTAGTTTAGGAATAAATGAAAGCATCTACCAGAGCATCCTCTTATGGGTTAGCCATTTCAGATGGTTCATAAGTTTCTAAGGTAAAATCATAAAATATTTGAAGTTTTTCATACAATGCATGATGGCGCATAGAAGAACAAGAATTGTCTGTGAAAGATGCAGGTAATTCGGTAATGGAAAGGGTACGGAATATTTGAGATCTGCTTGAAAGAACCATCTGAATCTCTATTTTTTATTAGGAATGGTGATCTTACACACACAAGAGAAAATCACTTATCACCCAAAAATTAAAAGTGACATAAATTGGCATCCCACATTTATTTATAGGGTGGAACCATTTTTACACACATGTGATAGGTGTCTCAAGAATCTAACATTGTGTTTTGTGAACAAAGCCCAGAATGGACTCCTCTATTGGGTATCTCCATCAATACCTGGCCATATAGTCCCCTTTCATCTTTGAATGTAAGGGGTAATTTTTTGGCATAGAATTATTTTTGATTCACAAGAATGGGAATCTTTTAGTTAAATGAAGACACTATATGACCCGATGAATCATATAAAAAAAGGATTCCACAAACATGTTTTGAGTTGTGTGTGCAAGATTGAAATCTATGAGGAATACCCTTATGCCCCCAATGAGATGTCAAAATGGAATCCTCCACCCCTCCCCCAAAAAATGGATAAGGAAGATGCATGTGAGTGGTTATACCTATGTGTAAAATGTGTGATCCATGTGTAAATATATTAAATTATCAATATGACTTCATAAGATTTATTTAATTATAGAAATCATTCACACCACTGTGAAATACAGTGTCTATATATTGAAGTGAACCCCCTTCTTCAAGGTGATCCCCCAGAATTCGATGTGTCACTCTTGTATGCATAATACACATATTCGGTGATAGTACGAAATCCATGGAACCCTAAATGTATGAGATCTTGTATGAAGGGCCCCCTTGGGACCCCATTTATGTTGGTTCACTTCGGCTTGGACCTCACCCACTTCTTTTATGGATATGAAATGTGCATGAAAAAGACCCCTATTGTGTACAATTCTTGGTTTTGGGAACATCCTAATCTTGAACTCAACCCCTCCTCTTGAATTCCAGCTTCCAATAATGTTTCCACCAACTCTTTGAAGCTAAATGGGTTTCCTTCACCTCAAAGAACCATGTACAAGCCCTCATTCACACCCCTCATCAATGAATACCTCTAGGATTGTGTGTCGTGATTTCTTGGTCCCTCATTATCTGTCCTTAATTCTTTTTCCCTACCCCTTTTATTTTCAACATAGTTATGCTAAATATCCTATATTTTAAGCATATGGATGCCAATCTGGACCTTGTTAGTGAACATTCTTCCAAACCATTATCACTTTTAATTGTTCATGTCATCCCCATCTCAATGGTTGATGAGTTTTGGTTATGTAAGCCAGAGGAATGTTAAGTGAGTCCCCCATGGTTGAGATACAAGATGTAAAACATCCTAGAACCAATATCATCAACACATGAAGTTAAAATATTATCTCACCCTATCAGGAAAGAGAATGAAGTCCCCATGTTTGTGTGACATGGAATGAGATCCTACTCACATGGTCTGACATCCCACACACATGATCCGTGAAGGGATGGGCATTAGAAACCTATCACTTCCCACACTTTCAATCTATCAAACCACTCCCTTTGGGACATGTCTCCATGGGAGCCTCATGAATTTCTTATTCTTTATCCCAAACATATATTTAATAGGATTCTCTATGTTTGACTGGAATGGAAAATATCTTCCTCACATGGAATGTGATCCTCGTCGCATAGAACGACAACCTTATTTGGAATCCCACATACGTAAGCCCCAAACTATCTATCAATGGTGCATATTTTGTGATATAATAGTCAAGTCTACTACATCCTCTTGTTTTTCACACCAAGAATTACTCATGTGGGCTTGGAGGTTAATAAAAACCGTGAAACCCAATCTCCATCATTCATATGCTTCCACCTGTAAACCCCAATCTTTATAATGAGAAACCCTCATGGTTGAAGCACCATCATGCCACACTCTTTTTGGTATATTTCACATATAATACCCAACCATATGCTTTACTTCCATTGGGATATCTCCTTAAATGTAATATCTAATCCCCCTTTAATAATTATGTGGAATTTTATTTCCAACTAACTGGGATACATAGTAAACCTCACAAAGGATCAATACCAACACCCACATCAATCCATCCATTCCATCTAATCTACTGAACACTTCAACCAAATCCATTTTTATTTTTACCCAAGATACTACATGTTGGTGATATTAATCCACTCATCTAGGTCATTCCAACATGTAAGCTTCATCCATTTCATTGATGCTCCTAGTAGCACTCGAGCAGTTCTTATGCATAAACCCTACAAAATTCACACAATGCAACCAACATCAATCTACATGTGAATGAAATCCCCCATGAGTAATCCACACACCATATATTAATACTTGGGTTTTGATCTCTATATTATAAATAGGGTACGTAGTATAACTCTATGAGAATCAATCCCTACCAACGGTAAAACTTGGTTTTCCCCTCAATGGGGTGAACCTACATTTCTACCTCCATTGGTGTTCAGATCATATTTCATAGTCTGAAATTGTCCCTTTATGGGACACACCACCCTGTGTCTGTCTTCATAGGAGTTTTGATCCACCCATTAGGTAAATTTTTTAGGATCTCCCTCCTAGGGATGATCTTTTTGGATTCTCCTCAACCAGGCTTTCTGATTAGCCTCACTTCGTCTTTTTAATATGTAAAAATCATGTTATGTCACACTACTACCTCATGATAAACATGAGATGATTGAGGAAAACATTAAAAGAAATTCGTTTGACATCAAATACCCTATGATTGATGTTGTAATTTTTAGGTTCGATTCCAGAGATTCCTCTATGAAATTCCCTCTTATGAGGAAGAAAATAGGTGAACAATGTTCCAGTATCTAGGCATGACAGTGATTACCAACATGAGTAATCCCCTAATCAATGATTAATATCCTATCAATAACCCTTAAAATTTCTATACAGAAGCATTGAAATTAACCACTATACACAATGAAATGGAACCAATAATGAATTTCACAAACACATCCTAAACTACAAGGCAGACCTAAAATAGAAGATGAGTTCCAAGGGGAAATACATGGAAGGATAAACTGACATAACACCATCCTATTTTGATCAAGGATCAGACATCAATGATAAAGAGATGAATGTTTCTTGCCTTTGGAAAGAGGGAATATTGGGTACAATGCATTCCAACCAAAAAAATGAGAAAGGCAGAACACCCCATAAAAAGCATCATAAATATTTTCTATCTAAATTTAATATAAAATTACCGTTATTTAAATGTTCGACACCGTAATATATATTTTCATTAAAAAAGAGACAACTTTTACTTCCAAACAAGGAAATAAACCCATATGCATCTAGGAATGACATTTTAATTCTTTTATTGTTAATAGTTGGTACGTTATAACTGTATTTTCAAACTAATAAAATCATCATTGGCAATGAAAGGTGGTAGAAACCAACAGATGGAGTAGTTTTCTTGACACCATTGACATCTTGTAGATCCACCTCTCCTTATGAAATATTTCAGAATCTACTTGGTTTCAACATTTAGATATATATGTGGTCACCATAATCCGTATCTAATATTAAATATGTAGATATTGAAAT
Source organism: Viscum album (assembly GCA_963277665.1). Classification (NCBI taxonomy): domain Eukaryota; kingdom Viridiplantae; phylum Streptophyta; class Magnoliopsida; order Santalales; family Viscaceae; genus Viscum; species Viscum album. The sequence goes on along the minus strand of OY728147.1, from coordinate 1,969,097,449 downwards.
ATTACACTCGATAATTAATGAACCTATAGCTTCCCCAATATTTTGGGTGTATTTCTCCATCTAGTGGCCTTACTTTTCACATGAAAAACATACTTCCTCATTTTACATTTCCCACCTCTATATCTCCCTCATTTTGGAAGGACAGTGCTCGTGTGCTTTATTTTTTTTATTCTTTGTCCCCTTTTCTTTATTCTTCTATTCCTTATTCACTATAACAGCGGTAGGTTTTTCATTCCCCACATACATATCCACTAAGAGAATTAGTTTGAGATGTTCCAAAATATACTTACCATTATTGTTCATATCATAATTAATAATAAAACTATAGAAGGTATTGGGTAGTGATGAATGTATGATATGTATACACAAACCATCTTGTAATTTAATCCATATAATTTCTAAACATTCAACATTGCTTCTAATCTTTACTATATGTGGCCCAGCTAACATAGAATTTCAATGAATAGATGTAAAAAAAGCACTAGAGATCCCATATCTCTCTTATCTCCCTATCTCTTTATAGAGGTCCTGTAGTTGAGTCATCATGTTATATGAATCAATGTGCTCATGTTTTATTAAAAGATAAATGGTTATGGATGATTTCAGGAAATACTGAACATCATTAGAATCATTAAAAAATTTCTTATAGAGAGAAAATTCTTCACCACTATCCTCATTTGTAGGCCCTTTAGGAATGTATTCTTCTGGCACATACAATTTCCTTTCATGGTGAAGGATAATGCACAAGTGTATTTTCCACTCTTGGAAATTTATGCTAGTGAGAAAGTTACCCATATCATGTTTTGATCACAATGATGTGTTTGAAATTATTTTATTTCTATTTCTACTAATAATATGAGCATAATTTTAGTAATATATTTGATAAAATTTCGAAAAATAATTAAATATTGTATTTATTAATCTTCCTCTATTTTTTTTGTAACATAATAGCCCTCACCATTGGCTTTAGAATATCCTATGTCTTAGACATTATTATGGAAGGGATCCATATTACCATTCGCATTACACTAAATTTTGATTTTCAAGCCACATTATTGGTTTTAGTTAGACATTACAAATTCTAACTACATTAACTCACAGTTTGTAGAACTATTAAGTGCACTCCCCAATCCAAAAATCCTTAAATTGCATTTCCACAAATCTTGCCTACTAGTTATTCTATGTACTACATTGGCAGTCAACCATTTATGTAAACTATGTTAATTCAACACCAAAGATCATGTTATAATTCAACAATAATTTAAAGCACCCCAAATTTTTATAGTTATGTACTTTTATCTGTGGGTTGATTTTAACTGAAGTAGTGGAAGGATACACCGACAAAATTTATATTATTGGGGGATTTTATCCTTTTTTGCCTAAATTTATAATTCATATCTTTATTATTTTTTTTAATATAATTTTGATTTAAATATGTGATTTACCATGACTTATATAATATTTACGTACAAGACAATTTATTTTAGTTATATCTTGCATGATTGTTAATTCGTTAATTCATGGGATTGTGAAAAACATCCATAATTAAATATCTAGGAAACTTAAAAAAATAAAACAATAAAGCAGTTTGATCATTCTCTTTATCTAATAGTTATTTTTTCTAGAGGATGACAAAATATATGTATACCTATTGGAAAACATCTTGAACAGATTAAGGTTTGTGATATAGATTTCCACATTTCCACCTATGTATCTATGGTGGATTGGTCTTGCCTCAACTCTAAACATGAACTGTCTCTAATATCATGTTATCTCTATCGATTACATATTATTTTACTGACGCACAGGTGAGCGGAATGGGTTTACATAAAATAAACCATGGGCATGTAGGCCCTTAAAAAATAAGAGGGGATATGGCACGCATGCCAAAAATTTAATTTAATAATAAAATAAATGAAACCAATCACATACAATGGTCTGGTTTATACCCATGATTATCCAAATTCATGAAACTAATTATAAATTTAATGAAATTTGCATTAAATTTTTAATCATTCTTATTTAAGATAAATCATACTCGAATAGATTAATTATCTTCTTTACTATAAAAATTATTTTATCTTGCTTATCATTTAAATCATTCATGATTATAAATAATTTTAATAATTTTTTTAAATAATTAATTGTGTTCCTATATTTACCTTGGACAAAACCTGGTGAATACCAGTCCAAATTAACCCATAATGTATTATACTTGTATACTATTTATAATTGTGACACATTGAATAAATGAATTTCATGTACTTTCATAACATGTACAATTATCTTAATGTTTACATGAATTACATGATTATAGTGTCACATGTAATGCATCAATCAATGTAGAGTAATAATTGTAATAAAAATAACACAATATATGAAGAGATAAGCATTATATAGAAAATAAGTAGTCATTTTATAAAAATATTATATCCCATAACATGGTGTGTCCTACATAAGAACATGTCTATAAGGTTTACATAGTATAATAAATTAATTTTAATTATGTTTAATTTTTTAAAATTACACGGCATCTACAAAAATGATACACACTGTGTAGGTTTCTCACCATCTATCATAGGTACACACCTAGTGGTTGGGCATGTAAATTGCGCCTCATAAAAAATAAAGTACACAACAAGTACACGGGCTACATAAAAGGTGTTCTCTTAGTTACATGGAAACTATTTATATAGGACATTCAGACTAATACATGAACCATATGTGACTTCAAGACTACAAACCATGTATGTGGGATACATGGAATGCACTTTGACTGATTGTGTTCCTTTCTGTCTCGGTCAACAAGTAGTGTAAAATTAAATGCACCACATGTATTCAACATACATGGTTTGAATTAATTCCGAATTAATTCCATGTGAATTATACATTATTAAATGATGTGTAGTTACAGGTACATGTTGTTTACTCTTGTGTTATATATTCAGAATCATTGGAACAACAGGATGAGTTCTTCGATGTTGTTTCATTCAAAAAATTAATCAATTTTATTAGATTTATGATAAATGAAATAAAATGTGAATATCTCATCATTTCGTTTAAATAATGGTTAAATGTGAGTTTAAATGTAAATAAAAAATGTATAAATCAATAAATAATGAATAAATAATTTTAAATAATTATGTGACTGCTCTGATACCAATTGTAGGTTTTGGGTGTAGTGGTTGCATAAAATGGGTCATTCCAACCATTTCTTTTGGCGATGATCGATGATCAAGATAAGATTTATGCAATGAAATACATAGTTATCAATGTGGTTTGAATAAAATAAAAATAGTCAATGGATAGAACACTATAACAAAGTACAGGACCAACACATATTATTTATATTTAGTTTAATAAAAAAATTATTACCTTGCGTGAATTATTTCTTGATTTATGGATCTAAATAGATCTAAAGTTCCCTTTTGTTGTGTTGTAGGAATCATTATAAGATTAACTGTAGTGGTGATCCCCATGTGTTCCAAAAACCTCTGAACATCGTCATAGGAATCTATGAGTGCTAGAATAGAAAAACCATTCACTTGCATCGTTAACCTTTGATGGCCATAAGAATAGATTCCAAAGCATTCTCCATGATATCTCATTACTATATATTGGGAGTTTTAGGAATATTTTTGTCATTTCTTGTGTGTTTTCTTTGATATGGAGATCTCTAGGGATTGAGAAGATTCTCTGTGGTTTCCATTGTGAAAAACAAAAAATAAATTCTCTCTATTGAAAAATAATATAATTGGGTTTATATAACACTTGGGTTGAAAATAAATATTTTCAAAAGTTCCCTTTAATATGTATTTAATCACTTATGAAACCTCATTTATAAAATAAAAATAAAAATAATATTATTACTTTTCTCAGAATTAGATTAATTTGGGAATTAAATTAAATATTATTTAATCAAATAATATTCTCTGTATTTTTTCTCACTAGACATAAAACCTCAGTCCTCCATTCCACCAAAATATTTATCAAGGCCCTAAATAATGACTATTTAATAAATAAATAAATATCACTACATTAATCATAAATAAATAAATAAATATTACATCCGCAAAATAAATTATTTTTTAATAAATATTCTAGTCACATAATATTATCTCGAATAATTAGTTAAAAAATATATTCAATAAATCATAAATGAATATTTATTAAGCCATGAGGGAGAATAATATTTATTCAAATACTTAAATAATAAATAATGATATATTTTTAACTATGATTCTCAATAAACTTAATGTTTGTCTGTTTAGGAATATTTTATAATGGCATTAAGTGAAGAGGACTAATATATAGGTTTAAGATCTAGCAACATAACAAGAATATCATAGATAAATATATTAATAAAACAATAACATAATTACTCATATGAATTCTTATTATGTATTATAATCCTTTTATCATGATATCTCTAATCAAGCAGGCTGCACATTGGTTCCATTAACCTATGTTCTTGAAATCTAATATACAGACTTTCTAGAAATCAAACATTCCTATAGAAAAACATGGACATGGATTTATTTATTCTATATAATTTCCATAATTGTTTGTAAGATATCAAATTACTTTAATGAATATAAGGTAAAAATATTTTCTCACATTATTCATTAATTCAATATTACTCATGGCGCACCAATATATATTACCTCACCGCGAACATCTACCATCACATTTTTCATCAATACATCAAAGAACATGAATTATAATACTCATTAATAATAATATTAATTTAAAAGAATCAATAAAAATTTCCACATATAGGAACATCCTCTGACACATATAAATTTGGATTTCATAGTGGTGGGACCCATTCACATAATATCAGACACTGGATATTTCCAAGTGTGTAAACCTTGAGAAGGTGCCTCAGAGTCCTATGAGGTTACACCCCTAATATCATGTATCATCCCCCCCCCAAAGGATAAAATCAAGATATATAACATATATTTAAGATTCGTGACCAAGGAATTATAGGTTTTCATCATTGTGGGGAAATGTTGTGACCATTTAGTGAGATAACTACTCTTAAGAAATTATTACATACTATGTTATATTGAATAACAATAATGATGTGATTATGTGTTTATTAATATTTAAAACTATGAATTATTGTTATCATTAAGTAGAAAGAAGATGGTTCTAGGAAAGTAACTCCAACACATTTTTCCATAAAAAAGGTATGGATCATGTTTATTTCATTCTTATATTTCTCTATACTTATATATTTTATTTTATTCTTCTATTTATCTTTTCTCCTACTCAATTCTATCTTTTTTCTTTTTTTATAATGTTTAATTTTTTATTTCTCTTTAAAATAATATTACTGATTATTTGAATTTTAAGATTATTTTTCAAATAATTTTGTATTTTATTTTTCAACATCCATTTCTATCATGAAATAATGTTCAATTTCTCACTACGGGAAAATGGGTATTTGCGACGGGTTATTTGCGACAGGATTTATTCCCATCGCAAATAGTCCTGTTGAAAAATTATTTGCGACGGGGGTATTTGCCCATCGCAAATAAGTAGCCTTTTGCGACGGGATAGCTCTCCCGGTCGCAAAAGGACTGGCGCGCTTTGCGCGCCAAATCGCGGGAAACATATTTTCGACGAGGGAATATTCCCGTCGCAAATAACCGGCAGCGGTAAAAGGTATTTGCGACGGGAATATTCCCCCGTCGCAAATAGTATGTCGGCAGGTGGTTATTTGCGACGGGTCCAGTCGCAAATAACTATTTAACCGTTGACCGTAATAAATGATGGCTAAGGTATTTGCGACGGTACCCGTCGCAAATAATATAACCTATAAATACCCCCATCCGTTTTTTTCAAATCATTCTCAAACTCCATCTTCTTTTTCTCTCAAAATTTCCTTTCTAAAGTTCAGTTTTTCTCAAGTTTAATTTTTTTCTCCGGAGTTGATATTAAAGTTTTGAAGAACGATTAGAGATCAACTTCAGATCAATTTTCAAGGTATTTATATTCATTTTAATTTAATATTTATTTTTAATTTTTTATTAGTTTCAATTATTCTTAATTAGTTGTAATCTAATTATGTTTACATTATTTTATTACTTAATAAATCTAAATTATTAGTATTGTTCATAGTTAATGGTAATTAGGAATAATTAGTAATTTTTTTAATAATTAAGAATAAATATTAATAATTAGTAATAAATATCAATAATTAGGAATAATAACATTATTATATTATTAGTATATTTTATTATTAATATTAAAATAATAAATTTTTTTATTTATATACAATTCTCTTTTCATCTCTGTGTTTGGTGTCTCCACATGTATTATTTGTATATGGAGATAGAAAACACACAGATGAAAGGAGAATTGTATATAAATTAGAAAATTATATTATTTTAATATTAATAATAAAATATACTGATAATGTTATTATTCCTAATTATTGGTAATTATTTCTAATTATTGGTAATTATTCATTTAATTACCAATAATTAGGAACAATTAACAATAATTATCAATAATTAGGAATAATTATTAATAATTAGTAATAATTACCAATAATTAGTAATAATTACCAATAATTAGTAATAATTACCAATAATTAGGAATAATTACCAATAATTAATAATAATTACCAATAATTAGTAATAATTACCAATAATTAGTAATAATTACCAATAATTTTTAATACTTACCAATAATTAGTAATACTTACCAATAATTAGTAATAATTACCAATAATTAGTAATAATTATTAATAATTATCAATAATTAGTAATAATTATTAATAATTATCAATAATTAGTAATAATTACTAATAATTACCACTAATTAGTAATAATTAGGAATAATTACCAATAATTACCAATAATTACCAATAATTAACAATAATTAGGAATAATTAGTAATAAATAGGAATAATTAGTAATAATTAGTAATAATTAGTTATAATTAGTTATAATTAGTAATAATTAGTAATAATAAGTAATAATTAGCAATAATTAGTAATAATTAGCAATAATTAGCAATAATTAGCAATATTTACCAATAATTAACAATAATTACCGGTAAATAGTAAAAATTACCGGTAAATAGTAATAATTACTGGTAAATAGTAATAATTACCTGTAAATAGTAATAATTAGTAATAATTAGAAATAATTACCAATAATTAGTAATAATTACCAATAATTAGTAATAATTAGTAATAATTACTAATAATTGCCACTAATTAGTAATAATTATCAATAATTAGTAATATTTACCAATAATTACCAATAATTACCAATAATTAGTAATAATTACCAATAATTACCAATAATTACTAATAATTAGTAATAATTAGTAATAATTACCAATAATTCGTAATAATTACCAATAATTAGTAATAATTACCAATAATTAGTAATAATTACCAATAATTAATAATAATTAGTAATAATTATTAATAATTAGTAATAATTACCAATAATTAGTAATAATTACCAATAATTATTAATAATTAGTAATAATTAATAATAATTACCAACAATTGGTAATAATTAGAAATAATTATCAATAATTACCAATAAATACCAATAATTACCGGTAAATAGTAATAATTAGTAATAATTAGAAATAATTAGTAATAATTAGAAATAATTAGTAATAATTAGAAATAATTACCAAAAATTAGTAATTATTACCAATAATCAGTAATAATTAGTAATAATTAATAATAATTACAAATAATTAGTAATAATTACCAATAATTAGTAGTAATTAAGAATTATTAGTAATAATTACCAATAATTACCAATAAGTAGTATTAATTACCAATAATTAGTAATAATTACCAATAATTATCAATAATTAGTAATAATTACCAATAATTAGTAATAATTAGTAATAATTAGTAATAATTACCAATAATTAGAAATAATTACAAATAATTAGTAATAATTAGTAATAATTACCAATAAATAGTTATAATTAGTAATAATTATTAATTATTACCAATAATTACCAATAATTAGTAATAATTACTAATAATAACCAATAATTAGTAATAATTAGTAATAATTAATAATAATTACCAATAATTAGTAATAATTACCAATAATTAGTAATAATTACCAATAATTAGTAATAATTACCAATAATTACCAATAATTAGTAATAATTACCAATAATTACCAATAATTAGTAATAATTAGTAATAATTAGTAATAATTAGTAATAATTAGTAATAATTAGTAAAAATTAGTAAAAATTAGTAATAATTACCAATAATTATTAATAATTACAAATAATTAGTAATAATTATCAATAATTAGTAATAATTAGTAATAATTAATAATAATTCCCAATAATTCGTAATAATTACCAATAATTCGTAATTTTTACCAATAATTACCAATAATTAGTATTAATTAGTAATAATTAGTAATAATTACCAATAATTACCAATAATTAGTAATAATTAGTAATAATTACCAATAATTAATAATAATTACCAATAATTACCAATAATTAGTATTAATTAATAATAATTAGTAATAATTACCAATAATTACCAATAATTCGTAATAATTAGAAATAATTACCAATAATTAAAAATAATTAGTAATAATTTGGAATAATCCGTAATAATTACCAATAATTAGTAATAATTACCAATAATTACCAATAATTCGTAATAATTAGTAATAATTACCAATAATTACCAATATTTAGTAATAATTAGTAATAATTAGTAATAATTACCAATAATTAGTAATAATTACTGATAATTAGTAATAATTACCAATAATTAGTAATAATTAGTAATAATTAGTAATAATTAGTAATAATTAATAATAATTAGTAATAATTACCAATAATTACCGGTAAATAGTAATAATTAGTAATAATTAGTAATAATTAGTAATAATTACCAATAATTAGTAATAATTACCAATAATTAGTAATAATTAATAATAATTATTAATAATTAGTAATAGTTAGTAATAATTCATAATAATTAGTAATAATTACTATTAATTAGTAATAATTAACAATAATTAGGAATAATTACCAATAATATTAGTACTATGAAAATAATAATAAAATTATATAATATTAAAATTATCAATATTTGTAACATGTTTTTCTTTATTCTCAACATGTATATTTAATTCTTAAAGGGTAAATTTTTAGGTCTATCTCATTAAAAAGTTTAAGTCAGTCGTGTATGATCTAAACTTTATAATTATCCTAGCATGAGTGTTATTTCTAACAAATTATTCAAAACCAGTAATGCTTTTATATTTTATAGAGAAATATGGAACAACGGGGTCGTCAAAAATCATTATTAGGTGACCGCATATGGATAAATCAACGTAGAAATCCAAACGGTTCTGGTTTAAATCTAGTATATGTAGAAGGTGTGGAGACTTTTTTATCATTTGCGGTATCAAATCCAGAATTTGTTTCAGAAGGAAAAATAAAATTCCCTTGTAGAAAATGTGCATTGAGAACGTTTGACACGTTTGAAAAAGTTGGAGAACATCTCCTGCGTTTTGGTTTTCAACAAGATTATGTTTTTTGGAATCAACACGGTGAACACAGTTCCAAAGCAGGTGATACCAACTTGATTCTGGATCCATCCCAGTTTCAAGATTTAGTAAATGATGTTGTAGGTTCATCTGTTCAACATACAGAAACCCCGACTGATATAGCTTCAAATCCTGAGTTGGCACCGTCTGAATTTTATGATTTGTTGAAGTCTGCTAAGGATGCATTATATCCTGGCTGCAAGATGAGCAAATTAGAAGTAGTTGCAAAATTTATGGCTATCAAATCAGATAACGGAATGTCAAACACCTGTTTTGACCAGATATTTTCTTTGCTTAAAACACTGTTTCCCGAAGGAAATGTTTTACCTGCAAATTACAATGAGAGTAAGAGGCTGGTTCGAAATTTGGGACTTACTTGTCAGAAGATTCATGCTTGTTCAAATGACTGCATTTAATATTCTGGGGAAAATGAGTCGTTGGATAGTTGTCCCACATGTGGGAAACTGAGATATAAAGAAGGAAAACACGGGAAGTCTGGTTTGATTCCTGTAAAACAGTTGAGATATTTTCTGCTTATATCAAGACTTCAGCGTTAATTCATGTCTAAGAATACAGCGACAATGATGTCATGGCATAAAGAGAATATTTCAACTGATAAAAGCTTGAATCATCCAGCCGATGGTGATTCATGGAAACATTTTGATAGAGTGCATCCATCCTTTGCTTTATAAGCTAGAAATGTTCGACTGGGCCTTTCCACTGATGGTTTCTGTCCGTTTGGATCTTATGGTAGTCAATATTCATGTTAGACTGTTTTATTAACTCCGTACAATTTACCTCCATGGATGTTGATGAAGGAGCCATATATCTTTTTGACTTTACTAATTCCAGGACATCCGAAGAAAAATATTGATGTTTATTTGAAACCATTGATTGATGAATTAAATTTATTGTGGAGTACTGGTGTCAGTACATATGATGTTGCAATGAAACAGAATTTTATACTGAGAGAAACATTGATGTGGACAATAAGTGACTTCCCGACTTATGGGATGTTATCTGGCTGGAGTACACATCGTCAGAAATCATGTCCTTATTGTATGGGAGAGAACAAAGCATTTATGCTCATTCTTGGAAAGAACCCATGTTATTTTGACTGTCATCGCAGATTTCTTCCAGCTGATCATCCTTTTCGCAGAAACAGATCTCATTTCAGAAAAGGAACAGTTGAAAGAGATGGACCTCCAAAAATTCTATCAGGTTTGGAGTTAAAATCAGTTGTATTTTTATTACCTCCCATCACTTTTGGTCCCACAATAAATCAACAGAAAATTTCTGGTTTTGGGAAAGAACAAAATTGGATTAAACGTAGCATATTTTGGGATGTGCCATATTGGTCTGATTTGTTGGTCTGACACATGTTAGATGTCATGCATATTGAGAAGAACTGTTTTGATAATTTGATTCGTACAGTTTTGGATACGCCAGGAAAGAGAAAAGACAATATAAATTCACATTTAGATCTTGCCCAAATTTGCAGGCGTCCAGAATTGGAACTATTTGAGAATGTCAGAACAGAAAGGTTACTGAAACCAAAAGCAGCTTATACACTGTCTAAAGAAAATCGTTTATTATTTTGTCAGTGGATTGCAGATTTGAGACTTCCAGATGGTTGTGCTTCCAATTTGGGTAGATGTGTAAAGAATGGTCATATTACTGGATTAAAAAGTCATGATTGTCATGTTATAATGGAAATACTTCTACCCATTGGATTAATAGGTCTGTTGAATTCTGTGATTTGGGATTCCATAACAGACATGTCTCATTTTTTTTGGGAAATTTGTGCGGCTACATCAGATTATGATGCTCTAGGAAAACTTGAAAAAGATATTGTTGTAATTATATGCAAACTGGAAAAAATATTTCCACCATCTTTCTTCGACTCAATGGAACATTTGATGTTACATTTTCCATATGAATCCAAATGTGGAGGTCCAGTACAGTTTCGATGGATGTACCCATTTGAAAGATGAATGAAAAAATTGAAAAGAAAAGTACGTAACAAAGCATATGTTGAAGGATCTATTGCAGAAGCTTATTTGCAAGAGGAAATATCTTTTTTCTGCTCCCATTATTTTGAATCTGAGTATCCTTCAAAACACAACCGAATGGGATAGAACGAGAGGAATATTGATGAAATGGACAATCAATTAGCTGTTTTCAACCAGCCAGAGCTTGGTTTTGGTGGAGTTTATGAATGCTGGATTTCAGATGATGAACATCATAGAGCTCATACGTATGTTCTGCTCAACTGTGAAGAGATGACATCAGTTGTATTGTAAGTGTTTATATCACTTATTCTATCATTTATGTTACAGTAAATAACTTTGGTTTTTATAGGTTGTATGATAATCATATCAAGAAACAAATTCCACAAATTACAGCAGCTGCTCTCGAAGAACGTCGACTGAAAAATTTATCTCAGTGGTTTCAAAAACTGGTAACATAAATTCTTTATCTTTTAGCAACTCATTCAATGTATAGTTTACTATATTGATAATTATTTCACAAATTTTTAGGTGTCTCGACATGCTGATAAAATTGAAAAACGGCTGTGTGTATTGAGTAGCCCACCTTCCAAACTTGTTAAAACTTATAATGCATATGTGGTGAATGGATTTCGATTTCACACACATGCATACGGGGAATCGAAAAAAACAATGAACAGTGGAGTTATCTTGAGAGGATATCATCATTGAGAAAATGAAGTTGACTTTTATGACATACTTGATGAAATCATTGAACTCTGTTATCTTAGACAACATTACATAACCATGTTTGAATGTCGGTGGTTGGATATAGAGAGAGGCGTGCGTGTTCATCCGACTCATGGAATCATCGATATTAAATGTAAACGTGTTCTCGCAGTAAATGAACCATTATTATTGGATCAATAGGCACATCAAGTTTATTACGAAAATTACTGTGCTACATCAAGAGACTTGAATGATTGGTGGAGTGTAATAAAAATCAAAATTCGAGACAATCAATTTAGTCCAAGTGAATGTGCTTTCACTGATGTGCAAAGAATTGAAGTTTTTCAAGAGAGTACTCAAAATCAATCTTTTTTACAAAGAGACATGAGTATCGATGACGACACCCCACATTTAAGAGTCGGTGATGACGATGATGTTAATGATGTCACATATGAATTTGAAATGGTAAGAGATGAAGCAACTGTAACTCGAATGGATATCGATGATGTTGAGGAGGAATATGAAGATGACATTGACATATATGAAGAAAATGATGAAGATAAACACTGATATAATTCCATGGTATTTATATAAAATCATAATATGTATATATGTATATATAATAGTAATTATCAATTATTTTCTAACAACATTAACATTTTCTGTTTCAGATGGATGACGCCACATTTCGTGAGTTGGCGGATGCTGACCTGACTTTCGAGGTAGATGAGTTGCTGGAAGATGACCCTCAGCCTGCATGCACTCCAGGGAGTACGCGGAGGGGGCGCGGTCTTGCACGATTGATGATTCCTGACCCCGTCCCCGAGAGACGTCCACGTCTTGGGATTGATCCACGCACACGGAGGTGTGATAACCTGTGTGATAACCTGTGGATTTGACTAAGATTTGATTAATCTATTCACATAATAAATATTTATTATTTTTACAGTTTTCCACATATAGCAGTCGGACAGGGCGGCGCTATATTGCGCAACTATTTCTCTCAGTTGTGGACCACATGGGAGCAGATTCCCATTGATGTGCATCAGGCCATGTTCGGCCATTGGTTGGTACGTACATAAATAAATAATTTTTATTTTGAAAATTATTTCATTTCTAACTTGATATTTTGATTTATTTGTAGGGTTTATGGTATCCGATCGAGGATACCATGCGTGACGCCATCCACGAGGCATGGGAGGTGGCTATGCGTGATCGCCTTCGTCAGTTTTTGCACAATTTAAGAAAAGCTGCGATGAAGAAAGCAGGAGTGTCAGATTTTGACGAGTCATGTCGAGCACACCGACCAGAGTACATTTCATCCCATGTATGGGATGGATTATGTGCGCACTGGTTGAGTGGTGCCTTTCAGAGGAGATCATCTGTGGGGAGGCAGAATCGGGGGAGACATGAGGTGACTCATCGAGCTCGGAGTCGTTCTTTCAGTACTCATAGACAGCATCTGGTACATACATTATTTATAAATATTTTATATAACTATAAATATTAACAGTTTATTTTTTATTCTTATAGGCTGTCGAGCACCCCGATATTACGGAGTACGACGTATATTGGAGGATTTATAGTGATCCCACTACTGGGGAGCTCAGAGGTGATCGTCAACATCACATCATGGTCAGTATTATTTGTTTTCAAGTTAAACAATTAACTGCATATAATATATTCACAATTTTAATTTTAAATTGCAACTACAGGAGTCATATGAGGCCGCAGCGTCACAGGCCCAGCCTGAGAGTCAGGATGAGTCATCAGATCAGACCATTGGCTGTCAGTTTGATGAGGCGGCACAGTTGCAGGCCACCAAATATTCCTTTGAGAAGGGTCGGGTAGTTGGTATCGGCTCTCGACTGACTCCCGGAGATTATTATGGCAGTGCTGCGATGTCGGCGTCCAGCTCGAGAGGAGCTCGTGGATCTTTTTCTGCTACACAGTCTGAGGATCAGTTGCGATCTCAGACTGCACTGTTATAGAGTCTCCGACAGGAGCAGGAGCAGATGCGTCAGCAGCATGAGGAGGAGGGTCGATGCCAGCAGCAGCTGGACGAGGAGCAGGCGAGTCGGTGGCAGCAGCAGCATCAGGAGCAGATGGAGTACATGCGCCGACTCACTCATGCTTTAGGGATGGAGTTTCCTCCACCACCATCTGCAGATCCCCCCTCCCCCCTCCTTCAGATTAGAGTTTGTATTTATGTTATAAAATTTATGAAATGAAAATATGATTTTTTTTCTATTCGTAGTTTCTGTCTCATTATAAAATATTAATAATATTATATTTTTAAATAATAATATTAATATGAATATTAATATTATTTATATTTTATAATATTAAATTATATATATATATTAAAATTTTATAATCTTATAATTTAATTATATTTTTTTGTAATACTTGAATTATTTTAATATTTGAATGTAAAATAATTCTATTATTTTTATATTAATTAAAATAACTTATTTAAATTTTTTTTATTTATGAATTATAATTCTAATATTATTATATTAATTAAATCATTTATTAATATTCTATTATTTTTTTGAATTATAATTCTATTATTATTATATTAATTAAAATAATTTATTATTTTTATTTGTGAATTATAATTCTATTATTATATTAATTAAAATCATTTATTAATATTTTATTATTTTTTATTTTTGAATTATAATTGGATTATTATTATATTAATTAAAATAATTTATTAATAATTTATTTTTTTTATTTTTTTTAGTATTTGCGACGGGATACTATTCCCGTCGCAAATAGTGTTATTATTTTTTTAATTTTTTAAAAATAGTTGTTGCGATGGGTCCCATCGCAAAAACTATTTGTGGAAGGCCCGTCGCAACAAGTATTTGTGACGGGGCCCGTCGCAAATAGTTTTTTACAAATATACGAAGTACTAGTTGCGAAGGGGATTCTCCCCGTCGCGGAAAATGGCTTTAGCGACGGGCCCGTCGCAAAAAACTGTTGTTGCGACACCGTTTTCAGCAACGGGTCATTTGCGACGGCCCCCTTCGCAAAAAGCCATTTACGACGGGATCCCATCGCAAACACCTGTTTTTCTAGAAGTGTTTTTAAATATCCCTTTATATTTAATGATTTCCCATTCCCTCCATGTTTTTTAGTCATAAAAAAGGGGGAGAAGTGTGATAAGTGGGTTAAATTTTCATAAATAGGGGGTGTGTTGTAATTTTATCTCCAGTGGGTGATGTTTTATATTTTAATTGATCTTTTACTTATTGATTGATTTTTTAGAAAGGGTGAGTTTGTGAAATTTTATTCAATTATTTTTATTTTGGTATATAACATGATTTATATTTTTTTCTTCTTGATCTCATTATATATCTTTTTAGACCATTAAAATTCATAATTATAAATTTTACAATTGATTATAAATTAATTGGACATTTTATGATAATTCTTTGTGACCATCAAAATGAGAATATTATTATTCTTCTCTCTGTATCTATCAATTTTTCTAGTATTCAAACACTTTATATGTATTTAATATTTTAATTTACGTTTTTTTACTGTTTATATTAATTTTAATGTTTTAATTTTATAGGCATATTACATATATTTTTATGTATTTATTAAGAGTCCAAAAAATCTACTACTATGATTGAATTCAATAGAATCATATTTTAAGAACTATTAAGCCATTATAAGTAAGTGGAGTTGACTTCATTTGAGGATGTCAAATTAAAAGAAGAATTAGATCCCTGATGATGAGTACATATCAATAGGTTCCATTGGTATAGAAACTCCCCTTGCAATAAATACCCATCGATCTTCTAGTGGTTAATTTAGAACCAAGGAATTCTAGTATAAGTCTAATGGTCTGTGATAGACGTGTATCCACTTATTGGTGGAGTTATTTCAACATCTCATATATCTAGTTGGACCACCGGCTACCCAGTGGTGGATACTAGGTATTCGATGACATCAAAGAAAATGTTTCAGTAATGATTTTGTTGATTTCAAAATAACCATTATAAAAGTATTATTTTGATTCATTAAACTAGATAAATTCCACCAGTTTCAATCAGCACATGTATAATATTAAAGAGGTAAATTATCCTCTTATCTGAATAACCTTTCTTACCATCAACGTACTCCATAGAATCAATATCATATTTCTATAATTTTTTATTATTATCAAAGAGACAATTCCAACCTTCCTATGAAATATCTTAACACCAATTGTATCTTTATTTTAAAAGATTTGTATGCATCGTTGATTTTCCAAATAAAGCATCCCTTCTCTCATCATCCTTCTTTAAATTGGTTTTCATTTAAAAAATGTGATGGATGGATTCCTTGAGTATTGGTTAATCTCATAATGGTTATCACAATTTTTTGAGGGATATGTTTCTTGATCACTACTGTGAAAGAGAGATTATTAATATTATCCCCCTTACATGGGGGATGAAGATATAAGTGATCACATCAATCATTTGCTAAACTCATTATCTATTATGTTTTTATACTATTTAAAATATCACATTATATCATTCATTATCAATTAAAAGATGTACATAAATTCAATTCCATTATTCCAATCTTATTTACATTGATGATATCATATTAAATTTAATTATATTTATTAACTAGTGATTGGTTATTTTATTGATTTATAAATTACAAATTGTTTTATTGGATTTATATTTAGTATTTTACTTAATGTTATTAGAAATAAATCTACCATCTACATGCCATAATTTATCAAACCAGTACTATATATATGATTTCATTTGATTTACAGGAGGTTTCACCACTAAATGGTAATTATCTATATATTCATTTTTAATAAATTTTTTATAAAAATTTAAATTTTTTATAAATATAATATTACTAATCTATTTTATCATTTAATGGTGGTATGTTCATGTGGATGTTGGTGATAGATAATGTGTTCTTGGACAAAAATAAAACATGAAACACTTAAGGATGATTACTGTGTATCTCAGAAAATTTTCTTTAATATTTTTACATTATATTTACAGGAATATGGGGTTCTATAATTATTGAGTAATTGGGAATTAACTTCCCATAATAAAATAAAGGTTGTATTTTTGTTTAATTCAACCAATGTGATATTTACTAGTTTATAACGGGTCCTTTTGGTTTTTTTTCTATTAAATAGTAAATGAGTGTTATATTTCCAATGAGAAGGCCATTATTAGAGAGAATATTTAAGTTTTATTGGGTTTCCAACATTGATATAAGGCTGTTATATAATTATAAGGTATTGAATTTTGGTATATTGAATTTATATAGAGTGATGGGCTAGGGGTGGGTTTTCATAAACCAACCCATGAAACCCCTGAACTGGGTACCCAAGATACCCATGTCATACCAAAGTGGAATTCCCAATCCCCTGGGATGGGGAAAATCACCAGTGAATTATACAGATAAATCACGCAAATGAATGTTCTTAATGAATAAAATTAAACATGTGTTTTCCTATTATATATTGTACATGACCACTCCATATATTATAATTTTTTATGCCAAATAATTAAATAATTTCATTGTTATAAAAACCAAAAATCATAATAAATAAATTATAATCTACCTCAAAGATAAATGTATAACTAAAATAGAAACTAATATTGGATTGGTTGTATTTACTAATACAATAATAAAACAAAATAAAACTAAAAAATCCCAACCCAACCATTATGTGGCACCATGAAAAAACATCTAACCTCGATAAAAACAATACTCTATGATAAAAAAAATGTTGAACCTAAAAATAAAATATGATAGGATGTAGTATGAAACTTAGTAGGCATTTTAATTAAAAAACTATGAACCCGAAAAATTAAAAAAGGTTAAAAAATTATTACACAACTTTTTTATGCTAAATTTTTTGTGTGTGTTATTATAGTAGTGTGTTTGTTCAATAGTTTTCATTACATGAAGGTAAGATTTTTACTAGACAACAATACATAATTAATATCAATATTTAATCTAACAGTGATCACCTAGAAGTTGGAATGGTGGGTATGAATATGACTAACTCTCTTATGAAAAAATATATATGTTATGCATGATTATTAGTTATCTATATTTTATTAATAAAAAATATTGTCATTTAATATAAAAATAATTATTTTCAAGAAAATATTAGGTTTCTCAAAGATGGATTACTTGTTCTCTGAACAAATTATTTAAAATTATATTTAACTACTTTTACAAAATTTATTTGATAAAAAATTTTTTTTGAAATAATTATATCAAAATTATGTTGGGGTAAATTTTTGGATATATTTGAAATATTTATTTTTTTATATGTATTGAATATACTAAATTTTAATTAATAACTAGATTTTCATTTAATAAAATTATAATATATAATAATATTTTGAATAGGTTTTAAATTAAAATTATATTTAATTATATATAAGGTAATATAATTTTTTTATTTGGAATAATTTTAATTTTGAATTTTTATATATATTCTTTTTAAACATTTCAACATTTTCTCTTTAAAAACCTACATTCCTATCGCATGCGTGAGATTAATTTTAAATTATAATTATTTAGTTCTATGAAATGAATTAGGAAAAATTTATTAAATATTTTTTATCATAATAATATATTATTTATAATAAGTTATTCTTATTTTTTAAAAAAAATTATAGTGAAAATAGTAAAAATTAATTATCCTCGTTAATATAAAAATTGATTTGTCAGTGGCTAAACTAAGAACTAATGGTTTAAATGACCATAAATCTTGTTAAAAACTAATTAAAGGGAAATATTTAGATCATATATCTTATAGTTTCAAAATTGTTCCATTTTAGATATTTTTTTCACGATAAAAACATTTGAATGAATGAATATTGTCAAAAAATTACAATTTTTTCATTAACCTCACTTATAGAAGAGAACCCCCTCTCTCTTATTCTTAAGAACTTCAAAACAATTATTTTAGACAAAAACTACCCAAATCACTTTAAAATATCTATAATATCATCATAAAAGACTCATGTTTTTATTAAATACAACCTACATAGGATTTTATGTAATCCTTACAATGATTTCCAAAGAACAATTAATGTTCTACAATGAGTGTTTTTAATTTAAATTCTTAATACAAATCCTTAAATTTTTATTAAACCATGATTTTATGACAACATAATTATATTATATATATAAATTTTTTATGTTAATTAAATTACCAATAACTATCTCTACTTCCAATAAATTTGTTACAAAATAATAAATACTATGTATGGAGGACTATCATCTCGAGAACTGGTGTCAATCATTTTTCCATTAAAACATCTCTCAGTTAATTATGATGATGAAAATTAATAAGATATATTATATTGATAAAATAATTATAAAATTTGATTCATTATACAATATAAACCTTTTTTACATTCAATTCCGTTGAGGATAAGATAACGTTGTTCATGTGTACGACGAACATCCGCCCTACGAAGCGATGTGATTCTTCTTTCACTAACAACTTACATGGAATATGATAAAGTAAAATTTAATGATTTTATGTGTTATAAATGTAATAATAAATATACATAAAATATTATTAAAGTATATTATATTTACTATTCATTCTTACCTTTTTACTCAATAAAATATGACAACGTTGAGTTTATACATGAGGACTACCGCCTTCACGAAACGATGTGATTCTATTTACATCACTACAAGACAATAATGGTATATATAAGTATATTTGATGAAATAATATGGTATATGGATTATTTTTATCATTTTTAAATGATAATATACTAATTAATTTATTTCCATAATGATAATTGATGAATAGAATCTTTACTCATGCGTATGTATGACCTACAATCTTCGTGGTCGTAACATACTTCATTTTTCATAACCACCATTCATGATTGGTCTTAAAAAATATAAATTATGTAATAATTTAATAATAATTTTATTATTATTATTATATATATGGAGAAGGTATATACTATTAAAAAGTACTACAATAGTCATAACAAAATATTAATGTGAAAACAAGATAATTAACACTAATATCAATGAAAATAATAAAATATTATTAAAAAACATGTGATAAGATGTTATAAAATAATAATATTTGATAACATAAATCTTAATATGGTTCTATAATAAGTAAATTTAATTTTTAAACAATTATACAAGAGTTTATATAACATTCCACCAAAAGGATGCACGAGGTACTGAATTTCATCCCAATTTCCCTTTATTGATGCATATTATAATGTTATAAAACTAATTTTTTTATATGGTGTATATACTACCCCATTTTACAAGTTATATCATGATTAATTCATTCCTAATTGTATTATAATTTTATTATTTAAATTTTCATGTAAGGGGATTCGAATTAAATGTTACCAACTATTAAGAATTTAGTAACATAATTTTTTTTCATTGGGTTATATTAATCATTCACTATCATTGATATTATATGATTGTGTGTATGATGAAATTTTATTATATAATGTTTTATTTACATTTTTTATGTTTATTTTTATACAATAAAAAAAATATTTATTTATTAATTATAACATCACTCTAGTGATCATTATAAGGTTTTATTTAAATTTATCATTCTAATCGAGATTTTTTACAGTTTTATTTACATTGAAGGAATCTATTTGATCATTATAAAATTAACCCATTTCATTTTATTATCCTTTGATAATTCATGATATTCTATTGTAATCATACTATTTTCCAACTATTTCTTACATAAAATTTTTGGGATATTATTTTAATTAAAATCCAACTTTAGTTATCATGAGTTGTAAATAATTTTTTGTCATGAAGATTTTTTTCTAAAAAAAATTTAAAAAATAAACGATTTAAAATAATTTATTAAATACATTTTAACACATGATTTTGTTTTTATTTTTTTTGAAGGGATTCTTATTTTCTTTTTTTGAATAAGTCACTTTATCAAAACATTTTAAAATGAAGAATGAATGTTGTCATGTATCACATATAGAAATACCCTACTTTATGAATGGTATTTCTGTGAGGATTAATTTTTATGTTTAAAAGGTTCTTTTTAATTTTTTTTTTGATATTTTTGAAATTCATTTTTTTTTAATTTTATTTTCAAAAAAAATTATTTTTGCCTTAATAATGTTTTAATGATTTTTTATTTTATTTATATTGATCAATGAAATCATAACATTCTTTTAATCCTGATCCACTATGGAGTTTTTGTATTGATATAATAATTATTCGTTCTTTAGATGGTTTATAATCAGTTTGACTATGGATGTTATATTTTGATAAAATTCATTATGTTAATGTGGATATTTTATTGTTATGTTTATTGATCGAGGAATGTATTCAAATTTATATTCTTGTTTTTAAATATGAATTTTTATGTTTCTTATGATTTTATCGATTCATAAGAGGAATGAAACAGACATAGTATGTGATGGGTGGTGCCTTGTATATCCCCTCAATGTAACGATGGGTCTCATGTAACAAATCAGTTGGAAAAATTAGTGGGGATTATAAAAATACATTTACACTATAATGAGGCTAGATCTTGATAGTAACTTTATTAAGGATTGATTTTGATAGTTAAGATGCTGGAATTATACATTCCATCCTTACGAATTTAGTTATTGATATTCCATCTGATTTTTAGATTAGTTAAAAATCTAAGGTTATGTCCTCAACATATTATGATTATTATAATAAATTACGTGATTATAAATTATTCCTACAATATTATGCTCATGATTGTGATTAAATGTCACGTGTTTTAGTTATTTTCCTTCCCATATTTATTACCATTATTTATTCAAAACATCCATAGTACGCATAGTCTTACTAATCATCTAGGATCACTATTATGATCTATTTTCCCTAGGATATATATAAGTATATTATAATTGGAATGAATGGATATTCTAAGGTGAAAAATTTCATTGAAAAATCATATTTTTTTATTTTATGTTTCAAAAAGTAATTTTAATATTATGTATATATATAGTTTAGCTATGCTACTAAAATATTCGGTCAATAGAGATGTGATTATTTGTATATTATAATATTATAAAAAATTGGAAACCATCTACAGGATACTAGGGTTGGGTAGATATAGTTGGTATTAATTTAAGTTTAATAAAAACCATGGGAACTACAATAGAAAAAAATAGATTAGTAAACATAAACCTATGATTGAATTTAAGAATATGTATATAATAACATCAAAATGATTTGGTATGGAAGATATTATGTGAGTTTTCCATGTAAATACATCCATGTTTGGATACTACAAGTGGATTTGATTATGGAATAGAGTTACCTAGGGTAATAACTCTCAAAAAGGTGCATTCGGCTATACCCAATAATCACTTGGTGAACGAATCTCACACCTTGATTTTTATTTTTTAACATTGATTGGGTTTATGTTTTCGAATTTGGTTTTTAGATCACATTCCATGTTTGATAGTTAGGTATTTTCAGATTCAAGGTGTTTTTCTCTTAGAACATGATTGGACCATGGTTAGAGGAAACCATGCATCTCAGCCCAGGTAACCATGTGGCTTCGGAGTGCCTCTGGTTGAAGGATCACAAGACACTCACGACTATTAAATCCATGATGATAGTGTGTGAGAAGCCACTATATCATGTCAGAATCATTCCATACAGTTTTCTCAGGGCTTACCAAATCATGTGTCCATACTATGCCAGCTACCAATAATATAAAAACTATAAACTTCGTAAACTACCATTATTGTATTCCAACCCCAAATCCACATATTTCTACCATAAATTGTTTGTAAAACCTTAGGGGTGCCTCTCCTTGGTTATTCAGTCATCCTTTCTCTTTTTTGTATATCTATAAATTTCTCAATGTTTTATATATGATTTCTCAAGGTAATATCTTTTATTCTCTGATGTGTTCCTCTTTCTTAAATTTTCTTTTGAGTTATTCTCAACCTTTAGTCTCTTGGACCTAGGGTTCATGTTCCCCCTGGTTAATGTTGGGTTCTTTATTTTGAATTAAGTTCTGTTATATAGTCTTTGGAATAATTTTTTCGTTTGAAAATTCATGAATTATACTTTGTTTTGGGTTAAATAGAATTTTTTCCTAATACTGTGCACACAATGTGTTTGATAAAATTCCCATTTGGCCATTGTGAGTAATTTTTTATATCAAAATCATGGTTTTTATTTGTAAATAAATTCTTTTGTTATTTGAAAATATGGTTCGAGTTTCTTAAATGGGTTTTCCATGTGGTCTAGAGTTTAAAATAAGTGTGTATTTCGATTTTGAAAGTGGTTTGACATGTGATGGTGGAATTTTCCCCTTTATGAAATTTGAGGAAAATTGATTTGGATTGTAAATGTGACGTGGTTACTTTAAAGGTAATGGTTTTACTAATGATTTTGAAATAGAAAGTATTGTGTTTTGGACTTTTTGGTCTATTGGTTACATTTAATTTAAAATTATGGTTACATTAATGTGCTTGAGGCCCGTTTGGCACATTTATGAAAATAGTGAAAATGGTTATCATGAAAAAATTACTTGGATAAAATTATTTCATTTTTTATACTGAAATTGTGGGTCGTCCTTATTGGGTAATCCTCATGACCCATTTACATTATGAGGAATAGGATATCCTCCGTTTTGAATCCTTTATGATCTATTTATTATAGAAAGATATTTTTCTTTTGGGTGATTAGAGAGTTCTATATTGTGTGAATTATTATTATATATGTGAATGTTATTGGATACTTAGTTTGCATCAATTGGATTACCCAATTTTACTTTTTGATACGGAAACCTATCCTAGAGAGTGAATTTTATGATATTGATAACTATAATAGCTTTGGGTATGCAATTGATAGTGGTCCATAGAAGGGGGAAATATTGAGTTTTATTACTACAAGATAGTAACCTTCTGGATTTTCCATGACGGGGATAGTCAAGAGTGTGATGGTTTTATTGACTTCATTGAGTGAGGGATGATTTCTGGAATGAGTCAGCAAGTGTTACTTTGTTCTAGACTATTCATGATCTCATTGGTTCACCCATGTGTATTAGGTACATAGTTATTTTTGATGAATGAATGTGATGTATTGTTGGTTTGATACCATTGTGTGATATTTATCATTGACCTTGTATGCTTGTTCTGCTTATTTCATGAGCAGTGTGACTTCTTTAATAGAAGTGATGAAATGTTTTCTATGGTTTCTGAGAAAACTGTTTTGAAAATGTTTTGAAATCTCTCTCCCTTATAAATTTAATGTCATTTTTCTATATGAATATGATTCCTACACAGGAAGGAGGGTGGGTTTAAATTGTAATGTGGGAAATGGACCAGGTTTGGTTTCAAAGTGGAAAATTAATGAAAAAATTATTAATTTTATATATCTTATTTAATACATGAAATATATTTTTCATTTATTATAATAGAAATGTGTTTGGAATAGATTTTTTCTGGCACACCTATTGAGTTTTAATATTCAATCTTATAGATTCTTTTTTTAGCCTTTGGTGTAGGTTTTAAATTTTTTTTGATTACCAAGGGTGTATCTTGGCTTAGAATAAAAGAGTAACCATTTGTATCACATTCATTTCTATAGTTGTTTGGTTC
Organism: Viscum album; assembly: GCA_963277665.1. Lineage (NCBI taxonomy): Eukaryota > Viridiplantae > Streptophyta > Magnoliopsida > Santalales > Viscaceae > Viscum > Viscum album. Next base: position 1,969,072,525 of record OY728147.1, on the reverse strand, counting down.
AATATTAATTTTATTTTATAGTTTATTGTCTTTTCCTTTTTGTTTTAAAACTGGTTCAGTTTTCTTATTTTTATATTATTTGGACTGTTTTTTTTGATTTTAGGTTGTTAAGTTTATTTATTTTGAGATATATATTTCCTTTTAGTTACACTATCGATGCCCAAAACTAATTTCGAGCCCATGGGTATCAGGAAAAACCTTTGGTCCTTTCCATAGATCGGATCTGGGGATTTGTTTTGGGTCAACCTATATTGGTTTGTGAAAAAATATATTGAAAGGAGGATGGTTTACTAAGGGACTTAGAATTTAGATAGACCTTTGTTATTTGGGGTGCCTTAGTAGATGGATTAGGACTATCTAAGCTCGGGGTGCATGTCTGGGGGGGTGTCTTACCGACAATATAGGGACCAAAACTTGAGTTTCCATGGGAATTAGAGTTTCTTTTGGTTTATTCATTTATATTGGTTTGTTATGTGTTTGGGATCTGGAATGTGAGTTTTTATAAATACATCAGTGAGCTCAGAGGGCTTGGAATACCATATGAAAACAGGGACATGGTTTTAGAATACTCTCTACATGGTGGTGTGAAGGCATGAAGCTTCAAATCATGTCATCAAGTCACACATCAAAAATAGTTTCCCATTGATAGTTGTTTTGAGTTTCTCATGATAATGTTTGTTTTCGAGAAACTCATGTTTTTGGATTGTGAAAATAGGATTTAAAAAATGGAAATGGTTCAGTTTTCGAAAGATGTAAGGTCAGTTTTTTGTATTATTTTCAAGAAATCCTTATGATGTGATTTTTTAAATTATTATTATGTAATGGTATTTTTTGAGATGATGAAAATATTTTGAATTGGACTCACAATATTTATATTTTGAAATGGTTTAATGTGTGGAGTTTGAAATTTTATTTTTTTAACAGTTATTGATATTTTGAAAAGAATATTAAAGGATGAAATCAAAAGTATATTGAATGTGTGAAAAATTCAGTGGAACATGTTTTTTGAAAACTGGATCATTTTTTTATACTTTAGAATTATCTTGGGTGATCACCTGCATGATATAGATCTGTAAGTGGGTAGATAATTTAGCATATTAGCATGATTCATTATATGCATGGGGTGGAAAAAAAATGTGCATGTTTTAGACTACATGGAATACCATTGTTTGGGGTGAAAATCATCCTTTTTTTTCTTTCAAAAACAATTTAAGAGTAAAATTGTGGTTTTTTGAAAATTGATGTTTTGTGGTGTGTTCTTTAATGATTTGGATGTGTTTTTCTTGTTATGTTATGAGTTTGAAAACATTTTTGGTGATTTGGTTTTGTAGTTGTATTTGGTGGGATTTTAGAAAAAAATTTGGAATCATTGAGCTCGTTTCCATTTGTGATGCCTTTTGATCAATGCGACTTTTGGTTCTTGAGATGGTTTTGATTGAGCTCATAGTTTTTTTCCCATTATCTACACCCATATATATTTTATGGATGATAATGGTGTAGTTATTGGTGGTTCCTCATTTGTAGACCATCCAGTTTAACACTATAATGATTTCATTCTATAGTTTCGAAAGATAAATCCGCCTCTCCTTTATAGTCAACCAGATCCTTTTGAAGTGGAATAATGGATGGGGAATATTGAATGAAACTTATGTTTTATTGAGTTTCCTAATTTGTTAAAGGAAAATTTTTATACCTTCATTCTTGAAGGACTGACTTGTAAGTGGTGGAAGTTAGTATCTCAGAATACACCTCAGGAATATATTACTTGAGAGTTGTTCAATTATTCAATAATATCCCAATGTTTTTGAGATAGAGAAGGTTAGAAAGGGTATGGGGATATGTTTTTTATATAAAGGTAATTGATTGGTGTTTTAGTACTACCATCATTTCTTGGATCCAGTCCCTTACCTTCTGAAGTATGTTTTGGATGATTCCATGGAGGCCCAATATTTTGAGTTTGGCCTTCATCATGATCTACATTCTTAACATTATAATTTCAATTTAATTCCTTTTCCTGATTTAGAGAGGCAATTAGTTCATTTTAAATACTTGATGGTGAGATTTTTTGAGGTTTTATTCCCTACTTCATTCCCCATATGGGGTTAAGGGATTTCGAGTAAGGAAATTTGGAAGCAGCCTAAAGTTTTTAGTGTTGGTCATAGGATTAAAAGTCATCTAGACCAGTCATCATCTTCATCAAAGAAAGTGGTCACTATGTGTCATTGGTGGGGAAATCTAGGTGTCATGGGAAATTATCAACATGATAGGGATCCTCGGGATGCAAGGGACCTTGTTCAAGATTTTTTCTTCAATGTAGAAGATGAGGAAGTTAAAGGTTTCCTATCACAGCTTCTATTTTTACCTTGTGGTGGTGGTGGTGGTAGGGGTGGGTTATAATCCATGGGAAATTTTTCATGTTGTCATAAGCTAGTTGATTATTAATGGTGGGAATACCAACACCAGGTATCACTGATATTTCTCCTATGATAAATCAGTCCAAATTTTTTTTCTAATGGATGGGAGTCTATTCTAGCCTTCAATTATGGATGTTAAATTTGGTTTTTGATGCAGCCTGACATATAATGGTTTTTTATGTTATATAATTATTATGTTCTTTTTGGTTTTGATAAATGTCATGATTTTTGGATTGTGACTACTGATTTTATAGAGGATTTTTCTTGAGTTTTCAATCATTTTTTAGAAAATGGTTTGATTTCCATAATTTATTTTAGGAAAGAGAAATAAGTTTTTATTGTAGGTGTTTGATATTTTTAGGGTTGAGGAGGTTGAATCATGTGGTTATGGAATCTTTACTCTTTTATCATTCAACTGGAAGATGTTGTGGATTTCCAGGAGCAGAAAGAACTTATTGTGGTGAGAGTTTTCACAACTTTATTTTTTTGACCTCTAATATATTTTAAATTTTTTTCCTTGGGTTTCTGTCACATGTCTAGGGTGTAAATGTTTTTAATTTTGAGTTTTTTGGTGTTTTTATGTGGCTATACTTTTAGATCATGATTAGAGGAAACTGTGTTGCTCATCCTAGGTAACCATGTGACTTTATAGGTCCATTGTTTGAAGTTACACAACCCATTAATTATTAGTGAAACCATGAATATAGTGTACAGGAAGACATCATATCATATAAGAACCATTAAAAATATTCAGTTCATGGTTTTCAAAACCGTTTTGCCAAACTGTGTGGGATTCCTAGAACATAAAAATTATGAAATTATAAAATTAACCTTATGGTCTTTTAACCCCAAATCCACCCATTTATTCTCAACATGGTTCTTACTATTGGAACCAAGCATGTAGCAGAAGCCCCAAAGAGGTGTTTTCTTAAAATTTTCCACCAACAAACGATGTATACTTTTCGACATCGGTGAATAGTAGATTGATCTTAGATGAGGACCACACGTGAGGGATTTTAAGGACAAACATAAACTATAAAATACCTGGTTTATATCCGAAGTCGTGTATGATGCCTCCTCATCATTGGAGATCACTTCTTGAATAATATGAATTCGAATTCCTCTAGATCGTCCATAAGCTGTTCAAGGAATCCACGGGAGTGCCTTTTGTCATAATCTAGGTGCTAGCACATATTTGCGATGATGCCTTCGATGCTCCAACGACCACCGCGTCACTTCACTAGCGATGCCCAAGAGAGATCTCCATCCGAGCTCCTTGGATATAGAGCATAACTATCTAGATCATGGGAGGGAGAAGAGGATAGAGAATCTCCATGAATAATGATTATAAATCTCATCTCCTCTAATATTTATTGTTGCTAATTAATTACCCGGAAATGCCAACCCGGCCCCTGAATAATTACCGCACTATTAACTACATTTTATGACTACTAAACTAAGTCATAAATATAATTATCACTTACTTGTAATTTATTAAAATATATTAAATGATAAAAATTAAGTCATTAACTTGACTCATTTCCCCCATAAATATTAATTGAACCCTGAGTAATTTAATATTATTCAATCAATATTTTTCATGTATTTACTTAAAACTCATAAATTCATTTTATAAATAAATTCAATAATCATTATTCTAAACTCGAATAATGTGAATTTATTTACTTCATTAGTGATCATTTAACTCTGGACAAATCCCATACCACTATGGCCGGGCCCACTATGGCCAAAACTTCTATTCAAGTGAATATGTATGATTCTTGAATACACTATTTTTTGTGACCCTCTAGGCCCTTATCTCGATAGTAGTGAATAGTATTCACAGACCAAGAGTGGGATCTAGAAACTCATTATGGCCCCTAAAGAAATAAGGATTGTCGCAACAGCAACAACCAACCTATGAACACATACTATGTAATATAGTGTCTTTGTCAGTAATATCTCATAAAGCAGGACACACTCTCGTGTCATCTCCCTTTTATTTCTTTATGGTTTTTTGATGTAACTAGATGGATTCACCCTTGATTTCCATGGACATGGTCTTATAAAGGTACTACCATCTATATCAACTTGGCCTGAGATATATTACTTCCATGACCTGAAAGTGACACATCCTTTCTTGAACATTCAACCAATGACATGCCACCAATGACACACCCAACAGAAAATACCTCACCATGACATCATTTCCATGGTTTTAATATTTCATTATAGTACACAATCAAATGAAATACATTGGTAATGATCTCAAGTCAGGAGAGCATTACACATGGTCGTAGATAAGAACATCCATTGACACCTGAAATATGTGGAGTTCTTATTGGAAGGTCAGTTCTCATGATATCACTATTGGAGATCACCAAGTGTGAACTTCATTTGAAGAAGTCTCAATGCTTACGATCCACCAACACCTGATGGACAAACATCTGCTATGTCCAATCAGTAAGATTTATCTTGTCCATAGAACATATATTTAAGATTTATGTCATAGTATCTAGAGGTTCTCATTATAGCATGGGAACTGCTATAACCTTTTGATACGACAATTAACCTTTATACATTAAAATTTAAATAGTGGACACAAAAAAGTCTACACTATAATGGTAAGATGACATCATGAATAGCTAACTATATACACGATATGGTAATCCAAAGCACTGAATAGTTGGGTCTAGGGAACCCACTATTTCAACACTTACATCCCTAGGGGTGACCCAACATGGTACTTAAATCCCCTCACTTCCTCAATTAGCATAAATCTACTATTTTCTTTATGTTTTAAGTGTAATTTCTCATGTTAATACCCAATATTCTCCTCCTTCATACACTTTCTTCCATTTTCTATTCATTTATTCTTTTACAATGGTCTCTTGGACATAGATTTCTTGTTTCCCCATAGTTTATATTGGGTGTTTTTATGTTTAAGGTTAATTATTGGTATATCATTGATTTTTTAGCATTTGTGGTTTGATTTCGGGTGTGCATCGGTGAAGCACTATGAGATTGAGGTAGGTTTCCTATTGCACATGCCTTTGTAATTAAGGATTCATTGGTTTCATGATTTTCATGCCTTACATGTGAATTTAATAGTGTTTTGTGATCATTGGAATAGTGGTTTTGTGTGAATGTGGTGACTTATACCTTATTTTATGTTAAATAGCATTGTTTTGTTATATTGTGAACACCAAGTCTTTGATAAAATTCATAGTTTTCTATCATGAGTAATATGTAATATCTAATGCGAGATGTAGATTTTTAAAATTTTATTTGGCATTTGAAAAGAAGTTTTGGGTTTCATAATGCATTTTCCAAGTGTCCTTCAGGTTAAAAAAGTGTTTATTTATATTTTTGAAGTGGTTTTACATGTGATAGTGGATTGTGGCCTATTTAGAATCTTAAGGAAAATGGCATTGTCTTGTAAATATGGTGTGAGTTATTTAATGAAATTTTATTATAAATGATTTTGAAATGTAAATCACTATGTTTACATCTTTTTGGAAAAGTGTTTTTGTTTTAATTAAAATTAATGGTTAAGTGAAGTATCCTCGAGGCCCTTTTAGAAATTTTATGAAAATAGTGAAAAAATTTATCATGAAAACCCTCTTGGTATAATATTATTCCATATTCATATAGAATCGGTGGGATTTACTCATTATGGACTCTTCATTACCCATTTAAATTTTTCAGAATTGTAATTCTTCAGTGTGGTCTCTTTAAGGGTCTATTTCTTATAGAAAGAGAATAGTCCTTAGGGTGACTCTGGTGATACCTCTTGTGTGAATTATTATTATATATGTGCATGTGACTGGATTCTCATTTGGAATTGGGTTACTCACCCTATTTGACATTTGAACATGGGATCCTATCATAGTGAGTGAATTTATTGAGAATGATTGATGCACTATATTGGATTATGCACTAGCTAGTGGCCCATAGAATGGGATATATTGATTTTTATCACTACTCGACAGTGCTCCTCAGTTTGTTCCATGTAGGGGATAACTGATCATTTGAGTTTTGTATTGATTTCATCAAGTGAGGAATTCTTTACAGGATGAGTCAACATGTATTAGTATGTACTTGGTTTTTTATGAGTTATTAGGTTTACACATGTCTATTAGGTAATTAGTTGTTTATGATTAATGAATGTGATGCATTGTTTCCTAGATACCCATGTGTGATATTTATCATTCCCTTTTATGTTTCATGTTATTATTTCTAGATAAGTGTGACGTCTTAATAAAATTAATGATATATTTTCCATGTGTTTTTGAGAAAAATGTTGTGGAAATTTTTTTACAGTCTCACTCCATGATAAATAAAATGTTACATTTCTTTATGCATATGATTCCACCTTAGTAAGGAGGGTAGATTTAAATAGTAAAAAGAGAAATGCAACATGCTTGGTTTTAAAGTGAAAAATTCATGGGAAAGTAATTTATATTATATATTGTATTTTAATCTTGATGTTGATGTTTCCATTAATTTAATGGAAGTGCATTTGGAATCGAATTATTCTGGAACACCTACTGTGTTTTAATACTCACATCTATAGTTTCTTCTTGTATATATCATTGGTTGTAGGTTTCAACTTTGTTTGGATCCCCATGGGTGATGTTTGTTTTGGTATTGGGAATTTTCCCTCAACTTCACATAGAGATGTGTGGTCAATAGGTGCAGTCTGAGTTTTCTTGTATAGTTTGTTGTATTTTCTATTTTGTTGTAAAATATATTCTACTTGGATATTTGTATATTATTTGGGATACTTTGTTTATAATTTTACTATTCATATTATATATTTTGGGAGAAATTATTACCGTTACTTACTCTGTTGATTCTTGACACTAGTTACCAGCTCGTGGGGATCGTGAACACCCTTCAAGCCATAGTATGGATTAGTATGGGTGATTGGTTCAAGGTTGACCCGAGTTGGTTCATGACAATAAAAATGGGTTTTAATAAACACCTAGTTTAAAACTCATAGGGGATATGATTTTGTTAATTCACAATTTCATTACAAATGTTTTGTAATGATATGATATTTTTCTTCCAAAGTAACTATATTTATGAATATGTAACTATCCATGGATATATTTTCCTATTTATGTTATGTGTTACACAAGTTTTATGATTATACATTCTGATTCATAATTTAACGATGTAATCAAGTATATTCCATCATTTAGAAATCAAGGCTAGTAGAAGGATTAATAATCACATTGATCTACGTAATCCAAAGAGTAAGAATGATCATTTCTCTGATGAGATTATATGATTCATTCAAAGGGAACTAGTCTCTTATACATTATCCTCATATGGGGATATGGTATCAAATGATAACATGATATATAATGAATTATCTAATTTTTATGGCTTCAAAGGAAATATTAATTAGAAAACAATGGTAGGAAAAAATATATATTTTAAGGAGGAAAATAAGTTTTTTCCAACATGTGATAATTTTCAAAGAAATTTCATGCTGCTTTCAAAAAAGGAATGAGAGTTTGATACAGGTGAGGATAGAAAGAAAAATGTTCTTTTGATTTAAAGGGTAATAAAATAAATTCCAATATATAATTATTTAAATTTAAATAGTTGGGAAACTATGAAAATTAATATCTCAAGCATCAAAAGAATATCACCAAAGAGAAGATACTAGATCATTGAAAAGCTTATGATATTAACCAAATAAATTTGAAATGATTAATGTTATTGTTTTTGGATTCAAGGATTATTTCATATTATTATTTTATCTATTATATCCATGTAATAATATTTTTTTGAAATGTATAAGGATTATACTACAGTAGTTTTTCATTATGCATTGGAAATCATATATTGAACGATATCGATGATGAAGAAAAATGATTTAATGTACTATTATACATAATAGAAAACACATGATTTATGGAAGGATAACCCTTAATATATTATTGATATTGAGATAATGATATTGGGATAAGAGATTGTTGATATGGATAAATTAAATGGGATAGTACTAACTACCATTTAACTGATTACTAATTTGTAGACAAAGTGGTATTTCCTATCATTGATGGAGTTTACATCATTTTTTGATTTTAGGAATATAGACAACATTAACTATTTTATTTAAGAAATAAGGAATAAGGAATTTTTTCAATAAGGATTTATATTAATTAAATTCATTACCATGATTCGGTAGACTAAATGATGAATGTCTTCAATGTTTCATGTCTAATGATTAATATCTACATCATATTGTGTAGGTGATTATTGATAAGTTTATTTTTGAAAATCAGTGTATTTCTTTATAATGTTGTGGATCGTAATTTTTTAGAAGGTCCATATGTTTAAATATTAATGAAATTTATTAAGTAGAACATTGGATAATTTTTTCAAATTAATTAATTATATTGGATATCTTTTTGTAGCCATATTAGATTTGAAAAATATCCAAAGATAGAAAGAAATAGTTGTGACACATTTATGGATCTCTTGATCTGTTAAAATATAATTTTAGTGGTTTAAGAACAAGAATTTCATTTTTGAATATTACTTTTTTGGAATAACCAATGAATTGATAATTTATTTATGCACAACTAAAGCATTAAATTGTTATTATTAAATATAGACATATCATGAAAATATATTTCCTCAAATTATTATATAGTAAAATAATACATCAAATCTAGAAATAGGATATCGAAAAATATATATAATTGTAATACCATAATTTATGTGGAATTAATGGTATTTGAAATCATCATATATTTATGGTTTAGAGTGAAAAAGTGTTCTATTGACCATTCATTTTCTTGTGATCAATGACCTCAATCACTCTATATGATTATTTTTAATTTTCATCCATGCCATTAGCCTCAATTATCACCAATGTTCTCCTACATAGAAACCATGTTATTTAATAATCCATATAATTTTATTTAATTATATTGCCTATTATTAAACAATACATTTTATTATCCCTTTTTACAATTTGGGGTTTTATAAAATAAATTTCAAATATCAAACCCAGATTACCAAGATCATGTTTAAATTGGGAGGTTATAATTATTTAATGTGGGGATAATATGGTACCATGAGTTTAAAAAATAGGAACAATATATTCAATAGTGTGTATTAAATGAAACATTGAGTATATCTTGTGTTACACACAATAATTATTTATTTAATTTCTTGCATTACACACATAACAGAGTTTTATCGAACAACAATATAATATTAGTGTTATTATTTAATATGAAAGTATTCACCTAGCCATTTAAATGGTAGGTATGAATATGATTAACTAAATTATTTGAATATATATATATTACCTAAGTTAATTTGTTAATAATTATTCAGTAAGAAAATAAATTTTAATTAATTGAAAAAGAAATATTTTCTAAAAAACTGTATTTCTCTAAAATATGGATTAGTCACACATTGTACAAATAATGTGATGTTAATTTTCACTTGTATAACAAAAATATTTTATAAAATTATAATAATTTTTGAAATCAATAATAAAAATTATCTTATGGTGAGTTTTCAGGATTTTCTTTTGCAAATATTCATTTTTTTAATAATAGTGAAAAATTCAAAATTTTAATTGAAATTTTCATTTTAATTTTATAATTTATAATGCTAGATTATATTTTGAATTTGTTTTAAACTAATATTAGTTCAATTATATATCAATTAATCTAATTTTTTTAATTTAAATAATTTTATTGTCTATTTTTTATATAAAAACATTATAAACTTCTAGAAACTTTTTTTTAGAAAACCACTTTCTGATCACATTTATGAGATTAATTTCAATTTATATTTCTCCACTTATGCGAACTGAATTTGAAAAAATGGATTAAATATTCTGAATAAAAACAATTTATTATTTATAATAATTTCAAGTATTTTTTCCCAAAATTAACAGTGAAAATAATAAAATTTTATACCACGAGTAAGGTACAGGTGGGTTTATTAGGTGGTTATACTAAGAAGAAAAGGGTTAAAAACGACCTACCGAATTGTCTGATTACAATTTTGTGTTAATATTTTTACCTTTTCACTTTTATGATAGATAATTCCTCATTTTGAATGAATTTTATTCTATAAAAATGTGGATATGATTGAATCTTTTCAAAAACTTACCATTATGCCACTCACCAAACTTTTAAGAGGTCACCCATTATCTTATATTATTCACACCTTCACATGATTTTGGTCAAAAAAATCTATGAAAAAAATAAATTCCAACATCACTCCTATAATCTTAGATGCATTAGTTTTAGTTTAAATACATCTTATGAAGGCTTTAGTGTAATCCTTAAGAAGATACCTAAAGAAGAGGTAACATTTTCGAACGATCATTTTTATTTTATTTCTTCTAACACCTTAATAAATTATTATTAAACCATAATGGTATAATTATTATTATATATTATATATAATTTGATGTTTTATGATATTGTAATGATATAAAACCATATCCACATCCATTAAATGGGTTACAAAATCATTATTTTTGTGTACGATGAACTACAACCTCACGAACTGATGTCATTCATTTTTGCATTAATACCCCTCACAGATGGGTATGATGACTGATAATATATATATATATATATATATATTTGATATTTATAAAATAATTAAATATAATGAGTAATGATATATATAAAATTTTTTACATTCTATTCCATAGTGGATATGATATCATCGCTTGTTTGTATAAAGGACTATCGCCTAGAGAAACAATGTGACTCATCATCCACTAATGCTTTTCAAGGAATGTGATAATGATAATGTTAATGATTTTATTTTATATACATGAAATAATTATTTTTTTTCAGTCAATTTTATTAAAATATAATATATATAATATTATTTATTACCTTTTTACTTAATGGAAGATGATAACTCTCTTCATGTACATGTAGAAAATCGTCTTCTAGAAATAATGTGCCTCTCTTTTGCTCACCACACCACATGAATTATATATATAAGTATTTTTAGAGAACTAATATGAAATATATGATATTATTATCACCATATAACGATAAAATATTACTTACCTTCTTTCCATAATTATCACAGAAAAAATTAAAATGTTACCCAAACGTACATACGACCTACCATATCCATGATCATAATTTACATCATTTTTCATGAAAATATTTAATGATTAGTTTTAACAGAAAATTTTATGGAAAAATATTATAATTATGAAGTGATTTTTATTCATTAGATTATGGAACTAAATAATATAAAAAATATATAAAAATTTCATTTCAAAGAAAGAATGAGAAAACAATGTAATTAATACCCAAATCAATAAAAATAATGAAATATTTTAAAAACTGGGTAATAAGATATTATAAAAGCATCGTATATGATATTATAAATATTAGTATGGTTCTAGTATAAGTTAATGAAACATTTAAACCCACTATAAATGATGATAAATAATGGCCAACCAATAGAATGTGTGTGGTAAAGAACTTCATCTCAATTTTTCATCATTATGGAATATTGTAAAGTTTTTCACCTAATTTATTTGAATAGTGTATATAATACCCCAATATAAATTTAAAATCACGAGTCATTCATAATTTACAATATTTTTTTTAATAATAATTATTTTATCTAATTATATTTTAAATAATAGCATCCTTATGGTAAATAATTTCATAACTCAATTTTTTCTTATTGGGTAATATTACTCCATCATGATCATTGATACTCCAAAATTGTTTGTAGAATGATTTTTTATTATATGAAGTTTTATTTTCAATTGTTTTATGTGTATTTATAGTTCATAAATATAAAAAACACATTTATTAATTCTCACATCTACATAATGATCATTGTAATGGTTATTTTAACAATCTCAGTGTAATCAAGATTGTTTATACTTGCATTTACATATAATAAAATTAATTTTTAATTATAGAATGAAAAAATGTCATCATAAACATATATGGTAATTAATAATTTTCATAAATTAATAGTATTATTTTCTCACTCTTTGGTAGACAAAATTGTTAAGAAAATGCCTTTAAGAAAATTTGACTTTATTTCTCTTAGGTGGGAAATCCTTGTTCATCAAACCCCATGTTTTATAAAAATGTTAAAAAATATTTTTTATCCTTTTAATAATAATTTATTAAAGATATTTTTAGCCAAATTTAACCTTTAAAAAATTATTTTATATTAAAATTCTATTCTTTTTCCGAACAATGAACTTTTACCACATGTTTACAATGTCAAAAAATGTTCTCATACATCATGTATTGAATTATTTATCGTTAGGACTAAAAGTTCCATGTTTCATAACATGTTTATAAATTGATATTTTATGTTTTTTATTGTTATTCAATGATTTTTTATTTTTAAGGGTGATTTTGAAGAAAAATAATTTTCAAAATGTTTTTTGTATTAAAAAAGTGATTTTTAAAATAAACATGATTTTTTCATGAAGAATATTTTTAATGATATTCTTAGTGTATTTCAATTCATCATTGACAAGAACTATTTGTTTCAAATATGGTAAGTTGGGGATATATTGTACTGATACCATCCTTGTTCTTTATTTGGATTTTTTATACTCTATTTGACTATTGATGTGTTATTTTGGTATGATTAACCATATGAATATGGATGTTTTATTGTTATATTAGTTGATTCGTGAAAGTAATCACATTTAAAATGATAGATTATCAAAATTAAGGTCATTTGAAACCTATTTTTTTTTATTTCTCACAAATTATTGTAATTATATTTTTAATTATTTCACAGTTTTATGATGGAATTTTATAATATAAGGTCTGGGAAAGTTTTTCTCATTTTTGAAAATACCCACCACCAAACATTGGTAACTATTGATGATGGATCCATATAAAATATAATTTATTAATAATAATGAATCGCCTCCGAGAATATGTCATTTTTTAGATAGAATCACCACTGAGAATGAGTCACTATCATATATAAGTCACCCTTAAAGTTGAGTCACCACTAATAATGACTCACCATCGAGAATGTCTCACTATCAGAAAAGAATCACAAACAGAATGAAAAACCAACAGAATTAACATACCATTAGATGAAATAATCATAGGCTAATGTCTCCATTGAGATAAGTCACCATTGAAGATGAGTCACCTTTGGGTATGATTCACCATTGAATATGACCTACTACCAAATATGAGTCACCTCTAGCCTGACTGACTGTCGCTATTCTAGGACATTTGAGTTAAATAAATTTAATGAAAATATTATCAAAGTTAATTTTTTGGGTTATTAAATAAGTTTTCATAAATATTGTAGAAAAAAAATATTGATTATGTATAAGTAATGTATATGGATGTAGAGGATTGAAATTATTATTATTTGGATAGAATCTCCTTCCAATGACATTATATATTCAAGTAATTCATCGTCATGCATTAAAAAATAATGATAAAAGTAATTTTTTATAAGTGAGAACGCATGACCAAGTGTGCCACTTTATGAAGAGCTTCCCATGTCATATTATTTAATATATTTTTATTGTAAAAGATTAGAGTACATAGAACATAAATATTCTTTCTTACAGTGAGAACAAAGAGAAAATATGACACTCTGTTTTACCAATTTTTTTGGATAAACAACTAAAGATCCTCTACAAGATATAACCAAGGAGTCTCAATTATTCAAATCACTTTATATTGAGTAAAAAAACTTTTATAAATATTTATAATTTCAATTTATATCATTAGAATTTACGTTTGAGAATTTTGTGGTTTCCTCTATTTCTAAAACACACACTACCCCCTGTGCTATGACTATAAAATATCAAATATTATCTTCAAAATTATTTTATATATTTACAAATAGTGTTGTAGAATATTTCCATGTGTGACTTGTGGTTATTTTGTTACCACATTTATTAAGGAATTTTTTCCTCTGTGGAATGTATATCTTGTAGTTGTTGTTTGTATACTTGATTCATTTTGTTGATCAACATTATTTTTAAATAATTGTTTTAGTAGTAGGTGATTTCCATGTGGATGGAATTAGGTATAAACTTGAGATCAAACCCATTGTATTACTATACTTTGTTATTTTATTGTGTGTCATTTTTATTATTTAAATTATATTTTCTATTATTCTTTAAATAAAACCACTACATTGATAGTTAATCTTAATAAGTGCTTATATATATATTTTGTTGATGAAATTGATTTTAAATGTTAATGTAATTTCCATATATTTACTAAACTATGACATAATCACTCATTGGGAAATAATTCAAAAGATTATAAATTATATCAATATATTTATTTAATTAACAGGGAAATTTTATTTTAAATTTTGGGTTTCTGTTTAAACTAGTTTTTTAATAATATTTTTTTGGGGAACTCTATTGAACCCCTATAAAGTTACCAACTTTAACCAACATTTGGTACCAAAGGCTTTTCAAAATCTTTTTAACTGTGGTTTTATACTTTTATTAATGATTTTAAATATATATTTTATTAAATTTTATTAATTAAATGGATAATATATGAGAATATTATTCTACAAATACACCAACATTTATTAATAGGAAAACCAATGATATATTTAATATCAAGATGAAAATTCACATTTAAAGCATGTTTTTTGAAATATGGAATGCTATTGAAGATAGATATAAATCAGCTAAGACTGCTAGAAGTGAATTAGTTGATTATAGTAAAAAAATTATATCCATAATTTTAAATCCATACATTACCCATACCATGATTTAGAATATTAATAGTTTAATAGGATATCCTTTAGTAAAACTTCTTTCGAAATCATGGAAACATTAGCTATTTGTCATGAAGGAATAACTAATTTCAATGAAATAAGATTAAAATAGTATAGAATTAAATATTATACATTTAATATGAAACTTGTTGATTATATTTATTATTTTTATATCAAGTGAAATTAAATATGGAATACAATTATCTTATTTTGGAATCTAGTCTCTGAAAAATAAAAGAACATTCAACTACTAAGTTTTCTTCTAGAGAGATGAAGGGGAAAATTATTTTCAATAAGTGAATCATTTGACATCAGTAAAAACACTTATATTTATGATAATAAATTTTATTATATATGAAGATGAATATAATGTTAATTGAGAAGGGGAAGATGTGTCTAATAGGAAATATGTAGACTTCAAGACCATCACATCAAAACATATAGGATAAGTACATGTTGAAAGCTCGAGTGATGAAGAATCACCAAACAACAGAGATGTAGAGATTTTTTGTCTTCGCAGAAGGTATAAGAAATTTTATAAAAGGAATAAATATTTTATGAAACTAAGTTACAAGGTAATGTATGATAATATATGTAATTGAAATAAAAATTAGAAAATAGATAATATTTCTAATGAAATTTCTTGTTATGAGTGTAAAAGAAAAGTAAATTTCAAGGATTATTATGACAAGTTATTATAAAAAAATAAGTATGAAGATAAAGATTGAATATATAATAAAGAAATAAAATTCACCTAGAGTGCCTCTGAGTACAAGTCTCATGACTTAGAATGGAATCATGATAAAAATCCATAATATAGAATATATATTCTTCATGACAAAAATATTTTAGGATCCTACTATCTGTCCTATAGATAATTATAATAACTCAGGATTATAACATAATTATAAAAATATTTCAAATGATATAATGTTTTAATATCAAAATATTCTTGTATACACCTTCTGCGTTTGGTGTGATTACTTGTATACACCTTCAATTATCTAAAAAAATATATAAAATATTAAAGAAACAACAAGCTTTAACTTCTAGTGTTAAATATGAACTTGTTGTACAAAGATAAAAGAATTCCTAGTTTTTGAAATAAAATACTAAAATAAAATTTTTGAATGAGAGATTAAAGAAATAATTATTGAAAATTATTGATGGATGAAATAATCTCACAAAAATGTTCAGAGAACAAACTACACCAATGTATACTATTGGTATTGGATATGAAGCTAAAAAAATAAGAATAATTAAGACCAAATTTATTCCTAGTTCCAGTACAGATGCAAGTTATTACAAAACTACACCAACAATTTTTTTATTTTAAAATGAAAAATTTATCTTATAGAAAACACATTAATAGTATATGGGTTCCTAAATCCCTCACCACTAATATTTATGGCCCAAAAATATTTGGGAACCCAAATAATTTTTTCTATAAAATCTATTCTTAGGGGAGATTATTGAATATCTCCTCTAATGGTCTATAGTACAAGGACAATGGTTTGTACATACATATGATAGAATATTACTGAAGCTTCAGAAAGCAGATAAATGTCGATGGAGGTTTTGTATCCTTTGGTGATAATTTTAAAATAAAAATAATTTTCATGAGATATGTTGGTAATTATAACTCATTTTTTGTTTCTAAAACATTATTTGTTGGTGATTTAAAATATAATTTTCATATAATATCATATCTATGTTATGATGGATTTTATATTAAATTGGAATATAATTATTGTAAAGTTTTTATTTATAATAATTATTTGCTGTTTACTGATTTGATAAATTAAAATGTCTATGATAATATTCATGATTCATTATTTTATAAAAATATTTCATGTCTAAGTGTGTTTCATATATAATCTTGGTTTTTTCATTAGAGACTAGTCCACAATAATATTCACTCACTTAGATAGTTCAATAAGAAATGGATTGTCATGGATCTACCTAATCTTGAATTCCCAAATGATAATGTCTTTAACCCAAATAAAAATAGAAACAATAGAAAATATTTATTAACCAATGAATGATGTTTCTACTTCTCAAAACTCATAGTTTTTAGATTGATTTTTTGGACCTTCTAGGATTTATAGTTTAAATGGGAAGCACTATGTTTATTTCCTTGTACATGAATTTTCATAGTATACATGGGTATTCTATTTAACAACCAAAAGTTAACAATTATATCTATTTACCAAGTATTCAAAATCTATAGAAAATCTAAGAGGAATTATTATTTAGACCTTAATAAGTTACCATGTCATTGAGTTTGAAAACCATTACATTGAATCCTTTTGTACATAAAATGGATATATCAACAACATGTTTACTCCTAGTACCCCTCTGTAGAATGTAGTTGTAGAAATAATAAATATAACACCTCAAGAAATTCCACAAAAAATGATTAATGAATATGACCGAGCTTTCTACATTTAGGAATAGGATTTGAATACAGCCTACTATGAAATTAATAATATTTTTATTAAACCTATCATGTTCTAAGGAACTTCTAGAAATTGATCCTGATCCCTTATAAGATCATGAGGGGGCCATATATTCTTTTTCTAGAGTTCATATAGCTCTTAAATACCATCCACTAGAAGATTTAGTTAGATACTTAGATAGAGGAACACAAACTAGAGCTTCTCTAGGAATCCAAGATAAACTTCAATAATTATTTTCACAACATAAACGTAAGAATGTAACCGATGCAGTTAATTATTAATTCTAGGTAATTGTTATGTATTAATATCATAACTAGTTTCGAAGAAATAATGTTTTAGAATATGTTGATATTCCCAAATAATGTTCAACTATATAAACTAAATTGGTTCAGAGAAATTAGGTTGGTGAATCTAGTAAAATACTATGTAATAAAGATAGGTTGGTTGTAGAAGGTTACGCTCCCGAAGAAGGCATTGACTATGAGAAAAACCATTTACCTATAGCTAGTCTGGAATCCTAAAAAAAATTCTCCTTTCCTATAAATCATATCTAGATTTGAAAATATATCAAATGGATTCCAAAAGTGAATTCATGAATGGTTATATAATTGAGGATGTTAGTGTTGAACAACACCATTGTTTTGAAAATCCACATTTTCCAAATAATATTTTTAAACTAATAATATTTTTTTTATAGTTTAAAATTGGATCCTATTTCAAGGTATAATAGGATCAACACTTTTCTTATTTATAATGTTTTTTAGAAGGTATATTTTATCCTACCCTTTTTATAAAAGTAATTTCCAAAAAAAATTAGTTGTTCAAAAACATGTATATGATATTGAAGTTAGATCTTTTAAAAACAATTTATGTACTGGTTTTTCAAAAATGATTTAAAATTAATTTCAAATGATTTTAATGGGTGAAATGAATTGTTTTTAGTTTTCTAATTATTCAAAATAAAGAAGGTATTATGTTAAAATAAAGTAAATAAATGAAATAAATTGTAATTTTTTTTCATTTTGGTAGACCTATAATAAGAGAAAATCCAATTAGTACCACATGTAAGATGGATCTTGATGATTCTTAGATATTAGCGGATCAGTCCACTTACAAAGGGAACTTTGGAAGTATGATATACTTAGCTACTAGCTTAACTGACTTTACGATTAGTTGGTGTATGTGTGACCATTTTCATGAAAACCCAAAAAAGACAAACTTACTTACTATAATAAATATTTTTAAATACCTCAATTATACAACCAATATATTAATGTTATACCATAGAAAATAAAAAGATAACTTAGTGAGTTATTCCAATGATGATTTTTGTGGTTGTAAGTTAGATAGAAAAAACAAATTTGGAACATGTCATATTTTGGGAAAGTAACTAGTTTCTTGGTTTTGTAAGAAGAAAAGGTTTTCTTCATTATATAGTGATGAATATTAATACATAGTTGTAAGTAGCTAATATTCTCTCTTTTTTGGATGAGACACACTTTATTATACTATGAATATCATTTCTGACACATCTCTATAAATGGTGATAGAAAAGTTCTATATGAATTTATATGAATCCTATATATCACTCCCGAAAAAAGAACAATTATGTATGACATATCCTTTTAAGATATATTTTACAAAAATTTGATATAAATCATTAATAAAATGGAATTAAACATCATCTTGATGATATTTTCACAATTTCATTGAATTTATAAAGAACAAACAATATTAAAAATCAGTTTTTTATGATAAATTTCAGTTAATATTTAATTTTGGGGTTTTCCCACTATTGGAGTTTACCCGCCATTGGAGTCTACCCACAATAGGACTTTACCCACCTTTATATTTTATCCACCATTTTAGTTCACCCACCATTTGAGTTTACCCACTATTGGATTTTACCCACCATTGGAGTTGAAAAACCATTGGTGCGACCAAATATTGTTGTTTAACCACCATTTGTGTTTGAACACCGTTGGATTTTACCCACCATTGGATTTTACTCGCCATTATAAATAACCTATCATTGGAATTAAACCGCTGTTGAAAATTTACCTTTTTGGGTAAATTATTTATTCCATTTTGGTTTAAATATATTATTTCAATTTCATATTTTAAAATAAATAAATGATATAAATGAAACCCTTAGTGTTATTTCAACAAACTATTTTCATCTCACCTATTCTCCTCGAGATTATTCACTGTGTTTCTCTCCTGACCTTTATACTTCCCTCCACATTGCCTAAACCTTTCACTCTATTTGAAATGGTTAGAGTGAAGTGAGATTTCAATTTGAATCCTAAGGAGTCACAACCGTGAAATAATAAAAAATTATTTTTGTGTAGACCAACACTCAATCTGTAAAACTCAATGTTTTTTAATCATATAGTGGTACCAAAGAATGAAGATAATTTTGAGTTCTTGATGTCAACAAAATAATTAGTGATGAATGTTCTCAAGGACTATGGATTGGAAGAGTGGTTCTTAAACAATGAGAATACATTTAATCATACATTGGTTTGATAATTTTATTAGAATGTAATATTTAGTTTTGGGGAATATAAATATTGGATTCAAAAGAAGGATAGATGTATATAATGTTATTTTATCATCCAATCGATGGAAATGATAAATTATTGTACCTAATTAAGGTTTTGTAAAATATTATCATGGGTATATTCCTAGTTATAGTGACTAGTTTGATTATGAGAATTATTTGGAAGATCAGAATGGAGATGAAAACTTATAGGGACCAACTGCAATATAATTGGATAATGATTGATGACTGTTTTTCAAGTTTATACAACATATGTTGTCCCTGATAAATGATGATTTTAGTACAATGAGATCCCCATTTTTTATCTTATATATATTGTAAAAATGGAGATAAAATCAACCAGCGTATATATATTATGGTTTATTTCAAGGAGATGTGTAAGTAATTTTTTGGGTTAAATTACTTGGTCAATCACTTGTTCATTTCAGCTATGTTAGAGGCTAAGGGACTAGTTGACAAGGATGATGCTTCCAAGGTGAAGTATGGTGGATTTTTTAAGCGTTGTAATATTTATGATAATGAAAATTAATTGATACCCATGATTGAGAAAATGGTTTGATAATGTTGATATGTTTAATGATAATTTTAATCCATTTGATCACAATACTTGACTAGAAAGAATTTGCTGATCTTGGCTTTCTGCTAGATGAAGTGGTTGAGTATTCAGATAAGGAAGAAGTGGCAGATGCTAAGTAATAGAAAACTAATGTATAGTGTAGTGATCTTGACCTACCTATGATCCCAAATATCACTTTGTTCAGGATATTCCTCCTAAATCTCTTCCTAATAGATAAATTATTTTATGTGAAGGAAGTGAATAAGATGAAACTAAGGTATCAAGTGAGGAAAAATGTAAAAGTTATTTTAAATCATTGGAGGGTGTTATAAATTAATTTGATGAGGAGTATAGAAGTGATAATGGTACTAGAGATAAGGTATGTAATGGTGATGATGAGGAAAATGGAGATGAAAATTAATAAGAGGATGATGGAAGTGAAAAAAATGGTAAAGATGAAGGATATAGTGAAGGAGATGGATGTAAAGATGGTTATGAAAATTATAGGCCTAATGATAATGAGATGTCTCAGAAGCATTTTTCTTCTCCATTTTTATCTTGTAAATATATGTCTCAAGAGATTCCAAGACTTTTTCATGATTTATAGGTAGAAAATAGAGATGATATGGGCACATCAGTTCAGGGGGAGAAAACTCCATGCTTTTTGATCCATCATAATGAACCTGTTGATGGAGATCATTTGTGGAATGTAGATGGTGAGTATGTTGAAATTGTAGTTTTATATTCTTCCAAGTTGAATGTAATAGATTTTGATGAGTGGAATTGATTCCCTAATTATGTGAGATTTTTCATAGATAATTCTGATTATGATTCATATGTTGATGAGAGATGTCGACCAAATAATGGCGGACTTATTCCATTGATTTAGTTGGGGAAAATCAAAATGAACCCATGGTTTATTATAATGGTACTATAGGAGTGATTATGTGATTTACATCAGATGTCTCCTCAAGTCACTAATCATAGTGAGAGATATTGTAGATATTTTTTTTGAGCTAGTGATACATTAAAAATATCCTAAGACGATTCATCATATTTGGGAATTTGATATTGAAAATAGAAGACCATGTTGTGAGTTATATTCATTAATAACTATGATGAATGAGATGAATTCCTTTTTTGATAAGAGTTTAGATGTCAGGTTAGATAAGATGGAGGCTGTTTCTTTTATACTTTCTAAATCCAGTTATCCTCCTCCCTTGGATATTGGTTTGATCGGATCATTGTTTAGGGAATATCTTCATGTTGTTTTAGGAGATGAACCTTCTACCCCTTTGGAGTGTTTGAGGTAGATTAGGAATAATAGTGATCATCTATAATATATGGTAATATAAGCCTCAATGATTTAAAATATGATCAAAAAAACTTCCCAAAGCTATAAAATATATTTTTTTGAGGATTTTCATAAGGAATGATCACAATTGTCACTTGAAGTTCCTTTTTGATAATATTTGGATTCCAATAACTTAAAAATATTTTAAGGACCAAGTTAATTTATAAAAGGTGGTCAATCCTATTTTTAAATAGTTTATGTAGGAGAAAAAATATGTCTTCAGTGACATGGATTAAAAAGGATAAATCATCAGGTATTGCATCAATATGATGAAGGATTTACTGCATGTGTCTATGAAAGATATTGTAGCTCTAAAGGCCATTACAGAAGAATATCATCTAACAGCTCTAGTAAAAACCCTATAATTTTTTAGTATCTATTTACAGAGATCCCAATACTCTTTCTGTTTCTCAGTTATATTATCTTAGCTTATATCATAACATACCCATTGGGAATCATAGCCCAGTGATCATCTGAGAACTGCTTACTCCTTATCCATCGTCTATCCAGAAAACCAATAACTCAGCCTCAAATTCTACTTCTATTCCCTCTATCCCTGATAATGTTAAATAACATGGTGATCCTAGTCTATAGGTATAGAGTGCCTGATATTAGACATTTTTCCTTTTTTAATTTAATCTTTTTAAAACTTATTGCATCTTATTTAATACGATTACTTCTATCATTAATGCACTACTAGAATTCTCAATATTTGAGACGGGATCCCGTCGCAAATAATCATTAGGGATGGGGTCCTTTCGCAGAAAACGGCGTCGTAAAAACTATTATTTGTGATGGGCCCGTTGAAAATAATAATTTTTTGCGACGGGCAGCTTCACTGTCGCAAATAATTCTCCAATTATATACATTATATATATAAACTTTTTTGCAGCGGTCCCATCGCAAAAATTATTTGTGACGGGCCCATAATCCCGTCCCAAATATATATTTTTTAAATATTTAGAGTATTTGCGACTGGCCCGTCACAAATACTTTTTTGTGACGAATCCCAAATCCCATCGAAAATACTTTTTAAAAAAAAAATTATTTAGACTACTTGAGATGGGAACCCATCGAAAAAGATCATGTTGCAAATAATAAATAATTTTTTTTAAAAAATATATTTAATAAAATTATGATTATTGAAAAATTAATTTTAATATTATTAAAATAATTAAAATTAAAATATATTAAAAATCTCAATATCCACAAAAAATATAAAAAATATCATAAAATATTATTATTATCATTAGTAAAATAAAAAAATATTGAAAAATATAATACTGAAGAAATATATTTAATAAAATTATGATTAATGAAACATTAATATTAATATTATTAAAATAATAAAAAAATTATTAAAATTCTCATTATTCACAAAAAAATCATAAAATATAAAAAATTAAATTATCTAATATTCACACAAATATAAAAGACAGAAACTTTAAATAGTTCATGTTACTAATTATTACAATTTATTACTAATTTATACAATTTATTATAATTTATTACTAATTATTACAATTTATTACTAATTATTACAATTTATTACTAAATATTTTTAATTATTATAATTTATTACTATTTATTACTTAGTATAATTATTTATTAATATTTATTAATAATTATTAATATTTATTAAAAATTATTAGTATTTATTATTATTTATTTCCAATTATTATTAAATACTAAAAATTAATTATATACATTACTAATGATCATTAATAATTACTAATTACTACAAATTATTAAAAATTAATATTAAAATTTCAATTAATTTGTAAAAATAAATAGTCATGACAAAACAATTTAAATTCAATTTAATTACAACTAATCTAAAATAATTAAAATGTTTCCATGAATCACCATCAGATGGATGAATCAAGATTTTACCAGTTGAAATATTGGTTATGTGTAATGACATCATTGTCGCTGTGATCTTGGACATAAATAAATGTTGCAACCTAGGTGTAAGAGGGAAATATCTCAACTATTTTACAGGAATCAATCCATACTTACCCGGTTGAGCTTCTTTATACCTCAATTGTCCACATGTGGGATGACTATCCAACAACTCATTTTCACCAGAATATAGGATGCAAACATTTGAACATGCATGAATCTTCAAATAACTAAGGCTCAGATTACGAACCAGCCTCTTACTCTCATAATAATTTGCAGGCAGCACATTTCCTTCAGGTAACATTGCTTTAACAAAAGAAAATATATGATCAAAATAGTTGTTTGACATTCCATTATTTGATTTAATAGCCATAAATTTTGCAACCACTTCTAATTTTCTTATCTTGAAACCATGATATAATGCATCCTTAGCAGACTTGAACAACTCAACAAATTCAGATGGTGCCAACTCGGGAGGTAAATCAATAACATCCTCAGTTTTAGATTGTTGAACAGATGAACCTACAACATCATTTACTAAATTTTTGAGACCGTGATAGATCCAGAATCAAATTATTAGTATCTTATCTGGAACTGCGTTCACCGTGTTGATACCAAAAAATATAATCTTATTGAAAACCATAATGAAAGAGATATCCCCAATGGTGTTAAATGTCTCAAACGTTCTTAGAGCACATTTTTTACAAGGACACTTAATTTTCACTTTTGAAACAAATTCTCGGTTTGATGATGCAAATGATAATAATGCTTCAACACCATCAGCAAATACAGGATTTAAACTAGAACTATTTGGATTTCTATACTAATGTATCCAAGCGTGATCATTTAATAATGATTGATTTCGACATCCTTATTCCATATCCATATATATGTTTCTAAAAAATTAAAATTATTACTGTTGTTAAATAATTTGATATAATAAAAACAAATTCCTAAAAAGAGAATATACATAAATATAGTTTTTTCTTAGTAATTACCACTAATTATGGGTGACACAGTTAGTTTGTAACCATCCCCACTAATTATTACTAATTATAACTAATTTAGAAATACTTACCAATACATAGAAAAATGAAAACAACTTGAATAATGAAATGAAATTTTGTAATCATCATTGTGGAGATGATTACAAATTTTCCCTTCATTATCTAAGAAGATTTTTTTTACTAATTATTCTTATTCGTTTCCTCATATATATCCCTTCCTGATTTCTAATGGTTTCCTTATTTCTAATGCCTTATTTCTAATGGTTTATTTATTTCTAATGGTTTCCTTATTACTAATGGTTTCCTTATATCTAATTATGTTGCTAATTATGTTACTAATTATGTTACTAATTATGTTACTAATTATGTTACTAATTATGTTACTAATTATTACTAATTAATACTAATGATATCTAATGATATCTAATGATATGTAATGATTACTAATCAAATCTAATGATTACTAATCAAATCTAATCAATCTTATGATTACTAATGATTACTAATGATATCTAATGATTTCTAATCAAATCTAATCAAATCTAATAAAATTTAATCAAATCTAATCAAATCTAATCAAATCTAATCTAATCAAATCCAATCAAATCAAATCTATTCAAATCTAATCATATCTAACCATATCTAACCATATCTAACCGTATGTAATCATATCTAATCATATATAATCATATATAATCATATATAATCATATATAATCATATCTAATTGTTACGAATTATATTTAATTATTACGAATTTTTGTGAATTATATCTAATTATATCCAATTATTACAAATTATATCCAATTATTATTAATTATATCTAATTATTACTAATATAAAAAAAATTATATTATTCTAATATTAATAATACTATAATACTAAATATATCTAATTGTTACTAATAAAAAAATTATATTATTAATATTTATGAAAAAATAATATTAATATTATTAAAATAATAAAAAATTTATAAAATATTAAAATTATCAATATTCACAACATGCTTTTATTTATTCTTAACATGTTCAAATCTGAAAGGGTTTCCGATTTTTTGTTCATGCGCAATAAAAAGTTTGCGTCATCCATCTCCAATGTAAACTCTACAATTGTCCTTGCATGGTTGATCACCTCGTAAGTAGTGTTGTAATAGAATTACCAAAGCAATGTCGTTCTCATCTCTAAGAATCATCTCGCTCCCTTTATATAGATCATTCTTCCTTAAACATTTAAGGGGAATTCAATATATTTCCCTTAAATTTTCAAGGAATAATGGTCTCTGTAAAGGGTCATGTGAGATAATTTTTATAGATGAGAAGGGCATGAATCGGGTTGTCCTATTGCAACGCTACTTGCAAGGTGATCAACTAAGCAAGGAAAAATATAGAGTTTACATTGGATATGGATGACGCTTACTAATTATTACTAATTATAACTAATTATTACTAATTATTACTAATTATTATTAATCATTACTAATTATTACCGATTATTACCAATTATTACAAATTATTACTAATTATTAATAATCATTTCTAATTATTTCTAATTATTACTAATTATTACTAATTATTATAAATTTTTACTAATTATTACTAATTATTATTAAGTATTACTAAGTATTACTAATTATTACTAACTATTACTAACTATTACTAACTATTACTAATTATTACTAATTATTACTAATTATTCCTAATTACTACTAATTATAGCTAATTTTTACTAATAATAGCTAATTATTACTAATTGTAGCTAATTATTACAAATTATAGCTAATTATTGCTAATTATTGCTAATTATAGCTAATTATTCCTAATTATAGCTAATTATTCTTAATTATTCCTAATTATTACTTCTTTATTACTAATTATTATTAATTATTCCTAATTATTACTGATTATTACTAATTATTACTAATTATTACTAATTATATCTTATTATTACTAATTATATCTAATTATTACTAATTATATCTAATTATTACTAATTATATCTAATTATTACTAATAAGTAGTAAATAATAATAGTTATAACTAATTATTACTAATTATATCTAATTATTACTAATTATATCTAATTATTACTAATTATATCTAATTATAACTAATTATAACTAATTATTACTAATTATATCTAATTATTATTATTTATATCTAATTATTACTAATTATATCTAATTATTATTTTTAATATCTAATTATTACTAATAATATCTAATTGTTACTAATAATATCTATTTATTACTAATAATATCTAATTATTACTGATAATAACTAATTATTACTAATAATATCTAATTATTACTAATTATTACTAATTATTACAAATTATGACTAATTATGACTAAATATGACTAAATAGGACTAATTCTGACTAATTGTCTCTAATTGTCTCTAATTGTCTCTAATTGCCTTTAATTGTATTTAATTATCTCTAATTATCTCTAATTATATCTAATTTTCTCTAATTATCTCTAATTATCTCTAATTATATCTAATTATCTCTAATTATATATAATTATATCTAATTATCACTAATTATATCTAATTATCTATAATGATATCTAATTATATCTAATTATATGTAATTATACCTAATTATCTCTAATTATTTCTAATTAGATCTAATTATCTTTAATTATATCTAATTATATCTAGTTATATCTAATTATCTCTAATTATATCTAATTATATGTAATTATCTCTAATTATATCTAAATATCCCTAATTATATCTAATTATATCTAATTATGTCTAATTATCTCTAATTATGACTAATTATATCTAATTATGACTAATTATGACTAATTATATCTAATTATTACTAATTATATCTAACTATTACTAATTATATCTAATAATTACTTATATCTAATTATTACTTATATATAATTATATCTAATTAATTATCTATAATAATCGCTAATTATTTCTAATTACCACTAAATATTTATAATTATTACTAACAATATCAATTTATTACTACAAATAAATATAAATAAAAAATCAATTTAAATCTAATTTAATTACAACTAATGAACAATAATTAAAATTTATATTAAAAAAATAAAATTAAATAAAATTATATAAAACATAAATACCTTAAACATTGATATTCTGAAGCTATTGGTGCCTTCCAGTTGCTCTCGCAAAAAAATTTGAACTAAAAGAAATTTTCTTCTTAAAATTGGAGATTGAAGGGAGAAGAAGAGGGAGATTTGAGTGATTTGAAAAAAAATGGGTGGGGGGGTATATATAGGATAGATTAGTTGCGACGAGGGAATTTACAACGGGACTCCCATCGCAAATACCACTTTTTACGATGGGTGTAGTCGCAAATAACCTCACCCATATTAATTAAAGTCAGTGGTTAAAAGGGTATTTGTGACAGGCCCCATCACAAATAGTGACCTGCGGACATACTATTTGCGACGGGTGGCTTTCTCTATCGCAAATAGTATTCACTACTGCTAGTTATTTGCTACGGGGAGCCAACGCCCGTCAAAAATACCTTTTACCGCCACCAGGCTTTTGCGACGGGGGGTGCGACCCCGTCACAAACACCCTTCCTGAGGTTTGGCGAGTAATCCGTGCCAATCCTATTGCGACGAGACCCCTATTCCCATTGCAAATAACAGACTTTTTGTGACGGGAATAGGGTCCCATTGCAAAAACTTCTATAGTCTGACATTTTGTGACGAGATATATTCCTGTAGTGATGGAATCTACCTTATTATTTATCTTTTTACTCTTTGAATTTACTATTTCTTACCTTCACTTTTTGATAATCCCAAAAGGGAAGAATAAATAAAGAAATTGTTTGGGAAGAATAATTATGATCCTTTTTATATGTTACATTTTTTTCTTTCTTGATAATGTACTTTTGATTTTATATGTATTTATTTTTTCCCTTTGATACCATCTTTATTAATTATGGGTATTTAATATTTAGGATATTCTCTCAAAACAACCCTTTGTCATAACATTAATATTGTCTATCACTTTTTATCTCTAATAAATGTATTTTTTAAAATCTATGTTCAAATCCTTAAATTAGATTTTTAGAGTATTAATCATAACTTTTTTATCCAATGATTTTTTCTATACAGGTTTTATAATATTTCATAATTTTTTATCATAGAAAAGGGAGTGAATTTTGGAACCACTATATTTTAATTCTCAATCATAATGTCAATTAGGGATTTAGTGATTTCACTATTTCATGATAGGATTTTATAATATAAGACAGTCTAAAAAAATTGGGATAAGTGTTGAAAAGACCCACTTCTAGAGACAAGCCACCATTGGGGATGGCTCGTCTCCTGAGATAAGTCACTATTAATTATGTGTCATGTCCAGGAATGAATCATCGTTGAGATTGAATCACCACATAGAATGAGTCACTTCCAGAAACAAGAAACCATTGAGATTGAGTCGCAACTTGGAATGAATCAACATTAAGAGTGCCTTATCACCATAATAGAGTCACTGCTGGGATAAAATACCACCATAGGTCACCTAACATTAGATGAACTTCTATTAGACATAATTCACCATTGAGATTAGTCACCATTGAAGTGGAGTAACAGTTGGTCATGATCACCACTGAAGATGAACAACCACCAGACAAGAATCACCACTTTCCTGACTCATAATCTCTATGTAGGAAATTTAAATTAAATACTTTCAACAGCTATATTATCAATATTAATTTTATGGATTACTGAATAACTATTTTAAAATATTACATGAAAACATTAATGATTATTTAAGAGCAAAGTATGAGGATGAAGAGGATCATGATGATTATTATTTGAATGGAATCTCTATCCTACATCACTATATATTCAATAAATGAATCCTCATGCATGTAATAATAATGATAAAAGGCATGCTGGATGAGTGTAAACACATGATCAATTATACCACTTACTGAAGAGATTTACATATAGCATTCTTAACTACGTTTTTAATGTGAAAGAGTGGAGTATATAGAATATATGAATCCTTTCATATAGTCATAACAGAGAGAGATTACCAGAATGTATTTTGCCACATTTTTCATAGGATCACCTCAAGATCCTCTCCACGACATGTCCAAGGAGTCTCAAGATTTCAAAGAACTTTAGACCAAGCAGTACTTTCTTTTCTCTATCTTTATATATTCAATTTCTGTTTGTTTCATTTACATTAGAGTAGTGTGTAATGTTCCATTTTTATCAGAAAAAAACTATATCATAATCTGTAACAAGAGAGTATTAAATGTTATATTATATTTATTTATTATATCATCTATTTACCCATGGTGTTGTAGAATAGGTCCTTGTGTGTCCTGTGATTATTTTCTTACCATGGTTATTGTGGATAAGGTCCCCGCATGTCATGGAAAGCTTGTAGTTGTTGTCATTATACATGATTCAGTATATGGGTCAAGATTGTTTTTATATAATCTTATTATCATATGTAATTTCAATTTGGAAGGGATTAGGTCTTCATTTTAGATTGAAACCTCTGTTTTCATTCATTGTGTGTTTTTGTTTTATGTCATTTCTATTATATAAACTATATTTTTTAAGATAAAAAATAAGCTATTATATTGACAGTTAATCTTAACTTGTATTTATATAAGTATTTGATTGATTAAATTGATTTCAAATGTTAAATTATTTTTCATATATTATTTTAAATTATACATAATCATTGCTTACAAAATCTTTCAAAATATCATAACTTATGTTGATATTCTATTTTGATTAAATGGAAGATTTTATTTTAAATTGGGTGATTTTATTTAAACTTGTTTAAATTTTTTTTGGGGACTCAATACAACCACTATTTCTCCCCTTTTATATGAGTAATTCAACTGAATTGGTATGTGATGGGTGGGCCCCACTATAGCCCTAGGATGCATCGATTGGTCTTATGAGACAAATTTGTTGGACAAATCAAAAAAGTTTCTAACCCCGTATTGAAACATTATTAGGAATATATCATGATATTAACTATCGTGTGGATAAACGATGATAATTTATATGTACGACATTATGAATATCATCATTATGAATTATTTTATTTATATTCCATGTGATTATAAAATTATTTAGAATATCCATGGTTATGTTTTCAACTTCATGTGATTATTTATAAGGTATTACATGATCATAATTTCTTTCTACCATATTATGCTAATGTTTTTGATCAAATGAAATGTGTTTTAGGTATTTAGCACTCCATATATATTAGGTATAGTTTATTCGTAGCTTATACCATACAATTTCCTATACTGATAATATGAACTCACACCCTTTGATTGTTTTATTTTCCCTAGGATATAGGGAAGTATTTTTTTAATGATATGAAGGGACATAGTAAGGGTAATAATGAAATTAAAAAATAAAATTCACAGTTTCTTTTATGATTTAAAATGAAATGAAAATTTGATGTATGTATATAGTTTACCATGAATAATATAATATTTGATCATTCATATTATTAATCTTTGTATCTTATGAAAATGTAATAAATTAGACACTATATATGGGTTTTTGATGACATGTCTCTACAAATATAATATATTTGTTACCATTAAATAAAAAGATACATTTTTAATCTTGTTTTACAAATATTTAAAAACTAGGTTTTCTATTTAATTTAAAGATAACCAATCATATAATATCATCATCATAGTACAATTTGATTTAAAAAAATTGTAAAATAATTTTAATTATATAAGTCCTTCTAAATTTAAACTGGGAAGATTCTTTTATATTAAAGTTAATTTTATTTGAACAAAGTCAGAATAACTTATTTTCATGTAAAATGATGTTAATCGTAGTTAATTACCCGAATCCAAAATCACAATAATAATATAATCAGAAAACCAATATAGTACCCTAATGAATGAAATTCAATAATAAAATCCTTAAAATATGTATTCAATAGCCTTTTTTGAGCAGAAACAGTTATGAGACAACCAAAACTTTAATGTATAAATCTGGAATAGTAGAACATAAGAGCCATAATATATGTGATCCAAAGAAATAAAAAAACTATAATTCTGGTTTGTAACATGCATGGACTAACCTAATAGAAATATATAATATTAATGAATATCCATAACATAGTGCAATAAACCAATATCTATCCTAAATTAGTGGACTATGTGTATCCATTCCTCCCTCAAGCTTATCATAGTTCCCCCTAGCATAAAAATGTAGTTTCATAAATCAATGAAAAAATTTAGTAACATGGTGAGAATACATATATACAATCACACATATGGATATGTGTACATGTATATATTAAGCATTCATATACATATATGAGGCTAGAAACATGAGCTCACCCCAACACTAAAATCCTACTCCTCAAAGCCACCCATAATTACAAAAATAAATATAATGTCCTATAATAGGGTCTCTGTATCTTAACATATGGTAATATAATCATAAGATCCAATATTTTTAGAGAAACTAAATTTAATAATCTGTCCATTAATCATAGTATTTATGTAAAAATTATAAGTTCTGAATCCAAAATAAAACCAACATAATATTATTATAAAATATCCAAATCATACACTAGCTTCCAACTCTAAATTTTTAGGACGAATAATGCCCTTATAGTTAAAGACACCTCTTTTGGAAATTGGTTTAAAGAAAAAATATTAATATTTCAAAATAACTTCAATAAATCATTTATATCAATTTATTAATGGGCTTGCATGAATTTAAGTTGACTAAAAAAATTTAAAACTAAAGGTTTAATTAGGAATAAATTTCACATATAATGAAAATTGAGTGAAAACTAATTTTTTCATCTTAATAATTCCTCAAATACATATAATTACATTATCAGGTATTTTGAAACATTGATTTACAAAATATAAAATCATTTATTCTAGAATTTAATGGTCGATTCAAGGGGAATCCAACATCAAATAGATGTAAAAAATACACCCTAGAAAAGAGATGTATGAATCCACCTCTATAAGGAAATAATATCCTATAATAAACTTACATGAAACCTTAAATTATTAATACCCTAATAAAAATTATCTAAAAAAGAATACTAGGTCTTCAATACCTATCAAGTTCAAAAATAAGAATGAACAAAGAACAAAAAAAATAAGAAAATGGGTTTTATTATAGATTACCTTGAGAATATATCCTCAAATAACTAATAAATCATGAGAATTCACATTTGATGAAGGGAAAATGATTGGTCCTAGAGAAATTACCTATTTGAGTCAAGCAGGGGATAGTTAGTTGACCTCAGAGTTATAATATAAGAGGGTATGTTTATTAATTTACTCATTTTAATTATTTTCAATGGGTGGATGGTATGGCTATAAAGTTTACCAATAATTTCTCCAACTATGTTCCAATTTTTGGTCACACATGGGAACCCACATAATTTGGTTTCATGATTTGGAAGACACTATGTCAAACCTATAAAATTGATATTCTTATAAATTGTATGGATTTAAAAAATTTCCACATAGTTTCTCAAAATAGTTTGAAATATGTGTATCTGATAATTCTTAGGGAATGGTTACCTAATACAGTCTCCTCATGAACTTCGCTTCCAATGAATACTAACTATGAAAATTCCTAAATGATCTAAAGGACCCTATATTAAGGTAACCTATATATTTTTTCCAACACCATGCACTATTCTTCATTCAACTGATGAGAGATAAAAATCGGTTAAACAAATGGTTTTTTAGTATATGAGGTGACCATGAAAGCAGACCATGTGACAACAGAAAATGACCACAATTTTCTTAATTTAAAAAATAATCAATCCAAAACTGATGGACAATGAAATCTAAAATAAATAAATAAATAATGTGTAAAACCAACTTTTTGGTTTTAAAATCCTTCCCACTATAATAATTTATACTCTATGAAATATTCAGTAGATTTAGTTGATAAATTAATGGATATAACCCAATCCTATAAAATGAAACATGATTAACCAAATAAAGGAACACCAAGACTTTATCAATTAAAAGTTATAAATACTAACTGAAATAATCCATGAACATATAAAGATGGACCTTCAAGGCCACAAATAATAACAAAATACTCCATCACTAACATGTTTTGGATATTTAATCTAGAGTGGATCACCAATCAATTTCATCTTAACTATGGTGGTCATCCCACCATATTAGAGTTTCTTCAAAACAACACTTATTCTAATAATAAAATTGGGAAAATGTGATTAGTGAT
This sequence comes from Viscum album, assembly GCA_963277665.1. Taxonomy (NCBI): domain Eukaryota; kingdom Viridiplantae; phylum Streptophyta; class Magnoliopsida; order Santalales; family Viscaceae; genus Viscum; species Viscum album. Next base: position 1,969,038,256 of record OY728147.1, on the reverse strand, counting down.
AAAAATAAATTCATCAAAAGATCCACTAACCCACCGACATTATTTAGAAACTCAAAGTTTTATGAATGTAAATTTATATCTTATAATTACTTTACATAATTTAAAAACATTACGAACATAATAAGAGATTTATAAAGAATTTTTAGAAACCTATACCGATGAATTAGTACCTTGACCTTTGGAATTGTAATGTGACCCTTATGAATAATATTTAGGTCGATTCAATAGTAACATTACCAATGAATGTATAAACAAAAATTATCCATATTATATGTGAAAATATGATATAATTAATACATAGTATAAGTAAATAAATATTTTAAAAATTAATAATTAAGTGTTGGTATTTTTTAAGTCATAAATATTTTATTACAATTTTTTGACTTCTTTAGTCAGGTAAAAAGAATATTTATTTTCTCAAAATGAATTAATAAATTTTCATTTTTATGTATAATTATTAAGAGACTATTTTATGGGACCTTAGTAAATTATTCAAAGTGTTATATATCAGTTATAATTTTAAAATTGTATTTTCTATGTTAATGATGATTTTAACTATAATATAAATTTCTCATATTTAGAAAATTATTTTCAAAAAATTGATTTAATTTTTTTTAATTATACACATTGAATAATTTATAGGATAAATTTTTGTGGATTTTCCAAAATACATGATTTTTTTGTGAATAGTAAAATATGATAATTTATGAAAAATTCTGAATTCATGAATTATAGAGTAATAGATTATAAAGTGAAAATGTAAGAATATTAACTATAACTCACAATATCTAAATAGTTTATTTATTATAAATAATCAATATTATTTCTTTCCTTGGAAAAAATAATAAAATAGTTATTAAAATAATGAGAAAACACCCCCTCTTCTAGTATAAATACCTTCCCTGACAACCTCTTATAAACACACATCTTAAGGCTTGATACTTCCCTATATTCTTCAAAATAAAATTACCAAACCAATCTCCCAAATTCAGAAGATTTTGGTCTTAAAAAATATCAAAACCAATTCTCTAAGGAGGTTCTTTAGAAGAATGAATCAAGAAGTAAAACCCTCTTTAGTTTTCCTTCAAATTCTCTTCAAGTCCCTTCTCTTATTCTCTTACCCTCACTTACCCTTGTCAAAGTATTATTAAAACTCATGTATCCTATATCTACAAGAATTTTATCATTTTTATGGAATAATTTTCCATCAATTTGTTTCTCATATATCTATTATTTCAATAATCCAAAAAACATTCGCGAGGTGCCGATTTACAACTTTCGTTGAGGACAAGATTTCATCATTAAATTATTTCTTCAAGACTCACCATGAAATAATATTATGGTCGAAACTGATTATAATATATGTAAAATATATTATTTAATGTATTGAAATCCTTTTTTACACAAGATTTTAATTTATAAAATTAAATTACTTTGTTGTGATAAAAAAACTGCTAAATTAATCTAAACAATTATCATCAATGATTTATATAATGAATCACCCTAACTTCTGGAAAAAAATTATTTTTATATTCTATAAGTTTATTAATAATATATAACTCTAGTTATGGACAACTATCCCCATTCTATATTGCTTTAAAAATATATATATCAGTAGACCGATCATGAAAACCAAGAAAACTAATGCTTCTAAATGATGAAACATAACTTATTAACCCATCAAAAAGTCCACAAATGAACCTAATAAGGTTATAATAAATCAAATAAATTTATATTGATATTTATAATTATTAATTAATGTATCTAATTTTATTATCAAGGACATTATGATCATGTGAATAAAAACTTCAAACTTAAATTAAGGGATTCTACCAAAAGCCCCATAATTTGTTTGGGTTACTCTTTCTCTCTTTTTACCCAAATTAAATTATATTTTATTTTTAGGTAATTCTTATCAATACTATAGATATATTCCAACCTAATTTATCAAGATCCATTATTACTTATTTTTTTGGGGATATACATGTTTTTAAAAGGTTCTCAATTCAATTCTTCCCAACATGAAAGCCCGATTCATGGGAACTTCCAAATTTTTACTCAATCTCAATTTCATTATATAATCTATTTTAACCCACATTTATTTTTCTAAAATCACTCATTTTATCATTAAATAATACCTTGGTTCATTTATTTATTTATTCGAAAAATTATACATTTTCCATTTTAAATAATCTCGATTGATTTCTCTTAAACCTTACAAAATGTATTGTTTATAATGTTTGTTAAACACTATATTCACTTCATTTTGATATCACTTATCATGATATATTTCTATATTACCATATGGTTTTCCATGTATGATTTAATCCATATTTTCGTGGACACCACTATAAAATTTCCTTTTTACATTCCTTTTAACATAATTATGATACCCAATTCTTTCCATGGGTAACCCATATGTTTTTGTTTGATTTCTTATGTTTGATTATTTTTATGGAAAAAAACATTAATTAACATGTTGTGATGGGTGAGCACAGATATCTTTCCAATTAATTGGTTAAATTTTAGTCTCATGAGACATTATGTGCAACTGTGTTAGGGGTTGGCCTTAAATAATGCTCCTCTATGTGAAACAATCCTTGGCTCATGATTCTCTAAGTGAAACGAGCCTTGAAATGTGATCATATATGTGAAATGATCCTTAAATCACGCTTAATTGATGTTTTTATATTGCTTCCACATTACTAAGAATCCCTAATTTTATGATCACATGTTATGATTCTTTATGTTTAATCTTGTTCCATGATTTTCATATAATTATGTAATGCCTTCTAACCCATGTCTAAAATTTATTTTAATTATTATTCCCTTATTGGTATTTTCTACTCATCCATTATTTTTTTATCCCCTAGTTATCTTATGCAAATGAATGGGCTCTAAGGATGTTAAGAGCACATAATGGATTATAAATAATAGTATTTTTATTTAGTCCCCTGTTTTCAGTCTTATATACTTAGTCTTCCAATAAACTATACTTTAAAATCATTACTTTTTAATTCAACGATTAACTAATATTAAAATAATAAAATTAAATTTATAAAAGGCTAGTATATCTATATTTTTTATTAGAGTAAATTTTTCATTATTTTGAAAGACTTGGGATAGATCACTTTAGTAAGAACCTTATGGATAAGGTTAATTCTATGATAATGTTCCCAAATTTTGGTAAGTATAGAGTAATTGGTTTTTCATGAGAATACATCTATGTATATATTCTATAAGTGGTCATGGTTCTGGAATTGATGTAGCTAGAATTAATGACACTCACAAAGTGTTTCGAGCCTGACTTGGGGTAACCTAGTACATGAAAACATGCCTTACTGCACACCTAGTTTGACACATATTTGGAAAATTTATAATCTCATTACATACCAATATTAAGCGAACAATAAAAATTAATATATAAAAATATGATTGGAAATAGTTCTTGGATAACCAAGATTAAAACCTAGGGTATCAATGGTTATAATATAACTTTCTATTGTGATTTTATCCTTTTGTGGTTATGGTTTCATTTTTTTCTTTATTAGCTAAGTATTAAATCCCCCCAATTCCAATTTATTTTTCTTTTTTAATAGTAATAAATAGAAGAACACATTCCAACAATCATGGTGATAATCAATGTGACTATTTTCCATATGATATTCCAAATATAATGAAAACAGGTGCTCAAAACATTATAATTGTACTTGATCAGATGGATCAAGTTATAAATAATAACATTAATAATGTGGAAAACCGTTTTTCTCCAATGAAAAAGAATTTTTCTATCAAATCCATCATGCATAAAATGCCACCCATGTTTAGTGGATCTTTTAATCTCCTCCACACAGAAAATTGGATTAAGTCCATTAAAAGGATATTTGATGTCCTATAATGACCAGAAAAGAGAAAGTTGTGTTGGTGGTCTATCTAATTGGTGGGGAAGCTGATCAATGGTGTAAACTGATCAAAAATACAATTTCCATTAGGAAATTGATTCCATGTATTGGGAGGAATTCAAAAAATGTTTCTCAATTAAGATTTTTCACAAACCCTCCATCTCAAGATTGAAATAGAGTTCCCTCATCTTAAGCCAAAGGAAGATGAATCTATCATGACATATGAAGAAAAATATACATGGATTGAAAGGTACACCTATATCATAGTCATGTACAACAAAATAAAGTTGGATTAATTGTTAAACAGACTAAAGATGAATCTATGAAAATAATTTTCAATTCGATACTTCAAATGTTTTGAATAGATTTTATATTGTGCTCTGAAGGTAGAAATAGAGATTGGAGACTCTAAATGGTCTCATGGGACCAGTGGAAAAAAGAAAAAAAATGGATTATAATTTTCAAGTATCAGAAAATAAACCCCAAGATGTAACAAAAACCGAATATACCACATGTCAAAATTATGGGAAGAATTATCATGGGAACTATATAAAGGGAACTAGAAAATGATTCAAATGTGAAATAATGGGGCATCTGTCTATGATCCTTCAAATAGTTATGAATAATCCCACTAACTGGAAGAAATAAAGTAAGGTTCATATTAATTCTCATCTAGTAGTGCAGTGTTTAAACATCTCAGAAAATATCATTTTCCAAACCAATGCCTTAAACCCTAAGTTTTTAGAAGCAATTAGCAACAAACTACAAGGAAGCAAGGAAGGTATTATGATATCACTACTGGTGACATGTATCTAGAAAAAAAAATTAGTGATAGGTACAGTGGTTATTAATTAAAGAATAGTGAACGTCCTATTTGATTCAGGTTCTATAAATCCATTCATATCTAGAAAGTTCAGATGAACTATTCAATCACTGCCTCAAAATTTGGATGTTGAGTTATATGTGAGAATATCTATTTGGGAAATTATTTCATACAAAGTACATAACTCCTCCCCTATTATTGTGTGTGTATTGAACCTCCCAGAAAATATCTTGATTCTTCATTTAGAAGGTTTGGATTCTATTTTGGGAACTGAATTTTGGTCTTTATACAATGCCAACATAAAAAATCAGGAAAGAGATATAACTCTTAACATCCTGAAGCTTCCTCCAATTCATTAAAAGTTTAATGAGGAAGATGAATCTCTTTCAGAATCATCGTTTAAAGTTTTCATATTACTGCCTTATAGGAAAGCATATCTATCTAAAATTATTGAGACAAAGTATATGAGCAGGCTTTATGATATTCCAATCGTGAGGGATTAAACTGATGTATTCCCTAAAGATATTCCATGTCTTCCCCTAACTGATAAGTTGAGTTCTGAATTGAAAATATTCATGGATCTCTACATGTATCAAAGAAAAATTTTATAATGGAGATTATTGAAATAGAAGAACTAATTATTGTGAGATAAATAAAATAAAGATAAATTATAGGTATCCCCTGATATGGATAGTTTAATTTTTTCATCAGCTATGTAGGACCAATTATTTCTCTAAGGTGAACCTTCGATCACCATATCACTAATTAAACATGAGGAAGGAAGATAATATGAATAATTAATTTTGAATGAGGTATGGATACAATTAGTTCATAATGATTCCACTTTGACACACTAATTCTTTAAAAAATTTCCTAGAAATAATGAATATATTCTGTTGATATTACCTCGAAAAATTTGTGGTAGTCTTCATCTATGATATCTTGATATACTCCATGAGAAAGGAGGAAAATTCAGAGAATCTATATACTATGTTGAAGACATTATGAAGGAAGAACGTTATGAAAATTAGTTTAAATGTGAGTTCTAAATGTAGAAAGTATCATTTTTGGGGAATATTATATCAAGCAACGTTATGTCTGTGTACCATTCCAAGAGAATGAAAATAAAAGAGTGTCCCAAGCCAACATCTATAATGAGGATCCATAGCTTTCTTGGTCTAAAATGATATTACTAACTTTTTTTGAAGAACTTATCATGATTTGAAAACCTAATAAACAATCCAACACAAATGGGAGTGAAGTTTTTGTGGACTCAAGAATGAATGGAAGGCTTTAAGGGAATCAAAAAGAGTCTTATCACTGCGCTAGTACTCTCACACCTGAAGTGTAGGAAAATATTTTTGGTTTACAAATTTGTTTCAAAGAAAGGTCTCAAATGTGTACTGGGGAAAAATTATAAAGTGATATCCTACACCTCAGGGTTGTTTATAATTCAGGTGAAAAACATTCTTACTCATGATATGGAGTTGGTAGTTGTGATTTTCACATTGAAAATATGGAGGCATTATCTTTATAGGGAGAAGTGTGAGATATATACTAATCACAAGAGTCTCAAATGTATATTCACAGAGAAAGAGATTAATATTCACTACAAAAAATGGTTAGAGTTCATCAAGGATTACAACTTCTCAATCCATTTCCATCTTAGTATGGAAAATAAGCAGGTAGATTTTCGATGTATAAAGGATCATGAATCTTTTTCAATGATGATAATTGATAAGGATTCATTCTTCTTGGACTTAAAAAGGATAGAAACTGGAATCATTAAGGGAGGAATATGATAAATCCTTTCACAAATAATTGATCAACCGTCCCCTAAAGAAAAAATAATGGATCATCAAAGAAATGATGTGGAAATTCATAAAAGGGTTCATGCTAATAAAAAAGGAAAATCTTCTATGTTCAAGATTGGTGAGGATAGAGTTGTAAGATTTGGGTCAAGAATATGTTTACTATCCAATATAGAGATAACAAATGATCTTCTGAATGATGCACATAGCTCAACATTCTCTATTAACATAGGGATCACAAAGGTGTATTAGATCTTTGAGAGAACTTATGGTGTGACAATATAATAAAAAGAGATACTAAATATACATCAAAGTGTCTGGTATTTTAGAATGAAAAGTATGAAAGGAAAAAAGTATAATTGTATTATGAAATCATTATCCAAACCAAAATGGAAATTGGAAAACATCACTATGGACTTTTTCACTAGATTCCAATGAAATCATGAGGAAACAATGCTTTATGGGTTATTGTGGATTATCTTACAAAGACAACTCACATTATCACCACTTGAGAGGACTTCTCTCTAAATAAACTTGAATGGATATACACAAACATGTGGTAAGGCTGCATGGAGTACCACTATAAATTGTATCCGAACGAGATATGAGATTCACCTCAATGTTCAAGAAAAGTTTCCATGATGCTCTAATCATTGAACTAACCTTCAATATGTCCTATCACGCTCAAAATGATGGCCAATATGAGTGAAATATTTAGACACTAGAAGATATGTTTAGAGAATGTTATATGGAAATAAAAGGATTATGGGGCCAACATATTCCATTATTTTAGTTCTCCTATTAAAATAGTTTCCACTTGAGAATCCAAATAGATCCCTATAATGCGCTTAATAGAAAGAAGTGTAGAAAAATGGCATGCTTTGATGAATTAGATGAACGTAAGCTGCTAAAATTTAAATAGTTGAATAAATGGTGGAGAAGGAGAAATCCATTCCAAAGCATATCAAGAAACACCAACATCGGAAAAAGATCTATCCAGACAATCGTCGAAGGGACCTAGAGTTTAAGGTTAGATACATGGCACTCTTTCTCATATCTCCATAGAAGAGGACCATGAGGTTTGGGAAGAAAGGGAAGCTATGTCCAAGATACATCCACCCCTTTGAGATCTTTACTCATGCCAAATCTATGTCCTATCAAATAGAACTATCACTAACCATGTCTCATGTACATGATGTATTCCATATAGCCCTATTGAGGAAGAACATACCATATCATTTACATGTACTGACTTCAATGGTGCTATTGTTAGAGAATGATCTTTCTTATGAGAATAATCCTGTAATGATCTTGGATCATAGAGTTAAAAAAACCATGCAAAAATACCACTCACATGGTCAATGTATATTGGTGGAACCATATGTATGAAGTGGAAACATGGGAACTAGATATATTAATAAAGGAAAAGTATCCACACTTATTTTGACCTTATTATGTAAAATGAAATATCGAGGGAGAAATTTTATAAGGGGGGAAGAATGTAATAAAACAAAGTTTTATAAATATAAATTCCATTATTATACTAATTTCATGTTGTATAAACACATATAGAACACAATACAAACCTTTTGAAGAATTTATAGAAGTTAAGGAACCTATACCAATTAAATAGTAACTTGACCTTTGGAAAAGTAATGTGACCCTTATGAATAGTAAACCATCCAATTAAATAATAAACTCACCACATAAAGTATTAATAAAATTTATCCATCTTATAAGTGAAAATATGAAATATTTATATCATATTATAAGTAAATAAATAATTTAAAAATTATTAATTAATTGTTGGTAATTTTTTATGTTATGAGTATTTAATTAAAATTTTTGGAATATTTTAATAATCTAAAAAATAGATTTACTTTCACAAAATTTACTCATAAATTAGTATTTTTATTTTTTATTATTGTAATATAATTTTATGAGATATTAATAAAATTTTCAAAGATTTATAAAAGAAGTTATAATTTGAAAACTGTATTTTCCATGTAAATGATGATTTTTAGTAAAGTTAAAGATCATATTATTTCGAAAAGTATATTCATAAAATAAATTTCATTTTATAATTAAAAATTTTAGAAAATTTTTAGGGTGAATTTTTGTGACTTTTCTGAAATCCTTTTAATTTTATTTTGTGAATAGTATAATACGTTAATTTACGATAAATACTAAATAAATAAATTAGAGTCATTGGTGATTTAGTGATGATGTAAGAACATTATATTGAACTCACGTGATCTAATTACCTTATTTAGTCCAACAAATGAAAATAATTTATTTTATTGATAAAAATAATAAAATATTGAGTAAAATTGTGGGAAAACACGCCCTCCTCATCTATAAACACCACCCCTCACATACTCTTCTCCACACAACTCTGATAACTTAATAATATTATATATTCTTCCCAATAAAATGACCATCCTCCCCCCATGTCTATGATATTAAGTTCTTAACAAAATACACAAAAAATACCATAAGGGGGTTCTCAATAATAAGGAATCAAGAGGCAAACCCCTCTTCTATTTTCTTTCAATTTATTTTCACGTTCTTTTCTTTTCTTATGTTATACTCACTTCCCCTTGTCAAAATTGCATGGGAAATTTAGTATTTTATAAATAATATAATTTTATCATGTTTATGGAATATTTCATCACCAAATCTATTATCCTCTATATTTTATATTAATAATGAAAACATTATCCGTGAGGTGTCGAATTACCACCTTTGTGGAAGAGATGCTTTCATCCTTCAATTCCAGCATCACGGCTGGTAGTGAAACCATTTTAACGATTTAAAAATAATATAATATATGTATTATATCTTATGTAATGTAATAGAATCATTTTTTACACATTATTTTTATCTATAAAACAAATTGAGTTTGTTGTGATAAAAAAACTCTTAATCAATATAAACGATTATAATTAATTCTTTATCTAATGAATCATCTTCACTTATAAAAAATGGTATTTCAATATTCTATAGTTTAATTAATAACATATATGTTCATTTTTGGACAACAATCCTCATTCTACATGATTTTCCATACACATATACAAGTAATCCTATCATGAAATCCATGAAAACTAACACTCCCAAATGATGAATTTGAACCTCTTAACCCATAATAAAGACCATAAATGAACACAATAAGGTTATAATAAATCATATAAATGTGGAAAGGGTTATGATATTACTAATTAATTAATGTAATCTGATTATCCTATACATCAAGATAAAGTGAATAACACCTTCGTACATAATTTAAGGGATTGTACCTGAACCTCCATTATTCCTTCAGGTTATTCTTTCTATATTTTTTACCATAATGAAATTATCTTTTATTTTTATGTAAAGATTCTAATTTTTGTGGATATTTTCAAAAATAATGTATCAATATCCATTCATCCTTTTTTGGGGATATAAATGTTTTTAAATGGTTCGCTATTCAATTCTTTCTGATAAGAAAGCCTGATTCAACAAAACTTCCTAAATTCTTACCCAATTTCAAGTGAAATATATTATCTATTTAAAGACACTTTTACTTTCCAAAAATAATTAATTTTTACATGAAAGACTAATTTTTTTTTCTTTCCGGTTTTCTGAAAAAAATTATTCCTTTTCCATTTTTAATAATTGTGAATGGTTCCCTTTAACCATATTTAAAATTTTTATTTTAAAGATTCACAAACACACTATTTACTTCAGTTTGATATCACTTATCATGAAATATGTATATATTTCCTTATAAATTTCCATGTTTTATTTAAATTCATTATTTTATAAAAACCACTATAATTTCCCTTTTTATTTATAGTTTGACATAATTATGATACCCAATTATTTCCATGGGAAACCCTTATGTTTTTGTTTGATTTCATATATATGATTAACCTTATAGAAAACATATTCATGAACATGTTATGATGGGTTATCGCAAATAGCACTCCAACGAATTGGGTAATTTTTAGTCTCATGGGATATTTTGTACAATGTTCATAGTGGTTATCCTTGACTCATGCACTACTTTGTGCAAGGAGCATTGAATCATACTCCTCTATGTGCAATGAGACTTGAATTATGATCCTCTATGTGCAGTGATCCTTGACTCATGCAAAATTAATGTTTTTTGTTTCTATAAAAATACTATGAATATATGATTTTTTATTCCATTTTATTATTCATTATGTGTAAGCATGTTCCATTCCATTTTATACCATTATGTTATGCCTTTTAACCAATGTTCTCAGCTATATTTTTATGTTTATTCCCGTATTGGGTTTTCAGTTAATCCCTTTGTTCATGCTATATATAGGTTATCCTATGCATATTTAAGGGTTCAAACGAATTAATGAGCTCACAATGGATGATAAATAATGAAAAAATTTATTTAGGACCTTCTTTTTAGTCTTATGTACATAGTTTCTAATGATAGTAGACTTTAAGATCATTGGTTTGTAATATGATGTTTAATTATGCTTAAAATCATTTAATGATATGTGTAAAAGGAAAGGGTATTTATAGATTACCAAATGGGTTATAACCTTCCCAATGACTACTAAAAATTATTTAGAATTTATAAATAAAAGGAATACCTTACAAGGAGTATCTATTTCAATAAATGAAGTATAGTACAAACCACACATAATAGAAAATTATAATAATATAGAATGAATATCTCAAACACTGTAACAATTGAGACCAGGTTTTGTAGGACGAACATGAGAACCCTTCATGGGGGTTGATCTAGCTCCACTACCTTGTTAAATGGTTTATTTTAAAAGAATATATAGATTACCCATGTAAGAACCCAAATCTTTATTTCGTGTATGGATCATGATTTTATGTTTTTTTAGGAAAAAGGGATATTTAGGAAATTTTCTTAGTACATGTTATGTATTATTGAGTACACACCGTGTACCTGATTGCCGCAGGTAGTCGTGTACTGGTAGTGTAGTGGTTGAGTACATGACTATTTTTAGTGCCTAAAATAGGGACCAGTTGAGGCTAGTACATGGTGAGTAAATTAAATGAAAACAAAATGTACTTTTATTTTTATCTGATTAATCAGACCGGGGTTGCTTCTAATTTTCATAAGTTTTTTTCTTACTTTGTCTCATACAAGAGGGAAATTTATGATCGATAATCCTTAAGCGCCTCATTTTACTCCATCTGATTTCTGATCAAGACATTGCTAGGTGTTTTGGATTCTCTCTGGTGAGTTCTCTGTTTCCCTAGAGTCTCTCTTCCTATTTTCTCCTCTCTCTCTCGAGTTATCCATGGTTGAATGTTTTTGACATTTTTGTAGATCTATGACATTTTAGGCCAAATCAAGGGCCTCCTTTCAAGAGTATTTCTTTTACAACATCGAGGTTTGAGGGTTGTTGCTTTTAGAGTTTTTCTTTGAGTTATATATTCCTATGTTTCGATTACCCATTATTTGGGTATTTCGTGTTAAGGAATTGAACCTTGTTATCATGTTCCTTAGATTAATTGATAGATTGAGTGTGTTCATTGACATATTATTCTTAATTCTGTGTTTAGGGGACACATTGTGGGTGTGTTTCCTTGTTTGAATTTTTATGGCCATTTGGTCCTAGTTTACTATGAGGCAGACCTTGTTTCATTGCCTTTCTTGTTATACTGGAATTGATTTATTATTTTTTTTCTTGTTAAATGCATGTGTTATTCATTGTAGCTTATTATCCTTGTATTATTTGAGATTACTTGGGCCGATGGATATCATTTGTGAATGATTGTATTACATATGGTTGTGATAACCAGGATTAGTTAGACCATATGGGGAATTGATGTTGCGGGGTTCCCCAAAGTGTCTGTTATATTTATGCTATGAGATCATAAGGGGGATTGATGGTGAGTTCTCTATCATAGTGTCTATAGTATACTGTTATGATACCACAAGGGAGATGGATGTTGAGTTCTTCCTCAAAGATTCTGTAGTTTTCATTAAAAGACCACATGGGGAATTAACAGTTCCTCATAGTATCATAGTTTTGTGGGAACAAATGTGTTATACCATGTTAGAATTCCTAGAGGTTCATTATTTCATTATTGAATTGATGATATATTGAATTAGAGGGGTTAGACTATGAGATCTTTCCCAGAATATTGCTTGTGATTGATTTATTGACTTTGACAAGTCTTCTAAGCCAAAGAAAAATATTGGACTCAGTCTTACTTGATTGTTAAATGGTATTATGAGACATCTATTTTTCTATTAAATAGAGGATATATAGCTTAGTATAGATCCTAGGATTTCATTATTCAATGGTTTTAATAATTAATAAATGAAAATGAATGTAATTGGAAACTGGAGGATTGTTTAATTTTGAGTACTTCCTTGTTTATTGCTTAATTTTGGATATTTCATGTTATATATAAATATTCAATGACAGTTAAGAAGAGATCTTTTGTTGGTTGTCTACTATGATTTGTCTCACACTATGTTTGGGTCATGATTTTCGACTTGATCATATTATATGGTTGTAGATATAGATATGGGAATGTTCCCTTTTACATCATGTACTTGATTACTGTTGGAGTTGGAGATCATGAGACCAAGCTAAGGCTTGCAATGCTATTTGAGAAATTTACTTTTTTCATTACTTTGGTTTTAGTTTTTTATTTCTATAATTGTGACTTTTTTGGTATCTTTCCTAGATACTTGTGATATGAATCATTATATATATATTTATATGTTTCAGTTGTTTATACGATCAGTCTTCAATTGTATACATTGACACATGGTTTTACTATTTCTACTACTATTTAGTATTTTTTTGTTGTGTTACTCTTCCAATGAGGGAATAGTTTCCCCAATATCAAATCCAATGCCCTTGATACTAGTTGGTAGCCTCTGGTTTTCGGGGAAATGTGCTTGAGGCAATGTAACTAACTGGGTATAGGGAGCCTTTGGGCAGCACCAGGATCCGAGACATTACAAAGTGGTATCATAGGGGGTTATTTTATGTTTTTTTCTTAATATTTGGATCCTATAATTACGGATAGGAAGGAATAGGTAGTTGTTAATTTGTTGTTCTCAGGAGTAGCTGACCTGTGTATATGGAAAAGCCATGTTACCTTGAACATTGAATTTTTTTCTGGTTTTTCAGTGGTTACAATTGATCCAATTTCATCGTTGGGTGATACAAAAGTTTTTTGTTGTTATGATTTATATCATTTTGGTTCTATTTCTGTTTCAACTCGATGAGATGGGGATACTCCATGTTATGCATAATTTAGGCACTTGTAAGAGATCACATGTCAGGCTTTCTTGTCATGCCATTTAGGATGCATTACCGATTGCATGCCATTATGATAGATATTGTACTAAACATTAATGATGTAATTATAGATGCCTTGATTAAATAATGACTATTTTGATAGGGTATTGGAAGTTGTAAATTTTCATTTCGATGGATGCCAAGATTTGGTTCCTGAGGTGTTATGGGCCATCATGGTTCATAATTTAGTCAATCATGTTTGAACTTTAATTGAATTGTTTCATGTTTTAATGTGAAAATTGATCCCAAACATTGATTCACGGAATTATGGGCTGTCATGGGTCACAATGTTTCATTCTTTGGGAAATGTTTTATGTTTTTAAGGGTTTTAGAAATGTTGTAAAGGACTACTATCCAGAAAACCAGAAAACATGTCATGTGGTTTTATAAACACATGCCATGTGTTATTTTCTTCTGGAAAAAAACAACTTTTATTTAGTGCACATCGTGTAATGTGAGTACACACCATGTAGTCTTTAACTGTGTGACTCACTGTGTGAAAAGAGACATGGAGTTAGGGAACATTGGTAGAACACACCGTGTACTAGTAGTACACGCTGTGCTGAAGAGTCCATGTATACTGTCGTGTTACTGACAACATAAATAGATAAAATTAAGGTTGTATAGGTCGTGTCCCATTATTTCGTGCCGTGTATATTCAACCATGTCTCCAACCATGTGAATAATAACACAGGTGTTTAGAACTCAAGTGGTACACACTGAGTGTAAGGTGAACACACTATGTATTATTACCTAGGAGTGAACTGCATTGTTTAGCTATGTAGAAGAACTTGTGCAGGAGAGAAAAATTCAAGTACATGCCCTGTCATAAGAGGAACAGAACATGTGTAAGGGTGTTACATGACTAGGTTGGGTGGAGGTACATGCCTGTGTTGAAACCTAAGGGAACAATTCATGTGGAGGGTATACACACTGTGTAAACCTTTTTTAAAAAATTTGAATGTTTTCTTCTCCAATTACTTTCAAGCACTTATATGTTTTCGTCATTGATAATCATGAACTGATGTGTGCACTTGACCTTCCTGATTAATGCCACCGAGAGGTCCTCCGGTTGTATGCCAGATAAATGGAAATTATTAGACACTGGAAATGGAAGATTAGGGACTACTAGTAGATCCTCTCATATTTCCTGTCTTAGCACCATTTTTTATACTAGAAATAGGTGCTGATGCACAGTTTTCATAAGGCTTCATAAGGTTTATACAGACCTGCCAGGGAGCAGCACATCTTTCCCTATTAATGGTAGAGTTGGCACATGTTTTTTAGTAGCAGCATCCTCCCACTTTTCTAGTGTATGGAGGACCTCGGGCTGCAGAGTCATGGTTAGAAGCCATGCAGTCTATCTTCAAGAATCTTGAGACACCTATTGAGAGGAGGGTGAAGCTTTCAGCCTATAAGATTAAATATTCCGCCAAGAGATAGTGGGATGTGATATCACAGGTGGGATGCTAATGAGTTATATCTTTGGATGAGTTCCAGAAGACCTTATATGACTATTTATACCCAGAGGCCATGAGGGCCAACCAAGCCTGAGAGTTCATGGGTCTAGAATAGAGTACACTTTCAGTCATGGAGTATTCTTCTCACTTCACAGAGATATAGTGATTCACACCCAATCTAGGTGTTGATGAGTTATTTCTGGACATGATGTTTGAGGATGTTATTAGATATGAAATATAATATAAGGTTAATATCATCTAGTAGACTTATATTTTTTGTATAGTCAACTAGGCATTGATCACCGAGGTTAATATGAGGGAGTCTTGAGTTGTGATCCATGGTGGTTCGAGATCCAGAGTCGGTACTTCTCCGACCGATAGTAGTAAGAACCACAACGAGTATACATGTGAAGATTCGAGCAGATGACATATTCCTTTTGGTAGCCAGGTGGTATACTACCAGTGTGGTAAGCGTGGGCATATGAGACCTCAGTTCCCAAGAGACCCAGTCGAGTGCCAATTTTGTGGCAAGATGTGCTATCTTCAGTGTTTTGGCTGGTTTATATCACCAGTGGCTGGTGATAAGGGATCTATAATGACTCTATGATAAGGAGTAGGACCACCAGTTTCTAATCAGTCTTAAAACCTGAGTTAGTCCATCCATTTAGGTCTAAAAGGATATTGTGGTCATTATAGTCAGTCGGTAGGCTTTTAGAGATAACAAAGTAGATTAGATCAGGGTAGTCAGGAAGGGTCACATCACCGCAGTATAAGTCATAACATTGAAGTGGAGTAGACCCAGCAGGAACAGGATCCCAGACCATCTATGGTAAGAGGTACGATTCTAGTTTACTCAATTTTAGCTTTGGATCTTTTTAATACGTGGGCTTGCCATTGTTTTATATATGTCGCCATTGTGCAGAGAATTGGGCTCTGTATCCTTACATATGAGGATGTTATGACTCTAGACACTCGTTTGGGGGATTAGAATGGCTAGTGTATGTTAGTTCAAGGAGTACCCCCTTGAGGTTTGTGGGTGTCACTTCTTGTGTGACCTCTTTTTCTTAAAGATGAAAGGCTTCGATGTCATTCTTAGAATGGACTGGTTGGTCTCTTTCCAAGCCTTTGTTTACTACTATCATTGTAGGGTGAGTTTCACGTCACTAAAGGGAGGGTATTTTATACAGAAGTGTGAATGGGATGTTTAGGTGAGAGGATCGGGACTCGAGCTTCTTAGGTTGGAAGGAATTATTTCTAGATTGCTAGTTTATATCTAGATGACCAGGGGACTTCACAGATGGACTTTCCTCTGGTGGTATATCATTTCATGGATGTCATTCTAGATAACTTTTTAGGTTTACCTCAAGAGTGAGAGGTAGATTTCTATATTGAGCTTTTGCAAGGATCGACACCGGTGTCCATTCCTCTTTATAGGATTTCTACACCAGAGTTACAAGAGGTAAATAAATAGTTAGAGGAGTTACAGGAAAAGGGTTTAATATTACCCAATACTTATCCTTCAGTTTTTCTTATCCTTTTTTCATAGAAGGTAGATTGTACCATTAGACATTGTGTGGATTATCAGAACTGATATCCTTTTCTAAGGATTGATGATTTATATGATCAGCTTTGAGTAACCTGCATGTTCTCGAAGATCGATGTGAGATACAGTTATCATCAGTTTCACGTTAGACTATAAGATATTCCTATTATAGCCTTTTAGATCAGGAATTGTCAATAGGAGTATGTGGTTATGTCCTTCGGTCTCGCAAACACACTGAAAATATTTATTCCATTGATGAACCAGGTGTTCCTTCCTTACTTGGATTATTTCGTAGTAATCTTTGTGGATGATAACTTAGTGTACTCTCACACTCGACCATACCATTCCACCCATATTGAGATCATTTTGAGTGTAATGAGGGATCATTAGTTATAGCCCAAGATCTGAAAATTCCACTTTTGGATGGACCAGATTCACTTCTTGGTTCATGTCATCTTAGAGACATGGGTATCAGTAGACCAAGAGAATGTGAGAGAAATAGTTTCCCAGGAGAAGCCAAAGAATGTATTTGAGTTATAGAGTTTTTTAGGGCTAGTCAATTGCTACAGGTGCTTTGTACAAGACTTTTCATACTTAGTAGCACCACTCAAGAGCCTGACTAAGAAGGCTGTGAAGTAATTATGGACTGATTCTTGTGATTCGGCCTTTTAGGAGATGAAAGTGAGGTTAAATTTAACATCGATATTTATTTTTCTAGAGTTGGTAAAGAGTTACAACATTTAATGTTATGCATCAGGTATCAGGCTGGGAGTAGTGATTATGTCGAGGAAGGATTCATTATGTACAGGTCTCGACAGTTGATTCCACACGCGAGGAATTACCCGAAACATGATCTTGAGTTAGCTGGAGTTGTGCATGATTTACACAGTTGGAGGCATTATTTTTTGGGATATCATTTTGTGGTGTTAACTAACCATAAAATTCCAATGTATATATTTACTTAGCATGATTTGAGATTGATACAGTGAAGTTGGGTTTAGTATCTTCAGACTTTTGACTTTGTGCTTTCCTACATGCCTGAGCAAGGAAACGAAGTGGCCGATGTGTTGATAAGGAGGACTCAGATACATGCAGTTCAAGAGGCCAGAAATGAGTGGTAGTTTATGGATCTATTCTCTGAGATGTATTTGAAGTCGCATGAAAGATATGGGGAAAAATTTATTTCTTCTATAATGGTTACCTCAACCCTTCCGGATCGAGTGCAAAGGACACAACTATAAGATTCCGAAGGAAAATTCCTAAGGGAGAGTGTGTCAGGAGATGACCCTACTCCTGGGTGATTCAAAGGTGTGGATGAGGTCTTTTGTTTTTATGGATGCATATGTGTGTCATCAGACATATGTGAGGAGATATTTTGGGATTTTCATTCCTTAGTTTGGGCAGTTCATTCTGGTGTCACCAAGATTTATTATGATCTACACTGTCAATATTACTAGCTTATTATGAAGAGATATATTTATTGTTTTTTAATGAGATATTCCACTTGTCAATAGGTGAAGGTAAAGAATCAGTGAATAGATGTACTTTTATAGTAGTTACCTATTCCTAAGTGGAATTGGAATGATGTCATGATGGATTTCGTGATAGGTTTACTGATTTCGCCTCAAGAGAATGATGTAGTTTGGATAGTAATTGACAGACTCATGAAGGTTTCACGCTTTTGAGTGATTGGATGTTTTCATGGGGTTAAACAAATTATTGTTTCAGACCAGGATTCCCAGTTTACTTCTCGTGTCTGGAAGAGACAACAGAGGGATTTGGGTATATAGGTACATCTGAGTACATCTTACCTTCCCCGGGCAGATGACCTGTCTAAGTGCACGATTCTATTTTTGGAGGACATGCTATGAGAATGCATTTTGGATTTCAACTATTAGTGGGAGAGACACATACCCCTTTAGTGTTTTCCTATAATAATAGTTTCTAGGTGATTATTAAGATGGAACCTTATGAGGATTTGTACGGTAGGCCATGCTGATCACCCCTATGGTGGCTGGAGGTTGGAGAGGCAGTTATGATTGGACCACATCTTGTCTAGGAGACCATTGAGCAGGTGGAGTTGATTCAGAAGAGGATCTATTCTGATAAATTTTGGAATATGTATTATGTCGATTGACGGAGATGGCCTCTGGAGTTTGTGTTCAGAGATCAGGTTTTTTTACTTGTCACACCGTGGTTGGGACACACGATAATTAAGAGACAAGTAAAGATTTCACAGAGATACGTTGGGCCATTTGAGGTATTTGGGGGAGTCTTACTGGTTTCCTATCAGTTTCAGTTACCTAAAAGGTACTAGTCTATTCACAACATCTTATATGTTTCTTAGTTATGATGTTACTTTTCTAAACTGTCTCATAATTTTCAAGCAGAAGATGTTGGTTTGGAGGTGGATGCGTCCTTTGAGAATCACCCTATTTGGATTTTGGATTGTAGTACCAAGGTTATTGGTGTCGAGTATGTTACTCTTTTAAGGGTTCTATGGAATCACAAGTGAGTTCAAGATGAGACTTGGGAGAGGAAGTATGGCGTTCGATCGTAGTGGCTAGAGTTGTTTAATGTTTCTTCATAACCACCCTTGGAAGGTAAATTTGAGGACGAATTGATTTAAGGAGGATGATTGAAAGAACCTGAATATTCATTTTAGGTATGGATCTAGATTTCAGGTGTTTTTTGAGAAAAAATGATGATTTTGGAAATTATTTGAGTACACACTGTGTAATCCTGATTACATGTCGTGTACCAAGTTGCTAAAGGTAGCTATGTACTAGATGTGTAGCAGACGATTACATGTCCATGTGGACTGCATAAAGTGGGGGCATGTTGAGGCTAGTACAAGGCATGTACATTAAATTAACTCACCTTTTTTATTTTATTAATCAGACTAGGGATGCATCTCATCTCTATATATTTCTTCATATTCCCATGTCTCATACCTGAGAGGGATGTACAACCAAGATTCTTCAAGCACCTCTCATTCCTCCATCTGAGTTCTGATTGAGATTCCATTGGGTGTGTTATATACCCACCGGTGAGTTCTCTCCTTACATATAGCCTCTCTTTTTGATTTCGTATCTCTATGGAGTTATCCAATATTGATCATTTTAGACTTTTTTGTAGATGTACAATGTTCTAGGACGATTTGAGGGACGATGTTCAAGAGTGATCCTCGTACAATGTCAAGGTAGGTGGTTTGTTGACTTCCAGAGTTTGTCTTTTATTTATATATGCCTAAGATTCGATTACCCATGATTTGGGTATTTCATGTTTTGGAATTGACACCTGCTATCATCTTCCTTAGATTGATTGATAGATTAACGGTTTTTGTTAAAAATTATGCTTAATTTCATGTTTAAGGGACACCCCATGGGTGTATTTACTTTTTTGAATTTTAATGGCCTTTTTGTTCATGTTTCTTATGAATAAAACCTTGTTTTCTTGGATTTCTTATTAGGTTGAAATTGATTTCTTATTTGATTCTTGTTAGTTGCATTTTTTATACATTGTACCTGCTTATCATTGTAGTAGTTGAGATTACTTGGGCTACTTGATATTATTTCTACATGATTTTATTACACAGGGCTATGAGAACCTAGTTTAGTTTGACTATAAAGGGGAATTGACATTGAGGGCTTCCCGAGAGTGTCTGCTATATTTTTGTTACAAGGCCATAGGGGGATTGACAGTGAGTTCTCCCTCAGAGTATCTATTGTATACTGTTATGATACCACAAGGGAAATGGATGTTGAGTGCTTCCTCAGAGAGTATGTAGTTATCATTAAAAGACCATAGGGGGAATTGATGGTGAGGGCTTCCTTAGTGAGTCATTATTTTGTGGGACCAAAGGGGTTAGACTATGTGAGCTTTCCCATAGGGTCATTATATATTTATTGAACTGATGATATATTTATCCAGAGGTGTTTGATTGTGATATCTTTCCCAGAAGGGTTTTTGTGATTTATTGATTGATTTTGAGGAGTCTTCCAAGCCAATGAAAAATCTTGGACTTAGTCTTACTTGATTGTTATATGGTCTTATGAGAAATATGTTTTTCTATTACACAGGGGATATAAAGATTTTTCTATATCCTAGGATTTCATTACTCAATGGTTTGAATAATTAATAAATTAAAATGAATTTAATTGTAAGTTGTAGGATTGCTTACTTTTGGGTACTTCCTTGTTTATTGCTTCATTTTTCACATTACTTTCTATATATATTCACTGATACTTAACCATAGATCTTTTGGTTGATTCTTAATGAGATTTGTCTCAGGACCTATTTGTGTCATGCTTTTTGACCTAAAATATTATATGGTTTCATTTATATATAAGGGAAATCTCCCTTCAACATCAGATAAATGATTGTTGTTGGAGCTGGAGAACATGTGACCAAGCTGAGGCTCGCAATACTAATAGGGTTATTTACTTTATTTCATGCATTAGTTTTAGTTATGTATTTCCAGAATTCTGACTTGTTTTGTTGTTTTCTTAGATACATGTGACATGCATATATATATATATATATGCTACAATTGTTTATACTATCAGTATTCCATTGTTTACTTTTTCGGATGATATTACAGTTTTCGCTACTATTTACTGTTTGTTTCCCATGTGTTATACTTCTAATGAGGACATATTTTCGTTACTATCACACCCATGGTCGTCGCTGCTAGTCGGTAGCCTCAGGCATTTGAGGAAATGCGCTTGAGGCCATGTAACCAACTAGGTACAGAACACCTTTATGCGATACCAAGATTGGGGATGTTATGACCTAGATAGATAAAAATATAATAAATATTAAGATATCTCTCCGATGATGTCTTCTTATAATCTTGATTGCTGCACTAAGATTTCATTGGTGTCTGAACATCGAAAAATGATGATAGGAAACCTGAAGGCCCCTTAATACAACCACTTACCAACTCAATCATAGAATTATTCTCCTTTATAGTAATATATATCACTTCACCACTCCCAGAAATAGAGGAACAAACATCTACATTAACTATTATTATAAAAAACACATCAAAATAAATTTCTTACCTTGGAACCTCTGCATAAGAAGTCAGACCAAACTCCATAATAATTTACTACAGATATCGATTAAGGAAACATTAAAAATACCTATCCTTAAATAAATCATCCATGACCAATTCTATAAGATATGGTACTAGGTAAATAAAAAAATTAACATATGATGACATAGATTGATCACCATGTTTGTGACAATGAGACTCCATCACCTTATCCATGTTCAAGTCCATTGAGAAATACTACTAGATGAACAAATCCACAAGATCATCCTCAGAGAGGACGTCTCGTATCATACTCTAAACAGTTAACTTAAACAAATTCCATCTTGGACATTCTATTATAATGTTAGAGAACATGATATTGAAATAATTATGCAACTCAAGAAGGATGAGGATCCACTTGATGTTATGCAACCTTTCTTCTTTTTCATTAGAATATAGTTCACTTTAAAAGAGAAGAGGGGTATGAAAAACCAATGTTTTTAGAAAATTTTATTCTTTTAAAGTATTATATTTTATTTATATCTTTTTTTACAGTAAACATCATGTTTAAATCAACAATAATATACTATTCAAATATAATTGTTTTTTAAACAAGGCCATTATAAACTAGTTGTAAAATTTAGAAGTATGAATAGGAATAACCATGTAATAAATAACATATGTATATGAGTTTTATAAAATCATACATACTAAAAATAAAGTACTCTAATTTTAATAAAGTCTTTATATGAATTATAATATATTTCTTCTCAAAAATGATTATTTTTATTTTTTATGGACAAATATAATAAATAATTCAATACATGTTTATCTAATTTATCTAACAAAATGAACTCCATTTTTTATAATTAAAATTAATATTTTCATAGAATTAATTTATGGGGGTTTTATGAGAAATTTGAAGTGTCGATCAATATTTAAATATACAGATTATTATTCAAAACTTTTTTTAGTTTAAATAATTTTTAAAATTTCATTTTATATTTATAATGAATTAAATTTAATAAGACTTTATTTATATTAATTATAATCAAATTAAGATCACTGGAATAAATTTTATGCTGGTTTTTTGTATAAAAATTTATTATACATATGAAGTCATTTTTTCTAGAAAACTACAAATCTTTATGTTTTGTTGGATTAACAATAAATTATTTTCTACCACATGTATGAATTGATTTCGATAAAATAGATTTTATTACAAATAATTATTAAAATATAATATATATAACTTAATTTCTATTTATTTTGAATAGTGGCTAGAGTAAATATTTTTCATCCCAATTAAGTTTGTAAAATTTGGTTAAAATCATGGGATAAAAAATTTAAAAAATATTATTTTATCCCATTTTATGTGTGGAATTTGACCTAAAATTTCATCAATAAGTTAATTAAATTATTTTAAATAATATTTTCAAATTTGGGAACTCCATATTGACTTTTTTGATGATATGTAATATTTTATTGAGATTAAAAATTATTTTGCAGTATTTTCATTTAATGGACTGGTTGGAAGATAGAATTTAGTTTTGGATTTACCCAAATGTATAAAAACATTAAATTGATTATTATTTAAAAAAAAATTCATTGAAATAAATATATTTCTTTATTTTAGAGAAAAAATATTTTTACACATGAAAATGGTAATTAAAAAAACTATTTTTCTTTCATTATATTATTATATTTAAATTAATTTTGACTACCCATATACATTAAATAATATAAAATGGTTTGAAATTTTATAATCAAATTTTTAATTTTTTTTAAAAAGGTCCCTTTAATTTTTGGTCTTATAATCAATTTATCATGGTAAAAAGTTACATTTCTCTAGTTAAGTTTAAAATGAGTTAATGTAGTTTGACTAGGTGAAAATACCTAAAAGGGGACCAATGCGTTTATATATGTGATTAGTTTAATTTTTTTAACCCAATAACATATTATATTATAATTTTGGGTGCCTTGGGGGAAAATTCCATGTCTATGATATATATATTTTTTAATCCTTAAATTATATCAAGTGTGTAATTTCCCTTTCCATATAAAATGATTCCAGACCTCATTTATCCAAACATCATGAGCCTTCTAGTTTTCCAAAACCTGCAATAATAAATTACTATATTTATTACCCATATATTATATTTTATTTCATTAAAAAAATACCATCCATCCAAGGTATATTGTGTATATAAGGCCCCATCCTTGAAACCATAAATAATCTTGAGATAAGTCCATAATTTTACATTAATTCACATCGAGGATCTTTTAGGTTTAGAATTTTAAATAATTAAGACCTTATTAATAAATATATTCCCATAATAATAGAAGAGGATACTGTCAAAATAGTATCTATTTTTTTGACCAAAGAAACCCCTTTTAAAAAGATGTGACTTCTTTTCATAATAAAAATATTCTTGACTTCTTCCTTTATCGTTCTCATCCTTATACCATGTGAAAACATTTTAAAAAACATGGGATGAGTATAAAAACTAAGTAAGGGATAAAATAATGAAAGAAAATATTAGTCCATGAATATTTATAAACCCATGAATTCATAAGAATAATGAAAAATTCATAGTAATCATAAATCATAAGGGTACCTGGTGGCATCCATATCATAATTAATTTATAGTTTCCACAACCACATAGGGAGTAACCATCATGGTTATGTTTGGAATACCCATCACAATATATTTCCTAAATCTGTTATGAGAAACCTTACTGCTTACCTCGATCCTGTTACCCAATGTGTTGGAGAGCTATCACGAGCTCACCCTCACTTGTGTTGTCACAGAACGACACATATACATTAGAATATCCCAAGAACGAAAACATATTCAAAACACATGAAAATGCATAAAGGAAAAAAACATTTCCACATTGCTGTAATAATACATCATTTAAAAATAATTATATAATCATTCCATTCTCAAATATATTTTCAATTACAAAATACCTAAAAAAGAAATATGGTATTTACTTATCACTTTAAAAACATTTCATCTTGTAGAGGAATCCAAATATCAAATAATTCTCGCGGTGGCGGAAAGGTTGTTGTCACCACATACATTAAAAAACATTATTTTTTTTACTTTTTAAATCACTTAATATAAAAATATTTTTTTTGAAATATATTCAATAAGTTTAAAATTAAAATGGGTTTATTATAAAGAATATAAAATAAGGTCATGTATAAATAAAAATATTCCTTAATGAAAGGAGATTGAGACGAAGTCCCTTTCCACGAGTCTGAATTCTCTTATTAATTATTTAAATTCCTAAATAATAAATATAGGTTAATTTAGACATTTTTAGATCCTTTTTAATGTTTTTTATTAATTTTATATCACTTATTACCATGTTATAGAAATTATTTAATTATTTGAGTTCATATTAGACATTTTTTCGTTGTTCGGTACATGATTAAAAAAATGAAATTGTTTTGATGAAAATTATCCATGTTTCCATAAGACCATTATCTCTATAATTATATTAATTATTTAAATATCATATATATAAAATATTTATTCACTTATAAGAGTCCATGAAATTAGGAGATAAGAAAAAAATGCACCGTTCATGGAGATGGTAGGCCGTACGTATGCATGAATGCTACTTTCATTTATTTTTCATATTAATGGATTTAAAAATATATTATACATAAGTATATTATAATTATATTATTATTATATATATAATATATTTTATATATATTAATTAACTCATTATGTATATGTTCCATGTATGGAGTGAATGAGTCATATAACATTGAGAGGGTGGTAGTCCACACTTCCTTAAATGAAATTTTAGTATTTACACATTATGGAAAGAGTAAATGTATGTTGTAAATAAAAATTACAGTAGAATATAGAAAAAATAAATATAATATATTTCATTTATAATTATATTTTCATCATAATGGATATCATGATATGGGGTAGGAGTAAATTGAACAATCATCATTCTGTGGGGAAATAGTTCATCGTACACAGAAACAGTGTGATCAATATCTGTTAGACAGACATGTGTGTAACTGTAGGACAAAAACATAGCATAAAAAATCCTATTATATTTAGGATATTGGTGTTGTTATAAAATAATGGAATAAAATCAGGTTATGGGGTTAGATACAGAAAATAAATTAAAGGGGTTTGAGAGAAGACGATACCTCTAAATCGGGTAACTCCATTTGATTTGAGCCAAAAGGATTTCCTGATTTGACATATGCCCAAGGTAAGAATTCTAGGAGCAAGAGAGGGATGATGGGAGATTATTTTAGAATAATTGTTTTGATATAAGGGTCATGAGAGGTGTGATTAAGTGGGTATAGGTGGTTTCCTTTTATAAGATGGAGGAGGGACACTTTAAGAAATTCCTGAAATATATTTTTATTATAAATTTATTTTACAATTTTAATACTTCCAAACTGATATATTTATAGAATAATATTAGGATGGGTATAAATCATATCAAACAATTGGTTTTAGACAAATTTACGTCACAAATATAACCTTATCATTTGGCTTTAACAGTTAGTTAAATAAATTAACTCTCACCATGTATTCTTGTATTTTTTACACTATAGGGTTAATATGGTTAATATAAAATACCAATAGAACCTAAAGTGGATTATTAATGAAATTATTAAAATTAAATAAGTTAGTTGGATGAATCTCAGTTTCTTATGACATTTATATCAATTAACAAAATAATATTTGTTTTAGAAACTAATTTGTGTCAATTTTGACATTATTTAGTAATTTTTTAAATGTCATAAAAAATTGATTCATTTGGAAGATAATATTAATTAAAAGATAAAATCTCATAATAATCCAAAAAATATTGTTGTTAATGAAAAGCTTCAAATTAAATTTATTTTAATATTTATAATATCATTTTTTTGAATCTTTCATTGTTACGGTAATCACTACATCATCATTGTGTCATAATTAAATTTATTTATTTAATGAAAAAAAATTATAAATAAAATACCATGATGTCAGAAATAATTTTATCTTTATAATTACTATTTATATTCAAAAATATATATTATATAACCAAAACATAAAATTATTTTAGTAAAAATATACATTTTATGTTATATTTCTCTTTACTTTAAATTAATTATTATAACACGTCGTTATCACACCCAAGTGGATCCATGAGGTCCCAAAATCGAACCAAGGAAGTTATTGGCCAGAAATATCTCATCCAATATAATTAGGACACATGTTATGGTTGAATTATATAATTATAATATTATCTTTTACCATTATGTACCTAATTTTTCCTTTAAATATGATAAAAAAATACTAAAGTTACAATTAATAGTGCCTAAAATTAAAATCTCCATATTTACTAAATTTGGAAATTTTGATTCAAAATATTGAATCCATTTTTCCAAATTAAAAACACACAATTGGAGGAAATTAATTTAAAATTAATTCTCGTTGTTAAAACCAGAAAGTGGGTTTTCAAGAAGTAAAAACTATTAAATAATTAACATGTGTTTATGTTCTGTTTCAATGTGAAATTAATTCCAATGACCAAAATTGGATTAAATTATAAAAATTTAATATAAATATACATTAAATACAATTAATAGAATAATATAACTATATTAATAAATTCGATGAAAAGTTACTTTGGAATTAAAATGTTGTATTTTTGCGTATTCATTAAAAGATGGGTTTTATCAGAAAAACACAAAACGTTTAACCAAAGTAAGCTTCGATTCCCCTATTATAAATAATAAGATTATTATGTTAAATTTAACATATAAAAGTGACAAAAACAACATTAAAATATGGTTCTCCATCAATAGGTGGTAAAATGACCTTTTAATAATTTTAGAGTGTTTTATGGTTAAAATTAGATTCATTCTCATTTTAGGCCTATAAAATTTATTGGGTAACTGTAAAAACATGTATCAATCATGTGTAATAATATTGCAGTTAGTTATGTTCACTCTCACCAATAAAAAAACTTGAAATTAACTACAATTTAAAATAATAATAGTATTATTGTATTATTTTTTGGTATAACTCAGTGTTGTGTTCAATGTCATATTTCAGAGAAACCCATTATTTCATGTCATGTACACTATCATACATAGTGTTCCCATTAAACTAAAATTAATATGTAATTCATAAATATTAATAGATATAAAAAAGTATTATTCTATAAATACCTATGTTGTTAAATCTTTTCTACCTTTAAGAAATTGTATCCTCATTATTTTATTCACTTATCAAATAATTGGTGGTATTTATCCCTAATATAATTTTCAGATTCCCATGTTTCCCCTTCATCCATATGGGTTTTTACAAAACTATTACCCGATTAATTACATTATTCTACATCACTTTTTTTTATAGTTAAGAATCTATATTGGCTATTCCTTACAAGAAATATTCCATTCCAGTTGAACTACCTATGGATTCAAAACATGAGATGGATTCGAAAAATACTTTATCAACATCAAAACATGAAAACCAATGTGATTCTAGAATAATAATGGAGGTAAAAACACTCTATAGGAAATTGATCCAACTTATTATAGGATCTGATAGGGTTCAATGAAACATGGACTCTGCTTTCCATTCTTACCAAAAGGCATCACAATTTTCCATGGAGAAACTTTGAGAAAGACATGATCACCTTACTCAAAATAATGATCCTTCATTTGGTTATCTGCATAACGTTTCTACCTAATCTAAGCTACCCTCATGTGACTTTGAATCAACTGAACCTTTTCGGTCATCTCTTCAACCAATTCTTGTCGATTCAACTTCCTTTCACCTAATTCATCCCAAAAATCAGGAGTTTGACACCACTTTACATATAATGCCTCAAATGGTTCCATCTATATAGTGGAATTAAAACTGTTATTATAAGAAAACTCATCAAAAGAA
Source organism: Viscum album (assembly GCA_963277665.1). Taxonomy (NCBI): domain Eukaryota; kingdom Viridiplantae; phylum Streptophyta; class Magnoliopsida; order Santalales; family Viscaceae; genus Viscum; species Viscum album. Next base: position 1,969,009,422 of record OY728147.1, on the reverse strand, counting down.
AAATATTGGTCTCAACTTTCAGACTAATCCACTGAACAAGCACATAGAACATCTTCCAAGGTATGAACTGTTTAGTTTGTCATCCCATCTGATTGCATATGGAAAACAATACCAAAATTTAATTCAGCACCCAATGACTTCTAAAGGATTTTCCAAAAGTTATAAGTGATCCTAGGTTCATAATCAGTTACCATATATATAATAACTCTATGTAACCTGACTATTTCATTAAGATACAACTGACAATGTTGATATATAGAATTTATATCTCAAATATGGAGAAAATGAGAAGATATAGTCAATCGATCAATAATAAACCATATTTCATTATTACATTGAGATGTATTTGGTAATCCCACAATAATGTACTTGGGAATATTTTTCTATTTCCACTCTAGTACTAGAAAAGGATGAATCATCCCTTTCATCAATTTTCATTATTCATTCACCTGCTGATAAGTCAGACACTTCATAGTAAATCAACAATATCTTTTCTCATTCCATCCCACTAGTAATAATCCTAAAGATCTATGTATATCTTAGTACTACCAAGATGAACTAAAAATAGGGAAATATGAGCTTAACATAACAACTATTTCATCAAATTTGAATCACAAGGTACCCATAATCTATTCCCAAATCTCAAAAAAATCATTATCAATTTTAAATTCATATAACTTAACCTTCCAAACCAATTATACCTTTTTCTACAACTCACTACCTTCCTTATATGTTTGCTTTATTATATATGCTTGAGAATATTTCACTAAAAACTGAAAAAAGCATAATTTTCTACACTAAAAACATCCATTCCTAAGTTCATCCAATAATTAATCAAATTTCATCATTCCAAATGTAACATGGTTAATGTAGCATTACGTTTCTGAATCAATGCATAAGACACTTTGTTATCTTTTGAAGAATGGTAATGAATCGTGCTATCATAATCCTTGATTAATTCTAGTTATCTTATCTATCTAATGTTCAATTCCTTTTAAGTACATATATACATATAAATTTTATGATCAGTAAATATTTCAAATTTTACTCTATACAGATGATGCCCTTAAATTTTTTAAGAAAAAATAACAACAGCTAATTCCAAATCATGTGTAGGGTAATTTAACTCTTGATTTTTTCAACTGATGTCAAGAATAATCAATGAACTGATCATTATGCATTAGGGAACTCCCAATTCCTTTCAACGAAGAATCACTATAGATAAAAAATTCACCATTTCTGGAAGGTAGTGAGAAAATTGGATCATTAACCAATGTCACGACTCGAACCCCAGGACCTATGCTGTGACTACCCCAAGCCTGCCTTCCAGATGATAGGGGCTGGCGACTAGCACTGAAAGGCATATTCCTTAAAACCAGGAAGGAATTGCCTTTATAACATTTAAACAAAAACAACCAAGCACACCACAAGATAGGAAAAAACGTGAAATGTAAAGTAAAAAAGAGTGTGTGCTGAAAGGAAAAAGGGGATAGAATACAATCCAAAATGTATAGTACAAGAAAAATGAATGTACAAGTAAAACTGGGAGATATAAGTAAAACTGGACAGCTCCTCTGATCACTGGCCAAGAATCCTACCTAAAGGGTAGGTACATATCTCGAACAATCGTCTCTATGGTATACCTTTTCTAATTCCTCCTTTGAGCTACCTCCAGTCCTGGTACTCTTGTCCTCAGTTAGCACTATCTGTCATCTTCACTAAACACAACAAGGTGCAGGCATAGCCCGTTCATGGGTGAGTATAATGATACTCAATAGGGACCATAAGACCCTCAAGGTATCACAAAATCCACAAAGGATAAACCAAAATGCCTAAAATAAATTGACAACCCGACTTAGGTATATGCCCGTACATATACCTAAGTTATCAAGTATACCCTTCTCAGTCATGAGGAAACACATGGTCAACCTCAAAAGTCTAAAGCTCGACTATTCCACAAAATAAGGAATACCATGAAGGTAAGTACCACACAGGTACACCACACAGAAGAATACCACAAAGGTATCACCAAGAATGTAAGGACTCATCTCACACCAGGTATATCTAAGATATAGTGGTAGAGATGATTATATGTGACTACTGAATCATCTTACTCTGTTAAGATGCATACCCATGAAGGATCCTAAATCACAGACCCACACATGATCTTAGTACATCATTAAACCCACCCAGAATCCTAGTACAGAATCAGACCCACACAAGATCCTAGGACATCATCATACCCACACAAGATTATAGTACTTTATTAGACCCACATAGGATCCTAATACATCATTATATCCACATAGAATCCAAGTACTGCATCAGACCCACACATGATCCTAGTACATCGTGAGACCCACATAGGATCCTAGTACTGCATCAGAACCACAAAGGATCCTTGTACATCGTCAGACCCACACAGGATCCTAGTACTACATCAGACCCACACAGGATCCAAGTACATCTTCAGACCCACACAGGATCCCAGTACTGGATCAGACCCACACCAGATCCTTGTACATCATCATTGCCAGCTATAGGGTTCCTGCACTAAGCTTTCTCGTCTCCAGGTGATTCTGATCCTCAATATACAGGTTGATACTCCAATTTCCACGAAGTCCCACAAAGAAGTATTCCAAAGGACCACCACGTCGTTGAGGTCTCAATGCAATAGACAGTGCGTCAAGGGACGCCTGGTCTGTACGTTATTAGCCTTTTAGTCACAAGGGTCTGGTTGGATTCGTGATCTAACCAACCCGACTATACACCAAATTTATTCAGATCTCAAGAGGGGTATAACAAAAGGAACATCTCGCTCTAAGGTTTCCGATGCTATAAGCAGTTGGTCAAACGGACGCCTGGTGCCAAAGTTCTGTTTGAAAGAGAGGTAATGGGATGAAGTTGGTCTGGGTCCCGACCGACCCGGTCGGATCGACCTATCCCAACCCAACCCACTGGGTCCAGCCCGCGCAGCCCGGCCCGGACCGACCCATGCCATGTAGCTTGGCCTGGCAGCCCAGCCTGGCCACATGCAGGGGGGGAGTTGCGTGCCACGACCCCATTCACCGAACGACCGAAGAATGTTCGGTCGCCAGCAGCACGCGGGACCCACTCGGTCTAGCTCGACCGGCCGAAACAGCCGCCCTCTATCCACCATCGGGGCCGGTAATAGCCGGCCGCCCTCTGGCCTCCGGGAGCTCTTTTCCTCTACTGGAGGGATAGGCACGCGCCACCCTGATTCTGTGTGACTATCTCGGGAGGCAGTCACCTCCTTTCTCCACCGTGAAGAATACAACATCCATGAAGAATAGAGGAGGGATCGGGCCTTATTTGTTTGGCCCGTACCCTCTATGTTAGTTCATTAAAAGGAAGATTATGAGGATCAATTCAACTCAAACCACAAAAAACAACAAAACCGCTACCTCAAAAGTTAGTAGATGTGTCGCACGTTGAAGTTGGTCTCAGTCCAAGGTTTTTGGCGCCCCAAGAAGTTGGTCAAACGGATGCCCAATGCCAATGTTATGGCCAAAAGAGTGGTAATGGGTTGATGTTGGTCAGGGTCCAGCCTAAGCCGGGTAGTTGGTCTGGGTCCGGGCCGATCCAGTCAGACCGACCGGGTCTGACCCAGCCAACGCGGCCTGACCAGGCCACATGTAGGGGGGGGAGTTGCACACCCATATCCCCAATCACAGAATAGCCTTTGGCCTTTCGGTTTCCAGCAGAACGTGGTACCCACTCAGTCCAGCTCAGCCGACCGAAATAGTCGGCCCTTGTCCTCCCGGTGGTGTGTCGTGCACCTCCTCTTCATGACTGACTGAACACCGACCACCTTCTTCCATCCACCATGGAGAGGAGGGCCGCGACCCCTTGGACTGACAGCAGCGCATCATGCGCCGCAGCTTCGCGGCTGGCCGAACGCCAGCCAACATCTGTGCACCGCTGCGACCGGAAATAGTTGGCCGCCCTCCGGCCTCTGGGAGCACATTTCCTTTACCAGAGGAACAGGCGCGCGCCGCCCTGGTTTCGTGAGACTAGCCCGAGAGGTAGTCACCTACTTTCTCCACCGCGAAGAATACAACATCCATGAAGAATAGATGAGGGATTGGGCCATGTTCGTTTGGCCCGTACCCTCCGCATTAGTCCGGTAGTAGGCAGTTTAATAGGATTAATTCAACTCAAACAACAAAATACAACAACATCCCCTACCTTGATGGTTCGTTGATGTGTCACGCGATGAAGAACGGTGAAGGCGAAGAGGGTGCCTATGCTCTTCGCTTCCACAATCACATTTCTGAAGTCGGCTCGTGCGTCATCCTCTTCCTTGATTCAAAAGAATGTTCTTCGATGGAATTCTTCATCTAGAGGAGAAGTTCTTCGTTGGAGAGGTATGATTTCTCCACATCTTTCTCCCAATTCTCCACACTACGCCATCCAATCTCTCAAAAGAAAAGAGGTTCCAATAAAATTTAAATTAAGTAGATTAATTTATGTTATCATAATTAAATGTTGACACATTTAATTAATGTATGTTGTATCCAACAAATAAATGGTGAGTTAAAAGGTGTTTCTCCCATTAAAGAGGTTTCATATGGTCCCCAAAGTTAATTTCAAAATGGGGGTTTTGGTTCATGTGGTCCCCACCACTTTATCATTCATGTGGGTGGTATTATTAAAAATAAAATAAAAGTTTCTTTTATTTTATTTTCATTACCACGAAAAACACAAAATCTATCTTTCACCCTCGACCCACTGTGGTCGAGGTGAATGTCTCCTTAAGAGAATAATCGCGTTGTGAGTTCAATGGTGCACCCAGATTTCAATTCCGAGAATTGGTTTAAAAGTTACAAAAACCCGTATGTATTTTTACTGAACCTACCTGAAAATAAGTTCAGAAATTAATTGCAGGCACACCGAACATCGAAATCATGCGCCGCCAATTTTTTCAGACTCGTATAAATCCCATATAATTAAAAACATTACATGTAATTTAAAGGTATTTATATTATCCCCACCTCAGGGATTTATTTCCCCATAATCCATAACTCAAACTAATGAAATAAGTGGAGGTAATGATCATGTATCTAAGCCTCCCGCTCCCATGTGCTCTCCTAGAGGTTCCCAGGTTTCCAGTGAACGTGCACTAGAGGTATTTGCCACCCATGAAGGATCCTCTCCTCTCGATCCTCAATCTCTACTAGAACCTCCATAAACATCACCCCATCATCGATTTCTAGCTCGTCGTTGTCGATGACGTTGGTTGGGTCATGTATCTCCTCATCTAGGATACATGGAAAACGTCATGCAACCGGTGCAACTGAGGTGGAAGAGCTATGCAGTAATCCACCTCTCCAACTCTACTAAGGACTTGGAAGGGTCCAATAAACCTCAAAGTTAACTTGACGCCCTGACCAAATCTCTGCAAACCTCATCGAGGTTAGACCCATTGAATGATGTGGTCCCCATCCTCGAACTCCAACGGTCTTTGTCTTATATCGACATAAGACTTCTGCCTGCTCTGTGTAGTTTTCCTCCACTCCTGGATGATCTGCACTTTCTCTATGGTAGCCCGTACCATCTCTGGTCCTACCAGTGTTGACTCCCCTAGGTTAGTCGGGCAAAAAGGTGATCTACAAGGTCACCCGTACAACACCCTAAATGGTGCCATCCCAATGGTGGATTGATAGATATTGTTTTATATAAAATCCACCAAAGGCATGTGATCCTCCCAATTGTGACCAAAGTCAAGGAGGCAAGCACAAAGCATGTCCTCGAGGGTCTAAATAGTCTGCTCAGTCTAGCCACCCGTCTAAGGATGGAAGGCAGTGCTCAAATGTTGCTACGTCCTAAAAGTCTCTTGCAACCCCTTCCATAGCTGTTAATTAAAATGTGCATCATGATCAGAGACAATCATCGAGGGTACTCCATGTAGTCGCACAATCTCCTGCACATAGAGGCATCCCAAGCGCTCTACTAAAACCTGCTCTCCGATTGGTAGGAAGTGGGACAACTTGGTGAGTTAGTTGATGATCACACAGATAGAATCATGAGCCCTGGATGTACGTGGATGTTATGTCAGGAAGTCCATGGATATATCATCCCACTTCTACTCTTGAACCTCTAAAGGCTTCACTAATCCTGCTGGTACCTGATGTTCCACCTTCACTTACTGACATGTGAGGTATCTAGAGGCAAAATCTTCTACTTCTTTCTTCATTAACATCCACCAATGGTGTCGTCGGAGATCCTGGAACATCTTCACCACACCTAGATATACGGATAAAGAGGATGTGCGGAACTCCCTCAAAACTTCCCCCCAAAGTAACATTGGTACTATGGTATGTCCTTTGAAGAGGATGATGTGCTCCCCACCTTCAAAAAATCCATCTGGTGCCTGTCCTAAGGATATCTGAGCATGTCGAGCCTTACAGTTAGCATCCCCACGCTGCGCCTACATGATTTGCTGAAGAAGTGGGGGAGTGACTATAAGAGACTAAAGAAAAGATGATCCATCTAGATCCACAAAGGATATTTGCAAAGTGTCCAGTTACTCAATTTCCTCACATAGAAGTTGTATACCAGATCTCCTACTGAGTGAATCTTCTACAACGTTCCCTTTTCTAGGAGTATAGACTATCTCCAAGTCATAGTCCTTGAGTAACTCTTGCCAATGCAGCTATCTCAGATTATGGTCTTTCTATGAAAAGATATACATGCGACTCTTATGATCAGAGTAGACTGTAAAATGTTCTCCCATCAAGTAATATTTCCACATCTTCAAGGTGAAGACCACTGCTGTTAAAACCAGGTCATGGGTATCATAGTTCTACTCGTGCTGTCTCAAATGTCGAGAACCATATGGAATGACTACTTTCTTTTGTATCAGGACACATCTAAACCCAGTCCCTGAGGCGTCACAGTAGACTATATACCCAACGCTCTCCTCCGATAGCATAAAGATGCGGCACTAGTCAGCCTCTGCCTCAACACCTAAAAACTCAATTGATAAATCTCTGACCAAACGAAGGGTTTTCCCTTATTCATCAATGCTGATAAAGTTTCTGCAACTATGGAGAAAGCTGGAACAAAACTCCTGTAGTACATAGCCAAACCCAGGAGACTAGGTACCACCTTCACACTCCTGGGTGTCTCTCAAGAATGTAACACCTCAAAATTAACTGGATCCATCGCAACTCTAGCCTCTGAGATGACATGTACTAGAAAGTGAACCTCTTGGATCAAGAACTGGCACTTCGAGAGTTTACCATAAAACTGGTGCTCTAAGACTATGTCCAGAACTATCTGCAAATGATAGGGATGCTCCTCCTCAGTTGCCGAGTAGATCATAATGTCGTTGATGAAGAATACTACCAAGCGATCAAGGTATGAATAAAATATCCCGTTCATGAGTCCCATGATCACTGCTAGAGCATTGGTCATGATAAACATCATGACCAAAAACTCAAAATGGTCGTACTGACATATGAAAGAGGTATTTTGTACATCCTCGTCTCATAATATGAGCTGGTGATAGCCTGATCTGTGGTCTATATTCAAGAACCACATTGTTGTCTTCAACAGATCAAAGAGGTCGTCAATCCTCAGGAGAGGGTACTTGTTTTTCACGGTCACCTAGTTTTGGTGCCAATAGTCAACACAATTCCTCACACTCCCATCTATCTTCTTGGTGAACAAAATCGGGGCTACCCAAGGAGAAACACTGGGACAAATGATTCTCTTCCAATGTAAGTCCTCTAGCTGTACCCACAACTCCTAAAGAACCACGAGAGAAATCTGATACACTGGTGTAAATATCGGTTCCATACCAGGGTAAAAGTCAATGTAAAAGTACACCTATTTGCGAGGAGGTAGACACAGGACATCATCAGGTAAAACATCCACATAATGGTCCACCACTATAGGATATCTTGGACTATCCACATCAACTACTTTGAGGGTAAGGCTATCCAACTGATGAGTGATTGGCTGCAGTCTCCTTCGGGTAAGTCTATCCTATGCTTTAAAGGCTCCCTTCTCACTAGTGAAGGTGAACCTAGTCCCATCCGTGCGGACACACTGCAATTTGCACCTAATACAGTCAATCAGATCATGGACTATATATAACCAGTCCATACCCAAGAATACATCATAATGCCTCGATGCCGCTACTAGGAGATCCCAGCCAAAGCTCTCGTCTCCTAGAGTAAGCTCACAATGCCAACACTAGTGTGTAATCGTCGAATCCACTCCCTTAGGAGTATCTAGCTATAAGGATCAAGCCAATAGCTCCATTGGAATCTCTGAGCTCCAAATGAGGCTAGTGACAATAAAATAATGAATGTAACCAGTTTTTATAAGAACTAAAACTAAGGTGGAGTAGACATAGATCATACCTCGTATCATCTTCGCAGTGCCATGGTCGTAGGCATCAACTGCCTAGATCTAAGCTCGCCCCTATCCACCTACTCCCTATGGTCGAGGTGGACCACGTAGTGGTGGTTGTAACACTTTGAATCATCTCCCACTACTAGTTACATGACCAGCTCCTCTTCTAAATCTGCATACTCCATGTGGACTTCCTCAGTCGAACCTATGTCTCTACCTGGGCAGTCCTTCAACCATGTACTGATCCTCCGTATGGTGTGTCAGAGAGTCGCGAGAAATGTGACCCTGCTCACCGCATGTGAAACACTTCATGTTCCTCGAATGACTAGTTCTTTCTCTAGTACCTCGCACAACAGATCCTGAGTCACGTGGTCATCCACCTGTAGGTCTGGTTCTCTTGGACCTATGTGACTTCTATCTACTAGCAACTGTAGAGGTCTCTGCTACGTGATCTCCGATGGTGGGTCTCACTACTGGTGACTGCTCGGCAAAGAAACTCTCCACTAAGAGGGCTCGCTCTAACATCCCCTCTAGTGTTGGGATGATGAGAGAAATCATCGAAGCCTTAATCTCCCACCTGAGTCCCTACTAAAAGGTATGGGCCCTGAAGAATGGGGCCAACACCATATTAGTGGAGTAGCATGAGAGGTCGGTGAACCATGCTGAGTACTATGCCATAGTGATGCTGCCTTAATGCATATGAAGAAGACCCTGTATGCGCATTGCACGAAGAGTCGCTGGAACAAACTCTTCTCGAAACAAGCTCTCAATGTATGCCCAGATAACTGTCACCTCATCGTGAACCTGGAGAATCAAGCTCCACCATATCCCTACTGATAATTGTAGAAGACTGGCGGCAAGGTTCACCATGAGATCAACTGGTGTCCCTACCAGTCAGAAGACTCTCACCACGGCCTCCAGCCAATCCTTAGCCGCCTGTGGGTCTATCTCACCCCTGAACCTGGGTGGCCTCTGGAACTGGAACTCGTGCAATGCACTCAAGCAGCGTGAACCCTCTACTACTAGGTCTGGGGGCATCGGTGGACCAATGTGTATTGGTACCGCTGGTGCCTCCACTAGTGCCTCTACTGGAAGAGGGCCCTGCGCCGAGGCCTCATTGCTCGGTGGGCTATCAGTTCGTACTATACACAGAACCCTTGTTGGCTGTCTACATAGAGGCATCCTAAAAAGAAACGGGTGTGCCAAAATCAAAAAGTTATACCTGGTGAGCTGACTCAAAGATATCACAAAAAAAACTCTTCAAAACACATACATAATCAGTGGTTTTGTGCACTGAGTTGGAAATCATAAGTCAGGGTCCTGGTGTATGGATAAGTAGGTCTCCACACTAACACTGGATTCCATAAACTAATAACCACACTAACTAAAGTTATCAATATTTCCATAAAAAGGGATCAGAGTCCAATGTTATATGGTAGAACTGACTCCTCTGATATGAATTTTCCACGTCCCGACCCCCGGGGCCTGTGACATGACTACCACATTCCCGCCTTCCATAGGCTAGGGGCTGGCGACTAGCACCGAAAGGAGTATTCCCTAAAAACGGGAAGGTATTGCCTTTATAACCTGTAAACACACACAACCAAGCATAAAAAAGATATGAACACAAGTGAACTGTAAATTAAAAAGAGTGAGTGCTAGAAGAAAAAAAGGGGCCCGAATAAAAGCCCAACTATAAAGTACAAGAAAACTGAAAGTACAAGTTAAATTTGAAGGTACAAGTAAAACTGGACAACTTCCCTGATCTCCCGCCAAGGATACTACCTGAAGGGTTGGTAAAACTCTCGAACAATCATCTCTATGGTATGCCTTGTCTAATTCCATCTCCGAGCTACCTCTAGTCCTAATACTCTCATCCTTAGTCAGCGTTGTCTATCATCTGCACCAAACACAACAAGGTGAGGGCATAAATCATGTAGGGGTGAGTGTAACGACACTTTGTAGGGACCTTGAGACCCTAAATGTCTCACAAAATCAACAAAGGATAAACCACAAAGCATGAAATCAACTGACAACCCTACTTAGGTATATTCCCATACATATACCTAAGTTATCAAGTATACCAATCTTAGTCATGAGGAGTCAAAGGGTCCAACTCAAAAGCCCAAAGCTTGATTGTTCCACAAAAGAAGGAATACCACGAAGGTAAGTAATAAACAGGTATGCCACACTAAAGAATACCACAGAAGTATCACCACAAAGGTAAGGACTCAGCTCACACCAGGTATATCTTAGATAAAATAGTAGAGATGATTATATGTGACTACTGAATCATCTTACTATGTTAAGAGGAAGACCCATGAAGGATCCTAAATCACATACCCACAAAGGATCATAGTACGTCATCAGACCCACACCGGATCTTAGTACAACATCAGAACCACATAAGATCATAATACATCGTCAGACCCAAATAGGATCCTAGAACTGCATCAGACCCACACAGGATCCTAGTACTACATCATACCCACATAGGATCCTAGAACTGCATCAGACCCACACAGGGTCCTAGTACATCGTCAGACCCACATAGGATCCTAGTACTACATTATACCCACACAAGATCCTATTACATTGTTAGACCCACAAATGATCCTAGTAGTGCATCAGACCCATACATGATCCTAGCACATCGTCAGAGCCAGCTATAGGGTACCCGTACAAAGCTTGTTCGTCTCTAGGAGAGCCTACTCCCCAAGCTACCAGTCAATACTCCAACTGCAATGATGTCCCATGAAAATTTATCCCAAAGGACTGCCACATCATAGAAGTCTCAATGAAACAAATGGTGCGTCAAAATAATGCCCGATCTGTAAGTTATTAGCCTTTTAGTTCTGAGGGCCCGGTTGGATTCGTACTTGATCCGACCTGACTGTACCGCAACTTTATCCAAATCTCTTGTGGGGTATACCAAAAGGATCATCTCACTCCAAGGTTTCTGGCATCGCAGGCGGTTCGTCAAACAGACACTCGGTGCCAATGTCATGGCCAAAAGAGCGGTAATGGGTTGAAGTTGATCCAGGTCCAGTCTGACCCAGCTTGCTAGGTCCGGCCCGACCCCTTGGCGTGGCCCGACCCACTGGGTCCGGAACAGCTCCCCGGCGCGGCCCATCCCACTGGGTCCAGCCCGACCCATGCCTCGCGGCCCGGCCCGTGCCGGGTGGTCTGGCACGTGCAGTGTGGCCCGGCCTGGCCGCATGTGGGAGGGGTGGAGTCACGCACCCCCAACCCCAATCACCAAATGTACTTTGTCCGTTCGGACTCCAGAAGCATGCGGGACCCGCTCAGGTCCCACTCAGTCTAGCTCGGCCGGCCGAAACGGATGACCCTTGTCATCCCAACGGCGCATCATGAGCTTCCCCACCATTACCAGCCAAATGCTAGCCTCCCTCTATGCACCACCACGACTAGAAATAGCCGACCTCCCTCCAGCCCCCGCACACTCTCTTCCTCTACCAGCGGTGCAGGCGCACGCCACCCCGGTTCCATGCAACAAGCGTTTTAGGCAGTCACCTCATTTCTCTGCCGTGAAGAATACAAAATCCATGAAGAATAGTGGAGGGATCATGCCATGTTCATTTGGCCCATACCTTCCACATTAGTTCAGTAGCAGAAAAATCAAGAGGATTAATTCAACTAAAACCTTGAAAAACAACAAAACCCCTACCTTGAAGGTTTGTTTATGTATCACTTGATGAAAAACGATGAAGGCGAAGAGGGTTCCCACAATCTTCGCTTCCTCAATCATGCTTCCAATGTTGGCTCATGCGTCTTCCTCCCCCTTGATTCCGAAGAACGTTCTTTGACGGAATTCTTCATTTGGAGGAGAAGTTCTTCATTGGAGAGGTAGGATTTCCTCACATCTTTCTCCCAATTCTCCACACTTCACCAACCAATCATCTCAAAAGAGAATAGGTGCCAATATAAATTAAATTAATTAGATTAATTTATGTTGGCATAATTAAATGTTAACACATTTAATTAATTTAATTTGGCTCCAACAAATAAACGGGGAGTTGAAAGGGGTTTATACCATTAAAGAGGCTTTTGGTGGTTCCCGCCTTTAATTTCAAAATGGGGGTTTTAGTTCAGGTGGTCCCCACCTCATTAACATTCATGTGGGAGGATTTATTAGAAATAAAATAAAAGTTCACTTTATTTTATTTTCATTTCCATGAAAAACAAAAAATATATCTTTCACCATTGACCTACTATGGTTTATGTTAATGTCTTGTTAAGTGAATACCAGTGCTGCGTGTCCAACAGTGCCCCTAAATTTCAATTCCTAGCACCAGTTTAAAAGTTACAAAAACTCATTTTTACGTTTACTGAACATATCCGAAATAAAGTTTATAAATTCATTCTGGGCACACAAGGCATCAAAATCACACGCCATCAATTTTAAAAAACTCGTAAAATTCCTATATAATTAAAAAAATTACATAGAATTTATGGGTCTTTACAACCAATATTCCTTTAAATTCCTAAAAACATTCATCACATTCCTTTATCTGGATGAAGATAAAACCTTTTCAAGTTAACTTAATCATTGTGAAAGATAAACATGAAAAATGTCCAAAAAAACATTTTGTAATAACTAATAAACCAAGAAAACTATGATTCTTGGTTATATTTGTGGGTCTTGGAAATTCTTAATCAACTAGTTTTAGCATGATCAACCATTATTCCATCTTTGGAAACAATGTGAACAAGGAATGAAATTTATTATTACCAAAACTCACCCTTGATGAATTTCTTATAAAAATCATTTTAATTTAAGGTTTGAAAGGAAACAATAAAATAACTTTAATGCCCATATTTTATTTTATAATATACCAAAACGACATCAATAAACACAACCACTAAATTATCAATGAACTTATAGAAAATTCTATTCATAATATCCATTGATATAACAAGTGCATTAGTTAACCCAAATGGAAAAACTACAAATTTATAAAGGCCATATATAGTATGAAACAAAATCTTTAGAATGTCTGATTCCTTTTATTAGAATTAAAGTTAACCCTACCTTAAGTCAATCTTCATAAAATACTAAGATCCCTAGAGATGATCAAATAAAGAATAGATACGAGGGAAAGGATAGTTGTTCTTAATAGTGTTGTTATTCAAGGCTATATAATAAATGAAAAGTATCATTGAACCATCTTTATTTTTAACAAACAAGACCAGAGCTCTCCATGGTGATGTCCTAGGTTGAATTGAACCTTTATCTAATAAATACTGCAATTTATTTATTAACACTAAAAGTTCAATTTGATCCATTCGATAAGGAGGTTTTAAAATTTGATTAGCATCAAGAACCAAGTTAATAGTAAATACAACTTCCTGAAGAGGTATTATACCCATAATATCATCACAAAGAACATCAAGATACTCATTTACCATTAGAAGATCATTAATCCAAACAACTACTTTGTTTTAAACAATAAGTGAAAGGTAACATTCATTTATATCTTTTACCAGTTTCCCATCTTCCTGATATGTTATCAATATTAAGGGTTTATTCTTGTACAAAAACTATAATTCTTTCTGAAAATAAAACTCTATAGATCTACATTCAATCTTAGCATGATAAATGAAAATCCAATCCATACCCAAAATAACCGAAAACTCTACTAGAGGCAAAATAAATTGGTTTGCAGGTATATTCTTTCCATAGGCAAGTATAGGAAGGTTCTCAAAATTTATTTTTGCCACAATATTTTCCCCATGTATTTTACCATAAGTTTTGGATTCCTTTCTATGGATGGAATTCGCAATTTAATAAAAAAACTATAAGAAATAATATAATTTGTAGATCCAGAATCAAACAAAACATTGGAAAAATATGAAAAAAAAACAATGTACTTAATACTACTTCATTTTATATCCCAAAATATCTTGAAGTAGTTGCAAATGATTTTAACACTCCTTTCTGCTTGTAGTACAAATGTTTCCCATTATATCATTTATTCATTGGACACTAATTTTCATAAAGACAAATTTCATTGCACTAAAAACATTTTACTGACTATAAATCAGATTTTGTCGTACTATTATCCTGATATTTTTTAGTGAAATTACAAACCTTATGTCCCATTTTAACACATTGTAAGCACTTACCAGAAATCAGAAGGAATTACACAGTGGTATTTTTACTAAAATTTTCACAAATTGAAAACGTAATATTCTTACCATCACACTTTTTTGAAGAATTATTCCCTTTCACCTGCAAACTCAACCACTTATTCTACTATCTGTCGAATAACTCCTAATCATCAGAAAACTCAGTTTCAACCTTCTCCACACATCGAACAAGTTTTAAAAAACCTTTCAACTCTCAAGAGGAAAATTCTTTTTGATAATTTTTATTTTATATTGAATAAAATGATCGATTTTACTATCAAGATCCCATATAAAATTTAGAGTGTACCTTTATAGTCTAGTGAATTTTTCTGTATAAGCAGCCACTGAGTCATCGTCCTACCTAAATTCCAAGATTTTATTTTCCATCATAAGTCAAACCACCATAGGAAAATATTTCTATAGAAACATACCTTTGAATTCATCCGAATAAATATAATCAATCTCTTAACTGTACCTAATATTTTAATGATATAACACCACTAATCAGCTTCGCCTACAAAATGGTAAACACCAAGACTAACCATTTAATTTTATGAACACCCCATAACATAGAAACTCTTTTGTTTGTCTTTAATACACTATTCACTTAGGATAGGTTTATATGATCCTATGAATGATGAAGGATTTCTCCTTATGAAATGACCCACCACCGATTTGTTCTTCTATGGTTGATATGGTTGATCACGTGCATGGATACCATCTCTATTTATAGCCCAAGTCAACTATTCCATCACTGAAATAAACTATTTAGTTCAGTTTCTGACCATTTTTGGTTGCTTATTTGGATGGTCGTTTTCCTCTAGATGTCATCCTAGCATAGCTACCCTGTTTCCTATGTAGAAAACCATTCCGAACAAACATATCTTAGATGAAGCAATATGTTAATCCTCAAATGCTATTTCAATTTCAAGATAAAGTAAAAATAATTTATCTATATTATATTAAAAATATATTAACCACTAATGTTATATAATCTGATCTCTAATACCAACTATAAGGCCCCAGCCTAAAATATTACATAATCTTTAGCTAAGTAAATAATTTCACATTAATTAAAAGTGAGGATCTTTTCAGGTTTAGATTTTTAATGAATTATACAATTATTAATACATGTCATAATGTAATCCAACAAGAGGATACTTTAAAAATATTATCCTTTTTTAACCAATTAAAAACCTTTTAAAAAACATGATTTATTTTCTTGATAAAAATATTCTTGACTTTTTCCATTATCTTACTCATCCATATACCCTAATACAAAATTTAAAAAAACTTGAGATGAGTATAAAAACTAATTAAGGGATAAAATAAGGGAATAAAACACTAGTCCATGAATATTTATAAACTCGTTAATTCATAAGAATCATAAAACATCATAGCAATAATAACTCATATTGGTAACTTATGGCATCCATATCATAATTTGTAGCTTCCACACTTACATAGGGTGTAACATGTTTGAGTTGGTGGCCTAGAACCAACTACTTTGTACTTAATTCATTAATAAATGTCTTATCAAACCTTGATTTTTCTTCTGCGTGACAATGCATGTGATAATGTCCTAAGGACACCTATTTCATTAATGGGTCATAGCGGATCCCTGCTATGATGAGAACTCGGAAGTGCCATAACACTGTTCTTGAAAATATGTTCTATGTCCTGATAATGTTACTTGAGGGACACAAATAATACAGGCCATTAGGGGTGAGGACTAATAAAACTTTGAGGCACCTTCTCACGGTGTGTGCCCTTGGTAATATCCAGGAGGATATTATGAGAACGAGACCCGCCAGTAGGAAATCCACATTTCATAGTGTCATTGGAAGTTCCTATCTACGGACATGTGTTTTGGTCCTTAGACTTTAAGATTATTATTAATGGGTATTACAACTCGTACACTTAGATGTATTTACGAAAACTGTGATGAAACACTGTTCGCAGCGAGGTAGGATACGTTCGGTGCGTCACGAGTAATACCGCATTAATAGATAATGCGAGAAAGGATTTTTTCCCTTCTGTTCAATAACAGAAATAAATATCTCAGACCCTTTGATGGAATTGATATAGACTAAATAAATCCATGGCCATGGTATGGTATTGGTGAGTTCAATTCTACAAAGTCAAAGAAAGAATAATCGAACACATGGGTTGATGGCACTAGCATGCATCCCGATTGATTAGAGATATTGAGACAAAGGGATTATATTACACGGTAAGCGTTCGTAGGAGGTGACACATCATTGTGGCGTTAACTTCTTTCTCTATGGGTGCCTTGGCATGTTGCTAGACGCTAAGCTTGTACTTTTGGAAGGCTCCGCCTAATGCCACTGAGAAAGAGGCCTAGAGGGTCACACACTAAGTGTGTCCATGTATCTCAGTTAAATATTAATTTAACAAGTTAAATAAATATTATTCCCGACTTTGGTTTAATAATTTTTTAAGGATGACTTATTTCATTTATTTCGACACTAGTTAATCGAGAGAATATATTGTGGGAGAAATAATATATTTATTAGTGAGTAATGTGGTTACATTTATTTAAGAAATAAATAGATATTACTCAAAGTCTAATAAATGTGGTGGAGAGAAATGGAATATAAAAGTACACGCCGTGTATATTAAATATACACGCCGTGTATATTAAATATACACGCTGTGTTTTAATTATTACACGCCGTTTAGTTTTTCCAGGTGGGATTTTGAGGATATAATATTATTTTATTAAATTATATTAATTATAATCAGCGTGGGTGCATGTCAAGGAATTAATAATTCTACATCGGGGTTTCAATAAGATTTAATGAAATAAATAAAACATGTAACGCGTTTATTTATTGTCATAACTCTATAAACTCAAACCCGATAATAAATATCCTCACAACGCCAACACTTTTCCTACCAATCATTATGTATAACAATTCTCGAGAATTCATTCAAGACCAAAAGAAATCCTTCCTCCAAGAATGCTCTCATGATCAAGAGACCAAGGCGATCGAAGTCGTACATCGCAAGCGAAGGTTCTTCCGTGATAGCACCCGGAGATCCCTCCAGCGACGTCCAGAGATACGTGGAACACGTGTGGATCACCGCTAGAGGAATCCTACACTTGGATTCTACGATGCAATGATAGATCACAGGATCATAACTGGAGACATAAACGAAGAATGAATTACACCAAGGTAATTCTTGTAAATTAATTAAATTAATTATAACAAACATATGATGATCCTATCTCTATGGTTCCAGGATTCCCACTTAAGTTTTTCATTCTTCATTCGATTACGAAGATTTGGCATTTTAAGTCATGATAGATCTTGGATTGAACGTTGCTTAACGTTAAAATTAAAGTTGGGTAAACCCACCAACGTGCATTCGCTGCGCCCAAAACCTACAAGTGGTATCAGAGCGGTCATATCGTTGATTATAATTATTTAGTTTTCAGTTGATGTTTTACACATTTAATAATTTATTTGTTTCAAATTATGTTTAATCATTCTAGAAATATGAATCTTGAGATCTGTTCCTCCTCACTCGTTTCTCATTCACCTCACAGAAACAAATTTTTCGTTTTAATTTTGATTAAAATAAAATAGAGGAACTCATCCAGAGGAGCCAAACATTTATGGCCGTACAACACCAGAATACACATCGTATATTCAGAAGTACATGTTGTGTAGTCTAGGTTCATGCATCAGACTGTTCTGCCATATCAGGCCATGTATTGATCCTAACTAAGTCATTTATGACACTATGTGTTGACCAGGAACATGTGACACATGAGTTCTAGATTACACGCCGTGTGGTCCAACAGAACACGACGTGTAGTCCCTTCCGGTTAGGGTTGGACTGTGTACCCCGTACACGGCCTACCTGGCTAGAAACCGTGTAACGTGGAAACTACACGGCGTGTGTCCCACTGTACACACCATGTACTCTGAAAATTTCCGAAGTACATTAACACGCCATATCCACGGGCGTGTACTTCGGATGGACGGTGAAGAAAAGTACATGCCATGTAGTCATAAAAATACGTCATGTACTCACCCAAATTACACAGATTTATTAAAATTTATTATTATATTATTCAAACCCTTGAGTCTTGTACCATAGTGCAGGCGTAAAGCTGAGGCACAACACGTGATAGGTGTTTTATATATATGTGTTTAATTTAACATCTGCGTAATAAATGGGAATTCACTGGGTTGCCTCCAAGGTATATATTATGTACAAGGATAATTTTAAATGAATTTATTTGTTTAAAATTATGATGGATGATAATCTCAAGGAAGGTAAGAAAAGGGTTTAAGATAAAAGGATTGATTAATTAAAGATAATTAATTGATTCGAGTGTGATTTATCTTAAACAAGAACAATTAAAGAATTGAATGCTATTTTTATTTATGCGTAAATATCGTTGCATGTATGGATGATCATGTGCTAGACTGAGACCTTTGTATGTGAATTTTTTCATTTAATTTATTTATTTAAATTAAATTTGTTGTCCTACGAGCCATATCCTCCTTAATATATAGGGCATGCGCGCCCAATGATTCTTTTATGTAAAAACCCTTTTTTACCCCTCACCTGCATATGAGATAAATGCTTATGTAATGGATAGAGCTCCCAAGCTAGTGGAGGCGGCTCATGTCAGGAGCCAAGGTGAAACCAATCCAAGGAGATACAATGGTGGATAGGTGGAAAGCTATAAACACGAACCCGGAAGGTTCAAGGTGTTTCTCCCCTAGGTATTGGGTTAGTTTATCAACCACTAGATAAACTAACCAATAGAAATTCTCATGATCATACCACTTATTTTATTTCAGTCAGTTTCATGTTTTATTTATTGTGGGTGTGTTGTCACCATCAAACAATTAATGAAATTAAATGATCATGCAAGATGGAACTAAAATAAAACCGTCTTATACGTAAATATTTTTCTTAGACATTGTTAATCACTAAAGTATATCCCACTTAATATTAAAAATCATGTAATAAAAGATAATAAATTGGAAATTTACGTATAAGGATAAAATCCATCAAAATAAATATTAAGTCGGTATAGCCTTCCATAATCTTGGTTAGAATCGAACCATAGTTCAAAGTGCTTGACCAACCCTAGTTGGGTTGCTTTCAATTATTGTAGAATCATAATTGAAGATTTTGGATTGACATAACTTGGTTCACATCAAGGGTTGACTGCCACAGTAGGACTTTGTGTGACCAAGTGGCAAAGGTTGAGTAAATCCAAAATAAAAGGATTTCAGGATTGGGGAGTCCACTCAGTGAATCAAGGAGATATGAGTTAATGCAATTGGTATTTGGAATTCGTACCTAAAACCCTTAATGTTTCTTGACAAACCCTAGTTGGTGTAATGTGAAGGGAAATATGGATCCTTTCCACTAGAATATTCAGGCAACAGAATACTCTAAATTCAATGGTGAGGGCTATTGGATTTCGATAAAATAGTGGGAGACTAATAAGTATTAATTTATTTATTTGTCTCAGCTTTGTAATAAAGTACTAAACCTTTCCTCATCTTAATTTGTAGAAATGGAAAGAAAATTACTTCAAACATATCATTGCAGACCATACTCAAGAAGGAAAACATTCTCACCGACTCCAATTTTCAAGAGTGGCAGAGGTCTTTATGCATCGTCCTTCACCACGAAAGAAAATTGTATGTACTGGAAGAGCCTATTCCAGTTTCATCTGGGAAAGAGTCCAGTGATGAAGAATTATCTCTCTATATAAAACACATGGATGATGCCACAGATGTCTAGTCTTTCATGCTATCGGCCATGTCCAATGAGCTCTTGATGCAACATTAAAACATGGACACGTATAGCATGATGTCTCACCTTAAGGATCTCTACCAAGAGAAGGCAAGACATGAGAGGTAAGAGATCTCTAATGCTTTGTTTACAACTAGGATTGGAGAGTCTGTGCCAGCTGGGCCTCATGTAGTCAAGCTCATTGGCTACATTGAATGTCTAGACATCATAGGGATTAAATTCCTAGATGAGTTGCGTATAGATCTCATCCTATCATCACTGCCCAAGACCTTATCTATATTCATTGTCAATTATAACATGAGCGGCAATGTGAAGAGTCTATCGGGGCTTCTAACCTTGATTCTCTAGGTAGACAAGGACATGGGGCGTGACAAACCCGCAATCCTTATGGTGAATAAGAAAAGGAAGGACAAGGAAAATTGTCCAAAGACTTACAAATGGTCTGAAGCCCCCGAGAACCATCCCTCCAAGAAGGGGAAGATCCAGAGGCAGGGCATGGAAAGGGAGGTGGTGTGTTTTGCATGTGGCAAACAGGGCCACTGGAAGAGGAACAACACCTAGAAGCGTGGGGATGCTAAAGATGCATTCATTATCGAGTGTAATCTTTCCATTTCTACACATTGGGTGTTAAATAAAGCTTGTGGGGATCATATCTGTATTCAAATGTAGGAACCAAGTAGATTTAGAAAGATTGCCAGAGGAGATGAGGATCTTCGAGCTCCCAATGGCGCAAGGCTGGCTGCATTGGTTATTGGAAACTACCACCTCTCATTACTGACTAGCATGATTTTGGTTTTACCTAACTGTTATTATTTTCCTATTGTTACCAAGAACATAATTTCTGTATCTTGTTTTGATATGGATGGATTTATTTTCATGTTTGGAAATAAGGGTTGTCTCTATTATAAGAACAACTTATGTTATGGTATGTCACATTTAAATAATGGTTTGTATGTATTAAATTACAAAAACCAAGTGTTGGCAATCAATAACGAAACAAACTCACATGAATCATACATCACCCAGTTATTGCATCACCATCTCAGTCATGTAAATGAGAAGCGCATGACAAAGCTCTGCCAAGATGTCTATTTAGACTATACTGATCTAAAACCACTTTATAGATGTCACACTTGTTTACAAGGAAAAATGACCATGCCGCCTTTTGGTGGACTGGGTGGAAGGGCCACAAAGCTTCTAGGATTGGTACACACGGATGTGTGTGGACCATTTATAGTAGAAGATAGAGGAGAATATTCTTACTTCATTACTTTTACTAATGATTTGAGTAGATATGTCTATGTCTACTTAACGAGGTATAAGTCAGAGGCCTTAGAGAAAATTATGGAATTCAAGAATGAAGTAGAGAATCAGCTTGGTAAGAAGATAAAGAAACTTCGATTAGATCAAGGTGTAGAATATCTGATCCAAGATTTCATCAATCTTCTATGGGAGTCTAGGATTCTATCTCAGCTCACTCCTCCTTATACACCATAGTGGAACCGTGATATTGAAAGTAGGAACCCATCTTGTTAGACATGGTGAGGTCGATAATGAGTCATGTGGATATTCCATTATCCTTTTGGGTATATGCATTACAAACTACAGCATAAACATTAAACAGAGTACCAGCTAAGGCAGTAAATGGAATTCAATCTAAGTTATAGAGTGGAAAGAAACCCATTTTGTTGCATACACGTGTATGGGGATGCATGGCATTTGTTAAGGCCTTCTCAGGAAACAAAACTAGCACCCCGGGGCATGAAGTGTATCTTTATAGGATATCCCATGGAAACGAAAGCATATTACCAATATAACCCTCAAAAATAGATAGTGACTGTCGCCAGACAATCTGTCTTTCTTGAGAGGGAGCACATACTCATAAAGGATAGTGGGAGTAAGATTGACTTCGACAAAGTTGATGCTCAAGATACACAAGAGTTGGTACATGAACAAGTTCCACATGTCCCTGTGGAGGAGGTTCAGAAACACAAGTACTACATAGGAGCTCAAGATTAGTAAGGGGACCAGAGAGATTTGGTTTCCTAGTCACCGAGGATGGTGAATCATTATTGTTACATAGTGATGAGCCTCTCTCCTACATGGAAGCAGTAGAAAGCTCATAAGATGCAATATGGCTAGAAGCTATGAATTCTGAGATGGATTCCATGTATCAGAACCAAGTTTGGGTTCTGGTCGATGAGCCATTTGATGTAAAGCCTATTGGATGAAAATGGGTATTCAAGAGAATGTAGGACATGGAATGTCAAGTTAGCACCTATAAAGAAAGGCTAGTGGCTAAAGGATTCAGACAACGTCATGGAATTGACTATGATGAAACCTTCTCGCCAGTTGACATGTTTAAATCCATAAGAATCATACTTTACATAGTAGCTTACCATGACTACGAGATTTGGTAGATGGATGTTAAAATAGAATTTCTTAATGGGAACCTTTAGAAAGATGTCTATATGACACAAAAAAGAAGGGTTTGTGACACCAGGTGAAGCCAAACGGATATGCAAGTCGCAGAAATCCATTTATGGATTGAAGTAAGCATCCAGGTCATGGAAAATTCGATTTGATGAAGCCATAAATGAATTTAGTTTCATTAAGTATGAATGCGAGCCATGTGTTTAAGAGCAGTTTAATGGGAATGCAGTCATTATTCTAGTAGTATATGTTGATGACATATTTTTTATTGGAAACGACGTACCAGCCTTACAATCAGTTAAGGACTGGTTGAAGAAGTTCTTCTCCATGAATGATTTAGGTGAAATAGCCTACATTCTAGAGATCAAGATCATTCGTGATAGAACCAAGAGTCTTCTTGGAATAAGTCAGGGTACATACATTGACCAGATACTAAAGAGATTTAGTGTGGAACAATCCAAGAGAGGATTGGTTCTAGTGTCACATGGATTACATATTTCTAAGAAAATTTGTCCTCAGACACAACAAGAGAAATATAGGATGAGAAAGATCCCACATGCCTCGGCTATAGGATCCATCATGTATGCCATGTTGTGTACCAGGCTTGATGTTGCCTATGCACTGAGCATGGTAGGTAGATATCAAGAAGATCTAGGAGAACAACATTGGACTGCTGTTAAGACTATCCTTAAGTATCTAAGAAGAACTAAGGATATGTTCCTAGTGTATAGAGGAGACGAGGATCTTTTCATCAGAGGGTATGCTGATGCTGGTTTTCAAACAGATCAGAATGATCTGAAATTGCAATCTGGAAATGTTTTCTATCTCAATGGAGGAGTTGTGAGTTTGAAGAGTTCAAAGAAGTCAGTTGTTGCCGATTCTACAGTGGAGTCTGAATATATAACGGCTTGTGATGCAGCCAAGGAATCCATCTAGATTCATAACTTTGTCCCGGATCTTGATGTGGTGCCTAGCAGTAAAGATCCCATTACACTGTATTGTGATAATACTACAGTAGTGGCTCTTACAGAAGAACCAAGTTGACATCAACGGAAATAGTACATACTCCAGAAGTATCACCTCTTGAGGGATTTCTATAAAAGGGGTGAAGTTACAGTGAGCAGAGTGTCCATGGAAGAGAACGTAGTAGGGCCCATGACTAAAGGCCTCTCTCAGTAGAAGAATGAATATCATGTGAGAGCTAGTAGGTTAAAGGTTTTTAGCACTTTTCTCTAGTCCAAGTGGGAGTCTGTTGGAGTTGGTGGCCTAGAACAAACTAATTTGTACTTTATTCATTAATAAATGCCTTATCACATCTTGATTGTTCTTCTGCATGACAATTCATGTGATAATGTCCTAAGGATATCTGTTGCATTAATGGGTCATAGCAGATCCCAACTATGATGGGTACCCGGAAGTGCCATAACACTATTCTTGAATATATGTTCTATGGCCGAATGATGTTATTTGAGAGATACAAATAATAGAGGCCATTAGGGTTGAGGACTCATAAAACATTGAGGCACCTTATCATGGATTGTTCCCTTGGTAATATCTAGGAGGATATTATGACAACGAGACCTGCCAGTAAGAAATCCACATTTCATAGTGTCATTGGATGTTCCTATCTGCGGACGTGTGTTTTGGTCCTTAGACTTTATGATTATTATTAATGGGTATTAAAACTCATGCACTTAGATGTATTGATGAAAACTGTGATGACACATTGTTCGCAGCAAGGTAGGATACGTTGGGTGTGTCACAAGTAATACCGCATTAATAGATAATGTGAGAAAGGATTTTTCCATTCTGTTCCATAATGGAAATAGATATCCTAGACCCTTTGTTGGAATTGATATAGCCTAAAAAATCCATGGCCATGGTAAGGTATGGGTGAGTTCAATTCTGGGAAGTCAAAGAAATAATAATCGAGCACATGGTTTGATGGTACTAGCATGCAACCCGCTTGATTAGAGATATCGAGACAAAGGGATTATATTACACCGTAAGAGTTTGTAGAAGGTGAACCATAATTACAACGTTAACTTCTTTCTCTATGGGTGCCTTGGCATGTTTCTAGACGCTATCCTTGGACTTTAGGTAGGCTCCACCTAATGCCATTGATAAAGAGGCCTAGAGGGTCACACACTAAGTGTGTCCATGTATCTCAGTTAAATATTAATTTAACAAGTTAAATAAATATTATTCCCGACTGTGGTTTAATAATTACTTAAGGATGCCTGATTGCATTTATTTCGGCACTAGTTATTCGAGGGAATATATTGTGGGTGAAATAATATATTTATTAGCCAGTAATGCAGTACCATTTATTTAAGAAATAAATAGCCATTACTCAGGGTCTAATAAATGTGGTGGAGAAAAATGGAAAATAAAAGTACACGCCGTGTATATTAAATATAAACGCTGTGTATTAATTATTACACACCGTGTAGTCTTTCCAGGCGGGATTTTGAGGATATAATATTTTTTATTAAATGATATTAATTATAATCAATGTGGGTGCATGTCAAAGAATTAATAATTTGACATGGGGGTTTCAATAAGAGTTAATGAAATAAATAAAATGCGTAACACATTTATTTATTATCATAACTCTATAACCTCAAACCCGATTATAAATATCCTCACAACCCCAACACTTTTACTACCAATAATTCTACACAACAATTCTGGAGAATTCTTTCAAGACCAAAAGAAATCCTTCCTCCAAGAACACTCTCAAGACTGAGAGACCAAGGCGATAGAAGGAGGACATCGCAAGTGAAGGTTCTTTCACGCTAGCACCCGTAGATCCCTTCGACGACGTCCGGAGATACATGTAACACGTGTGGAGCACTGCTAGAGGAATCCTATACTTGGATTCTATGACGCAACGACGGATCACAGGATCATAACCGGAGACATCAATAGAGAAATAATTCCACCAAGGTAATTCTTGTAAATTAATTAAATTAATTATAACCAATATATGATGATCCTATCTCTATGGTTCCGATATTTCGTCTTATGTTTTTTGTTCTTCTTTCTATTCCGAATATTCGGTGGTTTCAATTGTGACAGACCTCAGATTGAACGTAGCTTAATATTAAAATTAAAGTTGGGAAAACCCACCAACTTCTTCCACTGTTCCCGGAACCTACATAACATTCATGGTTATATTTGGAAAACGCATTACAGTATATTCCCTAAATCACTTTTTAGAAACCTTAATTTTTACCTCCATCACATTACAAAATGAATTGAAGAGTTATCACGAGCTCACCCACCCTTGGGTTGTCACGGAACCACCCGTATACATAATAAATTCCCTTGAACTATAACATAATCATAACACATGAACATGTATAAAATAAAAATATTATTACTACATTGAAATCATAAGGCATCATTTCAAAATATTGATATAATCAATTAATTCTCAAAACCATTTTCGATACCAAAATACATAAAGAATAATATAATATTTCTTCTTATTTTTAAAACATTATAGCTTTTATAGGAAGCTAAATATCAAATAATTTTCACAGTGGTATAAAGGTCATTTTCGCTGTGTTTGTTAAAAACATTAATTTTTTCATTTAAAAAAATACTTCAAAGAAAAAAATTCCTTTTAAAAACCAACTATGTTTAAAGTCAAAGGTGTTAATTATACACCGTATAAAACCAGGTCATGTATAAATAAAAATATTCCTCAATGAAAGGAGATGAATATGAAGACCCTTACCTTGAGTCCATATTTTCTCATTCATTCTTTAATTTCAAGAAAAATAAACTTAGGTTAATTTATAACTTATTTTTAACCCATTTAAAGTTTATTATTCATTTTACATCACTTAATTCTATGTTATAGACATTCTTTAATTATTTGCGTTAACATTGGTCATTTTTTCGATGTTCGATATTTGAGTCAAAAATAAACTTATTTTGATGCGAATTATCCACGTGGTCATTAGTAAATTATATACAGATTGATAATATTGATTTAAAAAGCATATATATCAAATATATATGTATTTATAAGAGTTTATAACATTTTTAGATAATAAATGAAATGCACTGTTCATGAAGATGGTTGGCCGTTTGTACGCATGAATGCCACTTTAATTTCATTGTCATATTTAAGGAGTGGAAAATAAATAATATGTTGGTATATTATAATTACAATATATTATATATGTTATATATGTTACAAATTATCATTAATTCCATCCTTTATATGTTCCATCTACGGTATCAATGGGTCATATCACTTTGATGGGGCGGTAGTCCACACATCCATAAATGAAATTATCATATTTACACATTATGGAAAGCATAATGTTATGTTTTAAATAAAAAATAATAATAATAGAGTCAATAAAAATATAATATATGTCATACATATATACATGTCTATCATAATTGACACCATGATAGGTGGTAGGAGAAAATTTAACAATCATCGTTTCGTGAGCAAGTAGTCCACCGTACAATGAAACAACATGTTATGTATCCATTAGATGGAGGTGTGTGTAAGATTAGGTATAAAACATAACATCAAAAATCATAGTATATTTATTATACTATTATTATTATAAAAGAATGGAATAAAAAAGAGGTTACAGGTTGGTGAAGGAAAATAAATTAAAGGATATTGAGTGAAGGCATTTCCTCTAAATTTGGTAACTCCATTTGATTTGAGCCAAAAAGATTTATTTAATCATCATATTCCCAAGGTAAGGATTTTAGGAGGAAGGAAGGGTTTTTGGGAGATTATTTGAGAAAAATTTGGTTGGGGTAATGGACTTTAGAGGTGTGAATAAGTGGGTAGAGTTCGCGGCCTTTTATAAGAGGGAGGAGGGGCACGTTAGGGAAGTCTTGAAATATTATTTTATTAGAAAATGATATTCGAATTATAAATGTTTCAAAATGATATATATCGAGTTAAAGATGAGTATGGGTTGAAATCCACTCAACCAATAGGTTTTAGACAAGTTTAGGTCACAATTTTGTACTTATCTTTTGTTTTAAACCTTATTTAAATAAATAAACTCTTACTATGCCTTCTTGTTTTTTTACACTATATTGTTAATATGGTTAATATACAATGCCAAAAAAGAATAAAATGATTCATTAATGAAATTTTAAATATTACATAATTTTTTTGTCTAATTTTCATATTTTAATTACTATTATATAATTTAATAAAATAGTGGTTTTTTAAAAACTCATTTATATCCATTTTGACACTATATAGTAATTGATTTCTGTTAAAGTCATAAAAACTTTATCAATTTGAAAAAAAACATTAAATAAAATATAAAATGTCATAATAATAATGAAAATGTATGGTTGGCATCAAAATGTTCAAATTACATTTATTTTAATATTTATAATATCATTTTTAATCGTTTATTAATAAGGTAATCCCTGCATCATCATTATTTCATTAATAAATTTATTTTTTAATGTATAGAAATTATAAATAAAATACAATGATGTAGTAATTTATTTTAACATTATAATTAATATTTATAGTAAAAGAGATCAATTATATAACCCCATCTTAAAATTGATTTCATAAAAATATACATGTTTAGGTTATATTTTTCTTTACATTAAATTAATTGTTATAACATGTCATTATCACACTAATTTCGCTCTATGGGGTCCTAAAATATACCTATGGATTTTCATGTACGCCCACATCTCATAAAATAGAAATATAACACCTTTTAAGGTAGTTTAATATTATTATGATATGTTTTGTTACCCTTATATACTATTCATAATGTCAAAAAATAAAATGTACCTATTTAAATAATTTTGACCTTATGATTCTTAATATAGAATCCATCATTCCAAATTCAAAACACAGAATTGGAAGAAATTAATTTAAAATTAATTCTAATTGTCAAAACCCGAACGTGGGTATTTAAGAAGAAAAAACTATCAAAAGATCGAGACGTGTTTATGTATTATTTCAATGTGAAATTACTTTATACTACAAAAATTTGATTAAAAGATAACAACTTAATCCTATTAATCTTTAAAATAAATTAAAAAGACTATATAAATATATAAATAAAATTTATGAAAAGGAGTTTTGAATTAAAAAGCAGTATTTTTTACTGTTCATTAAAATATGGATTTTTTCATAAATATACTAAAAAATTTAACCAAAGTAAATTTTGACGCCCTAATTATTAAGAATAGGTTAATGTTTTCAAATAGAACATATAATAGCAAAAAAACTATATTTAAAATGGGTTCACCATCAAAAGGAGGTAAGACGACATTTTAAAAATATTAAAGCATTTTATGCTTAAAATTAGATCCATTATCATTTTAAGACTCTAAAATTTATTAGATCAATGTAAAAAAATTTAATAAACATGTGTAATTATATAGTATTTTATTCTATTCCTTCCCTATAATACATCTTTTTTGTGTTAAATACCATTTAGAATAATAATATTATTATTGTATTATTTTTCGGTATAACTCAATGTTGTGTGAAACATAAGAGTTTAGAGAAATCTATTGTTTCGTGTAAGGTTCACTATCATACATAGTGTCCCCTTAAATCTAAAATTAATATTTAATTTAAAAATATTAATAGACTTGAAAATTTGTTATTTTATAAATGCACGTGACTTAACAGTATAAGCCTTAACATTTTTTTCCAACAAATAGGTATAATTATTTAGAAACAAAATTTCAATTTTTTCTTCTTCCAACATATATAAATATTTGTTATCCATTATAAAATAACCATTTCAATATTTTTATTTTTTTATTATAAAAAGGGAACAACCATTTTTTCATGATCCTAGAATAAAATTATAATTAATTTAAACATTTTATAATGTTGATAGAGCACCTTCAAACAAAGATAATTATGAGGTCATATAATTTCATCCCACTTTTATTTTTATAATAAAAATATCATATTTACAAATTTATTATTTTTTATTATGTATATAGTTCCCATGAATATATTTTTTGATGATTATACTGAATATTATAGATATATAAATATAAATATAAGTCTCTCTCTTTCATGAGGCTTTGATTCCATAATTTAAATAGTATTAAGGGTTATATGTTAAAATATCATTGCTTATTAGGATTTTTGTGATTAAATTTCAACAGATTTAAATTTATGATATACCTATCAATAAATTGTTAATTTTTATTCTTCCTTGTTTACATTTAGATATTACACAACTTAAATTAATTTTAATCTCTTTTTGAAATAAAAAGACACAAATAATATTTGTATGAAAAACCAATATTAACTCTTTGGTAAGAAATCCTTTTTTTTCATATCCATGTTTTCAAAAAATATTTTTTATATGGTTTTCAATATTACCAAATTATTTTCAAATTTCAATTTTACCAATGAAATAATATTACTAAAACGGTTTGAATTGAATCATTTTTTTATTTTATAAAATATGTAATTAATTTTTTTTGAGAAATTTGGAGGATATTTTTTTTAGGTACACAACATGAAGGGAATTTCTCACCATCATGATTAATCATTGATATAATTGTTTAATTATAATTTTACATGAAAATTTTCAAATAAAGTATTTCCCTTAATATTAGGAAAACATATATTTTTAAATTGAGTGAATACAAAGTGAAAAGGGTATTATCCTTATGAAATATTTTAGAGATATTTTCAATAAAATATAAATTTATAATAACATACATTGATTTTAATTTTCCATTACCAATGTCATGATCCATGGATACCAAACTTATTCTTTTTATGGATGGTTTATGATTATGACGACACAAGATTTATTGAACTAGTTTTATTCATGGGTTATTCTATTAGGTAATTTTAAAATGTTTATGAAACCCATTTCCATTTTTATGAGTAATAACATTGTTAATATTTAATGATCTTATGGGTTAAATATATATGATTTTCATTTTCTTATAGTTATAAACAAAATTATTTTGGATTCCAATTCATTGGGTAATTATATTAATCGCATGATATATTATGTACTGAAATAGAGAGTGACCCAAATTCAGTAAAGGAAAATATCCACTATGATAGAATTGTGAGTGAACCTTGACTACAGGTTAAGGACTGAAACAATTAAACTATAATAGAAATGGGAGTGAAACTAGAATTTGAAATAAAGAGTGAAACAAATTAATTATGATAATCTTAAAAGTGAGCCTTCACTATTTAGTAATTAATTTTATATTCTATTTTTTATACCAAAAAGTTTTGTATTAGTCTAATGTTATGCCATCATGGATTGTCTTTTTTTAATTCCATTATGATTCATATAATATAAACTACCATAATTCATTTTTTGACTCAGTATTATGATATAATGCATTACGGGTATGTTTTTAAAATTTTGTGATCATATTATCATACCCATATTCTCATGTTATACTTAAATGATAATTAATATGTCATTTTTTACCATTACTGAGAGCCCAAGATCACCCTTTATTCTGATCCCTTCCCTCGGGTTATGAGGAAATTATTATTTATAGTATATCCTTTGAAGATACAATGTGGGAAGATATTTGTGGGATATTTTGAATATATATTCTAAATAAAGAATAATTTGTATCTATTCTCCAATGACAACAAAACATTATTGTTCTTATTAATATAATTATGAAATGTAATAAATTTTATATAAAAAGATGTAATATTTATGTATGAAATGTTTGGGTATATAATTTTGGTATTATGGTAATGGTTTAGAAAGTATTTGGAGATTATTATTAAATAAATTTTTGGAAAATATTAGGGATAAGTCTATGTTTATGATTAAATCCTAATGTTTTGATAAGGAAGAGACAATTTGATTTCGCAACAAATAAATCACATTCTGAATACTAAAATTAGATTCATTTTTTGGCACAAATAACTCTATGGTTAAAATACATAAAAAGAGATGTTGACCCACATCTCATATATAATTTTCTTGTATGGTGAGGATACCTATCCAATGCACCTTATTCCACCCTCCTGGGGGATATGAATGGGTTAATTCACATCTCATGTATGAACCATTATAAAGTATATCAATAGAATATGATGATAAAATTCTTATTATAAACTCAATGATAAAATATTGAAATTAAGGTTTCATTATCACGAACCAAGTAGTGCTCAACCCGATCCATTCACTCGAGCCAATCCATAACATGGACCGATAGTTGTTTGCAATCCTCCCTGGCTAGAAACTACTTCTGGGCCTCAATAGTGAAACCAAGGGAATGATTTTCCCAATATAAAAATTAATAAACTAGAGAGAGGAAATAAACATAGCACTAAATATATACATCAATATCAAAACTAAATATAATTTTCCAATTATTATAATACAACAATATGAAAGAACTCAACTGAACCTGAAGACAAAAGCTTCTCGTGGTGATCTTGAGGTTGAATCTCTGACACCAAAACTAACCATCAACCATGGAGACTGAGACCAAGCTAAAACCAACACTAAAGACTAAAATCAATAGATAATGATAAGAATGAGTATCAAAACTCTATATGTGTTATAATAAAAATATATTCCTAATTCACTTCTATTAAATAAATGAAACATCAAATTCAGGTTTGAAATAAAAGATATAAAAGTAATCTTTTCCAAAAATTTGTTCCTCTAAAGAAAAAAAATCCATTTCCCTTTTTACTACTTAAAACAACTTTCTCTTCCAGTAATGATAAATAAGAATTTTAAATAATAATTATGATATTGCATTTCAAATGAGAGTAATTGAGTGAAATAAATTTTCCAAAGAAATTTTCATAAGCCTTTGAAAATAAACATGCATCTTTTACCCAATAATAAGACCATGCAAGTAAGCTATTTGAATGATCACATAACAAGAGTATAAAATTGGTGAGCTAATAGATTCTATATGAGTATCAAATAATATGAAAATATATAATATATAATTTATTCAGAAAATAAAAATCACACTAAGAAACCCCAATGATCAATATCTTGACTTACAACTCATACTTCTTAATGGAGTCCACACCAAGGATCTCCCATTCTGCTCTAACTAAATGGGTCACGAGGATCCCAATGTGAGGAAATCCTACCTATTAAACATATGTATAATTACTATTCTATAGAGAGGATATCCCATTCATAAAATATAAACAAGTAAATAAGATTATCCAAGGAGGGTTTTCATAATAATCATTTTCACCACTTTTACAGATGTGACAAACGTCCCTCAAGCACCATTTTCCAAAAATCTAAAAGAAAATTTCCAAAAAGTTGTAGACACATCATTTTTAATTTCATAATTTTTTATAGAAATTAAATTTTAATCACTCTTCTACCTTTGAAAAAAATGAAAAATTTATTAAAATTCCAAATGTGTCACATATTTTCATTACAGGACACAACATTTTAATAAGACAAAAAAACACCTATTATTATCCAAAACCACTTTAAAAATTCATTTAAGAAACCCAAAATATATTTTAAAATTCCAAAAACTCATTTAAAAATCCATATTGTTCTTTAAATATCATAACTCTATCACGAAGGCCAATCGAACAATTTATCAAAAACATGGTGTGTAAATTTTATCAAAATAATTAAATTTATCATATTACAAGGATGAAATCATCGCTTTTCACA
Source organism: Viscum album (assembly GCA_963277665.1). Taxonomy (NCBI): domain Eukaryota; kingdom Viridiplantae; phylum Streptophyta; class Magnoliopsida; order Santalales; family Viscaceae; genus Viscum; species Viscum album. The sequence continues at coordinate 1,968,975,982 of OY728147.1, read as the reverse complement.
ACAAAAATAATTACAAAGATCATGCATCATTGTATAAAATTTAAGGGAGGTGTGAAAATCATGAAACCAACTATTATTAAATTTAAGGGACATGTGAAAAGGAAAACCCACCTCAAAATCACAGTGCTTCAACAACGCAGACCCAAAAAGCCTCTCTGAGGTTCCAATAGCCATGAAAAAACAATAGAAACACTATGAAGAGAAAAATAATTTATCATGAACAAAGGAAACCACCAAACATTGATCCACAAGACTAAGGGTGAAGATAAACTCAAGATAAAATCAACTAAGAAGAAAGAGGGAGTAGAGATTAGATGATTACATTGAATATGTCACCCAAAATCTTGATGAAACCCTCGATCCACACCATGAGAGATGATGAGAGGCAAGGAGAACATGGGATAGGTTCTCTTTAGGTAACATGGACTAGGGAGAAGAAAAAATAGGGATATTGGGGGTTTAATACTAAGTGGGTAGAATATGAATTTCCAAATTTTTATGATATGGTTTGATCACATTGTTTTTCCGCATGGTTTTCCAAATTGTACGCTAGACATGAACCCTTTACTATAAATGTTGTGCACCTCACATGAGCTACTCACATGGTTTTCCAAACCATGCACTATCCATTCCAGACACCTCTGTCCAAAACCAAAACAACACCGTATGATTTCTGCATGGCTTCCCTAACCGTGCGCATGGCATGAGTGATACCCCAGACACCTAACTATTATCTGTATGATTTCCTTGGATAAGGTTTAAATCTTACAGTAACTATGCTGAAAACATTATCCACCTCCTATAAATACCAATTTACACACTTTTTACAAAAAAACCGAGAGGAAACATGTGATTTTATTAATATTTTCATGACTTATTATATACCCCCTTTACAAGTTTTATATGAAATGTGAATAATTTGTGTGAAATGTTAATGGTTTTAATACTAAGTAAAATGTTTTATAATTTTTAAATGTATTCCAATTGATTCCATTTATTATTTTATTTATAACTCTTACTTATCCAAATTTCCTAGTTCTTGTTTTTTAGGAATCCTAATTCAATATAAAACATTTCATTAGAAGGGACCATGGTCTAGTTCTTCTATTTGAAGGCCCATATGGACCACACAAGATGGCCTATCTTTGAAGAAATTGGATTATCAATGAAGATTTAATTGCTGGGAACCATCAAAAATTAAAAATTCTTTTATTCTCCTCCAAAGTTCTAGGGACCGTGTAAGGAGTCCTGGATAAAAATGTGAAGGCCCAACTCTAAAGGCAAGGGGTCCAAATGATTCATGTAAACTCAGACCACCATACTAGTTGGGAATTAAAATTAGTACAAAATTAATGACATGTCTCCAGATATAGTCATCTAATCAAGAATAGATTTTTAGTATGAAATAGGAGATATAGGTGGATGACTTTTTTTAATAAAGAATTTTTATTTGAAGTCATCTTACTATTGTAAAATCCATTCACATTTTGGCCATAAAAAAGCATGGATTGAAATGGATAGTTTAACATTATTTATTGAAAACACCGTAACTTTGGATTCATAAGTCCAAATTAATCTAAATGTTGAGATTAATTGGAAAAAATTATTATCTACCACTTTAAAGAAGGAGATTCTCTATATTCGGCTATCTGAATGTCCAATTCGTCAATCCAAGTGGGGGGGTAGATTGGGAATGAAAATAGTCCACTTACTTGGGCTATTAATTCATCCCCTCATCTCCTAAAAAGGGGTTGGAATTTTAGAAAATAGTATCACATATTGGGATAACCAAAGCCTTTTTAAGGGCTTGGGAGGACCTGCAATACTCATGTTTTCACTTGATAGATATTTCCTCCACTCTTGGTTTCATTTTACTTTTGTGTTCTTCATTATTTTAATCTTGTAATACTTTTTTATAATTATATTTTAATGCATGTTTGTTATTAAATATCTCTTATTCTCATCCAACTTCTGTAGTTTAATATTAAGTTTATTAAAATAGTTTAAATACAGTTGAATCCCCTTCTTTTATTTTTATTTCTCAATCAATCTAATGTTCATTTTTAATTAACATCATCATTTGTGTGTGTGTTCGACCCACCACTATTTTTTTATCCATTTATTTTTTTATATTATTAATTTATCATCATAATAATTATAACCAGATTACTAATAATTTCAATGGATGAGTAAATCTCTAATTGGGTTGATTTGTAATTTAGGGATGTTAAGTGATTGAGAGATTTTTCCCGTTGAGTATTCTTTAAAATAACATTGTGTTTGTTGGACCTAACATGTCATGGATTAATGAATTATTTTGCTTAAAGAGTGGTTTCTATGGATTTTTATAACCATAAATACACTAACATAAACAAGAAATGATTAATATTATAACCCTAAGTTATGTTAAGGCTTGGATTAAAGCCTTAACTATTGGGAATTTCAATCTATGTCAACATGTGACATGTGTGTTAATTTAATGGAATATAAAGCAATGCTAAAGGACATCACAAGCTTAATTAACTAATTATATACTCACCCCAATCATTATTAAATTGTTAATTTCATCAATCATTCCAATTAATCTCTGCAAATAACCCCCCTAATCACAATACAATCAACTAAAAATAAAATACTATTAAAAAGTTTCATCACCGAGGATTAGACTTGAGTGCTGCTATATACATTAGCAGAGCATCAGAACATTGACTGTGTAATGGCCCAGACCTCTCCGGCCCATTCCCTTGTCAAAAAGAGGGTCTTGAAGTGTTCTGGAGGGTAAGATGGACTTTTCCTACACCTTTCAGAATTTTGAAACTATATGTCGTGTAGTGTGAGGACACGCCGTGTACCCCGTCTCCGGGTATACCCTGTGTGGAAGGTCGTGACCTTATCGTGTGAAATAATTGGGTACACTCTGTGTACCCCAATCTACACGCCGTGTAGTCCCTCCCCGTGCACACGTTACCCTCAAACCCTGTGTTGACCAGTCAACGGCTGTGTGTCGTGTTGGAGACGTGTCCTTGCCCTGTGAAATAAATGGATACACGCTGTATACCCAATACTACCCTCCGTGTAGTCCCCCACCACGTACGTGTTACCCTCAAACCGTGTGTTGACCAGTCAACAGCCGTGTGCCGCGTTGAAGGCCGTGTTGGAAGCCACGTGGTGGCCACGTGAAATGGCCAAGTACATACTGTGTACCATAAAGTACACGTCCTGTACTTTTTTTTCATGACTATAAATGGATGGGTCACCTCCTCCTTTTCAACACACCCCTCTCCTCCCATTTCCTCTGAGCAGAGCTCTCACAAGAGAATCAATGGCTCCTTTTTCTTCCACAACTTCTTCGTCTGAGCTCCGATTTACGAACCGTCAGCGGCCACAGGATAGTAACGATGAGGACGAACTTATGAGCTTGGATCTATTGTCCTTTACTTTGAAACATACACCCGAGGAGGTTTTTCCTAGATTTGACAGAAGTGTCGGACGCCGACGGACATTTTCTAAAGTTGATCCAGGGGAGCTTTGTGATCAGAACCTGTTGAAGTAGGGATCTAACCTTAGTCTCTCTAAATTGTGCATCATGTGGGGGGGGGGGGGGGGTGGGGTATCCTCTTGTTTTCTTGAGAAACAACTGAACCTTTAAATGAAGATAATAACTGGTTAAACAATGGGGATGGGGAAGTTTTTATGGTTATTTATATCCTATGATATTATGTTGTGAATTGAATAGACTTATGCCTACTGAAAATCATGGTTGTTGGGGGCCTTTGCTTGCGCAATTAAATGCTGCCCTATCTTTCTAGACCGTTATGGATGGAAACTTCATGGAATGTGGAATCCGGTTAATCATGTAAAGTTGGATGATTAAATGAAAATATGTAACCCTTGTGCGATCACTCCGGTTGAACAAAATAGAATAATGAACATGTGGGTGTTGTCTTGGATACGTGGCGTGTCATGGGGTGTTTTGTGGGTTGTTGTGGATCGGGTGAGTAGTGGGGCTGCGGTTGGCCTGGTTGTGTCTTGGTGTGAATACTATGTTGGTGATGGGCAGTGGGGATACGATAAATGGTATTAATGGAGTGATGATATATGGTGTGGTTGTGGCTATGGTGGTTGGCAGTGGGGCTGTAGGGATGGGTTTGAATGTGAATGAACTATGGGTTGTGAAAAATAAATAAAAGTGTAAGAGTTAATGAATGATGGGGCTTGGTAATGAAAAGGAATAATAATCAATGGGTTGGTTGGTTATTAAGAAGGGACTTTTTATGCTACTTTTGTTTTCCAAACTTGATTTGTGGATGGAAGGGATATGCTTGATGAACAATCTATGTGGTTGGTTGTGTATATTTTCCCAGTAGTTAAAGAACTAATAAACTGATTCTGTTGAAACATGAAAACTTAAATGGGGTTTTCGGGATTGTTTGTTGTATGCACGATTCGTAGTAGCAATGTCGAGGCACGTGCTCAGTTCTTGGATTAGAATCCATAAGTTGTTCTAAGTGGTTCGTATATATATATATATATATATATATATATATATACATCTGTATCTTTTTGTTTTATCACACCCCACCCATGTTGAGTACTTAGTGTCGAACACTCCCATTTCATGGGAGAGGGTGTTTTCCCCCTTAGTTACTAGCTCTTTCCTGCTCCTTCTTCCCTAGGCTATGATGGATTGAGGAAACCTTACACCCAAGACTCTTCGGGTAGGTTTCGATTGGGATTTTTTAGCCCAAGACTCTTCGATCATGTATTACTTTTTCCTAAGAACCTTTGGGATGAGGCCCATGTGCATGTGGGCGAGATACGTGGTTGTGAGGCCCAGGTGTGTGCGGGCGCGATACGTCGTTGTGAGGCCCAGGTGTGTGCGGGCGGGACATGTGGTTGTGAGGCCTCGATGTGTGCTGGCGGGAAGAGTGTGGTAGCGTCAGGACATTCTCTGTTAGGAAGAGCAGCTATCTAGTGGGGGAAAATGGTGTGGGGTACCCAATACTCTTGTTCTTATATACTACTACCTGTTGTGATTGTGTTTTGGTGAGTGTGGCTGGTGAGGTTGGGTGGATAGAATTCCTTTCTAGGTTTCATCTGTTGTTCTCACAGGACATTAGGATGTCTCCCCACTTGTGCATGAGAGCTTTAGGTTTCCCTACTAAGTATACTTGTATGATCATCCTAAGTTTACTCTCAGGTTTCCAGGAGGAATACCAGGGCCGTGCGGGACCCTACTAGTCAGGGCAGTTGGAGTTGCTACAGTTTTATGTACCTGTTTCTTTTGGTATTGTACTTTTGAGATTTCTTGTACTTGTACCTAGTTTCAGAACTATTTAAACATGCATGTGGGATTGGTTTGGGTTATTTCTATACACTTGTTCTTTTCCTTTTTGGTGGTTGACTTGTCCTATTTCCAGATCATAAATAATAAAAAATGGTAATGCCTCCCATATTTGTGAAAACTCATACCCTTGGTGCTAGTCGCCACCCCGGGGCCTACAGGAGGTGGGACTCGGGGGTCATTATCTCCCTTTCACCATTTCCAGCTCAGGAAGGGCATAATTGGTGGGAGGGGTTCATGACAGAATGGTATCAAATGTGATAGTTGAGAGATAGGATAGATTCTAGAGTTAGGCACAGAGAGGATTGCATGGGATGGTAGGGCAACAATGTTGGTTAATCTTGGTGTGTGACATAGGCCAAGGAAGACCGGCCAGAACACGAGATATTAGGGCCCCCCGTGATCCGATGCAAGGACTCTGAGACTACCGAACGACCGAATGAGACTACATTGATTATAGGTTAGAGACCCTAGGGGAGGTATATGCATCATCATGATTGTGTTTTACTTGATTTGGGTGTTCTAGGAAAGAAATTTAATAAAATGATAAAATGAAACCGTGCAAAACAAATTCCTTACTACTTGGGCTTAGGAGATCCTTGTTTACCGTATTGCTACGACACCTGGACGTCGTCCTCGGGTGACTCAGACGGCCGAGGCCTAGCAGATTCAAGTGGTCGATCAATTGAGGATTGACCAAGAGGAGGAAGATAGCCAGTGGCTGAAGACTCTCCATTCTTTCCAGCGGCAGAACCTCAAGAAGTATGAGGGTAGTACTTCGGATACGGAGATGGAGGGGTGACTTGAGGAGCTAGGTATCACTTTTACCTTGATCCGTGCTCTGAGGGAGTATTGGGTTCCCCTAGCAGTCAGTCAGCTGGGAGGTGCGGCTCGACAATGGTGGACGCTCTACATGAGAGAGAGGATAGAGGCAGAGGTTACATGGGCTAACTTTGAGAAGGAATTTCGAGAGGAATTCCTTTCTTCCATGATCAAGGTAGAGAAACAGTAGGAGTTACTCTCCCTCCAGCAGGGGAGTATGTCAGTACAAGAGTTGGGGAACAAGTTGAAGGATCTCCTACTCTTTGCTCCGGATCTCTTTCCGGATGAGGAGTCTCGGGCGAGATGTTTGGAGGAGGCGCTTCGTCCTTCACTTCAGTATGCTGTCAACCCCTTCACCCTTCTGACATACTTGGAAGTACAGAAGAAGGTAGAGGTTGTAGAGAGGATGAACTCACTGGGAGGTGCACCATGTGGGGGGTTTCATCTAGGTTCATCAAAGGGGAAGGCAGTCAGCAATAGGTCTCCTGCGACGGGACCTTCCAGGTTCAGGCCAGTGGGGAGAAGGCCCCCGTAGTTCCAGTTCAGATATTCGGGTCCTCGTCCCTTTTTCATGAGCCCAAGACCGAATTTTATTTCTTGTGGAGGTTTCGGGCACGTTCAGAGTCAGTGCCCAACCTGAGCTCAGTACGGTGGAGTTGGGCAGGTTCAGCACCCACCCCAACAGCACCATTTGCCGGTGAGACCCTTCCAACAGCAGTTGGACCATGCTCCTCTGAGGGAAGACTTTGCGGGGGGAGGCCAACCTCAGGGTGATCCTCAGGGACCTCATCCATGGTGTGTTCGGGGAGGTGGATGACATCAGAGAGGCAGAGGAGAGGGGCGTGGACATTTGCACGCAACAGAGTTGGCAGCTCCAGCAGGACCAAAGGTGGTACAAGGTACGATTTGTTTGTTCAGCACTCTCGTTTCGGCTTTGTTTTATTCAGGAGCTTCTCACTCCTTTTTTGTACCTGTTCTAGCCCATGCTTTAGGGAAAGACGTAGAGAGACTTTCCATACCATTGGTGCTGAGTACACCAGTTCGAGGCCAAACTAGTGTATCTTGTGTTTTCCGGGGATGTGGGCTGACGTTGGGACCACATCGATCTAGTGGGGATCTTCTTTTTCTACAGATGTATCCATATGATTTCATCCTAGGCATCGACTGGTTGTTTTCTATTAGTTCCATTATCGAGTGCTTCTGGAGAAGATTCGTGTTCTCCGACATGGATGGGCATCAATTAGCTTTTTCTGGTGAGAGGAGCTATCAGATGGGAAGCCAGCGTGTGGAGCCTTTCGTTTCTTTATTATGCGGGTTATCAGTCGCCCGGTCCTCTCCGGACCATTCCCTTTTCAAAAAGAGGGTCTTGAAGTGTTCTGGAGGGTAAAATGAACTTTTCCCTCACTTTTCATAATTTTGAAACTACACGCTGTGTAGTGGGAGTACATGCTGTGTACCCCCTCTCCAAGTATACCCCGTGTTGAAGGCCATAGCCTTACCATGTGAAATAATTCGGTACATTCCATGTACCCCAAACTACACGTCGTGTAGTCCCTCCCCGCATACACATTACCCTCAAACGGTGTGTTGACCAGTCAACGTCCATGTGCCATGTTGGAGCCGTGTCCTTTCCAAGTGAAATAAATGGGTACACACTGTATACCCAATACTACACGCTGTGTAGTCCCTCCCCGCATAAGAGTTACCCTCAAACCATGTGTTGACCAGTCAACAGCCACGTGCCGCGCTGAAGGCCGTGTTGGAAGCCGCGTGGTGGCCGCATGAAATCTCCAAGTACACGTCGTGTACCATAAAGTAAACTCCGTGTACTTTTGTTTTTCACGCCTATAAAAGGAGGGGTACCCTCCTTTTCAACACATCCCTCTCCTCCCCTTTCCTCTGAGCAGAGCTCTCCCAAGAGACTCGAAGGCTCCGTTTTCTTCCATTACTTCTTCATCCGAGCTCCGATTTATGAACCGTCAGTGGGCATAGGATCGTAATGATGAGGCAGAACTTCTGAGCTTAGATCCATTGTCCTTTACTTTCCAACATCTGCCCGAAGAGGTTTTTTTGTGATTCTATAGAAGTGACGGATGCCAATGGACATCTTCTAAAGTTGATCCGGGGGAGCGTTGTGATCAGAACCTGTTGAAGTAGGGATCATACCTTCGTCTCTCTATATTGTGCATCATGCAGGGTGGGTATCCTCTTGTTTTCACGAGAAACAACTGAACCTTTAAATGAAGATAATAACTGGTTAATGAACGTGGATGGGGAAGTTGTTATGTTTAATTATATCATGTGATATTATGTTATGAATTGAATAGGATTATGCCTACTGAAAATCACGGTCTTTGGTGGCCTTCTCTTGTGAAATTAATTACTAACCTATTTTTCTAGACCATTATGGATGGAAACTTCATGGAATGTGGAATTTTGTTAATCACGTAAAGTTTACTGATTAAATGAAAACATGGAACCCTTGTGTGATCACCTTGGTTGAACAAAATGGAATAATGAACATGTGGGTGTTGTCTTGGAAACGTGGCATGTGATGGGGGTGTTTTGTGGGTTGTTGGTGATCGGGTGAGCAGTGGGGCTACAGTTGGATTGGTTGTGGGTTAGTGTGAATACTATGTTAGTGATGGGCAGTGGGGCTACGATAAATGGTATTAAAGGGGTGATGATGTATGGTGTGGTTGTGGTTGTGGTGGTTGGAAGTGGGTCTTCAGTTATGGGATTGAATGTGAATGAACTATGGGGTTTTTATAATAAATAAAAGTGTACGAGTTAATTAATGATGGGGCTTGGTAATGAAATGGAATAATAATCAATGGGTTGGTTGGTTATTAAGAAGGGACTTGTTGTGCTGCATGTGTTTTCCTAACTTGATTTGTGGATGGCAGGGATATGCTTTATGAATGATAGATGTGGTTGGTTGTGGATATTTTCCCAGTAGTTAAGGCACTAATAAACTGATTCAGTTGAAACATGAAAACTTAAATGGGGTTTTCGGGATTGTTTTTTCAATGCATGCTTCATAGTAGCAGTGCTGATGCACGTGCTTAGTTTTTCGATTCGAATCCATAGGTTTGGATGAGTGGTTGGTATATATATATATATCTGTATCTTTGTGTTTTATCGCACCCCACCCATGTTGAGCACTTAGTGCTGAACACTCCCATTTCTGGGGAGAGTGAGTTTTCCCCGTAGTTACTAGCTCTTTCCTGCTCCTACTTCCCTAGGCTGTGATGGCTTGAGGTGACCTTACACCCAAGAATTTTCAGGTAGGTTTCTATTGGGGTGCTTTAGTAGAAGACTCTTCAGGCATGTTTTACTTTTTCCCAAGAACCTTCGGGATGAGGCCTAGGTGCGTGCAGGTGGGATACGTGGTTGTGAGGCCCACGTGTGTGCGAGCGGGATACATAGTTGTTAGGCCCAGGTGTGTGTGGGCGGGATACGTGGTTGTGAGGCCCAGGTGTGTGCGGGAGGGATACGTGGTTCTGAGGCCCAGGTGTGTGCGGGCGGGATACGTGGTTGTGAGGCCTAGGTGTGTGCGTGTGGGAAGAGTGTGGTAGCATCAGGATGTTCACCATTTGAAAGAGCAGCTAGCTAGTGGGGGAAAATGGAATGGGGTACTCAATACTCTTGTTCTTATATACTACTACCTGTTGTGATTGTGTTTTGGTGAGTGTGGTTGGTGAGGTTGGGTGTATGGAATTCCTTGCTAGGTTTCTTCTGTTGTTCTCCCGGAACATTAGGATGTCTCCCCACTTGTGCATGAGAGCTTTCGGTTTCCCTACTAAGAATACTCGTATGCTCACCCTACGTTTATTTTCTGGTTTCCAGGAGGACTATGAGGGCTGTGCGGGACCCTACTAGTCGGGGCAGTTGGAGTTGCTGCAGTTTGCTATACTTGTTTCTTTTGGTATTGTACTTTTGAGCTTTCTTGTACTTGTACCTTGTTTCAGAACTATTTAAGCATGCATGTGGGATTGGTTTGGGTTATTTCTATACACTTGTTCTTTTCCTTTTTGGTGGTTGATTTGTCCTATTTCCCAATCTTATATAATAAAAAAGGGTAATGCTTCCCATATTTGTGAAATCTCATACCCTTGGTGCTAGTCACCACCCCGGGGCCTACTGGAGGCAGTACTCGGGGGTCATTATCTCCCTTTCACCATTTCCAGCTCAGGAGGGGAATCTTTGGTGGGAGGGGGTCGTGATAGACTGGTTGATAAGTGAAAATATTACATTCTTTCAAATGGCATTGTTCTTAGGGGTGGTGCAATTAATTAGTATTTAGTTTCTGGTTATTGTAAAAAAACAAAAAAAAACAAAATTTTAAAGAAAATGAAAAAAACACAAAGAAAAACCATCCTTCTCAAAAAAATCATAAATGAAAAAAACACAAAGAAAAAACCACCTTTCTATTTCTTCAATAATCTTTATGAATTCCCTGTAGCCTCCCAAATAATCCCTCATATTTTTTTGACCCTAAAATTAAGATAACACATCTACAAATTAAGAGGATCATTAGGGATACTCAAATAATTCAAGAACTTGTCCTTGTCCAACCAATGGAATTAGATATGACCAATCCAAGGGGAAAAAACATAAATAACTCTTTGTCCCTGATATGAATTTTTGACATCTTTGTATTAAATATCAAAACATAGTGGCTGACATTGAAGTCAAGTCTATTTTGATTCATCTTCTCCCTCATTTACATGGGCTAACCGACGAGGATCCACATCATCAACTTAAGGAGTTCCAAGTGGTGTGCTCTACCATGAATCCTCAAGGAGTTTCTGTGGAACAAATCAAACTCTGAGAATTCCCTTTATCCCTACCTAAAACTACTATGTCATGGCTCTACTACCTTATTTCTGAATCCATGACCACATGGAATGACATGAAACGACTCTTCTTAGAGAAATTCTTTCCTACTTATTGTACTGATTCTATCCAAAAGGAAACAAGTGGTATCCGTCAGCTACCAAGTTAATCACTCCATGAATACTAGGAGATGTTCAAAAATCTTGTTGAAACTTTTTCACACCACTAAATCCCTGACCAACTCTTGATCCAGTACTTCTATGAGGGGTAATTGGATATGGAGAGAACTCTCATTGATCCCGCAAGTGGCATTGATCTTGTTGTTAAAACTCCTACAACTACAAGAGATCTTATAAGAAACATGGCTACAAACACACAAAATTTCCATAATCGAGCACATTCATAGGTAAAAAAAGTCCAAGACAATGAATCCATATAGGCGAACAAGCTGACTAAGTGGATGAGTGAACTTACATGTCTTGTGCGACAACTAGTTGTGGCTTTCAAAGCCCCAAACTCATCTTCTCCACAATCAATTTTTCCTGGACCTGTCAAAAACTATGGAATCTATAACTCACCAACTCATCCAATAGACACCTGTCCACAACTTCAAGATGAACCATCAGATTCATCTAGAACAATTGAGATCAATGCAACAAATGCTCGGCGGAACCCCAACCCTCAACAATCAGGTCAATTCATTAGAAACTTAAACCAACCTCACTCTGCGCCATTCTCTTCTTCCTATAACCAAGGAATGAGGTTTGGTAATCCTGTATCTCATCCCTTACCATTCCCTCCTCAAAACCAGAACCAATTTCAAGATGGTCAAGGTGTCGGTAACTTCCAACAACCTTATCCTTTTGTTCCTCAACACCATAGGAACAATCCTCCTCCTGGATTCCACTATCCTTGTGAGTTTTACCAATTACAAAACCAATACAATTGCTTTCTCAAGAACCAAGTTCAAAGTAATAACAATCTTGAAAAAGCCTGTTATTCCATGAAACCATGAGAAAGTGCAGTGGAAGTTCTTGCCTCATTCACCCATTCCAACCTTAAAAACATTGAAACCCAAATTGGTCAAATTTCATCACACCTAAGCTAGCAAAAATAATCAAATTCTTCCCAACTTCCATCTCAACCATTAACAAACCCCAAGGGTAATTTAAGTGAGATTGCACTTAGATCAGGGAAGAAAATTTCTAATAATCAAGATAATTTCTTCAAACCCCCTTTAAATGCTGACCTAGAAATTTAATGAAAAAAACATGAAAAGGAATTTGAATCCATTCCCTCACCTCCTTTCATTCCACTTAGGAACCCAATAACTTTTCCACAAGCCATTTCTAAACCAACGAAGTCCTTTGAACCAAATCCTAAAATTATCAACATGTTTAGATGTGTTGAAGTGAACATTACCCTCTTAGATGCCATTAAAAAAATTCCTAAGTATTCAATGTTTCTCAAGGATTTCTGTACCTATAAGAGGCAACTTAGGACCTTTGAAAATGTTTACACCCAACATTCTATTTCCATACAGTTCCAAGATCTAGGGAGCTTTACGGTGTCATTACAAATTTGAGTTCCAACTTTAATGATGCACTCATAGACATAAGAGCCTCAATTAATGTCATGCCCAAATCCATCTTCTCCAACCTTGGTCTAGGTACCTTAAATTCAATGGCTGTTTTCATTCGACTAGGCAATCGAAGCACAGCCAATCTTGAGGGAATAATTGAGGATATCCTAGTTCATGTGAAAGATCTTATCCTTCTTGCAAATTTTTATGTCCTAAACAAGGAAGGTGAGATGAACTCTTCTCAATCTCCACTAATTCTAGGAAGACCATTCCTCATGACTGCTATAACTAAGATTGATGTCCATTTAGGTATCTTATCCGTGGTATTTGGTGACCAACTTGTGAAGTTCAACATTTTACAAGCCATGTTATACCCACATGAGGATAACCCTGCATTCTCAATCCATGATTCTGAGTACACTTATAAGAGTCAATTGAACCACAATCAATCATTTTCTTCTTGTTCAAATGATAAAGGATCTTGTGAAAGCTTTACCATGATTAACCAAGTTATAAATGGTAGAGTTGATGTGGACCTCTCATTCATAGACTCCATCAATCTAGTGGAACTTGAAAACTCTCTGGAATCCCACATCAACTCTGATCTCTACTAGTCCACATCAACATTGATCTCTACTCCTCCACCTTAGATAGTGTTATGGAAAATGAATATGAATAAACTGAATTCCCTTCCTCCATTCCTGAGTTTTTTAACCCACATATTAAAGATGAGACTAATCAGACACCTCTTCTTGAGCACCTAAAATGTGAACTCCATTTCCATGTTCACTCTTATCCTATCATTATCTCTTCTTCACTTACCAAAATTGAGGATTCAAAACTTGTTCAATTGTTATAGGAAAACAAAAAGGCATTATGTTGGACCCTAGATGACATACCAATAATCAAGCATGCTCTTTGTATGCATCACATCCATCTTAAGGAATCATCCAAACCAATTATACAACCACAAAGAAGACTCAATCCACCCATACTTGAGGTAGTTAGGGAAGAGATAACCAACCTTCTTCATGATGGTATTATCTACCCAACTTATGATAGTGAATGGTTTAGTCCAATTCAAGTTGTACCAATGAATGGTGGGATAACAATTATCAAAAATAAATATGGGGAGGTAATCACAACACATTTGAAGAACAGATGGTGTGTGTGCATCGACTAATGAAAATTGAATGTTGAAACATGAAAAGATCAAAACCATATTCCATTCATTGATCAAATGCTAGAACAATTAGCTGGAAAGTCACACTATTGCTTTCCTGAGGGATACACCAGCTACTTACAAATCCCAATCACACCTCATGACCAAGAAAAGAAAACTTTCACTTTCCCCATTGGAACATATGCATACATGAGAATGCATTTTGGTCTTTGCAATGCTCCTTCATTATTTCAGAGGTTTATGATGAGTATCTTTTATGAATTCATTGAACACTATATATAAGTATTCACGGATGACATTACCATTTATGGTGAGTCATTTGAATTGTGCTTTTATTCTCTCTATAGTCCTTCAAAAGTGTGTAAAGTTTAACATTGTGTTAAATTTTAAAAAATGTCACTTCATGGGTGTAAATGGGATTTTTCTAGGGCACATAGTTTCAAAAGAACATATTGAAGTCAATCATGTCCAAATTGAAGTTATTCAATCACTTCTAGATCCCACATCTGTTTGAGACATCCGTTCCTTCCATGGTCATGTCGGTTTCTATCGGCGATTGATCCATAAATTATGTACGATTTCCCTCCCACTCACTATATTTCTCCAAAATGATGTCACTTTCCATTTCAATGAGTCTTTCAAGAGACCCTTCGTTGAACTAAAAACTACTCTTACATCTTCCCTGATAATCCAAACCCCAAATTGGTCCTCACCCTTTGTGTTGATGTGTGATGCTTCTGATAGATCATTTGGGGCTTTTCTTGGTCATATAATAAAAATAATTCTTCATGTCAATTATTATGCCTAAAAAAAATTGGATGAAACTCAATATCACTATACTATGACTGAAAAGGAACTTTTAGCAATGGTTTTTTCCTTAGATAAATTCTTTCCCTATCACTTAGGTTCCAAAATAAACATCTTCACTGACCATTCAATTATTAAGTTCTTACTCATGAAAAGTGATTCCAAAACAAGGATAATATTGTGGATACTAATGCTCCAGGAGATTGAACATGAAATCAAAGATAGAACATGAAAAGAAATCATTGTGGCTGATCACTTGACTAGAATTTCTAATTCTTCTCATTCAGAAATCGTCGATCCTAAATTCCCCACTGAACACCATTCAACTCTCAATACAAAAATACAATTGTATGCCCCAATTTTAAATTACTTGGTTTCTGGGGTTTTTCCTGAAATTTTTTCAAAAGAAGAAAAATTGAAGTTGAATAGTGATTCAAAATACTATTTTTGGGAAGAAGATAATCTTTGGTTTTGAGATGTGTTTTGGAACAACTCCAATCCGGAGAACACACCAAAAAAACCTCACTAGATCACTTCCCATAACATCCAAAAGCCTTAATATTAACATCCAAGGAAACCATAACCCTAGATCTACACACAACAAGTGTAGATCTAGAAAAGAAATAATGATAGGGATGTAGATCTAGAGGAAAACCCAAGGAAACCGAGAGGAGAGACTTACCTGGGAGAAAACACCTTGAATCAACCTTGAAACCACTTCAAATCACTTCCAAAACGTGTGGGATATCCCCTCAAACCCTTGAGAACTGAAAATCCTGAGTGAGGCTCGAGTGGGAGGAATATTGGAGTGAAATGAGGCAATCCCGAGTGAGCCCAAAACTTATAACCCTAACATTAAGTGGCCTCATGGTGAGCCTGCACAGTTTGGAAAACCGTGCGCTAACGATGCGCATGCCACTATCTCGAGAGCTAGGGTCCGCACGGTTTCCTCGCACGGTTTGGAAAATAGTGCATAGGCCATGCGAGGACTACTATCTCGAGAACAAGGGTCCGCACAATTTCCTGGGGAATCCACACGGTTTCCACTAACCATGCTCAAACTGTGCACCCCTTTAAAAGTTTCAAAACTTATACAAAACAATTCAGAACTCTCCCAACCACTTCACAACACATCCCATGCACTTCAAACACATAAAAATGCATAAAAAAAGGCCAAATACCTCAAACTAGGGGTGATACATTCTCCCCACCATTGGTATTTCCATCCTCAGAAAGTAGTGAACTCGCCATTTACCGAAAGAGCTCGGGTCACTGCTCAACCATCTCTTTCTATCGCTCCCAAGACTCCTCTTGAATATGACTATGTTGCCACAAAACATGAACTAAACTGATGCTTTTACCACACAAGACTTTCTATTTCCTATCCACAACCCAAACTAGCACGTGAACCAACAAAGCATCCAGTTCTTGCTCAACATGGTCCCATCGAATAACATGGTCACGATACGAATGATAATTTTTAAACTGCGAGACATGAAACGCATTGTGCACCGCACTAAGCCATGGTGGAAAAGCCAGATAAGCCACCTCAACATACTGATAAAGAACCACAAAAGGTCCAATATACCTCGGATATACCTTTCCCTACTTCCCAAACCAACGATGTCCGAACCTAGGAGAGATACTCAAGAACACATGATCACTCACCTGGAACGACAATGGTCATCGACGATGATTTTCATATGATTTTTGACGACTTTGAGTTGTCTCCACTCTTTTCCTGATCAACTTGATCATCTCTGTAGTCTCATAGACAAGGCTCGGTCCAACCATCGAAGACACACCTGTTTCCACCCAACATAGTGGAGAAAAACATGGCCTCCTATAAAATGATTCAAATGGAGCCATCTGTATGGATGCCTAATAACTGTTATTGTACAAGATCTCAACCAAAGACAAGTGTTTCTCCCATGATCAACCAAAATCTATGACACAAGCCCACAACATATCCTCTAGAGTTTGTATCATCCTCTCGGATTGACCATATGTCTGAGGATGATAAACTGTACTCATCGTTAACTGTGTTCCAAGGGATTGTTGTAAGGATTTCTAGAAATGAGATGTAATCCTCAAATCTCTATCTGATACAATCGAAACTAAAACACCATACCTATTTACCACCTCCCGGATATAGATTTTGGACAGATCCTCCCATGTATGAGATTCATGAATTGGGATAAAATGGGCCGACTTCGTTTGCCGATCCACTATCACCCAAATGGTATCATGCTTATTGACCATTCATGGGATAACTGTTACAAAATCCATCGCTATCTACTCCAACATCGAAATAGGGATTGGTAAAGACTACAACATTCCTGCTGGCCTCTAATGCTCTGCCTTGAACTGCTGACAAGTCAAGCATCTCGAAACAAACTCAACCACATTTCATTTCATAACAACCCACCAGAACTATGCCTTCAGTTCGTTATACATTTTCTAAATTTCAGGATGAATAGCCCACCTAGAATGATGATACGCCCTGAGAAGATCCTCCTGAAAAGCAACAGGTACAACCATCTGATTCTGAAAACACAAAACTAAATTTTCATTCAGTTTCCAACCCTCAATAGTGTCCCCACCATTGAGTCTCGACCCCACAGTCACACACTTAGAATCGAATATCTGTGCTTCTCTAACCAGGCCAACCAAGTCAGGAATCAACAAAACTGGAAAGAAGACCGCTCTATCACCCTGGTCCTCACATTCCAACCGCATATCAGATATAACCGACATCAACTACCGTTGGTCTTATACCTATTTCACCACCTGACCATATGATTTTCTACTTAATGCATCTGCCACTGAATTTACCTTTCCCAGTGTGTACATCATGTCAAAATCAAACATCTGGAGATATTCCATCCATCTCCTTTTCCTCAAGTTCAAATCCATTTGTATGAAAAATGTGTTTACCATGCATGATAACGCACAACAAACCTGATCCCAATGCACTCTCAAATTCCATGAGCCATACGCAACCACATGATTCCCTTGCATGATAACACACAATAACCCTGATCCAGATGCATCAAAATACACAACATTCGATTTTCTTGATTCTGGAAAAACCAAGATTGGTGCTGATGTAAGATGACCCTTTATCTCTTCGAAACACTACTTACACTGTTCATTCCACTAGAATGGAACATTATTTCTTTTCAAAGATGTCATTGGCAAAGCCAAACATGAAAAATCACGAACAAAACGCTGATAATACCCAGCTAGACCAAGAAAACTCTGTATCTCAAACACATTCATTGGCGATTGCCATGAGATAATAGCCTCTATCTTTACTTAATCCACTAAAATACCCCTTTCAGAAATCACATGGCCAAGAAAACAAACATCTTGTATCCAAAAGTCACACTTCGACAATTTGGCATACAACCGATGATCCCTCAATATACACAACACTATTTCCAAGTGCTTCTCATGCTCCACCCTTGTCTTTGAATACACCAGAATTTCATCGAAAAACACTACCACAAATGAATCAGGATATCTCTGAAATAACTGATTCATCAATGTCATAAACACCACTGACATATTTGTTAGACCAAAGGGCATAGCCACATATTCATAATGGCCATATCTACTTCTGAAAATTGTTTTAGAAATATCCTTCTTCCTCACCAGAAATTGATGATATCCCGACCTCAGGATGATCTTGGAGAACCACTGGGCTCCCCTCAACTGGTCGAACAAATCATCAATTCATGGACGTGGATATATATTCTTTATCATAACGTGGTTATGTCTACAATAATCAACACATAGCCTCCAGGTTCCATCCACCTTTTTCACAAACAAAACTAGAACTACCTATAGAGACATGCAAGGCTGGATAAACCCTTTGTTTTCTAACTCTTCCAATTAGATTTTCAATTCCCGCAATTCAGTTGGTGCCATTCGATAAGACATGAGTGAGATAGGACTGGTCCCCGGAAGGAGATCAATCGTAAACTCCACTTTTCTTATGAGAGTTAACCCAGTGAATTCATTAGGAAAAACATCCATGAACTGATCCACCTATGAGGGACGAACACTCCACTCAACACCCTCTACTAATTCCAATGACAACACCACCAACTGATATGATAACTCATCCACTGCTGGTGCCAAAAAACCCATTGCACCCTAACTTTCATGCATCTCTCCTCTAAAGAGATGTCTAACACCATCGTGTGTCATAAAAGACACTTTTCGTGCATCATAGTCAATGTGGGCCTTAAAAGCCACCAGCCAATCCATTCCTAGGATTACATAATACCCATCCATCTCAAGCATTGAGAAGTTCCACTCTATCTCAACCTTGCCGACAACAATACAATATTATCTACACAAGAAAGATCAACACTCTCTTCGACCCAGAGGAGTTTGACATTTCATTAATGAGGGCATAATTTCTACCCTTAAACCTATCAAATCAACCACACGTGTAGCAACAAAAGAGTGTAAAGAACCCATATCAAACAACACATGAAACAAGGTAGAATTTAATAGAATGATACCTCGCACCGTGGATGGTCCCGACTGATCATCCACCATAACCTGTTCAGCTCCAAACACATGTTTGTTTTCCAAACTCTTCTCTTTATTTCTTTGTTGAGGCATCATGGTATTCTGAGAATCACCATGACCCACTTTACTCTAATAACGAGGGGTATGCTGCTGCCCTTGTCCCATCAAAGCATACGGCGTCTGCAATCCTTGAGGAGTGTCACATGCAGCCGACCTTGGAGAATTCTGACAATAACACTGCAGATGCCTCATCTTCTTACAATTATGACATGCTTGAGGTTGTTCCATACAATCCCTCTTGATGTGGCTCGTCGAACCACACTGAAAACATCCCAGATTTATCTGGAGCATCGTAAGAAGATTTACTGATCCTTCTGTTGGATTATATGCCATATTCCCACCCTGGGTATAAGTGTCCCTCCTTCTCTTGAAACTAATGTTAGAGTTCTCAGTATTCCCCATGGGTACCACTATGTTTCCCCTGCTCGGAGCACCCAACAGATCCCACTCAGCCACAGGGGATCTATTCACCATCTCTGTGTAATCATCTATACACAACACCGCTATATTTGAATATATTTCTTAACATAACCCTACTTCAATGATCCTTGCCTTCAACGACATGCTACCTACCACCTCAGGTGAAAACCACACTAAGTTCATGAAATTAGTTTCATAGTCTATCACAGACATCAGCTCTTGCTTCAAACTGAAGAAATAAATCATATGCTGAATTCTGAATGTATGTGGGTAGAATGTTTTGTTAAACAATTCCTCAAAACCTTCCCACATCATACCCTGATCCGTCCCCGCTTAGACTACCAACTCCCACCACTGAAGGGAAATATCTTCCAACATATACATGGCCAACTTTACTTTCATCTCTACCGGCATTCCCAAGAACTCAAATATCTTGTTCATTCTATTCAACCATGCTTCATACCTTTCCAGCTATGAATCACCCATGAAGATATGTGGATTCTTCTTTTGAAACTGAACCGCATGATCCACATGCCTTGGTTCATCCACTATATTTCCACTTCCCACAGCTTGGAAATCTTGTACAATACTTTTCACTAGCTGCTGGTTCACCTGAGGCTCAGGTGGAACCACATTCTCAGCAGCCTCCTTCGGTTGGTCTCTACGATGCCTACTCGGTGCCATTTCAATCAACAAAAAATAAAAAACCATGAGTCTCACATCCGTAGACATCATGAAATCCCATTTCAAGTCACATTACACAACACTAACACAACAAGGCTTTCAACCAATTCACATTTTCCCACATGTTCCATGTTTCACCATTTTGAAAACCAAACCATATTCAAAATACTAATTTATTCACATTACAAATTCACATATTCATATCACTTAATAAATCATTATAGCCCAATGAAATATGCATCCTAGAGGGAAGTCATTTCTACCATTCATGTCATGCTCATCTCATTGGCTACACCCACGACAATGAGATATCCAATGCCTATAAGTGTCTCTAAAACACTTATGTACCCAACTCCATGGTAACTTGAATTTCAGCATAAATGGGTTAGCTACATCCTTTTTTGATATACATTCCAAGATCCAACATTCCCATGCCTTGTACCATCCTGACTCAAGGAGTATACTACAAATAATGTCAACACCAAATCCGAGAATAAACTCCAAAGGACCGAACAAACTGATACCACTTGTAACACCCCGCCCCTACTTCATTGTCTTGAGGAGGAAGTGAAGGATAATTGGCCTTAAGCGACATTCCCATGATTCTAAAGGCCGGAAATAAATGCTGAGGGATTCATGATTAAGATGAGGAACAATTTTCCCTTAAGACGGAACCAACCAAACCATCCCCAAACAGGCACCATATGATGCATGTCAATTTAATTACCGAACCAAGCATTCCCAAAAGACAACCAAGTTGTTCCACAACACAACTCAAAACTAATATAACCAGACAAGGCCACACAAAATCAGAGTACATGCAGAAAACTAAACAACAAACACTACGAGACATGACACCACCACAGCTCCACACCAAGCTCCAAGCTCCACACTCCACCAAGACATCACAATGCACCACTAAAGGAGGGAGATGCCTTACCTTTTACCATGTCATGGTGCACAACATCTTCAAAGACACAAAATTTCCAAAGAAGGGGGTGAGTACTAAAACTCGGTAGGATTTACCCAAATGAATTCTCTACACATGCCACTAGGATAAAACCGTTAGCACATTTATATAAAATAGTTTATATAAAAAAAATCCAAAGTGAAACCATTTTCATAAGCCAAACATGCCCTTACCAAGACATCACACCCAAACCAAGATGCCAAGGTAAAGCTAACCAAACATGCCACAAGTCATATCATCATTTACACGTTAGCACAAAAACTTCCATCATGAAAAGGAATGCACAACAAATAAACAAAACAACAAAACAACCAAACAACCAAAAAACCAAACGGCGGAGCTTCCGTCCAACCCGTTCACCCATTTACACCAAGAAGCTCTTCCCGTCCACTTACCATTAATGGTGGCCCTTCTGTCCCCTATACATCCCTGTTTTATAGTGGTACTTCTCGACACATCCACACAACATCCAAAACAAGCCAAGCCAAGCATATAACCCACCAAGGACACAACCACATGCAGTCCACAAATTCCATTGCATATCAATCGACTTCAATAAATCACTCATTTATTGAAAACCATTTTCTATTAAAACCATATTTCAATAAAACAACCTTTTTATTAAAATCAATTTCCATCAATCATTTTCACAAATAAACCATAACATCCCATTTTAAAATCTCCATTTTAATATCCACAACAAAATAATTTCACTACAAAACATTCTTTTTCCCAAAATCCCTAATGCATTTTCAACCCACTTTGCACAACATAGAAAAATTAATTTTAATCAAAAAATTAATTGTAACATGAAACCACTAGTTCTAAGCAAGTGGAGCTGAGAGAGAATCCACCTAACTTTAGGGTTACCTAGAAAACGAACCACAAACAACTGCACCTCCTATCCGGTGAATGCACCACCAAAACCTCTCTAGATCACCTCCCCTAACATCCACAAGCCTTAATATTAACATCCAAGGCAAACCCAACCCTAGATCTACTCACCACAAGTGTAGATCTTAAAAACCAAGAAAGAGTGGGGTGTTGATTTAGAGGAAAACACAAGGAAACAAAGAGGAGAGACATACCCGAGAGAAACCACCTTGAATCCACCTTGAAACCCCTTCGAATCGCTTCCAAAACGTGTGGGAGAGCCCCTCCAACCCTTGATAACTGAAAATCCCAAGTGAGGATTGATTGGGAAGAAGGTTGGAGTGAAATGAGGCAATCCCTAGTGAGACCGGAACTTATAACCCTAAATTTAAGTGGCCGCATGGTTAGCCCGCACAGTTTGGAAAACTGTGTGCTAACCATGCACACGCCACTGCCTCGAGAGCCAGGGTCCACATAGTTTCCTCAAACGGTTTGGAAAACCGTGTGTAGGCCGTGAGAGGCCTACTGTCTCATGAACTAGGGTCTACATCGTTTCTTGTGGAATCCGCATGATTTCCACTAACTGTGCTCAAACCCTGCACCCCTTTAAAAGCCACAAAAATCATCCAAAACCATTCCAAACCCTCCCAAACTTTTCCCAACTCATCCCATGAACTTTCAATAAATTAAAATGCTTAAGAAATTCCACATACCTCAAACTGGGGTGATACAACTTAATTCTCATTGGGAAGGTCCTTTTTTATTACTAATGTTTACCCATTTGGTGTAGTGAAAATCCAAGAACCCTCTTCCCAAAAGTCATTCACAGATAATGGAAATCGGTTAAATCATCACCACATGAGGACACACAATCCTAGAACCACATCAACATCCATTGGTTCTACAACTTCTACAATTGACCCACAACTTGATGGATATGACAACCCACCAGGTACAAACTAGGGGTACCTCTTTCACTTTAACTCCTGCTACTCCTCTCTCTATTTCTTTCTTATTTTTTTTAATCTTTCAACATCCCTTTTTTATTTAATTTTTCTCTTTTTTGTGGGTGTGTAATTAAAATCATAGGAAAACCCAAAAAATTTAGAAAATGAACAAACAAGAGTCATACTTATTCACCTTCTAGTTTTCAAATTTTTTCCATCAAAATTTTTCAATCCTTTTTTGAGAGTCAAAATAGATGATTTCATCTCAAAAAATTTTGTTGTTTCTTTATAAATTTGGATAACGAATATTGTGTAAAAAAACAATTTTGAATGATCAATTTTTGATTTGTAAAATTATTTAACCAAACTGTGAGGAACAAAATTAGCTTTCATGCCAAGGCCACATATTGCCATTTTTTTAAAACGAGTGTTTTTCACCCCCTTTTGTGAATCTTTAGTTTGCGGACCTTCAATCTGAATTTATTACATTAGTGTGAATTAATATGATAGAGGAATTTTATGAACCTCATGAGAATTATAATAGCTAAATAGCCTCCCATTAACCATACATTAATCCCCCTTTGGAAAGCCCCTTCGAGCCTAAGAAAAACTTTTCTTTGATAGCTAAATTACAATCCCAATACCTTATTCCACCCAATATCAACATGCATTTTCATTGGATTATTTTTTGAAATTTATGTGTGGGGGAATGGGTTTCATTTTTTGGGTGACCTTTTATTGATTTTCAACGATTTATCATATGCTTGACGGCAAGCATCCATTTTAGTGTGGGGGAGATATTGTCCATTAGTTAGGTTTGGGAATGTATATATTATTATGACATATTGTTCAAATTTTAATGAGAAGTTTAAAAAAAATAATTAAAAAAATGAAAATAAATCAAAATAAAAAATAAAAAAGGGTTATGTCTTGGGTCGGTCAAAAATCACTATTTCTCATCTTTTTATCTTGTTATAACTATTTTAATTAGTGTAGTGAGGAGATCAATCATGGTTTGGGATAAGAGTGTGAGAATTGTTTCAAGTTCGACTTTTAAAAAAAAGAGAAAAAATAAAGAAAAAAAGAACACTTTCATTATATTCCTATGTCATTGGGAGAAGTTTTTTGTTTTGAAATTTTCCATCGTCTCATTACCTTCATATTTCATTCCACTTTTGTGTCTCATTTTACATTTTAATTCCCTCATAAATATGTACTTCAATTTACTTTCATGTCTCATTTTAAAAAAAATATGCATTTCTTTTTACATGTTGGTGTTTACCCCTCTTCTTACCTCTCATGGACATTATATTCCTACAATCCCATAGCCACAAAATAACCACTTGAAAAGAACTCTTTATTCTTTTTCACTTTTGATGGGGAGTGGAAGTTTAGAGCTCTTTCAAACTCTATGATTTTCACTTTTTGTTGGTGAATGAGAGAAGATCCATAAATTAATTTTATATTATTGAGAGGAGTAAGTTTAGTGTGCCACCATTTTCCATTACTGAATTTGAGAATGAACAAAATGAATTGTTTTTTGAACATTATTTCTTTAGAAACATTTTGTGGAATTAAATATGAATGAGTGATATTGTCTAAACCTCTCTGATTTAGGAAAACAAAATTTTAATATTTGATGGTGAGTGGAAATGATTTTTGTCTTGTTTTTCTATTCGTTGCACATGATGGCATGCACAATACTAAGTGTGGGGGAGTTGATATTATTAATATTTTCATGACTTATTATATACTCCCTTTACTGATTTTATATTAAATGGGCATAATTTGAATGAAATATTAATGTTTTAATACTAAGTATAATTTTTGAGCATTTTTCGAAGTAGTCCAATTGAGTCAGTTTACAATTTTATTTATAACTATCCCCTAATTATCCAAATTGTGTGTTTACTGTTTTTTAGGATTCTTAATTTAATATAAAACAATTAATTATAAGGGATCATGGTCTAATTCTTCCATTTTAAGGCCCATATGGACCACACAAGAAGGCCTACAGAATCTATGATTAAACTAAACAAGCAATGAAGATTTAATTTCTGGGCTCAATAAAAGAAGTCCAAATTACTATTTTATCCTCCAAAATTCTAGGGAAAATTTAAGGACTCATGGATAAAATTTACGATACCCAAATCCAAAGTCAAGTGGTCCAAATAATTCATTTAAACTCAGCCCAGCATTCAAGACGGGAATTATAATTAGTACAATATTCATAACAAGTCTTCTGATAATTTAGTCAAATAAAAATTATATTTTGTAGTGTAAAAGAGTATATTAGGAAAATGACGTTGTTGAAGAAATCATTCATATTTGAGTGCAGATTACTATTTCAAAATCCGTTCACATTTTGGCAATCGAAAAAGAATGGATAGAAATGTACAGTTTAACATTGTTTATTGAAACTGCCATAACATTGTCTCTATAAGTCAAAATGCCACCTAAATTTGAGAGTAGTCTAAAAACATTATTATCTAAAACTTTTAAGAAGATGATATCTCAAGATTCGGCTGTCTGGATCTCCAAATCATCAACCAATGTGGAGGGACAGATTGGGAATGAAAACAGTCGGCTTACTTGGGCTATAATACACCCCCCACTCCTTCAAAGAGGCTAGAATTTTCTAAGAGAGGATCACCTATTGGCATGAAAACATCCTTTACAAGGGATTTTAGGGACTTTACATACTCAATTTTTCACTTTATAGACCGTTCTTACTCTCTTTGTTTCCTTTTACTTTTGTGTTCTTTATTATTGTAATCTAGTGAGTCTTATTTTGTAATTCTATTTTATTGAATGTTTCTTCTTAAATATATTTTATTCTCATCCACATTCTATTGTTTAATATTAGTGTTATTAAAATAGTTTAAATACAGTTGAATCCCCTTCTTTTATTTTTCTTTCTCAATCAATCTAACGTTCATTTTTAATTATCATCATCGTTGGTATTTTTGTTTCACGCACCACTCTTTTATTATCAATTTATATTTCTTATATTCTTAATTTATCATCATAATCATTATAACCGGATAATTAATCATTTAAATGGATGATTAAATCTCTCAATGGATTGAGTTGTATTTTAGGGATGTTAAGCGATTGAGAGATTTTTCTCGATGAGTATTCTTTGAATTAACATTATGTATGTTGGACTTAACATGTCATTGATTAATGACTTGTTTTGTTTAACTATTGGTTTCCATGTATTATTAGAACAAAAAATACACTACCACAAACAATATATGATTAATATTAGAACCCTAAGTTAAGTTAAGGCTTGGATTAATGCCTTAACACTTGGGAATTACAATCAACGTCAACTTGTGACATGTGTGTTTATTTAATTCAATATAAAGAAAATCTCAAGGATATCACAAGCTTAACTACCAAATGATGAACTCGCCACAATATTTATTAAATTGTTAAATAGATCAATCATTTCAATTAATCTATAAAAAAAATCCCCATAATTAAAATAAAATCAACTAAAAACAAAAGACGATTAAAAGGTATCATCATTGAGGATTCAAACTGAGTGCTACTATACACATTAGCAGAGCCTCATAACTTTGACTGGTCAATAGACGACAATTAGCCACACTTTCACTAAGGAATAAACATCCGAACAAGAATATACAAAGGATAACCTCAAAATTTAAAACCCACCAACTGCAAAACTCGAGAGAAAACTAAATATATGAAAGTTGAAAAATAATAATGAATGAGTATAAAAATATGAGTGTGATAATTATACCCACCGCTAATGCTTTCTACCCCCAGAAATCCAAAAAAATTTATAGTTGATCAATCAAAGGGAAAGGATTCCAAATACCACATAATCAAAAATCTCAAATCAAGAACACCTCAACAACCATCAAACAAAATTCAAACCTCTTACCTAAACAATGTTTAAAATTAATCCGAATTACTAAAATGGGAGGCCCAAATGGACTCCCCACCATTAGAAATAAACTAGCACAAAAAAAATCTATCATATTAAAAACAAGATCCCTTATGGGTCTGGCCACCATTTTTAAAATTCATATTATTTCAAAAACAATAGAAACAACCTTTTGTTAACATAAGAACTTTCTCTACAGACCAACATAAGCCAAAATAATGGAAACACTCAATGACACAAACACCAACCCATGAGATAGGGTAAATTTTAAACTGTTTCACAAAGGCTACTACACAAGGACAAGAAAAAATATCCATATCTAAAGAGGTACCGCCACTAATATTTCCGGAAAATGAGACCAGAACACCCCCTTAAAACAAAAGATAATTCTTCTACCCACAACGATTTCAATAAGGATATAATGTCTCTACACCACTTTCCCAAAATATCAGACTTTTAAAAATAAGAATCCATAATAGAAAAAAATAAACTATCTCTATTACCCTGATGAATAAAAAAGATAGGACAAGGTCCCTCATACCCATAAGATTGTTGAATACATATCAGCATCACTCTGAGGGCTATGACTGGATTCATGAGGATTAAAGCATCCACAACCACATGGTTTGGACCTTCTAATCCATGATCGAGGCTACTTCTTTCCACCAAAACATTAAATCATAAAATAAACACACAACATCCATTTTAACTAAAAATGAGTAATAAAATGAATAAAAAACACAATGGGGAACAACTCTACTCATGATGAAAAATTTTATAATTTTTGAGAGGAGAACACACTTTATGAAATAGTGATTCTTAGAAAATTTTCAAATTCCACATATACAATTTCAGGGGACTACAACGTTAAAAAAGAACAACTAGACACAACCATTTAAAAAAGATAATAAAACATGGAAAGGGATTTTAAAATAAGTCCAAACTGCACCCTACTCCTGCAAAATAGATCCAAATAACATCCGAGAAACACCCTAACAAAATCGTTTAAAGTAATCAATGCATATAAAAGCATGATAGGTCTTCAATGAATAAGAAAATGATGGATTATTATGATCCGAATTACCAGAATTATGACATAGTAAAATCATGTTCATAGAGGAAGATAAAATAAGATCAAGATGAATTTTAATTCCATGACCACCACCAATAGCTTTAGGCCAATTATCGATCTCTTTACTGGGATTCCATTCACCACTTCATGAGATTATAGGAAATATGGCTTCCATAATCAGTACCACTAACACAAACTCAATATGAACATATTTCCTCATGACATTGGACAATGAGGTTAATCAAAACATTAACACATTTGACCGTAAATTAGGATGAATCCCACTCTCAAAACATCGAGCCTTAAAGGAATTATCTATAACCAACTTTGTAAGATAAATAACAAGGTTCTAAAAATAAATAAAATATATAAATGAGACATTTATCCATGCCCTTATTATATAAAACACATCTCTATCCCATATATCACCATCACTACTTTTGAGAAATATTGCTAGATGAACTAAGCCTTGAAGAACTCCCTACTAAGAATATCCCGAGGCTTGGTTCAAGAGACTAAATTATACCACTTCACGGTCGGTCCTTCAAGTATAACGGTAGAAAACATTACCTTTAAGGACTTAGGTAACTCTTGGAGATAAAAAATAGTTTTTATTTTATGCATCCACTCTTCCTGTTCAAAATGATCTGGTTGACCATAAAGGGGTGGATGTTGAACAATTGAAACATAAGAAGGAAGTCCTTAGGATGATCAACTGGATAATTTTCCTACATTAATCTACTAATAGCCACCCATCAAATATCCATTTGATATTTATAAGAGAAGTCACTAAGAAATAATAAAAATTTTACCTCGATCAATATCAGCTCATTAATAAGAGTCATCAAACTCAAAACACCACACAACCAACGTCCCCAAAACATAGGAAAACAAGACACAGAACCACTGTCTATCAAAACATAAAAATTTTCAACATGAAAATATTTTTTAAAGAATATAAACTTATTGAATTTCACAATTATGAATGATATACCATATAGCCTCACTCACATGCATATTTCAATGCCAACCTAGGAACCCATCCACTGATGTCAATCATGGCACTAATCCTCCCATTCCATTGACTATCCACATTCCCACACACATCCATGTGCATGATCACTCATTAAAATACCAAAGTTCAATCAAAACATTTACACTTCAATTTTTTTTTTCTATATTCAAAAAATAACTTCCGACCAATGTTTTTCACACATTCAATCCACTCCCCCCTTTATATTTCACATAACCATTCATAAAACAACATTAACAACTAATCAAAAAACCATTTTCAAAGTATAAAATTCAACCAATTAAAAAAAATTTTATTAGATCAATAAGTCTAATTCAATCAAAATCATCTTATTAAAAAATCCTTTTCTCCTTATTTAAAATAAATTAAAACCCCCATTTAAGAATAATTTTTTAATTTCTAAGTAAAAAATTTCAATAATTCATTATTTCTATTTTAAAAATCAAATTACATTTTAAACTTTCGATTTTATCCCATATTCATCATATAAATAAACATTTTCTATCTCTTTTCATTAAAAATGATTGTGAAAACTATTTTCCCATCTTCTCAAAACAAGATCATTACCTTATTAAATACTATTTTCACAATTCCAATACCAGAGTTTACAAAATAATTTTCAGTATCAAATAAGACCCTAAAATACTAACTAGGGGAAACTAGTGTCGATCGGTGACTTGGCCACGTGCTTGGTGGTCATATTCTAATTTCACCATCATTACAGAGAGCACTATAGGACCATTAACTTATCTAAACATGGATTTTGAGGTCCTAAGTAGACATTGAGACTATTGGCCAAACTCTTGTTTCATTTCCCAAACACAAATCAACTGAAAAGAACCCCATAAACCAAAAAAACCCAAATTCTCAGTGAAAAATCATGTTTCATTCTAGAAAGTGTTGGACATACACTCCCCCAGAACTACACCCCATACTACAACAATCCTACACTATCTACCTTGACATCCCAAATAAATAAGGATTCTTAGAAATAGAGGTCCTCTAAAGAACAAACATATTTTGAATGAATTTTTTTCGTGAACCATCCCATGAAAAACCTAAACCAGTCACCTGAGACGATCCCCAACATGGCCCGAGAGGAATTCCAAATCCACCTGGGATAAAAAATAGTATTAGGAATCAATAGATAAACCAAGGGAATTATTTAACCCAATATAAAAATAAATAAACTAAAAAGTGGAAATAAATAGGGAATCCCAATATATAAATAAATATCCCAACTGAACCTCATTTTTCAATGCTGAGAATACAAAAAGATGACTAAAAAAACTCAAAAAAACCTAACAACCACAAAATCTTCATATGAATACTAGGGTCACTATATCATACCAAAACCAACCCTCAACCACATTGATTAAGACCAAGATGATTCCATCATCAACGGATAAAAGGAAATAACAAAATATAGGCATGAGTGTTAAACCAATGAAGGCATGCCTGAAAAAATCGATTTCCACTACACTTTCCATTAAGTAAATAAAACATAAACATAATTTTTCAAATAAAATTTATAAATTTAATCCTCTCTAGACATTTTTTCTATAATAAAAATCGTGGCCAATTTACACTTTTACCACTAAAAACCACATTCTCTTATAATGAAGAGACATAATAATTATATAAAAGAATGAGAAAACCCCATTTGAAAATAAAGTAATAGAGAACAAGAAAAAATTCCAAAATAATTTTCATGATCCTTTGAAAATGAACATGCAGCTTTTACCTGAGAATCACACCATGAACGTAAGATAAAAAAGATCAGATAACAAGAAAAATTTTAATAAGTACACATATATAACTTACTAACAATGAATCTCAAACATCCATTGTAGAAAAATAAGTTCCAACAATCATGGTAGAACATTGGAACTTGTGAAATAATCTTTAACATACTATAAATATTGAATCATTAGGGAAATCATGACTCACATGATGAAATATAATTTTTACCAAATACTTGATCACACCCTAAATGGTCAGGCTGAGGGGAACTATCCCTTATACATAATAAATAAATCCTATATAATTCTCTGTTATTTGACACTGTTCTGAATGTAATCCTAACCAATACAGAAGTAGTTCTTAGAAAATGTGATAGCTATTCTAGGTTCCCATTTAAAGAGTGTAAATAAGGTGAGCCAAGAGATTCCAATCAAGAATCTAATTGCATGAACATATATCATATATAATTGATTCAAACAACATGAACCAGACAGAGTCATCTCTATTATCAATATCTTTCCATAGAACTGATAATTCTAAAATTAGTTGACTCTGATTATCTTCCATTAATCTCAAAGTAAATTTCCCATGAGGATACCATAGTGAGGAAGTCCTACTCATTCCACATAAAGGATCACAAGGATTCTACAACAAGGAAAACCCACCAATTCAATATAAATAAGGATAGTATATTATCCGAGTAGGGTTTTCATAATAACCATTTCCACCACAATCATAGAAGTTCCAGACATGCCTCATGTATCCTTTTTCAAAGAACTAAAACCACTATTCCAAAAAGGTTCCAACATCATTTTTCATTTAGAATAATTTAGGGAAATCTCATTTTAATCACTCAAAATACATTTTAAAGCCATATCTACTTTTATTAATATGAAAAATGGGAAACATATTGTCATCACATGCTATACCATTCTCATAAACCAAAAAACACTACTTTTTATCCAAAAACACTTTGATAAATCATTCATGAAACACAAATAATCTTTTTAAATGAAATAAATTCATTTAAAATAGAAAAACATTATTTAAATATCACAACTCTCTCATGAAGGCCATCTGAACAATTTATCAAACACACAGTGTGGATAATTTTATAAAATAATTCCATTTATCACAAAACAATGATTAAATAATCACTTTTCACACAAAAAAATCGTTATAAGGATCATGCATGACTATTTAATATACAAGGAAGGTGATAAAATAATTAAACTAACGATTCTTATGTTTATGGGAAAAGTGTGAAGCAAGAACTACCATAAACTCATGACGCTTAAACAACACACAACTAAAAGAACCTTACTAAGGATCAAGGAAGTAAGAAAAACTTAGAGAACCCCTAAAAATGAAAAACCCCAATATAAACCCAGGGAATCAATAAAAATACAACCAAAAGAGAAAGGGATAATAGATACTTCAGAGAAAATGGAATTAGAATGAAGAGAGAGGATAGAGGAGAAGATTACCTTGAAGATCTAGTCCAAAACATTTAAGAACCGCATATCCACACCATGGGAGAGGATGAGAGGAAAGGATAACAAGGGGGATGATCCCTTTGGGTCACACGAATAGAGAGTAGGAGAAAATGAAAGATTTGGTGTCAAAATAATAAGATTATAAAATTGTAAATTCATAATTTTTATGACTAGGTAATATCACATGGTTTATCCCTATTGTTTTTCAATCTATTTGCTAATGATGCACCCTTTGATGGAGAAGAGGGGAACCTCACATGTGCTGGCTACATGTTTTAAAAAATGTACACCAATAAGGAATAATGCCTCTATTCAAAACAAGTACCTCATCACATGATTGTCACACGATATTTCTAAACATGTACAAGTCAGGCACCATTCCCCACACACAAAACTATGAGCCACACAGTTTCATAGGTGACGCCACATAGTTTCCTCTAATTATGCACTGACTATGAACTAACTTCTATCAAGACCAAAATACACACTTTCTTCTAAAAAACCTCATGGAACTAAGGCTTTAATATGTGTACAAGAATAAAAAAATAATCACCTTAAAATTTAAAACCTGGAACATCCGTAACTCAAGAGAAATACTAAGATCTAAACTATAAACTGAACAAGGATGAGTATAAAAATCCATATGCGACCGTCATGATTTATAAAACATAACAGTTTTTGGTTCTTATTATGTGGTTTCATTCTTTGATTTTTTATAAAATGTTTTATGGTTTTAGTTGATGAAAGTAACCCATGTTAATAATGAATATTAAGAAAATTCAATAATTTTCCTCTCAAGATAAAAAATGTTAGTTGTGTTGGAGTAAAAAAAATATCATTTCCTTGCATACACACCTTTCTCAATCAATGAGTCGTTTTGAACATGTAAGAAATAAAAAGGAGGTAATAATGTTATATTGAGTACTTCATGAGATAACTCAAACCATATTTTAGTGGTTCAAATGATAAAATTGTTACTAAGTAAAGGATATATTCTATTGTAATGACGTTTCCCATTATCTAGTATTCATATAATAAAAAATATGTTTTTATGCTTATTGTTTCAATGGACAAGAAAATCAATGGTGGACTATTATAAAGTACCTGAGGACACATTAATAAATTTAATTCATAGATTGTGATGATATTAATATCTAATTTTTCTATAACTACATTCTCTATATTATTTATATGAATATGAATAAATAATTCCTTGAGCTAAAGATGAATAAGGAAATTTACATTATAAAATGTGAGGAAATTTTTAGCACACTTGTTAGATATGATTATGGTATTATCATCCATCATAAATGTAATATTTATTTATTATTTAGTAGAATAATACAATGTGTTTAATGGGGGATACCATATGAGACATTTGTATCCATGAGTATAATCTTTCTATGTTCCAACAAGGTGAAGGTAGAAATTAGAGTTTCCCATAAATCTCATGGTTTTGATAAGAAAATAAAGATTCAATTAAAATTAAATTATAAAAATAATCAATAGAAGAATAATATATTTTTGGTTCACTAAATTTTTGGCATAAAACATAGATACAATTTTCTAAAGGGAACTATCAATGTTTTATTATTGTAAAATAAGGTCATTCAGAATTAAGTGATTGGATGAATAAGTTATCTATTAATTGATATATATAATAAAAAATTCTTCCCCCAACACTTTAGTGTTTCAAATAAAATTATTTTTGGAATTATGATAACCGGTACTCAAATCCAAAATTTACTGATATTGATTGACAAAAAAATATATTAAGCTTGGGGGAAAGGGAAATACAATGTGATCATTATTATTGATTTTTAGAATGATAATGATGTTTAAAATTCTATACTTCTCATCCATTATTGAACTATTACTATCTTATTTGATTTTTCATCTACCAAATTTTTTATATTTGAATTTTTTTTGGGGTATCACAATACCACCAAAATGATTATATGTTGAATTAGAATTGGAAAACCATTAGGCTATGATGATCTCAACTCATGTTTATGATTATTCTCTAAGTGATTTCTATGGTAATGTTCTTCCATAAAATCTAATTATTCTCCATTCAATTTAATTATATGTTATTTGAGGAATGAATTGGATTTTTTTACATAAACCCCACATCAATTTCCAAGGAAGGCAATGAAAATTGATATTATGAACCAACCTTTTACCAATAGTCAATGTGACGATAAATATAAAATTTTGATAAAAATTACATCTATTGTATTGGTATTGATTCCTATTCAAAAGGTATGTATATCATAGATGGTAGGGGAGAAAAATAAAATCGAAGATATGCATATTCTATGGGAGTTCTTTTTATTTCTTTCAAGTAGAGATTTCTAGTCTTCAACTAAATCATGATATTTGGTTTTCAATATATCTCTTATATGGGGATATACCTATTTAAAGAACTCTATATAGAATAGTTCTGATTGAGTTACATATGTTAAAGAAGAAAATATATGATAATCATAATAAGGGATTCATTCATCCAAATAAAAACCACGGGATGCACCTTTTATTTTTTCAATTAATTGAGATTGATTAATGAGACCCTATATTATTTATCTAAAAATTTAGAAAACCAAGTTCTAGAATTTGTATTATTTACCCTATAATGATTACTTATTGATTATTTATTAAGATCTCATTATTTTTCCAATATTTATCCTTGATCAAGATACTATTAATTGTCTAGGGGAGTCATGAATTCTAAGAAGCTTCTTGGGAACTTGATAATTTGTTGAAATAAAGAAAACTCATTTGATTGTATTGATGTGATAAAATATAGATTTTAAGGATTATTTCAATGTTTTAGAATGTAAAAAACATATATTATAGATTATATTTGTCTTTAAATATATTCTACATCTTTAATAGATCTCATTACATAAAAAATGTGTTAAAATTAACCATAATATACTATTAAAATGTTATAATTAATTAAATGTGATCATTATATCCTAGACATTAAAATTGTAGTTATGAATAGGAATAACAATATTTTTTTAAAATATATACAAAATTTTTAGATAAACTATATATATTCATAATTAAGTATTCAAGTTTTAGTAATCTCCTAATATACTTCAAAATAAATTTTTTCTCAAAAATGATTTATTTTATATTTATGAAAAAATAAAATAATTAATTTATTCTAATTTTTAATATATTATTTAAAAAAAATCGATTTTTATTCATCATTTTAAAATAATCTTAGATTTAGTTCTTGATAACTATCAAAAATTTTTCATTTTTTAATAAATAGTGAAAAATACTATTTTTTGAAAACTACCTTTCCATTTGAGAAATGTTAAAAATTTTATTTTATTTATAAATTATTGAAAATTAAAAATAGTTCATTTATATTATGTATAATACAATAAAAGTTATGTGAATATATTTTATGTTCAATTTTGGTATGAAATTATTTTCTTGCTAAGAATATATTTGTAATTTAAAACTTTTTTTCATTATATTTTTATGGTTTAACATTA
The DNA here is from genome assembly GCA_963277665.1 of Viscum album. Lineage (NCBI taxonomy): Eukaryota > Viridiplantae > Streptophyta > Magnoliopsida > Santalales > Viscaceae > Viscum > Viscum album. Next base: position 1,968,940,134 of record OY728147.1, on the reverse strand, counting down.
AATTAAATTAGGAATCTTTCTCATAATTTTATATTATTAAATATATTTATTTTTTTTAATCAAAAAAATTAATATAAAATAATATGGAAAAATTAATTATTGGTTATTATGAATAGTAACTATATTAAATATTTGACACCTCTGTAAAATAGGTAAAATCATGTTGAAAACATAGACTAAACATTACGATCACCCTAAAAATATCATTTATCCTTTTGGATGAGTGGTTTTATACCAAATTAATCTATAAATAGTAATATAATGTATTTTAAACAAAACATTCTAATTAAGGATCCCTATGTTTTCTTTTGTGAAGTTATGTTATATTTTATTCAAACTTGAAGTTATTTTTTGGTCTTTTCAGTTATAGGAACGGTTAAAATATTATATTTGTTTTATATTTTTACAAAAGTCTAAAATAATTGTTTTATATTTATTAAAAAAATCAGATAAATCAAGTTATTACTTTATCTTAATGTATAATGTTATTCAATCTTAAATATGGTTTTTTTTCTTATAAAAACTATTTTCATTCGATTTCTGTTAATATATAAAAATTAATTCATAACAACAATAAAAATTAAAAATAATAAAATATATTCTAAATAAATGATAAAAATTTTTATAGTTTTTATATTTCCCCATTTTTGGTCATATAATCATGTTTTTATGTTAAAAATCTAAATTATCACCATTTAGGTAAAAATGAGTTTAATGTAGATTAACTATGAGAAAATGATTAAAATGTATGAAGAACTTATCTAAATATGATTGGTTTATGTTTTCTAAAATATATGAAATTTTATAATATTATATGGGGTTCCATGGTGCCACATTACATTATTATGATATATATTTTCTTTAATCAATTTTGTAATTCCAAGTATACCCTTCCCGTCCATTATAAAAGGATATAACCTCCCATTTCTTCTTTAGACTTCATGAGAATTATATCTCTATGAATCCCTACCATAATACACTCATATATTCCTTCCCAAAATCATATATCTTCTAACTAAAAAATATAATCCTTACAATGTATATGTTGTGATCCAAAAGAGGTATCTCAATAAAGGGAAAAAACTCTTAACCGAGTACTTTCAATTCTATTTCTTCTTATACCTAATATAAATATATGGTATCAATTATAAACTAATTTATTAATTATATTTTATTTCATGGATTGTTATTATGTTAATGTAACACCCATTATCCACATTCTTTCCATTTTTTGAAATAATAACATCTCTCATGTTTTCGTGTGAAATACTAAATCCATAAAGTGTTGTGATTCATTTTTTCTGTTATTATTCACATATAGGGTAATAAATGATATTTTTAATTAATATATATGATATATATTATATAATAATAATTATATGAAGATGAAATATCATTTACCTGTCTTTCATTCCATCTATCTAAAATTGAAAACATCGTTCATGTGTATGTTTGGCCTACCCTATCCATGTGTGGTATAATTTATTTTTCTATATATACATTTAATAGGTGACTAAAAATATCAATATATATAAATAATGAATATATATTATTTTAATATCTTTATTAATATTTTGGAGTTTATGGAACCATGATCAGTGTCCAAGGATAAGGAACATCGAACTAAAATTCTCAGGAAAAGCGAAATGGATAACACCTTGAAATATTGATTTAAATAAAAAATTATAAATAAATGGGTTTTAAAATGTAATAAGAGGATTATATATCATATAATAAATATATAAATTATCTTATAATAGAATTATAATATAGTATAACTTAATATAGATGTGTTTACCGATCCTTTGAAATAATTAAAATGCATGGTAATGGATTGTCATCGCGCATTTAATTCTGTGTGACACATGCCATATTAACCAACTATTTCATTTAGTTGGTACATAATCTATACATGAACATATTTTTTGATGATTATATATTTTTTGAGTATATATATATATCCATATGATTTTATCTCTTTCATAAGTATTTGATTTAGATATTTCCAAAGTAGTTAGAGTTTTCAGTAACAATCTCATATATGCAACAATACATTCCATGACTGCTCGTTACATAGTGGCATATTAGTCACAATCATTGAACCATTATATAACCACATGGAAACAACATAAACACTTGTCCACTAGTCCAATCACCCTAAAATTCCCTAATACTAAAGCAAATCATGACACTAATTTAACATAAGAACTCCATAATATCCGAAAGGCATAAACTTGCCTATATCAAATAAAACAATTACTAAACATTAATTATTATCAAATGAACATTTAACCAAGATCATTTCCAAAATTATAATCCAAAATCCCATCGAAACTCTCTCATTTTTTTCTCATGATCTAACTAAATATGGGCCTACAAGGGTATGTTTTTTATCTCAGGGTTGGAGGTTTTCCATCTAGCCCTAAAGATAGAATCTTCCATCATGGTTACAAGGTTTCACAAACTAACCTAAAAGTCAAATGTTCCTTAATGGAGATAAGGATAACAATAACCTGTGATGGTCATAGCCGTCAACACCAGCCTACTAGGTCACTGGTCATCCCTAACCATTATTATACTGGAATTCCCTCATAAGTATCAAAAGATAACATAAAACTAGATATTGAACTAACACTGACTAGGAATCCATACACAGAAATAACCCGATTTAGGTTCAGTTCACTTTAAGCATTTGGTTTTCCATTGTAATTATACAAGGATATTAGACTAGACAACCACAATAGAAGGAATCTTACTTAAAATTCCATTCCAACCTATATAAGAAAACTCTATACTGGTTATTACTAACTAATTAAATCACCAAACCTAAAAAAAACCCTATGTGGGGTTAAATTCTTGAGAATAATGTCCCCAATAAATTTAAAAGGGTAATTAAACCAATATTTATTATGGAATAATTCATTAGTCTCCCCAAGTATACTTCATTGCAGATCCACATCACCTTCCATCAGAAGAAAAATATATATTCAATTCAAAAAATTGAGTCTAATTCCACCAAAAAGCAATACCAGAAACCAAAATTTAGTTCTCTATTTACACATTAAATAATTTGACACTATATCCAGAAAAATAAAATATAATTAGGCCCAGAAAATGTGGAAACTACATGCCTAATATATTTCATGAGACACCCCTTGATATTGTTAGCAAGGAGTCATAATCAATTCCCCACAACTTTCTAATGGGGCAAGATCCGTAAATTCATCAATGTCCTATCTCCAATGGATTGAGAGACATAGATCCATAATATTCATAAAATACACACAACATGACCATTAAAAAAAGTTAAAATAATACAAAATTTTAACATCACATATCATGAATAGAAATCCCATATCCGTAGAAACCATGAATACTTTCCAGAAAAGGCTTTATCGACACAACATTAATATATAAATTACAACACTTAACACATTCCTAATAATAATTTTTAATATATCATATATTTTAACACAATAGGAAAGGAACACATCTAATTCCACATTTTAACATTTGGGTCTGGGTTCCGTTATAACGATTCCCCGAGCGAGTTTTATTCAAGTCTACAAGCGCTCATACACACACTCTAGAAGATTTATTCTACTAGTGAGGGCCTTTGGATTTATAGTAAGGATAATATTCTGTCAATTTATAGAATGAAAATATCAAAAATAACCAAAAACCATATAGTGTAATAAATAATATGAGTGCGGAATAAATACATACATTGAAGGAGGAGAATTCAATAATAATAAATTGGACTACAGTAATGTCATAAATATATGAGTCATATATAAAACACTATTTTCCCCCTGGGCTAACCATACATATTTTAGACTACATAAAGGTAACTAGAATTAATGTATATGGATCTACTACTACTCTGATCTAGACAACTCACATGATCTCCTCATGCATTTATAATCTATATATATCAATTAGTCCTAAGCCTCAGCACAAGTTGTTCTTACAACCAAGTGAGTGTCTTATTGGGTTTCCCAATTCAATGGTGTCCTGATCAGGGTTTGAGTAGAAAACTCAGTATAGAACCACTAAGATGGTCCCATGCATATCAGAAAAATAAAATTTATCTATATGTGATCAACTCATCAAGGTAAATCTAATAATAATAATAAAGAAAGATATAGTAATCTAAAATTGATTTCATATAAGAAATGATCATGGAATTTGCTCAACCTAGCCAGGGCACCACCAAAATATAAAAAATACAACATATTACATGAAACTATAGTTGATCCATGGGCCCGTGATCCTGATAAACTAGGAAATCTTCCATAATTAATTTATATGTTTATATATTTGTGTATATATATATACATTCACACACATACCCAGATATATATATATATAAATGAATAAGGTGATAAAAACTATGGCCAATTGTAGCTGATCCTTGGTTTCATAACCCTGATTATTTAGAAATCCTACAGAATGGACATTGAGATGGATATCATATCACTCAAACCATGCATATTTAGTTGATCTCTATGTTCACAATCCAAATTATAAATACCTTCTTTGTCCAACCCCAAAAAATTTATCTGATCAATCAATATCATTGTAGGGGGATACATGTCCTAACTATATTTTTACTTGTACACGTATCCAATCATTCTAATAATAGATACCATATATTGATGAACAATACTATAAATTTATAACTAATATAGCTATCATTACACTTAATCCACAAGTAATCATGTATAGTTTATGATTCCCATGTCCATAGGAAATCAAGACATGGAAAATAAAATAGTCTCTAAGGGGGATGGACCATATGTGATCTATAAGAAATACTTCCAAAATATGGTATAACAACAGTTAATTATTCAATTAATGGATAAACCACCCAATGATAGAAAAACATGGACAACATCTATAATGGTGAACCCACCGATCATAGGGAGTATCATAGGAACCAATATATGAAGGGTTTTTAGACATTATTAGAAACCAACCTATGTATCCCCCATTTGGGAGGAATCGTATTGAAAAATATAAGTTCCATAAATACAAAAAATATCATTTAATCAAATAAGATCATAAGTTATATACTATGATGTATGTCTTTAAAACCTAATAAAATAAGTATTGGAAGACAAAATTCACAAATTATGTTAATCAATCCCAATAAAACATGTCTTGGAAGATGGATTCTAGGAAGTATGTATATAAATCCAAAATATAATCAATTATCACATCATATATATCATATCGATTACACATGGGAAACCCATTACAACATCACTTTTAGAACATTGTCCATAAACTATGAGTCAACTCTTACTATAATAGATGCATTATAACTAATTAATTGATAGTGTAAATGAAAGTCTGATGGTGGTTAAATACCTAACCCAATAATAATACTTCATCCTCAAGGGATTAAAAGTTCATCATGGGTTCTAAAGTGACACCCACTACCATCTATACCCAATCCATATGTTCTAGTCTACTATTGGTCAAATTCTAGGGTACCCACTGGGTCTGTTAAGTTGATATGATATAAAGGAATCTAACTAGGGATTATCATGTTCAACTAGTAACTAATGAAATCTGTATTGGGGTACTCTAAATCATTATATATAAGAAACGAGAACAACTTTGGAACAAAAGAAGAAATTTCTAGAAGAATCCCACCGGGGATCTTTGATCAAATTATCATCCTCAAATCATGGATGGAGCTAATTCCCAGGGGTTCTTAGTGACCCCAGGAATTCATACACTAAATTATATTTATTTTATTTAATCAAAAAATTTATTAGATTTATGTGAAATGGGGGTGTTTATTTCATGGTAAAGCCTGAGCACATGCATAATACTATAAGAATACAAAGGTTCTATGGCTTGGTTGGATAATAATATAACATTAATGATGCCTTAATATATATATATAGAACATGGCATATCCATATAAGATATCTGATAACTGAGCTATACCACCTCATCTTAGATTTCATGAACTAACATAAGGAAGGTAAATAAAATCTAGAAACAATAATTGAAACAATAAATAATTAAAAAATATATATAATTACATATGTAATAAAAGGTGTTAACTAATTGTATTCTCATAACTCTGGTAAATTAGAACAACTACATGTAACTAGTCCAGCAGGTAAGCCAACACTATTTCTGACCAAATCCCAAAATAATGGCATCTATATAATTATTGAATTAATTTAAAATTAGGATTTAATGCATTAGAAATTACCCCTAGGGAAATAAAATGATGAAACGCCACACGGTGAAGTACATATGACATATCTGGTCACCCAAATCCAAGGAAGAGTGATAACACCAAAAAAAACATCAGATCTAACCATTATCTAGCGGAAACATAACTAAAATCCCAAACCAAAGGGACTGTGATTTAGACGAAGGAGGGAAGGAACACAATCGTGAAATATGGAGTTGAAAGATTTCCTCAATAGTTCTAAGGCACATGAAGGCATTTGATTCGAACAAAAAATGAATGAAAACTCTCATTGAGTAAGGTATCGGGAGGGTTTCATTTGTGGGGGGGGGGATAAAGGATAAATTGATGGGTTGTCCTCTTAAATCATACATGGAGAAGGGTAATTTTTCACTTTTTAATGGGCCTCGTGGTTTGTCCTCATGGTTGGCCAAACTGGGCACTGACTATATAGTTGGAACAATATAAGAAGAATCCCCAAGAACAAGCTTGATTCAAGATATAATAGTCCTTGTTCCAGTGGTGTGGCATTTCTATAATAATCTGCATACACACGAATAGTTTTGCATAGCTTTCCGCATTATCACCCCAGCACGTGAGCCTATGAAAACCAGGATGAAATGTTTGGTCACATGGTTTGAACTAACTATGCTCCAACAATGTTACGTAAAATATATTTTTCCTAAAACAATAGTTTCAGGTCTAAAACCCTATATATTTTCCCAAAAAGTCCATCATAATAAAAAATACCCATTCAACATCTAAAACAATCATTTATAGGTATTCCAACATTCATAATTACATTCCGAGTATCCGATCAATATTTAACCCATCATATAAATTGAAAATTTATATTCCATCATAAATTTCTATCTATTAAAAAATTATGATATTAAAAATATAGTTAAAATAATTTTTGACCAAAATTAACAGTGTAAATAATAAAAATTAATTTCTATAGTTGAGGTAAATATTGATTTATCAGCTGGTTAAACTAATTATATATGTGTTAAAAATGGCCTACGCCCTTTTCAAACACCAAATGAATGGTCATATTTCAATCGTATCACTTCTATGTTTGATAATGAACTATATTTTAGGCTTGATTGATCAAAAATCATGGGTATGATTGAATCATTTCAAAAGAATTACATGTGTCCCAGTCACTTCATTTATAAAAGTCCACCACGTCTCCCATATTCTTCACACCTTCATACCATTTTTGGTTTAGCACATCTCTTCCCAAATCACTTAAAAAATCCATCATATCATTATAGATTCCTTATATTGGCCATAAATCGAAATTATGATGGATTTGGTGAAATCCTACATAGGATACCCGAAGAAGGGGTTATGTTCTCTAATGGGTGTTTTTATTTTATTTATTTCTCCACCGCCCTCAATTCATATTTAACCATGATTATATAATTAAATATTGGTCATAAACATACAATGATATCTTAATAATATCATCATGACATAAAGACATCTTCACTTTTATTAAATGTGTTACAACACCATTATTCATGTGTATGGAGGACTACTACTTCTTGAACCAAAGGCATTCTATTTTCCATTATCACCTCTCACTATTGGGTATAATGATGGATAAAAATTTTATATATGACCTTAATAAAATATGTAGAAATATTTATTAATAATATAATATATAAAATTTTAATACAATCATGTAGGGGATACAATAATGTCATTTTTGTGTACGGAAAACTATCGCCTCACAAAGCAATGTGATCTTTCATTCTCTAATGCTTTACAAGGAAGGTGAAAAGGTTAAATTTGATGATTATATGAGATATGCCTGAAATAATTTTGAAATAATTATATATTTTTCATTTTGGAAGGATTATATATCAATTTATTTCTAATCTCTTCATTCAATGAAATATGAAAAAATCATTTGTGTATGTGTGGACTAACACCTTTACGAAGTGACATGACGCTCTTTTCATCACCACACCCCATGTTTGAAATATATAAGTATATTAAAAAGAATAATTTTATATATAAGATATTATTTTCATTATATAAATATAAAATATAACTCACACCCTTTTATGAATGATCATTGAAGAATGTAAATGTTACTCATGTGTATATATGACCTATCATATCCATGATTGTAACATGTCCACTTTTAGTAACCATACAAAAAGATTGATTTTATAAGTAAAAATGATATAAAAATTTAATTATTATGTCATTATTATTATTCTATATATGATATAACTATATAATATATGAATGAATTGAATCTTTTATTATGAAACATGCATGTAAAAACAAGACATTTAACACAAAAACAATGAAAATAAAGAAATATAATTAATGGAAAATTTATAAGATGTTATAAAAGGACCATATATGATATAATAAACATTTATATTGTTATTGTTATAATTTAATGACATTTTATTAACTAATATAAATGAATTTTAATCACCTTCAACTAAACGGAAGTGTATTGTAATAGATTTTGTCTCTATTTTTTTTCTTTGAGGCCCATTCTTATCATGATTTCCAGTTTCTTTTCTATAGTTTATAAAAACCCTATTATATATTTAAAACAATTATTACTTAATAATTAAATGTATTTTATGTTTTAATTTTAATTATTCCATTAAAGGGGAATTGAAAAAAAAAGTTACCAAGTGGTAATGAATTTCATAACTCAATTTTTTTCATTGTGTTATATCAATTATTAATCATCTTTAATATTATATGATATTTTTAATGATTTTTTATTTTATTATATTTTATTTTGAATATTTATCTGGATTTACAAATAACTGAATCATTTTTTTAATTCTCCCTTCAAATGTTATGGTCATCCCAATGGTTTGTTTCATAATATCATTGTAATTGAGATTATATATTATAGAAAATTAGTTAAAAGGAAATTATTTGATCATTGAAACAAATAAATTTTATTTCACTCTGGTTATTATTGGTTCTTCTCTTGTAATATAACCACTTTAACACTATTTGGTACTTAAAATTGATGACAAAATTATTTTATGAAAATCAATTTTTTTTCTCTTTATTCAGATTTTTTTTCTAAAACAATATTCTCAAAAACAGTTTTCCAAAAAAATTTACCTTTTAAAAAAAATTTATTAAATAGATTTTTAACCATTTTAATGTTTAATTTTTTTTTGAAAAGGAATATTCATGATGACTTCAACATTATTCCAGTTTTTTTCTACCAAAAAATTTAATGGAATCATTGTTTTTACATGTATGCAATGAAAAAAATTTCATCCACCACGACCAGTCAAAATTTTTAAAACATAATTATTAAGATTAAAATATGATTTATTATTGATATTATCATTTCATAAACTATATCTCATTTAAAAATCTGGTACTTTACATTGAATGTTATAAGATTTATTGAGGAAATATTGATAAATCTATATCCTATAAAATTATAGATATATGATGTTATAAAATATTTATTTTTTTTAATTAAATCAATTATTAAATATATGATGAATTATTTTTAAATTTAGTGATGGGTGGGTCCTATCATTATATAACCCCCTGATGCATCAAAAGATCGTGGGAGACATATCATTAAATAATAATTGAATGAGATTTAACCAGTAGTTATATAGTATTGTGAAAGGTTTTGAAGGTAGTGGTATTATTTCTTTGATTCATGATGTCCAATAATTAATCATTTCATCAATTAAAAATTAATTTATTATAATCAATGATATTTTCACAATGATATTATCTCTGGATGAAATTTATTATTATTTATTGATTGAATGGTATGTTTTTTTAGTTTTTTACTATACCAAGTGGATTTTTCTTTATCAAATTTTGATAGTCGTGAAATTGATTAAATAGAATGTGTTTTGAGTAATTTAACATTACAAGTTGATTATGCCTTATCAAGTTATGATGGTCACATTATTGAATAAATGGGTGGTGTTTTAAGTTATTTACCTTTTTATATTGATTATTACCCATGATATTTTTATAATGACAGTATCTTTGGATTCACTCATTTTTTGTTTATTTATTAGATGACATGTCTGTTTAGTTATTTACATTTTATCATTTTATTATTATTAATGATTCATGATAGATTTTTTGGAACATAATCCTTACTAATAATGGAATATAACCCCTATTTGTTCCTTTATCAGGTATCCTTGAACTGTGTTATGTTTGATATGAAAAAATATTCCAGAAAAAAATGTTATTATAGAAAAAAAAATATTTTCTAATTTGTGTATTCAAATGTAATATGAGTATAATGTACATAAAAAGTTTACCAAGTAAATAAAATATTCAGTCCTTTGGGATTAGATTACTTGTTTATTATCCTAATGTATTAAGGTAGGAACTAATGTTCGTCCACTGGGGTTTGGGTCACAACATTATATAGTTAGTGTCTTATAAAAATGAATCCTTTAGACATAAATTAATTTCATGAAATAATTCAATATTCGAATCTGTAAATTATTATTCTTTCACAATAACACCATTATATTTATATTAACCAATGTAATATACTGAACCATCATTCCTGTAGTCAAATTCAGTATATGTTTCTAATGAGTATCAAAAATATATATTTCATTGGTTTATAGCATTGTATTTTTCAAACAAATCATGATTAATTTTCAATTTACCTTTTGTATTCTCCATGTATCCAAACCTATTTCAGTATGAAATCATAAATAGTTTTTCATTCATCAATTTCATATTTGAGTGATAAAAATCCTTTAGTTATTCTATATTTTGGATACATTACCTTTTTAAAAATACTATATTCTAGAATCAACATGAATCATGAATTTTTAGGAAATAAAAGTGATGATATTAACTTTAAGATAATAGGATAACATCATCTAACATAAACATTCAAAAAACATTTAGCTATTTTCTAATGTAATTATCCCCTAGATACATGATATTCTATATGATCTTCCACAAAACATTTATGCATCACTATATAATAGTTTTATAGTATATTCCATAGTTACATATTGGTGATATTGTATATTTATTTTTTGAATAATAACTTATTTATAGTCCAACCATATATTTCACTGTTCATTATTCAAATCATTCAACAACATTACCCTTAATGTGATTCTACAAATCCTCCAAAAATAGTTCTTCTATAATTAATATAGTAAAAAAGGGTGTATTATCACTTTGATACGAATAATTTATATTATGTATACCTATATGAAACAAAAATATTCTTTAGTATTTCAAAGTGACGCATATATATCTATAGTCATTTTTCAAATTGAAATTATTTTTTAACCATCAAATGCCTGGAAAGGACTTATTAAATGACATATGAGTAACTTATACATATATATTGGGCATTATTTTATTTATATAATTTATTCTATAATGTATGTGTAATATAAATGAAAAATAAATTTCCATGAAATATAGTTTTAGTGTTTCTAGAACAGCTTTTTTATATCTTCTTCACATGAGATTATTCAACTATGTTTGTCTCAAAAATCATAAGATATTACTACTTACTAAAATATCCATGTTTAAATAAATATATCTTTTCATTCAATTTTAATCATTATTTTAATTCATCACTTCCAATTTAATTTCTCTTCCATCAAATTGATTAATAATATTTATTCATAATCTCTTTTAATGTTAACTTTCAGAAGTGATGACTTTTAAAAAAAATATTGTACTTCTATTCCATAGTTATTATCTATAATTATCATCATGTATTTAATTTAATAAATATTTAAAATATTATCATAGATAAAAAATAATAATCATCAAAACACGTTAGTTTCTTTAGTTATGATGTTTTTGTAGACATACATTATAAATGATATGGTTTTTATCAATTATATTTGGTCCATATTCCTAATTAATTTCTCTATTGATCATGATATATTAATAATGTATTATTATACATATTACTGTGGTATATGTTATATTTTTAGAATCTTATTTATGGATTATACACTATGATCCATGAGGATGATATCTTGCCTCATGATCACCTTTTCCGATTCTATGATCAAGTACATTTAATCATTATATTTAGTTAATTCTCATATTTTCCACATTTTTAATATAAAAAAATATTATATGTTATATTGATGTTTTTTAATCCATTAATAATAATTTGAGTTCACTACATTCTTATGTTTCCCAATTCCACTAGGATAATATATGTATGTATATGAATCTAAGGAAATAATTTTTGGATAATTTTATTAGATATTAGTAGGATTTATTATGTATATTCAAGGCTAAGTTTCTAATTTATAAATACTCTAAACCTTTTGGGTTTTTTGAGTACGTTTGAATACTAAAATGATATTTATAATCATATTTTTTTTGTTTTTCCATCAAGCTCAGTTTCTATGAATTTTTATGTGTAATAATTATATTTTTTTGGAAAAAGTATATATGTTCTACCTAGGAGGAGTTAAATATAGTTTAAATGTGAATTTAAAATAACAACATTATCATATACACAATTAGAAGTAATTGATTAATATTTGAACTATTAAATTTAATTATATTAATTTTCATAAAAATAAAAAAACATTAGATTCATTTAGTATGATTGATAACATAATGTTTTTTATTAATATAGATTTAGTAATATGAAGTATGAATTATGAAATTTGATTTTTTTTCATATAGATGCCTAAAAGTTATCCACCACAAAAACATGATTATATAAAAAACCCAATTATAGTGATTGGGTTCTTGGATATGGATGGATATCAATACTCATATTTTACTAAATTCATTATAAAATAGTTATATAGTGTCTATTATAACCTGAATGGGTATGAATATATTTTTATTTAATTACATGTTAAGTTAAGGACTGTGGAAAAATAACACATTAGTTGTCACTAGAGCACTATGTTGACAATAAAAAACATATATTAAATAATATATATTAAATAGGAAGATAATGATCTACATATTGTTCAAGGTGACGAGTCCATTTCACTAGTTATTAAGTTAATTTTAAAGTAACTTCATTTTTTCATTGGTAAAAATACATGAACATAAAAGGGAATTTTTCTATAATATGTTAAATAAAATAGGATGTAATAAAGAGGTATGTGTATGTTATTCGAAGCACACAATTATATTATGATGAAGATTTTAATTTTATTTATATAAGGTAATGATGATTATAGTCAAAATGTATTAAATAATTATAAAGATCCCAAGGAGTCAAGATTTTTATGGTTATCTTGATTTATGGATAAAATTATTAAAATGTGTTATAAGAAATCATTTGAGATATGTTAGATATATTTGGAGTTTTACGATTCATATGTATTATTTTTTCCCTACTATATGCCCAAGAAATTATTTTCCCAAAGGAGTATTTAGATGGGTATTAATTTAGATTATGATGTGGTATTATTCACAGAATAAATATCATGTTATTTTTGATCAGGATATTATTTAAACCAAGTCAAAAGAGTAAATAAATTAGAATATATTGATATGACCATTTTTTGATGATTCAAGGATTTTGAAATAAAAATATTTTATTAAAAACATTGTGATGATCAATATAAGTTCAGTGACTAGAAAAAATATTTTATTCTTTTAAAATTAAAATTAGTATTTGAGGAATACTATAAGATACTTGATTCTATAGGAAAGATAATATTCTAAATTCATTGGGTGAAAATACATGTGACTATATATATAAATTGAATTATAATATTTAGAAAACAATGGTGATGATTATCATGTAATTTATATTGTAAAAATATTAAAAATAATATTCATTTGATTTAGTGAATATATGATATAGTAAAAATATTAATTACGTTTAAAGGTAGTCTGGGAGATGAAATCAATATTTTACTATCCCAAAGATCATGCATATAAAAGAAGAATAATAATAATTTTGTTGAGGTTCTTATTATATATAAATCATTATCATTGAATTAAATAAATAAGATTAGTGAGATAATAATTTATATATGATATTTTAATATATTTAAATCTAAAAATAAAATGGAGTAAATTAATTAAGAATGAATGATATTTTATATTTAACAATTTATAATATGTGTGTTAAAACTTTTGATGATTTTTATTTTGTTGATATAAGGATACCAATATCTATACTACATTTTATTATTATCTTTTGTCTATATAAAAAAATAATTAATGAATAATATATTATCCAGTGATTTAGTGAACCCAAGGTACAAATTGAATATTTTTTTACAGCGTCTATAAAGAACCATTATAGACTTTTGGGAGCCAGTATGGTGAATCCATTTAGAGAACTATAAATATTTTACAATATATTGATGAATTTTCAATATATAGAGTTGTTCTATTTTCTTTATTATATACTGGATATTAATGTATCATACTTTAACTAAATATAAAAATGATTATATACACACCATGCGACCAAGGATAGTAAACAATATTGTGTATTCTTCTCTCTTTACATTATTTTTTCATTTGGTGTGAATGTGTTGAGTTAACCATATGAGATCTATTTATCCCAACACGTGTTGTGTTTCAAATTCTATGATGGTAAATTTATAATTAAAACAATTTAGTAATATTGACTCAAACTATTTTACCCCTCTCATTGTTACTTCTTGATCCCTCTGGAGAAAAAATTATTAAAATGATTAAAATCAGAATATCAAAAATTTATTTAAATATATTTCATATTAGAAATTCCTAAAAAATTAGTGAGATTATCTCTTAGAATAGAAATATAACATAGTTTCTTTATAGTTAACCATAACTTATAGTTTTAAATGGATCATGGTTTTATGTATTATATAGGGTAAATTTTATTTATATATACCAATAAGATTTATTTAGGAGTATAAATGAGTTACTATGTACTTATAATTAATAAAAATATCAATTAAGGAACATTTATTGGTAATAGAGGTCTATATATTGTATAAGAGTTCAATGATTATACATTTTATCTAAATCATACATTCCATATATTTTGAAGCATATTGGATTTTTAAATTAAAAATATAAATAATCTAATACAAAATGTTCAAAATAATATTATTGAGTTAAATTATTATAATTTCATTTACATTTTAATTTAATTATTATAAATACTAATATGATATATATCAGATATATTTATAAGTATGTGTTATTATAAATACTTGGTTTAGACATTTTGATATATAAAATTAGTTTTTATTATGTATGATGAGAAAACATATTTTTAATAGAAAAAGGAAACATATATTGAGATTTTGACCTTAGTATCAATTTTTCTATAAAAATCACTACTCTATAATGTTATGTTTATATGTTTTTGAATCCTTTTTTATAACATCATTAAATATGGTTATCTATTTTTGGTGAGGTACAACTTTAAAAGGTATAAAAATAATTATTATAAAAAAACAGTGAATGAATTTGGTTAATTTATTAGGACACTTTGATTATATCAAGATACAAACCATTTGAGTCAATATGTTTTTGGTGATATAATGATCTGTGGTAGAGTATCATTAACCCATTTTTTCGGATAAAAAAATGAATAAATATTTTAAATAGTTTTTTTTTTACTTTTTGTCAAATGATATAATTCAATTTGATTCTGGAAAACCATACTTTTCAATATATGCGTTCTTCAATAAATATAGATAATTTTAAATTTAACTCCATTTGAATTAAATATATTTAAAATTAACCATTTATTATATGGTTTTTAAATCATACCAATTTTTATTTTATAAAAATATAAGGATGTGGCATACATTTAAGATAATTTTATTGATAATATTGATACTAAATATACTATAAATATTATTATAGTTTCTTACTAAAATTAATGGTTAATATTATAGGAAAACTTTTGATCACATATGTTTTTTGTTTAATAATATTTTACTTTTATTAGAATGATTATTTTTCATACGGATTTAATGTGAGAAATATTGAGAATGTTAATGTTTCAAAGTAAAAAACAAGAAATTTATTGGTTATATAATATTATTTAAATTATTAATTAGGATTAAAAAATAAACTGACACATTTTTTCCAAGAATTATGGATATATGTTTTTTTATCATATTCTATAGATATACAGATTCTTCATGTATAATACTATTAAAATAATTTTCATGTAATATGAAGAAACATAATAATAGTATCCATTATTAATTATAAAAATTTAAAATGAGTAGATGACATTAAAGAAATATATTCCATATTCAATAATAATTTTTTGACATCCATTGACCAATTTAATTGGTTATGAACTATTGGGTGGAATTGATAATTTTTTAAAGAAATACAATAATAATTAAAGTGTTTTTTCCTATAAATTAGTATTATTTACTAAAAGGTGTAAAAATTAATATTATTTATCATAAATATAGATATATAATATTTTAAATTATAATATCCACTGAGGTTCTAATTTTATTAATAATATATTATGATAATATGATTTACCTAATGTTTGTCAAAACTGTGACACTTAAATAAAAAATATATGAGGATGAACATATTATAGTTTGTGATTGATTTTAGTATCCAAAAAGTTTTACTACTTATTTATCATTTCAATGATTCATTTATTAACAAAAGAAAATCAATTTACAATAGAATATTACTTATTATGATGGAATTACTGATTTTAGAAAAATATAAAATGAAGATTAATATTTTGTTTAAAAACAGTAGAGTTAGAGTATTATAATTGTTTTAAATATGTAAGACATAATTATTATAAAAAAACTCTATCATAACATTAACATCTATCATTTATTGGTCAATTATTTTTTTCTTAATGAAAAATATTGTTGAAATGGCCAATATAGTGAATATAATGATCTATGGAGATATGCCAACGATGATAGTTAGTTTTCACATGAACACATACAATGGAATAATGATTTAAATTATTAACATGAGAAATTCTATGATGTTATTTAAACTAGTATTATATAAATATTTTTTCTTGTCGGTTAAAGTCCCATATGTAATAATATTATGGTAATTTAGGTGTATGATCACATATTCTATTTTAATAGTATCTATCATTAATATTATGATGTGAATTGTACATAATGCCTAACATTTTTTTGAAATAGTGGTCTGTTATCAATTAGGCTCTACTGAATTTAAATATGCCATGAACTAGAATATCTCTAGGCACATTAAAATATATCACTATTGAGCCCGAAACTCCAGGTAGCATGGTCATATTGGTTTTTTTATAATATAACTCACTAGATTAGGATTCAGGTAATAATGGTATATTATGGTAATACATGTGAACATTTGAATCATAATTCATTGAGTGTCCTGGAGCAAGCTGAAAACTGATGGTTTTTTGAACTTGTCCTGAGAATGGGTTCCTAAGAGTTTTGGGTAAGTTTGAATTTCCATCTTTATAAGAGACACCAAGAGTAAATTAGGTGTTGGGAGGTAGTTGAACCATGACTGGATATGGACACACATTGTTGGGATACATGGTGTTCTTAGATAGATAAAGAATTGTATAGCATATTTTGTGTGAGTGTAGTTATAGAGAGTGATACCTGAATATCGAAAAAAAATTAATATATCCTGAGTTATAGATGATCATGCTCTATCTTGGAATCATATTGAGAATTCCAATAGAGAATCAACCCTATTTCATGCTTCTTTACTTGTTAAAAAATATTCAGGGTTAGTGGGGAAACCTATTAAGGATTCCCTCATGGAGTGTTATAATTTATGTCAGATAGTGAGTAACACTCCCTTTCCCTTTTAAGTGTTGTGACCCTTATTATGTTTTTAATTTTACAAAGAATTGTAAAAACTGTTATCATGAATTATGAAAATTTTGGGGGTAAAATTTACATTAACTCTTGTGATAAGTGGGTTATAATCCAGGGAAATTGTTATTACAGGGAGGATCAAGGAATATGACTTGTTTTTTTGGGTTTTTTAAGTGACAAAAATGATTATCTTATGGTGGGGAATGGGGAATTGTTACTATTGGATGACGCTCGTGTGAGAAGGGTCATGAGATCATATGATTCTTTATTATACAGTCATGTCTGATCTTTTATTCCATTAAATAAATGGATCAACGTATTACTAAATTTCTTGACAAATGATATATTCAATTTCAAATGTGGAATTGGGTGATGTACTTGTCTGATAATTAAACATAGAGTTTTGTGTAACTATCCATTGTTTTTTGTCAATATTTCTATCAGTATATTTGTTATAGATTGTTAAATTTTTTGACCAAGTGATGCTTCGTCTTAGAGGGGTCACAATAAGTTGGTTTTTAACATCTGTTGGAATGTTCAAAACATTATCTTTATTTCTTGGGATAAATGTATAAGATCATTTTTTGGTGATATGTCATATTATAATTACATTTTTTAAAGAATAATAAACTATGGGTGTTTGTAAATTCATTCATTTATATAGTTGAATAATATTAGTGTTTAACTCCATTGAGAACAACATAGGGATGAGATAGATGAAGACTAGAGTTCGGCCTGGGAATTTCAATGTAATTCCTACAGGTCCAAGTTGATCTTGGGGAATTGGAGTTTGATCATTTTAATCATATTTATGACCAATCATATAGTTTCAATGATTAATCATGATTAGAGATATGAGAAACATATCAATAGTGTCATTAGAAATCTAGGGGCATGTTTTTCTGGTAAATTATGATGGTGGTTGTATCCAAGCTGATAATTGGTTATAAAAAAGGATGAACCTATGGTGGGAAGAACCATAATGTTTATTATTATTAAATAACCAACATGACTTTGATTCAACCTTGATGGGATCTGTTATATTCCATATTAGTTTTTTTTACTATCGTTTTGAGAATTTGCTCATTTTTGGACAATAAATTTCATATTCCTAAAGATGTTCTTGGAGTCGCACTGGGTGTTCTCAAACACAATATAGAATTTAAAGAATAAATTATGACCCAAGTCGATCGATATTTTCATTTTGATTCCCAATAATTCCTCTCATGTTTGAAAAGTTTTATATTGGGGGTACTATAATATCCCTTGTTTTTACATGTAAAAAATTCAAAAGGAATTTTATTTTTTATTGGTTGGGACAAATATTGATCAGAGATTAAGAATATAATTTTAATGGTTAGACTGGCCCAAAATTATTTTTTAGATGTATAATAGTTATTGGATTGTATATTGGAGGTTTTGGGAGTGTCTTGGGGGGGTAAGTACCCGAATAAATTTTTTTTAGAAATTGTAGTATATGGGCTAGGGTTGGTCCATAGTTAGTGATAACCTTATGAAAAGAAATTTGGATCAATTTTCATAGGAGAATGGGATGGGGATACCCTATAGTGATCCTAGGAAGACTACTTTGGTTTCTAAAAAATATTTCCTAAATGTCACATGGCAGGCATACATTTTTTTGAACTATTAACCAAGGCCATGTGTGGGGTTTGTTCTTGGATAGTTCCAATAGCATGTTTGGCATATAGTTTATATGACCATACATTCAAACCATGTTTCCTATTATAAAAATGTAAAATTAACCCATTTCCTTGAGAAATTTAAGAGGTTAACCCCTAGTTTTCTATTTTCTATTGTCCTGCATGTGTTATCATCCTTCCTCCCTCATCAAGGGGATTATTCCATCATTTGGGTCATTATCGAAAATTTTCAGGTGTGTCAAAACCCTTTATTTAATACTCAAACTCTATTATTCTTATTTGTGTTCATTATAAACTTTTAAAAACTCATGTTTTACTTTTTTCGGGGTTCTTATTTATGATTCCACTAATGTATGGTCGAATTAGATGCCAATGTTGGGGTTTTCACTCTATCTTTAAAGATGGTGACCTGAGATGTTTTTTCCACTACACTTCATTCCATTTCATCGAGGTGTCTCAACATGGTGAGTTTAAAAATATTTAAAACCAATTTATATATTAATTTAAATAAATGTGAATACACTATTGGTTATGAATATAGATGAGAATGGAGTTGGGGATACCCAGTGGACCATTTGTACATAGTTATGAGAATATATAGAGAGGGATGGTCATTTGGTGACTTAGCTCATATTATTTATTTTTTATTTTATATTCATTTTAACTATTTAAATTTAAATTTATTGTTTCTATACTGTGTTGACCTATCTTGTGTTAGTTAGGGATTTGGAATTCAGGGCAGCTTGGATTGATTATCATCGATCATGAACATTGTTGCTGAGTGTTTTTTATAAATGGTTTAATGTTTCATAAAAGTTGGTAATCTATCATACCTAGACATTTAATTTTTTATTTATTACATTATAATGTGTATTCTCTTGCTTTCCCCTATGAGATACACCACTATTTATATCTATTCTTATAATTTTTTAAATTTAGTTACATGAATAGTTTTTATAGGATTAATGGTCAAGGACACTACCAACCGCAAAGAATTAGCTGCAACCTTGAACTTAGATCATGACCTTGACCAAGGATCCCCTATAGGATACATCTTCCTATTCCTATCATGGATCGGAAGAGGGATCCTATACTTATATATATTGACAAAGAAGTTCCCAATAGGGATGCCTATGGATACCATCAGAAGCTAATTATCCACAATATGATGCCTCTAAAGTATATTGTCTTAGTGACCCCATTGCTCACCTCAATGTTTTATTGACATTGAACTAGTACAACAGTTTTGGTAAGAGATGGTAGTAGGTGTTAACCTAGAACCCATACTTATCTTGTATTCTTGTGTTCCTAAGGTTGAAGTTGTGGGTTAGGCATTCATCTATTTTTATTATTTCATTTATGTATTCACTTTTTTACTGTTTATACAGTGATTACATCCACAGGTTATTCTTGGTTTGTGGTTGATGTGCAAGAAGATATTTTGTATTGGGATTCTGAAAGAAATTCCCCATGATTTTTCTTATATACTTATTAAATTTAGCAGATATTTTCTAAGTATACTATCTAGAAACTATCTTATGAGTGTTTTTTATTGGGATTTAAACATTTACTTAATGGAATCTAGTTTCTATGAATTATATTTCTGTTCTTTCCAAACATATATATTTGGATACAAATTTTGAGCTTATTTGACTGAATGTTACTATTACTCTTCCTAGAAGTACTATTTTTCACTTGGATTCCTACCTGATGAGTTGTATAGAGGTAATTTGTTGATTAAAAGTCAAACCTCATATAGTGGTTCATCATTTGAATGGCTATTCCCCTATAATTCTAGAGGATGATAATGGTTGTTGGGGGGAACATTTCCCAATTACAATGGGTTACAGATGAGCTTTTCATTGTTAGACATCTTCTCCTGATTCGATTTCTTGGGTATTCCCTATGATTGGTGAACTCTCTATTATCGTTTCTCACCATATTTTTCATGGAGTGGGTGGTTGAGAAATTTATTGAGTGTTTCCATATTTTTATTATGGATTAAAAAATTATTCCTTAGGATCAACCACCTTATGAACTATCGGCGTTTCAATGTTATGACTATATATAGACTGAGACTAGGGAAGGAAATGGTAGACATGATTACACGTGGATTGAGTAGTATGATATCCAACTCAATTCATTATTTATTGGATTATCTATCGGTATATGATATGCATTATTAAGATTATTGGAGGCGAGTATTGGTGAACTGTAAGGGAGGACCAGTATCCCCTTGTGGTGACATATTTTTCCTAGAGACATTTCTAATGTGGGCCGATCTAGGTATTTTCAACATGTATTAGAAACCTAGAGATTGAATTATTTATGGTCGACTTCAGTGGCATGATATCCACCTTAATACCATTTTTCTAGGATGTCCAGATGGTCTGGGTTAGAGACCCAATGATCGAATACTATTGATCATGTTATTTATCACAATAGTCAAATATATATACACACACACACATATATATATATGGGAATATATATATACATATATAAATATATAAAAACATGAGAACACATTTCTAATCAAATGGGATCATAGAACCAGTAATATATTCTCTCCATGTTGTTTATTTTATTTACTAATTTCCAATTTTACCTCAACTATGATGAGAAAATTCCGTCAGAATGTGCCATATGACTTATCTTTTAGTTTTTCCTAGATGAAGTTATTATTGTTGTTGTTATACTGATGATTTGGTCATATAAAATTATATTTAATTGTAAATTCTATGTAAAAGACCACATTGGTGGTGCCCTATTGAGCTTTTAACACACACAATGCTCATTTAACCATTACATCGGGTAACCCGAGTATATGTTCACTTAGTTGCAACCGTAACATAATATGAGCCTTGAGATTATCGGAGTAGTATATATTAAACATAGATGGGGATATTAATGATGTTTTCAGACATAGAGTGGTATTATAGACCTACATGTTTATTTTATTCACCTTTATTTACTTATGTATATGTATGTTCGATGCACTTGGAGATCAGTGTTGTATGTATAACATGTATATTTGGGAATCTATAGAAATTCATTAAACATAATGTCACATTCTATCCCAGTTGTTAACTACATATGCATTATGTTTATTTGTATGCTTGGATGATAAATAGTTATTTTTTTATTGCTTATACTGAAATGAGGGCATAGTCTCTCTATGGTCACACCCAAGGCCCTCACAACAAGGCTTGAGGCTTTGTGGAGAACTATCTCGGAGCACCAATTTAGTGTCACCCAAGTCAGGATATTACAATATTAAAAATTAAAAATTATCCTTATTCCAAATATTGAGTCCATTTTTATAAATTCATTTTAGATAAGTGTGAAATTTAAATTTAAATATTAATCCCATGTATATGATGAGAAAATAGGTTTTTAAAAAGAAAATTTTCAAATGTATGCATTGTATTTATAACAAAATGAAATATAAAACTCAATCTAAAGACCTAAATTAAATTAATAGAAATATAATTCCACTTAAAATATTTTTAAAAAAATTAAAAATAAAATTTACCCTTACAAATAATTAAAAAAACCAATTTTTCAATTAAAATTATGTATTTTTCAGTATTTATAAAAAAACAAATTATATTAGAAAAATCCCAAAAAATCACCCTTAGATATTTTTTATATTATAATTTCCGAAATAAATTTAGTTTTTTAATGTTTTTTCAAAAAGTGGTAAAAATTAATTTTAGATTATGAGTGAAAATCGTGAAAAAACCATGTTTACAAAAATAATGTTTTTTAGAAAAAATTTCTTTTTATTCTTAATGATTATTATTTTATTACTAAATATATATACTTAAAAATTATGTGTAATATATATATATATATATATTCATATGTTATTTGATCATATTAATACTCTCCATTCCATTAGTAGGGTGATAACCTTAAAATTATATAATAATATTAATATTTTATTTTAGTTTGGTAAAACTCAGTCATGCATATAACACTGGATATAGAAGGAACTTGTTTTTTCTTTTATATTATAAGTAATAAAATACAATGTAACTGGTTTATTTATTTTGGGTTACAACCTACCCATCAGAGATAATGTTCACCAGAATAATTTAAATGTGTTCTCGATAATCAGGGGTTTGTTATTTTGAAATACCAGTTCTAAAAAATCCCACAACATAAAAGGGTAAATATAAAATCCTCAAAATAAGAGAAAATTTGAATTAAAATAGTCATATTTAATAACACATTATAAGGATTTTAAGTAGAAGAAAATTATTGGTAAGTTAATATGTGGAGATGGAAGAAAAGTTTATATAATTATAAAGAGTGATAAATGTCATTAATCACTAGATAATGAATGATGAATTGAAGGTTTAGGGACTCAAGAAAATAAATCTAGGATGATCTTAATGAACATATGATTCATTAGATATAAATTTAATACTATAAATTTTTTTCAAGATTAGTCTCATAATGATGATGAATTGTGTTATTGTCTATGAATATAATTAAATATACTTACTCGATATTTTCTATTTAATAATGACAACTGAATTATTTTTTTTATCAATATATTTACAATTAAACCCTTTCTCCATGAATTTAATATAAAAAATAATAATTTTTTTAACAGATGCACTAAAATTTAATTTTAATGGATCGTAAGATCCATAGAAGAGTTACCTATTTTTCCATCTGTATATAACAATTTTGAAAAATGTGACACTACTAGCTGATCATTAATAATTATTTTTCAAATCATATCACTAAAAA
Source organism: Viscum album (assembly GCA_963277665.1). Taxonomy (NCBI): domain Eukaryota; kingdom Viridiplantae; phylum Streptophyta; class Magnoliopsida; order Santalales; family Viscaceae; genus Viscum; species Viscum album. The sequence continues at coordinate 1,968,915,700 of OY728147.1, read as the reverse complement.
AATTCTTATTAACTAGTACATATTTGTAGGTCAGTTTTAGGCACTAAACCCTTATCATCATTCGACTATGGGTTCAAACCCCATATCATTTTTAGATGTGATAGTTCTTAACCCAAAATTTGAGTTTTAATTTTTCTAGTCTATATTAACATAATTCATAAAACATTCCCCCAAATAATATGGTGTATATCCTTTAAATAAAATTAACCACTAAAAAATAATTATACTAATGTTCTGAATAGAATTTAGTTTTTTGGACAATGTCTAATAATATTATTTTACTATTATTACAATGTCATTAATGATATTATTAACCCAATGTTTATCAATACATTTTATCTTATGTCTAAAATTATTATATTCCTAATTCCTAAAATTGATTTTTTATAATAAAAAATATAATAACCCACTAGGTTATATTTTTATAAATTTCACCAAAAATAACCTTAATCCTAGGAGAATCCCATCACATAAAAAGTAAAATGTGGTTTTTCAATTTTTTTATCTTAGGATCTATCAAAAACTCATATACCCATGATGGCATTCATAACCCTTGTTTTAATAAATAAATAAATACTCATTAAATTTAAAAGAATCATTATATGTTTCGTAATTCTTATAACCAATATATTACGAGTAAAAATACTAATATTATATAATTTAAGAATACCACTGACAACTTTAATCATCCTGTATCAACATAGGTCCTTACATGGTATAGGGATCAACATTTTTAATATGTAATTGACACGATTAATTCAATTTTTCTATATAATTTTCACAGTAAACTATAAATGGATCCCTATTATGACTTTTATTTCTTTCTATCACACTCTTTATTTTTTCTCCAAAATTCATTTCTTTATTCACAACAGAAATCTTTTTCTCATTCCTATGAGTCAAATTATTTTTAATCTATAACACCTTAGGTATAACATAGTAAATTACTTTTCATAATCTATTTAAATCATTCATAATGGTTTGTAATGAAAATGTAAATTTTCTTATGCATATCCATAGTTAGTGTTAAACCATGTGCATAGTAAGGCCCGTTTTCATGTACTAGGTGATGAATTATTCAAGTCCAGTGCACCCTTTTTAGAGTTGTTACCCAATATACATGTGCACTATAACCACATCCGTTTTTATTATAAATACATGAATATGTTTAAAGGAAAATATATATATTATATATATTAATTTACCATTAGTATGTTCTTATATTAAAATCCTAAAATTCTATCAAAGGGTTATGATCCTTATTTTAATTTTTGAAGGAATACAGTGTCAAAATCTTCTACTAAACTTAAACTAAAAACATTTGTAGTGATTCCAATCCCAATAGACTTGATAAAATTCCTAGTTTAATACATTGTAATATTATTCAAGGAATCACATCTTGATAGGCTGAATTGTTCAATAGTCTTAGTAAACTAGATGCATACATGATACCCATATTATGTTTAAATACACAAATTATAATATAAATTGTTTTTTAGAATAAAATTATTCCCCTATAAAATCTATGCATATCACACATAATACAATTCATGGATTCTTGAGATTGGAAAAGAATAAGTGTGAGTTAAAATTCATAGTAAATGATAAGTACAACGGAAGATATCATGAATCATTTAGAATAAACAACATGGAAAGGTAATTAATTAAAAACACATATCATTTAATCAATAAAACATTAATGAATTGAATCCAAGGATAACATCATTTTAAAAATCTCATGGATAATAATGAATATTTAAAGGCAAATAACTTAAGACACATTCCATTTAATCAATTTTTTTGACTATCATAACTCGATAAGGCATAATCAACATTAAAAGGTAAGTAACTGAAAAAAATAACATTTAATAAATAACTTGACTATCATAACTGGACAAGGAATAATCAAACAAGACATATAAAAAACTAAAATTACATTCCATTTAATCAATAACTGAATATAATATGATTCCAGAGATAATATCACTCTTAAAATCTCAGAGATTAAAATAAATCGATTTTAAATTAAGGTAGTTCTTAATTATTATACATCTTATCTCATTCACAAACACCTATACCATGAAGACCATTAAAACGATGGTTTGAAACATCATTGAAACCCCATTTAATGATAGATTACTGATTTGTATCATGAGGCCTACTGATTCATCAAAGGGAAATATAAATTACGACCCCACATATAATTATAGGACTATAAGATTCCTCATATATTGAATAATTTATTCAATTCATGAATCAATATTACTTACCATAAAAGATCCATATTGAGTAAATCATATATATTTATAAATAAGTACCCATTTAAAAAACATTCAAAGTAAACCCCATCCATATAAATGCGATATTTGTTAACCAAATAGCCTAACCATGTTTTATAATATACATAATTAGGGGACATTTCATTTCAAATTATAACATGAAGGTGAATATTTTAAGGGAAAGTTAATGAATACAATATTTTATTAAGTGAATATCAATACATTCTTTGGTCAAAATGATCATAATACCTCCAAAGGAATGATAAGGATGGTATCAATAAAAAATAAACCTATTTAAGAAATAATAATGGACTATTTTCATTGAGGAATAAATATAACCTAAAATAACTTTAAATAATTCATGAAGAAAATATAATTATCATTTTCAAAATTAATTTTTAAAACTAAAAACTCACTAGATATTTAAAAGGAATTGTTTGAAAAAATAATATAAAAATATAAAACAAATTTTAAAACATTTGAGTATCCATGATGGATATAAATATCATTCATTTTGTACATGTTAAATTAAATTTTTTTTTCAAAAATTCAGTAAAATTTAAATGATAATTTTTTGGAAATAGAAAAAAATATTCCATTCAAAACATTTTCAAAAAATTAAAATTGGTAAAAAATAAATTAATGAATCATTTTAAAAAGTTAAAAAACATTTTTAAAATCATTTTTTTATAACATGGTTTTATAAGAAAATTGATTTTCATCCAAAGAGAGAAATGAAGTCAAACATTCTTGAAAGCATATTATCAAAAAATTTAATTCAAAAACAATGAAAAGTGGTAAATTTTAATTAAATTTTTTTATAAAAATTAGAGGAGAATAAGCATTCTCGACTAGAATGAGATTTTGAAGTAAACCATTATAATGATCATAATGTTGATGTGATAATTAATCAATGAATATAATATGTATATCAAAAATAAATACACATAAGTGAAGTTGAAAAAAAATATTACATAATCAAATATCATTACCCACATTATCATAGATTATCAATGAGGGTGAAAAATTAATATAACCCAATGAAATGAAAATGTGAAAGTAAATTCATTTCCACTTGGTAACATTTATGAAAAGTACCCCTGGATGAAATTATTCAAATAGATAATTAAAATACATCTATTTTTAAGGAATTATGATATTACGTGTCAAAGTGGTTGTATATACACCGTATAAGTGAAATTAGTTCAGAATATAAAAATTTTCAATAATGAAATCAAATTTAGACAGAATCTGTTACCTTACAGATCTTTTTGGATGAACAAGCCTTAACCACCTATATAGTTGTTCTAAAAATGTTATTAACTTGTAAAAAATCCATATTAATTTTTACAAAATCATATTTTTACCTATTTTAAAATCTTATCACCAACTCATTAATTTTCTTTAATTATTTTCATTGTTTTATTTATTAATTTTCTTGTTTTATCATGTGTGATTATCCATTTCATATCTTGTTCATGCGCATAATATATAGTTTTTTCATATACAGAATAGAAAAAATTAAATAATAATAAAATTTCAATATCATTTATACTTTTAAAAATAATCATGAAATATGGTTACAAAAATTGGACTATTTTAGAATCATGGAGACCATATCTTGTACATACACATAAGTAATGTTTCCACCGTTCAATGATCTTAATGGATATATTATCTGTAACATGTTTATTTAAATATCTATAATAATATTATATACACCATATTATATCTTTAAATATAGTTATATATTTCATCCATGTGGTGCGGTATGGAAAAATTGTCGTATATTTTTATGAACTTGGTACTCAAGAAATACATGAATTATGTAATAATCCTTAATTGAGAGAAAATTTATAAAATAAAAAGATTTTTATAATGATTTAAATATATTCCATTAATATCATAAATACTTCATATATATCCCATGTAATCAATAAATTTATCTTTATCTCATTCCACGCAATGCATTAGTGAAAGATGAATTCCATTGTTTTGGGAGGTAGTTGTATATCGTACAAACAAGCAATTCTATGGTATCCCCTATGAAATGGAATTGAAAATTATATATTATATAATGTATACAGAGGTATTATTATTATTTATATATCATGTATATAATTTTTATCCATAATAACACCCAACTGTGAGAGTTGTTAATGGAAAAAAATAAATGTCATTAGTTTACATGGTGGTAGTCCATCATACATATGATTGATGAATTTGTAACCCATTTTATTAGAATTAGATATGGTTTTATGTCATGAAACTGTTATAAAAAAAACTTTTAGTATTTAGGATATACAATATTTATTATATTATTGTGGTTAAATAATAATATAGGTAGGTGGAGTAATAAATAAAATAAAAATGCTCTTTGGAGAACATTACAACTTCTTTGGGTATCCTATATAGGATTTCTACAAATAATTTGTAGGTTTCTTTTATGAAAAAAATAAGGATTATTGGATGATATTTGGAATATTGTGAAGTCATTTTAAGAGGGACTGGATTAACCAAAACAATGTGATGTTGTGAAGATGATATGATCGGGGTGGCCTTTTTTATGTTAGGTGAGATGAAACCATGTTATTTGATGAAAATATTTAATCATTACAACATTTTAATCAGTTCATAATCCTAAAAAAAATTTCCATTAAAAAATATAAAAGATATATGGTCTATATATGGATAGAAAATGTTTTTTTATAGTTGGTAGGTAATTTTGAACCATAAGTTCTTTGTTTAACCACTAGTAAATAATTTTATATATTAACCATGGTATTTAAATTTTTATATTTTCACTATTTAATTTTGTAAAAAAAATTGTTGAACTTATTAGACATTATAAATAATTATTCTTCCAATTATGGAATCCATTATTAAAAATTCAATTCTAATAAGTGGAAAATATTATTTTAAAAAATAAATCTCTCAAAGGCACTGAGAAAGAGGGGTTTTATATGGAAAATATTTAAAAATTTATAATGTTTTGGAATAAATATTTTATATTAAAATTTACTAAATTGGATTAATATATATATTATTACACTGAATATTCTTTAAAATAAATTAAAATTTTAAATTAACCATATAAATAATTAAAATGAAAATGTAGTTCTCAATTAAAATTCATTAATATTCCCTATTCATCAAGAAAGTAAAACTTCTCAAAAAATATCAAGTATTCACCCTAATTTAATTATGATATTAGGATTTCAAAAATTAATTCATATTAATCAAATAAATATTCTAAATGTATATAAAGCATAGATTTATATTATGTGTAAAATGCATGACTAAACTATTTTTGAAAAATGTTTTTTTTAAGAAAAACATTCATTTTCTATTAAATGATCATAAATTGATTACTAAAAAGTAAATACATAATCAATATGTGTAAAATATATTTATTTTATCTTAGGTTTTTTAGTCATGTTCAAACCTATAATTCCAATGGATAGGTGATAACAATCATATTAAATTATATAAAAAATAATACATTGTTTTTTGTAAAATTAAATCTTTCCTGGATGTAATGATAATGAATAAAATCAATGTTACATATATAATAAGATATCAAATACAGTCTAGTTTTTTGTAATTTCAGAGTTTTATATGGGAAATGAAGTGTTATTGAATAATGATTTTGAGTTAATATGGATATGTGTTCCAAGACAACATTTTTTTCAAGTCGAAAATATTTTATGTTAAGAAGATATGATATTGAAGAATTATAGTAGTCTAGATTCTGAGAAGATCAAAATATGATAATATTAAAAGGTATAAAGATCAAGAGTTGAATACATTGGCGCCTGAATCAGATTATGATATATTACACAAAAGATTTTAAATATTAAATTGGATCTATTGAATAATTGATCCATAAGATTATGAGAAATTATTGATTTAGTATGAAAAACAAAATTTTATGTATGATTAATATAATATAAAATAGTAGAACTAATATCTATAGAAAAATGTTGTCCATTAATTAATAGAAATTATTTTTTAGATGTTATCGAACTAAATGGTGTAAAGGGATTCCATATAATATTAATGTGAAGTAAATAAAATTGGCAATGTTGAGATTAACATCAATATATGAAAATATTGAATGTGAATTGTTAATTGTAAAATTTATTTGGTGAATCCACTAATTTGGATGACACTATTTTTTATGAAAATTTTAAGAAATTAAAACCACATATTTTCAAAGGCGTTAAATTCAATTAACTAACAATTGAGAAATGATGAATTTTCATAAGGTGGAAATTGTATTCCCCCTATTTATTGAATTAATAATATAAATAAAATTTGGGAAATCATTTATAAATTAATGATTATATTTTTACATTAATTAAGAGTATGAAAGTTTGACCTGTAATTTGTGAATATCATTTGGGTTGAACAATTTTAGAATCTTAAACTTTATGTTACAAATTATTAGGGAGAGGATTTAATAATATATAAAACTCGATGTTAGAGATAAGGAACTATATCTTGGCGAAATGTATATATGTGATTAATATTGAAGTACTTCAATAAAATTATTTGCCAAAATTTGAAATTCCATAATATTGTGAGACATTCAATTGTTCCTTTCCTTTATATGGAAGAAACGTTGAATAGCATGATGAGTTGGGTAAGAGAAGAATTAATATACCAAAAAAGGTTTAAATGATTATTTATTTGAGAATGGATAATGTACTAATTCATATTAATTTTATAGATTAGGTAAAGATCATTATTTTATAGGAAATTAGTTAATGTGAAGAAGGAACCGGATGGTAATGGACCAAAATCATTTCGTTTATGTTACCATTATACACCCGTGTGATCAAATATATTGAAACTAATAGAATAATGTTAAATGTTTAGAGATAGATTAAGTATTATTAAGGTTAAATTCAATATATTAGGTTGATATGATCCCCATTGTAACCTCATTTATTACTAATTGATTTTTTTATAGAATATCTAAACACTACAGAAAGTAGATGTATACAGTAGGAAAAAAGAAATATAAAAACCATTTTTTGTTCTATATTTATGTACTATGTTCTATTTGGATTGATAACATATGATATTACTATACCCTAATATTCTCATAGGATAAAATTAGAAGAGTTTTAAAATTTATCTGATAATAATTTGATAAAACTGGTCTGCACTGATTCACCTCCACTATGTGTGACTACAAAATTTCTGGGGCACATAAGTTGGCATCATAAATAACAAAATTTTACCATGATTTGATTTATATATTCCCATAGTAATTTATTAATTCTTAAATATAATTTATAGTTGAGGGTGTTAGTATGTCTCCTCGAAAGGAAAAGACGGAGACTATTTAGGATGATACCAACATAACGATTTTTTTCCAAAACTCGATAGAACAAAAACAAAAGAGTTGATAAAATGTTAAGGAAAATAACAAATAAAAATTAGTGGAAGGAGTCTAAACCACAATAAAATGTTAATTAAATTGTATTTTTTTATAAATATATTATTATTGATCCTTAAATGGATCATATTCAAGATTTAAAGAGTATGAGACAATTTAAATACATAAAAACCTCAAATATAAATTCATGGTTCATTTTAAAAATGTTAATATTGAATTTTATATTTATATATTTCAATTTACCTAGAGAAATCATTATTCAGAAACAATGATGGACCTATATGATGATAATATTGATATATCATTGGCTATAATGTTTCATTTCTTTATCACTCTTCTAAACATGTTGAACCCAAGGAATTATCTGTATTAATTTGAAGTGTCATGTTTTCCTTTGATATAAATGTATTTTAAATGATTATTTATGATAGACTAGTGTTTAAGAATATTTTTATAATATGATTATTGATCTAGAGTTAAAACAGATAGATATAATTGATGATAAAGAAAATCAGTTGGATATAAAGGAAAAATGAATAAAATTCCATTATAATTCCTCTAAATATTATTTTAAGATAAATAAAGTTTTTTTTATAAAAATTATAATGGAATAGGAAAAACTAATGAAGAATTATAAATATCATAAAATAAATATATATTTAATGTGTCTTAATATAGAAATAAATCTGGTGAACAAGTAAGTTACATAAGTCGATTCTTTTTAAGAATTGGACATAAGAGATAATATTATGAATATTTATAAAAACAGTCTTACATTAAAAAATATTTGTCCATGTGAAATGATGTTCTTTAAATAATATGTAGATAAAACTCATAATTGACCATAAGAAAAGGTAAACCTTGGTTTTGGATTTTTCATGTATAGAAATTCTATTTTCATGAATAATGTAGGGTATAATTCAAACAATGAAAAGACTAGGTTATGATCAATATTGAGAAACCCACCAATTCAAAAAAGGTGAAAGAACCAGGAATAAAAGGATTTCCCCACAAGGTCTCTAAAAAGAATTGTTTTTACCAGAAAATATAACAGTTTTAATTCCTTATATTCTACAAAACAAAAAAGAAATTATTTTGTATTTTTTATTATTGTTCTAATGAAAAATTCATTCATAATGACATTTCATATTTTTATAAAAATTCAATTATTGAGTGATACCAAATTAAAAAAATTATATGGATAAATTCTTATTTCATGAGAAATCATATTGAGTAAAACCAATTTACATTGATGAATGTAAATTTATTTACATCGAAATAATTCTGATATTATGAAAATTTCATGTGTAATTGTAATAAAGATTTCATAATAATGATGAGTGACTCTCTAAACAAAAAAAAGAATGATTCAGTTAATTCTCAAGTAATAAGTCTATAAAATTTTAAGAATATTCATATAAGTAAATATGGTGACTCTTATATATGGTTTGAAAAAATACGAAGATAATAAAAACACACCTAATATAATGCAATGGATGATGCAACACCTACAAAGAGAAACATATATTATAGATGTTAGGCCAAATAATGTGTAGTTTTATGAAATACATGAATATTTACATTAACAAAAGAAATTTAAAATAACAAGGTAAAAAATATGATATGGAAACAAATGGTTTTTTTATGGAAGAAATTTCAAATGAAGTATTTAAATTTATTGAGATGTTTCCTAATATAAGAAACAGAAAAGTTATTTAGAAAATATTTAGAGGATTCAAATATGCTTTACAAACTATTATATAATATATGACTTTACTACCAAGACATGAGAATCTTATGAATAACAAGAAGAAATAATGAAGGGTTTCTTATAATACTAATGTTTTTGTAAAGAATAAATTTTTATATTATGAAAATGTTTATCTTCTACATAAATTATTAATGATTTTTTAGGTAACCTTGTTTGAAGTATTATGGATGAATAGGGAAATTCAAAATATTTCATGATTCATTATAAATTATGTGAAAAAGAAACTTCCACCCAAAGTAAAATTTGAAGGTAATTTAATGTATATACTTCCTAAGGAGATTAGTTTTTAAAAGAAATTATGAAATCATGGAGTGATCTCAAAATATTGGATATAAATTTTAAAGGTGTTGGTTGGTTTAGAAATATCTCTCAAACTTGTTTCTATTAGAAAGTTCAAATCATGAAACAACCTTATTTCTATATATTAATAGTTTATTTACAATGTTTCAAGAATTTATATTGATTCAATTCAAAAGGATAGAATAAAATGAACTAAAATGATTCAAACTCATTATAGTTAAATGAGATATATATCATGCTTTTTTCATTATTTCAACTAGAAACATACACAACATTTTATGTGGGATTATCCATGATGAAAAAGATGGTCGGATTTTACCCCTTGAGGGAGAGATGAGTTGAATAGTTTCCAATTATCAATATCTTATGAAAATATACAATTATAATAAAATATAGAATATTTTATTAAAATTTATTTATTTAAATTAAGTAAATCATCCAAATCATTATAAACTAGAATATAGAGGTTCTAATTTTACTTCAAGATTAGGAGATTTAAGATTTTTTGGTCTGTGAAGATAATGGCGTTCTATATATTTAAACTATATAAATTGATGTTTCTCTTTAAAATAGTATAATGATAAACTATCCAATCCATATGTAAAAAAAATCTGAAACTAAAGGTGGTATATAGATTATTTTATAATAATGAAAAAGTCACTTGAAAAGTTTTTCTTGGGATTGATTTCATTTAATCTATTTGTTGAGATAAATAAAGTTGATTACTTAGAAACATTTTGAATACCCACTCTATTATGACTTATATTTTATTTTTCAAATTTTATACATGTTTTTCTCTATTTTAATCCTTTTCTTTTTAGTAAAATCATTTCTCACATCGATTTGAATACGATTAATTTATGGTTCATTGTTTATGATAAGTGATATAATTATTCTCCAAGGTAAATGTGGTTATAATTTCAATAATAATTAATAGAAAAGGGATATGATGAAATTTCATGTCAAGGATGCAATATGGGATGATTTATCTAATCCCTCACTCTAAGACCATTTATATTTTATCAACTAATGTGGGGTGGTGGGGGTGTGGTAGAAAAATTGTACAAAAACATGTTATATCATTTAAAGTACTTTGTATTTTCTATTGAAGAAAAATACACCTCAGGATATTGAAGAACCCAATGAGTTTTCATGATTAGTGGTGTATATGTTTCATATATAATATTACTTCATGGCTTGGAATAGAAAAAATTTGATGGAAAACATTAAGAATGTTGTTGTAGAATATAGATGGAAGATGTTTTTGAAGATAGATATAACATTCCAGGTAAATAATGGATAAAAATTTTTCATATTTATTAATATTTACGAATTAATAATTAATTTTACTTTAAAGGGGTTTCTATGTTCGATAGCATACCTGATACGCAACAAATAGTTTCTTTGAAATCTTATGTTGCACACTAGTAATAAAATAATATAATTTTAAATGGTAGTTAACACATAGACATTGTATTGGAGGGAATGGATAGAAATAACTAAAATATGATTATATATGTTTTTTAAATGTTTTTACTTTTATCTAATAAAATATAAAGGCTTAAAATACAGAAAGAATTCAATTTTAGGCGTATATGTCCTAGTTTTCACTAAAGGTTCACTTATCGCCTTTTGATGGCAAACCATCATTAAATATAGTTTTGTTCACTATTATATATTCTATTGGACCAAATAAAACTCTTCTTTAGAATCGGGACATCAAAATTTACTTTGTGTAAATTTTTGGTATTCTTCCGATAAATTCTTTTTTAATGAATAGTGTAAAATGTTGTATTTTAATTCAAAACCTCTTTTTAATATAATTTATTTATATGATTAGCATATCTTTTTAATTGGTTTTAAAGTGAAATTAGAATATATTTTTACCATTAAATCCAATAGTGATCGTTGGAATTAATTTCACGTTGAAATCGGACTTAAACTAGTGTCAATCTTTGGATACTTATTGTTTCATAAAAACACGCTATTTTCTCTGACAATGGGAATTAATTATTAAATTAGTTAATGAAACTTATATGTTTTGAATTTTGTAAAATTGACTTCATTTTTGAATTCAGAATATCAAATATATCTTAGGGTGATGTTTTGGTATTTTTCTGAAAAACTTCAATTTTTGATGAATAGTGAAACCACTAAGTCGTAGTTAAAGAAACTGATTTTTCCTTTAAATGAAACTTTGACAATTCTGTGATTTTATTTTCAAAAATCTGACATACATGGTTTTCATTAAGAAGTAAAATGTGGTTCAATGAGATTAAAATAATTTTTTTGGTGAATAGTAACTTTTAATTTCTTAATCACGATTAGAGGTAATTAGTGTAGTTTATGGTAAAAATAATGTTTTAATAAAATGAGATGAGCTTGACACATGTCCTACCCTCATTGGATGCGTCATGGCTGACCAAGAAAATCCATGGGTCAACTTGGTGACCCCATGGAGCCACTTTGGTTGGGAAATGACATAAATAACTTTTTATTAAACGTAAAAGTAAAAATGACACAAACATGAGATGTTTTACTAAAAAATAATTATACATGGGGTTATAAAAGTCATATTTTTGACTATAAATATTCATTAGAAATATAAAAATATTTACTACATCATGATATTTGTTTTATAATTTTTAGACATTAAATATGTTAAATTATTTATGATATCCTGATGATGCAGCGATCACCTCATTAATAAAGGATTTAAATAAAATGAAAAGATAATGTAAAATCTATGACCTATAAATGTCCAAAACCTATTGTATGGGTATATTTAGAACCCTTATCACATTATCCTCGAATTATATCAATGTGGGACCTCTTAAATCCGAATATCATTTTAATATAAAGTAACTTTTCTTTACATTCCAAGAGTGCCCCTCCTCTCCTCTTATAAAGGCCCCCACCTCTACCTCTTTACCCACACTTCTAAAGCCTTTGTCTCGGCCAACCCCTTCCCATTTTGTCTCTCCACATCCGTCTATTACTCCTTGAAGCCTCAATTTGGGCAGAAGGCTTCCCAAGGAAGCCTTTGAGCTCAAACCAAAGGGAGTTACCCGATTTTAAGGTAATGTCTTCACTTGAGTCCTTTTGTTTTATTTTGCTTCTCCAACCCCCTAAACTCTTTTTATTCATTTATTTTGTAAAAAATACAGTATCTTCAATATAATATGATGTTGTTATAAGAAGTATTCGAGCTAAACTTACACACACCTACATCTAATGGTTAAAGAACATACTGTTTCCGTGGATGGTGAATTTCTGCCTCCCGAAACGATGATTGTTCAACATTATTTTAACAACTTCAAAGGTGGCCATTAATATGAAACTATACTTATATGTGATATATAAAAGTTTATGTTTTCCTTAAGCTTCTGTATTTTTTATTTTGGGTATACCATTATGGTTTCCATTATGGGTAAACGCGATATATTTATTTAAGGAAGTGCGGACTACCTCCCCCTCAGAGTGATGTGATTCGTTGATGCCTTATGTGGGATGTATAAAGGATGGATTTAAAGTTATTATATATGATGTTATACTGGAATTATAATATACCTTTATATCATTATTATTTCCTTTCCATTAAAGTATGAGATAGGAATGAAAGTAGTGTTCATACGTACGTACGACTTACCGTCTCCATGAACGGTGCATTTCATTTCTTACCTCTAAATGATTATGTAATATTATAAATTCATGTATATACTGGATATATATGATATATATGATATCTACATCATGAATATAATTCCTGATATAATGGATGTTTTACCACATGAACAACTAGTAATTATAAAGAGTTTATTTTTGACTCAAGTACCAAGGATTGACAAAATGACCATTTTTAACATAAATAATTACATAGTGTTCATAACCTGGTAATAAGTGATATAAACGGAATAATGAACTTGAAAAAGGTTCTTAAGAAAGTTGAAATTAACTCAAGTTTATTATTCAGGAGGTTAAAGAATGATCGAGTCAAGTCGGGCCTGAGGTAAGGGACTTCGTCTCGATCTCCTTTCATTGAGGCATATTTTGTTTTATACACATCTTTCTTTATACGGTGTATAAAGCCCTTTGACATTTAATTTTATACAAAAGGAATATTTTTCTACGCAGATTTTTACTAAACTACAAAAAGGAATGTTTTTTTAACGTACGTGGTGACAACGACCTTTTCCGCCGCCGCGAGTATTATTTGGTCTTTGGCTTCCTCAACAAGCCATAATGTTTTTTAAATGAAATAAATACCATATACTCTTTTATGTATTTTTGGTATTAAAAATGGTTTTTATAATGGATTTGTTATGTCAATATATTTATGTGATATATTGTGATCGGAATGTGGAAATGTTTTCTTTCCATTATGTGTATTTTATGTCTTATGATTTTATAATGGTACTTGGACATTTGACGGGTGGTTACGTGATAATCCATATGACGGGTGGTGCCGTGAATACCAGGACGAGTGGTTACATTATAACCTCCAATTCATTGAGTATGAAAGTCGGCTGTATGGATATTCCATTAAGTATGTATGGAAGTTGGCCGTATGGCTATTCTATTAAGTGATATGTGTTTAAGTGGACCGTATGGTTATTCCACTTAAGTATGTTTATATCCCAAGTTACCTTTATATGTTATGTGTTCTTTATATAGGTTTTATGGTAATATTTGGTTACAAAAGGGTAAGTAATGATATTTTATTCAGTGAATAGTTTTTACTACTTCATGAAGGTGAAGGAATTACTTTTATAAAGTATACATGGTTTAATTGATGTTTGAAAAACTAACAGTTTTCATTCTTTGTGTATCCCTTACTGAGATTTTTATGATCACCCCAAAGTTTTTCGAAATGTTTTTCACAGGACTTAATGTAGAATAGGGTCAAAGATGGGATCAAGGGAAAGTCATGCTATCTAAAACATGAAACTAGGCATGTTTCTTTTTAAGAGTTTTTATTTTATGGAATCATAGTAGAAGTGTCTACTTTGTAATCTTTTGAGATGTAATAGTTATGCCCTCATTTTCTAAAACTCTAAACCTAAAAAGATTCTCAATGTGAATTATTCATTTAATTCATGATTAAGTAATGTTTAAGGCCGAGGCCTTATAGTTGGTATCAAAGGTCGGTTTAGACAACATTAGGAGTTAGAAAATTGTTAAATTATAATATGATAGAAATGATATAGAATTTATGGATTACCATGTTGCTTCACCTAAGATATTTATATGTTCAAAACGGTTTTCCGAAGAGGAAACAAGGAAGCTACGTTGGGATGACATGAAGAGAAAGACAACCTTCCAAATCAGCAACCTGAGATGGACGGAATTGGAACTGAACAATTTGTTGTAGTGATGGAATAGTTGACTCAGGCTATAAATGGTGGTCGTATCCATGCACGAGATCAGCCAGATCAACCACAGAGGAACATGTCTGTGGTTGAACATTTCATGAGGCAACATCCCCCATCATTCAGAGGATCATCTGACCCTGTTCTAGCTGAAGGATGGATTAAAGCACTGGAGAAGATTTTTGATGTCATGGGGTGTTCAGAAAATCAAAAGGTTAGTCTTGCTATTTACCATTTCGAGGGTAAAGCAGATTAGTGGTGGTCGATGGTGACAAATATCAGGGATAGTGAGGAGATTTATAATATTTTGGTGTTTTCTAAAAGTAAAGAGGAGCATGAAAGTAATTTAAGTGTTATCTTTCAAACCTTAAAAGAAAATAAACTGTATAGAAAATTCTGCAAGTGTGAGTTTCGGTTACAAAAAATTTCTTTCCTTGGTCACATTGTTTCAAAAAATGGCATAACTGTTGATCCTGCTAAAACAAAAGATTTTAAAGAATGGCCAAGAACCACAAATGTAATCGAGATCCGTAGTTTCCTTGGGTTGGAAGGTTACTACTAAAGGTTTGTTGAAAAATTTTCACGGTTATATAGTCCAATGACTAAGCTAACTCGTAAGGGTGTTAAGTTCATCTGGAAAAAATAATGTGATGATTATTTTCAGGAGTTGAAAAGAAGATTGGTGAATGCTCCAGTTTTGGCACTTCCTTCCAGGAATGGTGAGTTTGTTATATACTATGATGCTTTGTTGAAGGGACTTGGTTGTGTCTTTATGCAGAATGATCAGGTAATTGCTTATGATTCACGTCAGTTGAAAACTCATGAGGTAAATTACCCTACACATGATTTGGAATTAGCTGCTGTTGTTTTTGCTTTAAAACTTTGGAGGCATCATTTGTATGGAGTAAAGTGTGAAATATATACTGATCACAATTGTTTAAAGTATATATTCACTCAGAAATAATTTAACATGAGATAGAGGAGATGGATGGAATTAATCAAGGATTATGATTGTACAATTCACTACCATCTGGGAAAAGCAAATAAAGTTTCCAATGCTTTGAGTCAAAAAAGTAATGCTTCATTAACCATGCTACATTTGGAATGAGATCCTTTGGTTTTTGATTTGATGAACTTTGGAATAGAATTTGTCGGTGCAGGAAGTTCTTCTGTTTTGTTTCAGGTATCAGTGAGATCATCCCTATCAGACAGAATTGAGAAAGCACAGAAGTAGGATAGTGAGTTATAGAAAAAGGTAGAGCTGGTTCAGAAGGGTAAGTTGTCTGAATTCAACATTGATAATGATTGTGTTTTGAGGTTTGGGAAAAGATTATGTGTCCCTGGTGATTCAGAGTTGAAGAATGAGTTGTTATGTGAGGCTCATAGTTCCCCATTTTCAGTTCATCCTGGCAGTACTAAGATGTACAGGGATTTGCGGGAGTATTACTGGTGGGATGGAATGAAAAGAGATATTTCTGATTTTACTGTGAAGTGTTTGACTTGTCAGCATGATAAAGCAGAGTGGTAGTTACCGAAAGGGATGCTTCAGCCTTTACCAATGCCAGAGTGGAAATGGGAAAACATATCCATGGTCTTTGTTGTGGGATTACCGAGGACATCTCAAGGTAATAATGTAATCTGGGTTATTGTTGATCGCTTGACTAAATATGCTCATTTCCTTGCTATACGAGATACTTTTTCACTAGATCAAATTTCCCGTTTGTATCTTAAAGAGATAGTCAGGTTACATGGATTTCCTCTCTCCATTGTGTCTGATCGTGATCTCAGATTTACTTCTAACTTTTGTAAAGGCCCTCTGAAGTCATTGGGTACTGAATTAAATTTTAGTACAGCTTTTCATCCTCAATCAGATGGGCAGTCAGAACGAACAATTCAGACCTTGGAGGATATGCTACGAGCTTGTTCGATGGATTATCAGGGAAGTTGGGACCAACATCTTTCTTTGGTTGAGTTTTCTTGTAATAACAGTTTTCATTCCAGTATACAAATGGCACCATTTGAGGCATTATATGGGAAGCGGTGTCGAACTCCAACATTTTGGGATGAAGTGGGTGAAAGGAAGATGATAGGACCGGAATTGGTAGAAGAGATGGTAGAAAAAGTTCAGTTGATTCAGAAACACCTGAGAACAGCTCAGAGCAGGCAAAAGAGTTATGCGGATAACCGGAAGAATGATCTATCTTCCGAGGTACATGATCATGTTTTTCTCAAAGTATCGCCAAGGAAAAGTGTGATGCGATTTGGTAAGAAAGGAAATATGAGTCCAAGGTTCATTGGACCATATGAAATTCTGGGTAGAGTTGGGTCCATTGCATACATAGTGGCATTACCTCCGAGTTTATCTCTGGTACACAATGTTTTTCATGTTTCGATGTTGAGGATGTATATGCCAGATCCATCTCATGTTTTGAGTCCAACGTTAGTTCAGCTAGAGGAGAACCTATCTTATGAAAAACAACCAGTCCATATTCTTGACAGAAGAGAGAAAGTGTTGCGAAATAAGGTAATTTACCAGGTAAAGTTTTTGTGGAAAAACCATATTGTTGAAGAGGCAACGCGGGAATCTGAAAATGCTATGAGGGATAAATACCCCCACTTATTTTGATAAGTGAATAAAATTTCGAGGACACAATTCCCAAAATGGGGGAAGGATGTAACATCCTAGGTAAATAATGAATAAATCATATTCATATTTATTAATATTTACGATTTAAATATTAATTTTACTGTAAAGGGGTTTCTATGTTCGATATCGTACCCGATACGCAACAAAGAGTTTCTTTGAAATCTTATGTGGCACACTAGTAATAAAATAATATTATTTTAAATTGTAGTTAACACATAGTCGTTTTATTGGTGGGAATGGACAGAAATAACTAAAATATGAATATATATGTTTTTTAAATGTTTTTACTTTTATCTAATAATAGATAAAGGCTTAAAATACTAAAAGAATTCAATTTTAGGCGTATATGCCCTAGTTTTCACTAAAGGTTCACTTATCACCTTTTGATGGCGAACAATAATTAAATATAGTTATGTTTACTCTTATACATTCTATTAAACCAAATAAAACTTTTCTTTGGAATCGGGACATCAAAATTTAATTTGTGTAAATTTTTGGTATTTTTCCGATAAAGTTCATTTTTAAATGAATAATGTAAAATGTTGTATTTTAATTCAAAACCTCTTTTTAATATAATTCATTTATATGATTAGATTATCTTTTGAATTGGTATTAAAGTGAAATTATAATATATTTTTACCATTAAATCCAATAGTGGTCGTTGGAATTAATTTCACGTTGAAATCGGATTTAAACTATTGTCAATCTTTTGATACTAATTGTTTCATAAAAACACGCTATTTGCTCTGACAGCGGGAATTTATTATTAAATTAATTAATTAAACTTATATGTTTTGAATTTTTTAAAATGGACTTCATTTTTGAATTCAGAATATAAAATATATCTTAGGGTGTTGTTTTGGTATTTTTCTAAAAAACTTCAATTTTTGATGAATAGTGAAACCACTAAGTGGTAGTTAAAGGAACTCATTTTTCGTTTAAATGAAACTATGTCACTTCTGTGATTTGATTTTCAAAAATCTGACATACATGGTTGTCATTAAGAAGTAAAATGTGGTTCAATGAGATTAAAATAATTTTTTTGGCGAATAGTAACTTTTATGTTCTTAATCGCGATTAGAGGTAATTAGTGTAGTTTAAGGTAAAAATAATGTTTTAATAATATGAGATGAGTTTGAAACTTGTCCTAACCTCATTGGATGTGTCATGGCCGACCAATAATATTCATGGGTCAACTTGGGGACCCCATGGAGCCACTTTGGTTGGGAAATGACATAAATAACTTTTTATTAAATGATAAAGTAAAAATGACACAAACATGAAATGTTTTACTAAAACAATGTTTACATGGGGTTATACAATTCAGAGTTTTGACTATAAATATTAATTAGAAAGATAAAAAGATTTAATACATCATTATATTTTTTTTATAATTTTTAGACATTATATATATTAAATTATATATGACATCATGATGATGACGCGATTACCTCATTAATAAAGGATTTAAATAAAATGAAAAGATAATGTAAAATATATGACCTAGACATGTCCAAAACCTATTGGATGTGTATATTTAGAACCCTTATCACCTTATCCTAGAATTATATCAATTTGGGACCTCTTAAATCTGAATCTCATTTTAAAATAAAGTATCTTTTCTTTACTTTCCAAGAGTGACCCTCCTCTCCTCTTATAAAAGGCCCCCACCTCTACCTCTTTAGCCACACATCCAAAGCCTTTGGCTCAGCCAAAACCTATCCATTTTGTCTCTCCATATCCCTCTCTTACTACTTGAAGCCTCAATTGGGAAGAAGTCTTTCCAAAGAAGCCTTTGGGCTCAAACCAAAGGGAGTTACCCGATTTTAAGGTAATTTCTTCACTTGAGTCCTTTTGTTTTATTTTGCTTCTCCACCCCCTAAACTCTTTTTATTCATTTATTTTGTAAAAAATATAGTATCTTCAATATAATAGGATGTTGTTATCAGAAGTATTCGAGCTACAATTACACACACCTACATCTAATGGTTAAAGAACACGCTGTTTCCGTGGATGTCGAATTTCTGCCTCCCGAAACGATTATTGTTCAACATTCTTTTAACACCTTAAAAGATGGCCATTAAGATTACACTATACTTATATATGATATATAAAATTTTTATTTTTTCCTTAAGCTTCTGTATTTTTCATTTTGGGCATACCTTTATGGTTTCCTTTATGGGTAAACACGATATCTTCATTTAAGGAAGTGTGGACTACCGCCCCCTCAAAGTGATGTGATTCGTTAATGCCATATGTGAGACATATAAAGGATGGATTTAACGTTATTATATATGATGTTATACTGGAATTATAATATACCTTTATATCAATTTTATTTTCTTTCCATTAAAGTATGAGATAGGATTGAAAGTAGCATTCATGCGTACGTACGGCATACCATCTCCATGAACGGTGCATTTCATTTCATACCTCTAAATGACTATGTAATATTATAAATTTATGTATATACTGGATATATATGATACATATGATATCTAAATAATGAATATAAATTCTTGATATAATGTATGTTTTACCACATGAACAACTTGTAATTATAAAGAGTTTATTTTTGACTCAAGTACCAAGGGTCGACAAAATGACCATTTTTAACTTAAATAATTACATAGTGTTCATAACCTGGTAATAAGTGATATAAATGGAATAATAAATTTGAAAAAGGTTTTTAAGAGAGTAGAAATTAACTCAAGTTTATTATTCAGGAGGTTAAAGAATGATCAAGTCAAGTCGGACCCGAGGTAAGGGACTTTGTCTTGATCTCCTTTCTTTGAGGCATATTTCGTTTTATACACAACTTTCTTTTATATGGTGTATAAACCCCTTTGACCTTTACTTTTACACAAAAGGAATCTTTTTCTACGAAGTGTTTTAATAAACGATAAAATGGAATGTTTTTTTAATGTACATGGTGACAACGACCTTTTCTGCCACCGCGAGTATTATTTGGTCTTTGGATTCCTCAACAAGCCGTAATGTTTTTTTAAATGAAATAAATACCATATACTCTTTTATGTATTTTTGGTATTTTATATGGTTTTTATAATGGATTTTTTTATGTCAATATATTTTTGTGATATATTGTGATCGGAATCTGGAAATGTTTTCTTTCCATTGTGTTTATTTTATGTCTTATGATTTTATAATGGTACTTGGACATTTGACGGGTGGTTACGTGATAAACCATATGACGAGTGGTGCCGTGAATACCAGGACGGGTGGTTAAGTTATAACCTATAATGCATTGGGTATGGAAGTCGGCCGTATGGCTATTCTATTAAGTATGTATGGAAGTTGGTCGTATGGATATTCCATTAAGTGATATGTGTGGAAGTCGACCGTATGGTTATTCCACTTAAGTATGTTTATGTCCCAAGTTACCTTTATATGCTATGTGTTCTTTATATGGGTTTTATGGTAATCTTTGGTTACAAAAGGGTAAGTAATGATATTTTATTCAGTGAAGAGTTTTTTCTACTTCATGAAGGTGAAGGTATTACTTTGATAAAGTATACATGGTTTACTTGATGTTTGAAAACCTAACAGTTTTCATTCTTTGTGTATCCCTTACTGAGCTTTTTATGCTCACCCCAAGTGTTTTTGAAATGTTTTTCACTGGACTTAATGATGATTAGGGTCAAGGATGGGATCAAAGGAAAGTCAGGCTATCTAAAACATAGAACTAGACATGTTTCTTTTTAAGAGTTTTTATTTTATGGAAACATAGTAGAAGTGTCTACTTTGTAATATTTTGAGATGTAATAGTTATGTCCTAATTCTCTAAAACTCTAAACCTAAAAAGATCCTCAATGTGAATTATTCATTTAATTCATGATTAAGTAAGGTTTAAGGTCGGGGCCTTATAATAGAACACTAGATCATATGTACAGTCTGTATAAACATCCACAAGTTAACACTGAAGGAGATTTGGATCCTAGATGGCTATTTCAGATGATTTATGACAATGTGTTTATGGATATAATAATATTTGGTAAATATTCATGGTTAGGAAAATGGTAGTGTTGTTTTCAAGAGAATTATATATTAAATTATAATATCTTATAATCAATAACCTCAAATTAGTCAAATAACTTCAATTATTAAAGGTGAAAGAGGGCCATTCTTAAATCAATATATATAATAATATTAGATATTTTTTCCTATAAATAATTCATATGGATAACCATAAAATTAAATAGTTATATGGATTCTTCATAACTATGTATGATTTACTAAGAATAATGCTAAGATGTCCTCATGAATCATTCAATAGTTATAAAGATATTGAGAATTTGATAATTGATTTTGGATGTAAAAGAAATGGTAAAATTATAATGGATGGGTAATTATAATTCACTTATATATAAGAGTCATAGTGATTTATAGAGTGAGAGTCAATCAATGGTTAATAGAGTCATTTCATATGTAATATTTATAAAAATGTAGTATATTAATTTTTTTATGATGATATAAATGAATTTCATGAATAATGGGGATATATGTGGTTTACCTATCTAGAAGATGTTAGAAGAAATTATATGTTAAGGTTCACCAAAAATCACATCTTGTAGAAACACATAAGATGGTACATGGTGAGTCATGAATGATGATCTGAAAATAATACGAATGATGAAGTATTTGAGAGTGTTGAAAAGTTTTAAATAGCTAAAATGTTTTGAATTTAAGTCAAATGATGTTTGTATGATATTTAAAAGTAATAAACAACATGGTTTTTTAATAATAGTTAATGAATTATGTTGAGTCAAGGAGTTAGTGAAATTTAATATGGTAATGTATCTATACTTTAGAAGTGTTTCACATGTTTCGGCACAACGGGGTGTAAATAATTTTTTGAAAAAGTTTGAGAGATTTATCTGTATAATATATAAGAATACATGGAAAATATATAATAATATACAGAAGACCAATATTGAGTGTGTATAGAAGGTGGATCCATAAGTTAAATAAATGGGTGATAATGACTCTATTGGGGCATAATGTATCGATGATGTTCAGAAAGTTGATTATGCATTAATCATTATAATATAAATTGATATAAATATGGTTGTGTTTGAGTAATGTGAATAAGAGTGACTGATTTGGATTACCAAGTAGTTCATTAGTTGGGTGGATTCTATAGGATTAAATGAGGTGAAATAAGGACTATATAAACTCTATTGATATAGAATAATGATTTATTAAGAATGGTGCCTCACTCACAGAGGCTCTCCTATTCTTTTGACATGGTTTCTATCAATTAGGTTTCCGACTTCTCCTGGTGTCTCTATCACTTCAGCTAGCTTCTCACTCGACCTTTTATTTCTATATTTCTTTCTATTCCACGGTTAGTGCTAATGCTCAGGCCTTATACCCATCCGCCTATATATGCTATATTCTGGTGTTCCTCACCTTCACTTTTGGTGATATTTGGAGCATGGGATATGATTAGGATTTGGGTAGGCTGTTTGCTAGATGATAGTGTTCTATGTGCTATCGGAGTTGTTCCTTCTTCCTAGGGTTTCAATGAAACTCCCTTTATGTTTTTCCCTCTTTCATATTTCTTCCAGTGATTACATTCCTTATCTATCAGAGGCCTTTCCTTGGGTTGTGCTAGGCTCTCGGTTTTCTCCCCATTCACCTAAATACTCTCTAAGCTTGCGTTCCTAAGATTCCTTTCATGGTATCTTTGGAGCATGGGTTTACTGAGTTTTCGGGCATACGAAATAGAATATAACATATTTCATGGTGATCCAGAGTTGGTTTTTCCTCCTAGGTATTTAATACTTCTCCATTTTTCAGGTTTTTTCCTGCTTTCTTCTTTCTTATATTGGTGAATCTTTTGAGTGGTGGTTTTCGGTGTCAACGATAGTGTTTTTTTATCTAGGAGGAGATGGAGGTTATATTGGATTATTTTCAATGTTGTGTTGATGGTCACTATCATATGTGTGTATTTTGAGTTTTGGTCATGGTTTGGTGAACTGACGATGGTGTTTTTTTGTGGTCGAGTTTACAGGTGTGTTGTAACTAGTATGTGGTTAGGTGATGGTGGATGATGAAATGTTGTTATTGGGGGGATTTGACATTCTAGCATGTTATTTAATGATGATGATGAGTGAATGATGAGGTATAATCTATGATGTAGTGGTGATAGTGCGTAGGTAATGGTCATTAGTGAAGAGGTCAGAGAGGATGATAACACTGGTGATGTGATGATGGAATGGTGGTGATGGTGCTGTGAAGATAGGATGACGAGGTGATGATGATAGTGAGTTGTCTCTCTCCAATGATGATTTCTTGCCCGTATTTTTTTGGTTTCCCATGTTTTAATTTGAATTTTAAAATTCTAATGTGGCTTTTTGGAATAGGTTTGTTGTGCAATGCTTCATTCGGGTCATGTTTGAAATTGTATTTGATTTTTGTAAGGTTCCCACTCGTCCAAAAAATAGATATTTGAAAATTAAAAAATGGATTTAGAGGATATTGAATAATGATTTTGAGTTAACTCTAAAAGGTGTTTCAGATTTATAATATCATTTTTCCATAAGTGAAAATCTAAATAAAAGAGGAATCCAAGAATGTTTAGGGGTCATAAAGTTAAGAAGATCTAATGATGTGACAATAAAAAAATTATATGATTATATGATGAGAATATAAAAATATGAATCATATGATGTTTTAAAGATATATAAGAATAACATATGAATCCCTGGAGTTATTCCGGATATAGTTTAATGAACCAAGGTATTTTCATGATTAATGTTGAAGGAAAAAAAGATAAACTAGAAGTGAAAGAGGAATAATTTCCTTGAAATAATTTTTATGATTAATTAGATATTAATGAAGAAGAAGGTCCCAATATATTTTTATAACATAAATTTGATGTCCAAATCAATTTGAAATTTTTGAGATAGATATCAATATATTATAATCTTAATTATGATATCATGATTTTAGATAAGATTTTTATAATGACTAAAGATAGTATATGTTGTGTTTTATGGATCATTTTTGAAGTAAAATTCCAATATTTTCATATATGAAAAATAAAATTTACTAAAAATTAAAAAATATATAATATTGATAATTTGAATCTTGTATTCCCAATATTTATTAAAGTAATAATTTTTATATAATAGGGGACTTAATTTAGGTCTTAAAGTAGAAATATTGATATTTTTGTTGATAGAGAGATGTTAACCTACAAGTTAAAAATATCGTTTGTATCATATAATATTACAATCTCTAACCTGATGTTTTTAATTTCCAGTTATAGTGATTTTGAAGGAATAAAAAAAATAAATGTTAGACATACCATCATTATGAAGAAACATGTATAATATTTTAATGTTGAAATATATGAATAAAAGGAATTTCTAGAAAAAAAATCTGTAATATAGTTATCAAGACCAATGTTCCAAACCTATATTGCGTCCAAATATTGAATCACATAAATTTTTGTTCAATGAATGGATTTTTTTGATAAATAAGAGATGGATATCTAGTTATTGAAAATGGAGAATATATTGATTGAGAATACTGTGGAGGATGAGAGGAAGATAATTACATATTGTAGAGTAAGTACATTTTTTCAGTAACCTTAAGGTAATAAATCTTAGATATTTAGTTTGAGTTACCCCTATAAACTAGTGAGATTTAGGATATGTAACATATTGGGAGAAATTTAATCATCAATATACAACACTATTAAATTTATTTTGGTTGTTAAGGTTTAAATAGAATATATTCATTACATGTGCCTATGATATAAATAATATTCCACACATAATGAATTTTTATTTGATTAATTTGGTTTATTATTTTCTATCATTTAGTCCAAATTATTTAACAAATATCATTTTATTTTTTTCTTAGTGGATAAGTCACCAGGGTTATGAAAAAACTAGAAACCACGGTGAAAACTAAATTCGCAAAAAGTGGGTATCCTATTTTTTTTTGTATTTTCTTGTTTAAAACATTTTTCTTTTTTATTTTATAGATGTAAAATGACATTATATTCCATATAATCCATTTTTATCATTTTATGGGGAACTAGGTTTGTGTGTAACTTCCCATTATTGAATATTCATGGGTTTGCACAAAAAAGCTTCTCCTCTTCCATTATAAAAGGGTATCCAATCTATACAAAATTTCATACATCTCAAGAAATATTAGTTTGAAAATATTGAAAACACACTATTAAACATCCTTTTCACATTATATTTCTATTTTCTTTCAAAAAAAGAAACCCCAGTGTCTTAAATAAGATATTCAATGGATGTTCTTCTAAGTAATGATGATTTCCTTTATAAAGCTTCTTATTATTTACTTATATCTTTCCATAGTAAATTATGAATTAAAAAAATATAATAACATCATTATTTACTATATTAATAGATATTGTTATGGTTATTTGATATAAATTAATTACCTTCTTATACATCAAAGGAGAAAAAAAATCCATCGTTCATGGGTATGACCAACTATGCCTCGTTACATGATTTAATTTCTTTATCATCCCAAACTCACATGGAGAGTAATAATGATAAAACAATAAACTTATAAGATTCATATGAAATTTCATTAATTATTTAACTTAATATATCATCCACTTACCTACCGTTTCACCCATTAATTGTCTTATTTATCGTTTGTGCGTACGTATGACACACCTTCAACATGAAGCGATGTGGTCCATTTTTCATGGAAAAATTTCAGGAATTATTCTTAGAATATATCTGATGAGAAAATATAATATTTATAATATTAAAATAATTAAATATTTTGATAACTATATCTTATTCTCATGAATCAAAACATTCACGACAAAACATGTGATATAAAACAAAATGTTAACTCTCACAAAAATGGTAGAAAAAAATATTAATAAAGAACTAGAGATCAGATGTTATAAGATGATCATATATGATATTATAAATATGAATAATGTTTTTTTATAAATTAAAAACATTATTATTACCCTAATATAGTATTTTAATGCACATTCAACTAAACAGAAAATTGTGGTAAGGAATTTTGTCTTTAGTTCCCTTTATTGTGGCATATTTTAATGTCATTCACCTAATTTAATTTATCTGGTGTATACAACACCCATTTTACATGTAATATCATTAATAACTCATATTTTATTTTATATTGTGTTTCAATTTTAATTATTCCATCAATCTGTATTTGACATGAAAGTTACCAAGTGATAATGAATTTCATAACTCAATTTCATCTCACTGTGTTATATTAATTCATCGTTGTATTTGATATTCTAAGATTATGTGCATAATGAGTTTTCATTATTTTATATTTCATTTCAAAATAATTATATGGATTTACAAAAGATATACATAGTCAATCCATTTTTAAATCTCACATTATTGGTATGATCTTTATATGTGGTTTCATCTAAATTTACACCCCATTGAGTCATATTTGTTTTTATGATCTTGTTCAAATTTATGTGTTGTATATAATATCCTTTCGACATATTTGACATGAATAACTTTTTATTAAATTTTATTCCTATTTAATTTCATTTATATTCTTCAATGTTGTTATAGTCTAAAAGTTGCTAAACAGGTAAGAGTTAATTTGACAATATGAAATTCTTTTGGAATTTACTTTATTTCAATTTAAGGAATATTATCATTTATTACCAATAAGATCCAATAATTTAATGATCCAATGGATATTTAAGGCGTTTCATATTTTCTTCAAACCTTTATTTTAATTAGTTCTCCAATTATAAAATGAATCATTTAAAATAAAAAAACAATTCTATTTCTCTATAAATTTGTTATATTTTTATTATATGTCCATGTATGTCAACATTTATTTCAAAAAATTCCTTTAATTTAATGAAATAATTATTAAATAGAATTTACATTCTCCTGAATTAAAAAAAATTAAAGTAATGTTATATTATTTTATAAAAGTTATATTTTTACCATTCGTTACAAAAAAATCAAATAATATGTTCTTTAACATGTTGGGAAATAATAAACCTCCCTTCCAAAATAACTGTTTCAAAAAATTTATCTTTTTATACAAATTTAAAATGTTTTCAAAATGAATAATATTTTGTTAAATCTTATTTTAAAATTTCTCATATGTTCCCATTATTCAAATGAAAAACATCATTTTACTTCAGAATCTATTTTCTCAATTGCAACTTCCCTTACCCAGAACCCACTAAACTGGGGACCTGAGTCGTGTCACCATACGACCTCCAGTGCACCTCCCTGTACACCAGAGTTTTCTAACAAGAAACGAGGGTCTAATGGATTACATGGGGAGATTACACCCTCTTTATAAAAGTGTTTCATAGCCTATAAAATATGAAATAAAGATAAAAATAAAAAATAAACAAGAAACATTCATTAAAAACCCTTTCCCCCATCATGTTACAAACCACAACCATCCAATAAATATGTAATATCATGTTAACAATTCCAATGGAGAAGAAATATCCAAAATAAGGATAAATATTTGAATCGCCAATATGGGTCCAGACTCCATGTATGGGTCCTCATCCATGCACATCCCAAGCCCAACTCAACTCCCTAGAATAGGGAATTTTCCCTTTTCATGAGATACAACCACAATATCTACTCTAGTACCCAATGGAAGCTTGAGGAGGGTTTTATTACAACTTAGTTGGTCATCAAAAATATTCTACAAAATGTCTAGTCTTAACAAATAACTCATGAAAGTAAAAAGTAAATGATAATATAAACAAAAAATGACTAAGTTCCATTAATTAACAATATTCCCATTAAATATTTTTATATTTTTTTTCACTTTCATCATATAGTCTATTATCATTATTACACCCATGGTTTATGAATATACATCATTTTCATTACGACATTTTTTAGTGAAAATATCATGCAGAAGACAATAATTCATGACCTAAACTCAATAGGGAAGACCATTTAACAATCAATTATATCAAGATTATCCTATAACTTTAGTCTAAGTAGTATCATCAAATGAAATCATTAGGGGAATAGAGGCTTTGTTCATCCTTGTAATGAATTCATTCTAGGGATGGGTGGTAAAGCGTTATTCCAAATTTACCCACTACTGTAGAAACTCATATTAATACCCCAAATACGACCAAGCCATGTGAATTTTACGATTTTTGAATTTACCTGATATATAATAAAATAAATCATGAATAAAAAAACACACATAACATTCAAATATTATAATTCATTCAATCCTAAAATCAACATTAGGAATTAACCCATTAGCATATCTACCATTTATATTTTATATCCCATTTAAACAACATCCCTTTTCTCATACCTTAACCTATTATGTATATTTAAGAACATCCTTACATTATAGCATTTTTATCAATTACCTTATATTATCCAATTTAGTACATTTATCAATTCACATGAATTTTCCCACATAACATATTCATCATTTCTCATGCATCAACCCACTTATGAATTCCATATACAATTCGTAACTCTTATAACAAAATCACTTTATTACACACAACCAATTTCATATTAATCTAAATAATCCCTTATGACATTATAAAGGTCTATAAAAATATTAAAATATTCCCTTTTCAAATCAAACAACTAATGAACATGTTCACCATGGGATCTACTTAAATCACAAGTAATTTATATGCTTAACGTCATAAGTTTCCATGTTTTGTAAGATCATAATACCCAATGGGTGGCATTAAAATTTTCAATTCAACCCCAACATATCCTAATGGGACCATGAGGGGTTCAAATTATCATTTACGAAACCATTTTTCTAAATATTACTCAATGAAACAGATTCACAACTATCAAATCAATACCACAACCACACATGCAAAAATCTAAAAAAACTATGGGATGTAACTTGTATCCCACATACCTAGAAACTGGAGATGAGAATAGCCTTAAACATAGACTTATATATAAACTCAATAACCATTTAAAGACCCAAATAAGATAAAATAGATAAGGTGGGTTTAGGGCATCATAAGAAGATGAACAAATCTATAGTCCCTAATACAAAAAATAGAATCAAGAGGTTCATTAGACCTACCTGAAGCTTCTATTTTAACCCAAAGGCAATGTAAACACCTTATAATCGAATGAGGATGATCCATTGGAATCATGGGTCATAATGGTTCATCACAAGGATTTATAGGAGAATAAATAGGGAGGAAATAATGTAAGAAACATAAAATCTTGAGGTGGATGTTTTCTATTTTTCCACTGTTTAATGGGGTGTTGGGTTTGGCTGTAGGTTTTTCAAAACTGTGAGCCATACTCTATAAAAGAGTGGTTGAGCCACACGGTTCCCTTGGGAGGCCCTCAGGGTTTAAGAAATCATGTGACAATCATGTAAAATTCCCCTATACAGGACTAAATTGTTTGGACTTCCCCCCATAAATTATTTTCTTAACAAATAAAACCCTCCACCTAGATAGTGTGGATTGGGATCCTAGTTAACTCTATCCATTTAGAAATCATTTAACAAGCAATAGATGGAAAAATTTCTATTTCTTTCATGGCACGAACCCTCGAAAAACCTATGGACCTCCTAAAAAAATTGGTAAATAGTCCATTAACTAAATTTGAAATACTTAAACCATAATTTTAACAAGTTTTCACTGCTATAAAGTCTAGGATCATAAAAAATCCCCACATTTTAATGGTTCATCCATGAGTTGCACGTCCAAACATTGTGAGGTTCCTTGGAAAATAGATTGGGCCACAAGACCCACATATCTGACTCTCTTTCCCATGTTTCATTATGAACATTACCATGTTGCCACAATACTCAAACCACGGGTATACTCTTTCCCCAAAAGTTTTTAACACCATGTTCCAAAATACAATTAGGATGCTCTTAGAGGGACCCATAATACTCAAGGTTGATATCCTCAACATCGATCACATGTGATGTGTCATGGTGATAATTATAAATCTATGATTAATGAAAAGAATTGTGCATACCACTATAATATTTTAGAAGATACAATTAGTAGGACATCAATCTAATCTTCCCCATAAACTAAAACAATCCCACATTCTTGGGTACCAACATACCCTATTTTCAAATCTGATAGTGACCCAACCTTGGTGAAACCCATAGAAACACACAATCACTCATAAAAACCTCATGTGGTCTAGGATATCAATCAGTATATAAATTATTCCTTCCATGAGACTTTTACATATGTTTTTGAATCAACTATATATTTTTTAATGTCTCATATTTGAGACTCAGTACCAATAACTATGATTCCCCAGCCTCAAACCCACACAATGGAGATCTAAAAAAATCACCTCAAATTGTTTCATAAGAATCTTATCATGTTTATTGTTGTTGTAATAAAATTAAGCAAGTACCAACACATTTTCCCATGATCAAAAAAAATGTAGCACATAAGCCCTAAAGATTTCCTCTAATACCTGAATGGTACACTCCATCTTTCCATTCATCTATATGTGGAATTTCATGATAAAAAACACTTGGTTATCAAGAATTTTTCGTAATCACTTCTAGAAGCATGATGTAAATTTTGGATCATAATCTAAAATTATAGAACATGGAAACCCATGAAATATTATAACACCTCAATCATATAACTAACACAATTAGTCCATATATAATTTTTATCAAATTAGAAAGAAATGGGCCACATTAGTCTTCTGGTCTACAACTACCCATATTTCTTCATTATTCTAAGACATTCTCAGAATGACCACCTAGAAATTCATCGTTATATCATCCCACATCCATTTTATAATGGTTAAAGGTTTTAACAAACCACATGGCCACTGATGTTCAACCTTCACATGTTGAAAGGTAAATCATCATTCCACGAATAGTGTGAACTCTATATTCATTCCCAACAACCAATACTGCCTCTATAGATCATTATACATTTTTTTAAACAGGAATTTACCGCCCACTTATATACATGAATCTCATGCATCAAATGTTCTTGTATTCACATTAGAACCACAACATGACCCTAAACATAAATGACTCCATCAACCCAATGGACCAAACAAATGGTGACTCCGCAAATTATAGACTCTCCATAAAAAACATTGTAGATCCTCATATAGTCGTTACTTTATTTGGCTCATAAGTGTAAACTCAAATACAAATAATAAAAGGTTCATCTATATTTTTTCATTCTGTACCTCAAAGTGAATATCAAAAAACAATGATATCATCTTCCATTCAGAAATTGATTTCTAAGCTTCTTGATTTTTAGTCTTTCGACTCAAGGAATATGTAACACTGTTTTCCTTTCCCTCTGAGAAATTTTGTGTTATGTAAAAAATATTGCATGTACTGGACCCATCTCGGTTACCTAAGATTCATATCACACTGGTATAAGATGTGAAAATGTTTTTTATAATTAGAATACAATGTAAAATGTTCTCCCAATAAGTAGTTCTTCCAACACTTCAAAGTGTACAACGTTGCATCCAACTACTGTTCATGCATAGTCTATTTTTTTCATGAGGCCTCAAATATCATGAAACATACACAACCATATGATCATACCACAAAAACAATTCCCAAATCCCAAAATTGGATGCATCATAAAAGAAGGTATACCCCTTACCTTATTGATAAATACCAAATTCCATGCAGCTCTTAGCCACTTATTTAACTCTTAAAAGGTATTATCACATGATTTAGAACACTCAAAATAGGTTCCCTTCTTGGTCAAGTGGGATAGTAGTGCTGCCAAATGGGAAAAGACTCTAATAAAACTTCTCTAATACTCATCCAAACCCTAAGAACATCAGACAATTGAAACATTCTTGGGATAATCCCTAGATACAACTGAATATACTTTCTTTGGGTCTACTGGAACACATTTTTAATAGATGATGAGACCCATGAAGTGAAACATATTGATCCATAAATGAAATTTGGATAGCTTGGAATAATTCATATGATCTCTTAGTGTCATCATAGAATTTCCAAGATGTTTTTAATAATCATCCTGTGTCATAGATTACAAAAAGATCTCATCATCAAAGACAACTACAAACTGGTCTAGTTAAGGGTGGTTCATTTGGTTCATTATAGCAATAAACACTTCAAGCACATTGTTCTTCCCAAACAACATCCCACAAAACTCATAAAACTCACACATTCTCCTAAAGTTAGTCCCGTAAAATTCATAAGGTCTCAACCTGAAATAATGGTTCCTCAAATTCAAATCCATATTGTATAACACTGAAGCAGCACACAACTAGTCAAAAAGAGAATTGATTCAGGGAAGATGGTGTCTATTCTTAAGTGTCATATAATACATCTTCCTATATTCTACACAATACATCAATGACCCATTAAAATTCATGGAAAACAAAAATAGAGATCCCCAAGGTGATGTACTATTATTACTAAGCCCATTATTATTCAATTCCTCCAAATTGGATTTAATTTTCTAGTGTTCTTTCAATGTAATTTTATATGGTGGAATAAAAACTGGTTTTCATTATGGCATAAAATTTATCATGAACTCAACATCACTCTTTGGTGGTATCCCTGATATTTACATTTGGAAAACACCCTTGAACAATTCCACCATAATTGGAAAGGAAATATAATCTAATATTCCATATTCAAGAATAATACAAAACACTAGGTATGTGATCTCACCCAAATGTAGAAAAATTGGCCCCTCACAGCCTGCCTGAACATCCCATTCACCAAGATGAACATAGGTGTCCTCCAAAAGAGACATAAATGTTTATTTTCTCCAAAAACATTCAATATGGTTTGATACACCACTAAACATTCCACACCAATAATTATATTAATCATGGAATCTCTATCAAAAACAAGAACAATATGGAATGATACCCACAAATTTCACCATCAAACCCCTTGAACATCTTAATAATTTATACTCAACCCCCTAACGGTGTATCAATGGACATAACCCCACAAGTACATTCCATAGATAGGCCCAAAAAACCATAAATTTAGTGGAAATAAAATAATGTGAGGAACTGGTATTGAATAATTCACTAGAAAGTGTGGAAGACGTAAGGATTTTACCTCAATCAATCGATGACCATTCCTGTACACCTTCAGATATAGACTGACATCAATGATGTTGAAATATTCCACTACCCTAGGACCCTACCTAAGGTCCCTAGGATTCACTGACCTGCTTGTATGGACTCTCGTACCCCAAAGTAACATGCACACAACCTCTACTAGTAAATCCTATAGAGCTGCAACTTCCTTTATAATAAGGGGTAAATTACCCCTTCTTGTACTATAAACTTGCTCCATCCCTCCATCAAAACACATCTATAAATAGTTCCTACAAAACCTCTTCATATTCTTCAACCTACAACATACTCATCACTCAACTCTTGGTTAGGATAACCAACCATACTTATGAGTTGTCCTACTGCACTAATAGTAGAAAACATGATTGATACTCTCAGAGGTTAGTTCCATATTTTGACTACCACATCTTCCCCTTACCTAATGAAAACTATTGATTCACTTATTCCAACCATCGTATGAGGCACCACTAGATCACCTGATTGAGAATGTGCATCCACTATCAAGATCCTCCAAGATATTTCTTTTAGAAATAATCACCTCATATAAATCTTCAAAAAACCTCATAAAACAGAAGATATTCACTATATACATAATCTCATGTCTCTATCCATCTTGGAAATTCCTCTCCATTACTACCCATACCCACAATATATGAAGAGAAATCTTCAATTTAGTGAAACTACTAGCATAATCCATCACTGTTGTTTTCCTCTAAGCCAATATTAAAAACTCTATAGCAATATGATATTTAAAGGACTCTAGATATAAGTCTTATGAAAACATTACTTAGATATCCTTCCATAACATACCCTCTTCTTGTTAAGTCTGAAATAATATTTCCCACCAACATTGCATCTTCCCTCGCAATATCTAAGAATCCAACATGACTCTTGTATCTACAGGTGTATTATGATTATCAAGGACTATCTCGGTGGACTCTATCCAATACATTTATTCCTCAGATCAACCCTCTCAAGATAAGGTTGGTAGGTGCTACTACTTAAAATCCAATGTAAGCTCAAGCATACTCGGTATAACCCGCCCGAGTTCTAATTACATCATCTGCATAAAATGAGAAATGTTCTACCCAAACTGCTTCTATCCTCTATTACCCAAAATATTTGGGGTTCCCCAATCCACTTTCAGAGGATCATTTTACATGATATTCTCCTTTATCCCAACCAAAACATGTCATTATGGTGGAATTTATCTACAATGCCAAGCATGAGTATTAGAGCACATAACATAAATCTTCCACAATTTATAAAAAACATGGATCTCCACTATCCATACAAAAAATTTTTTCCTTACATTATCCTAATAGATATAATATTACATAGAACACTATAATTATTCATGGTCAACAAAGGGTAGGACATATTATACTGTAATTATTTTTTCATTAAGAACATTTTTAGGACCATTTCCACATTTATTACACAAAACTCTATTTTAGGAAAATTCCCCATTTCATATCTAATTACAACTATAATTTTCACTCACTAAAACCAGTTCAATAAGCATAATACATTAAAAAATCCTTAACATTACATCAATTTAACAATTTTCATCCACCTTTTTAGACAAAAATTTCTTCAAATTTTTTAAGGAAGTCAATTATTTTCTAACCATCATACCACACAACCATAAAATGTGTGCCTATCATGATGCATGTCGCATATATCCCTAGGTTACATAAATAATACTTGAATTCAAAATATAATTATTTTTTGGCCACGAGATTAATATCATAGATAGTTACATCACAAAACAAGTGGATCACCTAGTGGTGAAATATCAATCAACTATAATGACGCACCTCAAAAACTATAATTCCAACCATGGAAACATTGGTTTTACTACATAAATAGGTTCGATAAAATCATAAAAGTGCTCATTACCATGGGCCTGACACTTCCTATTATCCCATATACCATCTGAAGTTAATATTAACATAGTAAAGAAACAATTTCCAAAACCACTTTGTAACATCCTTGACCTAGAATCCACTATCCTAGTGCCCCAATCTATGTCACCATGAG
This sequence comes from Viscum album, assembly GCA_963277665.1. Classification (NCBI taxonomy): domain Eukaryota; kingdom Viridiplantae; phylum Streptophyta; class Magnoliopsida; order Santalales; family Viscaceae; genus Viscum; species Viscum album. Next base: position 1,968,879,775 of record OY728147.1, on the reverse strand, counting down.
ACCTTGTGCATGCCGCGTCATATACTAGAAGGTTCCTACTAGAATAAAGGGTCTAATTGATTACATAGGGATAGTATAACCTCTTTATCAGATCCATTCACCTGTGAAAACATATGAATTAAAGGAAATAATAAACAATAAACTAGAAACATTCCTTACTAACCATTTCCCCAAAGAGGGTACACACCACAAAAAAATATTCTTTGTCATTATAATAGTTATAAGGTTGAATGAAACCCGAAAATAAAGATAAATAGATGAATCCCATAAATGGGTCTTAACACCATGCCTAGATTCTTATCTACACACATCCCAAGGCCAACTCAACTCCCTAGCATTGGGCCTTTTCCCTTGTCCTAACCTGTAACCATGAAATCTGCATGGGTACATAATGGTGTCCTGAACTGGGTGTGATTAAAACTCAGTATCCCTTCACCAAAAAGGTCTATAAAATTTCTAGTCTAGATAGATAGTGTATCCATGTAAATAAGTTAATGACAAGATAAAAATCATGACTCAGTTCCATTAGATAAAAATATTCATGTTAATCATTTCAAGTAGTTTTTACAGATTCATCACTTATTTCAATATCATTATTAAATCTATGGGTTATGTATTTACAAAATTTTTATTATGGAATATTTTGGTTAATTTATCATGAAAAATAGAATAAGTCAAGTCCCTAACTCACTAGGTGAATCCATTTCACAATCAATTATATCATTCTTAACATGGATCCTCAGTATAGGCAGTCTCATACAAAGCATTCATTTTGGGAATAGAGGCATAGTATTAATCCATAACCCATGAACTATAGAGGTGGGGGTCAGTTCCTTATTCTAACCCAACCTATGGGTGTCGAAACTCAAGTCAATACCCCACATTCTATCATGACATGTCCACATGCTAATTTGTCGATTTACCACATATACCATATCATAATCCACGAATAAACAATAAACATAAAATTTCCTTAATACAATTTATTCAATTCATAAATCAATGTCACAACTTAACCCATTATAACAATTACCACTTTTATTGTATACCATATTTAACACAATTCAATTTCCTCATGACTTAACTGAATAAGTATATTTAAAAATTGACATATATTCTCCTATTCTCATCAGTTACCACATATTATCCCATTTAGAACATTTATCAATTCATATGCATTTAACCACATAACATGTTCATTATTTAACTTTCATTAATTGACTTGTTCATTCTAAATAAAATTCATAACTCAAATTTAAAATCATGTTATTACACCCAAACCACTTCAAATTAATCCAAACAATATCTTATTCCATTATCAAGTTCTAGACAAAAATAATAATATTTTATTTTTCAACTCAACTGACCAATAAACATGTTCATAATGGGATCTAATTAAATGAAAATTCAATTACATACCTAACATCCAAATTTTGAATGTTCGGAAAGGTTGGAAAACCCCATGGGTGGCTCTAAAACTATCTATTCATCCTCAAAACACCCCACATGGATCGTGAGGGGATCAAAATTTTCATTTTGACAGCCATTATAAAAAATATTACTCATGTAAAAAAATGTTCATCAAGGGGGAGAAATATCATAGCCACACATGCACATATCTACAAAAAAACATTGGTATATAACTCATAGACCACATACCTCGAATCTATAGATGAGAAAACCGTAACCATAGCCTTATATCTAGAATCAATTACCCTTTAATGAACTGAACTATGATCCACTAAATACGTTTTTAGGGTTTCATGAAAATTTAAATGAATCTACAAGCCCTAATCTGGAAAAGAGAAGCAAGATGAGTGTTATACATTCCCAGGGATTTGATATGGACACAAAGACACTCAATACAACCTATAAATGAAATATAATGATCACATGGAAGCTTAGGTCTAAATGGGTTTTCACTAGGGTTGAGCGTAGAATAAATGGGGAAGACATCGGGTAAGAAACATTAAATCTTGAGGGGTAGTTTCATAATTTTATACTATTTAATGTGGGGCACGGTTTTGCTACATGTTTTCCCAAGATGTTAAGAAATCATCTACTAGCCTCTATCATAAAGTCATTTAGACACACTAGTACCTTGAATGGCTGGCATTGTTTAAAACATGGTTCACCTACCATGCCAAATTCTTCTTTCTAGGGCAGCATGGTTTGTCCCTCCCCCCTGCATGATTTTCCTAACCATTCACCCCTCCACTTGTCTAGTATAATTTGGAAACACAGTTATTTCTAATCATTCTCCAACTATAAAACATGGATTGGATAGATAAATTCCGCTTTATTTCAGAACCTTAACCACTAGTCCACCCTAGAAAAAACTCATACAACCGATAAACATTGAATTTAATAAATTTAATAGATTTAAACCAAAATTTGAAGAAGTAATCACCTTCATGAAGTTCGGGATATTAAACTAATAAACCGATGGTCACCTATCATATCTTTTTTAGTTTTTTCATTATTTACATTATATTGAGGTATTCACATTCTTGTGATCATTATTTATTGAGAATTTAATTTCCAATAAATATCTATATTTTGTATCATGTGTATTATTATTTATTAAATTCTATATCATTTCAATATACATTGTTTTACATTGATAACTATTTGATTTATTGGATAAATATTGATAATACAAATTATTTTCTCAATAACTCTAATTATATTTTTTCATTTTCTATAAAACCACATTTATGGTTGAGTGGGGACCTCACAAAATAATCTATAACAAAATAAAACAACAATAATATCACCATAACACACTCAACCACATTCAAATTAAAATTAAAATTCCAAATCATAAATTAATAAAAAAAAGGACTTACACCCTAAATGTTCTCAATATATCCTTTTTAAGCCAAATAATAAGACTCGGAAATGGGAAATGAAATATTTCTAACATCGATAAACCTCTAGTATTTCTCCCCAAGACACAAGATTTATCCATGATCACTTGAACCATCTTCTTGAAATACCCTCTGAAAGGGGAGATAGAGATAATCATGCTAAGGTTTCATGAAAAATTTTCAAATCTCAATTCTGGAACTAGATTTATGAGATGTATATCCTCCACCATGGTTAAATAAGGTCTTCATAGATTATATTACCAGACACCATGAATAGATATCAAAATGAGATCACAAATATCCCATTACCTAGTTTTTTTAACGTTGAACTATAAATAGATGAGATGTAATGTTATTTCTAACATTTTAAACATCATGGATGATAGGTGACATTCCCTATTCAAGGAACAACCATGATGGTCATATGGGGAAAGGAATTATTCATGTTAATTTTTACCTTTCTAGATTTATAGTGATTGAAACCATAATACACATCCATTACTTGCTTACCGTTGTTCACTTGAGATTTAAGGGGATCTATATCTACTAAAATAGTCACCATAGAAGATATTACGTATAAATATTCCCCCCTCCCCCTACTGGACACATGACCTTCAGACAGCTTAGGGATGGTAGGACCACAATTATTTTGTGAAGAGTAACCACTAGAAAGACCCCCCTTAGAACCCTTCCCAAAAACCCAACATGATATGGAGAATTCCAGGAAACCAGTGGGTAGAAATAACCCTCCTTATTGCCCCTATTATCTGATCGATCCTTCAAAAGAATAAAAAATAACTATTAGAGAAGAAAAACGGGACAAGGGTCTTCAAGATAAGATAATGCATAGAGAATGAATTCAATACCTAGAAAGTGGCTGGATCCTAAACATGACCACTATCTAAAGAGTGTTATATATCTAACCTAGCATGTTAGTTTGTGGAATGGCCTATATGATGGGGACCACTACCTCGATAGAATTTTGATTTCCAATTCCCTTTGTGGAATTAGTTCATAAAAAATTAACAGCCTCCTCATAATGGATTTGTTTCTATAATTCATCCTATCAATCTATTTATATCTATATGTGATGAGGAAGAACCCTTGAATAATACATCTAAACACATACATAGGCACAATATGGATGTAAAATGTGATCATTAAAGTCATTAAAATGAAAAAAAACACTAGATTAAGTCATTGATTCACTTTAAAAAATAGGTTTCTAATAAGGTAGTGTAAGCCTGGGATGAAGGATCCACATGGATGAGAACTTACAATTGTCACCCCTGAGGATATCCAAATTCCACTAGAAAAGGATTAAAGGATGATTATAACACCTCTATGACTCACATGACAGAGAACAAGAAAAATAATCATTATAATGGACCTGAATACTAAAATAGAAATGATCAAGGTCTCTAATAGTTTCCTATCTCTACAACCCCCAAGTATAATTCATGTAACATTTGCAGATACTCACAGGTGGCCAGTCCAGACAACTCAATGTGAATATTTATTAATAAGGAATATTTTTAATGAACTAAATATATCATTTAATGTATAATTAATTTTATGGACATGTAGTGATGGGTGGGACCATGAATTATCGAGGACCTTGATGCATTAATAGGTCTCATGAGAAAAATTAGTATGCAATAATTTAATTGGTCTTTAAACATTATTTAAATATATATTGGGAAAATGTATTGATGATATATATAACGTTACATAAGAGATTATGAAATATAATTTTATACATTTCATTAATTGATAATTAAATTATTATTATTCATGAGATTAATATATTTATATTTTATATGCTTTATCCCCATGTTCAGGTGATTATTTATATTGAAATATTTTATATTACATTATTCATCATATATTATTATTCATTTTCAAGATATTGATTGTATGTAATTTTTATTAAAATATTTAATAACTAATTCCAATCATGCCATATTTATTCAGGGTAGATTTCAATTTACATAATCATTTCATAGAATCTAACTTCATGATTTAATATTTTTTCCTTTCATTAGTATATGAAGAAGTAAACATTGAATGAGTTCAATGATAGATTTTTTTTATTTCAATATTTTTTATTTAGTGTTTCCAAATATAATGTGATATTCATGTATGTATCCAATTTACCATGACACCTAAAATAATATTTTATTTGATATGTGATCCCTAATATCTAATTACAATTTAGTAAATTAACAACTGGATCTGGGCAATTAGGTGTGAATTAATTATACTTATACCAATAACCTTTATTCAACTTACTCAATATCAAAATTTTTCATGTATATTTAATTATAGAATTGTGGTGATGATGTTGAGGAGATTATCTCCCATAGAGATGGTTGTATTGGAGAAAAATAATTTCAAATGGGTGTATTAGGTGATATTATTGATATCAAAATTATGTAGACTATGAAGAACATTTTTTATAGAACATAACTATCATTATTGAGAGATCTTAATAGTTTTTATCTATATCTTCATTACTATAATTTTTATGTCTCATTTTATTTGAGTTTTCAATTCTTATATTTTTTTATCAATATAATTTTCATACCCCTATTTTATAATTATATCATTTACTTGTATATTAATTAGATTATATATAGTGTAAATAGAGAATAACTGTTGTGTGAGTAGCATCCTCAAGATATCAACCCTAAGTACATGCAATGATTCAATATTAAGAGAGTAATAATTTATTGTTTCTGGATTCTTGAAAAAAACCTTAATAAATTTAAATCTATTTATAGTTATTCCAATATATTAAATAAATTCCCAAAAACCAAATTCTAAATTTCAAAAACCACCAATAATAAAACGTCATTGCATATATTTATTTTATTATTTCATATATTTGATATAAAAGGGATTTATTATATTACCGGAAGGTAAAAAGTTTGTATGAGTATCCCAAGTAATAATAATTGACTAATAAATATGAATGAAATTTATAAATGATTGAATAAGTGTGGAATAAAATTAAGATAATTTAAGCTTCCCTAAATGAATTGGAGGCTCAAAACGAGGCTCTAGAAAATGATGATTCAGGAATTTTTTTCTTACATTTTCAATTGATGAACAATGTTTTGATATAATTATAGAGGTATTAGTCTCAAAACAACAAATACCATTACCAATGTAGTTTAAATAAGAACACATTTTGACTGATGTAATTCTATGAGAACAAAATTAATTGGACCAATATTGCTAATATAATGAAGAGGATAAAAAGATAAGTTTTTATCTTATCATTAAAATTTTAAAAAATCAATCTATATACAACAGTATTAATTTGAAAGAATATACAACTAATTTTTGGAAATTTTAATATAAGGTAGATTAAATTTAATACCCTCCTCCTACTCTAACAACCCAACTCTAAGAGGAACAGAGAAAATAAAATGAATTCATACTCAATATTACCTATGGAGATAATATTTTTTATACTAATTTAATTATTATTATATTTAAAATAAATTTATAATTTACCCCAATTGTGTTGAATTTTAATACTTTGAAAATAAATGGTTTTTTGATGATAGATAAGTTGAATATATACATTTTGAGACTGAGTTACTAGTGGATTGGCATAAAGATATCACAATCCAAGAGGGCCTACTTAAAGGGGATGGGTTTTATATTTAAATATTATTGTTTTTATATTATTCAATTTCAAAATTTATATGATATTTTATTTTTTTGAATTTATCACACAACCCAAATTTTGAAATGCCTAGATGATGTTATAGTGGATATGGAAAACAATGATATGGTCAACCTAAATGGGGACCAATATTTTTATTTATCCACCTTAAAAGTTGAACCTCATTACCTTGGAAATGGATTCATTATAATATATCCATGTTATATATCAAAACTAGTGTAAAAGGATGAATGTTGGAGGAAAAACCATGTGTTATTTTAACTCTTAGAAGCCACATCAACTATCATATTTAGGGCGACTAATTGAACATTCAAGAGGATATAGTAAAATACAAGTTCGTATTTTTTTGTTCAAACAATGGCTTATTCAAACTTTCTCATTAATTTTATTTATTCTTATTTCAAAAATATTCTTATGTTCTTTTTCATACATTAAATCTCTAATGTAGTCATATCTAGGATCTTAAGTCATTGATACCACTAGAAAATAATGTTATGTTATGTCTCTATTTATCTATGTTTATATACTCTTAAATATATAAATCTTGTTTCAGTGGAAATTAGGTGTAGTAAAATATTATGATTTGGGGGATTACAATATTCTAATATTAATTTTTGTGTATTTTTTTCATTTTTTTTATAAATTTTTCAGTTTGGGATTTAATTTTTTTTATTAATTTTTTTGTTTTCATGGAATTTTTATCTTAAATGAAATTATTTCGGAAATTAAAATACTCATTGTATTTTTTTCACATTAAATTATTTAAATATTTATGTATTTAAATGGTTTTTAAATTAGATTTTATTTTTAATTATAGTTTTTTTCATTTATGTTTTGTTGATTAAGATACTCATATTACATTATGTTATTCGAATTGATTATAATTCCCAATATAAGAAGTTTTTACAACCTTTTATCATATTATTTGTATTCCAATTTTTATTTAGAGTCTTACATCAGCTGGTCTGATCCAATACTTTTGGTTTTCATATTTTTAAAACCTCTTACAATTTACATAATGCATCTATTATAATTGAGGCCTAATTTTTAATGAAAAATTTTTAAACTCAAAACATATTTCAGATTATAGTTTCACATTTAGTTTCATATTAACCTTGGATCCATTTAATCTTTTTGTTAGGATTCCACATTAAAATAAATGTTTCCCTTTATTTTCCAATCTAGATGTTTTGATCATGACTATTTTTGAAATCATATTGGGGGGGCTGTGATGTTATAGTTTGAGGAATTTTAATGAGATGAATAGATAGTGATTTTGTGTTTATTAATGACTCATATGAATAAAATTTATTATTTTAAGATTTATGTGTGGCCCAAATATCATTAAAAACCTGGTTTGTGATTTCACTAAATTTTAAAGAAAAACATTTCCTCACTTCCTCAAAAAAACAAAAAACAATTATATGAAATTCATAACCTAAAATAATAATATAAACATATTAAAATGAGGGATAAAAGAGGGAATGAAATTTCTACTAAACTTATCATGTGAAGACTACCCAAGTGAATTTGAATCATTTAGGGTTAAATTATTTTCATGTATACTGGTGGGAATAATTTTCTTGTTGAAATGGGATTTGATGCATTTTTGTCATCTTTATATCCTAACAATAATAAATTTACCTTTAATATATGTATGTTTAAAATGTTATATCAATTTTCCATAATAATCAGAATGAAAATTCCTTCATTATTATCACATTAAAAACTATTATAGGTGTAGATTCTAGTATTATATTAACACTCTAGAGAACTCACATTTTCTTGAAGTGAGAAAAGATCCCCATATAAAACAATATTGAGTGGGGGGAGAAATAAATTTACAAATAGTTAATTATGAAAAAAACATGTTGATTGAAATGATATGGAAAGGAATTTTGTGGATAGTGATGTCTTAAATACTTTTACACCACATATAAAAAATAGAATATTATTTGGTTGTGAAAATTATTTAGTGTTGTCAATATTGTCATCGGATGTTTAATTTGACCATTGTATAAATGATTTCATAGGACTATAAAACATATGTGTGGGACATTGATGAAGAACATGTTTTCATTTAATACATTATATTTTTATAGGTTTTAATCCCACCAAATTTTTATTTCTTGTTAATTATATAATTTTTTGGTTTTGAGAATAATTAGATATTATTTTTAAAAAATGATAAAATTTTTAATTTTAATATTTCTATGTTAGGATGATATTTAATAAATAACATTTTTTTAAACTAATAAAAACAAGGAAATTATAATTTTTTCATGATTTTAAAAATCATGGTAAGAATTTTATTCAACCGGACCAAGGGATGAGAATTAATATTGGATTTACAAATAAATTCCCTAATTTGGATCTTATAATATCTTCTCAGATCATTCCAAATTTAAATATAAGTCCACATCTCATTCAATAAAATTAATCATAGCTAAAAAATTAATAAATAGATATAAAATAGGCAATTAATTATTTTATTTAATTGTATCAATGTATTATTAAACATTTTTTATGGCCATAAATGTGTTTTATATTGGTACATGGTAATGGAGACAATAATCCACTCCTAAAAGGTTTCTCATAAAACTACAATCATAAATTATTCTACAGATAGATGATGAATCACACATTTTATGGGATAATGCAAATGATATAAATTAAAAATTATATTACTAAATTCCATTATTCTTACACTTACAACCCTTCTATGAAATACCTTTAGGTGGGTAATATTTAAGAATAGAATTTCCACCTATATCCCAATAAAATTTTACCTCCACTCCCTCTCAATTATTAGACAATTTTTAGTTGGTCATTTTAGTTATTATTTTTAGTATATTAATTGGGTTTCAATTTATATTGAAATTAACTTTTACATTTATATTATATATATGTTCCATATTCCTCTCCCTCTATTTCCGTTGTTTCCAGTATTTGGTTCTCCGATAATTATATTCTAAAATGCATATAAAATGGATAACTAACCTCAATTATTATCTGATGGAGGAAGTAATGGATTCTTGACATTTTGTAATTTAAAAATTTTGATTATTTTTTTTTTAAAATTTAGTAGTGGGGAAAGAAATTATAGGTAATGTTTTACCCCACTTTCACTACTATCGTGTTCATATTTGTGGTGATTTCTATAATGTTATCCCATATGAGTAAGGTGGTTGTGGTTTAATATATTTTAAAATGATAGGGTGTTGAGTTAAAGGGTTAATCTCATCATTTATTACAACATTAAAAAAATATTTTTTAAAAAAAAATTAAAGAATAATTGTGAACTAAGAATAATACATTTCTTCTTCTTTACTAACTTGGCTATATATTTTTTTCTTTGATATTTTAAATATATATATTTTTATCATACACATTTTAAAAGCAAAAATATATTTGTATATCATTTACTTGGTTATTAATTAATTCTAAAATAGTGATAATATATATATTTTTTTGACCAACCACCTTATAAGATCAACCGTAGGGCATATGATATGCTAAATTTGTAAAAAAATAATAATATAATGAATAGTTAATAAATAAAAATATATCTTATAATTTACATTTATAATTCACATATATTTATATTATATATAACTAATTAATTTAACACCATAATTTATTTAAGGTAACCTATCACATTTTTCGGTTTTCAGAATAATATGAGGGTAAATTTTAAAATGGGATAGTTTATGAATTTAAATATTATTATATTATCTTTTTATTATAGACACAATGTATTATATAATATGGAAATAATGAAATTAATCAATTTTTTAGTATTTTACACATCATGAGATACATTGAATTCAATTGTACCATGACATGAATCAAAATATTTTAGGCCCAAAACAGCACACAATATGGGCATTGAAATCTATTACCACTTATGGAAACATTAAAATATAAGACTATATCTCATAAAATAACAAAATGATAAAGAGTAAAATACACATGGAGATATATATGAGATGAAGGATAATTTCATTAAACTATTGTTTTTTATTATTTTACCTCTTGTGTGGATTTAAATACTTTGGAAATTGGGGTATGGGAATTCAAACAGTTATCCATTTTGGTTTTTTTTAAATAATTATATCACAAATCATTATATATGTCTCCAATGAAACTAAATTTTTTTATCTTCACTATCATGACATCATTGAAAAACTTGTTATAATAAAAAAATTATAATGATTCCCATTTACTTCCCCCAAACCAGAATTATCATTTAGTTAATGATTTTATAGAGTAAATGAGCTACCCCACTCACAATAATAATGTACCTCCACTCCCCCTCGGGGGTTGGAATGTTGGAAATTTTAGTAATAATTATCATTATATTAGTAGTTTTTTATTTTCAGTTATAATTATCTTTCACATTACTAATATATAATATTTTCCTCATCCTCTTCTATTATATAATTTTCTCTATTTTATGTTACACCCACTCTTCCCTTCTGAACTCTGAAAAATGGGAAAAAAACTAATTACTTTTTCAATGGGGGTATGGTGGATGATTGAGTTCATTAACATAAAAATTTCTCACTAATTGTTTCTAATAATTTTAATATTGGGAAAATAGATTTTAGTGAAGGGTTCACCCATCATTCTATACTATATGGTTCTTCATAACAGTCATAATTATTCCCCTTATTCATCACCATGATATTTTATACAGATGATTGGTGTATCATTGAAGTGATGATGTGAAAGATATTATTCCAAAAATCAAAGGACCAAGGGGGAATCATCATTTTAAATGAGGGGTTGTTGATTGATAGGGTTTAAATCATCATTTAGTAGAATATTAAATACTTATTTTTTTCAAATAAAAATAATTGAATAACCATTAAATAATATTCACAGTGGCTTCTTTATTCTTCAATAACTTCTTTATGCCAATTATTTATTCTTTCTTTTTTTCTAATTTTAATAATCTTTTATAATATACATTTTAACACCCACATTAAATTTTTATTACAATTTCTAGTATATTTATTTGTTTATAAACAGTTTAAAGAGTAAATCAGTGTTGTGTGAACATCATCCACAAGAGATTGACCATATCGTGTGTGGTATTTTTCATTCTTAAGAAAATAAAAAAATTTGATTAGGGATTCATGAAAAATATCTCTTATTAATTTTATTTAAAGATATCATACATTCATATATTTTATTAATTCAATGTTTCAAAACCACTAAAATATTATTTTGTAGTAATTTTAGTAGATTATATTTATCGAATAATATGTTATTGAATATGATATTTTCTTAATTTTGGAATCTAAATATTTTTTTCATCATGGGGTTTTTGGTAATATTTTTTTAAAAAATCCAAATTATGAAACACTTTTTATGGGTTGATGTAATCATGGGATAGTTTCATTCAATTGGATAGAGAGTTAAATCATTAAAATTAATTCCTAAATAAATCTCAAAATTCATTCGTTTAAATATTTTCTCAGTTCTGTAGATTTCAAATACGTGACCATAATGCATAAAAATGTACCAATTAAGATAAATAACACATATTAAGATATAAAGTAGGATTGTAATCAATTTATACAAAAACAACTATTATTGACTACTCCTCATTAATTGGCATAAATGGGTATTAAATTTGGTCTATGGTAATTTGATCAACCATCCAATATGGAAATGTTTCATTCAAAATAATTCTATTATAAATCTAGCTCATTAAGGCCAATGATTCTCATATTATATGGGTTCATGTGAAACAAATTAATGAGAAACATTTTTTAAATCCTAACTAATTTTTTTTTCATTTTCATCCTCAATCGGATGTGACCTTTGTTGTAATATTTTTGATTATAAAAGATATACCCCTCTATCTTTAAAACGTAATAGCCACTCCCTCTCAAGGGGTTGAAAATTTTGATTTGGGAATTTTAATTATCAATTTTTTATAAATAGGTAGGATTTTATTATGCACTATAATTATCTTCTAAATTTCATATATATATTATTTTCTTCTTCCTTTTAATTTCTTTCCATTGATTCAATTTTTTATATCTTCCACCATTACCTTATCAACTCAAATCAATGGGAAAATATCCTTGTTTCTTTTTTGATGTGGGGGATTGTGGATTGTGGATTTTTTGAACCTAAATATTTATCATTATTTATTTCTAATAATTTCATATGTAGGGTAAAAATGATGGAGAAGGGTCCACCAAAATTTCACTACTATTTTTTATTCATCCAATTCATCTTTATTCCTCTCTTTATTTATCATAATGCTTCATGAAAAGGGTTGGTGTAGCATTTTGGTCATGATGTTCAAGAGATATTACAGAAATAGAGGGATGGTGTGGGGTAATTTATTTTCAAATTATAGGTGCTTCAATTATTTGGTTGAAATCTAAATTGACTAGAAAAAAATATATTTTTTAAATATCACTGATATCATCATCCTGAAATCATATGAATAATAACTTCTTTATTCTTCACTAATTGTTTTGTGTCTTGTTTCATTTATGTATTTCATTTTAGAATAATTTTATTATACCCATTATAACAAAAATAATATATTAGCTTATTATTTTGTAATATATTAATATTTTTATAAATATTGAAAGTTAAAAATCAGTGTTGAGTGAGAATCCACCTCGAGAGATGGACTTTAAGGTTTGTAATTTGATGAAAACTTAAAAATATATGAATTTATTGATTGTGGATTCAAAAAAATTCCATGATTTCTACCACTAGACCTCATGTGCACCTTCCCTTATGTCAGATGATTTTATGGAAAATCATGGTTCTATAATTGTATGGTTGAGTGATTATATCCATCTATAAGAGTGAAACAATAGTTGTAACATACCTCAACCTAGTACCCTATCATATGGAACACCCAAATTGGTTGATAGACCTCATGCATTCCACCCTACATTCTAGAGGCTTTTGATTAGTAGTGGGGGTGTGGAAAATGTTTTAGGTAGACTATACTCCATTGAGAAGAGGTTAAATATACATGAAATAAACAAATATTTCAGTTTCTTAAACAGAGAAAATAGTATAACATACAATATGAACACAATGGATCAAAAAACAAACCAAATAAAAATTAACCATGTAACGCCTTAATAAAATGTAACAAAGTTACATTCTAGAATTCATAAATATAATCAAACAACATTACAAAAATCAACATAAAATTCCCCTATCTTAAATTTGACATAGTTCAATCTCTGAGATCCATAATATATTGTACGCAAAATAAAAAACAAGTACTTTTTCCATTGACTAAACCTGAATCCTTGATAACAGTTTCGGTAATCAATGGAGGCCTGAATAGGGTGTTAGTTAAATTTATTATATACATGTAAATTTGTAAAAATGAAACCATACTAATATAATGTTCATTCAATAAAATTAACTTAGTTAGTTGTTTGGTAACTTAACCCATATAAAGAATTAATCATTCTATCCCTCATGTCCTAGGTTTCCACTCAGGGCCAGGAATACACTATTTAGATATATGCATGAATTTTATGTCACATATATGATCATCAAGAAATTGGACTAATCACATGTACCATGTCCCAAGAGGCCTAAATGGGCTATATGTGAATTCCCATGCTAGAGGCTCTTATATTATCCTAGGGAACTATAAAATTCCAAGGGGAAAGAAACCATATCATACTAGATTCCTTGATAATTCACACAAAAATGCCACCCACATCTTCACATGTATATGTCACAAGTGGTGAATCACTGCTCATGCGGTGGGTTATCTAGTTCTAGGATTAAGCACCTTCTCTATTTCTCATAAGATAGTGGTCCAACCCATTGGAATCCTATTAGAAAAAAATATACAATCACACCATGAATACCATTTATATCAATTCATACCACATGTCTACTTAGTTAATTTATCAAATTCTATTTAGCATTGATAAATTCTAAATTTGTAGATTATCCTATGACTAAAAGAATCACAACAATCAAACCATGCCATGTTTCTATTTGAATCAATTCCATTTCCTAGCAACAACATCACAAATTTTCAATACACATTAGTAATACAAAACCCAAATTACATAATTTTTAATTCATTGTAACTTTAAATGAAAGATCACTGCTTGGGTGGATGCAAGACTAATCTCAACACCGATCGTCCTAGTGGGGTCTAATGGGAGACCTAAGCAAATACATTTTTTTCAAACCTATATTTATTCAATAATTAAATTGTGTGCATAATGTGAATGCATGATCATAATTATTGATCCTACCTATATATTTTGAATCCAATTTAATGGTAATGTTCTGGACCACCCACCATAATCTATTAATCAAAGAACAACCCACAAAAGGGAATTCCCATAGGGAAACAAAGGTTATGGATATCAAAAAAGAAAAAACTATATAATAAAAACATCAAGATCAAAACCTAAATCAATTACTAAAACGAGATCACGTATCTATAATTGAGGATAATTAAAGAATGATGAAAACCAATGTGAAGGAACTCACTGGGGATCAAACTCTAGAATTAGAAAACTGGACCGGAAGGTATCACCTAAAAATATCATGGATTATCTCTAGGGCCTAAGAGAAGAATATTTACAGTGAATGAAAATTATCTCATGCATCCCCATACATAAACCTAGTGAACCCATGTAATTAACCATTTAAATCCTTGATCTTGGAATTGAATTTCCCTTATGTCCTAGAATCCAAAAATGGATTCGACTCAAGTTAGAATATCCTTGATCGACCATTTAATTATGTGAAGATGATTCTTAGGGTGTGAAAATTTGACATTGTGATATATTTCATGGAAGCATCCTTATAACTGGAAAAGATTATATAATATTTTAATCATTTCAAAGTGTGTTGTAGACATATCACAACACATATTCAGTAGAAAAAACAGAACCACATCCTAATATTTCCAAACCCAAGGAGAACCTTCATAATCCTCTGACACATTTATACCCAGAATCTGTTAATTCAAAAAAATATCCAAAACATTAGGTCATTTTAGGATAATGTATCTCTTTCCTAAAAAAGAAACTCAACCACTGTTGTTTAAAAGAGAAAACCCCTACCAAAAAAATCAAAACAAATAACTCAGAGAGTGACACACTAGAAGAAAAGATGAGATCACAAAACCTCCAAATCATGTAATATAACATCACTGAGATACTCCAATAATCATTTTGGGGTCATAGTGAACATGTCTGGCCACTATTATCACATATCAGATTCCCTCCCATACATCTCCTCTTCAGGACGACCATAATTCCAAGACACTCATACTATAGGTATACTATTTCCAAAGAGATACATCTGACTATAGTCTATAATCCATATCTGATTCACCTAAAAATATGTATCTAAACCATGATTTATTTCATCAATGCCTACAAAACGAGAAGGGGTTATAGAGATATTTATGAATATGAAATATAAGAAACACATCATGTAAGTTACAGTCATGTTATTGGAGGGAAAATTGATATGCCACTAGACCGACCCTCTCCAATAACACACATTAGTCAATAAACTTGGGAAAATATTACACATTTTCTTGATACGATATTTAGTCAACTTGTGACACAACCATAAGAAATCATGATGAACACATCAAAATATAAGGGTTTTCTCCCATAGTCAATATAATATTTATTCCGCCTCTATGAATTTACCAATCACATCCTAGTCAACTAAACCTACATAGACGTTTACTACATGAGACAATGTTCAACAAGAACAAACTCATCTACCTATATCAAGAAAAGTAGATATCAGAACAAAATTCCATATAAAGTTTCAAATACAACAATTTGGATGGATTCCTAGAAATAATTATTATATGTGAACCCCATATGATTGGAATACTTCCCCCATGAACAACTGAAATCCATTACACAGGCCCGTAACATATCCCCAATGATATAAATCAATAGTTCTGACTGAAAATCACTATTAAGATGATATGTTGTAATTATAAGAACCTATAATCCAAGAGAATGTTGAATACCGATCCAGAATCGACATGTGGAATGAGTATCACAATAATAAACAATATTCCTTAAAACACCGTGTAGATTATCTATCACACACACATAAAGTACACAAAAATCATCAATGGTGAAGGTCTCTCTAATGTGAAAATGTGGTATAACTTATTCAATAGATGTATGATCACCCATAATGCCTCATACATGTGATGCGTCCAACGTATCCCTATCTTAAAATGAATAGTGACATCATCCCAATTATATTATAGAATATGTAGTGGCTGCAATAACCCATCTGACATCTGGTTCATGGATTTCAATAGCTGAAAGAGAAACATATTCCCAAGAGGCCATCTACCCAAATTTTCATTCTTGGTCACCATTACTGTATAAGGAGATCATGATACATCTTTTTAATCCATATATTTATCAACTATCTAGATACTTTAATATGAAATATCAACTCCTTTTGTAATATCATAGGAACCCACACTCAACCTTTGAAAAGAAGATAATTTTTCTACCAAGAATCATTATTGATGGTGGATCCCTACTATATAAGTTATACCCCAGATCCAAACCCTCTGGATTATACAACTTCTTGGTTTTGATCTGGTCTTGAGGCATGTGTAACACATTTGTCGAGGTCTGGTAGACTAATCACTCTGACTCCTGAACAAAATATTAAATGTATCCAATATGTGACAACATCCTCCACTCTCTATTAGATGCATGTAATTCCTTTTTATTAATCTGTATGCACATTTAATCATCAATCATGGTTCCCTTTCCCATTTTATAAGCTAAAATGATGTCAAAATCTTGTAGATACTCACCCACCTCCATAAATGAAGGTTCAGATCCCAAAGAGAATTAATATACTTAAAGATATTATGGAAAGTGTACATAATAAATGTATCAACCAATAGATAATGTATCCAGAATATAAGGGCATGTACCACCCATCCTATCTATAGATCATGGGTTTGATAATTACTCTCATACGACCTATTCATTCTGGAGACAAAAGGAATCACTCCATACCCCTGCATTAGAATTGCTCTGAGACCATTTTTTGATGATTTACTATTCAAAGTATATTCTTTACCTGATATAGGTAATGGGGGGATTATTTTTTAGTTTAACCACATTTTCATATCACAAAAAATATCCCACACACCTCTATCAAATAAAACATAAACCCTTTTAAAATCATCCCATAAATCAATGTTTCCAAACAATAGAAGTTTTAGATGAAATGTTTACAATAGATATCTTAACACAGAATGCTCTGAATCCCAATGTCCTTATTAGGCTACTCCAAATATAACATGGAGTCATCCTTTTTTGGGCCCACTGAAACCAAATCCTTTTAGATTCCATGACCCAAGAAGTTCACATTATAAATCTTGAAAATAAACTTAGGTAGAATCATATAAAGTCAATGATCTATCTATTTACTCAATTTGAAATTATGATATTGATCATGATCATATTATAGAAGGGTTTTCACGAATTTCTCTTTGAAAAAACACCACAAAATGATCTAGAAAAGTATAAAGGATTAGATTCATCAAGTCCATGAATAATGAAATTGTGTTCATCATACCCAACAACATCATAATGAACCCATTCAAGTTACAACTTCTCTTAAAATTAGTTTGAGGTATGTTTGATGGTATCAATATCAATAGATGGTAGCCCGATCTCAATAATATCATGTAAAATAGTTTTATACCTCTATAATGACTAAAAAGATCATTGATGTATAGAAGGTTATACTTGTTTTTGACCATTATTTGGTTCAGTCTTGGATAGTCCACACACAAACAAAATGCCCCATCAACCTTATTGGAAAAATCAAGAGATAATCCCATAGTGGCATACAAAGTCATATGAAACCATTGACTTCCAAATCATCAAACTCAATGTGAAACTGATGAATAACATTTGGTACCATGCTGTAAGGTAGGATTGAATATTTTTCTACCCCCGGTGTTTATTCGATCATAGACTTGATATCTAGCTTATGATGTATTCAATAGAACCCTACTTTAAATATCTGAGAAGGAGTATACAACTATAGAAAAAATATCATGGTAAATTCCATCATAATAACAAGAAATATCTAGTATCATATCCATTAGGTGATTCAATAATCATTTAATTGGTCATATATGACTGACCTGTTGATCCCACTCACCATGGTGAAAATATCTTCCCTATTTTAGAGATATAAAGGTAACTTTGTGATGATTAAATTTAATGTGAGATTTTTATATTTCTAAACCAATTCATACATAGTATCAAATTAAAAAAAGTCATTTGTAGCACACATAGATAATAAAATAAATGGAAACCACCAATTTCTATAGAGCATGCCTTGAAACACTGGATATTCACTATCCTCACTCCCAATAGTGTATCGATAGTCATGACACCAATAATGATTTAACTATAAAACAAAATGATTATAAAAAAGATAATATATAAAGGAATGAGAAGATAATGTTTAAAAACATAGTAATGTGAAAATGATAGAATAATTAAAACTATAAAAATAGAAGGTCTTTCATCCAAGCTTTCTAAAGTAGTTTTTATAGCATGTTGTTGGATTTCACCTATACCATGAAATCTATTATTCCTTGAATAATGTACAATATCATAGTTTTAAAACCACTCATACACTAGAGTTCCACATACCCTAAATTTGCATGAATGTTTGGGGTAACTCTAGCTACCAGTCCACTGAAGGGGTGGCTGAGTAATTTCTAGACTCGGGTGGTTATCTTGATATGTTGACACTGTTATACTGTTATGAGATCGTTAAGAACCTCTGAATATTTCCCATAATTCCATGATAATAGAAACCCATAGTAGTGTAAGGATACCAATGAATACATTGAACGTACTAACAACATAGAATACACTCTAGTGGGCTACAATTCTGATATGACTGTCCACTACACAGAATACTCTACCCACTATTGATCTGGTGGTAACTATCATTGTAATTTCCTAGAATTTCCATATAATTTATTTTAATTATAATGAATTATTTCGAGACTGTAAAATTTGACAGCACTTGATTCTGAGGCCCTAAGTGCCTGAAATGATCCGTCAAAAAAATGTTAAGCTTCAAATAGCGCACGTATGTGGTTTTCCTAAAAAAGTAGGATATCTATTAAATGGGTTCCCATATCAACAATATAAGTGAACTGTTATGTTAAATATTATAGGTTTACCATAGGCGTGACTTAATTTTAGTCGGTGCAGGCCTCCAATGAGAAAAACCAATAATGTCATAACCGTAAATAAAATAATTAAATAAAATTATTTTATTTTTCAAATGCTTATAACTCATGAAGGGTGACTCATATTAAAAATCTAAGACAACCTCTGGACCCGTGATTGTATGATTTTATTAGGAAGATACTAAATTTGTCTAGTGCAGGCCACCATTGAATGTTAGTTTTTCCCCATAAATAAAATAATTAAGATACAATTATTTTATTACAAAATCCTTAACATATAAACTGTAACTTAGATAGAAAATCCAAGAGTAATTTTGAGCTCATGAGGGCGTTCTCCTCTTAAGCAGATCTGAACCTTGACTGGTGCAGGTCAAGGTTGACTGTTAATAATTTTTTAACTTTTTTTAAAAGGTACGTCTAGTAAATGCGCGAGTGACATTTTCTATCATTGGAATAGGTGTTAAGATTAAAAATCTGAGGCACCATTAAATCCAAAGCACCGGGATTTCCTTAAGGGATTCTTAAATTCCACTATAGTTGGTCTGGTGAAAATATTAGTTTTTATGACTTTTTAAATAAATAATAATATAAAATAGGAATTGTTATTTTATTTACTTTTTTTCCTATCACTTGTTGAGTAGAGGTGGCGGGGACTATGGATGTAGTCAGACATTGAATATTGGATAGAAATTTCATGGTTGAACTTTGGTTGTGTAACAACTCCTCGTGTAATAAATGTAACACATTAATTATGTCAATTAATTAATCTCTTTAATTTCTCAGTGCGTTACCCACCCTTTTCCCCATCTATTTAAATGGGGCTCAGGGTAGAGTTTTTGTGATGGCTTCATTAAGCGAGGAACCTTGGGCGATGTAACACGGCACATTCCACCGATTGAGATGGATGCTCGGGTGACAACCAATCGAGATCGACAAGCACCGACGACATCATCAAAAGTGGAGTTCTCCTTCCACCTCTGCAACGAATCCTATTATTCTAAACGTAAGGGTAGTATTTTAATTCAAGAAATTCCCACAATTATTATCTTCGTTCTTGAATTTGTGGGTAGTAATAGTGGGGTATTTAAACTCAGTTTATCATTATTTTATCATGAAATATAAATTACTCATACTTGTTATAATGCTAAAAAGGAGGGCACATGCCCAATGAACAAGGCATCGACCCTCCGTCAAGTGATTTTTCATTGAGTTATACAGAATCAGGTTGTTCTAACTTGATGTAACCTTGAAACTGAGTGGCACACAACAACGGTGGCATCCTAGGAGGACTGTTGGCGTGTTCAAAAGGAAGAATGGGCCACTAGGGCACACCCGATAGCCCGCAGAAGATTCACTGTCACGGCACCAGCGCGACATCGGTGACCGGTGCAGATAGCGAAGGTGGGGGCCATCACTAGCTGGCTGTAGAAGATGGAGGCTCCACAGTAGACCTGAATGGATGATCAACAACCGGCTGACCGCATTGGTGATGCGGTGCACCGTCGTGCACCTCAGAGAATTATATGTAGCATCGAAGCTGCAACAGGAAGGGACCCACACCCCATGGGTCCCACAGACCACATAGCACCACTAATTGAAGAGGATAACGGCTCTTCCTGAGGTGTTCGGGGAGGTGGCGGCCACCTATCTGGACAGTTGCACCAGCGTACCAGGTCTCGCCACCCGGCAGGCCGGGCCGGTTGGCGGTTCAGTGGGCCGAGACCGCCACGACCCAGGCCTACCGGTCCTGCCCAGGTTGGTTTGGGCTGGAACTGATCGGACCTAGACTTGGCCAGGTTGGCCTGAAGAGTCATACTGGACCTAAACCCCTCTTGGACCTAGAAAACACATAAATGGATGTATCTTGCGAAACTGAAGTCTGTTTGACGAACCGTCTACAGATCTAGGATCCTTAGAGTGTGACAGTCCATTTGAGAAACTTCACAAGTGTTTTGGAGAATTTTAGTGTATGTTTGAGTTGGATCGACCCCAAATCCAATCGGGACCTTGGAAATAAAATTCAAATAACTCACAGACCAGGCGTCTAGTTGATGCGCCATCTATTGCATTGAAACCCTTATGACATAGTTATTTATTGAGTTACTTTTT
Organism: Viscum album; assembly: GCA_963277665.1. Taxonomy (NCBI): domain Eukaryota; kingdom Viridiplantae; phylum Streptophyta; class Magnoliopsida; order Santalales; family Viscaceae; genus Viscum; species Viscum album. The sequence goes on along the minus strand of OY728147.1, from coordinate 1,968,857,835 downwards.
CAAGGGAATTTGTGATGGTTGAAATTTAAATTATGGATTGAAGAGAGGTTTCTCCCAGAGATAAGCATACTATGAGTGAGAATCCTATGTCTGGATGAGATTTGAAGAGTGAATATTGATTCTGTGTAAATAAGTACTGTGATATTCTTTGTGAATAAGCACCCATAGATTCTATGTGAATCAGTACTGAGGGAATTTGTGTGAATTAGCACCCAACAATTCTATGGGAATCAGCACCTAGTTATTCGATGTCAATCAGCACCTATTGATTCTATGTGAATCAACACCTAGGGATTTTGTGTGAATCAGCACCCAATTGTTCTATGTGAATTTGCACTCAGTGGTTCTGGGTGAATCAGCACCAAGCGTTTCGATGTGAATAAGCACATAGTATTTATGTGTGAATTAGCACCCATCGATTCTGTGTGAATCCGAACCAAGAAATTCTATTTAAATCATCACCCATCAATTCTGTGTGAATCAGTGCCTAGAGATTCTGTGTGAATCAGGACCAGTCGATCATGTGTGGATCTTACGGGGGTTAGTACCTATTGATCATGTGTGCGTATTTCTTGGGATTGTACCTATCAATCCCATGTGGGTCTTGTAGGAGTTAGTACCTATTGATCCTGTGTTGGTCAACAGCAGTGCCTCATGACTGAGTAAGATGATCTAGACTTATGACTAATTTCTGTACTGTTTTACTTAGTTACACCTAGTTTGAGCTGTATCTTTTGCTTTGTTCTCTGTGATTGAGTTCATTTTCTCTGTTTTTCATTTGTGGAATTTAGAAAGTCTTTTAGGGGTCTCAGGGTCCCTATAGGCTATTGTTATGCTCACCCCTGTAGGGGCTTTGCCTGCACATTTTGGTGTCTTGTGCAGGCTACAGGCAGCCTTGACTGAGACTCGGGGAGCTGGGCCTTTATGGTGGGTGGAGGTGCTAGTGACAGGAGACAAGTAGAGCTGAGGAGATGAGATGTACCTATCCTTTATTTAGGATCCTCAGTGGAAAAAATCAGGAGTTTTTTTCTATTTTCTATGGTAGTTGTATCATTTCTGCTGGGCTTGTATTATGTCCCCTTTACATTTAATAATTACTACTACACTTGTTTGTCATTCCAAGTGGTGGTTTCACCCTACTATTTGATTGTGTTTTACATTTTCATAGTGTACCCTCCTTGTGTGTGTATAGGTTTTGAAGAAATGCCTTACCATTTTTAGGAAATCCCTTTCCAGTGCTAGTCGCCAACCCCTAGCCTATAGAAGGTGGGCTTGGGTTAGTCACAACACGAGCCCTGGGGGATCAGTTGTGATAAAGTGGTATCAAAGGGGTCAGTTCTACCTGATGAACTAAGAGTCTATTTTTTAAATGCAGAAAAAGATTTAAGTGTCTTGAGTTCGGGTTTCAATTAAAGGAGTTTGTTGGTGCAGTGACAGACGTATCCATACACCAGGACCCTGAATTCTGATTTCAGGATCTGTATCGGAAAACACTAGTTGTGCGTGTTTTGAAAATGTTGTTTTATTTTTTATCTCTTTAATTAAACTCACTAGGTATAACTTATTGACTATTGTTCATTTTGATTCTCCTTCAAGATGCCTCCACACAGACAACCACCCAGGATTCCAATCCATAACCATGAGGATGGTCGAGAGTGTGATGAGGCTTTAGTACCAGGATTGTTTCCCGAGATGGTACCTTTGGGTGGTGTACCAATGATACCACTGCCAGTTGGTCAAAAGTTACTACAGGTGTAACAGGTAGAGGACACATATAGGCATAGTGCCTTACACGAGTTTCAGTGATAGATACCACTCAGGTTCTGAGGTGATCCATACTCACTGGAAGCTAATAACTATCCTGAGGTGGATATAAGGACCTGACCTTCAACATTACTTTATCTTGAGTTAAATCAAAAAATCACATTGAGGATATTTTCAAGTTTAGAGTTTTAGAGAATTATGCCATTACTATTACTTACCAAATTAAATATTACATGTAGACAATACTACTTAGTACCCATTATTTCATAAAATAAAAACTCTTAAAAAAACACATCTAGTTCCATGTTTTAGACAACATTACATTTCCTTGATCCCATCCTTAACCATTATTCATCATTAAGTCATGTGGAAAACATTTTAAAAACATGGGATGAGCATAAAAACCCAAGGGTTATAAAATAAGGAATGAAAACATTATCCCATCAATAAACACAAAACAATGAAACCATACTTTTCAATCATAACATACCTTATAAATTCATAAGATTTATGAATACCACATAGAAATCATAAATCATAATGGTAACTTATGGCATACATAACATACTAACATTATAGCTTTCACAACTATGTATGGAGTTACGTTTAGAATAATCATCACAATATATTCCATAAATGTATTAGGAGAAACATTAACGTTTACCTCCGTCATGTTACCCAATGCATTGTAGAGATATCTTGGCCACCCCTTCCCTAGGTTTATCACAAAACCACCCATAGATTTAAACAATTACCAATAACCATAACATATTCATAACACCTAAAATAACCATAAAATAAAGATAACATTTCCACATTGCAATCACAGTATATCATTTAAAGATATTGAAATAATGAATTCTTTATACAACCATTTTCAAAACCATTTATAACATTTAATAAAGATATTTTCAAATAAAAGTGTCCCATACCACTTTGAAAATTTTAAATTTATTAAAATTTTTAAACATTAATGTCCATATAAATATATCCTTAAACATATTTTGAAAAGATGGAAATTAATGAGAAATCTTTATAAGAATAAATATTTAAAAACAATATCTTAGTTAAGGAGTTCTTGACCAAATGAGAGATGCTTGAATACAAATTATTGATGCATGGAATTTAATCAAAACATTATAATATCATGAGAATAATGGTATTCCTGATATAATATGAAAATTAATAGTATATACACCATATAAATGTGAATTGGTGTATAACAACAATGAATTCTCAATGGAATACAAATTGAGATGAAATCTCTTATAAAGATAGTATCCTTAGCTTAAGAATAAATCAATTACATAATTATGTGTGAAAAAATAAAAATACACCAAATATAAGTGGATATTAAGTGTAAAACAATCATAGGTCATTAACAAATATTCATGGAATGACATAATCAAGAAGTATAAGTTTAACCTAAATATTTGAAATTAGGTTAACAAGTTCTCTTACATAAATTCAATAGCCTAATGACATCACTTGAAAATTCAAAGAATGATTTAATGAAAGAGAAAAGGTTCTCCCATCACATGGACATAGAATTTACAGAAATAAGGATATAGAAGAACATATCCCAACATTTTAAAGTTGATATTTAAAGACATAACATAGAAAAGTCTTTAATTATAAGAAGAGAGTGAAAGGTTTCCTTATCGATTTGGTAACATACAAAACGAACACCACATAAAAGAAGGATCATACAATGAAAATTTAAATACCCATAAATTAAGGTATATTACACAATGAATACAATCATGAAAAGTAAATACACTACACAAAAGGAAATAATGGAAAATATTGCATGAATCTCATCGAAATAAAAAGTGAGATGAAACCCCCTTACCTCATTGTAAGCAATCGAGTCGTAAGAACAAAAGTTAATAACAACCAAATGAATCACAAAATACCATGAATATAAAGATAAGGATGATAATATATATCAAATGGTTGTACAAAATCCAAAACATGAAATAAATAAGTGGTGAACAATAGAAATCTCACGGAATTAAAAGTGAGATAAGAAACCCCTTACCTTGTATCTGAATTGACTTGTTTATTCCTTGTTATTCCTGAATAATAATATTATGTTAATTTACACTTTCATAATAATCTTTTTCAAGATTATTATTTATATTTCATATCACCTATTACCTTGCTATAATAATTATTTAATTATTTGAGTTCATATCAGACATTTTTTCGATGTTTAGAACTTGATTCAAAAATGAACTTCTTTTAATTAATGGTTATCCATGTGGTAAAAATTAAATTATATCCAGAATGATATTCATGATTTATATATCATATATATCATATATATCCAATATATATATATGTATTTATAGTAGTACATAACACTTGGAGATAAGAAATGAAATGCACCGTTCATAGAGACGGTATGTCATACGAACGTATGAATGCTAGTTTCATTTCTATTTCATATTTATTGGAATGAAAACATATTGATAAATCTAAATATTATAATTCCAGTATAATATCATATAAAATTTAATTATCTCTATCCTTCATATGTTCCACGTATGGAATGAACGAGTCATATCACTTTGAGGGGGCGGTGGTCCATACTTCCTCAACTGAAATTATCCTGTTTACCCATTATAGAAACCATAATGGTATGATATAAATATAAAATAAATTTTTTTTTGAAACAATATAAATATTATATACATCCCATATAAATACATTTCCATCATAATGGTCACCATGATAGGTTTTTGGAGATATATGAGCAATCATCGTTTTGTGATGTAGTAGTTCACCGTCCACAGAAACAATATCTTATTTACCAGTTAGACTGATGTGTGTTTAATTTTAGTTCTAATAATTCTCATAAAAACAACACATTATAGTGAGGATACTGGTTTTTTATAAAATAATGGAATAATAAGATTTTAGGTGGTTGTAGAAGTCAAATAAAAGAAAATAACTTAAGATAAGAAGTTACCCTTAAATTTGGTATCTCCCTTTGGTTTGAACCAAAAGGTTTACATTAAGTGCCTTATTCCTAAGTTAATTCTTCTAGAATAAATATAGGGATGTAGGGAGATTAATTGGGCTACATTTTGATGATACAAGGGGCTTTATATGTGTTAGTAATAGGTTAGTGGTGAGGGCTTTTTATAAGGGTGAGGAGGGGATCTTAAGGGAAGTTTGGAAATATTAATTTATTATAAAATTATATTTAGTTTAGAATGGTGAAAAACTCATTAAAGTAAAAGTCAATATGGATCAAATTCAAAATAAAATCATCCAATAAAAATTGGACATGTTTTGAATATTGTTTCAAATTTTATAATCTTATTTATTTAAATCATTCATTAATGAGGTAAACACTACATCATAATTATGTCATAAATAATTTTATTTATATGATGACTAAAAATAATTTATAAAATACCATGATATAGGAAATATTTTTTGGTTTATAAAGAATTTTTATAGTTAAAGAGATAACTTATATAACACAATGAAAAAATGGTTTTACTAAATGATATTTGTTTATGTCATTTTTGCCTTTACCTTAAATTAATTAATCTAATGTGTCATTATCACTCCCAAGTGGCTCCATGGGGTCCCAAAATAGACTCAAGGATGTCCATGGTCGGAAATTTATCAACAAATATTATTATGGAATGTGTTAGGGTAATTAAATATTATTATAATATTATTCTTTTACCCTTATATACTAGATTTACGTTTTTACCATGGTAAATAAAATATTTACTGAAGTAAATATTCATAATGTATGAAAATAAAAGTTAACTATTTACAAAATTTGAACCTCATGATTCCAAATATGGAATCCATTTTATCAAATTAAAAACATATAAGTTCGAGAAATTAATTTGGAATTAATTCCCATTATCAAAACAGAAAGATTGTTTTTAAGAAATAATAATTATCAAAAGATTGACACTTGTTTATGTCCAATTACAAAGTGAAATTACTTCCAATGACCAAAATTAAATTAAATGGAATAAATATAATATAATTACACTTTAGAACCATTTAAAAATATAATCTCAAAATATAATGAAATTATACTAAAATGCAGTTATGAATTAAAATACAATATTTGTCACTATTAATTAAAAAATAAACATTATCAGAAAAATACAAATATTTCATCCAAAGTAAATTTTGATGTCCTGATTCTAAAGAATAATTTTATTTTTTCAAATGGAACATATAATAGTGAAAAAAACTATATTTAAAAAGGATTTAACAATAAAGGTCAGTAATACGACCTTTTAAAGAAAACTAGAGTATTTCATGCTTAAAATAGAATTAATTCTCGTTTTAAGCCTCTAAAATTTATTGAAAAAATGTAAAGTCAATGAGAAAACATTTATAATAATATTTTAGTTATTTATGTTTATTTCTGCCAATACAACAGCTAAGCATTAACTACCATTTAAAAAATAATATTATTATATTATTTATCTGTATAACTTAACGTTGTGTGCAATATAAGATTTAAAAGAAACCTATTATTGGGATTTGAGTACACTATTAGACATAGCATCAATTTTAAAGTAAACATAATATTTAATTCACAAATATTAATAAATATTAAAATTGTATATTCTTTATTTACCAAGGATGTTACAGTGGATATAGAGTTTCCATCTAGCTAGGGCACCATGATCAGGTGGTGGTCCAGGGAGTGAGCATTCTATGTGGCTCAATAGAGTGATGGTAGGGTTTAGATTACCACTAACTTACGATGAGGTAAATTTTATGTGGACAAATCTTTATAACCTTCATATGTGAAGGGGTCTCTTGCTATAAAAATCTATGTGTTATGTGCTCCCAAGAGCTTCTACATCTTCAGTAGGGTGATATGTCGATAGCTATGTATTCTTTGAGGCGTACCGACCATTGCAGGTACTCGACGAATATAATAAGAACATTTATTCAGGTCTTGGACATCCAAGCAATATGTGTTGAGGGACATCTTAGCTGTCACTATTCCTCTATGAATTTATACTTATGTTAGGTTTCTAGAGAGAACCATTGTGTTTGAATGTTATTTTTCTAAGCAGAAACAACCATTGAATGTTAGTAGTGGGAATGTAGGAAACTAATGCAAGTCTCAGAGACTTGGGTGTGTAAAATGTTTCGGGAAGATGAAGTGACAGGGACAGATGAATTTTATGGGAATCAAACATGGAAGTGGAGCTTCTAAAGCAGAATGAGGTAGTATACATTTGACATGTTACAACCACCACCCCAATGTGGTCCCCACCAGGATTAGGGATATGGAGGACATGGAAAGAGAGTAGGTGCATGCATTCAAGGAGTGTGACCCAATGGCTCCATGAATGATTCTTGGTATAGTCCGTGTCTTATACTATAATCTGTAATTAATAGGGAAAGGTAGTAATCATTTCTTCTTGTCACGAATCCTGTTGAAGACCTAGAGTTTCCGGTTAAACAATTGAATTGACCCTTTCATCTAGAGATAGCTATGCAAGGAGACTCGATAATCACACATATGCTAACATTGTGATCTGACCCTTGAGGAGAGTGTTTCGGTTGGAACCACTTAGTGGCAACGTTGAGGCCTTGTGACGTTAGTTTGGGTATGGATTGGTCATCCACAATTCATTCTCAGATTGACTATTTTAGGAAAATAGGTTTTTTTATATCTACAATGTTGGAATGGGTTTTTCCTTATTTGATGAAAAGAAACCCCTTGAAGCACGGGTTAAACTCAGGCATAGGAGGGTGCAGCTGATCACACATGTGTCAGCCAACCTTACCATTGTGGTAGCAAGTGTTTTGAGTTTATATTTCCCATCATTAGTGGCAGTGTAAGAACATCCTTTCAAAAGATATTTCTTGGATTAACTCCCTATAGGGAGAGGGACATCTGCATTGTCTTATACCCTGGTATGGAACTAATATCTACAACTACATATCGTATGGATTCTGTGGAGATCTGGGAGATGAGAGTATAGTTGGGAGAATGATTTACTATTTAGTCTGATCACAAAGGTCTATGGTATACCTTCTAATAGAAGGAAATGAACATGAGATGGCAGTGATGGCCAGAGTTCCTCTAGGACTATTACTTTGAGATAGTCTACACTCCTATTAAGGGGAACGTGGTGGAAGACACACTTAGTAAGAGTTTTGAGTTATAGTTGTATAGTGAGTAGATAGAGAAGCTATCTGCATGGGGCAATCTCGATGAGCCCGTAAGGGGCGCTTCGCAACTAGGGTTTCCCCGTCGCCGCCTTCTCCCTTCCGCCTCGGGTTGGCTCGGCCCTCCTCGGTGCTTGTTCGGTGGGATCGTGGTGGAGTCCTCCTTAGGTGGTGATGTCGTGCGACCTCGTGGGATCGACCGTCTCAGCTTTTCTCACCGCTGTTGGCCTTCTTCGTGCCTCACTCCGCCTCTGATGGATAGGGCTTCCAAAGGCGTCGCGGTGATCATCTAGCGGCCGAAACCCAGTTACCACGTCGGAGGGTTTCTACCTCGTCTCCTGTGAGTGCGTTGGGTGGTCAGGTGGTCTTCGAGGCACTGTGGATGGCGGCGACGGGATTTGGGAATTGGATTTCAGTAGGGTTCGGCGAGCCATGGAGTCTGGCTGGACTTCAACAAGGTGATGGTTTCTTATTCATTGATTTTTGCCTTCTTTGGATTTGAATGGATCTGATATTCGAGCGTGTCGGTCTTCGCTCTTTTTGGTTAAATTTGTGTTACGTTGTTGGGTTCCGTCTTCGACTACAGCGACCAGTGATGGCTTATCGGTGTATGGATTATTGGGTAGGGGCGATTGGTGGTGAATGATACTGCTTGAAGCTCATCCTTTTTGAGTATATGCTTTTCTGATATGAATTTGGATCAATTGGGGTGAATGTGAATTTTTGGATGATTTTGGGGACTTTATTTCTCCCTTTGATTCAGATTTGAAGTTGGTTTGTTGTGTACACCAAGTGATCGGCTTATCACCGGGGTGATTCCGTACATGTGCAACTCTGATTCTGCAGTGTTTTGGTTTAATTTGAGAGATTGTGGAGAATCTTGTGTTGTTTGACTGTCGGTTTAGAGACTCTCTTTGTGGATATTTATGTTTCATTTTGCTGTGAAGTTTTGAGTTGTTCGCAACCACTTTCTACATGATTCTGCTCCAGATGAGGTTTAGAGCAAGAAGCTCTCACCTGTGCATGCCATTTGGACTTGGATGTTTGAGACGGTATGGCTCTGCCATCGGTACCGTGCCCGTGCTTCTGCACGGGACTGCTAGCCGAGCGGTCATGCGATGGTGAAGGCTTGGCACCAAGATGTAATCGCTGGGGAGGGGCAGATCATGTAGTCTTGAACCGGGTTATTCTTCTTTATGGTTTTATTTGATTGTAATTTTGGATCATGTGGTTTCTCACTTTATCCTCAAAAGTGTTTTGATAATAAAAAAGTTAATTTTCAGTCAGAGAAGCTATCTGCATTATAGTTATCCTCCGTGGATAATGATCGAACAACTTACCTCTGTTCTATGACTATCACTCCCCCAAATCTATTAGTGATTTTGGGAGACACATCTTGGGGACATTGAATATGAGGCGCAACGAGCTTAGATATCATTAGGGAAGCCTCCTGAAGTATTTTTTTGAAGGTGGGTAGCACATCATCCTCTTTAGAGGATGCACCATGGTACCAATGACGCTTTGATAGGAGGTGTAGAGGGAGTTTCATGCATCCCCTTTTAGTGGTACATTTTTGTGTAGAAAAGATGTACTAGGACCTCTAGAATCTGTGATGGTGTCTAGGGATGAAGAAAGTGGTGGCCGTGTTTGTGCCATGATTCCTCGCTTGTCAGAAAGTGAAAGCTGAGCACCAAGTTCCATCACACTTAAGCAAAAAAATTTATCCCTAGACTAATGGTTAGACAGAGAAAACCATATAATCTTTGGAGGACACGAGTCAGGCTTGTGTGATATATTTTGATCTCAATTTGAAGGACCACATAACACTAGAGAAGTTCACATACAACAACAGTTATCACTCCACCATCGATATGGCTTCTTTAGAGGCCTTTTACAGGTGACCATGCAGATCACCTATTTTCTAGACAGACCTAGGGGAGTCAGCACTCAAGGATCAATAGTTGGTATGGGTTACCACTGAGAAGGTGAAGATCATCCAAGAGAGGATAAAGGTTGTACAGAGCAGGTAGAAGACTTATGCTGATAGAAGATGGAGGCCCTTAGAGTATGATGAGGGAGACCATGTCTTCCTATGGGTATCGCCCTAATGAGGATTGATGAGATTAGAACAGAGTGAAAAGATATCTCCAAGGTTCATTGGACCTTTAAGGATTATCAGAAGAGTAGGTGGGGTTCATTACAACCTAGATTTTCCCCCACATATGCACTAGTTGCATAATGTTTTCCTTGTGTCGCAGTTTAGTAGATGCATGCATTATCCATCACATGTTATTGACTAGGGCGAGTCAGACTTTAATGATGGGGATAATTTTATAGAGTTCCCAATGGATATAGAGGATCGGCATGATCAATCCCTTCATGGATGGTCGATCCCTCTATTGCAATTATTGGGGAAGCACTGGAACCTGCAAGAGAGCACATGGAAGCAGGAGGCTCAGATTCATGATAAGTAACCTTATTTGTCTGTTTTATCATTATTTTGGCTTTCGGGGACGTAAATCCATAAGGTGAGGGGAATGTAATGTCCCAAACTTTCCGTATAATTTTTATTTAATTTTATGGAATTATTTGGGTACCACAAAATCTGGGGGCATGTGAATCCGAGGCTCAGAGTACCCATAATGATCCATTAAAAAATGTTATGTTTGAAATAGTGCACGTGAGTGGTTTTTCTGAAAAATTGGAATAACTATTAAAGAGGTTACTTGATTAGAAATACAAAGGAACCATTGCGTTCAGGATGCTAGGTTTACCCTAGGCGTGACTTTAGTTTAGTCAGCACAGACCTCTAATGAGAAAACCTAAAAATGGAATAACTATAAATATAATAATTAAATAAAATTATTTATTTTTAATATGCTTATAAATCGTGAATGATTACTCAGATTAAAAATCTGAGACCACCACTGAACGCGTGAGGGTATGCTTTCCTTAGGCAGATACTAACTTTTTCTGAAGTGGGCCAATAGTGGAAGTTAGTTTTTGGCCGTAAATAAAATAATTAAGTGACAATTATTTTATTATAAAATTATTAAAATATAAAAGGTTACTCAAATTGAAAATTTGAGAGTACCATTGATCTCATGAGGGTGTTTTCCCCTTAGTTGGATACAAACATTGACCGGCGCAGGTTGAGGGTGATTGTAGATAATTTTTGACCTTTTTTAAAGTTACATTTAGTAAACGCGCTGGCGACATTTTTTATATTTTGAACCGTTTATCATATTAAAAATATGTGGGCACCATTGAATATGCAGTGCAAGAATTCTCTTAAGTGAGGCTTAACTTCGACCATAGTTGGTCAGGTTGAAAAGTTTGTTTTTATGAATTTTTAAAGAAATAACAAAATTACATATAAATTGTTATTTTATTTCTTTTTTTACTACCACCTATTGAGCGGAGGTAGTGCGGACCACATAGGTATTCAAACATTTAATATAGGATGTTAATTTCCCAATTGCACTTTGGTTAAGTAACAAACCCTCGTGTAATTAAGGAGTCACATTGATTACATAAATTTATAAATCTCATTAATTCCTTGGTCTATTACCCACACTTTCCCCCCAATATATAAAGGAGGCTTGGGGCAGATATTTTTTGATGACTTCTTCAAGTGGAGAACCTCTATCGATGTGACGCGACACCTTTCACCAATAGAGATGGACAATCAGGTAGTAACCAACCAGGATCGACGAACGCCAACAGCTTCATCTAAAGCGGAATTCTCTTTCCACAACCACGATGAATCCAAAGATTCTCAAGGTAGGGGATGTCTTTTATTTCAATAAATTCCCACAATTTCATTCTTGAATTTGCGGGTGTTCATATCAGGGTATTTGAACGATGTTTTTCATTATTTTAATGTGATGTATAAATTACACCCACTTGTTATAATGCTAAGACAGAGGGCACAGGCCAAATGATTATGGCCCAGACCCTCCACTTGTTGATTTTACATCGTGTTCAACAGAGGTGGGTTGTTCCAAATCAATGAAACCTTCAAACTGAGAGGCGCACAATGAAGGGAATATCCTTGGAGAACAGTAGGCGCATCCGGAGGGAAGAACAGACCATCGGATCTCACCTGATGGCCCGCAAAAGATCCGCTAGCATAGCGACACCGACGACTGGTTCTGGCAGCGAAGGTGGAAGTAGGCGCTCACCAGCCATAGAAGTGGGTGGCACCATGGCAGACATAAAGAGGAGGCTGGAAACCGGCTGGCTACGTTGGCAAGGCATGTAGTATCGCTCACCACGGAGAAGGAGTTACGACATTGAAGTCGTGACACGAGGGGGAACCGTGCCCCGAGGGTCCCACATACCACGTGGAACCACTAATTGAAGAGTTGAGAAGCTCTTATTGAGCCGTTGGGGGAGTTGGCGGCCACAAAGCTAGTAAGCTATTCCTGCACAATGGGCCGTGTCGCCAGGCGGGCCGCACCGAACCGGCAGGCTGGGCCGGTCCACAGCCCAGCAGGCCGAGCCTGCCACAGCCCAGACCCATTCGGGATGGGTCAGTCAAGACTGAGAATGGTTCGGGTCTACAAAGACAGGGTCAGGTCATTCTGAACCAGGTTGGGTAAGACCGGACTTGGACCCCTCTCAGGCCCATAAACTCTTAAATGGTTGTATCTTGCGAAACGATCGTCCGTTTGACGGACCGCCTATGGCACTAAGATCCTTTGTGAGAGGAGGACATTTGAATATAATCCACATGAGTTTTTAGAATGTTGTAGTATGTCCATGTGGGATCGACCCTGAATCTAACTGGGCCCTCGACACTAAATTGTCAATAACGCACAGACATGGCATCTGGTTGGTGCGCCATATATTGAATTGAAACCCTTATGATGTGGTAGTTCATTTGGCTAAATATTCGTGGGACTTCATTCCTGTTAAAATACGACTGATGGATTGAGGAGTGGTTTCTCCTAGGGACATGCATACTATGATCGGTAATCCTATGTCTGTATGAGACGTGAAGAATTAAGAGTTATTCTGTGTGAATCAGCACCGAACGACTCTATGTGAATTAGCACCCAGTTATTCTCTGTGAATTAGCACCAATCAATTTTGTGTGAATTAGCACCCAACGATTCTATACGAATCACCTTCTAGTGATTCTGTGTGATTCAGAACCAAGTGATTCTGTGTGAATCAGCACCCAGTGATTCTGTGTGAATCATCACCCAGTGATTTTTGTGTGAATCAGCACCCAACGATTCTATGTGAATCGGCACCCAGTGATTCCGTGTGAATCTGCACCCAATGATTATGGGTGAATAAACACCTATCGATCCTGTGTGGGTTTTTTGGGGTTTAGTACCTATCGATCCTTTATGGGTATTTTGGGGGTTAGTACCTATTGATCTTGTGTGGGTCAGCAGCAGTGCCTCTTAATAGAGTAAGATGATTTAGCCTTATGACTAGTCATATGTTATACTGTACTTTGTTATACCTGGCTTGAGTTGTTCCTTTTTCTTTTTTCTTTGTGATTGATATCATTATTTTATTTTTTCTTTTTTAGAAATATGAGAGACCTTTGAGGGTCTTGGGATCCCTACTGGGTATTTTTATACTCACCCTTTCATGAGCTTCGCCTGCACCTTGTTGTGTCTTGTGTAGATGAAGGGAGGCCTTGACTGAGACTCAAGGATCTAGGTCTTGACATTGGGTGGAGGTGCAAGTGATGAGGGATGTGGAGATCTAAGGAGACTAGTGGTACCTACCCTTTAGGTAGGATCCTCGGTGGATGATCTCATGAGCTATTTTCTATTTTCTATTGTAGTTTTATCTTCTCAGTTGGGCTTTTATGACACCCCCTTTACTTTTAGTACTTACTATTACACATAGTTGTGGTTTCTCTCTACTCTTATGTTGTGTTTTACATTTGCATCGTTTACCCTTCTTATGTGTGTACAGGTTTTGAGGAAATGCCTTTTCATTTTTAGGAAATTCCTTTATGGTGAAATTCTTTAACCCCCGACATATGGAAGGTGGGCTTGGTGTAGTCACGGCCTAGCCCCTGGGGGACGGGTCTTGATAATCACAACATCACTTATTTTTTCTTAAATTAGAGCTCTCAAATCTCCCCACAGATACTACATATCCACTACTTAGGTAATCTCTTATATTTCCCTCCAAGATGATATCCTGATTCAAGACATCCTCGGTGGAACTCATATTAAAGACATTCTCCTGTGATCATAAATCCTAGTGAAGATGATCCAAAAAACATCTCACCCTATGATGATCATTATCTATTAAGTATGAAAAAAACTATTGGTCGATGGAAATTCTTTCATATCCCATTAATAAAAATATCTAATATATCAGATTCATGAAATCGTGTGGCTTCTCATCCCTCAACTTCACAATGTGAACATGTTTCATGAATATATCCTCAATATCCATCCATGTTTTCTTCTCCTACTTATTATATTTCTCAACAATATCCCACCAAATCATGGCCAGTTCATGAAGCATATATATTGCATGATTCTCCCCCCTTCACGTGGGGTCTTGATGTTATTAAATATCATATGGAATAACTCAATCTGAAACTCATCCACTTGGGGACCAACCTTTAAAATAAATATAGTAAGATGTTTTATAGGAAAATCATTTGACAAATCAAACATCAAACACAATGTGTGAAAAATATCTCAATCAATTGATCCCCTGAACCTCGAAATGATATCCTGGAGAAAATTATCCATCAAATTCTTGAAATCCACTATAAGATATGATTGACCTCTATTTAGAGCATTCTAATAGTTGATCTCTAAATTTACAACTCTAAGATGACATGGATAAATTTATCTACAATAAAAATTACTCCTTAGAACATCAGATAAAGATCATGGTAAACCTCAAAATGTGAAAAAAATATATAGAAAATATAACTCATGGTATCATTAAATAGGCACTAATAACTGAATTGCAATCACACATTAGTACAATCATTTCATGTATACTATATAAAAATAATCTCATTTCATAGGTCATATAAAGAAAATATATCATAATAAATAATGATGTCACAATCATGAATAATTCATATCAATACATATCCCATTATTCCTATCATGATTTATGTATACTCATATCATTCCATACTTTTAAATTTCAATAAATATCAAGAAATAATAACATCAAACATCATGTGAAAAACACAAGGCGAAATAATATCAATCATAATAAGTGAACAACATGAAAAGTAATCCCATCCATCGGTACATATCTTTTCCCTCATTAATGGGTTAGTTATTCACATCCATAAGGTAACTTTCAGGTCTCTACACATTCCAAGTCATCAATATTCTTTACCCAAATAGATGAACAATAGAAAATAAATATTGAAGCATCTATTACAACATTGTAACATCTCTATTCTAACACCCTCTCATGATGTTGAACCATGATGGTTATCATACGTCAAGCATGCCTTCCCATACACTAGAGGATTCTGAATAGCATCGGGGGAATAGAGAACATATTGTGGAGACTAAACCCCTAAAATTTAGATGAAATTAATAGGATTTTAAAAAATATAGGAGTAATGGAAGTACTAAAAATAGTACAACATACATTAGGAACACCGAGTATAAACCAAACAATCCAAATAATAATGGACCACGTAATATCAGGAAAAAGTGTAACTAAATGAAATTCTATAATTCATATATTTAAATGACCATCATGAATAAAATAACTCAAAATACCCCATTCTGGAATCCCACGTAAGTCCTATATCTATGCTCTATCCCATTCAATAGGAAATATAAAGAATAATTCCATTTTCTAGTCTCAAAACCTTTATCCATGAAATATGACCAGGTATATAAAAAATTCTTAAATAGGGTGTGAGGAAAATTCAATAGGTAGATACCACCATTTCTAAAAAATATTGGTTTGATATAATGTGCATGAAATAAATACATAGTAGGTTTTTATTTAATCAATTTATATAACACATAATGTTAATCTACCAAACCTAGAAATCTATGTTAATCAAAATGACATCTAAACCTACATCAGTTCAATTTCAAAATTCTCTCTGACACAACTAATCCTATAGCATGAGGAAAAATATCATGTACCATGTATCAAAGAAAAAAATGTGGCACCATATGAATTCCAATGTTTGAGACTCTTATTTCAACCCAGGGTGCAAGAAAATTCCCTGAAGAGAGAAACCATGTCATACTATAATCCATGTGAAATACCATGGTGTATTCACTTATGTATTCACATGTTCACATTATAAGGGGCGAATCTTAACTCAAGTAGGTGGTTCTTTAGTTCCTGTATAATCCACTACTTTCACATATCAAAATAAAATGGTCCTAGACCTCAGTAATCCTATCAGAAAACATAAATATATGAAAACCATGTATACCTCTCATCACCATTCAAATAAAATTCCTAATTTGTAAATTTATATAATTCTATTTACCATGTTTATATTCTCAATCTTAAAATTATCCTATAATAAGATGATTCAATGTAATCATACCATTTCATGTTTCTATTTATCAAAATTTATTTTCCAAGAAGCATAATGTTAATTATAAATTCAAATTGGTTAGAAAAAACAAAAATTTGATAGTTGTGGGTACATTTTAACTTCACGATAATGCTCAGTACATGGGTGGTCGCAAGCCTGATCATAATTCCAATTGCCCCATTAGGGTCTTATGGGAGGTCTAAAAATATAATTTGTATTAAACACAAATTTATTATATTGTTGGGGTCTTGCACATAGTGTGTCGGTGTGATGAAAATTATTTCACATACCTAGATAGTTGGAAATAGAGTTCATGGTAATGTTCAAGATCACTAGACTTAATCATGTGATCAGAGAAACACCCACAATGGTGTATTCTAATTGATAAAAAAATTATAATGAGATCAATAATCTAAACTTATATCACACATATATTCAAATAGAAACCCAATTCAATGAATAAAAAGATATAACACATCTATAATGGATGATAATGGATCAAAGAATAAAAAAACGGATGGAAATCACTAGATATCAAATTACAGATCGATATATCATGAAGATATGGACACCAAAATATCACCCTGAGTATTCCTAGAGCCAATATGAATTGGCTGCATGGTGATTGAAATTTTCTTCATGTTTCATGGTATAAGATCCCTCTACATATGAGGAATTCATGACGTGAATCCTGGATTCACAACATTATTTTTGTGTGTGGAATACATTCTGAAAATACATCCATTGTGGTTATAACAACCCTAATTTCCTAGTTCATGATGCAAACCTATTTCAGAGAGTGTGAAATTTGGTGCCTGCAACCTATTCAAGGAATTTTCACAGAAATAGTTTCGCGTCGTTAAACACTTTGACAATGTAAATGTGTTCAGTAGATAGAACAAAACACATATTATGAATGAATAAACCAGAAACCCCATTGAAGCATTCCAAACACACCGAGAACCCTAGATAAAATTTTACACATTTTTTCTTAGACCCCATTACATAAAAAATATATTTTTTCAAATATTTTAACACTTTTTGATAAATCCACTTCATCCACAATAAAAACTATACCACAAAGATTTAAAATAAGAAAACACCAATAAAATATATTAACCCAAAACATATATATAAATATATGAGAAGAAATACATGATATCACAATTCCCAAAATAAAATCAATTAGATAAATCTAAATAAATTATTAAATAAATAAATTATAATATAAAAAATAAATCATTAAAACCCATGTTACATCAATATAATCCATATACATGTCAACAGTACATATATCAATACTAGGTCATATACATAACAAAAAATGAAAATTGAAAAAAATATGGAACAAAAAAAAAATGGTCCTGAGTCCATTGTTAGTATAAACACGTATGATCCATCCTAAAATTACAGTAAATAATCAATAATAGGGAACATTACATTTTCTTAACCTACAACCATGAAGACTACAAGGAAACCATATGAATACCTGTGTATAGAGAGATTCAAATCAGTAGTCCACAACCAATGGAATCTATAATCATATATAGTCTTATAAATACGGTTATGTTGATATGAAAATATCTATAAGAAATTGAAATAAATATACCATGTCGATTACTGAGAACCATTATAACATGAATAATAGACCGTTCCTACATAATCCAATGTCAGAAATCACTATATATAATAATAAATGATGGCCCAAAAAAATACATTGAATGTATCCACATCATTTAAAACCATATATCATCACAAATAAATGGGGGATTCCCCTATATAAATCCAATTTTTCATCACCATGAAACTAATGGATGTTTCTCCATTTAATTCAAAACAAGTATTATCTAGTATCCTTGTGGAAATTTACCTAGTCATTCTAACCCATTATCACTAAGAATAAAATGGGGTTTTCCTAATGAATTGTAAAATAGATTCATAATAAATCCAATGGTAATATACACAATTAATTCCAATAAAATTATAATTAATATATTATGGATTTATCTAAGTAATTACAAATCAGAATCATAGAATTTCCCTAAAATATTTCCAATGGATTTCCACACCAATAGTCAGAAGAAACAAAATTTCAGCTAATTAATTTATTGATTATTTTATTTCATGATCAACATGTCTCAAAAATAAACACTCACCCTATATCTGTTACAATTATATTTTATTTTCAAACCATTTCCCTTGGCTAACTTCTCATTTTGGAGAACCCTTAGCGTAATCCATTTTTTTAAGCAATTAATATCCTAGGCTAATTGCACCCCTTGGGTGCAGAAATTCCCATTCTATACTTGAAAAGTGGTTGTTTATATCTAGTGGAGAGGTTCAATATCATGTATTTAGGTACATGGGATATATTTATAAAATCCAATCAGGCTCATGATATCATAGTATGACCACACATAATATTAACAACATAAATGAATGAGTTTTCCTCAAGATTAGTATCATCAGTATCAAACATAAGAGACGGATTAGGGTTTTATTTTTGATGTTTTGATATAAAGAATTCATCTAGTGTAGTAATGTAACACTGGAAGATATAATATTATAATTAAACTTAAAATATCCTCTCCCATATTGATAATAAGAACAAATACTTGGGTTCCAACATCCCCATTATTAGAATAAGAATGTGTCCCATCCTCGATAACATTCTTAAGAATAATCGGTTACCAAACTTAAACTCAAGAGGAAGGAGTCACCAGTATATATAAGTTCACTACCTACATTAGATCATCACCATCAATTTTTATATTAACTAATTATTCCCTACTGTCTACTAAATGGTAATTAGCCTGATCATTACTCACTCATAAACCACTAAACACTAAAAAGTTGAATAGAGAATTCTAATATATAAATGCCTAGAGAGTGAAATATGTATCATCACCTAATAAATTTTTCTATATAAGGATTCCACTGAATCCTATTGGATATCTCAGGATCCACCGATTTATTTGTAGCATTCTTTCAATATATCCTCTAAAATCTATATAGTCATCTCACACAGTAAATACATTTGAAGATGATATGAAGTGATTAGGTGTACCTTCGTACCATGAACCATCTAAAACCATCATCCAAATCCAGATATAAATTTGTATTCATTGTGTAATACAATACTATTTGATGATCCATATAATTTCACAAATATCTCATATATATGTTTTTCCTATATCATCCATTGAGGAAATCTCGGATCATTAGAAAATGTGCCACCTTAAATATTTGATTCCTAATTACAAAAACAACATCATTGGTATTTTTTGTCTTTAGAGACCACATAAAAAATCCCTAGTCACATCATCCCAATTTCACCCAATAATAGAAAATAGATTTAGAAGATCATCGAACAACTTTTTCATGACATTAATTGACTGGTAGGTACAACATCATGTGACAAAGAAAACGATGACATTCATTACCCCCAACTACCAATATTGTTGATGGATGTTATGATATATCATGAACCAACCTATTTGTACCATAGACATTGAGGCATGAGAAACTTACAATTTTTCCTCTCATATATCCATAGATATCATGATGTGACTGTGAATAAGTGGAATATCATCATCATCAATGACATATTCTAGTGGTGAATTATTACCATATATACTATCACGCTAGGTTAATCACTTAATATATGATATCTTCATCCTCCTGATCTTGAAAATAAATAAGGTTATAATAGACAACTTTATAAGGTATGCTCAATCCTGGATATTTAGATTATAAAAATGCATATCAATAAAGAGTTAAATCTCCTTCCAGTCACTTATACACTCTGGGACCAAAAAACATTATGTCTTCTAGCTCAAAACATCATATACAATATTCTGCAGTCTAGTAGAGTAATATAAATCAAAATAAAATTATTATAGTTATCCATCCTGCCATCTCTATCAATTGTTCTGATCCCTCGGTGTAAAGATGTATTTTATGAATTTTTGATCAGTGTAAACCAATAAAATTATCCTCTATCAAACAATTTCATCGAAATGACAGAGTAAACTATTTCATCCATATGAAATACACACACATATATATATAATAATTCTACTCATGAATCCTTATCCATAAGGACCCATACCTGAAAACATGATCATCCAACATCAAGACTTCTCCCAACCAAATCCCTAATGAATCATAATATACTATGTACTACTTATATTGATTAGAAAAGGTCAGGATCAATGTTTTAGTCAATATCCTATTCATCTCTTGAAAGGAACACTCACATGCACAAGACCAAACAAATTTAAAACCCTTTTTAGGTAGGATATCCATCATGTATTCAGAATCTTATTTGTCTAAGATAAAATTCCTTTAGTAAATTGTTAAACCCAGAATTTTATTTATATCATTAAATTTATTTAGACAATCTCATGAAATGACATCAATTTCCACATAAATATCTATAGATACACTCAAATTAGGTATCACATGTCCCAAAATTGTACAAAATCTTCCAAAACTGACACATATTATTACTAGAATAAATTTAATTCTCCTAATGTTTTTCAACATTATCTCCTAGTGTTTTATTTTTTTATCCATTGAATTTGATTTGAATTGGATTTCATTTATGAAGAAGACCATAAACGTGTCCATATACTGGTGTAAATCCTGATTTATAAAATCCATTAATATAGTAATCATGTATTTATAGAATAAAAAAATAACAGAAAACTGATATGGACCATATATTCTCTTGAAATTAGTACAAGGTATATCAAGAGGCCACCCCTTAAACTTGTGATAGCTTGAATGTAGATCTATATATTATAATTATCAAGGACCTCATAACTAATAAAATGGAATTTTTATATGTTTAATAATTTTAATGTTTTTAATCATTATCTCATTTAGATTCTGATCATCAATATACAATCTCAAGGAAACGATCACCTTCTTGGAAAATAAGATAGATAAACCAAAAGAGCATATACCCGATCAGAATATTCCCATGGAATCAAAATCAATTATCCAAGACTAAATCTGAAAAATATACATATGATGTATTATATAGGGAAGAATATAATTGGGATATTCACTCGAAATGAGATCAATTTTAATATACACCTCCTATTCTGGTGGATGCCTTGGGAAGTGCCTAGGAAAGACATCCTAAAACTGATCAAATTAAATTGAAAAACATAATGTAGTATATCCCATCATTAAATAGTGAACTAGTTATTATGATCATAATATCACCTAGTTTTATATGGTGAGGCTTTATACATACCTGAAGGATATCTTATTACCTAGAATGAACATACATTCTGACCTCATGAGATGTAATGTAAACTCATTGGTAGGGAAATTTAATATGAGATTGATATGATAATAACCAATCATCCCTAGAAACCATTCAAAGTTAGTCATATAATGTAAAAATCGATTATAGTGGAATATATAATCACTAACCATTAGGTAAAAACCACTACATTATAAGCTATCCTCTATTCACACAACCAATAATGAATGGATGGTCATAATCCCATGCATATAATCTATACCCATCCATGTGTCATCTATAAAATGTTTAGATGTAGTATAATGTGAAAACCTCTATCTAATATGTTGTATGACAAAATAGAAGCTACCAAGATCATTCATCAAACAAAATATGTTTTAGTATCATGTCATGTTAAATTGGTCAATATGGGATGTATCTAGTCTGAACCATGATCCTATGTAAAACATTAGCTCCAAAATATGTAGTACTATATAGATATTATTCCCATAATGTTGAGAACCACATAAACTATGAATACTAGGATGATTGATGGAACTCCATTAGTCCACCTAAGATAGTGTAGCTGATCCTAAACTAGAACATCAGACCTACCAAGATACATGGTCATAATTAATATGTTGTCACTCCTGAATAACCTCTATAGGTGACCCATATTATAAAATGATCAACATTAATGAGTGTTTTGGTACAAATTAGAATAATAGTGGATGGTCCAACAAAACATTAGGGATCACACTACATTGTCATCCTATAGAATACATGATTATCTAGCACAAATTGTTTAAATAAATATTCTTTCCACCTAAAGGCCTCCCACCAATCCCCCCAAAATAAGTCGTTTTTTGTGATACCCTACCTTCACTTAGGTTTCTCCATGAGTTAAGTGTCATCTTTATATACAACAAAATAGATATAAATCTACAAAAATTCACTTATACTAAAATAATATACCAAAAATTAGCCTCTATGGATCAATATTTATATACATTTCCCCCCACTAGAATATTAGAAAAACATTGTAGGTTAATGAAACCATCAATGTTGTTTTTGACTGTCATATTCCTCTACATAAGGTTTAGAAAATCTCATTCCCATGTAGCCCAAAATTTCTCAAAGAATATATGGTCAAATAATTAGGTCTCAAAGTCTATTTCATATAACCCACATTATGATCACCCAAGATAAGAATAACCCAACTTTGATTCAAGAAAACAAGAACCAAATAAGCTCTGAAAATCACCTTCCTATATTTTGATTTCACTGAGTAATGAAAAATAATTTTAGTTAAAAAAATATAGATTATATAAGCTTATGAAAAACCCTCCCCGGAAAATAGATTTGGGTGTTATAGTTGAAAATCTTTACATAAGTCTAAAATCATCAAAATTGTGTGATGAAGCCCTATATTAATTACCTGAACTACATATAACATGATCTCTAGTAGATGAACAAGTTTTTCTAAATCTATCTATACATGAATATTTTGTATAACTAACATTAGTTAATTCTCATCACAACAATATTTGAATTAAACATGATTCTTCATAGAGTACATTCCCTACAATGGCAAACACATGCATTATAACACATTAATATATAAATTCATAATGTCACAATTTTATGAGAGTTATAATAAGAAAGAATCCGTATTATTCCTTGTATATTTTAATATATAAATATCATCACCTATACTCTCTGACTAGCCCCAACTACCCAAATATAAAGTCAATTTCATATATATATATATATATATATATATAAGGTCCAAACCATACAAATAAGATCTATATTATCACTCTATTCAAATTTAGATTTAGCATATTTTTAATTTAAATGGACATTTTTAATGAAAATTCAATTAAAATATATATTTTAAAACAATTTACAAGTTTTAATTGGAATTTTATTTAATTAATACAATAATATAATCATGGTAGGATATCATAGAATAAAATTTAAATAGAATATTTTAACTATAATATTTTCAAATTGAAGAACAATTAAATCATATATCAATTACAATTTATAGAGAAATATTATCTATAATTTTAAATTGAAATTAATTTTTATAATTCTTAAAATTAATAATGTAACATGAACATGTGAAACATTTCAATCCATTTAACTAATTATTGAAACTCATGGGTTTTACTGTTCAATATGACATTCTTAACATGAAGAATTTATACAGACCCTCATTTTATTCCTACAAAGAGATAAAATTTCATGAATAAAAAATCTCCTAAACATGTGCACCATTCAATGTGAAACATAAAAATAATATAAGAGAAGATAAAGAAAATCATCCTCGTTCCTGGTAACAAAGATATTCTATAACACCCCCAGTTTTATGGACACTTTTTATAATAAATTAAATTTTCATTTATTTCATACAATGAACTAAGTTATTCATAACATTCACATGAAATGATCTTGGAATATGTAACATAGAACATGAACTTGGTGTACCTTAAATTGAACATAAACTCAAGATATGTTATATACAACACTGATGTTTATACAAAACATCATTTTATTGATATAATTATTTACATGAGATAACTATACCATAGACATTAAACCTTGTAATATGAACTTTATTAAATAATTTTAAACTATAAATATTATTTTTTATATAAATAAAATAGATAGATCATGAAACATATGATATTTCGTAAAGTCCTTTTATGTTTAAAAATACCGTTATGTGGAATGATCTACTTTTAATGTCCTACTATGAAGTATAATAAAATTTATTATCAAAACATTTATAAATTTAATTTGATAAAATATGATTCATTTTTGAATTTATAATTTCTAAATTATCTGAAGAATAATTTCTTAGATTTTTCTTAGAAACTTTATTTATGGATTAATAGTAAAAAATACCAGATTTTAATTCAAAACTACATTCTCGTCAATTTTATTTATGAAGATAAATTATATATTATTTTTTTTAAAAGAATAATTATATTATATTTTTATCAATTAATCTATTATGTGAAATTAGAACCAATTTTACATTGAAATTTGACAAAAAAACATAACGAACAATTGATCATTTTACATTAAATACATGAAGAGTCATTCCGTCTATGGGATTATATTTAAATAAATTTCTATCAATGATTTGTTTTTAATTTTAAAAAAAGTATTATATAATATTAATAATAATAATTTATAAATTTAAAAAGATAAAATTATTTTTGGACAAAAAAACATTAGATTTAGTGATTAAAATTAATTACATCAATTAAGGTTAAATTAAGCATAATAAAGGACTAAACTATAACCATTAGTTCAATAAAAACTATACAGTTGTCCAAAATCCATTTTATCCTAATATTTAGAACCTATAATATATTTTTCATGATTTTAATCATTATTGTATCCAATTTTGACATTAAAAACACGTGTATAATTCTATATTTAAATATTTACAAAAGTGTCACTCCTCCTCTAAAAAGGACACTAACTCTCCATCTTATTCACACCACTAGATCCTCTTAAATTCGGCCAATATCATCCCAATAAAATTCCCAAAATTCCTCCCTTCCACGTATAAGTCTCCCCTGGTAATGAAATCTATACAGGGATGCCTTTTGGTACAAACCCAAAGGAGTTACCCGACTAAGAGGAAATAGCTTCCCTTAAGCTCCATTCTTTTATTTTCCTTCTCCACCCCACCAATATATTTATTTAATTATTGTATAGTAAAACATGAATCCAAAATATTCTAGGTTATGTTATTCTTAGTGTTCTACCAACACTCATAGACACCTCCATATAATGAGAATGAAACAAACTATTTTTGTGTATGATGAACTACTAGATCTCTAAATGATGGTTGTTGATTTTTCCTATACTACCTATCAAGGTGGACATTATGATGTAAAATATGATTATATTTGTCATACATTATATTTATTATATTTTTAGTCTTATTTATCCCTTTTTACAATACATTTCTTTTTTTAATCTTCTATTTTCTGTTAATATGGTAATTTTGTTTGAGGAAGTGTCGATACCGGCTCCTCAAGATATATGATTTGTTCATACACAACATGGATTGTATTAAGGATTGTTTTAGTGAATATATATGATATATATGATATCATGAAATTACTATAATAATGATATATATACATATATATACACATATATTTCTTTTACTTTCTTTCATTCAACATGAATATTAAACGGAAGCAGCGTTCATGCATACCTACGGCCTACAGTCTCCATAAATGGTGTAATATGTTTCACACTTATATATTCTATATATTATTGTAATTTAAATATAATGTATATACATGATATTTATATCATGGTTTAAATTTTTAAAATCGTTATATGATTTATAAAGGAAAAATATATAACAAATTAAGATACACGTGAAGAAGAAATCAAATATTAACAAAAGTTAAAACTTAACATAGAATTGTTAACAAGAGTGTAATATAAAGTTGTAATAAACCCACATATGGAATTATATATAAAAATATTGTTCTTTAAAATAATTATAATAAATTTATATTAATTATGTAGTTTTTTTGAATGAGAACAATGAGAGTCAAGACACAAAGTAATCAGATTTCATCTCACATTTTATTTTCATGAGATACATTCTATATTATCAAATATTTCCTTTTGTGTGGTGAATTTAATTTCCATGATTGTATTATATATTTAATTTAAATACATTTATGAGTAGTCACATATCCATTTTATGATCATTCTTTCATGGGGTTTAATTTTAAAAAGTTAACAAATTGGTAAAATAGTTTTGTATCAAATTACCTTCTTTGAG
Organism: Viscum album; assembly: GCA_963277665.1. NCBI lineage: Eukaryota > Viridiplantae > Streptophyta > Magnoliopsida > Santalales > Viscaceae > Viscum > Viscum album. Next base: position 1,968,831,273 of record OY728147.1, on the reverse strand, counting down.
ACTCATGTTTTGTTATATACCGAAATTATCTTTTCAAGGGTATATGGTTATATTTTATATATTATATCATTAAATTAATTCTTTTCATGATATTTTAAGGTTCATGTAATTTCCATTTCTTAGATACAGTGTATGATCCCAAGTCGCCATGTTATAGGAGTTTATTGTAAAAATATCAATACTTTTTTAGAATGTTTATGTTTATATTTAATTTGATGAAATATTTTCATAAATATCTAAATAATAGTAACGAATTTACTTATAATTTTTTTATTAAAGATATATACATGTGTATGTACTGTTTTCTCACACTTTTTAATTTAAGGTAACATTTTAATGTAAAATATGATCATCTCAATATTTGGTCCATGTTTTCAAAAATGTATTCAAAATATAGTTGAAACCTATTATCATGGAAAACATATTATAAAAACTTTTTAGGCTTTTCAGTTATTCCTTTATATGTTTTCAAATCTATTTTCAGAGAATGTTTTTTCAGAAGTTTTTATGTTTTAAAAATTATTTTCAATGTAAAATGAATATTTTCATCAAGAAATGTTTTTAAGATATCATTAAAAATTATTTCCCATCTAAGATATCATCCATTGTTGTTGCTAATGAATTTATTGGAAAATTATTCAATTATTCCATTAATTTTATTTCTCTCAATGCATTATATTTTGATGTCATGATGTTGATGAAACCTATTTGTCTTTCATGGGTTATATTCTTTGAGACCCGATTCTTTTCACAGGGTATGTTTATATTGAAATGCTTATGACAACTTTTTTTAGGTTATGATATGATTTCACATTTATAATACCCATTTAATTCCATGGTTTATGATAATATTGTTTATTATCCTATGTAACATGTATGTATGAGTTCATTGTGAGATAGGTGGGACCTATATATCCCTCCAATGCATTGGGTAATGATTTTTATCTCATGAGATAATTATGACTGGAATGAGAAATGAACTCGTTTAAGTATTACAGTGATGGAACAAAGAGTGAACTCGGTTCAGTAATATAGTTCTATAATAGGGCTTGAACCCGAGTCAATAAAAGAAATTGTCTACTAAGATGGTATTGGAAAAATTAATTGGATACTATGGAAATAAAATTACATTCTTGTGTTTCTACCATAATTCCATGTTTTTTTCATATTGTATGCTTTCACAGCTAATGTACATTAATTCTTTATTATTCATTTTTTATGAAATACCATGATTTAGGCCACAATTCATGTATATTATCATTAATATGAAGGTTATGATCATCTATTTTCCTTATCATGTTCTCATATCATTATGATAGTGAATATGAATAGATCTCTCTCTTTTTTACCCTAACTAAGAATTTGAGTTCACACCTTTTATGTTTCATTCCCCAGGTTACAAAGATATGCATTATTCTTGTTGTGTCTAAAAAGGGTTCTAGTCAAGAATAACCTAGTGGGATATAATGTATCTCACTTATCTATCGGATTTTATTTTTTTCACGTTTCTAATTGAGCAAGAATAGTATAGTCTTTAGGTATCTATTTGTATAATGTTTTATATATTTCAGAAATGTTATGTAATATTAATGTATATTAAAACTCGGTCTCTATAGTTGGAATCAAAGAAAAGTATTAGTTATCCTTTGGAATATTGGATGAGAATGCCCTAATAAAAACTACAAGGAAATGTCTAAGGATATGGTTAAGGATAAGGAAAAGAATAACAAAATATCATTAAATTTTTGTGAAGGATATAGTGAGTGGTTTCATATAAATACATCCATTTCTACATAGTACAAGTGGATGTGGCTCTGGAATAGATAAAACTAACATTTCATATATTAAGGAAGATGTCGTAACTCAGACATCCTAAAAGTAACTTTTCATGTTTATGTGGTTCCTCATTGTGGTAATTGTTTCTGACTCTATTCATTTTGTTTTAATAAAAAACTGGAACCCTAATGAACTACTTTAATGGAATTGTGACAAATAATGAAAAAAATTCGACCTATGAAACTAAATGATATAAGAGTTGGAATTAAAAACCTCATTTCCAAGATCACCCAACATTCTCAAACTATGAATCAGTGTGGATATCCTAATGAGAAAATAAGATAACAACATTCTACTGAGTCTTTCATGAGGCAACAATCACCTTATTTCATAGAGACTTCTGATCCACTTTTTTCTAAAAAATGGATCAGTGTGGTTGAAAAGTTAATCTCCATTCTCCAGTGTTCAAAGCATGATAAATTCATTCTAGATGTTTATCTATTATAAAGAAAAGTATATCTGCAGTATTCTCTAATATAGAATATAAGGTAGTAATATTATATTGAATCCACGGATTGGGAAAACTTCAATAACTTATTTTTCAATTATTACTTTCTCAGATTCTTCATACCAAGATAGATAAAGGCTTCCAGGAGATAAATAAAAGGGATGATGAAACTTTTGGTGCCTATAAGGCTGATTTCATGAGGGATGTGTGGACTGCTTTAGGAATTATCATCAAACATAAATGTAATGTGGATAGGTTCTTTAGTGTCTTAAGACCAAGTATTAGAAGGGAAATGGCTGTAAAAGACTTTTTCATCTATAAAGAGATTATTCATTGAGAAAACAAGGTTAAAATGGAGGTTGGTGTCAAGTATCAATATCGTGGTTTTGAAAATAAAAGGAATATAGAGTTCAAAGGAAACTCTAAAAACCATGGAAAAAAGAAGATTAATTTTTATTTAATGTTCTAATTGTGGGAAAATGCATAGAGGAATTTGTATTAAGAGTTATATTAAATGTTTTAGGTGAGTAAAGGAAGATCATAGAGAAATATTTTATTGAAATGATGGGAGGATGATAGATCAAAATGCTACTTGAGAAAAGATACACTGAATTCACTTCCCATGATTTAGTGCTACTTGTGTAAGGGGAATGGGAATTATGCTAAACACTACCGATACACAAGGGATAGTGGTGATGATCGATGTCATTATCCTCTTCCGCAGATAAAAAAGGGTAAATATCATGTAATCACTATTTTTGATGAGGGGTGCGATAACGACATGAATAAAGGTACACTTACAACCCGCTATAGAACTAATAATGTCATATTTGATTCTAGATATACCCACGCATTCACATCTTAATAAATTTTTTTAGGGTTTTAATATCACACCAATAATTTAGATGAGGAATTAGTAGTGAAAACCCCTAACGGTATGATTATTGAATCTCAAGTCTATGATTCCTCTCCAGTTGAAGTTTTTGGGAATGTTATTCCTTCAAATATTGTCATTCTCCCTTTTCTTAAATTTGAAAGTCATACTATGCATGAATTGGATTTTTCTGAATAAATCACGCATCAATTTTTTGGGAATGGAAAATACGTTTGATATTAATAAACCCTCCCATAATCATCCATAAATGAGATAATATGTATGAAATTCCTATAGAGAGTACATCCAATGTATGCGTATTAATTCCCATCTATAATGGATCCCTATATCAAATGGTTAGGTAATAAATTGACAATGATGATATGCCTATTTTTCTAGATTTTCTGGATGTATTTACAAAAGATATTACTAGTTATCCACTAAAACATGATGTTGGGTCCTCAATAGAACTCATATCGGGCTCCACACCAACTTCAAAGTCTCCATATAGAGTGGCTCTGATAGAGTTGTAGGAATTAAAGAAGAAACCCCAAAAAAATTGTTAAAGGATTCATTCGTCCATGTGTGCCACCTTGGGTTTCACCTATTCTTTTTTGTAGAAAAGTATTATGGATCGATGAGGCTCTATAAAGATTATAATAATTATAACAAGATCATAATCAAGAAAAATTATCATATTCCCCGTATTGATGTCTTGGTTGATCAACTGCAAAGATCTCAATACTTTTCCATGATTGTCCTTTGTTCTAGATGACATAAATTGAGGGTCAAAAAAGAGTATATACCGAAGTCAAAATTCTGTATATTATATGACACAATGAAAATATAGTGATTCGTTTTGTTCTTACTAATTCCCCTTCTATCTTCATGGATTTAATGAATATAGTGATTACATATTTTCTTAATCAATATGTGATAGTCTTTATAGATGATATTCTTATCTATCTAAGGATGAAGGATGATCATGAAGATCACCTAGAAATTATACTAAAGACCCTAAGGAAATAAAATCTATATGAAAAATTATATAAATGTGAATTTTGGTTGTATAAGTTTTTATTTTTGGGTCACATAATATCTATAGATGGAATAAAAGTAGATCCATCAATGGAAGAGGATAATGAATGTCGTCCTAGACCAACCATAGTGACTGAGATCTGTATAGTTCATGGATTAGTTAAATATTATCGATGGTTTGTGGAGAATTTCTCATGACTATCTAATCTTTTGACAATGTTAGCATGGAAGGGTTATAAATTTATCCGAGTAGATGAATGTGACAAAATTTCAAGGAACTAAAGAGAAGTTTAATCAGTAAACATCTTATTATATTACCTTATTGTGGAGAAGGGATTCTAAATTATAGTGATGAATCAAATAAGGGGTTGGGATTTCTTATGTAGATTAAGTTTTTATCACTTATTCCTCCTTATTGATGAATGTTCATGAGAAACATTACCCAAATCATGATTTGGAGTTAGCTGTGGTAATTTTTTTCATTGAAAATATAGAGGCATTATCTTTATAGGGAAAAGCACGATATATATGTTGATTATAAAAGTATGAAATATATATTCACACATAAGGATTTGAGCATTAAATAGAGAATATGGTTATAATTGATAAAGGATTATGATTTCTCAATACATTACCACCATGTGAAAGTGAACATGGTGGACGATGCTTTGATCCAGAAGGATAATTCTAACTTATCTGTGATGAGTATTACAAAAGATCTAATATTTTTGGATTTGAAAAGGATGGATCTTGAAATCTTAAAGGAAGTTGAAAATCATATTATTCTCAAATGAATTTTTAATCCTCTATCCTAGTGAAGATTATGTAGACACAGAAGGAAGTAGAGTGGATGAAAAAGATTTTCAGAAATGTTCCTAAGTATAACTTTGATTAGGATGGAATGATAAGGTTAAGGAACCGTGTATGTGTTCCTTCCATACCAGATTTGACGAAAAAGCTATTAGTGTAAGATCATAGTTCTATATTCTATATTCATTTAGGAAGTATGAATATGTATAAGGATTTTAATGAATAATTCTGGTGTGATTGTATGAAGATAGATTTCACTGAGTGTGTATCACGGTGCTTGGAATTCTAACAAGTTAATGATGAAAGAAAAAGTAGTAGGGGGTGTTGTATCCATTACCTATACCATAATAGAAATGGGACAACATAACTATGGTTTTTTTCATTTGACTACCCATAACCTATAAATGGTTTAAATATATTTTGGTGGTAGTTGATCATCTTATTAAGTCAACACACTTCATCTCTATAAGAGATGACTTTTATCTGGGTCATCTTTCTAGCATATACATTAAGATCTTGGTAAAGTTCCACGGATTACCAAATTCTATTATATCAGATGGATATCATAGGTTTGCCTCAAAGTTATGGGGAATTATTTATCAAATTCATGATACATAATTGAGTTTCAAAACTACTTATCTACCTTATATAGATGGTTAGTTTGAATGAACAAATCAAACCCTAGAGGTTCTTTTGAGATCTTGTTCATGAGATTTCAAAGGTGATTGGGACCAACACCTTCCTATTGTTGATTTTTCGTACAATAATAGAAATCACTCAAGACTTCATATGGAACCTTATGAATCCATTATAAGAATAAATGTAGTTGCCTAACATTTTTGGATGAAGTTGGAGAATGAAAACTAAAGGGACTGAAGATCACTAAATAAATGATCGAAAAGGTTATAACCATTCAGAATAAAATCGTGGAAGATAAAAGTTAGTAGAAAAGTTAGGTTGATAACCATTGGAATTATCTGGAATATAATGTTGGTGAAATGTTGTTTCTATGAATATCTTCCTGGAAGAAGGTTCTGAGGTTCAGGATGAAAGGGGAACTAATCTCTTGGTATATATGTCCCATTCATATTCTTGATCGTATGAGGATGGTAGAATATCTCTTCATAATTCCTATAAATCTCTATAAAATACATGATTTTCTCTATATATCTATTCTAAGGATGTATACCTCACCCTTCACATGAACTGAATTCAAAGGTCGTACTATTGGAGCAGGATCTGTCTTACGAAGAACAACTCGTTGATATTCTAAACTAATCATACGAGGTTCTATCAAACAAGACAACTCACTAGGCCAATTTTTTTTTCAGATATCACTAGTTATATAAAGCAATGTGGGAACTTGAGGATGTTATATTGTAGAAGTATACTCTTTTTTTTACCTAAGTGACAAATTTGTAGGGCAGAATTCATTTTAATGGATATAGATTGTAACCCCCTAAGTTTTTATAGACCTTTATTACAAATAAATTAAATTTTAATTTATTTCTCATAATGAACATAGTAAAACATTACAATAACCAAGAATAGACATGAAATACATGACATGAAACATGAACATTGTATATGTTACACAGATCATCGACTTCGAATATTTGAAACGCAACGCTGATGTTTCTTCAAAACCTAATTTTATTGATATAATTATTTAAATTCAATAACTATAACTTGTACAATAAACATAGTAATAAAAAATTTCCAATATTTTGTATAATATTTTATATAAAAAAACATATTAATTATGAATCATATGATTTTTGGTAAAGTCTTTTTATGTTTCAAACTATCATTTCTCGAATTAAATCCTCTTAATGTCTTATGAAAAAATAAAATTAATTTTAGACATATTTATAATTTTATTTATAAAATAACATGATTTTTTAATTTTTAATGTCATAACTAGCTTAGATATAATTTTTGGGATATTTTTTGAGAAACTTTATTTTTTGATGAATAGTGAAAAATAATGGTCTGTAATTTCAAACTTCATTCTCATATAATTTTTTATAAGGATAAATTATATTTTATGTTGGTTTAAATGTTTAATTTGATTATATTTTACTCTATTAATCCAATATTGGTAATTGGAAGCAATTTTACAACGAAATTGTATATAAAAACTTATAAAACACTTAAATTAATGTTTGCCACTTATGTTATATTAATGTGGAAAAATAGATTCAATATTTGGAATCATAATAATTATAATTTCTATTAAGGTTTACTTTATTTTTACTAAAATTATTAGTTAATGTGATTTATATAAATCTTATCGATTAAAGTAAAATTCACTATAATAAGGAACTAAACCTTAGCCTTAAACCCAAAAACAACTTATAAACTTATCCAAAATCCATTATACATCCATATTTCAACCCTAACCTCCCTTATATCAGACCATGATCATTATTGCATCCACATAAAACATGAAAAAATGGGTGGAATTCTCTTTTTAAATATTTATAGGTTTGTCACTCATTATTCACTATTACAGACCACCACCTCTCCCTATTATTCGCACCTCTCAGAGCTCTTATGTTTGGCTAGGATCTACTTAATTCACTTCCCAACATTCCTCAATTCCTCCCAAAAACCTCCCACTAGGACTACAGCTTTCCAAGTGATCGTTTTGGAACAAACTAACAGGAGTTACCTGGTTAAGAGGTAACACCTTCTCTTAAGATCATTTCATTTATTTTACATCTCCGCACCCTTCACTTTATTTGTTCATAAATTTTATAAAAAAGTATCCTAAATGTACTAGGGTGTTTTTATTATATGGTTTCAACCTACTCACACGCACCTAAATCTAATGATTAATGAACGTAATGTTAATGTGTATGAAGAAATACCGCCTCACTGAACGATGATTGTTCATTTTTCCTTTACAGCATCGCATGGGAGTTATTATGATGTAAAATCTATTTATATATTTCATATATTATATTTATTAGGTATTTAATATTATTCATTGCTTTTAACAACACATATATTTTTATTTCCATTTTGTGTTGTATGATATTTTTTTTGAGGAAGTGTGGAAAATTTCTCCCTCAAAGCGATCAGATTCGTTCATAAACTACATGGATTGTATTGAGGATAGTTTTAGTGAATATATATGAAATATATGATATAATAAATCTAATTTAATAGTGACATATATATATACATATATTTACACATATATATATATATATTATATTCTTTCTTTTATCACGACAATTAAATGAAAATAGCATTCTAGCGTACGTATAACCTATCATCTCCCTGAATGGTGTATTACATTTCATACTTATATATTCTATAGATTATTATAATACACATATACTAAAAATAAATGATATTTATATCATTTTCTAAATTATCTAATTCATGATATAATGTATAAAGACCAATGATATAACATATTAAGACCCATGCGATGAATAAAGAAAATATTACTCGAAGTCTATATTATTATAGGATTGTTAAAAGTGGGTAATATATGGCCATAATAACAACATATATGGTATTAGATTTAAGAATATGGTTTTGTAAAAGATTTATAATAAATTTATAATTATTATAGATGTGTTTTTAATGGTTATGATGAAATTTAAGACACATGGTAAATGGATTTGATCTCACTTTTTATTTCTGTGGGATACATGCTATGTTCAACACTATTTCTTTTTGTGTAGTTCATATAATTACCATGATTGTGTTTCTTTTGTATTATAATTAAATTTATTTGTATTCACATATCCATTTTATGATCTTTCATTCATTGGGTTTAAGTTTCATAAATTACAAATCGGTAAAATAGTTTTGTCTCAAATTTCCTTTATTGAGACTCGTGATTTGTTATTCACCTAAATTATCTTTCGTGGTGTATATAAAACAATTTTATTTATTATATCATGAAATTACTTATGTTCATGATATTTTTTTCTCCATTTAATTTCTATTTCTTACATGGAGATTATGATCCCAAATTACCATTTTGGAAGAGTTTATTAAGACAATCTCATTGCTTTTCGAGATTATTTATGTTTATGATTTCGTAGATGAAATCATATGATCCAAATATCTAGAACTCTCATGAGTTTCCTTATACATTGTTTATTCAAATTATATCCATATTTTAGTATAATTATTTCCACTCTTCGCTACTTAATCTAAAAAAATTGTAAAATATTACCATCCATCTATCTTCAGATAGAAATCTATTGTATTCAAAAACCCTTTTTTTCAAAAATGTTTTCAGAAGATATTTGAATTCAATTTACAAGTAAATAGTATTTTAAAAACATTTTATGGTTTTTAATTCTTCCTTTATAATTTTTCATTACTATTTTCAAGAGAAATTTTTTTAAAATGGTTTTATGTTATAAAAATCAATTTCATCAAGGAAATGATATTTTACTCCAGATTTTATTTAAAAAACTTTCTAAATTATTTCCCAGATAATATTACATCAGTTGGTTTCAATCACTAATTTATGGGGAAATTATTCAATGTTTCCAATCATATTTTTTCTCTGGATAGATTATGTTTTTATGGTATGATGCTGATGAAACTCATTTCTCTTTCCTATGTTTTATGATTTTGAAACCCACTTCTTTTCACGAGTTATGATTATGATGAAGTGATTCGGAAACATGTATTTTTCCATAGGTTATAATATGATTAAAATTTTATAATACCAATTTTATTTCTTATGTTACGATATGATTATTTACGATATTGTGGAACATTAATGAATAATATCATTATGAGATGTGCGGGACCTATCTCTCCCACCATATCATTAGGTGATGATTTATATCTGATGAGATTGACATGACTATAATGGGAAATGAAATTTGTTTAATATTATAGGGATATAATGTGAAATTAAGTCAGTTTAGTAATATAGGGATGGAATGGGGTGTGCACCCTATTATGTAATGGAATTTTTCCACTAAGAAGGTCTCGGTAGAAATGCCTTGGCTACTATGGAAATAAAATTATATTCTTATGTATCTCTCAAAATTCCATGTTTTATTCCTATGTTATGATTTCATGAATTATTTTTTTATTTCATTGTGATTCATGTATTATGAACTTCCATGCTTTATGCCATGATTCATGCATATAACATTTGATATAAAAGGCATGATATTCTATTTTAGTGATCATGTTGTCGAACCATTATGCTCGTGATTATTCTTATATATTTCCATTTTTTACTCATAATAAAATTTTAAGCTAACCCCTTTTTATGCTTCCTTATCCATGTTATGAAGATATGTATTTTTTATGTTTCTAAGAAGGGTGATAGTAATCCAAAACATAGTGGGAGATAATGTAGCTCACATATGTATCATTACTCATGCTTCCATGTTTCCAAAGTCTCTAGACTAGTATAGTCTTTAAGAGTCTATTTATATAATGTTTTATGTATTTCTAAAAAGCTATGTAATGTTAATATATATCAAGACTGGGTTTCTATTCATTCACTTGTGATTTGGTTTATAAATCCCCCTATTGGGTTTTATACTGATTCCACACAATGTCATATCTCATGTCTACCTCACAAAAAGTGTCACATAAAATAATATAGGGATATAATACCACATTGTTTCACCCCTAAACTAGAATACTCAAAACCATTACCAGACCAAAGAGTAAATCATTATTTGGTTTTCCACAACATTTTGTAGAGGCTTTTGACCATTATCATGTGTCTATAGTGGTAGGGTGGGCAAATTATATCCACATATCAGATTAATAGGGTAGAAAAAAATAATAATTATAGAAACCATAGATTATAACACATAATTATTACATCTTTTTAAATAAATATTCAATACATTACATAGACACAAGCCTCATGATCATAATTTTTTGAGTATTTTTGGAATTTGTGTAGAATATTCTATTTTGGTGAATGATCTTAAATATCTCAAATAAAGACATTCTTCTTTACATATCTCAACAAATATACCCAACCTAAGACCTCTATTTATTACATGTGTAAGGGAAACATAAGGAATGGTGACATCAGATTCTCAATAAGGGTAAAAAAATACCCAAATATAAAATGAATATATGAGAATGATAATTTAATAAAAACATTTGAAAACTATAATACGCATATAAAATATAATAATCTTGAATAATCGAATAATGATTCGTATTTAATAAGTTATAAATCCTAATGATATAAAATAACATGATCCATGAGAGCATAAAATTTGTATAATATATAGTTTTATGGCATACACATCATATTATATCATTGTGAGAATTTACAAATAGATATGTGATCATATAACAAATTATGTACATGAAATCAGGCCCTCGGATAAACTTATATACATTCATCCAGGTCCATAAATAACATTATGGACATGAAATTTATGTCCACACATAACACTATGAATATATAATCATCTTTATGAACAACATTGTGAACATGTGATCATGTTTATTCATAATATTATGAATATATAATTTTTTTAATTCATAATATACTGATCATGTAATCAGGTACACACATATCATATTTACTCATGGAATATTGATATTTACCCTATGTATTGTAGGAAGATATAGGTTCTACCATTCACATAATGAAGATCATATATGTGTGTTTAACATTATAATAAAATATTAATCATATCATAACCCATGAAATTAAATTTTATTTATAAACATTTCATCATATAATAAGCTATGAAAAAGATATAAGTTTTATAATCATTTCATCAAAGAGTACCCATATTAAAGGAAGTGGGTTTCATAATGATTGTTTAATTTTATAACCCATTGAATAAAAATAAAATCACAACCATCATGAAATCATAAAAATTACAAAAAATTAAAATAAAATTAATGGTATCCTAGGTTCATATACCTGAAATATAATTTGTAGCATCAAAGGATGTTTTCATAGATGTAGAATGATTTTGAAATATCACTTGTTTGATTTCTTGTGGAAAATAAGTTTTGTTTTAATATTACTTGATCAAATGTAATATAATTTGAAAATACATTTCTAAAAAATATCCTTGAAAAAATATAATATAATCTTCATATAAAATATTTTTTATGATGGAGATATATTTCATTCATAACATACATGTCAAAAAAAGTTTTCCTTTTATTTTGAAATAAATTAAAAATGGGAATTATTTGGGAAAATTAAATGAATATTTATTTCATAAAAATTATAAATAGTTAAACATGGGTAAAAATGTATTTAAAAATTATTTTAGTGAATATTAAAAACATCTCTTTTAATTTTTTTTTATAAAATAAGGTTTTTGAATAAATCATGTTTTCCACCAAAGAGATAAGTAATGAATATTTCTATTAAAAAATTATTTTATTTTATCTACCAAAGAATGGAATAATGGTAAAAACACCTGAATATTTTATTAATAACAACTGTATAAGAAAATTCATGAGAAATCTTGAGAGGTATACAATAATATTTCACCATCTTTGACTTAATAATAAAAAATCCTACAAAATTATGATAGTGTAACATAAAAACATTACCACATCGGAAAAATTTGAAAAATAACCCCTTGGAAATTTAACTCCTAAAATGGATGTGTAATCCACAAAATTTTAAGGATGTTAATAATAAAATAAATTTGTGGGTATTATATATACCACATATGAAAATAGTTGTGAAAATTAATAGAGTCTTAGATAAGTAAAAGAGTGAGATAGAAATACATTACATCATTAGTAATCCATTGAATCGTAATAAAAAAAATAAATAATATAATAAAATTAAAAATCATGTATCCTTAAATGATTTATAATAATTATATAATAAGTTAATTTGGTAGTTTATATGCCACATATTTGAAGTTACTGTTGAATTTTCATGTCTCCCAGAAATAATAGAGAGACAAGAAATCACATACCATAATTATTGACTTCTTTTGTACATGTTCAAAAAAATATTAAATATATAATAATTATATATCTATTATGTAACCATATATATATATATCATACCATATATTATTTACTTATGTCCATTTATTACCCATTTATGAACAACTCCGAGTTAAAATCATGTTTCCTGTAATAATCACTTTGTTTTTCTTATATGTTTTGACTTATTATTCTAGATACTATTAATTTGATAATGGTTTCATAATATCCATAATAATTATCATCAAATAATTATCATATTTTTTTATAAATTAAATTTTAAATACCAATCCAAAATTATGTTTTTGAGAAATGTAGTATGTTACAATTATGGAGGTGGTAGGTCGTACATATAATTGAAGAACATTTCCATTTTTCAACTATAATTATGGAATTAAGGTATGTGATATTTTATCATTTAAAATTATTATTATATCATAAATAAAATATTTTTTATGTATTCTTATATATATCATCAATTTTATGTGGTGATTAAATGATAGAGTCGCATCGCATAGAGAATGTGGTGGTCCACATGTACAGAAACATCGTTGTCCTCGTTTAGTGGGGGAAATGCTAAGAAATAAAAATATATATTATATTTTAATAATTATTAACATTTGGATAATTTAAAAATAATTTCATTTATATCATATATCTTCATTACTTTTATACTTATTTTCTTCCAAGTAATATTTTATTGAAAACAAATCACATCACTTCACGAGGTGATAGTCCATTGTACACACAAATGACCTCATTGTATCACTTACAGAATAGAATGTCAAAAATAAATATAAAATATAATTAAATAAAAAATATAATTACATATTAAATATTGTATATATATTTATATCCATCATCATATCCAAGTGTTAGAGGTATTAATGGGAAAATTAATTGGACCTGTTTGTGTGGTGTTAGTCCTCCGTACACATGAATGATGATTTCATAAAACATTTGGTGGATGTGAAAATGGATTTAGGTCATTAAGATAACATAAAAACATATTAATATGTTTAAAATAAAGAATGTATCATATCATCATGGTTTAATATTACTTGATGGGGGTGGAGGAATGAGCTCAATGAATAATGTTACCTCTTCTTCAGGTAAAATTCATATGTTTTCCCCCAAAATTCATCCATGGATGATATTTTTTCAAACTAAGATTTTAAAGATGAGATTAGGGTTTTTAAGTTATTTGGATAGGTCTTATCTAAACTAAATGGGTATGAATGTTTCTTGAAGTGATGAGTTGTGGTGTCATTTTATAAGTGAGATGAGTGGAACACTTTAAATTATGCAAAAGAAAAAGGTGTACCTATGTTTTTTTAATATCACCAGGAACAAAAATAGTAAATTATAGATAAATATACTTTATAGGGTCTATATAATTACTTCCAAAATAATTTATATTATTTTAATTTTATTTTAACACTTGTCTTTTTAGTTTATACACTAGTAACCCCATATTTACCTTGACCATGAAAATTAATTTTCCCACATTTCACACTTAATTTTTAAAAAAAATTAAGTTTAAAATTTCAAATAATATAAATTATGTTTACTCAAAATATGTAATCCATTTTTAAAAATTAAATTCTCAGATGTGGAGAATATTAATTTGAAATTAATCTCATAGATGTGAATAGAAACCTGGTTTTCAAAGAGAAAAACATCAAAAATTGAAATGTTTTTTATATAAATATTTAATATGAAAGTGATTCTAATGACCAAAATTGGGTTAATTGAAAAAAAATCACTAATTTAACATCAAACCCAATTTAAAATATATTTTTACTGTATAAATAATTTAGATGAATAAGTAGTTTGGAAATACAATTCAATATTTTCAGTATTCATAAAAAAATTAATATTTTCATAAAATTTGCTATAAACTTAACAAAATATAACTTCAATATGATTATTTAAAAATAATTTTATTAAATATCTCTTATAAATTTTTCAAAAATTATTTTTAAACTATGTGCGTTGGAAGGCGAAAAAACTACTTTTTATAATAAAAATGTTTTAAGTGTAACATTTTGTTTATTTTTATCTTTTATCTAGAAGAAAGATAAGATAAATGTTAAAAATTTAAATGAATATATAATTTAGATATTTCATTGAAATAAAAAACCTTATTTTTTATTTCTCATGATTAAATACATTTTTGTGAAAAAAATGGTTTTTAAAAATAAAATATTTCGTTTATTTTGAAATGGTAATTATTTTCATTTCTTATTAATTCTTCACCAGAGAATTATTTTTATATTCATGTGTGAACCATATATTTTAATATTTTGGTTTGTTCTATGCAATATATCAATTAGAAATTCTCTTAGATAATAACAATTTTAAATATTAATATTTTAATATTATTTTATGTTTCATTTAAACTCTATTTTACATGTAATGAATGATAATATTAGTATCTCATGAAATGAATTCTAAACCTATATTTTATTACAATTGAGAATATTAGATATATTTAAATTATTTGATATTAGGTTTTACAAAATCATGGGGTGTTACAATAAAAATCCTTATAAATGAGAAAAATGTCATCCTAATAAATTCTAAGTATAAAATAACTACCCATGATATTTAAAAAAGTTCCATATATATGTTGAGTGGTTTTACATCATAAATGAATCATATAATCCCAAAACCAAAAAATACCAATAGAAAAAATATTAACTCCCCTAGAGTGGTTCTAAGTCTCTTGCATTGCCAAAATGAACACACCCCATCCTAGTACCCCAACCATGAATTAGCCAATGGATTATTTCAAGTATCATGAACTGTAACCATGATGTTTGTTTAGGTAAAGAAATGTTTGATCAGGTATGGTGTGCATATAACTCAGTATGTCACCCCTAAAGACATCAGTAAGAATAATCAATATATTAAATAATTGATTTATGATGTTAAAAATAGTAAAGTAAAAAAACCAAATATATTAACCATGATGATTTTTGAGTTCATTTGTGACACCATGAATCAATCATACGTTATTTGGAATTAGAAGGTTGTCTCAATCCATAGTAACTCAACTAGGCCAAAACAATTCAATAGAGATTTTAACAATAATTCCAAACTAGTAGTCATCAAAAATACAATGGGGATCATCCTAAAGCATTTAAAACATGTCACCATAAATAATCAAAGTGGTAGTTATTTAAAATCTTCCAAAGTTGAAACCTAAGAAATCTAAGGGGGATTTAACCAAGTTATTCCAAACTAGTACCACCACAGATTAATTTTTTTTCATCAATGCATTTGAAATTTACATCATCAATAATTCAATAGATATTTTTCCATGGTCTTCCATACTAGAATAATATTGAATACCAATGGGTGTTTTTATAAGGCATTCCAAATAACAATCAGAATAAATATTTTGGGGATTCCCAATATTGACCAATTATTTATGTACATTGTCATTACATTAATTTTATGGAATAATTAAAAATCAATCATATTGATTCCCAAAGACCTTCATAGTTTAGTGTCTTTGGAAACATGGAACACAAACATATAGTCTATTGAAAGATCTTTAATATTTACCACAATGTTGTTCTTCTTATTGTACTCCTACATAAAGCCTTCCATTATTACATGGGGAAAAGATATGATAAGAAAAGGGTGAGGTTAGATTCTATGTAAGAGTAAACAAGGGTGATATATAAACAAATCCATGAGAATAAATGTTTTGATAATGTGATCATAACATTATAAGATCATTCCTTTCATATCAAAGGTAAAATTTAATAATAATTAATCAAATAACATAATCCATACGATCATAAAATTGAAATAATGAAAGAAATTGTGGCATAAACATCAACTTGTAACTTAGTGAACATGTATAAATAGTAATAGGTTCACTAATTAAATTAAGGACATGAAATCATGCCCTTTCATAATCTTATGTACATTGAAACCAGGTCCACTCATAAAATTATGGACATCAAAACAATATCTACCCATAGAATTGTTGACATGAAATTAGCTTTACCCATAACATATATACCTTAAGAGTTATCCATACTTACCCAATTCATTAAAGGGATATATAAGTCCCACAAATATCATAAGTAAATCATTATTAGGAGGTAAAAAAATATAAATCATTTATCACATAATAACCCAAGGAATAAAATGGTTCTTCTTAAATATTATTCCATCCTAACATATTCCATTTAAAACAAATTGATTCCATAAATAGATTAAACATAATAAAACTATATAAATAATAAGGATATCCTTCTTGAAACATATCTATATTAAATAATTTCATTTTATATGGAATTTAATTTTGATAGAACACTTGAAATTATTTCTTGATGAAACTATCCTTTCTTCTTCAAAAATGTGTTATGTTATTGAAATACCGTGAATTTTTTTTAATTTTTTTTGATTATATCCTTGAAATATTATAAAGGAATATTCATGGATATGAGGAATTATGAAAACAGAAAAATATGTTCATGTTATATAAGTTAAAATAGAACATTATTCTCGTACCTTTTTCAGATAAGTCAAAACTTACCTCTTATCAAAAAATTTAAAACATTCCTTTCTTACAGTTTAATAAAAACTCACAAAAGGGTAAAATTTTCATGAAAAAATTATAGAATAATAGAAATAATATTTTGGAATAAATATTTTGGAAACATGGACCTATATTAAAATTATAACATGATAAATACTTACATATAAACAATCTAGGATAATAATGAGATTGCGAAATTATCCCTTACCTTAGGTATGGGTTTCTTTATATGTATCATAAACTCCTATATAATCTATTAAATAATTTTATTAATTTATCTAAGAACAATATTTACATTTATGAAATCCTATATGATCATATTAACAACCATTTAACTATATTTCATTATTATACTTATTTCGGTTGTCAACTACTCCATTTTTATAAGAATGTTTTATCAAATAAGATACGATTATTCATAACGGGTTGTAGTTATATCATTTATAGAATTATATTAATAATATATATATATATATATATCATATCTTCTCATTCTATACATTTATTTAATTCATTTTTAATGTAGATCATTTAGAATGAATCACATTGCATCATCGAGATGGTAGGTTGTACATACACACAAGCAGAAATAAGATTCCCATAATTGTGAAAGGGAATAGTATTGGATAGTAAATATTTTGTTAAAGAATAATATATAATGTCATAATTATCATATAATTTTATCATTTCCATCATTATACCCATCCAAGTAAGGTGGTTGTGAAAACATAGTACACCACAGCGTGGAGACAACAAGTCGTACGTAGACACGCGCAGTGATTTCATTTTTCATAGGATGGATATAAGGTGGAATATCATTGTTAGCAAAAAATAATAACATCTCAATATATAGTTGACAGTAGATTTTTACTATATAATTTAAACAAAAAATTAATATTAAGTAGAATAAGAAATGATGTTTTGGGAGTTGGTAAAGGATATTACCTCTTATTTGACGAGCTCCCAATAAAACACCTCTTAAGGCACTAGAGCTGGTCTTTTGAGAATAAAATCAAATATAAAATGTGACTAGGATTGTTTATAATGGAAATTTATAGGGTATTTAAGATATTTAATACTCAATTTGAGGTGAATTAATGAATTAAGATGTGTCCTTTTATAATTGAGGGGACATGCACCTTTGGAATTTCAAAAAATATTAATTTATAATCAAATAAAAACCCATTAAAATCCTCAAATATGATATAGTTTCTAATTTAAGATGATTCAAAATTTTAATATCATCAAAAAATAAGTTTTAGGAAATATTTTCTATCAATTTAAACCATAACCTTTTAATTAGCAACCAGTTATTCTGTATAATATTTAACTAAGTTAAAAAATATTCCAATATTAAAAGGGTGAAATATTTTCATATTTTTTGTAACATAGAATATAAATGAATAATATATGAAATTTTACACCATATAATAATTATTATATATTTTTTTAAAAATTATTATTTTTAAATAACATAATAATACATTATTTAGGCAAAATATCAATAGTTTCAATTTTAAAACTATTCATTTCAAGGAATTTTAAAAATATTAAGATAATATGTTAACTTATGAAAAAATTAATTATATCTCTAATGGGGCAAGTTAATCTATAATTTTATTAAATATATGAATCATCCAAAATTATATTTATTTTATTATTTTTAATAATATTAATTTGACATTTCTATTAATAAAATAATTGCTACATTAGTTTTGTGTTTTTATTTAATATACATATTTGTTGGGTAGAAATTAAAAATAAAAATAGTATGATGTATATAAATCCCTTATATTTCATAATAATAGTTATATTCGAATATACCTTTTTGAAATTGAACATTAAAAATGTGTTAATTTTCGAAACATGAATGGGACAACGTTAACATCACTTTAAATAAAAAATTATAAGTGTCATAATCTTTTCCATATGGCTAAAATGGTCAAAAAATTGACACCTGGATTATTATAGTAGATATATACATGGGAAATAATATATTTTATTGTGTTTTGATCTTTTAATGTTTATTACAATTTCAATAAAAATTATTTTATTGATTTTAATACACTAAATAATTTCTGCAACATCAATGCACAAGCCCTTAATGTAATTATTTATTTAATAAATAATTTCTAAAAAATTACCATGATAATGAAAAAATTATATTTCAAATTATTATTTATAGTCTAATATATCTTCTACATAACCTTATTTTAAAAATGAGGAAGTTTTTAAAAATTGAGTAAGACATTTAACTTTTCTTTAAAAAAATTAATTAAATGTCCTAGTCTCATTAAAGTGGCTTACAAAGGGTACCATTTCGACCCAATGATGATTTAGGTCAAAACACAGTCATCCCGTTATATTAATCAAAGTATTAGGATAATTTTATAATATTATATTTACCTTAATTACCCAATTTAACATTTTTTCTTTAATAATACAAATTATTGAATTTACTATTTATAATGCCCAAAAATAAAAGAAATATATTTTCATAATTTTGACCCGCTGATTCCAAATATCGAATCCATTTTTCAAAATTCAAAACAAGGATGGTACGATAATTAAATTAATATTAATCCTAATGTCAAAATAAAAAACTATTTTTAAATGTTAAATTTTTTTAAAAGATTGAAATGATTTTACATCTAAATTAGTGGTAAATTTAATGTCAATTACCAAAATATTTTTAAATAGAAAATTAAAGTCTATTTATACTTTAAAATATTTCAATAATATAATTTAATCACATAAATTATTTCAATGAAAGAACTTTTTTTCAATTAAAATTTTGTTTATTTTTTCTATTCATCAAAACATGAAGCATATCCAAAAACTATCAAAAATCCATCCAAAGTAAATATTTATATCCCTATTAAAAATAAGATGATTATTTTGTTAAATAGAATATATTAAAGTGTTAAAATATTATTTAAAATCTGTGTGCTAATAAAATGTTGTAAAAAATAATTTTTAAAAATATTTCTTGTATCTAAATAATTTTATACGTTCATATATCATGTATAAAAAACATATAAGTGGAATTTTAAACATTATATTAGATATATTAAATATATATTTCATTAATAAATTCTATAAAGAGTAGTTTTTATTATTTCATAAACTCACTTATTTGAATTCAAATAGTTTTCCAGAAAAAACATTTCATTTTATTAAAAAAGGGTTTTATTTTCTTTTATAATTAACCTCAATCCAAATAATTATTTATATATACATGTGTAAAGAATATTTTCATAATTCAATTGTTCATACTCATCATTATAATGACTTGGTTGTAAGAAAGAATAATATTATTTCATTGTTCTCTTAAACTCAGAATTTCATAAAATGAAATCTATAAAAAGATAATGAAATTGTGTGTAAAATAATCCATGTATAGTATTGTGTATACAATAAACTAAGATGGTGTGGCATGTTGCACAATATAATATTGGGGTATCATATTAAAAAAGGTACCAATGAAATTAAAAAGAATATAACTCATAAAAATATTATGGTGTTATATTCTACCCCACATAAAATGAATGTTTCCCACGAAATTCATCTATATAAAAAAATTATTAATATTTGAATGTTTCTTTCATAGAAACCCATATCTTAAAAATATATTCTAATACTTCATTTAAAAAAGTAATTGTTGAAAAATAATAATTGATGAAAGTAAATCATGATATGGTCTCTATATAAAAGAACATATGAGAAGATTTGGGAATAGAGGAAAAGCATAAATAATC
This sequence comes from Viscum album, assembly GCA_963277665.1. Classification (NCBI taxonomy): domain Eukaryota; kingdom Viridiplantae; phylum Streptophyta; class Magnoliopsida; order Santalales; family Viscaceae; genus Viscum; species Viscum album. The sequence continues at coordinate 1,968,810,010 of OY728147.1, read as the reverse complement.
ATAATGATTGATAAAGATCACAAATAACAAGAAAGTGGGTAATGCAGAGAAAGTTAAAAATCAGAAAACCATATACAAAAGAATCATGAAATAGGTACATGATATCCTAAAAATGAGGATAGTAGGATACCCTTTTACAACACAACCCCTTTCCTATTATCAAACAAATTGAATGAGAAACTATACATGATTTCATCACAATATCATAGTTGGTCATTCCTTGAACACCTTCCACTTCATCTCTTATTTAATCAAATGAATTTGATTTTTTATTCTATAAGAATGAACAGATCATGTGATCCATAAATAAAATGACAGGTAATTCCATATATCTTTATCACAACAAAATGTTAGCAACAATCATCAAATATTCATAATTCCACCTATGGTGAGATAAAAAAATATTTTAACAATATTCATACAATGTTTTGCTTAAAAATTACATAAATGGATAAACATTAAAAGTTTCTGAAAACAATGATACAAAACATTAGAAAGAGGTGAACTAATTAGATTTATCATTTATACCTCATATATCATAAGGCATATCTTGTTGGTAAAATTATAATCATGTGAATATCAACACCATGTTTTTTCATTACTATAAATACTTATTAAAACATTCCTGTTTCATTATTATTAAGTCCAGAACTCTTTAAAATTAATCCATGATAGAATAATTCACTTTTCTACAATCCTTAACCAGTTCTAATGAAACCATTATCATCAAATTTACTTAATCATATCCAACATATTTTTATCCAAATATCATTATCTCATATTCATGCTCATATTATGGGACATCCTTCCATTAATGATGTATTTTCAAAAAACATAAACTTATTACATCAATTAATTTTCATCAGTAGAATTGTATATATTCTCTGAAAAGATTATTAAAAAAATATTGTGGACCAATACAAAGATGTTTCATTATTCTATATTGTCATAAATTTACATTCACTTATTCTTGAATTATAATACATAAACAATCAATAATTCCACAATATCATTGTCTTATGCCATATCATTAATAGGAATTAAATATTACATTCCATTGACTTTTTTACTTATGTTATTTTGTACGTTGATCAGAGTCATTAACCCTTGAATTTGGGAATTTTTCAACATAATTCTCATTTTCCATGCACTTGAAACACTAACTAGAAAAAGGTGCACACTATGGATATTTATTTTTATTTACATTATTCATTAATAAAATGAACGACGTCCTTCTTTCCCGCACATAAAACTTTTATTAGTCCCTTGAAGTAAATTTACTCCATTTTCCTACCACGCTTTGAGTATAACTAAAATCTAATTTTCTTCTCTCCAATGATTTTAGAGTTTCCTTTGAACTCTATTCTTCTTTTCTTATCATAACCATGATATAGATTTGTGACCTCAATCTCTTTTTTTTGTAATAAGTATATAAGTAACGTACATACAGAAAAATAAATTCTTCAACTCGTCCCAATAAATAGAGTTAATTATACCTTGTTTCCTCAAATTCATGACAAAGTCCCACTATAAGTTCTCTTTACCTTGCAAGCGATATGTTCAAAACATTAATTTTTCATGTTCTAAACAATGGATAATAAAAAATATCTTTTCAATGGTATAGATCAATTTCTCCAAAACTAGGGTGTTAGTCATTCTAATAAAATAAGATCGATATTTTCTTAAGAAGGACTTAGGGAAAAATTGTTCCTTACATTGGTCATTTGGAGGCCTAACAATATTCATGGAAATAATATTCTATATCCTATATCCCATAATATTTAGTTTCACTAGAGGAAAATCAGTTAATTTCCCATTATATCCAGCATTAACATGGGTCTATTGGCTTCCAACCATTATCTAAAACACAATAATGAATAGTATGAGAGGAAAAAATAAAACTAGTAATAAAACATAATCAAGAAGAAGTAATTTTCAGCTCTAAAATCATAGGTTTATTCATAGGTTAACCATGATCATTACTAAATTTCAATGATTGTAACCTTTTACTCTAACTTATATGTATTTACCTCCTTGGACATATCTTAAAAAATATTTATATATATCTATCTAATGTTTTCCCATCCTAGTTTTCAATGTTTGATTAAACTTTCACTTTCATACCAACTGTAGAAACCTAGGATTGACATACATTTAAATTAGATTACTTTTTTCAGAATACATAATACATTAATAAAATAGACTACCAAAGACTGTATTATTTTAGTTCCTTTGGAAACAAGAAACACAGACTACGTTTCTCATAAAAGATCTTAACTATTTTCCAAAAGGATCTTCCCTATTTTTTACTCCTAACTAATACCTTCCTTTTTATCATAGGGAAAAGAAAACAGAAGAAAGGATGAGCCTATATGCTAAATAAGTGTAAACAAGGGTTATATGTAAACATAAACCTGATCATAAAGGGTATGAGAATGTAATCATAACATTAGAAGATAATTCCATGTATATCAAAGGTTAACTTGAATTATAAGGATATAAAAGAATATAATCAATAAGATTAGAAATTTAACATTAGACCTGAAATTGTGGGATACATATTGACTTGTATCTTTTTGAACATTTATAAATAGTAACATGTTCACTCATTAAATTGAGAACATGAAATTATTCCCTTTAATAAACATATGGGAATAGATACTAGGTCCACTTATAAAATTATGGACATGTAAACCATTCCCATGCATAAAATCATGAACATGAAATCATGTTCATGTGTAACATATATTCCTCATGATTTGTCCATCCTCACCCATTTCATTGGTAGGATATATATGTCTCACCAATATCTTAATTAAATAATTATTAGGTGTTCCAAAATTAAATAATCCATTCATCACATCATAACCTATTGAAAAAATGGTTTTTTAAATATCATTCAATCATAACAAAATCCATGAAAAAATAGATTTTAGAAATATCTTAAAAATAATAAATACCATAGCAGTACTAGGTATAGTATAATTGAATATAACCTTATAAAATAATTCCATCTTTGATGTAAAATAATTTTTATAGAAAACATGACATTAATTATTGAGGAAAATATCCTTTCTTCTTTGAAAATGTTTACTTTCTTTAAATACCATGCATTTTTAAAAAATTTATTTTAACATAATCCTATAATATTATAAAGTTAGCTTAATGTTAATGAGGCATTGTAAAAATGTAAGAATCAGTTTATGTCATCTAAGTTAAAAGAAAATAATCTTCTCATACTTTTTCTGGATAAGTAAAAAAGTACCTCTTATCGAAAATGAAAAAAGATTCCTTTCATATCGTTTAATAAAAATTTACAAAAGGATAAAATTTTCATTAAAATTTTTTATAACAATATGAATAATATTTTGGAAATAATATTTAGGAAACATGTACATGGATGATAAATATACCCTTGTGAATATATATATATATATACATAATTAATCTCAGATAATATTAAGATTAAAAATTATCTATTACCTTAGGTCTGAGTTCCTTCGTATGAATCAAAAACTCCTATATAATGGATTAAATAATTTTATTAACTTATTCTAGAACCATATTTACATTATTATATAATATATGATCATATTAACCCCCGTTAAATAATATTTCATTTTTATGCTTCTTTTTGGGGTTAAGTACTTCAATTTCTTATGCATGTTTTTATCAAATAAGTTAAGATTCAGATTCATAGTTTATTGTTATATCATTTCAATAATGATATTAAAATAATATGTATATCATATTTACTTATTAGGTGCAGTTATAAAATTCATTATATAATAGAGATCCTGTAGAATGAATCATATCACATCGTGGAGATGGTAGGATGTACGTACACACAAGCAACGATATCATTCCCATAACTGTGAAATGGTATGGAATTGAATGGTATATTTTTTTTATAGAATATATATCATGATATAATAATCTTAAATATTTATTATTTTGATCATTATAGACATTCGAGTAAGGTGGTGGTGAAAACCAATTACACCACAGCGTGGAGATGGTAAGATGTACGTATGCACGCGTGCTGATTTCATTTTTCATATGATGGGTAGAAGGTGGAATGTGGTTTTTACACAACCAAAATAAAATTAGAATATATAGTTTTTACTGGATTCATAAATTTATTTTTGAGAAAACCAATGAATAAAAAGTAGAAGAAGAAAAGATCTTGAGAGAGTCAGTAAAGGTGACTATCTCTTCTTTAAGGAGCTCCTCATAGACATCCCCTTATGGTTCTAGAGTTAGTATTTTGAGAAGAACATCACCTCTATAATGAGATTATAGAAGTTTATAAAGTAAATTGGTAGGGTATGTCTGATCTTGATGGATATATGATAAGTGATTAAATGAGAGAGTATGTGCCATTTTATATTTGAGGTGAGGGGCATCTTTGGAATTTCTGAATATATTAATTTATAAAAAAATAAAAACCCATCCAAAAACAAATTTTTTTATATATTCTATTAAAGGATGATATAATTTTTTAACATATTCATTAAATTAATTTTATACAGGTTTTAATATCAATTTAAACCATATCCTTTTAAATAACACTTATTTATTCTCTTTATATTATAACTATGGTAACAAATATTTAAATATTAAAATGTTACAATATTTACTTATTTTATGTGACATAGACAAAAAAAATAATTTATAACATCCTACACAATATAATAGTTATTATTTATATTTAATAATGATTTATGGTTTTTAATTTTTTTAATAATACAATTTCGTAACAAAATATCAATAGTTTCAATTTTGACTCATTTCAGTTCCTGGATTTTTTAAAATATCAAGATAATATTTTAACCTGAAACAAAAAATTTTATTATACACCTATGAGGTCAATGTAATCGAGAAAATTTGTTTCATATTTTAATCTTCCAAAATTATATTTAATTTAATATTTTTAACAATATTAATTTGATATTTCATTTAGTAAAATAATTACAACATTAGTTTTGTGTAATTATTTAATATACATATTTTTTGGGTAAAAATGAAAAATAAAATATTATAATTAAGTTAAATCCTTTAGATTTTATTTTAATACTTATACTCAAATATATCTCTTCGAAAATCTGATATTAAAAATATTATATTTACTAAAACATGAATTTTACAACATAAACATCATTTTAAATAAAATATTATAAGTGTTATAATCAATTCTATATGGTTCCAAATGGTTAGTAAATCGATCCATGGATAAGTATGGTCAAGATATACTGAACCTGTAATGATTAGGAATGTTTTTTTCTTTTTAAATGGTCATTATATTTTTAATAAAAAATATTTTATTTATTTTTTATCAATTATATAGTTTATACATTGGTCTAAAACCACTCATCTAATGATATTATAAAAAGTATTTGGGTAATTTTATAAAATAATATTTTCCCTTAATTGCCAAATTTAAATTTTTACCGTATTAATAGAAATTACTAATGTTACAATTCATAAGTACTAATAAAAAAAGAAATAAATATAAATTATTTTGACCAACTGATTCAAAATATAGAATCAATTTTCCAAAATTTAATACATATAATTGGAAATATTTAATTTAAAATTAATAACATTATCGAAATAAAAATGGGTTTTAAAAGTTAAAACATTACAAAAGATTGAATTTTTTTACATCAAATTTCAAGGTAAATATAATGACAATGACCACCGTTATATTAAAATAAAAAATATAGTCCATTTATAATTTCAAAAAATAAAACAATATAATTTATCCATATAAATTATTTTGATGAAAAAAGTTGTTTTCAATTAAATTTTTTCATATTTTAACTATTTATCAAAACATGAAACTTATTAGAAAAATATAAAAAATTTATCCAAATTAAATTTTTATATCCTTTTTCCAATGAAAATATTATTTTGTTAAATAATATATTAAAAAAATTAAAAATATATTTAAAATGGGTGTGTCATCAAATGGTGGTAAACCTGCATTTATTTAAAAATACACATTTATATGAATAATTGAATTTTGTCAAATATCATATCTAGAAAAAATATAAGAGAAATTTTAAAGATTATATTGGTTATATTATATATATATATATCATTAATAAAATCTATCATGAATGGTTTATTTATTTCATAAACACACTTGTTTTTATTCAAATTTTTTTCCAAAAAAACATTTCCTTTTATTTAAATGTGTTTTATTTTCATTAATAAATAATTTATCAAAACATAATTATTTATATACAAATATATAAATAGTATTTTTATAATTCCCCTATTAATACATGTTATTATATTGAATATTTTATAAAGAATCATAATAATATTTTATTGTTCTCTTTAACTCGGTGTTGCTTGAAATAAAATTTATAAAAAGAAATTGAAACTTTGTGTAACATAAGACATGAATAGTGTCACATATACTTCAATATTGTATGCTGTTATGCGTTAAAAAATATAATATTTTTTTAGTCTATTACACAAAACCACAAAAAAAATAAAAAAACTATCTCATAAAAATATCAGGGGTGACACATTCAAGGCCCCATAAAATGAATTTCACCCTTGAAATCCATCTGGGTTATAAAATAATAAATACTTTAGTGTTTCTTTCATAGAATCCCGCATCATAAAAATGACGTCTAATAATTATTTTTAAAATTGAATATTTAGAATATAATAGTTTCCAAAAGTAAATCAAGACAATGTCTCTACATTGGAGAATATAGGTGAAGATTTGGGCATAAAGAGAAATTGTAAATAATAATAGAGATTGATAAAGATCACTGATCATAGGATATTGGGTGATCTAGATAAATTTTAAAATAAAAAAACTATAAACCAAATAAGCGTGAAAGAGGTCCTTGATTTCATAAAAAATGATGATAATATGACACCCTTTAATATAATGGTCACATTTCCTAATATTGAATAATTTGTATGAGACGATATAATTACTTGATTTTAGCACAATATCACAATTGGTCATTCCTTGAACACTTTCTACTTCAATAATTATTCAAATAAATGATGATTAATTTTTCATTCCTTAAGTGTTAACATATCATGTTATCCATAAATAAAATGATAGTTCTTTTCATCTATCATTGTCACAAAAAAAATGTTAGAACCAGTTATCAAATTTTTATAGTTAAACCTATGGGGAGATACAACATTACCCTAAAAAATATCATCTGATGTATAACTTAACCTTTACATAAATTGATAACCTTATAATCTTTCTAAAAACTGAAAATCTAAAAATTAGATAGAGGTAAAATACATTAATTTAACATTTATCCATTGTATATCACAAGTTATATCTTGTTGGTAACATTCCATACATCTTAATTTCTTCATCATCTATCCTCATAACTATACATCCTTATACAAAACATGCAATTTTCATTGTTATTAAGTCCAAAAAACATTAAATTTCATCCATGATAGCAATCACCACTTTCCAACAATCTTTAATATGTTTAAAGGAAACAATTATCATCCAAATTACTTATTCATATCCAATATATCTTCATCTAAATATCATTATCTCATCATCACTCTTATATTAAGGGTTTTAATACCCTTAATCATATATTTTTCAAAATCATCAACTTATTACTTCAATCACAGATCATCAGCACTATTTTTTATATTATCTTAAATCCTTATAGAAACACTACAACAGACCAATACATAGATGTTTCATTATTCCTTAATACCATTAATGTAATTCCATATCATTATTCTTGAATTATAAAAAATAAAATCTCAATTATTCCAAAACATCATTTTCATACCCCATATCATTAACAGTGATTACATGCGACTTTCCTTTTGTCTTTATCCTTAAGATATTTCTAACATTGACCATCATCATTAACCCTTGAATATGAGAATTGTTTAGAATAATTCCCATTTTCCATGCACTAGAAACACTAAATTTTGGAAGGTCCACTCTTGGATATTTCTATTCATTCCCATTATTTCGATAATAAAATGATCAATGTACTTCTTTCCCCCTATTAAATCATTTATCAGTCCCCTTAATAAAATTATATACATGTTTTCTTCCACACTTTGAGAATAAATCAAATATAATATTATTTCCTTTATATTTTTTAGAGTTTCCTTTGAACTCTATCCTTCATTTCTTATAAAACCTTTAGATAGATCGGTATCCTTAATGTCCCTTTTTGTAAAAAGAATAAATGGAAGGTACAAACTGAAAATTATTTTCTTGAACTCATCCTAATCCATGGCGTCAATTTTATCCAGTTACCTTATATTCTTGATAATGTTCCACCAAATATTCACTTTACCTTCGAAGATATAATTTCCAAACATAACATTTAAATGTTCTGAACAATGGAGAATAAAAACTACCTTTTCAATGGTATGGATCCATTTATCCAAAATTAAGGGATCGGTTGTTCCACTAAATGATGGTGGAATTTCTCTTAACAAGTATTCAAGAGAATTATTTTCACCTTCTAGTGTAATTTAAATGAATATAAGTATTCATGGGAACATTATTTTGTATTCTAGCTCCCATAATTTTCGGTTTCTTTGGAGGATAATCCTGGAATTTCTCATTTCATACAACATTAACATGGTTTTTTTGGGATCCTTCCATTGTCTAATACCTAATAAAAATATCATCAGAGGAAAAAAATAACTTGTAAAAAAACATAATGAAGGGGGAGGTCTTTAAATTTATAACATGTTAGGTTCAGTCCTAGTTTAACCATGATCACTACCAAATGTATAGGATTATAACCTTTAAATCTAACTTATCCTTTGGGACATCCATGTACATATCCTTAGAAATATTTCTATGGATCTCCATAATGTTTTCTAATCTTAGTTTCCAATGGATTATAAAAACTTCACTCTGATACTAACTATAGTGACCCAAGATTGACATACATAGAAATTCTGTTAATTTTTTGGAATACATAATATATTAAACAAAAGGACACCCAAATAACATATTAGTTTAGTGCATTTGGAAGCATGAATACAAAAAATCTAACTTAGTGAAAAATATTTAATGTTTCCTAAAATGACATCACCTTTTTACAACTACCTAAAACCTTCTTTTATAATTGGGGAAAATAAAACATAAGAATGGGTGGGATCACTTGCTCAGAAAAAGTAAACAAGGTTGATATGTAATAATAAACCTATCCATAGAGGGTATGATAACATGATCATAACATTAGAAGGCCATTCCTTTCTTATCAAAGGAAAACATGAATCATAAGAAAATTAGAAAACATAATCCATAATTTCATAAAATTGAAATATGGAATAAAATTTTGGGATACACATCGACTTGTATCTTCCCGAAAAAGTATAAATTTTAATAGGTTTATTCATTAAATTTAGGACGTCATATATGTCCCTTTAATAAACATATGGACACGAGAACTAGGTCCACTCATAAAATTATGGATATGGAAGCTAGGTTCATGCATAGAATTGTGAACATGAAATCAGGTTCGCACATAAAATATATACCTCATGAGTTATCCATACATACCCAATGCATTGTAGGGATATATAAGATCCACCAATATTTTAATCGAATCATTCTTATGTGTGCCAAAAAAACATAAATAATTCATCACATCATAACAAAAGGAATAATTTTTTTCACAAATACCATTCGACCATAACATAATGCATGTAAAACAAACTTATTTTGTAAAAAACATAATAAAATTATAGTAATAATAGTTATATTATACATGAAATATAAGCCTATTAAATAATTCTAACTTTGATGGAAAATAATTTTGAAAGAAAATGTGAAATTATTTTTCAAGGAAAATATCTTTTGTTCTTCAAAAATATTCTCTTTTCTTAAATATTAGGAAATTTCAAAAGAAAATAATTTATTTGAAGATAATCCTAAAACATTGTAAAGAAAGCATCATGTAAATGAGGTGTTATTAAAATTTAAAAATCACTTCATGTCATATCAGATGAAATAAAATATTATTATCTTACTTTTTTTAGATAAGTAAAAAAGTTCCTCGTATTTAAATGAAAGAAAATTTCATTCACACTATTTAATAAAAATTTCCAAATGGGTAAAATTGATATTAAAAAATTGTATAAAAATAGAAAGAATATTATGAAATATATCTTTCCAAAACATGGACAAGAAGGAGAAATATACACAAGAAAATAATTATATATAAATAATATCATATAATAATGTGATTGCAATATTATCCCTTACTATAGGTCTAAGATCTTTATTATTTATAAAAAACTCCAATACGATGAATTAAATAATGTTATTAACTTATTAAAAACCATATTTACATTTATGATATCATATACATTCTTTTAGACACACATTTAAAAATATTTCACTATTATGCTTTATTTGGGTGTCACTACTTCATTTTCCTATACACGTTTTATCGAATAAGTTATGATTCTTATTTATAAGTAATAGTTATATCATTTTTATAATTATATTAATAATATATATATATATTATTTACTAATTAAATATAATTATATAATGAATTCTTTAATGGAGATGATGTAGACTGAATGACATTGCATCATTGAGAGGGCAGGCTGCACATATGCATGAGAGATGATATCATTCCCATAATTCGGAGATGGTATTGAATTGGATGGTATATATTTTTTATAAAATAAATATCATGTTATAAAAATTATTTATAGTTTTTATTTACATCATTATACCTATCCATGTAAGGTGGTGGTGAAAACAAATTACACCATGATGTGGATACGGTAAGACGTATATACGCACGTGTGGTAATTTCATTTATCATAGGATGGAGAGAAAATACAAGATGGTTTTTCCAGAACCATAATAACATCTCAATATATAGATGAATATATAATGGAAAAAACTAAGTAATAGTAAGTATAATAAGAAAAGATCTTGAGATATTCTAAAAAGGTGATTACCTCTTCTTTAGTGAGCTCCCTATAGATCTCCTCATAGGGTACTAGAGTTGGTATTTTGAGAAGAAAAACACCTTTATAAAGTTACTATGGATGTTTATAAGGGAAATAGGTAGGGGATTTCCGATCATGAAGGCTTAAATTGAAGTGTCTAAATGAGGTAGGATGCACCTTTTATAATTGAGGTGAGGGTAACCTTTGAAATTCCCAAATATATTAATTGATAATAAAATCCAAACACATTAAAAAACCTTAAAAAGGTCATAGTTGCGAAGATGAGATTATATAAGGTAGTAATATCATCAAAAAATAACTATTATACAAGTTTTTATGTCAATTTAAACCATATTCATTTAATTAACCCTCAGTTATTCTATTTAATTTTAAACTAAGGTAACACTTATGTTAATATTAAAACAATGAAATATTTACTTATTTGATGAAATAAAGACATTAAATAAATATTTCAGAGCATTTTACACCATATAATACTAATTCTATATTTCTAAAAAATCTTTTATGTTTTCAAAATAATTTAAGAATACATTATTGTCAAAAAATATGCATAAAATCAATTTTAACACTATTTAATTCCTGAATTTTTAATAATATCATGATAAGATGTTAAATCGATAAAAAAATATTATATATATATATATATGGGTTCAAGGTCATCTATATAATTCATTGGATATATGAATTATCTGAAATTATGTTTATTTTAATATTTTTCATAATATTAATTTGTTATTTCCCATAATAAAATAATCATTACACTTGTTTTGTGAAATTATTTAATATTGTTCTTTGTTGGGAAAATAATAAATGTAAAATAAAATTTAAAAGATAAATCCTTTATATTTTATTGAGAATACTTATTTTCTAATATATATCTTAGAAAATCATACATTAAAAATGTTATATTTATTAAAACATGAATGTGACAACTTTTACATCAATTTAAATAAAATATTATAAGTGTCATAATATTTTACATATGGTTAGAAATGGAAAATAACTAAATCCTTTGATGATTATTGTTTATATATACTATAGTAATGATATTTTGTCATGTTTTTTGGTTCTTTAATTGTTATCAATTAAAAATTTATTTTCTTGATTTTTTTATCTATTTAATAATTACTGCATCTTCAATGTATACGCCTCCAATGTAAAAATTTATTTTCTAAAAAAATTAAAATAAATTAAAATAATAAATAAAAACATTTTTTCTATAAATTGAGTATTTATATTCACATTTATCATCTATATAACCTTATTTTAGAAATAGTAAATTTATTAAAATTTGAGTAAGGAATATTTAACTTTTCATTGAATAAAATTTATTAAATGTCCTTATATAATACAAGTGGATTTCAAAGGGTAACATTTATACCCAAGTATTATTTTGTTCCAAAAACACTAATATAATTATATGATGATAATTATTTCAGTAATTTTATAATACTATATTTACCCTTAATTTCCAAATTTATCTTTTTACCATATTAATAAAAATTACTGAAGTTAATATTCATAATTCCCAAAAATAAAAGAAATGAATTTTCATTATTTGAACCACTAAATAAAAATATGGAATACATTTTTAAAAATTAAAAACATAGAAGATCTGGTAATTAATATAAAATTAATCTCGTAGTAAGAATAAAAAATGGGTTTTAAAAGTTAAAACATTGTAGAAAATTGAGATTTTATTACATCTAAATTAATGGTAAAATTAATGACAATGAAAAAAATAATATAAACATAAAAAATATATTCAATTTATTATTTAAAATCATTTATTAATATTATTTGACCATATAAATAATTTTGATGAAAAAAGTTTTTCAATTAAAATACACTATATTTCTACAATTAATCAGAACATGAAACTTAGTAGAAAAATATCAAACATTTATCCAAAGAATTTTTTCTATTTTCCATCCAATGAAAATGTTATTTTTTAAATATAATAT